>JAMXBC010000007.1:32274811-34779811 GCA_024138005.1 Lumnitzera racemosa
TCGACCCACATGTCTCAAGCTAGTGTTCTTCTTCTTCTTCTTCTTCTTTTATATTTTTCTCTATTCATCATTTTAGTTACTAAAAAACAATAATAAATAACTTGCCCTCCACATGG
Organism: Lumnitzera racemosa; assembly: GCA_024138005.1. NCBI lineage: Eukaryota > Viridiplantae > Streptophyta > Magnoliopsida > Myrtales > Combretaceae > Lumnitzera > Lumnitzera racemosa. Next base: position 32,274,928 of record JAMXBC010000007.1, read on the forward strand.
GGATGTTATAATAAATCTTTTTCTTCTTTTCCTTTCTCTATTTTTCCTTTTTCTCTATTAATTCATTAAACAATTCAAAATAAAATAAAATAATATTAATAAAAGTTGTTATCACTTAGAATTTTTTTTTCTTTCCTTTCTTTTTTCTTTAATTAAAAACTTAAAATGGTAACAAGCCCCTTTTCCAAAACTAAAACCTCTTAGAATTTTTAAAAATTGTAACCCCAATATTAAGAATTTTCTTTTAAAAAAAATTCTTAAAATAAACTAAATGACTAAAAAAGGTAAACCTAACTGATTTTCAAAATAAAATGAACCAACATATCTAAGTTTTTCTTAAAAGGACTACAGAAGTTTGATTTTGATTAGTAAATACATAAGTACCTGATATCGGACAAGTGCACCTATCAGTTTTAATATAGCGGATGTGAGTCCGAGTCGATCCCTTAGAGACTTCGAGTACTAATATTAACTTTAGCTTTATTATTTAACCGGAAAATTATGAAAGTTTGAATTAATTAAAAAATACTAAAATTAACAAACTACTTTAATTAAAGACTAAATTAAGCAATTGAAAAAACGATAAAATCAAGAACGACTTCAAGAAAGTAATAACGTATTTAGGAATTATTTCCCTTAGAGTTTAACATGTGATCACTTAAAATATATTCAATTCGGTTTCTATATTTCTTGACCGGAGGGATTCACAACTAAAGTTAATACCTTTCTCAAGCATATTAACCCTAATCCTAAATTATTTACCGAAATCTCTTCACTTAGTAATATAATTTAGAATTGCATTAACGTATAATGAATTCCTATACAATTAATTAACTTTCCGGAAGAAACATGTATCTTATCTCTAAGTATACATGTAATTCTCTTCAATTATGTAAAAATCTAATTACACATGCAATTTCTCAATCAACATGCATAATATCATATATTGATATTCTAGAATATCAATCAATAATTAATGACATAATTGAATCAAGTAAAAATAGAAACTTTATTGAAATTTCTAAATCAATCCAAGAATCACATGAAACCCTAGGTTCCATAATCCTAAATAATCGAATTCTAAGCTATCATAATGAATCTAAGAACGAGTTTCATCAATAATATAAAATAAAACAAGGAAACCCCTTTTGATTGATGAATAATCTCTCTAATCTTGAAGTTGATGTTGTTTCCCTCTCTCTTGATGTTGTTCCGCCTCTTTCTTAATGTTGTTCCTCTCTATTTTTGTAATATCTCTCATGTCTTTTGAAACCCTAATATGTCTATTATAGTGTATCAAAAGGATTCTGTTTTCGTCACTAGACATGACCTGGGATATGGTTGTATCCTCAAGTCTGTAACTTTTTGCACTAAGGTAAAATTTTTTGCACAACTTTAAAATTTCATAACTTCTTCATTTGAACTCCGATTTCAGTGAAATTTGATTCCTTTTCTTCGTTTTCGATCATAGAACGCGTTCAAACCTTGAAATTAAAATGTTACTCAATTAAGTATCAATTTCTTTAAAGAAAACCAAAAATGTGAGGAAAATACTATAAAATTATCTTATGAAATATGTTTAAAATCCGAGTTATCAGTACCTATAAATAATTATAAAGTGGCTTAAAATATATAAAAAAATTATTTTTTCCATTTGAATAATTCCTCAATTTTGTTGTAAATAGTTTTATCCTTACTTGTAGATAAGAATTGTTTTTCTTAAATTAAAAGAGTATTTTGAAATATAAATTTATATTCAGAAGGTTAAGGTAGTACCTGTTTAAGATTTAATAGGATATCCTTGAACTCGCAATATCTTTTTTTTTTTTTGAAAATTTTTTAAAAATCTTTCAAACGTGCATATTGGTAGCTAAATTAGAACTAATTCGTCTAATTAGTTCTAATTCAATTATCTTTCCTGGTCTTTCCAAGTAGCAACTTTAATATATTTTCAAAAATAAAGAAATGAGGTTTTTCTTAATTTTAGTCGAGAACTTAGACTAAATAGGCATAAAGTTTAGCTTAAATCAAATTAAGGAAAACAAAAAAGCCAAAAATTCAAGCTTGACAGAAACTAACATGATTATGTCATTGATCGTATCTAGTTGTGAACTTCATGTGAAATCTTTTCTTATTATTTTCTTCACAAAACTCCATCAAACATTTTCTTAACATTAATATTAAGTTCTACTTAGTTGTCTTTTGTAAAAGTTTTAACCTTTACGTAAAATTTTTAAGTTCTTTAAGCTTAATAAGCATTTTAACTAACTTTAAATAGTTTTTACTCCTAAATGCCATTTTAACCAATTTTAACGAATTTTACCTTATTTAACAATCTAATACAATAATTAGTATCTTTCAAGTTATACTCCTAAATTTCATTTACTACTTCAAGCTTCCAATTCTTAATTTCAAATGTTTTCTCCAACTTATTCTTAATTAAATTTCGAACTCATCCTCAACCTTACTTGTAGTTCCCTTAGGAGTTAAGATTAAGTGTAGAGGGTTGTAAGCAAAGTTAAGTTGAGAGTTCTTAATGATAAATTCTATATAGAATTAGATTGATGATGGATTATGGAAGGCTTGTTGTTCTACTTGCTAGGTTTTAGATTTAGGTTCCTTCTTGTGTATAGTTTGAACCTTAAGATTTGGATTTGGGACTCGTAGTTTGTTCAATTAGCTTTTCATGTACGAAGTGTATGCTTATTGCTTATGCTTATTAGGATAGTGGGAAGGAAACAAGATTAATCCATATTCGATCTAGAATCTTATTTGTTGGTTTTGCTTGTCTTGGCTCGTCCGTTAGTACAAAGGGCAACTGTTGATCCCTCATGGGATTCTTTAATGGCTTTATACATGATTATTAAAATCATGATTTTACTATTTATTTAAATGCATAGAATTGGTAGAATAATATAGCATCGTCTAAAATCGTATAAAATTGATAAAATAGTAAACTTATAGATTTGTAAATGAAAGTTCATAATCTAAAAAAAAAAATCTACAAATAAATGATTTTCCATCTATTTTAACTAAAAAAAATTATAAAATTATAAACTTATAGAATCATATTTTTACCTCATGATTTTAATAACTATGGACTCGCATATAGGATAACGTAGCTAGATTTAGTGTTTCACTATTCTTGGCTCCCGGATGTTGGTCATTTGACCTTCACCATGATATATGGTAATAAACTAAAAAGCTTATGTTATATTTTATTTACCTATATGTATAAGAGATCATGGTATGGCAAGGTCATGAGTATCCCTTTATTATATGTAGGCGTAAATCCAAGATAATTAACCCATTATTTGTTATATTCTTGCATTATATGCATGTGAATGAATACTGTGGCATTCGCGTATGCTTGTGCATTACGTATTAAGCTTTGGTTCATTCTTTTATATTTATAGCCATAGGTGATTAAGATGGCATTCATTACTTATAGAGTCAAGGCTATTGATATCAAGTTAGGAATAAAGACATTTAGAATTAAGGAAGTTGTTGATAGTTTAAGGAGATTGGGTTTATGATATCAAGTGTAATTTAATGGCTTGTTATGTTAGTGTAGAGTTAGAAAATTCTATTGATGTAAGCATTTATAGATGGAACGGCTTGCTTATGAGACATTCATTATGTAGAAGACTTGAAGATGTGTTATCAATGTTTTATTGATAGGTGTACTTGTAATTTTAGAGATCGCAATTGGTTTTAAAGACTTAACATGTTCCTGAATAATAGGGGTAAGTAGTGGGTTATGGCACCCTTAGGTTTTAAGGCATTATAGCTTATAGCTTAAGTGATATTAAAGCTTAGGTTTGATCACTACGGAGCTTAGCTTTGCGGATGCTTAAAGAGCTAAATTAGTGGAACCTAGAAGCTTAAGCTAGAGGATCATAAAATTACATAAGTGATGGATCATTGGAGGACTTAGGTTGATGGATCACTACTTACAAGAGCTGATCTTAGATACACTTAGGTGGGTTGATGCTATAAAAGCTTAGTAGTTGATCAAAGTAAAGCAGTGGAAGTGTGGTGACAAAATGAGAGAAATAGGTAAAACCTATGTTTAACTAAGTGAGAGTAGGTAGTTACCCTAACCCTTGTCCTTGTAGGTCCTATATCTACCTTTCCCCTCCTACTTTCTGCCTTACTTATCTTCCTACTTTTCCTTGCTATCTTAGTTTCGTAATTGTTGATCTATTTCCGTTACTTATCTCTCTTAACTACTGTTCTTATCAATTCTTCTCATCTTGTTATGTTATAGTATGCCTAGGTGTAGATTTGAGAAGATGGAAGAAGTAAGGTGGACGATGATAGAAGGACTATTTGAGCTTATCCCCTTTGACATAATTGAATTAAAATTATAAAATCAAGAATAAATGTAAAAATGGAAACTTAATTAATAGGACTGACCCTTAAAAGAGAAGAGGCAAACTTGAGAAACAAATCTCAAGTCATAAACTTACACTCAATAAACTTGTATAAAGTAGATGCAACTATTGGAGCAAAAAAACTTAATTCTTATGCACAAATTAAACCAAACATGGGGTTATTCACCAAACCTTACATGGTGAGTAGTAACACATAAGAATAGAAAGTGGAATTGAAAACTAATTTAAGGAAGTTGATTTAAAAGAGTTGAGTAAGCTTAACATGTGTATGCCTATAACAAGACGGATAGATGACTCCTTTCATGTCGTAGCATATCGTGTCAATTTGTTTCAAGTTAGTATTAGTAAAGTCAATGATGTGTTGACATTCATTGACCCCATTATTTGTATATTTACGTTAAGTTATAGAGACTATAAACATTTTAATACTAACTAAAAGATATAAGTGATAAAATGATAATTTAGAAAAATGAGATTGTATAGAACTATCAAATATGCTAAACTTCATTAAATGAGTTAAGAAACTTACAAATTATCAACGATAAACATTATAAACTTTAAGCTACTTAATTTGATATGGGATAAATGATAAGTATAAACCACTATACACTTTTTAGGTATATTTAGGTAAAAATCAATCATGATTGTGTTTATTTCTCAAGTTCTTGGTATCTAATTGTACAAATATCAGTTTCAGATGATTCAAGAGCAAAGAAATGAAGTTTACACAAAAGCAAGGCAATTTAAGGCAATTACGGCCTTGAGGAATAGAAAACTTTGAAGGAAGAAGATCACTCCCCTTCATCATAAATATGATCATAAAAGAATTGAGTGCTCAATGCTTGCCATGCCCTTCATCACCAGTGTAATCAAGGGAAGTATTGTGATCTCCCTATTTATTATGCCCATGATTGTATAGTAGGAGGGTGATCACTCATTCGATCACGGGCACAAGGAGATGAATAATTCGGATGAGGAGTTTGCATCCAACATTTTAGCTATGATAGGTGAAGACTATTCTTTTTCAAGACTATCACACTTTAAGTCATGAGGGTAATGGGAGTGGACATGGTGATTTTTTTTTTTTTTGAACTATTTCATACGAACCGGTCCGTGTAACAAGTCTTAACACCAAGGAGTGTCTTGAAATGGTGTATTTAGGGCCTTTTGACAAGAAAAATATAAATATACTGCAATTTTCAAACAAAGGGCATCATAAAAAAGATCACCATCAACCAACATCATATATCATATCACATTACATGAAAACAAACATCATCAGAAGAGAGAACATTGGATTCTTTGTGTTAGTTGTGTTAGAACCCAAAGACCTTTTGCTCTAATTCTAAACTACAATACATTTGTAAACCTAGAGTGTACCAATTATCTCTTTATCTTCTTAGCATAATTTTTTACTTGTAAATCATGTACATTTCCTGGAACTAATTGAGAAAGCTGACGGGAATTCATTGTTCATGTATTTGTGAGACTTCTACAGTGAAATCAAAAAGGGGGTTTTACCCTTTACTGATTCTGTGTTTTTTGTTATTTCTTGTGAATTATGATTTCTATTAGTTTATATTATTGTTATATTGTGTATGAGTAATAGTTTAAGACTTACTACATCCACTTAGTATGATCAAGTACGTAGAGTAGTGGGTTCCTGATATTTGTTACTTCCAATAAATTGAACTTAATAAATCTAGGTACGGTGTAGTGTACGACATTGACTTAGGATAGATTTCAATAGAATATGTCGAGACACAAATTTATTAAATAGATCTAATTCATTAGGATAACTTACTCCTGATAGTAAAAATATTATTAGGAAAGTTGCTACATCCTTTAGGGAATCGATAATTAATTATGAGATTAATGTAGTCCTAATTAGTTGCTAATTCAGAAAAGATTCTAATAGACACAATTAAGACTACAAGTAAGCATTTTTTAGAAGAATGCTTACAAACTAGTAATTCCTTATAGATAACGAACATTAGGACAAACATGTATTGGTACTATCATGCTAAGTAGTGAAGCAAGACTACATGTTAAGTGTTGTATTGTTAATCGTTTCTATATGTCATTATATTGGATACAAGTTGTTGGTGGATTAGTGTAGTTAGTTAGTAAATTAGACATCTTAATCCTTAATTACTTGATAATTTTGGTTGCTAGATCATAGGAAAATTAATTAGTACTAATGCTTGTATTTGTTCCTAATAGAGATGACCTTATACTCATTCATGCTATAAAAAGATAGGTACATTTACCTATTGAATTGAGTTAAGGATAGATTATAGGTTTATAAATTTTAAAAACTTAGTTGCTTTAATTAGAGGTAATCAACAAGCAAAGGAAGCAGAAGTAAACGATCCAAAGGAAGACAAAGGTAAGTGTAGAACCTGAGAATCTTTGAAATTAGGTATGATTGAAGAAGATTGAAGAATAAAGGATGAAGTAAGCTTTGATAAGAACCAACTTGAGAACTCGATGTATCTTTTGGCAAGACATCTGATCGAATTCTTCATTACAGATGTTGGGAATTATTTAATGACAATTGGTTTTAGTTAAGTTAAGACTTATGGATGTTCATATCCTACTTTACTAGTATGTGAGAAGTGGCCCTAGAGTTAGGACTTAGAGTTTTGATTTGACTGTAGAAATTATTTTCCTTTATGAGATGAAATTTTTTAGATGATTAATATAGACATTGCGAAATTCATTAATCACCTTAGAGTTACAAGCTTGCTTAAAGCTTGTAAGGATTAGTGATCAATGTCTTTTGTTACAAGGGAAATGTTTTTTGATCCTTTGGCAAATCAATATTCAATTCTAGATCTTATATGTCAATCGAGCTATTGCCATATGTTGTGACTCTGTGGCATGGTGAAAAGTTGGAATCAATGTGTTAAAGGAAAGTATACTTATGTGTTAGGTCGCTAAAATCGAGGATAAGAGAACAAAGGTTGGCATGCAAGTAAATGTGAGATAGAATGAACAATCTAGTAATGAGAAAGGAAGTACTTTATTTCCTTGGAGTTAAGAATGGAAAAGTACTCATCAAAAGAGACCATATAGCAAATAAAACAGAAGTAGTTGAAAGTTAAAGGGTTAGATTGGGAATAGGGAGCTTGCTAAGGGTAAGAATGTTAGGAAGTAAACCTTAGGAGGTGAATCATCAAATATGTAAAACTTAACTAAGTGAGCATTTTCAAGAAAAACAAATTTGGAGCTTAAGAAAGGAACAAGGAGAAAGTGATTAGAGTCGTTTTAAGAATTGGGCGATTTTCAAGGATGAAAGTCATTTTAAGGGAGGTAAAATGCAATGCCTAGCAAAATTCAAAAGGAAATGTATCAAAAGTAAGGGTATTTATGTCTTTTCAAGCCCTTATCCATATCTTATTTTTCAACTCGCCATTTAGTTAGCACTCCTCTCTTAAGCCAAAACCCTTACCAAAAGAAAAAAAAAAAAAATCCCTCTTAACTCATCTCTTTTGTCACTTTCCTTCCTCTTATTTGGAATAAGCACTTGGAGCTTCACATACTTAAGAAAAATCCATTTTTGAACTCTTCTAAGGGTAAGGTAACCTACTAGCCTTTCTTTTCAAAGCTTTCCATAGTGAAAAACCTCTACTTCCATAAGGTTTCTTGGACATTCTTTAGTAATTTGAATTTAAATATATATGTTGCAACTTCTCCTCTTTGGTTTGATTTGTGTTTGACGTTCAAAGCTTAGAGATTGCAAGTAAGTATCCTTTACTCTTTCATCTTGTTCTTTAGTTTAAAGTTCATGTTCTAGGAGTTGTTGGTAAATATGATGATTAAGTGAGTGTTTAAGTTGAAATTAGTGGTTTTGATGGATTAAAATGGAATTTAGGTGATGGTTAATTGAGGATTTGAAGTGTATTTAAGGTTAAGTTAAAGAATGAAAGGAAATAGATTGATTAGAGTGTTTTTCATAGAGAAATAATTTGCTAGTTTGCTATTGGAGGGATACAACTAGTGATATGGTCATGTAGCTGACCATGTCTGGTAAGGGAAAAAATTGAGCAGAAAGTAGCATGACCAAAATGATATGGTCATGTCATTAACCATGTTGAGTGGTGAATTTCAAGTATATTCTTTTCTTATGGTTTTCCTAACCAAACTTACTCAAACTTTTTTCTAGCCTTAAAATTTTGTTCCATCTAACTTTCTTTCTTAAAAATTCCAACTTTTGTAAAAAATAGTTAGATTTTGACATGACTAAAGCAACATGGTCATATCGCTAACCACAACAAGCAATGAACTTCATGTGAAATCTTTTCTTGTTGTCTTCTTAACCAAAATTAATCAAACATTTTCCTAACATTAATATTAAGTTCCACTTAACTTTCTTTTATAAAAGTTCTAATCTTTACCTAGAATTTCAAATTCTTTAAGCATAATATGCATTTTAACTAAATTTAAATAGTTTCTACTCCCCAATGTTATTTTAATAAACTTTACCTTATTTATCAATCCAATATAATAATTATTATCCTTCAAGCTATACTCCTAAATTTCATTATTACTTCAAGCTTCTAATTCTTCTTCCAAATGTTTTCTCCAACTTAATCTTAATTAAAGTTTCAGACTTTACCCACAACCTTAGTTATAGTACCCCTACAAGTTAAGATTAAGTTTAGAGGGTTCTAAGTAAAGTCAAGTTGGGAGTTATAAACTAGAATTCTATATGGACTTGGATTGATGACGGATTAAGGAAGGCTTATTGTTTTGCTTTCTAGGTTCTTGATTTGAGTTCTTTGTTGAATACAATTTGGACCGTAAGATTTGGATTCGAGACTCATAGTTTGTTTACTCGGCTTTCTAGATATGTAGTGCATACTTATTGCTTATGCTTGTTAAGATAGCGAGAAAGAAATCAGATTAATCAATATTCAATCTAAAATCTTGTTTGTTGGTTACGCCTGTCTTGACTCATCCTTCAGTATAAGGGGTAACTATTGATCACTTATGGGGATTCCCTAATAGACTCGCATGTGGGATGATGCAATTAAATCTATTGTTTCATGATTTTTGGTTCCCAAATGTTGGTCATTTAACCTTTACCATAGTATATGGTAGCAAATTGAAAGACTTATGTTATATCATATTTACTTATATGTGTAAGAGATCATAGTGTGGTGGTGTCATGAGTACTACTGTGTTGTATACAGGGCTTAAATCCAAGATAATTAACCTGTTGTTTGTTGTATTCTTGCATTAAATGCATATGAATGACTAGTGTGGCATCCACATGTGTTTGTACATTACGCAATGGATTTCAGCTCATATTTTTATTTTTACAAATGCAAGTGATTAAGATAACGTTTGTTACTTGTAGAGTTAAGGCTACAAATATTGGGTTGGGAATAAAGGTGTTTAATATTGAGGATGTTGTTGATAATCTATGGAGATGAGATTTATGATATAGAGTACAATTTGGTGGCATATTATGTTAGTGTAGAGTTAGAAAATTCTATTGATAGAAATATTTGTGGATGGAATGGCTTGCTCATGAGAGATTTATTTTGCAAAAGACTTGGAGATGTGTTATCAATGTTTTGTTGATAGGTGTACATGTGATTTTAGATATTGTAATTAGTTTTAGAGCCATAATGTGTTCCTAAACAATGGGGACATATAGTGGATTATGATACCTTTAAGCTATAGGGCATTGCACATTAAAAGCAAACACTTTTAAATAGTGGACAAAATATTTAATAGACTTGATGGATAACATCTTTTGTAGAGCAATCATTTATTTATTTATTTATTTATTTGCATTTTTCCATATAATAAGTATGCGTAATGTTCAGTGATATATAATATGTTATATGTATTAATATAAGAATTATAAATTACTATAACTAAGTACATTAGAAATATCAATTATATAATTATATATAATCAAAAAACTCAATGGTCATTTATAATCACACAGATAACCAAATAAAATAATAGCAATTCTATTCCAATTAGCTAAAAATAAAAACTACTCAGGCCTTTTGGTATGAATCTTTGAAGGAGACGGTAGATCAGAAGCAACAAAGATGGACCTATACAAATTCAGTGGCATACAAATACGCAGTAGAAAGGCTCGAAAAAAGCCGATCCCAGAAAGGTCGACCAAAAGGTAGACCATAGGATAACCTAAAGTAAGGACCAAGTTAGGCTGTTCGGAGGTTGGTTTTATTGGAGCTACGAATTTTTCTGCCCATTTGCTTTTAATTATTATTATTTTTTTTCTAATTTGGTTAGCTATCTTTTCGTCATTTAATATTATTCACTTTACGTTGTGTAATTTTTAACGATTTCCTACTACAGTAACGTTTATGGGTTTATCTGGTAAGACTACACGTAAGTTATGTAATAATCTACGGTGAGACTAGTTATCTTATTCCTTTGAGGTTTATGTCATCCATACAGAGAGACATGTGAGTCTTTGTTCCTTATTAAATATTGAGAATTTATTTTTATTTATATTATGTTGTTACCAATTGTATTAGTTGCGGTGAACCTTATCGATTGAAATTCGTAAGTTATACCAATTTCCTTAAATACCCATGAGAATTTCATAGGTTGTATGGTATTACATAAAATGTTAATATTTAGGCTTTAAAATTACAGTAAACTGTACCCATTTTCCTTTTGTTTTTTAAGGTTGTATTTTGCATGACGGAGTTTTAATAAAGTAAATAAATGGATTAAAATAAACATCGTCTCATTCACCAACTGAAAATTTTTTTCACTTATCTATCTACTAATATCAAGCTGTCAACTTTTTTATTCAACTCCAATTTTTATAACTCATAGGCCATACTTTTAAATCTCATTATGTACGTCATATATATACTTCCATAATTGTCGTACTGTGGCTTTATTTTCTCAATCTTTGATTTCTCTCTCCACTGAAAAGGTGATGAAGAAGTAATTATTATTATTGTTTTCAATTCTATAGTATTTGACTAATATAAATATAGAATTCTCATACTTTTAAATACCTTGTATAAAAACTCCCATAACTGTCACTAGGAATAAATGGGTAACTTATTGTATTTATGATGTACTCATCTTGACCCTATTCAGATTAAATAAATTTTAAATAAATATTAAGAGTTATTTAGTAGATTTTATATATAAATTTTTCAAAACTTACTCCTATAAAATAAGTTACAACTACAACTACGACATCTTTCTATCATGCACTTACATTGAAACCTATGCCCTTGTACTCTAAGGTGTAAAGGGTAAAAATTTTAAAATTCCATATATCCATTCTATATAAAATTATTAAATAACAAATAATAAATGTAAATATTATATGTTACGATTGATAAATGTTTTACTAAAAAAGAAAGAAAAAAGAAAAAGAAAAAAGGCAAGCCCACAAGCTAATAACCCTAACCAACTAAACCACGGTGACTTAACTTTATGTTTTTTTCTTATTCTTTCCCATTTTCCTATGTGACTTTATGTTTTCCATTCTTTCCCTCTATTCATTCTCCTATGTAAGACTACCTAAACTTGAAATAAGAAGGATAAGAAAAATTATTTTTTATAATTTCATAGATCTTGTTACATATTTCATAAGTTTTTCCTATAAAAAACTTGTTATACCATATATAGATTACTTTTTATATCTAATAAACCTGCAATATCATGTATACATATTTCATAAGTTTATTAGAGGCAAATTCAAATTATTCAATGTAATAGTTAATATTCCTATATAACATCAATTACAAGGGTGTATCATCCTAATGCTTCTATAACTCCATTCCATCATTTCAGTCAATTCAGTATCAAAACACACACACACATATATTCTTCCCCCTGCATTTATTTTGTACATTGTTCTCTTTGTACAACTAAGTCCAAATAAAAACACAAAATTAGAAAAGGAAAAGAGATAGGAAAATGAAACTTCCCCGATTTAATGCACTTCATACTAAATCTTTTGTTGCAAGATTCCATACATTTGAAGTTCACCAAAAGGCCTGGCAAAACGAAAAGAAATCAAAACAAAGAAACGGTAAATCAAAACAAAACGAAAATCATAACTAAAACAAAAACTAAAACTACTTCTAGGCTACTTCTAAAACTATTCCATTTACAAACATGGAAAAAAATCCTCAAAAGCAACATTAACCAGTAGGGCTAATCTTTTGCTAACTACAAACTATATTAAAATTAAATAAAAAAATTAAGAAAAAAAAAAGCAAAAAAGTTAACAAATATAAAACATCGCCAAAGTGCATCCTGCTAGTCATCCTCTGTCTCTGTCTCAACCTCCTCCTCAGATAATAGCGGTAAAGGATTAAGGTTCAAATGTGCTGCAAATAACTTCAGGTACCGATCCGCTCTTATAAAATGTCAATTTTGCTGCCTTAGCCACCTGTCTTGCCTCCTCAATATCCTACCCATTTACCTCTCTAACCTGTCCAATGTAGCTGAATCAGATAAAGATGCTCCAAAACTTGAAGCTCGATCATTGCTTACATTAGCTGGTCGAACTGGTTGTATATTTGGTGGCCTTTCCTCTTCATTCTCGTCTATCTCCTCATCACCATCATCATCTTGTCTTGGATCTCGAGGCACCATTCCCATCATTCTCAAAGAAGTGAGCTTGATTGGCTTCATTTGGCACTCTAGGTAACACATATCTCTCACATTATCAAAAAGTCCCAACCCTTTCACCAACCTTGTGATGTATGGTCCAACAGAAATGTTTCCAATTCTCTTATCATGATGAGCCTGATGATAGATGAAGAATGCCAAAATTACTCCTAAATGCACAGGCCTTCTCTCAATGATGCTATGTAAGTAAAATAGATCATAATTACCCACAACACCATTACTATCTCCTCTACCAGCCAAAGTATGAGTCAATACCCAATGGTATATCTATGAGCTTGCTCTCTCAAAGTAGAAGCTTTTGATTTTGCAGGATCATACATAGGGGAATTACTTATTTGACTCCAATAAGCTCTCTCATCAACTCCTGGAGGCCAAGTAACAGGTAGTTGCTTGAACTCAATAGTCCTAGAATATTGCTCATCAAATAAGCCCATCAACATAGAAAATTGAGTCATAGTCATCTTATAAACCTGTTGATTAACTTGAAACACTATCTCATTCTCCACTCCCCAAGTAATATTCTCCTTCTTTACCTTAAAAGTGGTAAGGAGCTCTAAAGTGAGTTCCCTATACACAGGCTCTTTGATTTTAAACAATCTATCCCAACTACCAAAGTTTATTAACTCTCTCACCTGAGCCTCTAAGCCAACTCTCTGAAGCACTCCCCAGTCAATATAGCATGTATCAACAAATTTCTTCTTCCAAATCCTAGCAAACCTTTCCAATTCCTCTTCATCTTCAAACCGAAGCATTGGATGATTTACATGGGGCAATTCAAGCTCTCAAGTTGCCTCTCTTCGTCTCCTTGCTCTTGACATTTTCCTAGAAAGCAAGATAAGAAAAGCTCATATCCATAGATGTCTCCTATGCTTTCTAGTCATATGGAAGAAAATCTATGAGTGTAAAGAATTAACATGCAAACTTCAATATAGCATCTGTTAAAGTACAAATAGAAACTAATAAAATTGAGCACAAAAATCTGAATAGACATTAACTAGTTTCTATTTTCATAGCCTAATTGTCACAACAGTATGAATGCAATTAAGCTCAATTACTAAATAGCAAATTGCACCAACTCAACAGATCTAGCAAGTCGATACCTTAATTAGCCTCTTTTTGCAAAAAGACACAACTTTTATGTGAAGAAACATTCTAGTGAGTGAAAAAAATCATAAAAAAATGTTCAAGACCGTGAAAACCCATAACAAGTATAATATGTTCAATTCATGAATTACAAACCCACGTCCATGGAAATGGGTAGCTCCTCATGTTTTTGAATGAAATTATCAATTATAAACAAAAGATTAAACACCCATGAAATCCCAAGCACTTACTCTACTCATGAGTTTCAAATCCTAAGTATGATGCCGAAGAGAGCAAATAGACAAGAGAATACACGTAAATAAAACATAGATATGGAAGTAGAGAGAGAGAAGACAGATAAAGTGAGATGATTTACCTCTTTGTGATGATTCAAAATCGAAACGGGAACAGGGGAGAGCAAAGACGATAGAAGTCACGGCGTGTAGATATGTGTATGTTTCAAACGGAAATGGACAAGCGGAAAAAAAAATAACAGAGAAAGATATACGGCTTTGTTGCAAATACCACGTTTCAGTCCATGTGAAGCAATGAAGTCCGCGTCCGGATTTGAAATGGGGAGGCCCGCTTGAGGGACATTCACATTTAGAGAATTGGCCGCAGGATGCAAATTGGAATGAAGTCGACGGCCAAGTTTTTAATTTCGAAAGCAACCTGGCGTCCAACAATTAACAAACGCTCAGCCCATACCAAATGTCCTGCATCCGAAATTGCAAAACAGGAAACACGTGGTGATGATGTGTCCGCTCCGTTTATTAACATAAATAGGATACAAGCCGAGGATTTGCTGTCCATGTTCCGTGGCGCATATAGCTGTTTGCATATCTGCCTTGTACGTGTAAAAATTTTTCTTTCATCTAATAAAAAATGCTTATATTTATTTCAAGTTTATAGTAAAATATTTTATATTAATTATTATAAATTTTACTTTTAATGTATTTATAGTAAAATTATGGAAATTGTGAAAAAAGAGAGGCACTATTGAAAATTGTAAAATAAAAGAGATAAGAAAGAGGGAGAGAAAAGAAAAGGAGAGAAAAAAAAAAAGAGTGGAGTACAATTTTAGAAAGTAAGAAAAGGAAATTAGACATGAGTATTATAAGGAAATACAATTTTATCTATAACATAAGTTATGTATAATTTCATAATTTAATATTGATTTTTTTATTAAATAATATTCGATGTTATCAAAATAATAATTTTAATTATAACGGTTACTTAAGCCTCGAAAGGTTTTAATAATATATATATATATATATAACTAATAGATGCAAACACGTGATATCTATGTAATAATTAAATAAATTGGTACAATACAACAATTACAATACCTTGTATAGTTCATTTTAGATGTAAACTGCAAATATTGATTTTCTAATTGACCCTTATTTTTGTCGAGTCATTGTCATCTAGAAATATGAATACTCGTATAGGTCTTCGAATGGAATCGATGAGGTTTGATTTTTTTCTCTCCCAAAAACTGTAATATAATGGTAATTGGCAAATAACAACAATAATAGTAATAAAAAGACCTTTTTTAATTAAAAAAAAAAAAAACACTAATTCGGTCCGCACTACCAATTCTTATAGTGGAGTATAACTTAGTTTAGTCGGTAACACTCTGCTAATTTATTATTTGTTTAATTATTTCCATCTAAGATACGTTTTATATTAAATTTGCTTTTGGTTATTCCACACTTTTGGAAAAATAGTATATGTAAATTAAAAATTTTCGTATTGCTTTCAAACATATTACCATTTTAACCAGTCTATTACCCACAACCTACTATTAAATAACTCTTAAATAACTAAAGGATTATACCTAATCCGATGTTCACATGCTACAACGGTACAACCGCTTAAGTAAGAACATCATCAATTGTCATTTTCTATTTTTTGTAGAACATTCAATTACTTTTATGTGAAATATCACATGATTGATGTCTTATTTATTTTGAGTAGACTGCGTTTGTTGAATATGTCTTGATTTATTTTTCATTAGAAAAGGAACAATGTTAAACAATATTCATTTATAGAAATAACCAACATTTTATTGCAAAAGAAATCAAATCAATAGAACTATATTTAGATAAATTTGTGTGAAATCTACAATGAGTTGAGCATTTACATGATATTAAGTTACGAAAGTTTATAAAGACCAATTTTAAATAGAGAGCATAATAAGTATATATTTTTATTTTATAAAGGAAAGTAATAAGAATTAAATAGTTTTCACTTATAAAAAACTGTATCCCGATGATGCTAGCAAAATTTAAAGCCAATGATAAAGAAACGAGAAATGAAAAAAAAAAAAAAAAGAGAGAGAGAGAGAGAGCGAACATCAAGCTAATCAAACAAGACTTCAATATTTTTTCTTCATTTTCAACCATAGTATAACATAATGTTGGAAACTTAATAAATTTTATTTCTGAGGGAATTATTTTATGCCCTGCAATCTCCTTTAACTCTAGTATTTTAACCGCTAATACACTATGCGAGTCTAGGTTTGGAGCATAAAATTGTAAAACCATTGGAAACTAAAAAAAATAGAAAAGAATTTATTGAAAAGAATGAAATAGACGTAATTTTAAAGAAGTTGATTCTTTTATTTCCACTAAAGGGGGCTTAAATTTTAGTAACAATAATGCGACCATCTTAAACATTCAAAGTTAATCGTCCCATCAACATAAAATAAACTATATATCACTACTGGATAGTAAATATGTAAAAGGTTGGAATACCGCAATGCAACGGTTGACTTATAATGCTTTACAAAGTTCACCACGGGTGACTTTTACTGCTTTACAAAGTACTTGATGTTCGATCTCTCCTTATCATATTTCTTTTCTTTTCTCTTTTTTTTTTTTTTTTTTTGGCCAAACTCCTTATCATATTTCAAATGCTCAGTTTTGTCTTATCGAGCTCTTAACTTTGTCTCTTTGATGATCTAACGGATCTTGGCTTTTCTTGCTCTACATGATTTTAAGTGAAGTTCAATTAAAAAGCAATTCGCATAAAACAGAGACTTATAAACTTGAAAAGTGCAAATTCAGTGGGCTCTTGACGTTTGATTTGATCTCACCATGTTCTTGAAAATACTTCAAGTTGACAACTTCTAAAACGATAACTTAAATCTTGTTCATAAAAAAAGATTGAACAAAAAGCACTATAATTTTACGATTGAAATATTCACATATTTCTTCCAAATTATATTGACTGAGAAATGAAGCTATAGCAGTGGGGATGCCAGAGTAAGTAAATGGCAAAAAAGAGTTTCTTTTTCTTCATTTTTACTAGCAAAAGTTTATTTAAAAATAATCAATTTCCTTAATAAAAAAGAATTCACAAGAATTTTGAAGTTTAAATAGAATAATAATAAATAATTATTCATGGTTTCTCTTACACACAACTTTCTAAAAAGGAAAATGTAAAGACTGGTACCTGACACCACGTACATGACAGAGATCACAGAAAAACACTACACACCGCATAGATGTTGAGCATCGTCCCATTTCAATAGAGTTATAATCGTTGCCCTTGTTACAACATATGGATTCCTTTTCTTTGTTCTTCTCCTTCTTCAACCACAAACAAAATGTATCATTACTTACTTATTGTAAAAAAAAAAAAAAAAAGCCCCATAGTAATTCAAACTGCCAGAAAGAGAGGACTGGTGTTTTTCCTTCTTAGCCAAAACAACGGTTTTCCCTTTCATTATATTATAATAATTTAGTTATTGCAATTTGAAAAAGGAAAGAATCGATGCTGGGTGCAAAAATGTGACATTGATATTTGAAAGTAGATACGAAATTAACAATGAAATATGGAAGCAATGGAAGAGCACCTACATGCCAGGAACATTTCATTTCATATAACGTTCAACTATAACAAATGAAGTACATCATGAAATCTTTTTATAGGATTGGGAGTCGGCAAAAGTCATCAGCAAAATATCTATAATATTAAAATCAACACGGAGGATCTTGTGTCTTTTTCGCCATTGTCTAATTTGCCCATTAAATATATTAATAGTTCATATAATTTATCATTAGTTATTTTACATCACAAGCTTTATTATTATTTCGTCATGGTTATAATTATCATTCAAAACAAAAAAAAAAAAAAAAACAATTCTACTCTATATATAGCATCTTTTATATTTTACACAATTATTATTTATTACTATAATTTATGGTGTCATTATTATTATTAGTTACATTGATTACATTAATTTGCATTAAATTTAGTAGTTCATTATCTATAAAAAGATAAACATGGTGAGGATAATCTATTTCCTTTTTTCCCCTTCTCTCTAAGCAAAGTATGCTACAATAAGAAAGGGGTTTTGGGAACCTTTTTTATGTAGACTACAAATTTTAATAGGTTAAAAAAATTGTACATGTTGTAATTTAATTCTATGTATTTAATTTTTTTTTTCCTACATTTAAAGTATGGATGAATTAAATCAATGTGTTAAGAATCATATGCTAAAATTCTATGAAGTCTTTTTTAATAGGTAATTATAAAACTTCAATCGAATTTTTTCTTATATCTTTCAAATATCATGTGAATTGGTTTGTAACATATTATTAATAAGTTTATGTTCATTTCTCAAAATAATTATTATTAAGTAGTCCATTTTCTTAGCACATGCATCGCAGGTTCATCGTTTGCTAATTTTAATTAAAAAAAAAAACCTTAATATCATATTTGGTACATGGGAATGGTTCATAATGGAATGGAATAAGAAGCAAAACATTAAATCTTTTCCTATGTCTGGAAATGTCCATGGAATCGAATAAAATTACATGCATATATAGTAGCAATTGTCAAAATACCCTTAATTATTTAATGTCATAATTTAATTAAAGATTAAATAAATAATTTGATTAATAATAATAAATATGAGAGAAATGGAATCGCAATTCCACCTTCTTTAAGTTAGAATAATTGAAATCTTGAGGCTAGAAGTGCCAATTTTATAGAATCAAGATTCCAACTCTTAATCATGTTTCCAAACATAAAGAAAGGGAATGAAACTTAGAATCATTATTTCTTTTTTATTTATTCTTACATACCAAACATGACATAATAGGTTAGTCCCATTAAAAGCCATCAGTTGTAAAGGAGAAGGAGAAGGAGAAGAAGATTTGGTTATATACACATACGATTATGGGTGTGATCAATGTAGGTACATATAACAAAATGATAATTAATTCAAGATGCTTTAAATTCATATATGAAATTTAAAAAAATCTTTATATGTGATATCCTAGTAGATATGTCTGGATATAAAATCCTAATTATTTCAATAGAATACGCTTCCATTTCTTTTAATTGTTTTTAGTTATAGCCATGTGATTACTTGTGTATATATCTATAGGCTTATTATTTTAGGGTTGCAATTGAGAAGACACTAATCAATTAAGCTTATATTGTTGACATCATGATACAACATGGAAACACAAGTGTGCCTATGACTAGGTCTTACTATAGCATAGCTAAGTCCTTCGAAGCTATTAAAGAAAACATAGTAGGTTTGGGTAGATTTCTAAGTAGAAGGGTAAGAAAAAATTGAGAGCTGCTTAATAAATATGATGCACTACTCAAGCACAACAAAGCCAACAACCTATTGAATGTGATGCAGTAGTCTAAGTTGATGGCATTCTCACCACAATCCTTACTTAAGGGACTAATAAGAGCTTAAGATATGTCTTATAGTGGAGAGGGTCATAGGAAGGAGATGAAAATTTAATATTTCATTAAAAGTTGGTGAAAAAGATTGTTATAGCAATTTTTATGATGAGGTATTTATACCTTCGTAAGAAATTACTAAAAAGGGTAAATCACTATATATGTTATTGTTACAAAAAAAAAGGGGGGACAATCTCGTAATCACCATAAAAGAGTGAATATTGTAGTAGTAGTGTATAACTCAAACAGTAGAATACGTGTCACATGTAGAGAGGTTTGAGGATTCACTCCATAACAGTTTCAGATTTGTAAGGATAAGGTTAGTAGCAATGGGATTCTAAATAGCTTAGAGTTACCACCTCAATAGACCAAGGCTTGTAGGGTAGAGCAACCTCTAAGACAGGTTAGTAGTGAAGGTTAGAAGTCTTTAGACAATTCAACCTAACCTTACTCTTCCGTTAAGTGAATACTACACTTGTCATAGCCCAAGTTCATTACTAGATTGGCATGCCAAATTAGGTTAGCCTCTTTAGGACTTAGGTAATGGCTAAGAATCCAATAGACCATATTGGTGAGACCTCTTGCTCAAGAATGAGTAACCATGTCTTTAAAGATGTTTCCTACATATCATGCTTTAATTTTTCTTATCATTATAATAGTTTATATATATATATGTATATGTGTGTATGTATGTATATATATTTTGAAACATTTTGTTAAAGGATATTATTAGTTTAATGAATTAAAGGAAGAAATGGAAGGATCTAACTAAAGCTAAAGACAAGGTTGGATTGGGCTTCAGAGATTTAAAAACTTTTAATATGGCTTTACTAGGTAAATTAGTTTAGAGGACATAATTTAGAAGCTTTATGGGTGAGGCTCATCAAAAGTATTTATTGTCCTACTTGTAATTTCCTTAATGCTTCTAGAGGTGGTAAGGCATCTTATGGGTGGCAAAGTATATTGCAAGTCCATGATGCTATTACCAAAGATTTGATTTGGAGAATAAGAGATGGGTAAACAATTCATGTATGGGATGATCCTTGGATACCATCTATTCCAAGATATTGGTTGGAGATTAGGAGTGTTGATCAACATTTGATGGATTTAGATGTTTTTTATTTGATTGACTCACATAGTGCTAGTTGGAACCTTTCTTCCATTAGTGAACGTTTGTTGGAGCATGAAAAAGAGGCCATTTAAGTATACCACTATGTTGTACTCCTTTCAATGATAAGCTTGTTTGGTCCAAGGAGAGGAATGGTGAATATACAGTTAAAAGTGGCTACCATAGTATTGCCGAGAGTAATGATGAAATTTCTAGTGAGGAGATCGAGTCCTCGAATGTGATAAAAAAAAAAAAAAAAAAAGCTTTTGGAGGAAAATATGGACCTTGAGTAGCCAACCGAAGTACAAAAATCACATGTGGCATTTATGCTATAATGTTTTAGTTACTAACCAAAATCTTTTTTTTTTTTTTTTTTTTGTAAGAAAATCCTTAATAGCCCTCTGTGCTGCTTTTGCAATGTCCCAGAGTCGCTTGAACATGTATCCATCCAATGTGATTGGGTTAGAGCTGTATGGTTCGTTGTTTTCCAAATTAGAGAAGCAGATTATGATATTAACTGAATTGATTGCTGGATTGAAGATGTTGTGCAACAGCGTGATTTATCAAGAGACCTCAGAAAGGAATTTTTGTCCAAAATTGCAGTGGTGTTTTAGTTTATATAGACATACCACAACTAGTCTGTTTTCAATAAATAAAAGCCGAACCCATCATCAATGGTAACTGCAATTTTCAAGGAATTCTCCTTTCTGTAAAATTGTTCTACTTCTATGTCGGTTGCAATGATGGGTGAGGGATGGTCGCAAGAAGATTCATCAAGGCAGCGAAGCTCCTCTGATCCTGACCTTTGTGAAGACCTTCAACTCCTTGTATTAACTCCTAAGGTGGAAGCTGGTGATGGACAAATTGCAGGCAGCATGTCCCAAACTCGTTTGGCAAATAAACTTCCTTGGGCAGGTTCGGTACAGCCCCATCGTTCAAGAATGTTGTCTCATTGTTGGATTTCTCGTGTCAATTCGGATATTCAAGCTAGTTTGGCTGCAAGATGGCATTCCCCTACACGTGACGTTATCAAAGTCAACTGCAATACCTCGATTCTTCAACACATACGAAAAGTAGGCTTGGGTATACTATGTAGATCTTCATTTGGATGATTATTACATGCTGCAACATTGAGTATTTATTCGACTAAAATTGAAATTATTAAAGTTTAAGCTATCAAGCAAGGATTACTCATTTCCAAGAATCATGGATGGACTAAGGTAGAGATTAAATTGGATTGTTAGCTGGTAGTTAAAGCTTGCAGTATTAAATAATTGACTTCTTGGAAAACTGTTGGTTTAAATTGGGATATTTTAAAACTGAAATCTATTTTTTCTTATTGTATTTTTTTTTTTTATATATATCAAAGCACTAATAATTATGCTCATTGGGTTGTCACCGAAAGTATCACATGAGATGAGTTATTGTTTGATGTTCACTTGACCACCATCTCATTTTACAAACTTGTTTTTCGTAGATTGGGCTTGTAGGTATCCAAATGTGAAGTTCTATTTGCTTAATGAATTTTAGGTTGGGAAAGAAAAAAAAAAAAAAGAAAGAAAGAAAAAGGAATAGTACTTGTTTTGATTTGTGCGGACGCATTCGGCTATGGAAAGCTGATGATGTCGTTAATGCTACGTTATTCACGTCTTTTGATAAAGAATAAATGTCTTTGTGATTTTCCATACATAGATTTGATTTGCACTATCTAAATTATTGAATCGTCAAATTAGGATGCTTTTTTTACTCGAACTTTTTCGTACATCATCAACTTTTGTGGTCATTTATACACATTCCAATCGTCCTCGAAGTTTTAGTGTTAGCGTTCCAGTAAAGTTTGTTCTATCGGTATTACTTCTAATTATTTTTAATGATGATATTAATTCACATATTAATAGTGATAAAATTATTTACCTATGAATATAGATTCAGCAATAATGGTAGTTTTGATTTATTTGTGATGTGTAAATATACAAATTTATATGTGAATCTCAAATTGTGATAACAATACAATTAAATTTAAAAATGTATTCGTGTATAATAAAATTATGTGTGATTATACTTCAAGTGAATTTACGTGGTTAAATGCACTAGAGTGAACTAGGCAAAGTTTATTTTATGGATGATTTTATAAGTTAATTTGAATATTTATCATCAAAATGATCTATTCATTTAAACTTATATAATTATCTTATGATTTATATATACTAGTTTTTTTTCCTTATAAACTATTATATGTATTACCGCCTAAAAGGATGTGTTTATATATTTTAATTTTAAAATAGATTGGAGCAAAGGTAGAGATACATGAGCCTAGAAAAATTGTCTCTAAAGGAGGAATTTTTAAAAGTTTATGTATTCTTATTGGTTTACTTCACGTAGAAAGATCCTAATATATGTTACATTCCTTCCTAACGAGGGTTTGTAACTGATACACTAAACTCCCAAGATAATTAAAGTTCTTTGAGTTTCTTTTTTTCTAAGAAAAAAGAAATTAATTGATTCCCCTATTGCAAACACCTCCATTTTGCCCCCATGTTATTTTAAAGTTCTTAAATAATAAGGCAAAATTCTCTAATTAAGAAAAGTACAAAAAAAAATTGGAAAAGTTTGAAAGTTAAAAGAAAATTGAAAAATTAGAAAATACAAAAATGGAGAAAATACAAAAAATATAAGACTTAGGAAAATAAAAAACAATGTGTCTCGTTTTTGGGGCTTTTTAATTTTTCAGGATCAAAGGACTCAATTACAAGTCAAGCAAGCATATGCGATTTGATAGCATTTTAATTTCTTAATCAAAATAAGTATTTTATTGAAAACTCATTTTAAATCGAGCTCTAATTGTTTATTTAGAAATATTTTTAAAATAGATACTTTAAGTTGATTGTGACTTTAAACAATGCTTTAATTGGACTTAAGTTGACTAATTTACGAGTAATTGAAGTTTTAAGTAATGTCAAGCACATTTGGTCAAATTGGTCCATTATTTGAAAATGATTTTTCACATGTCTAATGGACTTAATAATTTCAAGTGGGGATACATTAAATTTTTTTTATTAAAGTTGATCATGGCATGACATATATATCTTGTTACAAACACAGACTAATAAATAAGCTTGGCCTAGCGGTTCACATATTGGTTTTTAGGAAGAAAAGGGAGCTAAAGATTTAGAGTTTGAACCAGGCAAGTGCATGGAGCTTGCAAATTTTTTTTTTTTTTTTTTTTTTTTTTGTTGTTGCTTGCATGTGGCTTACACACTAGGAAGCTCAAGTTACCTAAAGTTTTTTAGAAAAAGAAGAAAAATTAAACACATGAACCCCCTATTTTTTGGCTTGATTCAATTCATTTTCTAGTCATTTTTAATCAAATAAAATGTATGAATTAATTGTCGATATAGAGTAGTTTGAATGGTATTCAAAAATTCGTCCAAATTCATTCATTAAGTGGATCAAACTAGGCAATAAAAATCAGAAAAAGAAAAAACTAAAAATGCGGGTTTTCAAACTTTCAATTTTGTGCTCCAAAGGTAAGAATCAAAGTTTCCATTGCCAAATAGAGCAAGTACGTGTATCTAGGAGTATTCAAGCAAATTCTTACTTGCTTACTAAGTACAAATTCAGCCATTAATGCCTTTTCCTTCTTTGATTCAAGCCAGATTAGTATAAATAGGGACCTCCATAAGTCATTTGGGCATAAATCTTAACAAGAAATCACACACGAAAGCATTCCCATCTACTTTCTCTCTCTAAAGTGCACATCCTCCTCCTTCTCTCTCTCTAAAAAACCACCAACTTTTGGTGTTTTTCAAGTGAAAATAATAACTCCATGAAGTTCCCTGTCCTTAAAAATATAAGGAACCACCTTTAGTTTAACTTAATCCATCATCAATCAAGCTGCACCATCATTTGGCCGAACCAATCACCACCTACCACCCTTGCAACTGCCTTTTTAAGCTGCGGCCTTGTTTCCATTAGCTTTTTTGACCCTAAAAAGCAAATAAAGGTGTTATTACCAACTCGAAAAGGCTCTCAGATTGTTTAGAAGTATGCCTAACAGCCATTGCATCTTCCCCTTCACCATGATCTACGACTCGAATGTGACCCAATCCATAACCCACTCATGATCGACGACCCATTAACTCTTTGACTCGGTTTTTTCCTTTTTCCTTTTCAATTTTACTGATTTATTTATTTTGGTTTTATTTATTATATTTGTTGCATGTTTTAATTTCATTATGGTAGGGTTATGTACAGTTTCAAGTGTCGTAGAGTAACCATCTCTCCAAGACAAGACAAGTAGGGTCTACATGTAAATAATAATAATAATAATAATAATAATAATAATAATAATAATAATAATAATAAATAAATAAATAAATGATTAAAAATGAAAGAAAAATACAAAAAATAACGTAATAAAAGATTTTGGAATTAAAGGCATTGTGTAGTCTACTCTCGGGACTAATAGGGTCCATGTGCTTTTTAATTTTAAAATGATAAAAAAAAAAGAAATTAAAATAAAAAATGCCTTCAAAAAATTATTAAAAAAAGAGAGAGAATTTTTTTTAAATAAAAAATTATTTCTTTTCAAAAAAATATTTTCTTTTTTCTATATTCTCAAAGTTCCTTTTTTTTAATAGATGTTCTAGGTTTAAATAAAAGCCAAAACTAGTAAGCTTTCAAAAAAGCGCTTATTTAGAAAAAATCAATAAATGTTTTTTGTAAATTTTAGAAAATTGGGTCTTTTCTAAAAATAAAAAAATACTAAAAAAATTTTCTTTTGCCACTTAGAAAAAGGATTTTTAGAAAAATAAAATAAAATTTCATCAAACCCTTAAAAAAAAGAATAGAAAATAGGTTTTTTCTCCCCAAAATATATGAAAAAGATTATGTTCCTTTCTAGATTTTTTTTTATCAAATTAACCGATTAATGATATAAACTTGATTAGTTTTTAAAAAATAAAAAAGAATCAAACCATTAAAGTTTTACAAAAATGAACTACGGTAGTCTGATTTTAAATAGCGAATAGGTAAGCTATTGTGAGGCAACCATAAAAAAATAAAAAATTTATTTTCCTTTTCGTTTCTTAGAAAACAAAAACTTTATGAAAAATAAAATAAATTTAAAAATTAAATAAATAAAAAAAGAATGTAAAATATGAAAATATAAAAAAAAAATTCCTTCAATTTTAAGAGGTACATTAAAAGGTGTAGCCCAATTTAGTATTTTAATATGGTAACTTTTGAGTTTTAATAGATTTAACCCTAAACCTAATTTCCCTAATTTCCTAAAATTTTTCCCATAAAAATTTCAAACATGGACCAATAACTAAATTAAAAACAATTTGCCTAATTGGTTTTAATTTACTTGTTTTTCCCCATTTTAATTAAGTAATGACTTCAATTTTTACAAAACTAAAGAAAACCACTTTTTCTTAACTTTTGTCGAGAGTTTAAATTAAATAGGTAAAGGATTTAGTTTAAATCAAGTTACGAAAAGTAGAAAATCAAATTTTAGGCTCAACGCAACTTTGTTAATTTATTACATTCTTATTGTGATTTGTAATTAATTTTAGTGTGAACAATAATATTACTACTATTGAGATTGAGAATGGTGTTTATTACAAGAAGTGAAAACAAGACATTAAGTTTACTTTGGGTATTGGAGATATTGACTTAACTTTATCTAAAAATAAACCTCCTACCTACTAATGAGAGTTCCATTGAATAAAATAAGTCATATGCTAAGTTGGAGAGATCCAATAGATTAAGTTTAGTGGCCATGAAACGGTCCATATTTGAGCACCTCCTTAGTGGCCTACCTAAGACCAACAACATTAAAGAGTTTTTTACTATTGTAGGCAATGTGTACCAAACTTTAATAATGCTGAAGCAAGGAGCCGTTTCAGTGAATTAACGATATGAAATATGAAAACGTAGGAGAAGTTAGAGAGTATATCCTCAAAACAGACCACATCTTGTCAAGACTCAAAAACTTTGAAATTTTCCTTCTTGGTAAGTTCATAGTTAGCTATGCCCTTAATTCTTCATCACTCGAATTTAGCCAAATCAAAACTACATATAATACTTTTAATTCGAGTTAGAGTATTAGTGATCTTATTTCTAATTGTGTTGTTGAGGAAAGAAAACAATGAGAGTGTCTTTATTGTTTCCCAATCTAAATTAAATCTCCATAAGAGATAAGCTAACCAAAGAAAATCTTCTCATCATCTTTGTAAGTAAGTTCAACAAATCCAAAAGGAAAATTACCAATTAAACTGCTAATGTGGGAGGTCTTAAATCTACCATTAAGAAAGATGTCCCATGTTTCTTTTGCAAGAGAAAAGGGTCATAAGAGGAATGGGTTCACCAAATTTACACTTTGGTTAAAAGAGAAGAACAAAATAAATGATAACACACTAACCCTTGTCCGTTTCGAATCTAATATATTCGATGTCCTAATTAATTCTTAGTGGCTTGATAGTGGGTCTACAATCTATGTCGTTACTACCTTACAACATTCACAAGGAAAAAGAAAATAAGTGGGCGATATGCCTAACTCAAAGTAGGAAATAATATTGAAATTGATGTCAAATTTGTAGGAATTATTTTCTTGAATTTAGAGAATGGTTTTCAGCTCATTTTAGAAAACATTTTAAATACCAACTTTATCCATTCAATAACTTGTATTTCTTAAATATTGTACATGAAAGATAAGTTGTTACACCATCCTTAAAGTAAGGATAAGGCTCACTAATGTTTTCAAACTTAAATTTTGTCTATTGAACTTAAAGTTTCACAAATACATCAATCTAAACCTATTGCAAAAATAATCGGTAACAACTTTCCTTAGAGAATTCATAAGATCAATCATGCTTGGAGCGCTTATTGTATGCTTCACCTGTGATCAAATCTCACATATTATTGTTTGAAGGCCTTATTATCACTTGTTTCTAAACTCTAAACTTGGCAAAAGCCTACAAATGGTCAGATTACTCGATTCTATTCTTGCTTACCTATTCTAGTATTTGAACTCCACAAAGACTAGAGAGTTCATCAGGTTTAGCACCAACTTCAGTTGATTTGCTTTGCCCTAAACCAATTTGGTAAGGTTGGTTTGCTAAGTATTTGTCTCGTGTTAGACTGGTCCTTTTGTCTTAAAAGAGGTACCTAATATTGGATGATCTTAACTTTATTGATGTAGGTGCCCCCATTTTCGCCTTAAGACTTAACTGCCCCTACCTCATCTAATGATTAGAGTCAACATTAATTTGCCCCAAGACTAGTTAAATAGGTCATTCCTTTCCTATCGATCTAGTTCTCTAGTCTTATCAAAATGCCCCTTAATTGATATAAGCTTACACCCTGGCATATAATTTCCCTAAGTGAATCCAATAGTTTAGGCTTGATCACCTTTCTTTGATGGTTGGTTCGACCCATTCTCTTCATGCTCCAATGGTGAATAACTAAGAATACTTTGAAGAAATGCCCTATTATCTCCTCTTAGACTAATTGCTTTCAAACTTTAAATAAGTAACCCCTTTAGGTAATAGTGGAGATGCGATTTAGTTCATCTAAGGCTTTGTAGGTGTTGTATAGTTATTAGGGTTTAGAGTAAGCTGTAAGGTCTTTATGTCTACTTAGGCTTTTTGGGTTAGAGTGGATGGGCAAGCCTTATATTTATTGGGGTTTGGAGTGGTAAGAAGTTATTGTGTTTAAGATTAACAATTTTGGCTTGTATTTGGATTAGACTTCCTTATAAGATTAGGGATAGTATTTATATTTTGCCTTCTTGAAGGATTAAGGAAGGAATTTGTGTTTGGCCTTCTTGGTGAATTTGGGGATAGATTTGTCTCCACTATTCTTATGACTTGTTCCTTTTAAGCCTTTCAAGTGGACTTTCCTTGTTTGCCCAATACTAAGTCTTGGTGGTTTCTTTGTACTTTAACTTCATGGACTGGGGTGTTTTAATCTTGAAAAAGTCTACTAAGCTCTTAGGCTTAGAGCAAATCATTATAAGCTTTAGGTTAGGCAAGTTCACTTAAGAGTAACCTAACCTTGTAAGGAACTCTTACTTGTTAGCAACACCTCCTTTTCTATTTCTTTTGATTTTTTTTTTCTTTTTTTGTTTTTATCCTTTTGAAAGTTAGTGAAGGTGTTGACTATTTGCATAGTGGGGAACTTAACTATCATGGGAATAATCTTAAGGTAGCAAATTACATACACGACAACTCAAGAAATGGCACCCTATGAGTACTAAATGATACCTCAGGATATTACAAAAAGGTGATAAATTATAAAATGTTGATGAACTGCCAACTAATGAAGAAGATTATTTACAACTTAAAAACTAATTTTTTCTAAAATTTTTCCTTTTCTTTTGTAACACTATGAAAGTTGTAGATAGAATCAATTTTTTTTTACACATGTGAAGGCAATAGTTTGAGGAAGGGAGTAACAACTAGGGATGCTAATAAGATGACGAGTTTGTTTTGAGGTGATAACTAACGAGATGATGGGTATTGGGGTAACCTATTCCTATAAATTCTAATGGGGTGACTCCTATTGATAATTTGATTATTTACAACCTATGGAAGGGATAAATATGTATTTTTTGGAGTTTTTCACATCTTTAAAGCTTTTAGGTTTTCCTTTTTTTTCATGGTTTTAGATAGAGGTTGCAAATTTTAAAAGCCTAAAAGTAAGTTTTCAATTAAATAAGTGTAATTTTTCCAAATGTGACGAAAAAAGATGAGACTATTTAACTTATAATACAACCTATGATGACAACTCATGAATAACGATTTATGAAAATATAAGGCTAATTCTAATGTAAGAGTAATAGTCTATAATGGCAATAGGTATTGGACTACAAGAATTATTAGAAAGTGATAACTAGGGACAACTGGAAGTAAAGTATTATTTACATCCTTGTTCTTTTTCCTAGCTTTTTCTTTTTAATATTTCGATGTAAAAAGGATTCATTATTTACAAAACCCTAACATGACTCTGTTGCAAATTTATTACAAAGGTAACAACATGTTATGTTATAAGCATGATAGCTTAGGTAATAATTTACAAGCTCTAAATAAAAAGCCAAGTGAAAGGTTACAAATATTACAAAGGTGATATAAATTTGTGATGGATTTAAGGGAGTTCTTTTTTTTTTTTTGGGGGGGGGGGGGGGAGAACAGTTTAATTGCAAGCTCTTTCTTTCTTTCTTTCTTTCTTTTTTCTTTTTTTTTTGAGGAATAATGTAAAAGGATTATAGTATTCATAAGAATCTTATTTTTGTGAAAAAATTATTTATAAGAAGTCTTAATTAAAAAAGAACTATTATAATGGTGGTAAATCTTGTTGTGAGGGAAACAACTTGTCGAGTTACAATAGGTCACAAGGTTGACAACTAAGAATTATAAATATTCACATAACAGGTATAAGTATTTATAAGTGAAGATTCCTAAGTTAGTCATTATTATACAAGATAATGGTTTAGGAGCTATGAGTATTTAAAATCATAGGTAAAGATTATTTATATTAAGTTATCTATGTGGCCAATATTTTCTTATTCGTTATTGGATTTTTTTATACGACAAATGAACATATAAGTAAATGCCAAGATAAACAAAGATACATGGATGGAAATATGGCAATTGAATAATAGTGTGACAATTTTATTAAGTTGATAACTCTATTCATATGCAAAAGAAGGATAAAATGGGTGAACCCTTAATGGGCCAACGGTCTTTTATTTTTCATAAGAAGAAAATAGTTTACAATATGATACAATTGAATATTAATGAAATTATAACTTTTATTTATTTACATAGTGTCCTACTATTTTTTACTTGTCAATTTATGATCATGAATAGAACAAGTTGATTCTTAAGGCTTTCATGTTCTATAACTCATACATTGTCAAAAAAATGGGTCATAAGTCACATTGAAGTTTGACTAGGGTAACAACCCTAAGCAGTGATTTCCCATAACACTCGAAACATACATAATATTTTCCCTCCTAAGATCTTAAGATGGTCCAAATCTAATCGTATCTAGCACATAATTTGAAATAAACCCCAATGTGACCCATTAGGCCTCCTTATTTTTCTTATTCCTACAACTTAAAAGCCTAAGTTAGTACAACTATTTACAAGAAAAAATAATGAATAATGGAAAAGGAAAAGCCTAAATTTTATTTTATTATTTTATGAAAAATTAAAGGCTTGATTAAATAGTTTATGAATTTCTTTTGTAGCTAGTCCACTAAATACTCCCTAGTGGAGTTGTCATTCTATTTAGCTTAAATTTCGGCTTCCCGTTTCCTTAATTCGACTTTTACTAAACGTAACTCATTTTAATATAAGCTTGTCGATTAGATTAAGGAAAAAGTTTAATTTTACAATAATTTTTTTTTAAATCTAAGTCGTCACTTGACTGAAGTTGAGAAGCAAGGGGAGTTATTACTCACCGATGGATAAACCTTAATTCTAGCTATTGATATGTGGTTTCTAAAAATAGGTTTTAGAAAATAGAAATCAGAGATTAATGGATTCGGAGGCTAATCTATTAAAACTTTTATGGTTATCATAAAAGAAGTCTAAAAATTAAAGAATCCGATCTTGAGTTTTTATGAGCTTTTTTCAAAACAAAGAGGGGCTTTTATTGAAAATGGGAAAAATTGGAGCCGCTCAAAGTGTCTACATACCTGCTAATCCGGATCAAGTTTACATAGCTCAAATTTTATGAAAACTTTAGTTTATTGGTGTATTTCATTTAGAAAACCCTATTTTCACTTTAAGTTCATTACATTTTATTATTTTTAAAGAAAAAGTTTTTTTGTCCATTTTTAGAAAAAACCAAAAAAATATACCCCTAATTTTGAGGGGAAAAAAAAAGGCTAATCAAGATTTTTATTCATTAAAACATTTTCCTAAGAAACATTTTTGGAAAAACAACACTTTTGGAGAAATTGAGGAAAAACCCTTTAACCTTGAAATATATTATTTATTCCTGAAAATTACAACATCATGCAAATTAATAAAAAAATATGCAAATCATATATTAATATTAATTAAGGGCATGCAAATAAATCACATACATAGAAGCTAATAAACATATATATTTTTTTATTAATATGCCAACAAACAAACATGTGAAATAAATTATTGTACATACACAGATATTAAAAAATTTATTATGCAAACACTAAGATCATAAAGACATTAATCCATAATAATTATCATGCAAATAAAGAAATGAACATGCAAATGAGGAATCAACATTAACATATTAATTATCATGATAACATTATAATTAAACATGCAATTGATCATAAATCATGCATACAATCAACTTAATCAAACATGCATATATATATATATATATAATCAAATAATTACATTTATTAATTAATTAACATGCAAACTATTAAAATCAACTAAACATGTAAGCAAACACAAACAAAGAAGTTAATTAAAAAAGACATTTTCATTTTCTATTTAATTTTCAAATTCAAAATCAAAGAAAGAGGAAAGGAAGCAATACTTACCTCTCTCACAGATTGAAACTAAAACAGTTCAAGGCAAACTGGTAGGCTCTAGAGATGGGGCTGGCGGATTTAAACTCTTAAGAGGCTACTCTTCAAAACCCCCAACTCAATTTCTAGGAAACCTAGCTACATAACTCCCAATTTTCTTAGAAACTTTGGGTTTGATGATATGAACAAACCCTAGAATCACTTTCCTATATTCATATTCAAATTACTCCCACCCAATACAAAATTAAACAAAATCATCAATTAGGCTTTGATCTATAGAGATAAAGGAATCTCTTGCTACTTTTGCCTCTCTTTCATTTACTCTATAACGAGAGAAAGAATGGATAGTGAAATTTTAAACTCTAAATAGAGAAAGTTTCCTATCTTCATAATGGGAATGTTTGCAATTTTTAAAAGTAGTTTGAATGTATGGGGTGGGCTCCTATTTGTAATGTCAAGTTATAATTCCTCCCTAAAGAAACATCCATGATGGGAAAAGATGAAATCTTTTATAACAATGGCAAGTTTTGTAATGCATCTTGGTTCTTTCCATTTTCTGTCAAAATTGAACTTGTGTTTTCCACAAATTAATGGAAAATAAAGGTGTACATGTATAATAGAAGATGTTTTTGCATGTTTTGATTAGATATCTTGTGAGGATATGCTTCAATTTTGCAAAATTTAACTTAGTTGCGAGATATACCCATTTTAGATACATGAATTTGATTTTTTAGTGACAAAAAATGGGTGAAATTGAGTAGAAAAATACACATGCAATATGGAAAAATTAGCATTTTAAAATCTAGATGATACCAAACTTAGAATTTTCTATTTTGAAAATTTTCCTTTTCGATTTTTCCTTTTTTTTTTCTCTTCTTTTCTCCTCTCATATCTTATTTCTGTAGTTCAATTGGCTACATTTCCTTATTTACTTGTTTATGGGAAAAAGCTCTAAAAGTACTCAATTAATTACACAAATTCTCATAAAACCACCTTCCCTCTTCAACCCATCATAGAGTCTAATAAACATAATTACAAATTATTTTCAAAATTTATCCTATTTGACCAAAATTGGGTCTTGATTTCTACCTATGCTCGGCTTTTAATAAAAATTTTAAATAGTCATAAAATACTCATTTTAACTCCAATTAAGGCAATGTTAGAGTGTATGATCTCCTTAAAATGTTTATTTTTAAAATATTTCAAGATTTGTAAGCTAAGCTAGAGAAACTGATTACCAATAAATGTTCATTTTTATCCAAAATTGTTAATTCGATCAAATCACAAACCAACTCAGCTTACAAATTTTGAACCAGAGATAAAATAGGAATGAGGAAAATTGGGGTTTTTACATAAATCAAGAGTCAGCATTAATTCCTTCCTTTATCTTTCCTCAACCACAAACAAACAAACTTGGGGGACAAATCCAAATAGGTCAGTCATTGCAAGATTGATTCCAAAATCTTACCACAAAGTTACCAAGTCAATTCACAAATCGTACTACATACACACTGGGTCGACAGGCGAAAAACCTATTAGGTTAATTCGCATATTATACCATAAATTTATAAGCAATGACCACAACTTAAATCCTTGAAAGGAACTCTTGATTAACTCTTAAAATCCTTCACTATACTTATACCTTGAAACACTTACATAAGTGCTTATCATATATATATCGAATTGTCATACTTTGTGATGTAACCCTGCCTTAGAGCTAATTCTAAAATATCATAGAAAATCAATGCTATAAAATGCAAGCATAACCTCAATTCAATTACTAAACTTTGACAAATAAGCAACCATTTATTGATCAAGCTAATATTAGTCATCCAAATTCTATACTTGCTTAATGGGATAAAGCCAGTACGAGTACCTTAACTTTCAATTTTTTTCATTTTAGTACCTGAACTTTAAACTCATTTATTTTAGTACTCCAAACATTTTAAATGAGGTAAATTAATATATTTGCTATAACAGTTGTTATTATAAAATAGTAGAATAATAATATAAATATATCAACTTTTATTTTATTTTCATTTTCGTGACCAAACTTTATTTTTTATTTTATTTTGGTACTTTAACATTTTTAAGTGAAACAAATAAATTTTTTTTATAGTGGTCGTTATAACTAAGACACAAATTTATCTCATTTAAAAAAATTGGGTATTAAAATAAATAGATTTAAAATTTATGTACTAAAATGAAAAAAAATATAAAAGTTTGAGTACTTATATTGACTTTATCCCCCTGCTCCACATAATGGTACTACTCATGTTTTTTACCAATTCATACCTTAGAAACCCAAGCCATCAACAAAGCATTATAATCCTAATTGCACAACACCTAAAACTTGACAATAGAAGTGACTATACAAAATTACAATTATCAAATGAGTGGTTCACATTATAGGCCACATTACAACTCAATCAATTAAGCAAAAATACACTCACCTAATATGGCAGCAATTCCACATCCAAGCTTGTGAATAGATCCCAATATCAATTTGCTTGCTCAAGATAGCATAAGCACACCATAATCCGTCAATATATATTCAAGACAATTCATATAACAAAGTTTGATGGTTTCTTTTCTTCTATTTTCATGATATCAACTTCTAATTGCCATAATTTATTCTTTCCCTATCTATTGTCTATAAACTCTATATTGCTATGATTGTATTTGTGGGAACTATTCAAGTAATTTAAGATATCAACCTAACTAGTGATACCAAAATTCCAAATTGTTCTTTGTTGTAGCATCCTTATTTACCTTGAAATTTTCCTTACCTTTCATAATTGTTAAATTTCATGAGTTAAATAAATGGTTCTATGAATTTATAGTTTTATGATTTTTTAAAAATTAAAACAGATGCAAAATTATTTATGTACAACTTTTTTTTTTTAATAAATTTATAGGTTTTAATATATGATTCCATAAGTTTATGATTTTATTAATTTTATACGAATCTATATGATCTTGTTGATTCTACACATTTAAAATAATAGTAGAATCAAAACTTTGATAATCATTATACTACAACTAATCCCCAATCATTCAAGTATATTCTACCGTATTCAATATCTTGTAACTATTTGCTAGGAGCTAATATAATATTGAAACTCAAATTCACAGGGTGCTTACTAACTAGCATGAAGGTAAAATGAGTGCAACAATAGAAAAGCATTGGCTTTAAGGGTATATATACAAACTCCACAGTCGAGCTTTGAAACTGCGTGGTTCTGAATCATAAAAGAAAATGTGAGTATCTTTGTGTTCTTAGGTTCTTGGTGCATGTACACATCTCGCAAAATCGTTGCATCATCATGTATCCATATGGCTCATACTATAAAATAAAAATTCACCTCCTAAACAATATTGCATAATTAATTCGTTTGGTCAGTTCTGGTGCACATTTGCATATGTGCATGTAATTTTCTAAAATCACCAAATTTGTTCCTATTTTAATATATCTTAATTTTACTATTGTGTCCAAAATATCATGAATTATAAATGTTAATGAAATGAGTAAATAAATATGCAGGCTACTCTCCCTTACGAAAACAGCAAGTGCACATACATGTGTCTTATTCTACAACTTGGTTAGCGTTCTAACTATGCTACAATTTCTAATTCCTCGAGTGGTATGGCAACGGACTCGAAAGTCTTCCAAATGCAAACATATTGACATGCTCATTGGTGCATACGGTTCATTTACCCCTTGATAAACGAATAAATAAATAAATGACCAAATAGATTACTAAGACTTATCATACAGACTTGGATTTATGGTATTGTGTTGGTGCAAGAAATGGGGACAAATTCGGAGGCCGTTTGGGCACCCACTCTAGCGGCAACCTTGCTGGAAAAACAGTCTGCCGACCACTCCCTTGGCCCTCAAAGTGGTTCGTAGTCAGGTCACGTCTAACCCTTTCAACGACCATCAGCAGCCCTCCACTTATTTTTTGCCCTATTTCCTTATTTGTCTCAAATAATTTTCAAAAATCTGACTTGAACACTCCTTAATCTGTACTACTGAAGCTATGATGATAGTTACATGTTATTGTTTGTGAAGAAATTTGAGAGGGAAGAGGGGGTCGGTGAAGGAGGAAATTTGAGAGATTTTCTTCTCTTTGCATTTTTGTAATAACAATCTTATGTATATGCTCCCGTCCCATTGCTTTTCACGTATGAATGTGTTATATTTAAACATGTTAGGACCTCGTTTGGCCGAAATAAAATGCAACGTTGGTCCTTGTCCAAGATATAGCAATTCTATAGACTCTATTCTTATACGGGTCAATATACCTAATCCTAGTTACGTTGCGATTACTATGTGTATAATTATATCTACCGTATTACAGAATTTAAGTTGCTATTTTCGACTAACATGTCCTTATTTATAATTATGAAATCTATGGATAACCCAAGCTATTTTCTATTATCCCATAGTATATTGAAACTCATAATCTGAGTTTTTATAAACAACGTTCCAATCCATCATTTCATATTAATAATAAAATTAAACGTTTCATGCATAATTTACAAAGCAAACTTTATGGAGCCACTTTCACTAATTTTCGTGGTCATTTTGTAAAATTTGGCCTAAATTGAAGAGCATCAATCTAATCCCTAAACCTAATAACTAGGAACATAGGATCATCACATTCTATCTCTCTTATAAATTGTTTTGTCCTTGAAACTATCACATTCTAAAATCTATGTATATACCAATACCACCATACTTCTACTATGCAACTTTGGTTCATTAATCACTTCCTAAGCATCAATTTCCTAAAGAGATAGATTATTGATAGTTACGGTCATTAACAAGATCATCCACACTTTTTGGATCTAGTCATATCATCTTACCATAACATTCTTTGTTCCCACTTGAATGAGGTCAGATTATTGCTTCAAATTGAATAAATTTAATTTCTATTTCATTGTTCGACAAAATGGATAATCTTTTGGTTTTAGTAAAGGAAAAGTTGAATTGTCTTCAAATTCTCAAATTATTGGTCATGATATTTTGGATAATGAATTATACATGAAGTGCTTGGCTAGTAATGAATATGCTTCTTTGAGTATTGAGAATATTGTTTTTAAAAGGACTTTGATTACAGAAAAATCTTCAATATTATGATATAAATGATTAGGTCATGTCTCTAAAGAGAGTCGAAAAATTAATTAAAATAGGAATCCTTCTCTTGATTTTAGTGACACGAAAAATTGTGTTGATTACATTAGGGTTAAACAAGGTGTAAGTCATAGTTTAGACCTTTGGAAGATAATTCACATTGACATTAATAGACTTATTTGCCAAATTGTATAATAATACATATTTTATTAATTTTATTGATAATTTTTCCCGTTATGGTTATATTTACTTAATAAATGAAAATTTTGATGCTCTTGAAAAATTTAAAATTTTCACGTATGAGATTAAAAAGCAATTAGGGAAGACCATCAAAATTGTAAGATTTGACCGTGATGATGACTATCATGGCAAACATGGTGATATAGAATAGAAAATGGACCCGTTTGCCAAACATTTTCTAGAATGTAGGACTGTTATCCAATATACTATGCTTAGAGTATTGAATAAAATGGCATGGCTGAGAGACACAACCATACCCTTAATGATATGATGAAGAGTATGATGATTCGTTCCAATTTACTTACTTTTCTTTAGGGGGAGGCTATTAAAATAGCTGTGTAAATTCTTAATCGTGTCCTTAGCAAATCCATTCCTAAAACACCTTTTGAATTATGGACTAGTAGGAAACCTAATTTGAATCATTTTCATATCTAGGATTGTCCATTTGTGGTGAGGATTCATAACCCATATGAGAAAACCACTTATTCCAAGTCTACCCATTATTACTTTATTAGCTATTTTGAACATTCTAAGGGGTATAGGTTTTGTTGTTCCATACGTAGTACTAGAATTGTTGAGTCTATGATTGTTAAAGTTTTTAAATTTGGCATTATTGATATTACATGTGATAAACATTCTAATATAGAGTAAGAAGTGATGAATCTTCCACTTCCTACTCTTCCTAAATATGTTTTACATCTTCCTACTAATGTAAATGATCCACAAACTATTAATGTTGTACCCACAAATGAGATAAACTAGCTTTAAGAACATATACAATAAATCCTACTTAAAAGATTTGATAGCCAAAGTCGTTTACTATGTCTAATGATTATGCTATATATCTTTATGAGAATAATGATGAGATTGTTGAACCATTAACATATAATAAAGGTATGAGTAGTCTACATTCTACTAAGTGGTTTGATGCTATGAAAGATGAGATGCAATCTATGGCTAATAATAAGGTGTAGGAGCTTATTGAGCCTCATTGAAGCTATAATCCATTGGTTGCAATTAGGTTTTTAAAACAAAGAAAGAATCTAGTGAGAATATTGAGCGTTTCAAAGTAAGATTAGTAGCTAAAAGATTCACTCAAAAGGAGGGTATCGATTATCATGAGACCTCACTTGCTTTAAGCAAAGATTCATTTAGGATTATTATGACTTTGATTGCTCATTATAATTTAGAACTTCACCACATGGATGTAAAAACAGCCTTTTTGAATGGTGATTTGATTAAGAAGGTATATATGACACAACCTCAGTGTTTTGTTGAGAGTGGTAAAGAACATCTTCTTTGTCATTTAAAAAAATCAATTTATGATCTTAAATAAGCATCATGCTACTAGTACTTAAAATTGGATGAGGTCATTACTTCTCTTATTCTTGCTGAAGACCAAATTGATCAATACATTTATCTTAAGGTCTGTGAGAGCGAAGTT
Source organism: Lumnitzera racemosa (assembly GCA_024138005.1). Taxonomy (NCBI): domain Eukaryota; kingdom Viridiplantae; phylum Streptophyta; class Magnoliopsida; order Myrtales; family Combretaceae; genus Lumnitzera; species Lumnitzera racemosa. The sequence continues at coordinate 32,314,249 of JAMXBC010000007.1, forward strand.
ATCTTTCTTGTTTTGTATATTAATGATATATTATTAGCTAGTAGTAATTTTAGGTTGTTTTATGAGATAAAAGAATTAATATCAAATAACTTTGACATGAAAGATCTTAGGGAAGCAATTTTTGTTTTAGACATTGATATTCATTATTATAGATCTTAAGCTTTATTGGGGGTTTCTTTAAATAGATTTAATCTGCAAACTTAACACCTTGAGGATGTGCTACTTGCTAAAGGAGACAAATTTAGCAAATTTCAAAGTCTTTAGAATGACATTGAAAGAGATTCCATTGAAAATGTACCATACTCTAGCTTTAGTTTGCACAAGACTAAATATTGCTTATTGTGGTGAATGTTTTGGGTAAATGTCTCTCTAGTCCTAAACAAGATTATTAGGCTATGGCTAAAAAGTCCTAAGATACTTATAGAAAACAGAACTATATGTTAGTGTATAAGAGGGTTAAGCAACTTAAAGTGATTGGATACTTCAATTTAGGTTTTATGAATTGTTTAGATGATTCAAAATCCACTTCAAGTTATATTTTCATGTTAGTTGAAGGAGTAATCTCATGGAAGAGTGTAAGCAAGGTCTAACAACTTCATCTACTATATAAATCGAATTTATAGCATGTTATGAAGCCGCAACACAAGCTATTTATTTAAAGAATTTAATTTTTGAACTTATGGTTATAGAGTCCATTCCATTATTAATTTATTGTGATAACACTGCAGTTGCATTCTTTTCCTAAAAAAATAAAAATAAAAAGTTTAAGGTGCTCAAAATATATTAAGATCAAGTATCTCACTATTAGAGACCTAGTGAAGAAAAGTGACATCATAATTAAGCATAGTGATACTAAAGCCAAGCTTATTGATCCATTAACCAAGTTTTTGAGACTCATTATATTTTAAAGATATATTAAGGATATTGGTATTTTACAATCTTTTGATTTACTTGGTTAGTGAAAGTGTTATTTAATTATGTTTTATCAACTTGATGTTATCTACAACTTTATATTTGTTGCGTCGATTGGATAATAAATTTTGAAATACTTTTCATATACATGCTTATAATTTTGTTAAATATATTGTTGATACTTTGAGAATTTATGATTTTCTCAAAGGTTCGCATATGTAATCATGATGTATCTTGTTTGTGATGGAGATATATATTTGTGATTGCATGTCTTATTTGTTATTTTCAAGACATAAAAATATTCTTTTAAGCATTTTTTATTTTTTTATTGTAGCTCATTATTAAAGTATATGTGTTATTGAGAAATCATGTGTGAAGGTTTGATAAATAATAGCATGAGGATTGATCATTTGTGATGTCATTACTTGTTACGTTACTATATCTTAATTCATGCTAACATTAATCCTAATATTTGTGGTCATGGTAGGTCATATAACTGTAAGAGCATAATGGAACACCATGGTTCAGTATTTATGACTCTTGTTAACTAAAATGTCTTTAAAGTGTACTCTCAAACTACACTAGAGTTAATTGCGGTCACATTTGAGTATGTTATTCAACTTATTTGTGATTACAAATAATGTTACCCAAGTAAGAGAAGATTGAAAAAAATCCCAATTTATTAGACTTTCATTAATTATTTAAAATTAAAGGTTAAATAATTATAGTTTAATGAGATATGTTACTTAGGATAAATTATTTATTTAACTAATCCATTTATGTGTTAAGCTTATTTGTACCTTATTTAAAGATGTAAAAAGATGGCTTAATATAGGCATTGAGCTTAGACCTAATAGTTAGCTCATAATATGAGGGTCTTATTGGATTATAATAAATAGGCTAGGTTCCTTCTCCACTCCTTATCTTTGACATTGAGAAAACCTTAATTGGTTAGTTGCATTGAAATATGTTAGTTATGAAGAAAAAGTAGAGGAAGATCTAGTCAAAGACACATACAATCATGGCTACGATCAATACATGTATATATAGCATAATTATAATTAGTTTGATGTATTCTAAATTCATATATGAGATCTAAATAAATTATTCTGCAAATTTAAAGGGAAACAATTGATTTTCCTTATTTGGAAGCTTTCTCTAAAAGCCTATAATAATAATGGAGAGATTTGAAGGGGGTGGGGAGCACGTGGTTGGTTAAGAAAAAATTGTTGGATCCCTTGATAACATGTTTTGATGATAATAAACACTAAGGTTCACTAATGAAAGTATTAAGTATCGTTAGTAGAAATAACAACTTGGAAGCAAAGATAGAAGTAAAGGTAGAAGATATATTTATGAATAAAGCTCGAGGTTTGGAGTAGATAGATGCATAGTCAGAAGCTTTATTCATTGAAAGATAAGTTAGCAAATTTTTAACAAAACAAAAAGTTATAAACACACTTAGAAGTTTCATTGGATATTGCTGAAGTAAAAAGAAAAGAGTGATTAGAGAATGCTTAAAAGAAAACTTAGAAGAAGTCCTGATAAGTACAAAGACTGCTCAAAAGAATTTGAACAAACTTAGAAGCAATTTCGACAAATACAGAAGTTGTCCAAAAGTATTCAAAAGATTGATAAGTAGACTTAAAAGTAGTTTAAAAGAACATATTTCTTCTAACCTTGTTTTGAAGGTCAAGTCTCAACTTCACAGTCAAATGTATTTAAATAATATATTTAACATCTTCCACTATTCAAGGAGGATGATTTTATAAATTTTCATGAGGAATATTAACATGTGCAGAACTAGTTAAAGTTTGAAGTGTTTGATCGATATGGAAGTGTATTTATTCAAAACCATGATGATTTTATTCAATTGATTTTATCCAAATCTAAGAATGAAAATCTATTATATTTGAGTAATCTAAATTATAGATTTTGTGGAAGTATCTTAACAATCAACCTGATATTTTGAAGATGAAGATCTCATAATGTACAAATTATTCAAGAGATAAGGATTATCCAATGATTAAGAGATTTACTAACTGTTGCATTTAAAATTTTAAAAGGAGAAGACTTCATGCAAATCGATAGTTAACAGAGCACAACTGTGAAATATACAACATAACGATTTATCACAGTAAACACCCAAGAGATCTTTCCTATGTTAACTTTATTTTTTGCAAATTCTTTATGCAAAAACTTATAAAGTTATAGTTATTTTCCATTATGAACTTATTTGAATTGCTTTGTGTATTATATTCAAGAGAGAGTAGACCATAATAGTCCTATTTAGCTAAAGACAAGGTCGATGGCAAAGCTATGTTAATTGTAGCCAAGTGGCTATACTTGTACTCTTTCCTTGATTATTGAAAATAGTAAAATGATCGATGCAAAAGACTGGATCCTCAACAAGTAGGGTTGGAAGGGAGGATAAATTCACAAGGGAAAACCTTTCTAAATTTTCTAGCTGATCTTCTTAAACTCTCCCACTTGTATTTGTTTGTTTGTTTATCTATATATACATTTTTTATTTAAACTTTAAGCTAACCACAACCACCCCCACCTCCCCTCTAACCTTCCTCTCTATCTCTAATTACCCTTACTTTGATGGCTTTAACTATTCTATTGGAAATGTAGGATGGAGACATTTATTCAAGTTACTAATTATGATACTTAGGAGGTTATTAATCAAGGAGACTATGAACTAACATATCCTCTAATTAATAAGGCTAAAAAGAAACAAGCCTCATGATGCGTATCCGAGGTCGGAAATATGGAGAGACACCACAACAAAGCGAAACAAAGAAAAGCTAGCAAAGTCTAGATAGTTACCAATAGGATATGACACACCAACCGATCTTACTTGGCCTACAATCCGTCGAATATAACTTACCGACCCAAACTGAAGGGTCATCCGTCACTACTCCTTACTTACTAAAGATAATAGATAAGATTTGAAGGGTAATGAGAATACTAAGGTTGCTCAAAGAGAAACTTGAATGAATTCTAATAAATGAAGTTGATGTCTGCGTACAATTAAGTAGGGGTTTATATACCCATCCACTATAGTTACTTTACACATATGAAAAGACAAAAAGAGTGTTTTTACAATTAGGTTATATGATACATACTAAAAGGAGGTAAAAGAGTTAAAGAATATTCAGTACAAAAAATAAAGAAACTTTATAGAATGTCATGTCAAAAGACATGTGTCGTTCGGTGGTTGGACATTAAGAATATGATATAAAGTGGATGAGAAGAAGAAAAAGGAGAGTTTGTAATCAAGGGTCGACCTAATCTAGATCAAGTCAGAGCTTGATCAGCTATTTGCTATAGAGTAATCAACTTAGGCTGGGTTGGACATTAGTGGTCAATGTAGTCGGCTCAGGATTTCAGCTCGAATAGCCTTGGAGCTATCTGTTCGAATATTCTATCATGGTATAGCTATTCAACAAGTTCGGTGTAGGTAACAACTTAGTAGTCAGGCTGGTAGAAGAGGGAAACATAGAGGCCGAGATAGGAATTCTCGTCTTAGATGGGGCTTCGAACTAGTATTCTCCGAGTGAGTCTCTAAAGTGCTCTTACTCAAGTACGTGTGATCAGTCTAAGGGATTGATTTCTATCACCTCAATCAACATAAGAGCTAAGCATTTATTTATTAACTATATTTCTCCTTCAAAATTTACTCTTATTTTTTCTTGTAAGGCAGCTAAGGAAGTTTGGGACAAGTTAAAGGAGATACATGAAAGAAATAATACTATTAAGGAGACTCGAATCAAAATATTGTTTCAAGAATATAAAAATTTCAATTCTAACCATGAGAAAAAATTAAGAGTGTTTTTAACAGATTTGGTGTTATTATTAACAAGATTGCTTCTCTTAGAAAAGTGTTTTCTAATCAAGACCAAGTTCAAAAGACGATAAGGACTCTTCCAAGAAATTATGATGCAAGAAAGATAACTATGGAAGAAACATAAGATGTGTCAAAGCTTACCTTAAATGAACTAAGATGTAAGCTCATAGCATACAAATTAGATATGCAACATGTTAATGATGTTGATAGTAAGAAGAAGGCCATAGTTTACAAAGCCAAAGTAGAATTGAAGGACTTTGATAGTAAAGAGTCTAGTGATGAAGAAGAATTCAACATGTTAGTAAAGAGGCTTAATCATGTTCTAAAAAAAGGAGTAAGAAAATAGTTGATAATAATAAGACTAACACTGGTGGAGAGAAGTTTGACGTAGGAAAGAAGTGTAGAGGAAAGAAAGGAAAGAAGAAGGTAAAGAAAGATTTAATTTGCTATGAGTGCAAGAAACAGGCCATATAAAGTATAAGTGCTCAATACTTTTGAAGAAGCTCGAGAAGTTTAAGTAAAAGAAAGGAAAGAAAGCATTAATGCTTACATAGAGTCACCTTGGTAAGTCTAAAGAAGAGATAGATGAAATTGAAGAAGAAGAAGGTAAGTTGAATATCTGTCTCATGGAAAAATCATACTTATATTCTGATATAGATAGTATTAACTTGGATTGTACTGATATGCATGATGAAATGCAGAGATTATTGGAGGTCCTTGCCAAAACTTGGATGAAAAACTCAAGGCTGCGAGAAGATATTGTAGCTTTAAAAGAAAAAAGAAAAAAGTTATTTTAAGTGAAACAAATTATCTTTCGATGGATGAAAATGACATTTTAAAACATGATAATGAGTCTTTGATTTTAGATAAAGAGGCATTTGTAAGTCCCACAATCAGTCACTCAAGGCTTCGATCGGCTGAAAGATTCAATCGAGCTTAAATTATAAGTAAAGCTAGAAATATTAGTAAAATGATCTTATAAGTTTAAATTTAATAAAATAAGCAATAAAATAAAACAATATAAAAATTCTAAATTTTAAGTATATAACTCGTTATTTATCGAAAATGCGTAAAATGCATTCCGATAATTAACGAATCGCTAAAGATAAATTATATGTATACTAAAAATTATAAAATGACCTAAATAATATTTAGGAATATTTATTTATACTGTATATGAATTTACATATATGTAGAAATACGCGTAATTACTTAAAATACACGAAATGTGCTAAAATAATACTAAATAATTAAATAAAGTTCATAATTAATTAAGAAAAATTAAATAAAAATTAGAAAAAATAAGGAATGATCCAGAATTGGGTTGTGGCAGCTGGGGAAAATAAGAAAAAAATTAGCCAATTAAATTAAAGCAATACAAAAGCTAAAAATTAAGGAATTTGGATAATGTCTTGTCCAATTTAATACACATTAATTACCATGAAGCTTTATAAATACCCCAAATTTTTTAGAAACTCATTTGGGCAGTTTGGAGAGTGAGAAAAATAGAGAGCTTCGAAAAATCAAGAGAAAAACCAAAGAAAAAAAAAAGAAAAGGAAAACTGTGCAGTTAGGGCCACAAAGAAAAACCCAGACCCGGCGAGTAGCTGGAAGTGGACGGCCACCACTACCACACGGTGGTGGCAGTGCCCAGGTGGGCTGACACATGGTGGCTAGAGCCACCTAAATCGGTAAGTTCAATTCCTAGCCTAATTTTGTGTAATTTTGTAAAAATAGTAAATATTCTTAAAAAATTATGAAATTTGTTATTCTGGAATATTTTTGTATATAGTTTTTAGGAAAAATATTATTTTGATGAAAATATGCCCTGTGATATATGATCCTTGAGAAATCATACAAAATCGAACATATTTCGGTTTAGAAATAAATGATCTTAAGAGTATAGTTTTGAACCCGAAATTTTTGTGTAGACTACTTAGATGATATAGAACAGTACTATGAAGCCCATTTTTAAAAATTATTTTTGAAAAATTTAGATAATTTTTAAGCCTTAAAATGAGGCATAAAATGGGTAATTTAGAGTTAATTAAGTAATTAAATGGTTAATTACTGATTTAGTGAATAATTATATGTTTTAAGATGTTGAAATCTAATGAAGTATGATACTTGTAACATTTAGGGTGTTAGATGTAATTATTAGATCAATTATGTAGTAAATGAGTAATAGAGAAAAATAGTAAATTTTAAGTTAATTTTGTAAATTAGGATAATTAGAAGTAAAATCTGATTTAGGATGAATTTAGACATTTTGAAATGATAATTGATGTTGGGAGATGATAATTAGAGTGTTAGAAATATTAGATGTGTATTATATGCATAATAAGTGATAATACATAATACATAATTATTAGAAATATAATAAATAAAAAATATTAGAATAAAAAATTGATATTATGATAATAATAAAAATATACAATAAATTTGATAGGAAACTTGAATTTATGTAATTATATGAAAAATGTAAAACTTTCTTACATCAAGAATAAATTCGGTACACTATTAAGAATTTAAGTGTACTGGATATAATAAAATACTGACTAAGGGTAATTATGGTATTTAGGATATGTAGAATTAAAGTGATTAATTTCACATTATGAGTTAAAACAAGTTTCTAGAGTTCCGGTATAAAACAATACTTAGAAATCGAACTAGAATCTAACTTAGAAATCGATGCAGAAACCGAAACCGAACCCAAACCTAACCCCAAACCTAGAATAATTGTAAAAGACTTGAAACCTAGATAATTAGATATATTAAACCCTAAACAAAACATAACAATAAGCGTTATAGGATAAAACAAACCTATAATAGTTATAAGAAAAACTGAAACCACGTTTATGTTATAGAGATAATCAGCAATGGCTTGAGCGAGTCGGACCTCGAGTGAGGGAGCGAGGACTTGAGGTAAGTTGGGATTAATACGTTGCTATATTTTGAAGACTTGAGATTATGCTTCGTTGTGCTTGTTAGATAGTTGGTTGTGTGCATATGCTTGTGCTTGATTATGAGTAATGCTATGATTTTGTCTATTATTCTGGCTTGTATTGTATGATTTGTATGAAATGATTGATCATCCTAAACTGGACTTAATTAAATATACGACCTATAATTATAATTGGATCTACATAGCAACCCATCAGGAGAACTTAGGACTCTCCGGCTAAATACCGACCCCTTCGAAAGGGATAGCGCAGGATTGTAAAATGGTCCCTTCTTCATCCTTAATCGAACTAAGTGATAGGAGAGGAAGTCGCGGCGAGGGTAAAGTCAATGGTTCGAAGGTAGTCACGGGAGGAGCCATGTTTCCATAGCACAAGCCTGGGTTTGGTCGTGAGTTGTTGCATTAATGGCAACTCCTCAACCCGAATTAGAGCGGGCGCAATTTCTCTAATCTCACGACGGATCGGACAACGTCGTACGATGGCATTTGCTTAAACATGCATTGCATCTAGTAAGTTAGTAAATTTCAAACTGTTTACTTCAAAGTGGGTTAATCGTGGACGCCTTGTGTAGATCAGGTTTAAGATAGCGGTTGTAAGGCTAACTTTTATCTTAGAATGGTCTACATGGTGGGGCTATTATGACTTTGCCGCTTTGGGGGGTGACAACATTATCATCTAAAAATTTGGTTTTGAAAGAGAAAATAAAGAATCTTAAGATAAGAGTAGATGGTCTTTCAAAATACATAAAAAACACCCTCGCTAAATTTAACAAAAGTGATGAAAAATTGGATATGCTTCTTGCAAGTTAAAGAGTTTATAGCTCTAAAACGGGTTTTACTCTTGAGGAAGGAATTTCAAAAGTCCATACTACTATGGTATTTATTAAAGTTACAAAGATGATGAATTTGAGATTGTACAAATAAGTAAAGTAAAAGGTGTTAAGCAAGATAAAAGCAATGTTAGAAGCAACATTGCTCAACTAAAGAAGTATCCTATTCAACTTAGAAGAAACACCGATCAACTTATAAGGTATCAAAACTACTCTAAAATGTTCTTAAATCGGAATAGGAATTATCAAATAAATTAAAGGAGGTATATTTACTCAACTCCTTATGCTTGCTCTATATGTGATAAGGTATGTCATATAGAGAAATATTGCTACCATAAGAATTATAAGCTCAGCAAGCGTCAAGTCAAGAGAAATAATGTAACAAGCTTAACCCAAGCTTTGCTGGGTTCATAGGGATGCTTAAGTCTTGATCTAATGATTATAGGAATAGGAAGCAATGCTCAAAGGCACCTAGTTACTAGATAGTGGTTATATCAAGCATATGACTGGAGATGCTTTAATATTTCATCACATTAGAATAAAGAGAAAAAGGTTATGTCAAGTTTAGTGATAATGGAAGAGGAAAAATACTTGGATTTGGTAATATCGGATATCCCCCCATTGCATTGAGAATTGTTGCTGGTAAAAGGCCTAACACATAATTTGTTAAATATTAGTCAATTGTGTAATAAAGGTCATAAAGTTGCTATTTAAAGGATATGGAAAATGAAATGTATATATAATCAAAACCATTTCATATGAAAATTGACAATTGTTTGCTATCATTATGTGATAGTACACAACGTGGCATAAACGTCCAGGACATGTTAATTTCAGTCAATTTGGAAAGCCATCTAAAGACAAGCTTATGAATGGTTTACTAAGGATAGATATATAGGAATTTGTTCAATGTAATTTATGTTCTAAAAATAAGTTAGTTGCATCATCTCACAAAAGCAAAAATGTCATCTCAATAAAAGATCCTGTAAAACCATTGCATATGGACTTGTTTAGACTAACCAAGACTTTAAGTTTATGAGGAAATACATTTTGACTTATAATAATTGATTTCTCTAGATTCACATGAGTGATATTTTTACGGCATGAAAGTAATGCCTTGAACGCTTTTGAAAAGTTTACAAAAAATGTTCAAATTGAAAAAGGAACTTCCAGTGTCGATTTAAGAAATGATCATGGTAAGGAGTTTGAAAATCAGATTTTATAAGTTTTTGTGACCAATATGACATCTCACATAACTTTTCTACTCCCTACACTTTACAGCAAAATGAAGCTGTACAATGTAAGAATAAAACTCTACAAAAGATGAAAAGGACCATGTTAAATGATAGTGGTGCTACTAAATATATTTGGGTTGAAGTTATTGCAATTGAATGTTATATTATAAATCATGTTTACGTTAAACCATTAACTAACAAGATTTCATTTGAGTTATATAAGTGTAGGAAACCACCTATTTTCGATTTCCGTATAGTTGATTGCAAGTGTTTTTTAATAAAACAAGTTCTAAGCTAGGCAAGTTCGAAAAAAGAGCTAATGAGGAAATATTCTTGAGCTATTCCTTGAATAATGGAATAGCAATGCTTATAAAGTGTTTAATAAGATGACTAACATGGTTAAAGAGTTTATCGATGTCAAATTTATAGAAGAAACAAGTTTATAGGATGAAGATGATAGAAAAACTGAGAAAAAAAAAGCTATAAATAATCGATTGAACATAAAAGGAAAGTTAAAAGTAAAGTCAAACGTAGAAGGAAAGTTAGAAACAATAGATTCAAGACTAGGAAGTTCACAATAGAACATAAAAGATCTAGAGTCGAAGCTAGAAGCAAATTTAAAAGATTCAACACAATATCAAACGAATCTAATCCCTTTTAAAACTTGGAGATTCAAGTCTTTTCATCCTCAAGATCTTATAATTAGAAATGTAGAGAGTGGTGTATGCACAAGATCAAGATTCAAGGATATAGAAAACCACTTTGCCATGTTGTTTTAGATCAAGCCAAGTTCTATTGATGAAACTCTTTAAGATAATAACTAGATTAATGCTATGAAGGAAGAGGTATGTCAATTTTTTTTTTTTTTTTTTAAAAAAAGAGGTTTAGGATCCTATTCCTAAACCAAAAAATAAATCAATAAATAGGAACAAAATAGGTATTTAAAAACAAACTAGATGAAACTGGTAAAATAAAAAGCTAGATTAGTTGCTAAAAGTTATTCATAGAAAGAAGGTATAGACTATGATCAAGCTTATGTACTTGTTCACACTTTAGGTCCTTCTATGTTTAATCAAATACTAGCTCCTATATCTACCATTATAGAAGCAATCGACACGAACTTAGAAGCTTCCTCACACAAAGTCCCTCTGAAAGCTTTTTTACCTAGGAAAAAGTTCATGTATAGTGGAGTCAAATTCTCTTTTGATGTTCTCAAGTTCAATTCCTAACCTAGGGTGACTTGTAGAGTTGCTAGGAAGACTGATGAAAGCAAAGGAGAGAAAGTGAAGGTTCAAGCTGTTAAGAAAGCATATCATAAAGTATAAGCTGTAACAGGATAGAGCAAAGTAAATGAATTGCCAAAGGAAGAGAAGAAAAAGAAGAAAGAAATAGTGAAATATAATCTCGAAATTTGGAAACTCTTGAAGGATAATAAGTTTTGCACTAGTTTTAGATAGATTTTCAATTCTTTGATAAGAATGCACTCTTCTAATGATGAGTACTTAGAAGTTCTTGGTATTAAGAGTTTATGCTATATTAATGAGGGTTATGGAGAAGTTGTTGATTTCTACAAGAATTTAGATGATTCTAATAAAAATGTTTTGAGAAATATAGTGTTAGGCAAGATGTTTTGATTTCAAAAGAAGAAATAGTTGGATATTTTGGTTTAGTAGCTATAGAGAATGATCATGTAGTTGACAAGAAAGACATCTATTTAAGGCTTAATCATGGTGTTCTATTTATGCTGCATAAGATCATGATCAGTTGTCTATTACATAAGAAAGGAAGCTTCACCTCCCTAATTGGTGAAGATGCTTATCTGATTATTGCCATGGTCAACAAACAACATATTAACTTGGCTAAACAAATGATCAAACATGTTTTCAGAAAAAAAAAAAAAAAGAAAAAAGAAAAAGAAGGGAATGCTCCATAAATTTGATATCATGAAGTTAGTGGAATACAGGCATATTAAGTTGCTAGAGAAGAATGGATATCCCTAAAATGTCAAGATGGTAAGGAAGGTAGTCATGAAACACAAAGGAATCCATGCTCTAGAAAATATTTGGTTTGCCAATGATGGAGCTCATTTTATCCACCCATCATTGAGGAACAATAGGTTTTAAGTTGAAAAGTCATTAGCACTTGCTTAGAGAGAACAAGAAGAAAATCTTGTACTAGATGAAAATTTATAAGAAATGGCTATTTATGAAAGATCTCAAGTTATGCATGATGAATTAGCCCCTGCCAAAAAACAAACTCCATGTTTTATTGATGATGACCTGGAGAAAAGAAAGAGGAAAGGAAAGATGCAAGAAGATGAAAACAAATTCAAGAAGGCCAAGTTAGACTACTTGACTAAAGTTACTATTGTTGTTAGGAGTGACTCACAAGAGTCATTCTCAACTACTCTTAAATAAATCAATGAGTTTCTATTTGAAATAGAGAACTCACAAAGCTTACTATATGTATTAGGTATGAAACTATATCTCAAAAGCTCATAAAGACTTTAGATCAAAAGTTTATTGATTCGATAAATCTCTAAGAAGTGCACAACATGAAGATTGATTAGGAAGGAGTTAAAGTAAAAAATCATGAAGCTCTAAATCTCTTTAGAAAGTTAAAAATTTTAAAGGATTTTATCAACTAAAGTGAGCCTTCTTGATGATAGTGTGCAGCGAACCTACAGTATTATAGCTAGGTTGCTTAATCTTGATTCTTTGTCATTTGTCCTTTTACCCTTTGGCCCTTCATCATTTCATCATCATGCTCCCAAATAATCCAAATTCTATGTTTAGTCTAATTCTAGTTTAGTTTTTACTAAGTGTCTAAGTTCTATAATCATACCAATTGCTATTCAATTGTTGTCAAACTTTGATATATTCCATTGAACTCATGTTTTGATGATTAATGAACTCTACTATGTTTAGTTTCTTTGTTTATCCTTCTATTATTCTTTTTTCTATTTTTTTTATAACAAAAAGGGGGAAAAGTGCTAAGGAAAAATATTTTGATCTCTTTTGGACTTAATTATGCTAGTTATTTATAAAATTCAAACCAAACTTATATACTAATATAATTTGTTCACATTAACTACATGTATTTTAGATTTTTTACTCAAAATATTTTTCATTAAAGTATTTTATTATCATAAGAAAAGAAAGGAGGAGAATGTTGGATCCCTTGGTGATATGTTTTGATGATAACATTCACCATAGGTTCATTAATGAAATTGTTAAGTATTGTTAGTAAAAACGAGAACTTAGAAGTTAAGATAGAAGCAAAGGTAAAAGATAAATGTTATGAATAAAGCCTGAAATTCAAAACAATTAAAAGCTCTTTCATTAAAAGATGAGTTAGCAGATTTTTAACAATATAGAAAGTTAGAAGCACACTTAAAAGTTTCATTAGATATGGTTAGAGTAAGAAGAAAAGAGGGATCGAACAAGGCTTAAAAGAAAACTTAGAATGAGTCACGATAAGTACAAAGACTACTCAAAAGAGTTTAAACAGACTTAAAAGCAAACCTAGAAGCAATTTTAATAGATACATAAGTTGTTTAGAAGCATTCAAAAGAATTTAAAAGCAGACCTATGTTGATTGTAACCGTATGGTTGTACTTGTACTTGTACTCTTTTCTTAATTATTGAAAACAGTGAAACAACCAGTATAGAAGATCAAATCCCTTATAAGTGAAGTTGGAAGAGAGAACTTAGTCACAAGAAGGAATCTTTATAAATTTTCTACCTCGTCTTATTTAACTCTCTTGCTTTTATTTGTTTGTTTGTATATCTACTTGCACATTTGTTGTTTAAACTTTAAGCTATTATATGACTAATCAAAAGAGGTTGTTTTATCTCAAAAAAGTTCTAAATTTTATTAAGCAATAAATTCTTGTAAGGGACCAACCAAAACTGAATCATATTTCTAAAACACCCTTTCAAAAAAAAAAAAAAAATCAAATACCCTGGATTTTGCTAGTAATTATTCAAATTTAAAAATATACATGATTAACTTTCTCTCCTAATTCTTTTATTCTCATTCACTACTTATCCAAATGAAAAAATTTCCTCTAATTCTTTCCGTTCACTTTCTTTTTGTCCTAATTTTTTCCTTCTTTCAAAACATGACATTAAATTCCTAATTCTTTTTCTTCTTTACCCTTGCGTATATTTTGGGTAAGTAGGGAATTAAGACATCACAATCCTCAATTCAAGTTTGACCACAACTTGATATTTCAAAACTAGAGTTCAATTCAAGTTTGATTGAGTTGAGGATTTTAAGTTTTAACTTAATTAAATTAATCTTATTTATGCTTTAATAACGTAAATATATAAATATATATATATTGTAATCATGATATTTAAATTTAACTTAAATTCAATTAATATTTATACTCCATTCGAATTTAATTAATATAATAAATTAGTTAAGTTAAATATTATTCACTTGAGGTTAGTTTCATCATTGCCAAAAAGAAATAAGTTTTACTGTATTTATACTTGGTATAACTGCATAATTGGTGGCCCCACACATTGATTCTTTTGCATTTAATTTTGTTCTCTTTTCTGATGACCACTGGAAAGGAATCAAACGTGGCTTTCAACCTCACCACGAGCACGACAATCCATTTCTTTTCCGGTGAATATCGAATTAGCTTGACTAGGACAATCGTCAGCATGTTCTTGTCACTTTCCAAAACCTTCCTGTTTCCTATTTGAAACAGCTATATGCCTAATCTCACCCATGGTTTGTGTGGACAGACATCAATCGCCGAGCATACTAAAAAGAAAAAAAAAAAAACGTCAAAAATGTGAAACTTTGGACATAAAGCATCCAATGATCATAAACCTAACCTTAGGCGTGCTTTTCGCAATCTCTCTCCTACACTAGTTGTCCTTCGGAACAACCTTATTACTTGGCTAGGAAAGAGCATCAGGACAAAGTAAAAGGCTGGTAGGTTTTAGAAGATAAGATTAAATTAGCTGCTTACGCAATAATCAGTAGAAATAGTCCAAGTGTCAATGCGCTGTTGAATATGGTGGGACTTGTACAACGTTTCTCGTGTGCCACGGAATTGATGAAATGTTTCGTGGCAGTCATGTGAGGGCAATGGCTCTATGTTATGTCATCGTGGAACTGCACACGTGGAACCTTGTTTTCTGGACGAGTCTCGCGTCAGCTTGAAGACAGAAAAACGATGGTGGGAGAAAGAGACGTGTTGATGTAAAGGTCCGTCCAATTTTTTAATAGCATCCATTTAATCCACTCTCATTCGATCATTAATATGATATTTAATATATTTAAATTATTAATCAAATAAATAATTCAAAATTAATAAATATTATATTAATAATAGGATAAATTATTGATCGCACAATTTACCTTTCTCCAAGGTTCACTTGGATTGAGTTGTCTAGTCCATAGTCCATGGTTTCCTTATCGTATTTAGCCGCACCATGAGGATTTCCTAATGTTTTCTATTGATCTTCAAAGGAAGATAGATACCAATTTCTTTTTATTTTTTTTTCTCTTTATAAATATGGATTCATTATTTTTAGCTTGTTGGTGACTTACCCAATAAATGAAAAAATGTAAGTTATTTTCCAAAGAAAAAGAAAAAGTTATTCGCATCAATTTCACTTTCATTCATTCGACATGGGAAGTTTTAAATGACTTTCCAACATGCTAAACATGCTTGATAAAAGATTATATAATTAAACATATCACAAAAGACCTTTATATAGTATATTCAAACCGTAGAAATACATACATTATTAAGGCTACAAATTGTATTTTACGTATATATATATTATTCACAACACTTTTTATATCTGTTTGATCATTGTTAGTCAGTCTAACATGTATCAGATTGAGCGACAATGATAAACTTAATAAAATGTATCATTAAATAATTTTAAATAAATAATATAATAAAAATAAGTAAAAAAAAAGTGATGAGAAATTGAAAATAAAAGACTTGACTAGTGGCTCTAATCATTTGGATAGCCAGCCAATAGCGTGATGAATAGTTATTTACCAATGTATCATTATATAATCAACCAAAGAAAAACTTATATGAATTTAACATTGAGGTGGTTTCAATTGGATTTTTCAAAATCAATAAAGAAATAATTTAAATTAATTTTTTTCATTTTTAATTTAAGAGGCGTGATAAAACACTAGGAAGAAGTTCATTCCCATAAGAACTAAACTTGTTTACATAATTACGAAATGGTCCCTGTATATATGGGGAAGGATTGACCATAAAGCACTTTATGCCAAAACTTTACTTAGATAGTTGGTCTTTCCCTTCCTTTCGTACGTTGCTATCTAACCCTTTTAGCCCACCGATTCTTTTCTTTTTAATACCTCTTCTCCATAAGGCATATATTTGCACTAATTAAGCTTTTAAGGAGGAGGTAGGAGAATATGTGTTACCCTTACCCCGATGTTTCATTAATTTCCCTCGAAGACATAACACGGCAAAACATATGGTTTATTTTGCAATCAACTACAATTGGTGGAGATGAACAAACATCCAACGTAGGTGCACCACCACGACTGGCAAGGGACATAGCGGTTACAGGTGGTGGAGCCGGTGGCTCAACAAGAACAAGGCAGTGCATGTGCTCGCCAACGCAGCACCCTGGGTCCTTCCGGTGTAGGCTTCATCATTCGGAGTACGTGTGGGGTGGTGGACGACAAAAATGTGTTCATTAGCTATCTTCTGTACATGTATGCCTAATTGCTTCTAGAAGGGAAGTGTCCTATTAGTTATTTTTAGCGACTATTGATTATACTTTACACTTTGTGTCGATTATATATTATCACGTCTTCTCTTCTTTTTTTTTTTTTTTTAAAGTATTTTTACATATTACAACTCAAAAAAAGCAAATTCGAACTATTAAACTACATTAACTTTTGTTACGTTTTCTCGTATTTGTTGTTTGAATAAAGGACCCATCCTAACTATCGACCTGTTCTGACCCTTCTCCCCCTCCCATTCATTTTCATTGTCTTAGGATGAAGTACGTTCGTTCTAGATATTGAAGGAGAAACAATAGAAAATATTTAAAATTCCTAATAGGATGCAACGGTAAGACTAAGAAACGATTGAACTAGAAACATGATTATGATATGGAATTGGATTCGGCATGATGGGACATGATACGAATTATACATCGACTACTGACTATGAGAGTAGGGGCTAGGCATAATAAGGTCAGGTTCCACGGGTCATGTATTATGTATGAGTGATGAATGAGGCTCAAAATAAATATGTCTCGAATGAAGAATTGTATATAAACAAGCTGTTAAAATCATGGCTATGTCAAGAAATAGAATCGAGATAGCTTTGAGCTATCCAGAGGGGGAGGGATATATGTCAGATTTTGATTTAAGTTTTCTCCGGTAACTGCCTAACAGGATGGAAAATGAGAGTTTAATTTGAATATATTGATTGTTATCTCATATCGATGAAAACCAACCCATTCCATTCTCTCTATGCGGGTTTGATAGAATGATTGTTCAACAAGATTTTGCTGTTGATAGAAAGTCATGCCTTGGCTGGGACCAGCCAATGGGCATTTCTCATTTATTTCATCATGCTACGGACTACAGGGATAATTCAACTCCGCTAAGTGCCTCTACTCATACTAAGAATGCACAAGATTTAAAACCATTGGCTAAAATCCACAAATAATTATGTTAAAATAAAAGGTTCGATTATGATTTTAGTGACACAGAAGAAATTAATTTTGCTAAATTCATTCAAAATAAGCACTTGTAGCGATAACTAAACAATTTGTTCAAACTCCAAGCATGCAGATTGGATTTGATGAAGTGATGCAAGGAGAGGAACAGCGGAGAAGGCCGGCAGCAATTGAGGCTTTAACGAGACAACTTAATGATGTCCAAGACAAACCAGCTAGTGCTATCAGTTAGGAATAGAAAAGATTAGGAGATGAGCTAGAAATGCCTCTTTGCCAAGAGGAGATGTATTGGCATCGGCACTCCAGCATAAATTTAGTTAAACCTATGGGCGTCGGCGCTCACGAATAAATTAGTTAACCAGTGGGCATCACAACACTAAATTTTTTCACCAAACCACGCCAAATAGAAGGGCAAGAAACAAGAGTTTCAAAACTAAAAATGAAAGGGGAGTTTGGGCTGATGAAGAGGATGAAATTGCTCAAGCGGCTATTTTGTGTGCAAGAACATCAGAACCAGCAGCCGGAGCACAGAAGGGTGCTTGAATATATTAGCCCTATCATCTAATAGAGATCTCATAAACGATATATTATAATTACTTACAGTATATACATGTATGATAAGACATGTATATATATGCGTGTATCTATATACATATATATGCATAGATATGTATATATAATTTAAATTTTAATTTAAAATCATGATTAAAAAATGTAATCTTATTATTCTAAACATGCAATAAATTTCATGATTCTCCCATTTAAAAGCTGAAATAAAAGTACCATTAAGAGTTGGCATCGGCAATTTTAAGAGATTGCCATTTCAGTTTTCCAAAATCACATCCAAACTTGGAATATTCTATTCCATATTCATTCTTCAATAGCATATAAGAATCTGTCAAGTTACCTGACCTGAACGTGGTCATGACTTAATTGTAGCACTTTAGTATATGGGCCCCAATGGGCTAGGTCCAAGTTCATCTGATCAACAGCGTACTATTTCAGCCAGCCCATTTAATAAATGATCTAGTATCAACTCCATTGTCATTTAGCAATATACCATTTCATCGACTGAGCATCCATCCTTACTATGCAATAATATAATATTTGATCACACTCAATATTTAATTAATATATTAACTATATTAAGTGTCAAATAATATACAATCTTTTGATTAGAGTTGATAAGAACAATATATTTATTCCAACGTAGTATTTAAAAAAATTTAAATTTCTGTTTTTTTTTTTCTTTCTTATTTTTATAATGCAGCCTGTTATTATATTAAAATACTGCAAATTAAAACAATATATTTTACGTTTGGATATGCTTAGAATTTAGATGATTCAATATAATAATCATCCCTCTATCCACTATCCATCTCCATCAATCCATCCATTATCCACCACCATCAAGCACCACTAGCAATGGTAACATCATCCACCTCCATCAACTACTACTCCACTGTAATATAACGTTGGTCCAGCAACTCATGTTATTGCCACGCACACGGACCGCAAATTTCAAATAAAAACTTATGCATTTGGGTTTAAAATTGACTCACCCATTAATTTAAAATTATGTACTTTCTCAAGTGTAGAAAATATTTTTTACATTTTTTTTTATATTCGTTATGGTAATAGTTTCGTTTGTCAAAACTTATTGTAGTAATATTAAAATTTTATAAATAATAATACCTCTTAGAAACAAGTAACGATGAGAAAGAACATAGATGAATTTTAATAATGGCAGTGTAAAAAATGTATATAAGTTAAAGAAAAATGATTTTCTCTTTTCTAACGTAGAAAACATTTTTTTCTCATTTTTTAAATAAATAATTCCCAAGATAATCATCAACTACAATTAATCTCAATTGTTACATTACCTTTAATTATCACCTACAGTTAAAAGTAATTATGTCTTGAAATTGCTATAGAAAAAACTACACAAAAGGGTATTAATGTTTGGTATAAATTCAAGTAAAATATTAACGTTATAAAATGTTTAAATAAAAAATTAATTTTTCATTAAGTGATTCAAATAATGGATTTTGTTAACTTATAGTTATAACGCCATTAAGTCAATTTAACATCGCCATTAGGTGCTAACTAGCACTTACACGATTTGGCACTTCTATGGTAATTTTAAATGAAAATAAAAAAAATTAAAAATATATATATGAAATTATCAAAAAAGAAAAAGCAAGAAATAATAAAAAATGTAAAATAATATATGCATAAATACACATATATATATTATATAATATAATTAATAAAAAACCTAAAATATTCAAATAAAAAAGGAAAAAAAAAACAACAAAAAATAATTTATGAAAAAGAAAAAAAAAAGCAACAATTGGCAACCCTTGGCATTAACCGACAAGAATGACCATTAAACATCAATGTGGATCGTGACCTACGTAAAATTGTAGGTTATTAGACCCACCAAGAGGTGATGGGTCGTCATTCCTTACCTTGGCCAGTAGTTGCTTTTCATCTTAAAAAAAAAAAAAAAAAAGATTTTTTTTTTATGTTTTTCTTCTTGTTCCCTTTTTCCAAATTTTTTAAACTTTTTTTAATTATATTATATAATATATAATATAGTTGTATAATATATACATGTTGAAGTTATGCATATATTATTTTACATTTTTTACTTATTTAAATATTTTTCTTTTTTGATAATTTTATATTTTTAAAATTTTTTTTCTTCTTTATTTTTCATTTAAATTGCCGTGTAAGCACTATACAAGCGCCATGCAAGCATTAGTTGGCACTTAACAGTCAAATTGACTTAGCAAACATTATAACTATGAATTAACGGAATCTTTTATTTGAATAACTTAATGAAATGTTTATCTTTATTAGAACTTTTTAAATATTAATACTTTTTTATGTAATTTACCCAATTGCTATATGATGTTAGATTATTATAAACCTTTAACTTTAACTAAACAACAATGCACACATACTACAAATGCTATAAAATTGCAAATAATTAACTAAAATAATTATTATATGTAATAGTTTTAAAAAATATAGTTTTTCTTTTTTTTTTCTTAATCAAGAAAAATTGAGCACACACATAATTATATAATCACTTTAAATAACTTTTCTATTGCTCTCTTTCTAATATATGTGATCTAAATTACCACTTTAAGCCTCTCCCAAAAGACTTTAAAGCTAAAGCTATTTTTAGATGGATTTAAATTAAAATTTACATGGATTTTATTTTTATTTTTATTTTTGTAATTTCTTAGTATTATATACATATATATAAGGGAGATATTGTTTAATATTTACATAATTGTTCAATACAACCAACACTACTAATTGTTCCTAGACCATGGAACCAACAAAACTTGCCCAACTGGACCATCTTTAAAAAAAAAAAAAAAATTGAACCATGACCTAGGTAGGATGCAATTTTTTTTTCTTAGGCTTATGAACTCGATTGTCTTTTTTTTTTTCTTTTTTTCTCTTCTTTCCTTTTCGCAAATATATATATATATTTATATATATCATCTATACATATATGTATACATATATAAAATGTAATATGTAAATATTATGCACCTTTGCCAATCCTTTTCTCTTTTCTTATTTTTCTTACTTGACTATAGTCTCTTGGGTTAACTTTTTTATGTCTGCACATCTAGATGTAGAAAAAAAAAAAATGGTTCCTTAATTTATATGTTCATGTTTAGTCCCTTGTAACAGAGGTCAAGAACTTGTTTTGCATTTTAGGAATGGAGGGAAATTGAGCCTAATGTGGAAAAAGAGTTCCTTAGTTGATTTCTTTCAAAATTTGCAAACTCCAAAATGTTTATTAAATGCATCGATTTTCCATGAACATTGAATATAAATTAGACAACGTACAAATACTTATCTATCAATATTTTTCCTACAAAAATGATGATGTCTAGCAACATTTTTCCTATAAGTGGGGATTAGAGAAAGGACGTTGAAACTAATCAAGTTTTAAGCTAATATGGACAAAGAGTCCCCTCTTACTATGTTGACAGGCTGCAAACACAAGCATTTCTTTTATTTTTTTTCTTCCCCCTTTTAGCAGGTAAAAAAAGATAGGTTTGACCAATTAGTTTAAGCAGTTTTCAAGCGGTGACATGCCTTAGCCCACTTAAACCAGTAGGTCAATGGTTGGTTTAAGGCCACCTTGCTTGTTCAAAACCAAAAATCGACAAGTCAATTCAGGACCAGTTTAGAGGTCTAAAATCGATTAGTTCCTAAGTTTAATTACATCACTTATGCATTTAGTAGAAATTGTGGAAAATGTACCTATTTGAAAACCACCTTCTCTCTTTATTAAGTATACAAAAAGTTTCAACTAGAAGTAGAAACTAAAGGAGCATTTAGTCATTTCATTGACATTTAATTTTCCTAAAGCATATAAGATATAAGAAAATGGGAAATTGACTTTGATCATAGAGATAAATATTTAAGAAGTCCACATTAACTACAACATTCAATCTTTACATTCGTTCCTTAAGGCCTTTATAGTATGGATATTGATCTTTTAATAGAATGGATTGAGTTTGAATTCCCTTCCATTTGTAATTAGGGCTGGCAATTCATATTAATAAGTTACATCTTGTGTTTAAATCTAGATGCATTTGTGTTTGCAAAACCCTAACCTATGACTTATTTTTAATTATATATGAGAACCTGTAAATGGGGTTGCTATTAACAATCGATCACGTACTATGCACATAATGATTGATCTTAAGGATCACTTGATCTAATGGCATGTGTACGAATGTAATGGAGAGATGCACAGGAAGAGGAACATGCAGACTCGATCATTCATGCACACGTATGATAGAAGATGAAGTCTTATATTTCTGAGTGCTCTTAATTTATTCTTCACTAAGTAGTTCATTTGATCTTTCGTAAAGTAACTTCAGCAGAGCTTCTACGTTTGGCTCGAGCTAGCCAATGTTCAAAATGACCCAAATGAAAGGAGGAGCCTCTTATTTATAAATTTTAGGAGCAAGCTTTAACTATTGGATTACTATGAGATGGATGATTGAGATTTGACATTAGTAGCAATCATCAGATGGCCTTAGATGATCTAATGGCTATAATTCACTCTTTCTATTTATATGGACCATGAACTTAGGCCATGGCCTTTGGATAGGCCCAATGACTTACTGATAATAACATAAGCACATAACTCTTATTTAAGTCCAAATAGCTTATTTTGAGGCTAAACAAAGTCTAAACAGGCTTAGAAAGACCTCTTTTGTGCCTACTTTTCATGTACAAGTTAATTGAGTAACACTAAGGGTGGAATAACCAGTCCAGCTATCCTTGTTTCAAATCTACCAAGTTGCATCTCTCTAAAATAATCCTACTTTAGCCTAGTTTCCTAAAACTTACCGCCAAACCATTAAACTAGCTCATAGCATTAAATTGGATCAAAAGCTCGATTACCAAAATAACCCTCTATATTTTTTCTATCTAATCAAAAGCTCATTTGATAAAACCTAAAGGTTTTTGGTATTTCATTAAATCAGCTTCTTCAAATTTATCGTCTTGATGTCCACTTTTCCATTTAACTACTTACTATGCTAAGAACTTTTCCCTTTTAGTGATTCATAATGAATAAGCCAAAGTGCTACCATTTCTTGATTTTTGTTCATGTTAGTTATCTACCATTGGGTTAACTTGCACAAATTAGTGCCACACATCAATGATTCAGCTGGCATTGGTTTATATATATATATATATATATATATATTTATATACTTAGTAAATTCTTCACGACTCATAAATACTATTTAATGACAATTTATTGAAGACCAAAAAATAAATCATACAGAGCGCATATGCATGGAACATTGTGTCATACATGATCCTAAATATTATGGCACGTTCATTTGGAGGGAATTAGAATTACATTTCCTCCTTATTTGTTATTATGACGTTCACTTCGTTTTTTTATCATAGAATCGTAATTCCGTAAGAACCCTTATTACTTGATTTCAAGTAATAAAGATCCCTTAATTAAATTAAGGAATCATGATTCCTCACTACTACTACCGTTACCATTGCCAATACTGCTTCTACTACCACTGCCAATGCTGCTACCACCATTGCCATCGCCATCGCCACCGCCGCTGCTGCCGCCGCCGCCGCCGCCGCCGCCGTCGCCACCACCACCGCAGTCGTCACCATCAGCACCACTACCACTGTCATCACCACTGTTGCTATCGCTGCCATCGCTACTGTTGCCATTATCGCCGCCACTACTACTGCCGCTATCACCATCGCCATCGCCACTATTGTCACTGCCGCCACTATTACCGCTACCATCAACTATCATAACCATTGTAGCAACTGTTATTATTACCATTATTAATCATTACTATAACTGTCGCTGCTGTTGCCGTTGTCGTCACTGCTGCCTATTACTTTAAGATTAGTTGAGAAAAAAAATTAATTAAAAATAATTTAATCGTTAAAATTATATGACATATCTATTCTAAATTTTTTATAAATTCAACTATATAAAATAATATATATTATATTCTTGTTCCATTCCATAAGAAATTCCAATTATATTTCTTTTCATTTATTCTATGAAATGAACGAGCTGTTAATCTATCGATGCCATATGCATCTTCTCCTTCTTCCTTTTTTAAGTAAAAGAAAAATGTGACTGTAAACTTCCTTTGAAAGCAACGCCTAGCCAAGACAGAAATCATGGACTAAAGAGACGTTTCGTACGGCAACTTTCCTTGATGGAATCGCATTTTTATATTGGCAATAATATATCATCTCCTTCCATTCAAATAGAGCATCTTTTTGAAATAAAGATTTGACTAAAATCTTACAACTGCCAAGTTTTATCGCATATTCTCCTTAAATAAGAATCTGAATAAAATCTTTCCATTAAATAACTGATTGCGGGATAGAAACAATCCCGAAATCTCCATAAATCATTCCCAAATCTTTAGCTTGTCATATTCTTCTTCCTCCACGCATGATCGAACTTGCTATATATATATATATACATGCATCAAGTCGTCAATCCTTTTTCAATTCCAAAATTCATTTTGCTAGGAGTCATCCACAAACAACCATTGCCCTTCTTTCACCGTCGATTATCCATTATTCATTTGTTTCACTTATTTATTTATTCACTTAATCTTCAACGGTGGAGGGTGCGAGAGCAGTGGTTTTTCTTATTTAGCAGATGCGTGGATTGAATAATGAATAGCAGCCTCAAACAAACGCCATGCGAAGTGACGGCTAACTTCGATCACAACATGATGTAAGTTCGAGTCTGCTCGTTTCAATCTCCTTCACTTCAACGGTAGCGATTTGTTTCCCCGCCTTTCATATAGAATTCTTATGTCAATTCTCATAGTTTTCCTCTATTTTTATTTTTATTTTTATTTTTATTTTTTTAATAGTTGATGCAAGTCGAGGATTGTCGACAACTCACATTGCAACGAGAACAAAACATTTGATCAAGTTTCAATAGATTAATAGGTTTGATCCTTTATTACCTTTTCCTCGCCAATATCCTCTTGCCGGAAATATGTATTCCAGTAATTGAATTTCTCTTCGACATAGCATCCATAGCTACTTTTTACTCGTAATGGATACATTTATACATGTCTTCTTCTTTTGTTACGATGCACAGTTCCCTTAAATGCTCCCGTACCAAAAATTGGATTGAATATGAGTATGCTAGTCATGGCAGATCTTTGGAAGATTCTTTTATGGCCACATGAATCTTCCAGTCTTCCATTCATGTAGCTTTTTTTTTTTTTTTTTCCTTTCTCCTTGCTCATTCGATCTTGAAATCACGAATGAAGGCTTTAATTGCCACATTATAGTGCATCCTCGTTGCCACAGGTTCACATCCGAAGAAATTCCAAAGCGGAAAAGTATCCTTGTAGCATATACTGTCTTCATAATCATGTCTATATTACACAGTCCTTTCACTTTGACTTCTTTTCTCCTTTTTCTTTTTTTATTGTCAAATCCTTCTCTTTGAAACTTCACTCCCTTATTCTTTCTTTTTTCTTTTTTCTTTTTTCAATTACGTGACAAGACATTCTCTTCTTTTGCATGAAAGCAATAGGGAACGTGTTCAACTTTGGCAATTCAATCACTTGCCACTGGGTCGGACTATCCATCTTCTTGGGACATTGACATCAACTAAAAATGAGTATAGTGCTTGTCCATATCGCGCACGAAGTAGAAGAAATTGTTGGAAGCTCCAATTGACAATATTCAGCGCGACCCTGACCTCACAGATTATTATTATTATTATTATTTGGTCCATCTCAACTTGTGCATAAATTCACATGACTATTTCTTTGTTTGGCAACAATTTTTGAATGTAGGGATGCCGGAATGTGGCTACCAGCCAGAGTAATTGAAGTACTTTCTTCTTAATTAAGAGTTACCCCTCATATATTCCCATGAGAGTTTCAAAAATGTAGTCTTTTAGGGCGGAAAAATAAAAAATAAATCTCCCCTCATTCGCAAATGTGGGAATTTTTCATGTATGGAAATTAAAATCCAATTGCCATCCAGGAGACAGACAAATTTACTCTCCTTATTTAAATTGATTCAAATGTATTTAGAATATCCATCCTTTGCCTTTAGTATAATAATTCATTCTTTTTCCTTTGCTTATTTTAGCAAGTCACCTATCAAGATTGTCTTCACATTAGTGGTCTTGTCGTTCCTAGAATCAATTTGCTTGAAACTTAAGTTCTAAATTGTCACATCCAACTCAAACTTCTTTTGATTACTTCATCAACGGTGGATAATAGCTCTGACTACTCCAACATAAGTTACTGAAGCTAGGCACCATGAGTGATATGCTGGCTTATGCTGGAGAATGGCTACTTATGGCTTCGTCTCCTTGTGCTAATTAGACCAATAAGGTCTTTTAAAGAGACTCTTTGGGTGAATACTAGAACCTCTAGACCACGCATGCCCATCTCTACATTAGATTCTCATATATTCATCATCCCATGAGTGTTAAGTTCTTGTACAAAATTTCACACCATCCTCTTACAACGACTACACTCCATTGCTTGTAGAGTTTAAACATCATCTTTTGGATGAACATTAGAACCTAAGGACCATATGTGCCCCTCTCTAGAACAAGTTCTCATAAATTCATTCTCACATGAATATCAAGTTCTTCTAGGAAATTTTACACCATCTTAATGACCACACTCCATTGCTTGTCAAGAGGATAAATTGTTTGTGTTAATAAGTAGGACTCTGTTAAGTGTCTCCATGTCAAGAGTAAGTTTCATGCAAAACTTAAATTCAAAGAATGCGTAGACAACCTCCTTTGTATAGAGTTTCAACTTCTTCTCCCCCAGTTGATGGTGTCTCATTGTATGATGAGGCAACAACTTTAATGATCTGGAGATCAGTTTCACCTCTCATCTCATGAATTCTCTTAAATTTGCTTGTCTGGTTGTCAAATCATCAAGTAGAGTATATTACAAAGTTGCATCTAACTTCTTTGAGATTGATTGCATGCATAGAGATGACAAGTATCATAATTAAATGATAACAAGATTAAGTCATTGAAGTTGTTTCGACTCCATAAGTAACTTTGTCCTTAGAAGTGTTATGTCCATGACTAAGTAGTCACAGGATGAATTCAATAGAGTCGCTTCAACTCTTAAAGCGTAGTTACATGTTCTTTATAATTAATATTACGATTGAGTACATGTGGAATTAATTTGACTAGAGTTGCTTCGATCTTGGTGATCATAAAACTAACTTGCTGAAGGGTGAAATTGCTTTAATTTCCCCCTTTTAAAGGTGCATCTTTCAAACCAAAAGTTCCTTGTAGGAGTTAGCATACTTTTGAGACTACTAATGATTGCTCTTTCTCTACTCTCTTTGAGTATTTTGTATGATGTTCATTTCAAACAGCTACATCAACTTGGTGTCACTTTTACTTTCTAATGGGTGAAAGGAAAGGTGTTACAGTTACCAAGCGTGTCATGGTTTTGTTTTCACCTTGCATGTCTAGTTCATTTTGATATCGTGATTGGTTGAAAATGACTTCAAATTTTGAATGAAGTGGCACTATGGTTGCTAAGTTTACTATTGGATTGCATACAGCACAACTGAGGTCAATTAAACCTTGCAATCGAATAAAGTTTTCAAGAGGTATTATGCTTGTCGCATACTTAAAAGTAGGTGCTTTTGCCAAACAATGACAGTTATCATGAGATGGTTACTATAACCATTCATGGATGAGGTCACTTCATTTTCATAATTAAATGAATGTGCAAAAACTAGTATTATGTCGACCACATGCTCAAGAGCAAATGCTTTTATTAAGTGATTATAACTACTATCATATGATTGCTTTGATCACTTATAGATGAGGGTGCTTTAACCCTGACTTTACAAAAAAACATTATGGTTACCAAGCTTACTATAGAGTTGCTTCAACTCATCAAAGTTGAGATCATTTCAATCTTGTGAACGATTGTCATAGAAATGGGTATTGCACCAACCGTATGCTTATGAGCAAATGCTTCCCTTGAATAGTTAAAACTTTCATTATATGATTACTTCGATCATTCACGAGTAAGGTTGCTTCAACCTCAATTGTGTGAAAAAAAGCATTACGACTACCAAGTCTAATATAGAGTCACTTTAAGTTGTCATAGTTGAGATCACTTCAATCTCATGAATGATGCTGCAAAAATAGGTATTACTTGTCGTATACTCAAGAGTTTGCTTCAACTGAGTGACAATAGTCATATCATGATACGATCACTTTAGTCATTCACGGATGAGATTGCTTTGACCTTAATTCTTGTAGGAAGGTGTTATGGCTACCAAGCCTACTATGGAGTCGTTTTAACTCATCATAGTTGAGATGGCTTTGATCTCATAAATGATGTTGTAGAAATGGCTGTTACACCTACCACATGCTCAGGAGTCAATGCTTTTACTAAGTGACTATAGCTATTATGATATGATCACTTTAATCATACATGGATGAGGTTGCTTTGATCTTAATTCTGAAAAAAAAGAGTTACGACTGCTAAGCTTACTGTAGAGTCGCTTCGACTTGTCACAGTTGAGATCACTTTGATCTCATGAATGAAGAATACTAGATAACGAATTTTTGGCTATATTTATGTTCTTATAGATCGTAGTGACAATGCTAGCTATACTAAGTGGAGATGATAGTTGCACCAGTTTTCATTCATGAACAATGATCAATAATGGTACCAGGTAGCGATGTTAACTACACTAGGATTTATTTAAGAGTAGAGTGTCGTGGTAAAGATGCAACTATACCATGTTAACCAACAGGCGCTTGTTAAGGGAAGCATTTCGATTGCTTAACAATAAGGATGTTCATTAGTAATGTTAGCTATGTTTGTTGAAGTGAAATTATTGTAAGATAAGTGTGAATCAACATAAATAATGGGAGACAAGGCATCACTTCTTAATTGAAATTTGCTTTATTTCTTCTTTTGACACAATATATATGAGTGATAAGAAACTTTTGCCTCTAGTACAAGCTTATCGGGTACGTTTACAAGATTTTATTCACTATCAAAGTCTTTAGTCTCTAGCATCCTGATATTATTATCCTTGAGAACAAGCTTGCCATCTCATATTCTCTTTTGGAATATCCATCTCAAATTTTGACAATCCTTGGTAGCATGACTTACGATTCTATGATTCCAACAATATTTGGGATCATCTATCTCTTATGTTGTAGGTTCTCTATCAATCCTTAGTAGTTTGATATTCTCATCCTTAATCCATTTATTAAGAGTGACTCAAACCTTATCCATTGAACATGGGAATGGTAGAGCATCGTTAAAAGCATCTCTCCTTGTCCTTTTGTTGTTACTATAATCACTTCTACATGTAGAGATTACAAAAGGTCCTCGCTTCCTTCCAAGGTTACTTCTTTGTTTAGTGATTGAGTTATTAGTCCTCTAAGCATTTTCTACTATTGTTGCAAAGGAACTCAATGACAAGTTTTCAAGATACATAGCATAATATGTAAGCATGCCTTAAATGCATATCTTGATAAGCTCTTTCTTGTCACATATATCTTGAATATCCAACAAACGCTCCCTAAAATGCTCAATGAAATCTATAAGGTCCTCCTTAGGATTTTTCTTTATATGTCTCATGTCTATGATAGGGACATGTTCTTGTGTTTCAAAGAACTTCTCTAAGAACAGCTTGCACGTAGTCCCCTATGAATCTACAAAATATAAGGGAAGGTTAACGTATAGGTGTACACTTTCTTTGTAAGAGATTTGGAGAATTCCTTCAATTTAAGAACATCATCGATTCCATAAACTTCAATTGTCTCAATGAATTTGAGAAGGTGATTGTTAGTATTCCCCTATTTTCCATTGAACTTCATAAACTTAGGACTTGTGTAGTCCTTAAGATATGGCTTCCTCATCATCCTCTAAGAGTATGTTAGCTTCAAGTTGATGATACCTATTGAAGAAGAAGTTTAAATTTGCTTCAAATACTTGTCAAGATCTTCTTTCATTACATAAAACGAAGAAGTAGAAATAAGAACAATTTCAACTTAAAGTGTTAGGGTAGTGTTACGTATTGTAGCTACACCTACAGCAACACGTTCGACATTGCACCTAGATGATGATGATCCCCCTAAGTTGGTTTCTTTACATTTTCTACTGTTAAGAGATTTAGATCCATAAGAGTTAAAGACAACACATGGTGCAATCCTTCCTCCTGCCATATATTGTCCTCCTTTATGAGGATCTCAATCACTACACTTGTTGCAACAACAGGTTAAACAACAAAAGCGGGTTTAGTAGCTAGTGTGAATGACATAGAGAGAACCATTACATGTTTAACACATGTTGGGTTAATAGCAGCAGTAGTTGTTATGCCAAGAAGAAGTCGTGCAAAGGTGGATAGGAATTGATTGAGAACATGAGTGTTCTCCTGCATAGTACGAACGATTAAGGATGTCTCAACAACAAATATTTATTGCCTGTTCATAGGTGTTATGTTATCGCCCGATGCTAGAGTTTACTAAGTGATCACGAGATTAGTCTCATAAACATTGGAAGTTTCCTCCTATCCATTGGTGTGTGACATTGTTAACTATAAGTGATCTCTCCCTAGTAGAGCCACTAGAATAATATAAATGGGTTTACTGCTGATGATCAGTCACATGCTATGTACATGATGGTTAATCTTAGAGATTATTTGAACTAATAACACATGTTTAGATGTAATGGAGAGATACATTGGAGGTGGAACAGGTAGACTCGACCACTCATGTGCATGTGCGACAAAAGATGAAGTCTTGTGTTTCTGAGTAGTTACATTTGTCTCAAGTTAACCAATGTTTAGAATGAACCCAAATGAGAGGAAGACCTTCTTATTTATAGATTTTAGGAGCAAACTTTAGCTATTGGATTACTCTAAGGTAGATGGCTAAGATATGGCATTACTGGCAATCATCAGATGGCCTTAAATGATTTAGTAGCTAAAATTCACTCATTCTCTTCATATGGACCATGAGCTTAGGCCATAGGCTTTAGGCCTTGGATTGGCCCAATGAATTATAATAAAAGAATATAAGCTTATTAATAATAAAATAGGCCCATAACTCTTGTTTAAGTCCAAAAACTCCTTTTAAGGCTGAATAAAGTCTAAACAGGCTTAGAAAGACCTCTTTTGAGCTTACTTTTCATGCACACGTCAATCGAGTAAGGCTAAGAGCGGAATAATTGGTTTAACAGTCTCTATTCTAAGCCTACCAACCAGTATCTCTAAAAAATGTGCCTGCTTTAGTCTGGTCTCCTGAACCCTATCACTATCCCATTAAACTTGTCCATAGTATTAAATTGGGCTAAGAGCTTAATTACCGAAATGACCCTTAACAAAACCTAAGCCCATAACCTAACACATTCAATTAGCATGCTATATACCCCAATCAAACTCATTTATTGTAAGAAAATTCTAAAATAAGTCTATAATGGTTGTTGATGGATCTTTATTGGGAAAACATATTTTCAATATTGTCTTCAATTTACATAATAATTATATAATGGATATTTTATTGAAAATTATGTAGGTCCCAATAGTAACTAAAATGGGAGTGAATTAATTACTTTGAAAGAGTTAAATTTTTTGTAAATCAAAACTTAAAATTTGTCCCTTTTAATTACTTTAACAAATGTGGTGTAAATCAACATATAGAAAACAAACAAAGCACAAAATAAAAGACAATAAGGATAAGAAGATCAAGCTCAAGAATTATAATGCTTCGGCCTTATACTTACTATACTTTTGTATCTTCACTATTAGTGACTCAGTATTTCATACTTATATCGTTTCACTATCCACTTTTTACTCACTCAATCAAAAGAGAAAAAAATATAAGTCTCATGCTCTATGTCACTAAGCTAGCCTTGCCTATATATAAATCTACAGAATTTTGAATCTCTTTTCTAAGACAAATCCTATCTCTCGAAAAATAAGATTTATAGTGGCAATGAGGGATAAATGCAATGATCCTCAATATATAAGCTTAAGAGAAAAAAAGAATATTAAAATAGAATAGACTGTATTGTCTCTAATTTAGCTTCTACATGTGTTTCTAAATTCTTTCAAGAATGAAGATTGCAATAAAAAATTGCATATTAGTGTATCTAAAAAATTTGAACTATCTTACTTTTATATGGTTCAGGTACAACATCTCTTCACTAAAATCTTAGATAAATAATTTACACAACTTTAAGGATCTTTAAATATCTTGATCTAGCCGTTGGAACTTCTTATCCCTTAATTTATGGAAGCTAAATCACTCTTATTAATTGATTCAATTTAAATGTTATTCTATTGCATACATAGAAACTAAGGTTTACATGTGTTCTTCTACAAAAGCTCTATTTTGACCACTTAATTCATCTAAATGTCCTTAAAGAACTTGAATTCCTTTGTGAAAAATATCTCGTAAAAATTAAGAACAAATCTTGGTGCTTGATAATCCTGGAATTTGAACTTCAACCTTCTTATACTTTTTTTCTGAGATTTTGTTCAAATTTGATATGCTCAAAGAAATAATCCTCGAAGATATACCTTTATTAGATTATTTTGAATATAAAAAATCTACAACAAAAATAAGATTCATCTTCACCTTAAACTTCCTTTACATATGTATCTTTAATTTGAGCTTGAGTTAAATTCTAATTTGAATTCCACAAAATGTTCCACTTGTCTTGATAAAAATTCACCAAATAACTTGTGAAAAATCTAATAAACATTCGATAAAATTGATCTGTTAAGAATATATCTGTTGTGATAAGGTATCGGGTCCAACTAAATTTGTCTTAAGAATAATTTAATTAAAGCTCCTTAATCCCCATGAATTTAATAGCCAACTTAATGGAATGTGCTGGATACGTTACTCAGATATATCTAATAAGTGGAGTTGGACCTTCACATAATTAAAAGTCCAATAAATCTCATAGATTTTAGTGTTTTGTAAATTCCTAATACTATTCAATGTCTCTGAATTTGCTTCTAATTCTGAAAATTAGACTTTAAGTAGAAATTTATCTTTTGTTTAAAGACCTGTACACTTAATATATTGATAAATATCTTTAATTTTTTGTTATTGTTAAAAAAAAATGATAAGAGAACTCAACAAACTATACTAACACTGGTAAAGATAGCTCTCTTTATAAGTTGAATGTATAAATAAGTCTAATGAAATCATAACAGCTTAGTAATCAAACTAACGATACATATTTTGGGTAATATATGACTAACCAAAACCAAAATTTTATGGCATAATTGTTCTTTGGTTCAATTAATAACATTGTGTAACTATCTCAAATGAAGACCGATCAATACGTTCAATTTTTACAAAAAATATCAAGCAATTTTGTTAATGAGGTTAGGATTACTAAGGTACACTTAGATGAACATGTGCATAAAAACAAATCATAAAATATAATATGCTATACCTTGTTCTTAAGAATGTTAGAAATTAGATTAAAGAAGGAAATAAAAATTTAAGTGTCACTATTATAGAATTAAAGTAAAAATGGACAAGGATGATAATCAATAAAGAATAAAAATAATTAAGAGACCAATGATAAAGAAGTAAGAATTGATAACGAGAGAGAAAAAAGGGGAGAGAGGTGCATAAGTGGTTGTAAGAGACAAGAGTAGAGTATAAAATTAAATTATAAATATTGGAAATCTTAATCTTAAACATGTTTGTGAGCTTGAGCAAGACATGTATATGGCACTTGTTTATTTAACGAGTCTGTAAATGGGTTCAAATGCTAAACTTGAAATTGGACACATGGATTAATGGGTCCAAACCATTTACTAACTATGCCGAGTTTTTTTTAAACAAACCTACTAGTTGTATTATATCATGTCCAGGTTAAAAGATTAGATACCAAATTGCTAACCTTAGTCGTAGTCAATGGGAAAAAAATGGGCAAATTGCAAATGCATTCCTTATGATATAGTTTCCATAGATGAACACATGAGCCTAATATTACACGTAACCAAAAGAGTAGGTTTGGTTCGCGAGATGGCTCGAAAAGTAAATGTTAGTCAAAGATGAGTAGGGGTTCCCATGCACTGACGATGGATAGGACGTACCAACGCCTTACACAAGCTCAGATTACACTTACTATGACATACAAGTATGGTCAGAGGTCACTTACCACTAGTCCATACTCAATGGCCTAGATGAGAGTAACTCAAGAGTAAGCAGAAGGATATTTAACTCAAGAGGGAGTAAAAGTTCAGTGTATTCTTTGTATGATTCATTATACGGCTATTACAATATACAAGTATTTATAGTATCTAGTTAAGTTAAGTCCTAAATTATAGAAATGGATCTCTACTTGCTAAATAAAAGGAGAATAATTTATAAGGGGAAGCATAAAATCATGTAAAAGAATATCATTTGTCAGAGAGGACAGTACGGATGTTAGAAAGGATAGTGCGTGTGCATTTTACTTAATCTGTAGTCTCAATAACACTACGAACTAAACAGGGGTGGGTCTTTGATCAAGTTTAGTCAATGTCAGCATTTCGGCAACTCTGATCGCTGGGGTTTGACAAGGATTGGCTTAGGGATGACTTACATTCAGGTTGGCCTCGAGTGGTCGGCTCTTGACAATTGTTAGCTTTGCCTTGGCACTATGGAGATGACTGTTTTCCTAATTTGGTGCTTGGACTAGGGTATTATAAAGTGGTCAGCTTCACATGTCAGTTCATCACCTCAGTAGCTTCCTAGATGGTATGGAGATCAAAGTAGCTCGGCAAATCAGATTGGGGTAAACACTACTCTTCGATGCTTAACTCACCTCGGACAGCTAGGTGAACCATTTAAGAAAGCCCTCGAGCTTAGGAGTGAGTGATCGATCCTTAATCCCCATCATCCCCTCCAGGTTGTTTGAGATTTGAGATCAAATTTAGTTTAGCTCCAGGTTGCTCGTCTTCGGGAGTGTAAGGTTAGAGATTGGCAATGTTAAAGGAGTTTACGACTCTATATCCTTAAGTTAATTCAATCTTATAATCATTAGGATTGATTTTTTAAGCACTTTGAAAGGTTTATTGGCTCTAAGAGATAACTTGCTCGTCTTCAAGTTTGGAAATTGTTCCTTACTGAGATGTATCTAGACCAAATCACCTGGCTGAAATTCTCTCTTCCTCCATTCTTGGCTTTGCTTCTCGCGCTTAGTATTAGCTCGACTCAATTGTTCTACAACCTTTTGGTGCATGGCTTTGATGGCTTTAACTCTTTCAATGGCTGGCTTGTGATCATTAAGCTTTGGTTGGGGTGCTTAGTCTATCGAGAGCTCGAGGTTAAACCCATAGGTGACCTCAAATAGAGACATCCTTATTATATTATAGGCGGTTCTATTGTAGGCGAACTCAATTATTGGTAGGCACAAATCCTAGTCAACCATATTTTGTCCAACAGTAACTTATAGCAAAGTTCCCACGATTCTATTAACAGCCTTAGTCTGTCCATCAGTCTATGGATGGCAAGACGTACTGTATAATAGCTTGGTTCCCTATTCATCTCTATAATGTCCTCTCGAAGTGGCTCATGAACTTCGGGTTTGGTCTGAAATAATGGTAATAAGAACTCTATGAAGTTTGATTACTTCCTGTAAGAAAAGAAAAGAGATAGCCGAAGAGTCATTAGTTTTAGAATAAGGCACAAAATGTGCCATCTTGCTAAATCAATTTACAACTATGATGATGGAGTCTTTCCCTTAAGACATCCTTAGCAATCCTAACATGAAGTCCATACTTAGCTCAGACTATAGTTTGGTTAAGATAGACAAGGGTAAATAATGTCCTTGCTTAGACGTCTCTCATCATTCTAGGCTTAAAAAATCTCACAAATAGTACTTCATAGGTTCAGCGCTGGCTAAAGTGTCTTGTCAATCCTCCTCCATACATCTTGCTCACTAGCAATTCTCTCGTAGAACAAGTTAGGATACATAGCCTCATCTTCTTAAATAAGCATTCGTCTTCTCTATGATAGTTGTCTAATGTCTGTCCTTCCTCACATCGAGTATAAATAGGACTAAAGTGTGGAGCCTCATCATAAATATTCTTTGTGGTTGAAAAACCAAGTAGCTTTGTTTACAACTTAGTCAAGAGGGTATGTCGTCTCAATAGGACATTGGCCACTATATTGTTACTTCCATTCTTGCATTTTACGACATAAGAAAAACCCTTCATGAACTCAACCCATTTAGCTTGCCTCTAGGATGACTTGGGTTGGTTGTTTAAATATCTCAAGGATTCATGATTGGTGTAGATCACAAATTCCTTAGGTAGCAAATAGTGTTGTCATACCATTAGAGCTTGGATTAAGGAGTAGAACTCCTTGTCATAAACAAAATAGTTGAGTGTAGCTCCTCGAAGTTTCTCACTGAAGTAAGCAATAGGTGAACCTTCTTACATCAGTACAGTATCTATGCTTAGTCTAGATGCATTACACTCTACTTCGAACACTTTGTCAAAGCTCGATAGAGCGAAGATGGGGGTTGTAGTTGATGTGCCTAGGTGCTTGGTTTTTATTAAGGCTTACAATAGCAAATGCAAACCAATGGGTTGTTCGAGATATCGAAGAAAGATAGGGTGAACCGGTTTGAGGATTGATTAAAGTAGCTGACGTGAAGCTGCTTAGAGAATATAAGACACCAATGAACATAACACAACTTAACACTTCACGTGATATGATGCATAAGTTGATGTCAAGGTCTACCTACCACTAATCCTGAGCTACTCCGTAAGATTAGATAAAAGTGTATGGGAAAATGGACTTAGAGAGGGTTATCCTACAAGAACAGTATATTAATGTATATGTCTGAGATAAGATGATTTCGACTTACAAGGAGAAGGGACTATTTATAGTAAGACCCTATGGCAACGTTACAAATAAAGGAATTACAAGAAAGTATATACAAAAATGGAATTCCTAGTACATACGAAAAGGGATAAAAGGGGAAAAGACAAAAAAAAAAAAGAAAAATAATACAATGTCAGATGAAACGAACAGGTGGCAGCGTGACATTGGTTCCATGCCAAGATTCTCTAAGCATATCAAGCAAGAAGAGTCAAGACATGTGGAGACAAGCCGAAATGTAAAGGAGATGCTGTAAGAGTTAGTAGGAGGCCGAGAAAGAAATACTTAGCTAAGGAGGTAAATCTCTTTACTCAACAGTAGACTCTCGACAAGTGAACGTTTGATCACTCGACACAGAGCTTTTGGCCAAAGGATAGCCAGGATTAACACAGGATAACAAACAGGTCGTAGAGCCTTTAAGGAGTTCAGCCATCCTCCTTCAATATACCATTTCCCGTCATCTGTGGGTTGATGAGAGAGAATCTGTCGAGTGAGAGACTAGAGGTCTTTGAGGCATCTCAAGTGATTAGGTGGGTGGTTAGTAACCTA
Organism: Lumnitzera racemosa; assembly: GCA_024138005.1. Lineage (NCBI taxonomy): Eukaryota > Viridiplantae > Streptophyta > Magnoliopsida > Myrtales > Combretaceae > Lumnitzera > Lumnitzera racemosa. The sequence goes on from JAMXBC010000007.1 coordinate 32,351,749, forward strand.
TCAACTCCTCAGGATTGCTGGAGATTTGCCCTCAACATGGTCCTCGCCATCATCTAGCATTTAGGACATTAAGTCGAAAAACGTTGAATGTGGCTAACACATCGTACCCTTCGAGCAAATCAACCTTACAAGCGTTATCATTAATGTGCCTAAGAATCTTATAAAGCCCATCTATTTTGGGAGACAGTTTGTTCATCCTTCTGCTGAGAAAGCGTTCCTTGCTAAGGTAGATCCATATAAGGTCTCTAGGGGTATAAACAACTTGTCTCCTTCCTCAGCTTCTCGCTTGCTCCTGTTGGGCTACAATCTTGGCCAGTCGTTTAGCAACTCTCTGATGTAACTTTTGGAATTCCTCAACATGTTGTAAGCCAAATTGACTTTTCCTTTGTATAGTCGAGCCGTTAATTAAATCTAAGGGTATGTTTGGGTTAAGTTGATAAACGATCTCAAAAGGTGATGTTCCATTTGAACTGTAAGCCTAGTGGTTGTAAGCAAATTCAATGATGGGTAAGCATAAATCCTAATCATGCAAGTTCTTCCCAACAGATGCTTACAAGAGGCTACTGACGGTTCTATTCATAACTTCAGTTTGGCCTTCTATTTAGGGGTGACAAGAAGTACTGAACATAAGCTTAGTGCCAAACTTCTTCTACATGGTCTTCCAAAAAAAGCTCATAAGCTTCGAGTCACGGTTGGATACAATGCTCCTCGATACTCTGTGTAATTGCACAATTTCCTACAAAAAGCGGTTAGCGGTGAATAAAGCATCGTTAGTTCTATGGTAAGGAATGAAGTAGCTCATCTTATTGAGCTGATCAACCACCACCATAATTGAGTCATGTCTTCTTAGCGTTCGGGGAAGGACAAGCATGAAATTTATGCTTAGATTGGTCCATGGCTGCTCTAAGATAGGTAGGGGTATATACTCCCCATAGGTTCTCTCCTCCCCTTCTCATGTTTACACATATCCCACCTCTTAACCATTCCACACATATCCTTTATCATCCTAGGCCTATAGAAATGCTCCTTCAATATCTCAATTGTCCCCTTTTTCCCAAATTAGCCAGCCAAACCCTCGGCATGGGCTTCTAGAATGAGTAGCTCCCTTACTAAACCATTCAGGACACAAATTTTTTTGCCCTTCAACAAGAACCCATTACTCAAGTAGAACCCATCCACAACACCTCCAACATTACACTTAGCCACTATACTGTTTGGGTCGGGTGCCAAATCTAAGTACCTTTGCTTGCGTAGTTGTAATAAGGGTATGACAACGAGAAAGAGTGTTGACCGTTATGTTGGTGCTTCCTTTCTTATACCAGATGACATAGCAAAAAGTTTCTAGAAATTCAATCCATTTGGCGTAATGTTGAGAAAGTTTCTACTGTCCGTGGAGATGCTTGAAAGACTCCTGGTCTAAGTAAATAATGAATTCTCTCAGTAACAGATAATGCTGCTAGTTCTGTAGGGTTCAAACAAGGGCATAGAACTCCTTGTCATAGGCTAAGTAATTCAGGAAAGCACTTCGAATTTTTTTGCTAAAGTAGGCAATCGGTTAGCACTCCTACATAAGGACAGCATTAATGCCAACTCCCAACTTATTACATTCAACCTCAAAAACTTTCTCAAAATCTAATAGGGCGAGTATTAGGGCAAATGTCAGCTTAGATTTTATAGCTTCAAAGCTTTTCTGTGCTCTCTTCAACCACCTAAACTTAAAATTCTTTTAAGTCAGTTTAGTTAAAGGTACTGTTATGGAACTAAAGTTCCGAATGAGTCTCCAATAGAACGAAGCTAGATTGTGGAAACTCTTAACTTTAACAGCATTAGTCGGCATAGACCACTCTAAAATAGCTTTGACTTTCTCGTCATCAACTCAAACTCCCTTCCCTAAAACAACATATCCAAGGAATATAACCTCGCTTTAACAGAGCACACATTTATTCAGGTTGCCAAATAATCTCTCGGCATAGAGGATGTTGAAAAATAATCTTAAATGTTTAGCATGGGTGATGAGGTTGACACTGTAGATAAGAATGTCATTAAAGTAAACCATAACACATTTGCCAATCAGTGTCCTCAGTATATGATTCATGAGCTATATAAAAGTACTTAGAGCATTAGTTAAAACAAATGGCATTACCATCTCGTATCTTGAAGGCCGTCTTCCATTCATCTTTTGGTCTCATTCGTATTTGGTGGTAGTTACTCTTTAGATCTATCTTTGAAAAGATGTGTGCACCATGTAACTCATCGAGCATATCATCCAATCATAGGATCGGATATCAATACTTAATAGCAATTTTGTTAATGGCACAACTGTTAATGCACATTCTTTATGACTCATCTTTCTTAGGTACTAGCACAGTGGAGACGGCACATAGGCTCATGCTTTCTCAAACATAACCATGACCCACTAATTCATCAACTTACTTTTTTAGCTCGGTTGCCTACTTAGGATTGAGCCTATAAGCGAGTCAATTCAATAAGGCTGCTCCAGGTTGAAGATCAATGCAATGTTCAATGCCTCTTAAGGGTGGTAAACCTTTTAGCATCTCGGCAAGGAATAAATTGGAATACTCTTCTAGTAGAGCTCTTACTTCGGTCTGAAGACTAACTAGAGTAGCTGACGTGAAATTGCTATGAGGATATAACATACCAACGAATACGATACGACTTAACACTTTACTTGATATGATGCACAAGCTGATGTCAAGGTTTACCCGCCATTAATCTTGAGCTACTAGGCAATATTGGATAAGAGCGCATGGGAAAATAGACTTAAAGAGGATTGTTTCACAAGAATAGTATATTCAATATATATGTCTAAGATCAAATGATTCCAGCTTACAATGAGAAGGGACTATTTATAATAAATCCTTAGGGTAACATTACAAATAAAGAAATTATAAGAAGGTATATACAAAAAGAGAATTCCTAGTACATACCAAAAGAGGCAAAAGACAAAAAAGGAAAAATAATACAATGTCAAATGAAATGGACAGGTGGCAGTGTGACATTGGTTCCGTACCAGGATTCTCTAAGCATAGTAAGCGGAAAGAGTCAAGACGTATGGAGATAAGTCGAGATGTGAAGGAGATATCGTGAGAGTTAGTAGGAGGCTGAGAGAGAAATACTCAACTAAGGAGGTAGATCTCTTTACTCGATAGTAGACTCTTGGTAAGTAAACGTCTAATCACTTGGTATAGAGTTTTTAGTTAAAGGATAGTCAACATTGGCATTGGATAATGAACAAATTGTAAAACAACCATTCGGAGCCCTTAGGGAGTTTGGCCATCCTCCTTTAGTATACCATTTCTCATCATTTATGAGTTGATGAAAGAGAATCTGTCATGTGAGAGACTAGAGGCCTCTAAAGTGTACTCAAGTGATTGGGTCGGTGGTTGACAACCCATCAGTAGTTAGCCTCTCTTTCACTCCCTTAAAACTCCTCTTCTTTTTCTCTCCCCATTTAAATTCAATGCTCTTCTTTGAAAATTCAGTAAGTGGGGCTACAATTGTACCGAAATTCTTTGTAAATCTATGATAGAACGATATTAAGCTGTGGAAACTTCTCACATCTACAGAACAAGTCAACTCAAGTCATTCTATGATCGCTCTTATTTTCTCATCATCGACTTAGATGCCACCTCTACTCACAATAAAACCCCAAGAAGATTACCTCGGATCGGTAAAAATCATACTTTTTCAGATTAGCGTATAGCTATTCAACTCAAAGTTTTGCAAAAACTCTTCAAAGGTGCTCTTGATGAATCTCCAGATCAGGGTTTTGCACTAGAATGTCATAAAAATAAACTATGACAAACCTTCCTATTAATTCTTGAAGCACATGATTCATTAGGTACATAAATGTGCTCAACACATTAGACTATCCAAATGGCATTACAAGTTATTCATATAAACCATGTTATGTCTTGAATGTATTCTTCTACTCATCACCCTCACGCATTCGAATCTGATGGCATCCAAATTTAAGGTCGATTTTGGAGAACACCCGTACTCTACTTAATTCATCCGACATGTCATCAAGCTTGGGTATAAGATACTTGTACTTAATGGTGATTCAATTGATCACTTGGTTATCCATACACATCATCCAAGAACCATCTTTCTTTAACACTAACAGGGTCGGAAGGGCATAAGGGCTAAGGGAACCGTATACATACCCTTTCTTCATTAGCTCATCTACTTGCTTCTACAGCTCGACGGCCTGTCAAGGATTTAGCCTATAGGCAGGTTTGTTTAGCAGTAGGGCTCTTAGCTGCAAGTCAATTGCATGCTCGACCCCTTAGATTGGGAGCAGACCTTTCAGTAGTTCCTCTAAAAACAGGTCGGAAATTTCCTTTAGTAAGGTTTTTACCTCGATAGGCAACTCCTCATCCTCGAGCTTCATCTCCAAAATTCTTCAGATAAATAGATAGGTCGATCCTTTGAGCTCCATCTCCCTTTTTAGTTCAACTCAGATCATCACCAAAGCCTCTTTCTTTAGGGTTCAACTAAGTTGAGACTACATGACCTTTACCTACTCAACAATCATAGGACTCAATTTCATTCTCTTGCCTTCATGCTTCACAAAACATATATTCCTCCTCCCATCATATATAACTGCTCAATCAAACATTTATAGTCTTTTAAGTAAAATGTGGGACATACTCATAGGCAGCACATCACATAACACTTTATCTCGATACTTACCAATGTAAATTGGCATAGACACCTGCTTATTCACCTGTAGGGCTCCCTTATTACTGAGCTAATGAAGCTTATAAGGTTTCGAGTGGATCTTGGTCAACAATTTCAACTGTTGAACCATAAATGCAGAGGCTACATTGGTGCAACTCCTTTTGTTAATTTATCAACAATTAGCGCGTATGGTGATTCATTCACCTTGCATCTAATATGGAAGAGATTTTCTTTTTGTTGATCTTCGAGTATGGTGCTGACGCTTATCGTTCTCCTTAACACTAAAGTAACCAACATAAAGTTGTCTTTCTTACTGTAGATAACTTCCTCCTCAAATAGTTCGGTCTATCCGTCTTCATTCAACTCCTCTACTTTTTCATCAGTACTATAAAATCAACAGTTAACACCTTGCCTCAGATCACCACTATTCACTTGTTTAGACATTAAGCGGCCATGTGTCCAAATCCTTGGCATTTGAAACACTTAATCTTACTCGTCTTCCTCCCTAAACTCTGGCTTTTCTCGAACTTCCTCAAGGGTTCCTTCTCTTGGGCTCGGGTAGTCGAAACAGGTCGGGTCTTAGCAACCTTACTTGGTTCCATTTACACTAGTCCGCTTAGAACAATTCGGCTACTACCTGGTTGGCTGACTGGCAATCAAAACCTTCCTATTTAGTGTCTTTCTATCTTCTAGGTGACTCGAATTATGCCATTAAGTGTTCTAATATTCAGGGTTTCCAAGACATCCCTAATCTCATACTTCAATCTACCAATGAATTGAGATACAATTCGGTCCTTTGGCTCTATAACTTCACACCGAATCATTAACATTTAGAATTCCTTGACATAAGTGTCTACACTTGACCCTTCTTATCTGAGCTCTTGCAATCTTTTGAAGGCATCCTATAAATAATAGCTCGATACAAACCTTCTTTGTATAAACCTCTTCATTTCATCCTAACTCCTAATCTCTTGCTTTCCTTCCCTTCCTCGGGTAGCTTACAAGTTCTTCCACCAAAAGGCAGCATAACCAATAAACTCTAACATAGCAAGTCTAACATTTACACTGTCGACTATGTCATGGCATTCAAACTACTTTTCAATCCCATCCACCCAATCTAGGTAGTCCTCAACATCACTACTTTCAGAAAAACTCGGGATATGTATCCTCAATCCTTCAACTTTAGGGGGTTAATACATTTCTTTCTTCAGGCTTATAGTACTCCTCTATTTTGTCGTCTCCTTTCGTTTCTTCCTCAATCTCTTTAAGTACTAGCCTTTGTCTTGCATCCCAAACAATTCCTTTAGGTTAGGGTGGTCGAGTTGGGGCATTAACTCGATCAAATTGACCATCGCCTCACCATTGTTATTCACATTCTTTACTAGGTCTATTTTTGGCTTGCTGCCTATCTTTTTAGATAACATGCACCAAACTAACTGCCAAGTCGGTAAGCCTATCCAAGTAGTCACCCATTAATTGAGGCGTAAAGCTTCCTTCTTGCCCTTAGCCATGTCAAGTACCACTTTTTTGTTTTCCCAAAGTTCCTTGAATACTTGAGTTTGACATTGATGGTTACTTTACAAAAATTATTATCTAATAATACCACTTAGAGATCAATAACAAATACTTCAATCACCACGACAATTACACAACAAACGAACAGTCAACTACACTCTGTTTTACATATCGGAAACATGGGAAAACAAAGCATGGAACACTTCTCAACTACTAAACTCCAAGGCTAACGATAGAACCATTATCTTATGAAAGTAGTAACAAACCACTTAAAAAATACAGTAGTAGATACTAGCTTTGAACGTAGCTAAGCTTTGATACTAGGACAATATGGATTCCATAAATGAACACATGGGCTTAATATCACATGTAACCAAAACGGTAGGTCCAGGCCGTAAGATGGGGTGGGTCTTTGATCAGGTCTAGTTAGCATCGGTAGTTCAGCAACTTTGATTGTTGGGGTTGGACAAGAGTTGACTTAAGGACGACTTACATTCAGGTTAGCCTCGGGTGGTTGGTTCCTAACAATTGTTAGCTCCACCTTAGTACTGTGGAGATGGATGTTTTTCTAATTTGGTGCTTAGATTAAGGTGTTACAAAGGGGTTGGTTCCACATATCAGCCAATCACCTTGGCAATTTCTTAGATAGTGTAGAGAGCAAAGCAGCTCAGTAAATCGAATTGGGATAAACACTGCTCTTCGACACTTAATTCACCTCGGACAACTTGGCGAACCATTTGAGAAAGCCTTCAGGCTTAAGAGCGAGTAATCAGTCGTTGATCCTTATCACCTTATATTTGCTTCATATGTTGTTACACCCTTATCTTTGAAATTGCGCTTTTAAATCCTTAAATCTTTTAAAAATATGCGTTTTGACTACTATATCAAATGCATATCTTTTGAAGATGCAAGGTTTAAAAATATGATTTTAAAGATAAGGAGTCAAGTGCAAATGAAACAAACATGAATTAGTGTATTTGCAATTTTCCATTTTTTATATATATTTTAAGAAAGAAATTGACAATTAAAATCAAAAGCTCTAATAAATAAATTAACAAATAGATAAATAATCAAGTAATTAAAAAGAAGCAGAATCTAATATTTATTTTGAGGAATTTAATGTTTAAACAATTAAATGTTAGAAATTAATGTTATATGACTCATACCTTTTAATTGAACTCAAAAGTGACATAGTTGTCATATACATATGATACAATATTGCTTTCTTGAAGGAATGTAAGTAGTATCTCCTTCTCCATCTTTGTGAAAGATATAATTGAAAAAGTATTAAAATTAGAAAATAAGAGAAATAAACCAGCAAAATAAAGAGATTTAACTATGTACAAACGAAAAAAAAAATCAAAAGAAAAAATACTTTAAGTTTTTTATATAATCATTTCACTTATGCCATATTTGGTATGCAAAAATGATCAGAACTACAACTAATAATTTATGTTATCATGTTGTGTCTCGTTTCCGTATCTACACAAATTCATGTCAAGAAAATCTAAACCAATGATACGACTCGTTTATTAATTATGTATGAAAACCTAAATTTGTGACCAAATGTGTCTCGTGTCCGAGTTGGACCTATTTATATTGAAGCTGACGATTCATGATATTATGTCATATTTCGTTTATCTTAAGTTTGATACTATTTATCGATTGAAAAGTTATAATTAAATCCATAATATATGTATAAATATAAAGGGAAAATAATGATAATAATATTTAAATTTTACAAAAACAAATGGTGTTGTATCTTCATATTTACTAAAAATTATAACCTAAATAAAAGTTTTTTCGTAAATCAAAATTCTACCAAATATAGAAAATTGAAAAATTTAGGCTATATAACATCGCTAAATTAGATAAAACCATAGGTTAAATGAATGTTAAGTGGATATTAATATTAGTATTAGTTTTTATTCCTAAATTAATCACATTGTTTCTTAGATTTTCAAAGGAGACGGTTAAAGAATATATACATGAGTTTGTAATTTTTTACTCATTTAAACTATGATATAGGAAAAAGAATATATCGGTAAAAAGATCTTATACTTTTAATTGAGATATCTAATTTAGAAAGATATGATTTGTGTAATAAAATACAAATTTAGAAGAATATACAGTATGTCTTATTCTCATGTCTAGGTCTAAAAACTTAATGTAAACTTGGACATGAATTTAACCATATTTAAATAGTATTGACCAGTTTGTGTCTCTTGTCAAATTTTTCCAATCATTGACTCGTTTAAATCATATTATATTGAGTCCAGATCCATCGTGTCTAGATTTGAAATTGCTAGCCCTAATTGGAATACAATCACGATTCTAGGTTTCACTTCCTTTCTTCATATTTGGAAATGTATTTAAAAGTTAGAATTGTGATTTTATGGAATCGGCAATTCCAACTCCCAGGATAATTTGATTTCGCCTTTGATTAGCAATTCCATTTCTCTTACATTTATTATTAATTAAATTACTTATTTAACTCTCAATTTAATTATGCATTCAATATTTAAGGGTATTTTTAACAATTATTACTTCATACACATTTAATTTCATTCCATTGTATGAACATTTTTTAAACATGAGAAATGATTTGTCATTTGGCTTTTCATTGCATTCTTTTCCATTCCAATCCTAACCATTCATGTGTATCAAATATGACATTGGGTTATTTTCTCCCTTTCTTAAACTTTTGGTGCTTTCTTAAAAGGTATGATTCATGTAACATTAATTTCTAGCTTTAAATTTCTCAAACATTAATTCATAATAAACCTTCAATTATTCTTTTTTTTTAAATATTAATTAATTAATTAATTCCCTAATGTTTTTTATATTTTATTTAAATCTTTCATTTCTAAATTAAATATATATATATATATATTGTTGAATTGTATACATACCCCCTCTTATTTTTGTTTTGTGTTTAGTTAGCCCTATATCTATCATGCCCTAAACTAAGGAGTCGTAATAGCTCGGTTGTGTAAACTAACCTAAGCTAAAAATTGGCCACTTTAGCAGCTAACATAAGTATAGTTTACATCAAGCCTTTACCATTCCATAACTTTGAGTCATCCAATTCAATATCTGTTTTGTGTCAACCTGTGGTGTAATTTTCTAAAATAACTTTTAAAAAGATTCTATAGTGTAAAAACTTGAGAAGAAAACAAGTTTTATAAATAACTATAGAGAAATGAAATAAAAGAGACTTCTAAAAGTCTACAAGTTTATAGAATATAGCACCAGTAACAATAATTGAAAGAGGGTCAACTGAAGAGGCCTTATTAGCTTTCTTATAGGTTAGCAAAGTTAATAAACAAAATAGAAATCTAGTTAATTGATCTTATATCTCACTCTCTAACCCCATTCTCTACAGTTTTGAAACTTAGAGCAACCCTGGTATATCTATCAAGAAACCTACAAAACAACTATAAGGGAATGAGCGGCAACTTACTCAATAAATGGTATGGAGACAATAACACATATTTGACATAGAGCAACTAAGGTTTTAAAGCGAGGTTAATTAGATGTAATGCATGTTCAAGCAAATGCTATTACACGACATTAATTGATTATCATGAGATCAGAGAAATTACATCTATTCTAATCCATGTTTTGAGGAGTTTAACGTTGCACACTTTACAGATTGATCACTAAATAAGGGCTTGTGCAATGGAGAAATATGCTATGCCTAATACTACCTTCGAACCACAGTCTCCAACCTTACCACTACCTCTTCTCCTGTTACTTAGTTCGACTAAGGATAAAAAAGGACCATTTCCACTATCTTCATCAAAGGGTCCAAGTTTGCCTTAAACTTCTTAGTCATTTTACCCTAGTTGGTTGCTATGCATATCTAGTTAGAAGTTAAGTTGAGTTTTAGTTAGATTGCTTTTGGAGTGACTAAGTAATTTCAAATAGTTTAATCCAAAGCAACCAATATATAGAATCCAATACTCCAAATAGCAAAACATTATTCAAGCACACATGTTGCATACATACATGTAACTATCTTATAATTACAATTAAGATATTTGATAAGGTCTCCAAGTATTGTCAAATAATACTTCATAATGTAGTGAAACACTTATCCTACTTACTTAGACATGTGACACTCAACAGCCTTAACGGTTAATCTCATCTACTTTAATTTTCTCCTAAATATTCAATATAATGACTTTAGTTTCACTTAACATAAGGCAAATGAATTCATGTAAATAGTTTAAGTGTTGTTAAGACTTATCTTTAGCAAGTTGTGTAAGGTTAATATTAAGTTCAACTTACTATTAAAGTTACTGAACAAAGTTTTGAAAGCTCACCTTGTATTAAGTTTTGGTCTCCAAACCTTCTAATGAAGTCATTGGATGTACGTATGTAGACTAATAACCCACTGTCTAAGTCTCTAATGTTATCCCAATTATACTGCTTACTCTACACAACTCTCTAAACCAGCTTCTGAAATCATTTCCTCTAATTATTCCACACCATTTAATCCCTAATGAAGTTCCCACAACCATTTCAATTACATTCTCCTTTCCAAATACTTCTCAAATAAGTCTTTGATGGGGGTACAGTTGAGTCTCTTTCTCTATCTAGCCTTTTAATCAACTCTTTGAACTAGAGATTACGTCCCCTCTTTATAGACCAACCCTCTAAAGATATATCTGAAGCGATTTCATCTAAGCCTTCTAAATTAGCCAACCCTCTAGTTAAGTCCCTGATCTTAGATGAGGCTTCAAAATGTTTAAAGTTAAATCCCTTCCTCTACCAACCTTTTAATCAAGTATTTGAGCAAGTAATTTAAGTCATTCGTTTACTAGATCAACCATCTGAACATATCTTTGAAGTTTTTATAGCCATGCTTCTTTTACAAATAGTTCTTGAACAAGGCCCCAACAGAATTATAATTGCAATCCTTTACCATCTATCACTCTGATCAAGTATCTAAACCAAAAATTAAGTTCCCCTTCTATTAGTTCAACCATATGAAGAACCATCTGAACAAAATCAATTTATATATTTACTCCCAATGACTCGTCTCAATATCCTATTCCAGTTTATAAGCATGACAAATCATGATCATACAATAGGTTTTTCATACCCATAATCACAATATTACCCTAAACTTCTAAATCCCCCTATCCTTCCTTTAACATATGTATACCATAATTAGTGATTTGTATATATCTCAAATCTCGTTCAATTTAACCAACTCCAAATCATTTCCTACAACAGAACATAACTCATATGAACTCCAAAATTGGTACAACTTCATTTCCTTAAAGCTAATTACATAGAAGCTCCCAAAAATAACTTTTTTCACCAAATTTAGAAGCTAAAAAATTACTAAAAATTATATAAAATATTTTTGGTTGAAAGCTTTCAATAAGACTTAATCATGCAAAATAGGGAGTTTCTAGAAAATTTTTTATTTCAAAATAAAAACAATGGAGTTATTTAAAATAACTTCAAAAATTGGTCAGTTTTGTACGATTTCTTAAGGAAGTATTAAATCTACTTAAAATTTTTACAATATGATATTTTTCCCTAAATTTACATGCAAAAATACTTAAAAATATATATTTTTTTTCATAATTTTCGAACTTGTTTTAGTATTTTTAGGAAATATAGGAAAATTAGATAAAAATTAAAGCTCATCGAAAAACCATTGTTCGACCACCACTACCCTCTTGCACCTTGTCGGTAGCCTTAAGCGTTACCACTTTTGTCTCCCTATAGTGGTTTTAAATCTTTGCTCCACAATGTTGCTTCATTGCACAATTTCATGTCATTTAATTTTTCTAGAAATTTCTTCTATGTTTTTCCCTTTCCCATTTTTTTTTTCCAGCTTGTTAAGGAACCTTTTAATGTTCAAGAGAGGGATAGGTGATAATTCCAAAGTTTGTAATGTAAAAATGATTTCTCTCTTTTGATTTTTGTTTAATATTCTTAATCCCTTAACTTATTAGGTGTTTCAGTGCTATCATCTTAAATTCATGACTATCTTTGATGCCTCCTACACCTAATCCAATAATATTCCAAGGGTTTACTAATTTTTTTGTTAATTTTTTATTAATTTCCTATAATGTTTTAGTCAATTATACCTATTTTCAAGTGTTTTGAACATTTTTGGGTATATGATTATATATACTAATTATACCTGAGGTACACATGCTACATTTATATATCACTTTATGTCATTATATGTTTTTATAATGTAATTGATTTATCCCTAGTGTTTGGTTAATTTTTGTTCCTAGATCGCATGTTAACGGCATATAAAATACCATATAATATAATTTAGTGAAATTGATTTTTTTTATCTATAATACTATTATTTTATTATATTTTTGTAATTTGTACCCACAGGATGTCCTTGTCTAATTCCTAGAACTTATTTATTAAATATTGTCCTATTTGGCTAATTTTCATGCATATCTTAAATTACTAACTTGAAATAATTACGTGACATTACAGAGCTCACCATATTTTTTAAATCATGCATTTAGATCTAAGTCCTTAAAAGATGTGCATTTTGACTACTAAATTCCTATTTTTTTTTAAAAAAAAAAATAGGTTTAATGCATGATTTCAAAGATAAGGGGGTTAAATGCATGCAAAACAAATTAATTAATGCCCTACACAATATGTAGATTTTAGCTTAAAATGAATTTATATTAGTATAAATAATATATCTATTAAAAAGATTATTACAATAAATATATACATCAATAACGTATATTTATCAATTGTTTTTAATATGGTGTTGATACTATAATATAATCATGTGAACATACATGCTTATTATAGTTTTGTATAAGATCTTTAAAATTATAAGAACATAATGTCATACACCACTAATCGTACTACTTTGTGTTAAGCCATGCAGCTTCCTTTATTGCCATCATTTACAAGTAATACATCTTTTGGGCATTTAACTAAAAATGGTTAATTGTCAAAAGGTATAAGTTGAAAAGAGATAAACAATAAAAACATACAAAATGAAGTATATAAATGGCCAAAAGGTGTTAATAATGACAACAAAACCTAGAAAGTAAATATATACAATATTGAAAGAGTAGAGAAATTACTTAAAATATCATCACAAATAACATTTTACAATAGTGTAAATACTATTACTTAATTATATTATTAAATATTACATGTTCATATATGTGACTATAAATGCTATCATATTATACGTATAATATATATAATTCCTAAAATGAAATATTATGCTACTAAGAACATAGCCTTTCAAATTAAATAAGTGTAATTTATATGCTAAGAGTTGTGTTATCAAATATTAAGTTATGCAAATGTTGCCACCTATCATACAAATATTGCAAACTCTTTATGAGTACCATTTTATATAAAGAACATGTATATTGAATATATAAGTAAACAAAGTGATTTTAATTAGTTAAAAAGTCTATGTAATAAAAGAAAAAATTTAAATAGTTAAAAGGTATTACTAAAGACAAAAAGTTAATATTAGTGAAATATCATAACAAATGTAATGTCAAAGAAGTACCATAATTAAAAAAAAAAACTTTTGGAATTATATATTATAAATAAACTTTGATGATAAAAGTATCAAAGATTAGCTTCAAACACACTCACAATAGCAAGTTACAAATTACATTATGGAAGGTCAACATCTTGTTACCTTGTACCTGATGAAATTTTCACAAATAAGACCATAATAAAACTTTAAAAACACAATTCAATTGAAAAAAAAAAAACATTATATGTAATTTAAATCCTATATTTTATACTTCACTTTCAATTTAGTCTAAAAGCAACAACACCATGGGATACATGAAGTTGAGTTTGATAAATTTATATTTAATAAATAAATAATATATACTTATTTAAATAAATTTATAGCAACAAAAGAGTCACTATAAAATATTATAAGAAATAAATAACAGAAAAATTTTGAGAAAGATAAAGAATTCCATTACTTATAAAAAGAGAGATAAATAAATAACAAAAAAATCTTGAAAAAGAGGATGGTTATTTAAGGTCATAATTGGGGGAAAAAAGATATTTTCGTTTTAAAAAATCGAAAGGTTAAAAGAATTGTGTAAAAGAAGAGTCATACGATACAAGGATATTATTATTATCCATTAATTCTATAAATGGAACATGTTAAGAAAAAGAAAACAAACTCAAACATTATAAATAACAATGAAAAACAAACACATACTATAATGGATAGAAAATTGAAAACAAAAGTCCATTGAAAAAAAATGATATTATTATTTAAATACCGAAGCTCTTATACCATTGATCTCAGGATCTTATTGGATAAGAGAAAATCTATATAAGTGGATATGATGATATTATTTAATAATAAACAATATTGTTATTATTAAGATATTTTATGTAAAATTGAAGATATATGATATATGAGATTAAAGATGGATTTATATTAAAAATTGAGTCAATCAAATCTTTTTTAAATTAAGATTTCTTTTTCTCTGTTTCCAAAATTATATGTATATATATATATATATATATATAAGTATGCATATATTGTAATAGATAATAGATATAAGCGGGATATATTTGCAATTAAAAGAAAAAAAAATTGCTGCATCTACTTCTGGACAAATAGCTTAACGGTGGAAAAATCATGCCACGGACTAATCTGTTCCTAATTGGAGGATATGAAGAAATCTGGGGGCCGGACCACGACACTTCGACTTCATCTCGAAACACACACAGACAAAATTTAAAAACCACATAAAGTGCTAACCATAATCAATTAACTTACCAGTCAAAACCCAACTGCCAGTCCACTTCCGAATTTCGCATTCCCATCTTCAATTTGTCACTTATTTCCAACTTTTCGTTTTCACACTCAAAGCTGATTATATCTTCTTATTCTTCTGTATGAAACAACCTTTTTCAATTGATATTATTATCACTTACCTGGACAAATAAACCTTTTCGTGACTCTCGGTGTAGCTCTTCACGGCTTTTTTATTGATTGATGTGCTTTTTTGTTTTTAAGACTCTCTTCTTTTCTGGGGTTTGCGTTTCCTATTGCATGCATTGATTAGGAGTCTCCTGATTTGGTTTTGGATCGTGGTGTTGGTTTTTTTCTATGAGATTGAGATTGTTGGGTTTTGAGAGATTTTTGGATTAAGAGGAGACATGGCACGTCCCGGCAACAAGAACATACAAGCCAAGCTGGTGGGTATGTTTTCAATTTTTTTTTTTTTATACAGTTTTTGCTTGAAAGTGAATGTTAAAGGGGAAAGATACTTTATTGTGAACAAATTGGAAAGTAGTCATGTTTTAGCTATCAGGGTATTGCATGAGTATTTTGATGTTGTGATATGTGGAATTGCTTATGTAGATGTTGTTCTATTAAGAATAAAGAAATAGTCGTCATGGATTATCATGTTTGTCAATCGATAACGATTCTATTTATATACTTTGCAATTGAATTTGAAGCATCAATGTGTGATTTTAGGGTTTGATGCTTGTAATCATACGTTCCATTGTTGTGGAATTTGCTTGAGAGGTTGAAATTTTCGGGTATACCACGATTCTAGGATATATCTGCCTTCAACATAGCATTTTGTGATTAGTGTGATCTTCAGTTGTGTATGTTGGTTAGATAGATGCGAAACATCTGCTAAGTGCTAGGATGAACTAATTTCGAGATACACATTGTGGATTGTTTTATTATCAATCTGATTAACATGCAATAGGTACTTCTTGGGGATATGGGCGCTGGAAAAACAAGCCTGGTGCTCAGATTCGTCAAAGGTCAATTCCACGAATATCAGGTACATGGCTATTAACATTTTTTTTGCCTATTTATTAGTTATTGTAGGCTCTCTCTATGTAATTGTATGGTCATTCACAGAAGCTTTAACATGCAGGAATCAACAATTGGGGCAGCCTTCTTTACCCAGGTTTTATCATTAAATGAAGCCACCGTGAAGTTTGATATATGGGATACTGCAGGGCAGGAACGATACCATAGTTTGGCACCAATGTACTATCGTGGTGCTGCTGCTGCTGTTGTGGTTTATGACATCACAAGCATGGTACACACCTGTCAAGCTCCTATTTTCGTATATATATATATATATATATATATATGTAGTGCATTGTGCCAATCTGCTACACGGTAGTTTTCAAGTTGGATGGAGGATTATCAAAATATTCAATTTACCAATCCATAAGATCATCTCTACATGTGAAATGATCTATATTTTACTTCGGAATGCTTCAGCATATAGGGTTTAATGTGCCTTCCTACAAAGCTTTTCTTTTCTCTTCTATTTTGTGGGCTTAAAAACTTTCGATTATAATATCATGTTTAGTATTCAAGAATTAATTGGAATGGAATAGTTATTCTGGGTTTCATTCCCTTTCTCTATATTTAGAAATATATTGAGAAGATAGAATCGCAATTCCATGAAATTGGTGATTATAGCTTCAAAAAGGAATTCGATTCCACTTTTGAGAATACGGGATCATAGTTCCATTCTCTCCTCATTAACTATTGTTTATTAAAATTATTTATTTAACATTCACCCTAATTATGATATCCTATAATTAGTGGTATTTTTAATAAATATTATTATATACATTTCTATTTCATTCCATACCTTGAACATCTCCAAGCATAGGAATGGATTTATAATTTTGGCCTTAATTCCATTCCAGACTATTCTCTCATGCTAAATGTAGCATAAGAGTTAGCATTGCATTTTACCCCTAGGGGAGAGGTTATATTTGTATGCACTTCCATTAGATCAAGAGGAAAATAACTAATGCATAATAACTTCTACAGAATACCTAGCCAAGGAGAAGCTTGATAAAAGTAGAGTAGACAACCGATCAGGAGGAAAATAACTCGTGCATAATAACTTCTATAGAACACCTAGCCAAGGGGAAGCTTTATAAAAGTAGAGTAGACAACCACATTTTTTATTCTAAGTCTGGGTTCGTTGACTCTGTTCTCCTGAATGTCATGTTATTATTCAAGTATTGGTCTAATTATGGACATGAAACCTTGATTCAGAAAAGATAGCACTTCTTTAAAAAATATTAGCTCGAATTCCTCGTCATTTTTTAAGTAACATTTTCCTTAGTTGGATACTATCCAAATTCTCATGTTACTGTTCCATTCAGGATTCATTTCAACGTGCAAAAAAGTGGGTTTTGGAATTGCAGAGACAAGGTAAAATACATTTTCATACATTACACGTAACTTTATCCCTTAAGAAGGTACAGAAGTTGCATGGTTCTGGTTGAGCTTAAAACTTATGCTATATCTTCTTTTTCTCTGTAGTAGGTGGCAATTTTTGGATAATTATTGTTGTTTCTTCTCCTGTGTTCCTATGAAATGCTTAGACTTTTGGTATGAGGTTGTAGTTTCTTTCTATAATCATTTCTCTTTACTTTATGGCCTAGAGATCCTATTTGTAAGGTTAATCCAGGAACTGGGCCTATCATTTTACATTAAAAAATGTTCCCCTTAACTTGTTTGCAGAAATTGTGCGTTCATTTTTCCTTTCTTTACCATAGCAATTATATTATGCTGAGAGGACTTTTTTTGTAAGGAATCCTTTCTGTCCCCTCTTTTAATTTCATTTTTCTAGGATGATTTTTTAGCATTCCAAATTATATATCAAAACTTATGCATAGAGATCAGTGTGTGTTTATTTCCTATGTCAATAGTTTCTTCATGTTGTTTGATGTAGCATTGCCACAAAGCTTTAAGACACTTAAGATATGCAAGGCATGGAGAGACAAGTCATGAATTAGTATGCGATGACATGCTTGATTAAAAATATGTTCTTTTTCCCTGTCAAGTAAGATCTGAGCTAGATTTGGTCGTTGCATCTTGAAATGCTTTCTTCAACAGTCATGAGATGTTCATGATTATTTAAATTTATTGCTTATTTTGAATCTTATTCCCAGGTAATCCCAAGTTGATAATGTTCTTGGTAGCAAACAAGGCTGACTTGGCAGACAAGAGGGAAGTTGATAGCGAGGTACCCAAACCAAAATATCTATTTACAACAGAGCTCTTTTCATGTGTTATATTTGTTCTTATAGGAGAATGTAATAAGATGTGAGTTGAAAATAGAATGATGACCTAAATACTTGAGTATTTTCTTAGTTATTCTCTTCATATAATAGCATGTATCTTATTGAAACTTAGATTAAAGTTTCTGCATAATGATTTTGTCAAAGAAAATTTTTATTCCTTGACGGTTTGGAACATGCATTTTACTTAAAAGTCGTGAACCTCAAATTCAAGAGTTTCGGTTCCTCAAATCTCTAAATAGTCTGTTTAATAATCTTCTTAAACTTAGTATCTTTATTCTCTGTGCTAATTGTAAATCATTTGAAGTTTCAATGCTTTCCCACTATATTTGTGTAGCCTATGAGATACCATTGGAAGATTTTTGCAGTCCTGACTTGTGAGCATAAACATCATGACAATTTAAGTAGATAACCTCATAATTATACTTCTGTTTGTTTTAATATTTCCAATTTTTGCTGCATGCATATGAACCATTGACCAAGTGAATATGCTGTTCTCTGTTGCTTCTTTTATTTAAATTTCCTTAAAATGGACCTAAAAGTTCTTACGTTCCTTGAGTTCTTGACTCCATGTATTGGTTTCCTTAGAACCCAGTATGACGGACTTAAATGAAACACCTGGAGTATTTAATGAGGCTTCAAATACTCAAATTCATGCATAAAGACTTGAAATATGGGAGCAAAAATGTAATACATGTGAGAGTACTATTACCATTATTATCCATCATAACTATGCTTGGAATAGTACATTAGAGTAGGCATGCGCCCCTCAACAATGTCAGACAAATTGAAGTCTCCTTGTTTATGGTACTTCTTTCTGTTGGTAAAGTTTGGTGCTTATCTAAAAGAATTACTACGTTGCAGGATGGTGAGCAATATGCCAAGGAAAACGGCATGTCTTTTATTGAAACTTCTGCAAAAACTGCACACAATGTGAATGAACTCTTCTATGAAATAGGTACTTGATATCCTCATTTATATATTTCTACTTGAATTTACTGTGTGTCGTTTAATTGATTGAATATCTGCCATTTTGGAAGCTTTAGGGTTTTAATGCACACGGTCTATTGAAATGAAGCTTTTAGATCAAATGGATGTAGATGTAAATTTATCGCAATATCAAAGTGGGAGGTTTCGAGTTTAATTTCCTACTTATAGATCAAGTAGTTGTGGACACAAACTTTTCAGTCTCCAACCTTGCAAAAAGTTTGGTAAATTGATTCTAAAGGCTTTGAAGGGTATTTGATCAAAATGGTTTGTTTTGCTTTAGCTGTTTAAGTATCATACTTGCAAAGATGTCGAAACATTGGTGTACTTGTGTCTCTACCTGTTTCTTTGTCGAAATTAGCCATAACTATGTACATATGATTTATTCTTTGAGCTAATGCATAGAATGATATAAATATGTGCAGCAAAGAGAATAGCAAAAGCTAGCCCTTCACGACCAACTGGAATGAAGCTGCAGAGACAAGAAAGTCCACGAAGTCTATTTTGTTGCTCTGGTTGATACATAGGTACTACTTACTAGTTTCTTTGTAAGAAACTCTCCTTTCGTCTTTCACACATAAGATATTAATCCACACCACCCAGTTTGCCTTCACCTTCCATGTAATGCGTTGTTTTGGAAATTTCATGCAGGTAATTCACTGAAGTCGAGTAAAACCTGGCTCATGGTTTGGAGTAAAAAGATGCTGTGATGAAGCAGATCGTTGCTTATGGATATCTTTCATATGTACACACAGTAAATTCTAAAGATGAAAGTTTTCTGACTCTCCAGATGTAATCCTTTTCTGAAAGAATTGTGAAACTCCTGATCGATTAGATTGAACTTTGGTTCTTTTGCTCCTTTAAGGCGCTTCTAATGGCTTTAAACCCGAAAATAAAATCAAATTACAATTGGAAGCGTAACTTTACCAAGTTTTTCCCAGATAAAATGAACTGAATCACGTAATGAAGTTGCCATCCCCCAAATCCCACACAAGCATGCTAGCTTTCCGCATGTGCTTATATCTCGGCGAGGATACATAAGACATGTTGCACCTTAGACACTATTCCGACATTGACAATATAGCATGATGCCCATAGAAGTCCATATCAACAAACAAATAGTAAATACCAAGAATAATTCTTCTTTATTTCATTTATTTATTTATTTATTTTTTGGGGGAGATAAAGGATGATTCATTTGATAAACATAAACATATTAACACACGTAATGGCTATATGTTAGCCATCACTTATTCAGCAATATTGCTCCAGCAGGAGCATAACTAAGTCTGGTTTTGAAAGTGTTCCAGTACAGCCATAATCCTGCAAATCTTATTCCAGCAAAGGGAAAACATCGCGGGGAGGTTCATCGAAAGTTGGAGTTTGATGTGAGCCTTTCCTGCAAGCCAGTCCGCTACTTTGTTTACTTTCCTTGGGATTGAACTAATTCTGCAGCTGTGCAATTGCAAGATTTATCCCCTGTATGCATCAATGGCATGTTTATATTTCAGTTTAACATCAAGGTGTTTAGCCTATTGGTATTGGGGCAAACAAACTTCTGGAAAGTTTAGGAAAAGAACTACAACTTTTAAAATTTGAGAAGATAATAAATAGAATATTCTTTTGTTTGGTTAGACTATAGACCACCACAAGTAATAGATTGGGAATATTTAAAAGGAATTACGCCAAAATCACTATGAATTTCAGATTTTTTTTTTAAAAAAATAAGTATCTAAAGTTTAAAATTATTAAATATTATACTTAATTAAGCTTTTGTTTGTCAAATTTACTATCTTATTTCTAACTTGTACCTTTGACCAACAATTTATTGTGAAGGTAATAAAATTTGACATGTAAAAATTTACTTACAAATGAAATTTATGAAATTCAAGTTTTAGGTATGATTTTGACATTATTCCTATTTAAATGATAAAAATATATTTAAACCTTAAGAACCTTAGCCTTTAAACCAATTTTTTTTTTTTTTACCACCACAATTACCACTTCGCTTGGTTATTTCTCCATCTTATCTAATATCTGAACCACCTTTTGTACTTGAACCATCGTTCTAACCTAGGTATAGCTTACACATAAACCCAATGAGCTAAATGGTTCTAGATGCATCGAATTTAGCGAGCTAAGTGGTACATAAGTCATACAATTACAACAAGCTAGATGGCTTGTGAAGTACACCAACTTAGCGAGCTAGATGGTTTGTGAAGTATATGAACCTACCAAACTAAGTGGTTTGCATTACCTACAATCCTACAAAGTGAGTAGATTGTATAGGTAAGGAACTAGATTTGCCCTACTAAAATTTTAGGTTAAGCCCATTATCTATCTAATCTCGATTCCTAATTCCTAGGACTGAGTGATAGGGACTAAGGAATTCATTTTATATCTTAGGTAACTCACAAAGATTTATTTTGGTGAACTCAAAGTAAGGATCATTGGATGGATTTGTTTGCCTCTAGTTTTTCTCTAAGCAAGCTTAAGCACTAATAAGGAAAACTACTAACCTTGAGCCATTAGCAAGCTCATTCAAAATAATTATAAAATGAGTAAGCTCTATCTTATCCATTAGTTGCTAAATTAATTTGACGGATGCCATCATACTCAAAAGTTTATAAATATTTAGTTAGTCTTTTGGGTAATAATACTTAGTTAATCTTCCTCATTTACAACCTTTTTGGGTGGGACAACTTTTAAAGAGTGAAGAAAACAACATTTCACTATGAGAGTTCTACTCTCTAAGATTAAACAAGTAGTTAAGGCAAAGAATCAATTTCACTCACTTAAGATACAAAGTTGATCTTAAAGGTTCCTTAGGCTACTTCGTTTGTCATTACTTATGCATTTAACACTTTGAGATTACATGTTCTTACTCCCTTGTTATTCTCTCCTAGTCCTTCTACTAAGTTTCATTCTCTACGTCACACCTCTAAAGTCACATGTAGCACAAAACTCATACAATATATGCGTTATTACTTTAATTAAATCCCTAACATCTATAGTTTCAAATTTGTGAACTCAGTAAACCAATTGTTTCCTATCAAAGATTAATCATCTTTGCCCATGTATAAACTTATTTATCAAGCTGAATTGACTTGAAACTATCAATTCATAAGCTAATGAGTGCTTAAACCAATATTGGTCCATAGGGTGTACGATCCTAAGCTATTTATATAAATTAGCAGTTCATGGTTGGTTTACTAGGCTCTTGAAAATTTTTTTTACCTCTTTCTTTAATCTTTTTTGGAATTTTCCTTTTTTTTTTTCCAATCTTTTGTGGAATTTTCTTAGTCTACTTTCTCTTTTTTTTTTCCCTATTCTGTTGTCATGAATTGAAAATTTTATAATTTGAACAACTATTTTAAAATCCTAAAATAATTTGTTTGTTCTGAATGATATTATATTATAAAATTGAATAACAATAGCCAATGCGACAAAAATTATAAATATGAAGGTTACAAATTTGCAGCCTAAAATGGCCTTCTTATTTTTTTTATTTAAAAATCGGGATTGAAGCAATGGCCAGCTTGCCAATTCAACAAGTAGTTTGGCCCATTGGTTCACAACCCATCTAACTTGGTAGTTCAAGCCGCTGATCGACTTGCTCACTTATAAGCTTAAATTGGTTCATAGGTTTATCAGTCAGTTCTAAACTAATTTATCGTTCGAAACTAACTCTTAGATAAGTTTGCGCATGTATGACCTATGTTCATATGACATAAGCATAATTTAAATTCATATGCCTAGCATGTGCTAATTGGACAAAGCGTGAGTTTGCCAAAGAAGTCTCTAAGTATGGTGGTTCCAACTTTCGATGATGGCAAGTTGGATGGCTTTGGTTAGGATCTCAAAGGTATAGAGAGGAAATGGGAAATTGATTATTACTTAGGCTTTAGGAAAGAATTGCAATTCCTTATTAGCTAGGAACGGAAAGTTGGCAGAATTTATATTTTAAGAACTAAATACGATAATAACTTTATAAAGGGATAATAACTATCACATTCTTCCTCTCTTATCAGGTGAATTGAACATACTGCTAAACATGGTCTCAAACTAGATATCGTGTAATATTTAAAATATCAGTAAATAATTGTTGATTTTAGTATTTTTTTTTCCCTGTCTAAAAATTAAATTTATAACTTTCTCCCCTTTGAGTAAAATCTTGAGTCCATGGATGAGGATTCAGGAGATACTTCCATAACTGTTAGTGTTAAGGTCCCCTCTTAATCCTTTTCATCTAACAAAAAAAAATGCATAAAATATAATTTTTCAATCATTGATAATAGAGCTATAATAAAAAAAGTGGGAAACAATCACAGTGTGGAGGATTTTATTATGTTCGCAGAAGTTTCAACGTGTTTTTACCCTTAAAATCAAAACTTTTGTAAGTTAATGTTTGAAATTATTGGTAAAATGCAATGTAAAAAATCTAGAAGCAATTGTATTATCCACAATCAAATATTAGATGATAAATATAAAGAAAAGCAAAAATTAAATAGGTGAGACCTTTTTAAAGTCATTACAAAAAATTTAAGCCATGAAGTGGAATGGATTTTTTTAGAATAGAGTTAGTTATAAGAGTGATTTCGAGTGAGTAGGTAATCCTATTATACTTGGTGTCCACCTATATTCTACTTCATCGAATAAGTTCCAAGTGAGTATTAAAGATTACAAGGTTAATATCAACAAGATTTTACAAAACTTGTTTCAATAGATTAGAGTATGAATATGAGTTTTTTTTACCTTGTATCTATTTTAGAACTTGTATTATAACATATAAAGCTACAAGTTTTCCAATACTCTGTATCTACTCTATAAAAAAAATTATTGAACAATTTTAATATATGATAATATTATAATTTTTATCCATAAATGTTTTAGTAAAAAGAAAAAAAGAAAAGAAAAAGACCAAAACCATAAGCCAATAACCCCACATGACTAAATTTAATACCACTTTCTTACTTTACATTTTCCATTTTTCCCCCTTATTCTTTCTTACTTGCTAAGTAGTAAGATTTTGTAATCTGAATAATAAAGATAGAAAATTACAATTTTTTTTTAATTTCACTAATGTTGCTATAGATATCCATAGGTTCTTACATGAATAACTTATAATATCATATATAAATTACTTTTTTGATATCATAAAAACTTGAAATTTAAGAGAAAAAAGACAAAATTTATAAGTTTTAAAAGACATCTTATAACCTATAAATTTTACAACATGCACAAGTTCTAAAGGATGATTTCAGAGTAATATAAGATAAGTTCTAATTCCAAAACTTGAAAATCTAGACCTTATAAAGTAAAGTACGAGTAAAATCTTATACCTTATCCACTCTATACCTATTAACCCGAGCATTTTTGGCAATTCTACTTAAAAGATAGAGAATCGTCCGGTTCTAGTTCCAATTCTTGGAACATTTTGATCTTAGATGTTTTCAAGATGGCAGAACCCGTTTGCACCTTATATGTGTCCCATTTTCTAGCTTTTATGACTAGGTTCCACAGAAGAGAGATACATTGTTAAGAGGCCATTTTTACTTTTAAAAAGAGATTATACCTTCTAACGCAATCTCATTATCCCATTCTCTGATAGTGAATATTTACTTTCTTTCTTTTATGTTTCTCTCTCCTCTATCAAGAATTTTCACATGTAGATCTTTGTTCAGCAATATTTTTCTTTCTCAATTGTTAAATTTGTTTGCTTATTATTGTTAAAATTATTATTTCACTGATACATCGCTCTTACATATAAATTATCATTCCAGTTACATTAGACTTAGGTTGTTTTCCTCTTAGTTCTTATAATGTATCCCCGTTGTCTTAATCTTTAAATACACTAAAACGCGATAGACTTAATGAAGTCCTTCCTAGTTTGCACTGCGTAGCCTGAGCTCAACTCATCCGCCCTTTGGAAATATCAAATTTGACACAACGAGGACGCACATCGAGTTAATAAACACAGCTAGCCAAGTTGATGATTTTCCCAGCAAAATATTAATTGTTAAATTATGAGAAGCATCTTATGAAGGAAAATTAACTATATATCACATAATACGTAATAAGTGATCAATATACAATAAAATACTAATTACAGATATTAGTACAACTTATCGTGCATCAAACAATTTATAATTAGGTTTTTCACGGGCCCAAACGGCGATTGAATCGGCCTTCACATACCAAGTAAAAATATTAATCTTGGAAGAAACTGAAGCTTCTTGAGGCATGGGGGCGATAAAAGCCAAGCAGAGTCGTCCTTATCTAACCAGACAAAACCCTCGCGGATAGCAAGCTCTGGTTCTCGGCTTCAGTGCTTCGGAAGTTGGAACCACCACACAAGGCTCTTTTTATTTATCAAAACC
This sequence comes from Lumnitzera racemosa, assembly GCA_024138005.1. Classification (NCBI taxonomy): domain Eukaryota; kingdom Viridiplantae; phylum Streptophyta; class Magnoliopsida; order Myrtales; family Combretaceae; genus Lumnitzera; species Lumnitzera racemosa. The sequence goes on from JAMXBC010000007.1 coordinate 32,377,428, forward strand.
AAGCATTCACGTCCTTTATTATTATCTCTTTTGGCCCCTTTTTGATCTGCTCTTCACACAGTTCACAGTTCACATGCAAAATATTAATACCACGAATAAAACCCCAAAGGGATCGCTTTCATCCTTTTTGGCTTTTACTTTCTTACTCACTACTAGTTAAATCTCAAAAAGAACCTGATGACAAGTCAGATATTTCCAAAAAACAACCACACAACCTATTCAAAACATGAAAGTAAGTTCGCAGTGTAAGAGGTTCTGGATAAGAAAATAATTGAATTGAAGTGAGTTGGTACAAGCGTGCCCCTGCAAAGAAAAGGAGTCGGCTCGTTTCTGTTTTGTGTTTCTAACCGTGCATGCATTTTTTTTTTTATTTTTTTATTTTTACTCTTCTCTGGTCATCATCTATCTCTACTAGAATATTCACAAGAAAATGAGAATCTACCCATCGGAAAGTCCACATGAAATTTTCAGTCAAAACGGGTGCTTCACTGCCTACATTGACTACACAGCCAAGTCCCTGATTTCATATTCATATATACATATATACATATAATCTATTATCTTAAATTGGCTATCGTGTAATTTAGTATCGCAAAGTTTGTGGTGTATTTATCTAAGTACTAATGTTAATTGAAACAATTAGGTCACTAAAGGATTTTTCTCTAACCCTTTGCCAAGTGGGGCAAAAATTTCAAAAAATAAAAGGAAATTGAACCTATGCCTTCTTGTCTTAAAAAAGTTAATAGATTAAACTGGGGTAGAAAGGGTCTTTCAGCACCCGCAAACTTCGAGGAAATTTAATTATTATAATTTATTCGAAAAGGATAGAATACATATATTGTATATATTTTAAAGAGAAAATTTTAACAAATTTCAGATATAGCTAAGTATGCATAAACATGAGATGATATATTGCTTTTGGATGATATTCTATTTTTGTTCTTTCTTATTATATTTTTTTCACAATAATTAATAACATTAAATTGATTCATTTAAAAATTTTAATTTACTAAATAAATTCTTTTGAAATGCCATTCATAAATAATAACAATTATATAATTGATGCATTAATATATATATATATTTTATAATTAACTTTTAAACAACTAATTGTTGTAGCATTATCAATGAAACAACCTTGTTAAACGATCATAAACATAAATCATAAAATACTTATATTTGTAACTTGCTTCTCTTTTTCTCTACTTGTATTTCTCATTTAAATATTTTGTTGCAATCTATTTTTGTTAAAAACAAAATTCATACAAGTTTTAATTTTTTAATACTAATAGTGGATTTCAATTAATATATATGTCACAATAAAAAGATTAAAAAAATTATTATTCTATCCTCTTATAATGTGCATGATGTGATTTAGGTTCCAAGAAGTAGTCATCAAATGACAAGAAAGATATAAAGTCTAGAGCAAGATTAAGGAAGTGGAAAAATAAGTAATTAGGGATGGTTAGCAAAGGTCATACATAAGTTCATCCTCATGAAGTCAAGTGCAAACATATCAACAAAGATCACACCTAAATTCACTCTCATGAACCTGCATGTGATCATGCCTACAATTAGAGATGGAGAAGTTAGAGAGGTTCACGCTCCATATCACCAATTGTGAACATGGATGTGAACATGCCTCAACCTTGTTTACATTCTTATTTCCTTTAGCTTTGTTTACATCCCTTTGCCATAGTCTAAGATTAGTATATATAGGCTATTTTTCATATTTTGCGACAATTTTTCATGTTTTTATTCGTATTACTTTTTTAGATTATTTTCTTAAGAGATTTTTCTTCTCTTTATTTATCTTACCAGTTTTTATATTGGCTATAGATTGTAGCAACTCATATTTTGAGATTATCAAACAAAATATCAAGATTTGATAAATCTTCTTTAGATTACGTATCATATCAGTTTGTCTTGCTAATATATCCATTGTGTTTGTGCTATATCTGTTATTTATGTATATATTGAGAGATAATATGTAAGTTATCAAGGAATCCGATTTAATTCATGTAACAACCTCCTTCGTTTGCCTCATTTATCTACTTTATCCATTGTATTTGTGCTACATGGTTCATACGCTTGATAATCTGGTAAGATACTAAAAATCTATGCTCTTTTGAATTTGCTGGTGTTAAAGGTTTAGGGTTTTGCAATATTGAGAATTATTGGTGTGGTTGTGGTGGTTAATTTGCATTATAAATCAATAGGTTATGGGATGATTTATTGAAGAATATCTAAGATGTCAATTGAGAGTATCAATTACAACAAGAGAAACGACTCTAGTGTTCGTGGTACAGGAGAAGTGAATGTATGAGGATGTAGAATGAAGTATAAGAACAAGTACAATCAGTGAATGAATCATTACAATATTTGATGAAGAGAGAGCAAGAAAGAGATGAAGGTTATAAATCTAAGGTGGGGACTTGGAGTGACCTTGGAAGCATTAGAGAAACCCTAGTGAAGAAACTCGCTTATCCACATGAAAAGCTAAAAAGATTAGTGGCAAAGAGTAGGGAAAAGAAGTCTAGGCAAGTTGATTCTAAATCTCTCGCTAAGTTGCAACACAAATATGAATAAGAGATTGAGAAAGCTACTGTAAAAAGGGGTAGCAAAGGTAAGAAAGGAGAAAATAAAGAAGCTGAAGTAGACTGTTGAAATGAAGAAAGAAATTGATGTGAAACCATGTGTTATTGAGAAAGTAATGCCTAAGGATGAGAGTAAACGTAAAGAAAATGAAACTATAGAGAAGAAAGAATTGGTTAAGTCTCTAGATGAAACCGCTACAAAAAAATACACGTTATAAAGAAGATAATGTTGAAGAAAGACATAAAGCATAAAGAGGTTGTGATTGATCCTCTAAGGATCTATGCAAAAGTTTGCATAAGGAGATGGGCATGATGAAAAAGAAGTTAAAGTTGAACGAAGGAATGACTTAATTAAGGTTTTAGGTGTTGTTGTTATGGGGAATGAAACATAGAGCAATGCTATACAAAAGGTATACACATTAATTGCATACTCTATGAATAAGGTGGATTTTGGATAAGGAGACAACCTATTTCGTACTAGATGTGTGGTAAATGGGAAGATCTACTCTTTGGTAGTCAATGTTGGTAGCTTTGCCCATTTGGTATCTAATGCTTTTGTGCATGGATCAAGATTGTACTATGTAATTTATTCTAAACCTTATGATCTACTCTAGTTTAGAGAAAAAGGGTTTTTACATGTTAAAAAGCAAGTCAAGGTATCATTTGCCATTGGGAAGCATAAAGATGAAGGGATTTGTGATGTTTTACTGATATAGGCAACTCATTTCCTCTTAGGTTAACCTCGGCAATATGAGAGGGATGTCATGTTCACCGGAAAAGCCAATACATATACTTTCAATATAGAGGGCAAACCAATGGCATTATTGCCTTTAACAAAGGAAGAACTCCAAAAGGATCATAAGGCAATGGTACAGGACAAATAGCACAAACATAATCTATTTACATGCCACTCCTAGAACAAAAATGATTATGTAGGTGTTAAACATAAGATGAACTTTTGTGTAGGACATTGTACAAAGAAAGAATAAGATTCGAGGGCAAATCTTCACCATTCCTACAATGTTGATGTGGCTTAGATTCCTGAGGAGTGTTCATCATTTACTTGGAAGGATAGAAGGTTTAAAGAGGGACTAAAGCAGTGGAAAAATAAGCAATTATAGATAACAAGCTCAGATCACACCCATGAATCTAAGCGTAATCATATTGGCAAGAATTACACTTAAGATCACTCCCATAAACTAGCATATGATCATGCTTGTGCTTGGAGAAGGAGAAGTTAAGGAGGTTTATGCCCCAGATCATCAACAATGAACCTAGGCATGAACATGCCTCACTACTACCATATTTCCTTCTACTTTATTTACATCTTTTTGCCATTACCAAAGGTTAGTATACATAGCTTATTTTCCATATTTTAAGACAATTTTTTATGAGCTTTATTCTTATTACTTACTGAGAGTATTTTCTTGAAAGATTATTCCTCTTTAGTTGTGTTATCAATCTATGTATTGGACATAAAATATGGTAGCTTGTATTTTAAGATTATCAAACTCTATGAGTAATATCAAACTTTGACAAATCTTGTTTGGATTGTGTATCATGTCAATCTATCATTGCCAATATATCCATTGGGTTTGTGCTACATCTCATTTAATTCGTGTAACGATCTCCCTCGCTTGCCTCCACACATTTAGGCATTGTGCTGTGCAACTCCCGCCCACATAAGTGCACCTAGCAACCTCAATTATTTTCCAAAGTTTCCTTCTTTCTTATTGGAAAGTATTCGTTAATAAAATCCAATATATAAGATGTGGAATATAAGATGTACAATAATTATGTAGATAAATTCACCTCTTAATTGTATGGTCTCTTTTGGATATATGATTGCAGGACAAACCGACGTTTTCTCAACGCCATAAAATGAAAGACGACTATACGTGCTGTGTCCATGTTAAGTTGTTAGAAGACGGTGTTACAATACAACAAAGAGGCTCGGGCAGATAAATTAACAAAGTTGAAACACTAAATACAAAAAAAAAAAAAGCAATATTAAATACTGAATTGCAAACGTGCAAAATGCAGATTTTTTTAGTGCCATTTGCTCCATGTTAATACCAAATTGCGAAAAGACAATGTTATAATAAAATAGATGGACTTAAGCTGATAAATTTCCAAAGTTAAAGCATTATATTGTTTAAAAAAATACAAAGTTTTAATACTAAATTGCAAAACTAGCAAAATTTAGACATTTGCAATGCATTTAACCCTAACTCTTAAAGCATCACCATGAAGGTGAAGTACGTGGAGTTCCAGAGGATGATGAGGAAAGACGATTGTTACTATTAGATTCACTACAAGAAGTGCACAGAGATCCAACATTACTTAAAGAAACAGAACAAGCCTGAGCTGGGAGTTTCTTCATTGGAGTTAATGGAGGTGTCGAGGGACTGGATTCCGGACTGGATGGCAATAGCTGAACCGTGTCTTCCCCGCCTGAAGAGCCGTTAGTTTCCAACCGTGATGGCGATGTATCTGGTGTTTCAAATGGTGTGTTCACTTGATTATGTTCACTGGCCTCGCTGTCATAAATTGGATTAGATATGTATACTAGATGTTCAGCATTAGCACAAGTTTTCTCATAGTAAGAAACATCAGAGCCACCTCGGAATGGATCTTCAGCTTTAGTATGCTGTGAGGCATTAACAGGTACTAAGGCCGATGAAGAAGCAGGCAAGAGACCAATTTGATGGGGGTTTGAGTTAGTTTCTTGAGAATGCACTTGAATTACTTGGCATGGTACCAGAGAAAGCTGCTGCTGCTTCGTCTGAGCCGCATGGTTGTCGCATGAAACAGCAGGAAAGAGAAGGCTTCTAGGTGCATCAAGAACTCCCTGCGCATAGAAGGTACTAAGTGGAGAAGTATTTGATTGGTGATAGACTTGCAAAGCATTGCAAGAGCTGCTGTTGGGGGTGGCTGAGACCGGGTTAGCTTCAACATGATCTGAAATGGGCTGGCGGAGCCGACGCCTCCGGAGTAAAAGAGAGCAGTAAAGCTCCGCCAGCAGAACAAGAATCAGTCCCAACACTATAGCGAGGCTAGCTGCCATTACAAGTGTTGCTCCCATTATTACCTTGGATGTTCCTTTCATCTTTGCACGCGTGTGAATGAGAGATGTCGTTCATGGGTTTAGGACAAAAGACTGCAATATATATAGCGGGGTTAAGGAACAATTTTGGCGGGAAAGAGTCAATTGCATTGAGAATGAAACAAACAACATGCAACTTGGCGAGAAAAGAATCTTAAAAGAGGGCATTGGACCTGGGAATGTTAGGCTTACTGTACAGACTGCTGTGTTTTCTGACACAAAGGTTTCACTTGTAATTTTGACTACAACAAGACAATATTATAATAAAAGAAGACCTACAGTAACTTCGGATGCTCCTTAGTTATGATAAATTGATAATATCCATGTCCATCTGGACCACCACCACAAGGAGAGATGCAGCGAAAATTACACAACTAAAATAAACCAACCAGTGCCTTGGTTCGGGTATCAGAACCATAGTGAAATGTGCTTCAAAACAAACAATATATAGTAAGTACAAAAACTTTAATGGTATCACTTAAAATGAGGGAGGATTCACTGATGATAATGTGACTCTAGTACACTGCGTGCACTTGCTCAAGTAATATAACAATCAAATCCTATGAATTGGTGGGATCCAAAATCATGTCGCTGTCACTCAAACAAACAAATTTTTATATCTAGTCATCCCAATAGTAATTTCAAAAACAGTACGTATAGTTAGATCCTTCAGTTACAAATGGATTGTAGTAGCAGCAGCAGCCTAACGTGCGATATCAACCTTGTTGTGGCATTATGCAATCGGCGCTTAGCCTTCTGGATGCTAATTTTTCTTAAAGAAAGCAGGTAACTGTGTATCCCGCCATGCAGATGCAGACCAACCCCAAAATTTATCTTCCCTTTAGGGCAGCAAACCGTGCAGCCAAATCATCATAGTCTGGTAACTTCGGATGCACGTGCTTTTCTGCAGTGGAACGATCGGGCTGAAAGGAGGCAGCACGGGCATATACCTTTGTGGGCTCTGAAGTGGCTGTAGTTTGTTCACTGGGAAGGGAAACTGACCGTGGTACAGCTTCTAAACCCCCCTCTTCCCTATCTCTACCAGTGTTAAGAGGGGATCCGTTAACATTGCCTTCAACAGCATGGACATTGCGGGTCCTGGATTTTCTTCTTGGTTTAACTTGTTCATATGTAGATGGTTTTTTACTGTAGTGTATCAGCAGCTTGTCAATAATTTTTTCCTCTTCATCTTTCCCTCGACGCTCATCATCAAATAGAATCTTCAGGCCCTGTCTTGAATCATCTCTGTTACTAGTTCTTGATGATCTTTTTTCAAATCCAGCATCTTCATAGCCATCAACATTGCGATGGCTAGATCGTGATCTTGATGATCTTTTTTCAATTCCAGCATCTTCATAGCCATCAACATTGTGATGGCTAGATCGTGATTTTGAATGTTTTCTCCTCATTGATCTAGGTTTAGGAACAGGATAACCAGCCATATTTTCTTCACTATAATCTCTATCAATGCCATGATTTACCAGTCTTGCAATGCCTCCATCCCTTGTCTCATCTTCAGGATTTACCGATCGTAGTTCAATATTTTCAGACCTTCTATCAGGATTCTCACTAGGAGGAGCTGAGGGCATTTTCGCAACCTTAATGTTATTGAGAACTGCAGAAGTGGACTCAATATCAACTCCATTTTCGTTATACTTAGGTCTAGTTTTCGGTTTAAAGTAAGGTGGTGGGAGCATGCTTCCATAATAGGATTTATCAGCTCCTTCCACCTTAACTTTTCCCATTGATGGAGATTGTGCAATGCGATGTTTAGCTTGATCATTATCGCCAGCAAACAGGGGATCTGTAACTTCAGTTTTTACATGTGTTTCCCTAGAGCTTGGGACTCCCCTTTCTTTCCACTGTGGTAATGCATCTACAAGCTCACCGCCTGCAATTGTTCTCTCCTTGTCATAGAGACGATTGGATTGACCCTTGGTACCTCTTGGTGCAGTTCCATTGGATGCAGTGGCTGATCTAACCGTTTCCACATCACCAGCGTCCTTTCCACTTGTGTTAGAGCCAAATCTCATATGTAGAGAAACCTTGTCACCATGTTTCTTCAAGCTAATTTCCCTCTCCCCAAGTGCCCACTGTCCATTGTCAGCCATATTCACAGCGGGCTGGTGATCAAGCTCATTCCTCTTAGAACCATGCAGCTCCTTTTGCTGCTTGTATATCTGCCCATTATTGGCCCATTCTAACCTTCCCTTTGAAGAAAAATACTCTTCTTCTCCTTTTGCAAGAATGACCTCATTAAGAGATTTGCATTTGAAATCATCTTTTGGGTGGTCATTTTTCTGGTTGACCATTTTCCCATCAGTTGCAGCCCGTTCCAACCTTCCCTTTAAAGGAGAATATACTTTGTCTCCTTTTACACGAATGTCCTTGTTATTAACATGAATGTCCTTGTTGTTAACATGGATAGCCCCGCATTCTTTTGGAAGGTTCTGCACGACAGAAAACACTGTTAACAGATGAAAATACCAGCACGTTTGCAGAGAAAATTTTTCCATGAAAGCTTGGGAAGATCTTCATGTTTTGGTGTTACACTGCCATAACAAGAATGGCAGAAGAATACCTGCACATTTACTGAAGGCTTAGACATCCTTTCTTCAAAACCTCTAGAGTCCCATCTTATTGAAAATTCCACTGCAATGTCCTGCATCAGCTTCACTTTCCTTTCCATTGTAGAAGGCTTTGCGGCTAATTTCTCAGCAAACTGAGTAATCACTCAGGTTATCAGAACCACATGCAAGATTACACATATGACAGTCCAATGAAGAGTGAACAAGTTTAGGATTACCTCTTGATTGACATAGTAATCCAGAAAATTTCCATATCTCTCTTGAAATAAGTTCCTAAGGTCACGTAACTCTGGCAAATCAGAAAATCTAGCAGCAGCAAACATCAGAGATGCTACAGCCTCTCGACACTCTTCAGGACATTCACTGTATTCCAAAAGAAAGATGGAATGAATAAAGTTATAGGATGAGATACATGTCAAATATCAAGAACACCAGATCTTAGAGTCATGGATCACTATAGGAAAATTTGTAAACAATTATGGGCAAAATGCACTAAGCTTTACTGCCATAAAACTCACATGTACCATAATGGCCCATGACAGGTATATGCCATTTAATTGGCAGATAATTATGTACCCCAGACATATGGGAATGGTAAAGGCCGAGATCATAAATTGAAGCAAGGATCAAACAAGCTTTTTCATGGAAGCTTTGCTAGAAATGTGAAGCATAAGTTAATCTCTTTTCCTTGAATTGAAACATGTTAGAAGCCATTAAATTAGTTGAATGGCTTCTAATATATAAGATATATTCTTGTCATTTCTCCTGCCCACAAAACATAGGACCCTCTCTTTTTCTTGTCAATAATATCATGCCCAGAAGTAAGGATTCAATTATTGAACAATCTTGAGGGTTAAACTATCCTTAAAAAGGAATCTGCATCACAATGGCTGCGCACCTTTTTAATGACATACAAACTAAAATAGTCACTTCAACTAAATAGAAGGAACAAGGCCAAATATGAAAGCAGGATACTCTTTACCCATTCAAACAAATATGCGCACTAGTGCATGTGATTAGTACCAGCAGCAGTAATGAACACAACTAAATATGGTTAATGCCAGTCATAAAACCTTAACTACTCCATGTACCAGGGTCGGTTGAAGAAGATCCATTGAGGCAGTGTAAGAACATCTACAAAGCATGCTTCTTTTCAAAGGATGATAAGATTATGTTATTTTTTTATATCAAAGATTTAATTAGATTGAAACAAATGCAGTGAGAGGAACAACATAAAATAGGATATTTCAGGTGTGGCAGATTTGTCCATCATAATCTCAATATATCCATACAGGTACCATCCCATTGGTTGCAAAAGCGTGTGATAAAATCGGAGTTCGAAAAGGAGATTTAGTAAACACAATTTTCTGTATCAAATCATATCCATCTGAACTGAGAACAATGCAGAAACATTGAAAAATGCTAGAATGGACATTTCAAATATCAATATCCATGAAGTTAGAGTCCATACCTCTGTTTCTGCATCATGGACATATTCTTCAACAAGAATTCACACAAATGATCGACAATATTATAACAATCCGACAGAGTTAACTCCGCTAGCAGCCCTTCAGCCTATTCAAGCATCTCACAAAAGTAAAATACTCCATTAATACTACCCAATGGTGCAACAGTCACTTTAAAACAGATCATAAACCCAACATCCAACATATATGCAGAGAAAAATAATAAAAAACAGAAAAGACATCCTGCGTAAAACTAATGCATTTAATCGAGGATACAACAATGTCCTGACCAACAGAAAAATAAAAATATGTTGTCCCATCATTTCCACCATGGCAATGAAATACAAAAAAAAAATGTGTGCAAGAAACATATACCGGCAGCGATTTCAGTTATAAACAAGTTTTCCTGTCAGTACTCCAATGTCTAAAACCCAGTAAAAATTAACGTATTAACTTTTTTATTGCACATAGTTTCCCAGTCCCTGCTGATCGTATACCGTGATACCAATGTCGACTCCACTTTTTTCCTTTTTAATTTATTTATACATGGCAGCATGTAATTGGCTTGGCGAGGAGACGGAATTTTGTCCTTTTATCCATAGTATGCATTCAGCTACAGATATTATCGTCCTATGTCATCACGAGCATCAACTAATTTTAACTATATTCCTTTCTCTTCGTTTGTTTCATTTTCTTATTGACGTCTTATTATGTAAGACACCAAAAAAAAATAAAAATATATTTTTATAAAATATCAATTAAAATAATTTTTTTTAATACGTAAAATATATATTTTTAAAATTTTTTTCCTAAAATTATACGAATTTTTATTTTTTTATTCTAATATTTATGATTATTATCTTTATATAATTATGAGATAAAAATAGATAAGATATAAATAAAATAATTTTTTAAATATTAAATTTTAAATAAATTTAAATAGATCCTTAATATTGTTTTTGCTTGGCATTTTGCAAGAAAAACGAAAATAAAGCAATGTTCCATATTCGTTTCAATGTTTTACAAAACATAATCCTCTAATTAATATCTCGTTCTAATATTTTCTCACATATTTCCTAGGAGCAAAACCCTAATAAAAAATCAATTTTCACCAATGAAAATTCTAATTTCAACAACTTCAAAATTCAAAAGGCAGATCATGCAACAGATTAAGAACAACACAGTCCATCCCCCGCCAAAGAAAAAAAAAAAAGGAAAAAACAAGGCATCACCAAATTAGCAATTACCCGTCCATAAGCATGATTATCAAGTCCATTGACGAGCAGATCCGCCATATCTTTCTTTAAAAACTTCTGCGTCGCATTTCTCTTTCTCTGAATCACATCGAGTCGCGATCTCGTAAGCTTAATCAGCGATTTACTACAAAAGAAAAAAGTACGTTACTACAACGTCCATGGTAAAATGCACGAGAGACAGATAGGTACAGAGGTGAAACCATTTGGAAGAGAAGCCGCGACCGAGAATACCGTCCAGCATTTTGGATCTATCCGACTAAGTGACTCAGTGAGTAATTCGCATGGAGTCGGACAAAGAGATGAGTTGATATAAGAATGGATTAGTGACTTGAAAGAGAGAGGGAGAGAGTCGTTGGATTGGTTAATACGCCATGAAAGCAGCTCCTTGAGGAGAGAGAGAGAGAGAGAGAGAGAGAGAGAGGAGAGAGAGTGTTACTGAAAACTGGTCAGGCTCAACTTCTGAGTAGTGTGATGAGGCAGGAGAAAAAACGGAGAGTCACAGTGACCAAACTGTCCTTGCGTGAAGACTTTTGATTCGGTTTAGCGACCAACCTAATTTCTCTTTGCTATTCTCGTTTTATTTACAGTTATTTTATCTTAACATAAGACGGGAATTAGATGAAAATAGCAGATTCAATGAATATAGAAAAATGTTATTGGATGTCACGGTGCTTTTTTATTTCAACTATTATATAATTATGGGGCGGGAAGAATCAAATTTTATCTATTTGGAAACACAGTGTTCTTATTATTAAATTTTAATGATCTTAGTGACATCTCAATATTCAATGGTGAATTGAATAGAATTATTTAAATAAAAATAAAATAATTTTGTTAAGAGAAATTGAGAGTAAATTACTTGATCCAACCATTTATGTTATTAATTTATCATGTTAAATCTTTATAAAACATCTAAATATGAATCAAACTTCCTGTATCTTATCACTTGATTCAAAGAAATTAAACCTAAATAAATAGTAAATTAATAGCCCATCATTTCAATATGATAAATACAAACCCCTACACATTTCATTGCTAGAGTTTTCCAAAATATGTCAACATTTTTATAAATTGTATTATAAATTATATATATGTGCTTTTATCAAATATATAATATAAGCATATTAAGAAATTCTCGACTTTAAAAGCCATTGTAAGAATTTAGTATATTTTATAATGTATTATTAGAAGAGAATACTAACTAAAAATCATATTTTTACATTAGGCAAATATACAAAGAGATATCTTAATTATTTTCAACAGATTACTCCAAACCATTTAATCTGGATGCACTTAAAATCTTCTGCCCCAGCTTGATTATGAAATCTTGGTCTATTTATGTTTTCATCATATCAATTGCCATAACTCATACAATATTCTCCTTTTTCACATCAAGACAACTCAATTTAGACATGAACCACAAAGATCTGTCCAATAATAAATAATCGCTAAATTCAATAAATAACATTGCTTTATTTATTTCAACTGACTTTGATATTGAATTTTAATTACCTAAACCAGTTTGGTAACGGAAAAATAAATATAAATACATAAATAAAACGAGGTAGTAAATTACTAAATAAATAAAGGAATAAAAAATTGATGGGGCCCCCGACACTACAGCGATGGTTAAATGTTAACGTTGGGCGGATGGGGGGTAGTTTGGGGAGAAGGGAGAGAAGGGTGCGATTTAAGTGGTGGTGGCCGTTGGATGTGGGGACTTTGGGGGTTTTTTCGTAGGAGTTAGTGGATGGTAAGTGGGTCTGGTGAAAGTGAGTTACTTTTGTCTTTAAATTGTTAAAAATTAAAATAAGCTTAATGGAATATGTTTCAAGGGCTGCTGAGCTGGATCCAAATGTTTATTTAATTTTCACGGAATAAATTTTGATTAATTTTTTAATTGACTTTTTTATTTTGTTGCTTTCTCACGTTACACTATACGACAAGTTAGGGCAAAACCCAGAAAGAGTCAGAGCCGTTACATGTCCGCTTTTGCTACTTGTAACCCACGAGCAGAGAGGTTCTGCACCGGCCGGCTTAGCAGTTAGCAAAAGCATTAAACTGATCCGGAAGAGTTGAGAGAAAATACTAATTTGTGCCACGAGTATGACGAGTGGAGGAAAGATATTAACGACATTTTAATATACAATTATAATGGTGAATATAATTTTTTAAAAAATATTATTAATATTATATAAAGAATATCATATATAAAATAATAATATTAATATTGATATGCCAACCATCAATTTATTACGAGGTACAATAACTTTGTTAAAGCTATTAATTAATCAACATATGGGACAAGCAAGACACGGCATTAAAGAATAATTAGTCACATCCATGCACGACTAGCGCGGCATAAAAGCAGGAAGAACGGACCAACGTGAACATGCTGGCCCGAGACTAGGAGCCCCACCCTTTCATCATTCTATATTCTCCAGTTTCGTGGATAAATTTTACTCCAAACAAATGCTTCCTTAAAAAGTTATATACTACAAAGGAGAACTAACTTAGATTTAGTAATCGAGATCATTTTCCATTAAATGTTTTTTGCTTAACTTTTTTACTTATTCCATGTTTCACTTCAGTGAATAAGGGGGGAATATTTGGCAAAAAAAAAAAAAGTAAAAGAATTAAGGAGGGAATAGCTATTTTATATTCTTCTAAGGGCCCAAACCAACCTCTTGCAAGCCTAATGATCACACACTTAATCCCTCTTAAGCCGAAACACTAGTGAATGCGAATAGTGTCAAACCATAACGAATAAACGTAGCTCCATGAAAGCTCTACCCCCATCAACTACAACTTGAAACAGTTCCTTTTATGATGGTTTACTTTATCGATATGGATTTGTATAGTATTGTCATTTGTGCTGTGTCACAAATCTTATTATGGTCTTTGACTTGAATTTATGTTATATCCTAGATTTGTGGCATGGATTAACAAAGGTATGTGCCTGTTACTAATGTGGTTTGTGATTAGGATTTTTCTAGGTAGATTAGTTAATTTCCTTTGTAATTTATCTATTCTTTCACACAATTTTTAATATAACTAAACTAAACAAAGTAATGAATTATTAGGAACTTGTTTTTATATATTATAAATATAAAATGTAACTCCCTAAACTCAAGGCATTACGAATCACTACGTGTCTGTAGTAATATACTAACACATCAAAGATAAACAAGCAACTAAAATTCTTTAAAGTTTCATAAATAACTCCATAACTCTCATTCAATAAATCTCAAAGTAATTAAATCTCTTTAAAGTATTGTAACTAAAATAAACTTAAATAAATTAAACTCTTATGTTGCAAATGAAAAAACAAATCTCTTAAACAACAAGTTTATTTAATCTCTCTTGTTAACTGATCACATCTCATCATCATAAAAATAGTAATATTCTCTAATATCCTCATCTTGATAATAGTAATATACTTTCTCATTCTCGTCGTAATCTACCTATTCATCTAAAGTCCCTATATCTAGAGAAAAAAAAAAGAAGACAAGAATGAGCTAACACTTAGTATGGAAATCTACAACGTAAGCACATGTCATATAACAACCAATATAATATAGGCAATAATGCAACAATAATAAATTGAACAACAAATTAATATATATTTAATTAAGTTAACAGTTGACACAACTTAAGATTACTCACGATTAACTCAAACTTGAAATATCTTGTACTCTAAGCATAGTTCTTAGCCGGGAAACTAACAATACGGCTCCTATCTACACAAGCATTGGGACATTAGCAGTAGGGCCCTCAAATTCAATCTAATCTACTTAATTCCAGGACACTGGTTATGGCCCTCAAACACCAATCATTTCTACCTTGTATCATATCAAGGGGGTGGAGTAAGACTCTATTAGAGATAATATTGCCCAAAAATCAATAAGGTACCATCTTAAGGATACTAAAACTATGACCCCTAAGCTTAGCCAAATATAAGCAACAATCATATTATATTTTAGTTATTTATTAATTCAGTTTACTTTAACTATCCTATATAAGTATAAGTACCAAAGAGGTTCTATGTACCTAGGTCTTGGATATAATTTGTAGAATCTATTTCAGATAACTTTTCATGATCAACACTTGAATAATAAAATAGGAATAACTCTTTTTAGGTTCTATTCTTAAGTTATACAATTTTAACTAAGTGTTTTTACTTATCTCTCTAGTTTACTATGTTTGAATTTGATTAACTTGAGGTTTAAGAATTTATTTAGATATATATAGATGTTTAGAAAATATTAGATATAAGAAGGAAACGAAAAAGGATCGGAAAAAGAGAACTATAAGAACATGTCTAAGGATTACGGTAGTGTTCTTGGATCATAGGCCTTTCTTAGATAAAAACTTTATATCACGCACATGCCAAACAGTACTAGTGCAAGTCCATAGCCTAGGTTTATAGCTAGTTGTGGTCCGAGGCCGAGTTCCTCTTTGTACCAAAAGTTTCTTTTCATGTTTCAATAAAAATTCTCAATAGTGAGGTTCATGGGCAAGACCATGATTGTGGTCCTTGCTGGTACTCCTCCCGTTTGTCAATTCTAAACTCTTTTTTTACTTTGAATTTCTCCAAATTAAAGTTAGATCTTAGGATATACCATACGTAAAATAATCTAGTTTTTATGTTATCAATTTAGTATTCTATAAAGTTGTTATAATGTAGTAGTGTAAATATTAATCTTTAAATTTGATTGACTAAGTTTAATTTCCCCTCTCAAATTGTAATATGCTAATTGATTAAAAAAAAAAAAAGAGAGAAAAAAAAGAATGCGTATCCTATAATGATGCCTTACAGTTCACATTAATTAATTTGTATAGAGATACCTAGGCCAGGTACTACCAATCAAAGGATAGATACTACCCTATCTTTTGTTTTCTTTCTTTGTTTTTTATTTTTTATTTTTTTCCTTTTTTAAATCGTCACTTCAATTTTTAATGTCAAAATCATTTTGAATCTGAATTCTTGCTTGCTTTCTCTTCGTTCTTATGATTACTTACAATTTACGACAATAGTTACTTTACATGATGATGAGCCTCTCCTCGTTTCATCACCCTTTCATACTAAAAGTGATATATATAGTGTGTTGTAACCAATGCATCATTTTTTTAAAAAGCAACTAAATTCAAGGAAAAGTTAACCTTTGAAAAAGACTAGGATAATCCCATTTAAGGCCAAGATTCCTTATCACCGTTGGAAAGGCGGAAGACTCATTCCGTTGCATATATATTACTACAATTGGAATGATCGGAAAAATCTCATAATAGTTTAGATATTGGGAATTTAAATCCAAGTTTAGATACTTTTTTTTTCTCTAATTTCTAGATAACAATGACATTGTTTAGTAAGAGTTCAATAAGATAGAGCTAAAGACCATTTTACTGAAATAGGCTTAATGTTAAAAATTTAGTGCTTTTCAATTTACCTATTTTTAGTAATGTCCTTATTGATATACCGTGACACATAAGAAAGCAATATATATATATATAGGCCCCAATATTTTTGCTTGAGAGTTTTTCTTTCCTATATATGATACCTTTAATAGATATTGTACTCACCTTTTACTCTAATTATAGATAATTTGTATTACACCACCATTTTTATTTTAAAAATTTGATGGTATGTGTGATTATAAGAGCCAATCAGAAATCAAACGGGCTTTGTTATTCAATTAAAAATCAATAATTATGTCTAGGCATGAATTCATATTGAAATTGTCGTTTTCGAGTATTTGTTGATAGATATAGCAGCTCTATACGTAAAAGTTTTGTAAAATAATATACTGTGAAAGGACATCAAAGAAATGTTCAGCATGACCATTTTGATGTTTAAGTTAGCAGTAAGTCTTTGGAGAATAAAAAGTAATTCGAAATAATTAGCAAGTTTGGTGTGTAAAATTTATAGAGATTTACCACTGGATAGTGATATTGTATTTATAGTGGAGTATAATCGACAGTTGAAGACCAATTTGTAAGAAGAGATCTTCTCCTGTAAGTTTGGGAGAATGAGGTTGTTGAGTCTAATGTATCCTATTTATTTTAAGCGTGAATGTTTTAACACTTTTAATCTTTATCTTGTATATTCTAACCGTTGTGGAATTTATTGAGCTTGAACAATACAAGATTCGAGCTTAGACCTACAAATGTGAGCTTCAAGTGATGAGACTTATCAGATCCGGTTGTGCTTGAAAAGTGCATATCCAAAAAATCCTTTTAAACCAACCACATAATTTCGACTGGAGCAACAAAAATCAAAAATCAGAAAAACATACGCGGGCATACTATTGAAGAATTTATGTGAAGGCTTTGAGTCGGAAATAGTGGGCCGGTACTTTTCGAAGTAAGGGAAAGGTCCAATCTGGTTTAGTGGTGGCCCACTTGTCAATTGATTTTAAAGCAAAGCAATTAGATCATCACAAAATGAAAATATAAGGATCCAAAATATTTCATCGTATGTCCAAGCATTAGGGAAGATAAAGTGGGGAAAATTCGAAGTGGAGAAAAATTTTTTCGGGTGGTGATAGTTATCTCGTGTACTGGGCCGAACGTATAGGGTCCTCGAGTTTAAAAAATAGAGAGTCGAATAGGGTCGACTAATAATAGTACAAATATCAAGCTCATGTAAGATTGGAAATTTTAAACTTCCTAAGTTTAGTTCTACTTTAACTTTTTTAACTCAAACTTAATTTGAGTAGTACTCAAGAAGCTCAACTCATTTAAATTGATAGTTATTCTTTTCTATTAAACTCATGTTAAAGCTAGAATATAGCTCCAAATTAAGTTCAATATATATTCAAATTAAAGTCACGTTAAATTAAGCTCGTGAATTTGTCAAGGTAGAATGTTTTAAACATGAGCTTCTATCAATAAATTGTTTAAGTTACTTGATCCTAAGTTTAGCTTGATTGTGGTTAAATTAAACTCAACAAAATATTGAGTCTAACTTAGTAGTTAGTAAATGTGCTTCCCTCAAGTTTACCTATAGAATGAAGGGGACGAAATGGAGAGGTTGTGTCTTACAAGTTAAATCAAATGAAAAGTACAAATTTAATTTCTCATCATTTAAACATTTTTCAACTCAAAGTCCTAAACCTTTATTATTATTATTATTATTTTACACACAAATCCTCAATATTTATAAAAATTTTCAATTAGATCCTTTTATTGATGGTGTTTCTTTTTAGAGAAAGATATGTGGCACAATATCATTCGTCTACATATTAATATTAAATAAATTATATAATAAAATATAAAAAATAGGTAAAATAATAAAAAATTCAAAATAATATATAACAATATTTAAAAAAAAAATCCATTCAAGCCATCTTCTTATTATTTATTTTATTATTATTTTGATGTGTTTAGGGTAAGGAGTATTTGTAAGATCCATCAAAGGTAATCTTAGCTATCTTTTATTTTTGCAATACCTAGAATGACTTTAAGATAACAAGGGACATGGCATTGCCTCTTAACCCATTGGCATCACACACACCCCCGCCCACCCCCCTCCCTCCCCCCAAAAAAATAAATAAATAAAAGAAAAAAAAGTGTTATGGATGGCTTGAATAACCTACTATTCTTCTTCTTCTTCTTTTTGTTTTAGTCACAACGTACCAATGATTTTAAGGCTGTTCTAGCTAGTTCAGATTGGCTTTTTTGTGGGTTATGTTAACCTATCCTCAGGTGACCGCATGTCTACTCCCATATCCTTATTGTGGTCAGAACATTTTTTTTAATACAAATTTTTTACTTTTTTTTTATTTTTGTTTTTTCAATTTTCTATTATATTGCTTATCTTTTAACATTTTATTATATAATTGATTCAATATTTATACATGGATGAGTGGGTTTGTGCTACATGTCTTTGTTTAATAGAAAAACTAATGCCATTAACAAGAAGGCTAATGTGAAAATTTTTACAAACATTGAGGAGGCAGATAATAATAATAATAATAATAAATATTTAGAACTCAAGTAGAAAAATAATCTAACGTTAATGGTTAAATTTGTATTTTTTTCCCTTAAATCATTTAATTCTAAGAGTTTTGAGGTTTCTCCTAATCGAAATAGATAAAACGCTATAGGTATAAACTCACAGGCAAATTGTGAGTGAAAATATTAAAATAAATATAACCACGAATTTAAAACTAATTCTATTGGTTTTAAATGCTATCTTGTTTAAGTCTAATGGGTTGTCAAAATTAAAAAGTAATTAGGTGTCATAATATTGATCTTATTACGGATGAAGTACGGTGGATACTTCAAAATATTTTGATATAGAAGATTGTAAATTATTTGTAGTAATATAGATAATAAAATTGCCAGTGTCGATGATACTAAAAGTGATAGTAGGAGGTAGTGGAGATTTTGATGATAGTAAGATCTTTGATGATTTAACGATTTCTTTTAGTTTTATACTATTTTATTATAATTTTATGTTATAATGTAATTTACAACAATGCTACCATTTATCTTTTAGTTTTATACATTAGCATAATGACTTATCCAGATTGTTTATGCTAAATTTCTTTATTTCAGTATTGTATTTCAAGTTCTTTTATTTGGGACTAATGTAAGCATATTTGCAGTTTTGGAAAGCTACCTTACACTGATTGCAGCAACTTAAGTTTTCATATTTTGGTTCGAGAGGCCTTATGGAGATTCTAAGTAGAGTTAGTGAATTTGATCAACTTGCTCTAACAATGAGTTAACATCGTTATTCTTTTATTAACCCATAGTCTACAACTAAACGTTCTAAACCCCATTGGATTAGCAAGAACATGAAACAAGTCTACCATATGTTGATAGACAATTTACCATACGAAAAGTAGGTAGCCTTACACAAAAAACAATTAGGATAAATGAAAATAAACCAATCCAGAAGGCCCATTTCTATTACTTTTAATCTAATTTTATTAATAAATGTTACTCTAGACTTTGATTTACTTCCTTTTCGATCTTATAGCTATAATTGAAATGAAATTTCCTTAGCCTGAAATGCTTGTTTCTTCTTTAGTAAAAGTTTAACATTTTTGTTGCTTTAATTTCCATAAGTGTAGTTGGCCTATATAGCACGTTATACAAGTAATTAAGATAATGGTATTGTCAACTAATAACTTATAAATTACACCTTGTAATACACTTTTCTTTCTTTTTTTTTTTTTTTGCTAGCTAATAGGGGGATTTTGTTGATTATTAACTATTATTAAAATGATTACACATAGAACAACCAACCTTACTAGAAAGACCAATAATAGTAGTTTTTGGAGTGTTGTTGAGGTGCTTAACAACTAATTAGATGGACATATCATTCTCTTAGTAAAAGAAGTTACTTGGTCCACATTTTGATATGCATTTCTATAAATAAAATTAAAAGACAATAGGTTAATTACAAATACATGACTAGTTTTATAATAATTATGTAAAGAAATTACATGAATTATTTTTTGATAAAGACATGATTCATGTTTTATAGTTTTTTTTGCTAATAACACTTAAGGGATATGTAATATACTTTTATTGGCTGATTTACTAATTAAGTAAATGAAAGAAATAAATATAATTAAAAATTATTGAAAAATGCATTAATTAAATATGAGAAGAAAAAATTGAGAGAGAGAGAGAGAGAGAGAGAGAGACAGAGAGAGATAGAGACAGAGACAGAGAGAGAGAGAGAAGGAGCAGTAGCAGTTATGAGGCCACTTGCTAGCCTAAAGGTCGAAGAGCCAACCTCGCCCCTAAATCTCATGTGAATGATCACTAACCATCATCTTATCTTGGGGTAGCTAGAAAGTGGTTTTTTAGTCATTATAGGTTGGGGTCGTATAGCCCAAAAAGTGGTGGTGGGTGGCTTCCATCACCTTAGGGTAGTTGCATAACCTTTCCCCCTACATATAGAGTAGAGGGTAGCCATTGACTACCAAGAAAACAAAAAAAAAAAAAAAAGGAAAGGAAATTTGATGTAATAGCCCAACATAGCAAGTTTTTAGGCTTTTTTTTTTCTAAATAATTTTTTGCATGCTATGTAATTACTTACCATCACTTTATGAGTTACAAGACCTATACAAATGTAAGTTGCAACTTGTGGTGTCCAAAAGGCCACTTATCAGTCACTTTAAGGCCAAGAGTTAGCCAATGATCCTTTGTGGTATGGGGGGTGGGTATATAAACCTTACCTTCCTTGTAGGATGCTAGCCACCCCTAAGCATTGAAGTATTGAAGTGATTAGTAAGTGGCTTTGTAATAGTTGTTGTTGCTCCTTTTCTTTTTGTATTTTATTAATGCCTTTTTCAATAATTTTTAATTATATTTATCAATTTCACTTACTTAATTATTAAATTAGTCAATAAATTTGTGTCACAAGTCCCTTAAGTGCCATTAACAAAAAACAACAAAATATGGATCATGTCTTTATAAAAAATAATAATAATAATAATAACTCAATCACTTCTTTGCAAAGCTACTGTAATACAAGTCATATATTTGTAATTAATACAAGGCAAATTGAATCATAGAACGAGCTTTAATATGTTAGGCTTCTCAAAAGTAAGACAAAGCTAAATATAACATTTGGGGATCTCGAATAAGCATACAAACTAATTGTTAACAATTAGACTCAAAAGTTATTCTTTTCCATCTTATATCTATGACCATCCTTTACGCAAGTTTAAAGGTATGTATTTCACATGCTTTAATTGAAAGACCTATAGTCCTAAAGTCAAGCTTGAACCACCTCATATTACTTAATTCTCCTTTACTATTTCATACCAAATAGCTATGCTTGCCTTTATATCTAGTCTCATCGCTGACCCATCACCGTTACTACGGTCGCTTATTTAAATGGAATTGAATCAATGAACTCATTAGAAACAAAACCAATCTTGAGCATTGCTATTACAACTGTTTGCAACATCACTTGGGAATTCAAACTATCGACCATAACATATTAATACCTATCCCCGACTTTGACTTGATTGTTCTAATTATTTCCTTCCTTTACATACTTTGCAGACTACTTTTGTCCTTTCATCTTACCACTTCCATTGTCTTGTCTTCCTTCCTCAACCTAAACCACCTTAAGTGCACTTCCTTTCATATTAAAACCACATAAAGGACACTCCATTTACAATTATAGCCTTCTATTTTTCTAACATCCATGCCTTCATCCTATATACAATTGAGCTAAGGTTGGGGTTTTTCAATTGAAGAGAGTCTCACATCTCTCCTTCCATAATAAGCCAAACACCCTTTACTAAACTCGCTTCAAGTACCATAGCTTCTCATTTTGAATTGCATCGTCCCAAATTGCACTCTTGCAACTATCTAAGAAAAGTTTTAACCTTTCATTTTTTTGCTTTCACTTGAAATCGCCCATACCAAACTTACACCATCCACTCATAGGACAAGACTAAATGTTAGAACAAATCTTATTCACTACAAAAAGGACACATTGGACAAGGAGTTGCCCACCATTAAAAAAGATACTGCAAAGTAGTAATTAGATCAACTCTTAGTGATTGAATCAAGTTAAGAAATTGAATGAACTGACTTTTGCATGACTAAAATTAAAGGTTTCTATATTACTTATTGAATCTATTATCTAGTGAACATTGTTTGTTATAGCTTACAATTGCATTAGTATGATTCATGCAAATGCATGTGATTACTCATTTGACTTTAGTTAAGTGATCGATAGGCTTTAGGCCCACCCTATGTGAGACATAATGAAGAACATCATTACTATTATTTAGAGAAGTATGGACTTGAGTATGATTCATGATAGAGATAGGCATGAAGGCATGTTGCGAAATTTTTCTTAAACGTGTAGATGGCTAAAATATCTTTATATTTAATTAATTAGATAATAGTTTAGATTAATTACTTAGATTAGTGATAAGGGCCAAATAATCAAACCTATATCTTAAAATGGTATAGGGAGTTTTGGTTTGGTATGCTTGAAACAAGGACCATTCAACCTAAATTGATTGGTTTAAATCTTTCTCAATAGACTTATACATTTAATAGGATGTTTTATAGCCTATTGAACATGGGTACTCAAAAGCCCTAATCAATTTTAGAAAAGAGTCAGATAATCCTAATTATTGATCATGAAGGTAATCTGATGGTAGTCATTCAACACTAAACATTGTAAATATCTTAGCATTTACGTTCAAGGAAATAATATAACTAGAAGAGACAGAAACAATAATTGATTGTCAAGCTTTTGAGTTGAATGATTAAATAGAGACTAAAAGATTAGAATCTCTTAGCATTTAAGTTTTAATAACTCAAAGATCAAGAAATGCTTGATAAAAAAAAAAAAACAAAATATTAAGCTCTTTTACCTAACACAAGTAGCATGATTCTACTAAGACTATATATCCCTCCTTTTAGATCCTTCTTTAGTTCATCTCATCTCACTTGAAATTGTCATCTCAAGTTAAATCACTCATCTAACATCATGTGAGGCACATGACTTATATTGTAGGTGCTGCATCTAATAAAAAAAAATCCTTGCATCTATAAAATGTGCTCTTTTAAATTTTCTTAACTTCATGAATTTGATTACTTGAGAAGTTGGGCTCTTGATGCAATATAGTTGTAATGACTATATTTCATATTTATTTTGGAGACACTCGTTAGACACAACATGGTGGATGAATTTATATCCATGAGGATGGTGAGCTTGTGTGGTTCAAGAGATTGCGTTTTGAATCGCAACCTCATCTGAGGAATTTAGGGCATAACTTTTAATTTGTCCATCGGCAGTGAATATCTGAACAAATAGACTGGAACGACAAAATTCATAGGGTCCAAATCTTTCGCCATCAACAACTTACTCATTGGAAACATCTTTAAACATTAATTTACAAGAAGAAACAAACTCTATCGATTATAGATTAAAAGTTGCAGTCAATCCGTTTGCTTAAAATAATAGTTGGCCACATCCTAATGAATATGTGGTATCAGTTAAAATCACATATGAAACCACCATTATATTACTTAACCAAAATGTATAAACCCATCCGTGAAGATGATAAAAGAATTGAAAAACAAAAAGAAGACCAAGTCAATATGAGAAAGAAGGGCTTAGCTACCAAAAACATCTCAAGAAGTTGATGAGGAAATGAAACAAGTAATTATCATGATGAAGCATTTCATGTCTGACTAATCTCTCCAACACAACATTTTGTGGCAAAAGATCACTGTAGTACAAGATCGTTGAGACTGAGGCTGCAGGTTCGCCTATCAACGTTGTCACCAGCCTGACCAGTGATCGGAACATCAAAGGTGTTAGAGACTGCACACAACATCCACAGAAACACACCTTCATTTGATTTCATTTCTTTTTTATCACTCCGAAACCCACCATTATTGCAATATGCTCATTTAAGTTTAATTTAACGATCAAAACATAAACTAATAAACTCAGAATACACGATATTAGAACTTTGGACATACCATGGCTGGCTTGAATGTTTGGAATCTTGAATCTAATTCGCCCTAGACCCCAGTTAGAGAGAGAGAGAGAGAGAGAGAGAGAGAGAGAGAGAGAGAGAGAGAGAGAACGGATTGGTATCAATGAGGATGAATTATCTATACTGCTTCAACAAACATTCAGACCTAACCGTCCTTGTATCTAACAATGAGCATTGGAGATACACTATAATAGTACTCAAAACAATGTAACATTGGATACATCAACACGTGTTTCAATGTTGTTCTACGTATATTTTGTTTGCCTTGCCTTGCCTTGTCTACTAGATAGCCAAAAACATGGTAAATTTACATAGAAGGGCATGTTAAAATAATTGTACTTCCCATATAGTATATCGACTTAAAGATTTATATACGTACATAGGAAAGATGTATATAGCCACTATCGTATAAAATCTTTAGATATAAAATACACGGAGAGTTTCCGTCCCACTTTTGCTGAGATTTTCCACTTTCTCATATTGATGAATCTGTTACTTTTACAAACTAAAGATATATAATGTTTTGTTAGTATTTAGCTTAAACTTTGGATTTTGAGTTCGGTTTAAAATGCCATCCTATGAGCTTGAATCCGACTTGAAAATTAAAAATTAGAGTTATACCTGAACTTAAAAAGCCAATTAAATTTTAAAGCTCACACTTGGTTTAAATTATTACTTGACTAACTTAAACCCAGTTTGATATATTCTTGTAAACTCAATTGTTCGAGAAGAATTATGCTCCCTTTAATTAGAACTGTATAAAAACATGAACTTGACTTAAGTTTATAAAACTCAATAAATTTTAAGCTTGTTTAGTCTTTCATTGGGCTCTCAAGTTTATTGAGCTAAATGAATTGACGTTTGTACTAATATCAAGTCATACTTGAATCCAGCTTAACTCACCGTCGTTTGGATTCAGCATGAGGAAGAACATCCTCCGTAAACTGGTTTCAACCACACTTTATTAACTAATGTTTGCTTTTATGTAGATATGTAATCATTTGTAACAAAAATTACTCTACGGGCTTTTTGAATGGACCTGAAAATTTGCGGTGCAGCCCATCTCAAGCGAAAGTTAGAGAATAGAAAATGAAACGATATTATTTGTTGAGAGTGGGATTTGAACCCACGCCCTTTCGGACCAGAACCTTAATCTGGCGCCTTAGACCAACTCGGCCATCTCAACGTGCTGGTCAGCATCAATTTAAAATAATAAATAAATCTTAAACTTAACTGGCTCTAAAGAAGGAAAACAAATGAGTAAAGCACTTTTTGGGCCTATAGATACTCTACGTCTGTGGTCTAAATTTCTGTGAAGTTTTTAAGAAAACGATCCGAGAATAGGAATTGTATTTTTTTTTTTTTAAATATGATCCATATTCAACTTGCTAAATCCATCATAATCCATAAATACTAATTACTTAAATGAGATGGACTAGATTTACTTTTTCCATCCCTTAAAGTTGTATGTGTAATAGTTAGCTTTTTTGAAAAAAAGAAAGAAAAAATCTAACTTACAAAGGGGCTTTGATCTATCTCATCCCAGCATCTTTTCGAATTTTCTTTTAAAAAATATATACCCATTTTTGAAATAAAAAACGTAAAAATTGATGCAACATAAAAAACATAAACAAAATAGGTTTTTATTTCAGTAGTCTACCATAAAAAAGGACACCATATCTAAAAGAAAGAAAAAAGATTGAATCAATTGTACGTATCTTGTGTTTACAAAGATAACTTTTCACGTTTGACAATTTAAGCATAGCATAAAATTTATTTATAAAAATAACTTCCCAATAAAAAGGTATATTAGATGATCAATTATTCTTGTTAAAAAGTTTTTCTCTACAAAGAATCGTCAAAACCTTTTTTATGTAAGAAATAAATCATAAACAACAGCATTGCAAAGAGAAATGGGCAACATAAAGGTGCTAATTATATGGGTTATATATATATATATATATATATTCCCTATTTGTTGACACAGTATTTAGCTTCATGGGCAAGTGTTAATTTTAGACTATCAATGTTGTTTTTAATTGTTATTCAACTAAACATATTTTTATTTTTTCCTTGTTTGCCCCCTAAACCATTAGACATTCTATAATCATTGGAAAAGGTAAAATTAAACTTAATGTATTTTGTCAAGAGACTAAAGTTTCCATCGCTAGATTACTATCACCTTGATGACTAAATCATTAGTGCACAATTTAACATTTTGAATACATAACCGACATTAGGTACCACAATCAACAAACCTATAATTAATTCCAACAAGGGAATGATAAGGAAAATTTACTATGTCTTTGATTCTAGAGGATAAATGTAATTTCTTAGAGTTTCAAAATCCCAATTTCATTATATTTGGAGGGTATTAATTTAGGACTTATTAATTTGTTTAATAGGTTTTTTCTACCAAAAATCAAATTTTAAAAAGAAAAACCCTTCAACTACGAAATATAATAGGATCAAGAAGAGGCACCTAGTAAGGGGTGGGTGTATAGTGTCACGATCTGGAGCTTTCTCTAGCACATAGATGGATTATGACGCTTACTATCCTACCTTTACAATAGTAAATAAGCCTAACTCATTTATGATGGCCAATAAGGCCTAAATCTTTAAGCAAAACAAATAAAATAGAAAGGTAATAGTAAGTAAAAGGGATATGAGTAAAAATCATAATTGAATATCACATTTAAGGCTACAATTATGTGTGAATAGGGGTTTTGTATATGTAACACGATGCCATTAGCCATGATCAACCAAAGTAGTGAGTGAAAGTTTCAATCCAGAAGAATACTCATACTCCGTAAAGAGTATAGTGAGCATTTTTGGACCTCGTAGGAATAAACATTAAAATGCTTAAAAGGGTTGCATTCCTAAAATGGAAACTATACAAAAATAGTAAAGCCTTAAGTTATAAGTACAAAAAGTCCCCCTCTATGTTATAATAATGTACAAAAGGATGGGGCCTTGCTAGTACAAGTCTATTACCAAAAAGTAACCATATCATCTCACCTCCAATCCCTCCACTTAATTCTATTGATGCCATCGGCAATATGTATTGAAGCTTAGATTTAATGATGGAGGTTTTTGGGCTAACAAAGCAGACTTTCTCTTAGATATGGACTTCAGGTCTTTTTTAGTCTCCTAACTATTGTCTTCTTCTCCTTAATCTCCATACTTAACTAAGTACTCCTACTACTCTTATTTGGTGGCAAGATCTTTGACAGTTTTCTCTGTAAGGATATCTTTAATGACTTGACTTAAGTTGAACTTAATCTTAAAGTGTAGCTACTTAGACACATTGTGAGATGGATCTTCCATGTCTAGATAATATAGCTTCAAGATACTAATGTGTAAAATTAGATGGACCTTCAACTATGCAAAGGGCTCAACCTTATAAGCTGCTCTTCCAATCATCTAAATAATAGGAATTGGACCAATGTACCTTTGAATTAACCCTTTGTCCTTGTTTTGCAATGATTTGACCTATCCTGGAAGGAGCTTTATGAGGACCTAATCTCCAACATTAAATTCTCTAGGTCAGTAGTTTTGATTTGCCCATTTCTTCATCCTCTTAAAAGCCTTCTCAAGATAAGCTTCCACTATTTTTTAGCTCTACCTCCAATCTCTAGTAAGCTGGTAAGTTCTTTTGCATCTCCCGATGTATGGTGTGGCTACTATATGGGATAATAATGGTTGCTGACTTGTGCTAATCTCAATAAGTCTTTTGTTAGAGGAAGAGCTTCATTGGAGATAGAAATGAAATTGGGCAATATCTAGTAAGTTGACCTAATTCATCTGGTTGACACTAAAAAAATGCCAAAGGTATTCCTTCAGTAAACTACTAGATCTCCTTGTCTACCCACCACTTTGAGCATTGTAGTTGGAGGTCATATTCCACTCGAAAACTAGGAAAGGGAATAACTTCATCGAAACTTTCCTTATAAACTTAGCATTCTTGCCACTTATAACATTTTAGGATACTATCCAAAACTACACAACTTTTTTGAAGAATAGTTGGGCTGTCTCTTTTGCATTTGAACTCTCTGTGATAGGAACAAAGATGACATACTTTAAAAACCTATCAACAATAACAAAAATGGATAAATACTCCCTTACTTTTGGTACGGAATTGATAAAGTCCACGGAGAAGGTCTCCCATAGACGGGATGGCACTAGAAGTTGTTCCAACAACCTTACAATCTTTTACCTATCAATTTTGTTTTGTTGGTAGGTTAGATAAGTCTTTGTATAGCTCATCACATCCTTCTTCATATCCAACCAATAATAACTCTACTTCTACAAGCTTAATGTTCCTTCCCAACCAAGGTTTTTAGGCCATAGAGTATCATGGCGCTCCATCATAAGTTCCCTTCTCAATTTACTCACCATTAGGACATACAGTTGATGAACCTTAACGTATATTAGGTTACCCTCCATCTAGAATTTGCGACTCTTCCCTTCTTCAATCAACTACCCCTAGTATCTTAGTCTTTCCTGCTTTCTTCTATTAGTATTTAAGATCTCTCTTTAATAATAGTAATTATTATTACTATTATTATTATGTCTTATGACATAAAAAAAGTCTAAATAATGCACATATTTTATGCCTTTAATTCATTGCACTTATTCATTATATGCACATTTGATTTAGTTAAGAATTTAGCTTCTTTTTTTTTTTTGGTTCTCTATAAAATGATTTTTATACCTTCGGATAATCAATGAATCATTTAACTTTCATGTTATGTAAGTATATTGGAATGCATTCAAAGTGTGGTTTTCATAAAATGAACTTTCCAAATATTTTTTAAGCATTTCTTCCACACTAGCACTAACATTTTCATTTATTTTTGCATAAGCAAAAACAAAAGTATATCGATTTGATTAAATGGAATCATTTGTCCATACTATTTGAAAATTTAGAAAAATATTATTAGTCATTATAATTTGATTCCTTCTATCTTGATTTGTAAGGTAGATTATAAATTAATATTTTCCTTATTAGATTATTAATCATTAATGATGTGGTATATCATAGTTGTTATAACCACAACTTCTGCAAAATCATCGTCCATTTTTTGCTGCAAAATAAAAGAAATTTAAGATAAATACATAGATCTCCAATAACACTATCATCAACATGTAATTCTAGTTCATAATATTTATGAAATGTCAAAATTCTCAATTAACATACAAAGACTAAAGTAAATTAGATAATAATCTCCTCCATTGACAATATTAAGTTTTTAATACTAAGGTGCATTCCCTCTCTTATACTTAGCAGTCTCTTGTTTAAGAAAGATAGTTTTTATTTCAACATTAAGACAACTAGAGAAAAAGTAGCTTATCATCCATTAAAACTTCCCTAGCATCTAAACCTAACTACCTATCTTCAATTATGACCGGTAATGCCCAAAACTCCTGCATTACTTTCTTAATACCTAATGAATCCGTATTGTTGTTAGCAGGCACAGAACTAGAAGAACATTTAGCATTAAGGGTTGAAATCAGATTTCTTAGATCATTAGTTAAATTGTCTCTAGAATATTTTCATTTTCCTATATGTCTCTTTGCATAATTGTTAGGGGTTTTTCTCTTTGAGGATGTATCTTTAGCTGGAATTAGAGGTGATGATGGATTATCATCTTCAATATCAATATAAAATGGTGGAGAATTATCCATGGAGTCAACAAATCATGGATCTCCATCAATGTCTCCATTCCCTTCCTAAGAACTATTAATTCCAACATCTTTTGGTGGTAGTGCAGTAGATGTTGGACCCCATAATCTATTATTAGTGCCTTTTATACCCTTGAACATCTCATTGAAGCTATCTTTGTATTGTAGTCCATGTTCACAAAATGGAAGAATACTTTCTTTTATAGTTTTCTTATAAGCTTGCATGAAAATATGTACATATATATAATATGAATATAAGTAGTGAGACATTAGAAACCACTAGTAAGAGTTTAAATGCAAATTATGATAATAAAATACACCTCTTTAGTTTCCTCCCACCAATTGTCATCTACATAAACTGACCCTAGATTTTACATAACACACAAACCAATTCCATTTCTTTTACTGCTTATGCAAAAAATCCCACTCGTTGCATGATTATTTTGTTGTGTACAATTTTTCTCTTAATTCATGAAATTGTTTATTAATCTCTCTCAAATTTGTTTCTTTCAAGTGTTTGCTATTACATTTTCCCCCTCGTACTTGCTCCAAATAATGATGAATGAAGGTCCATATGTCCTCTTCACTCTAAATTGCCCTATCACTCATTTTTTAAGATTTAGGATGACCCATTTATACCATTATTAATCTTAATGAATATATCCAAAAACACATCATATCCAAGAAGATGATTAAAATGCACAAAAGAAAAAATGTCACTGATGCACTTATTGAGAATTAACCATACATGAAATGCAATTGATAATCAGAAAAATAACTTACTACGTATTAAATGGTAATTAATAATCTAGAATGTGAATGGTAATTTTGGGAATTTTTTCCCCTTTTTCATTTTTTTTTATTTTCTTTGGTTAAATTTGCTAAAGAGTGATTGATTATAATAAATTAGATTGCCCATTCAAGCATTAGTGATTCAAGTAGTGATATAGAGCATTGGTTAACTAATGCCAAATAGAAATTGAAATATAATAAATTGTATTTATTTCTATCAAGCCATAAAACTATTCTCTATCACCAATTCAATTATATGTAATAAAGAGAATCAATTTCTACATCTATATCTTGCAAAATTTGAAGATTGTCTGTTATTCTACTCCCTACCAGTTTTAGATATTAGGATTACACACAAATCCATCAATACGTATATCATGAAAAGATAGTTGTGATCAAATACTTCAAATTTTTAGATATAAGGATCCTATATAACAAAGCAATAGATTCACAAATACCAACTCATACTAATAGAAATCAAGCATAAAGTGCTCCACATAGAGTTACGATGGGGTAATTGATATTAGATCAGTTTGCTTCGACGAATCGCGAGCTAGTATCTTAAGACAAAAATTGAAACATGCTTATGGTTGTGTATTTTAAGAGAAAATACAATTGACTACTTTCTTGATTATACATTTTTTTTTTATGAAAATATGCCCTGTAAGTCAAATTGGAATAAAACTGGAGTTTAGTGAAAGGATTAAATTAAAAAGCTCAACTTAATTAGGTGGACATCATGCCATTAGGATTTTCAAGTCGGAAAACCTTACATTATTATTATTATTATTATTATTATTATTATTATTATTATTATTATTATTATCATCAATTATGCTACTTTTTTGCTCTTTGACCTTGAATTATTAATGTAAGGTCAATGCATTTATATGCTCTTTGCAATTATATAATTTAAATTTATCCATGCTCTCACCATACCATACTTCAATGAAATAATTTAGATATTACCACTTATATATTAATAACAATTAATAAATCCATTTTAAGAAAAGGTTTCTAATGACAAAATGGTAAGAAAGAAAAAGGAGAAAAAAAAAAGGAATTTCTATAAAATTTGTCTCTCATGAAATCATATCTTACACTTAAAACATTATTTAGCTTTTATATTAAGGAAAACATATGCATAAATATATGTTGTATATAATTGACAATAGCAAGTATTTGTAGCATTACCCAAAAAGAAAAAAAGTATTGGTACCAAATCAGCCTTTATATTTTTATCAAAGAGTAAAAATGATAAAAAAAATATAGACAATTCAAAAACATGTTTAGATTACTTGGGATATTTCGATACCATTGAAGATTCATTTTAAAAAATTGAAAAAAAAAATGTTTTTAATAATATTAATTTAGATATTACTAGTGGAATATTAATAATAATTAATAGCTCTATTTCAACATGAGTTTTGTAATAAATCAATGAAAAAAATTCAAATAGGTATTACTAGTGAAATATTAATAATCACTAGTAGAGACTGTTAGCCTATATTTTAAACTTTAATTCATACTTGCAGACATTCCATTTTTATCCTTATGTAATTTTAGAGTTTTTAGAATAGGGAAAAAAGGGTCCTAATTTAGAAAAATATAAAAAATAAAAAAAAATTGATCAATAAAGAAAATTTAGGCCTTGAGTCATTTTTTGGTTTTTTGAGTCATATGGATGGGGTTTTTTCAATTTTTAAGGTAAAAAAGAGTTAAGGTACACATATGCGAGTTGATTAATTTTTAAGTTATATTTGAAAATATGAGTTTTTTTTTTAATAAATCCAAATATTTTTACTTAAGGTTCAAGTTAATTATAGTCAATTTAAGTTAATTATGGCTTCCAACGGGATTGCAATTGGATTTAAATTGATTATTATATAAATGGATTAATTGAATAAAGTATAGATCAAAACTCGAAAATTTATCAAATTGTGTTCGTTTTTCAAAAATACTTTTCAATATATGCATAATAGGATTTTGGGTCTAAATATTGATGTTTTTAATTCGTTGGAAACCGGTCAATAAGGGGTTTGATTAGAGCTAAATCGAATTTATTGTTTTGACTCTGGTCCATGTCGTTTAAATTGCAGAAGAACTTTTGGTTGGAAATTGGTGAACAAAAGGAAATCAAGCTTGATTGGCAAGCGGATTGCATTTTCACGGGTGGAACTTAAGTTGAAATCCTAGGTTGGGCATGCGTTGACTTTTTTCTTCTTGTTTTTTCTTTTTTTAAAGTAACACGTGTTGCTTAACGATAAGGTCAGCCATTATTCATCCTTTTCTTCGTTGACTTGTTGCAGACATGGACGAACTTGAAAATTGAAAAATACCCACGCGACCTTCGCATTTTTTGACCTAATTAAACACTTTTTTGGCTTAATTTCATCAAATTAAAAGTGAAAATCAATAGAAAACATGCTTTGCATCTATACTCAAATTTTGTCTAGAAACATAATTTTTGGGAATCAAATCATTCCCCAAAAAATGAAAAAAATAAAAAAAAAAGCATCAAAACCCAATATTTTCAATTCCTCAAATTTAAGGTGTTCTTGGACTTTCCAAGCTTAACCAAGGGTCAATTGCTATAAATAGATGCATGGGATCGTTTCATGGTATCAACCATCACTTTAAAGTTCCTCCATAAGCTCGAATTTAGGATTTCTCTCTCTACCATAAACCCACCCGTTTTCTCTCTCTAGAAAACCACCACTCTAGTGGTTTCCGAACAAAAATACCTGCTCCACCTACCTACCCATACTTGATAACCTTAGGAACCACCATCAAATCGTTTCATAACACCACCGACGAAGTTCCGCATACTCTTTCTCTCTCTAGCTTAAACCGGCCACCACACACCGCCATGAAAATCGTCACTCGAGGCCAAGGCGTTGTCAGCAATAAAATTTTTGCCTTCACAAATCCCATTAAAGAGCTTTTACCCGCTTGAAAAGCTCATCTGTTATAGCCCTCTCACGCCCCTTCAGCCACTACCGTTGGTTAGCTATGACCCGACCAGTCCACTTGCATTCGATCCGAGATTCGACTCCGACCCGATTTCGACCCGCAAACTGTACCCAGAATCTGCGTTGACCTGGTCCATTCTCCAAGTAGGCTGGTTTTCATTTTATTTACTTATTTATTTACTTCAACTTACTTTATTACTTTAGGTTTTTTTTTTCTTCCTTTCTTTTCTTTCTTATTTACTTATTTACTTTTATATTTTTCATATCTTCTATTTAAATTATTTCAATTTAGGATTCTCCATTAAACTCTTTTCAAATAAAAGTCTTTCCTCATTAACTTTTCTTTTATCTTTATTATTAGTTTCTTTAAAAGATATATTTTTTTTCCTCATTACAAAAGTAGGATAATTTCGCACTTTATTTATTTTTTATTTTTCTTTGACTTAAAAAAATGTTTTAATAAGAAAAGGATAATAATGAAAGAATCCTTTTATGAAATTAGGTCAACTTAGAATTTTCTAAAAATTAACGAAAATCAAATTAGAACTCTTTTTCTCTTAGGTGTTTTTTTTTTAAAATAAAATAGTTAAGAGATGTAAACTCGGCTATTTTTTAAATTTAAAATCAACTAACCTATATAAATTTTTTTGAAAGAACTACATACACCTAATTCTGAATAACAAGTATGTGGTGTCGATAAAAAACAAAGGAACCCATTTTTTCACTTTAGTTTAAAGTGTTCAAATTTGTTAACTGATGATTAAATTTAATTTTTTTTAAATAATTTTTAAAAGATAATTTTAAGAGATTTAAGTCTAAAATTAAAAAGTTGATGGCAACCATAAGCATTTAAAGAATCTAACCTCTAAACTCAATTTCTTTTAGTTTTTAAAACCATTTATAAAATTGGTTTTATAAAAAAAAAAAGTAACTAAATTATAACCGATCCACTCAATCAATATTAGTTATAATTTAACTCTTTTTTCTAAATTTGGTCGGATAATAACTCTAAAATATTTTCAAAAATAAAAGAATCGATTTTATTTAAATCTTAGTCAAGGTTCAATATTAAATGGATTATATCTAATATTGATTGGTTTAAAAAATACCGATTTATAAAATCGGAAAAAAAAATCAAATTCTACAATACTCATATTTTTCAAATTCTATGTCATTTTGGATTTTTTTTTTTATTGATTCATACTCATGTTTTTCAAACTCTATGTCATTTCAGGTTAAAATATAGGTTAACAACCTTTAATAGTGATTATTAATATTTCACTAGTATTATCTATTTGAAATTTTTTCATTCATTCATTACAAAAACTCATGTTGAAATGGAGTTATTAATGATTATTAAAATTTCATTGGTAATATCTAAATTAATATTATTAAACACATTTTTGTCAATTTTTAAAAGAGAATCTTACTAAATCGAAAATGGTATTGAAAGATCCCAAGTAATGTCAGCATATTTTTGAATTATTTATATTTTTCTATCATTTTCACTCTTCCATAAAAATATGAAGGTTGATTTGGTACTAGTACTTTTTTTCTTTTTGGGTAATGCTACAAATACTTGTTATTATCTATTATATACAACATTTATTTATGCATATCTTTTCCTTAATATGAAAGCCAAATAATGGTTTAAGTGTAAGATATGATTTCTAGGGAAATTTTTTTATATATTCTTCAAATGGATTTATTAATTGTTATTAAAATTTAAGTGGCAATATTTAAATTATTGCATTGTAGTATGTTAGTATGATATGGTGAGAGCTTGGATAAATTTAAATTATACAATTGCAAAGGAGCATATACATATAGTGATCTTACATTAATAGTTCAAGGTGCGAACGAAATGATTAAAAAAAAAAGAGAGCAAAAAAGTTGCGAAATTGATGATATATAATAATAATAATAATAATAATAATAATAATAATAATAATAATAATAATAATAATAATAATAATAATAATAATAATAATAATAATAATAATAATAATAAATAATGCAAGGTTTCCCCACTTAAAAATCCCAACAACACGATGTGCCATCCAATTAAGTTGACGTTTTTAATTTAACTCTTCTACTAAACTCCAGCTTCAATCCAATTTGACCTATAAGGATTATTTTCATCAAAAAGTGAGAATCATGGAAGTAGTCAATTGTATTTTCTTTCTTAAAACACATAAAACATTTTTCAATTTTTATCACATGATATTAGCCTGTGGTTTATAGAACCAAATTGATCTAATATCAATTACCCCATCATAACTCTATGTAGAGAACTTCATGCTTGATTTTTATTAGTATGAGTTAGTATTCTTCGTTCTATTGCTTTTCTATATAGGATCCTCATATCTAAAATCTAAAAATTTGAAGTGGGAAAACGTACTAGTAGACAATTGAAAGAAACTACTTTAAGGGAGATTGACAAACAATTTCATGAATTAAAAGGAAATTTGTACACAACAAAACAATTGTGCAACAAGAGGGATTTTTTTGCATAAAGGAGATATGGAATTGGTTGGTGTATTATGCAAAATTTAGGTTCAGTTGGAATGCCATCACTAAAACATTTAATGTAGATGGTGATTAGTAGGAGGAAGCTAAAGAGGTATATTTTATTATCTTAAATTTCATTTAAACTCTTACTAATGGTTTCTAATGTCTGACTACTTATTTTCATATTATATATATGTACATATTTTCATGAAAGCTTATAAGAAAACTAGAAAAGGAAGTATTCTTCCATTTCATGAACATGGACTACGATACAAAGATAGACTTAATGAGATGTTTAAGGGTATAAAAGGCACTAATAATAAATTGTAGGCTCCAACATCTACTACACCACTACCGGAAGATATTAGAATAGTAGTCTTAGAAAGAAAGTGGAGAATCTGATGGAGTTCTACAATTTGTTGACCCTATGGATAATTCTCTACTATTTTATAATGATATTGAGGAAGATGGTTTGTCACCACCTCTAATTCCAGCAAAAGATATATCTTCAAAGAGAAAATCATCTAATAATTTTGAAAAGAGGCATATAGGTAAACGATGATATTCTAGATACAACTTAACTAATGATATAGGAAATCTGATTGCAACCTTAAATATTAGAAGTTCTTCTAGTTCTATGTTTGCTAATAATAACATGGACATGTTGGGTGTTAGGGAAGTAATGTGGGAGGTTTGGCACTATCGATCGTAATTGAGGATAAATAGGTAGGTTTAAATGATACGGAAGTTTTAATGGATGATAAGCTATGCTACTTTTTCTCCAGTTGCCTTGATGTTGAAACGAAAACTCTCTTTCTTAAATGAGAAATTATAAAAGAGGGAATACATCGTAGGATTAAAAACTTAATGTTGTTACATGTCCTAAATATTTTGAACTAGAATTACATGTTGATGACGGTATAATTAGAGTTATATTTATTTATCTTAAATTTCTTTTATTTTTCAGGAAAAAAATGGACAATGATTTTATGGAAGTTATAGTTATAATAGCTATGATATACTACATCATTAATGATTATTTATATGAAAAAAGTACTTTGTTATAATTCTACAAGAATCGACTAGGACTACTTCAATGAGATCTCAAACCATCCAAATCTAACTCGGTGTTAAAACATGTTTCTTATGCATCTATCCTTTTTTCGAGACTTATGTGAGATATTGATATGATATAGTCTTTGTAAGAGTAAGGGTGTCTCTATCGAAGAAAAAGTAGGGATATTTTTAATTGTTATGGGGTAAGGAATTTCAACTAGAATGGTCCAAGAGATGTTCCAACATTCATTGGAAACTATATTTCTTCAGTTTAATTAGGTTC
The DNA here is from genome assembly GCA_024138005.1 of Lumnitzera racemosa. Taxonomy (NCBI): domain Eukaryota; kingdom Viridiplantae; phylum Streptophyta; class Magnoliopsida; order Myrtales; family Combretaceae; genus Lumnitzera; species Lumnitzera racemosa. Next base: position 32,415,239 of record JAMXBC010000007.1, read on the forward strand.
TTAATGCATTGGTAGAGTTTTCTAAAGATATTATAAAATGTTATGATGCTAAGTTTCGTGAAATTCCTATGTCAATATGATAGAACCTGAAATATTATCCTTTCATTAAGGTTGCAACATTTTATAGTCTTATAAGTGATTATTCGATTATATGTTTATAATTTTATTGTATTTAAAAATTGTTGCTTTGTTCATTTTATTTTTATAGGACTGCATTGGTGCAATTGATGGAATACACATTAAGGGTAATGTTCCCGAAGAAGAACAAATCATAAACACAAATATAAAGGGTCAAGTGTTTCAAAATGTCTTAGTTGTTTATTTACATCCATTGCTATTCGTACTGATAAATAGAGTCATGATGCGAGTATCTTAAAACACGTGTTAAATGATGCATCTTTCAATTTTCCTTTACTACCCTAGGCACATTTAATAAATATATGGTTCTTTTTGTTAAAAAAATGCAAATTACCTATTGCATTTTATTTCATTTCCTTATTATATGTTTTTGCAGGTAGGTATTACTTAATGGATTCAAGGTTTCCAAATAGAACATGATATCTAGCTCCTTATAAAGGAGAAAGATATCATGGTTCTAAGTTTTGAGAAAGTCATCCATCAAGAGCTTCGAAAAGAGTTCTTTAACTATGTGTACTCATCACTCAAAAATGCTATTAAGCGTACATTTGGGATTTGGAAGAGTAGGTTCCGAATACTTCATAATATGCCCAACTATAAAATGTCTAACAAATAAGGATTATAGTTGCTATTATTACTTTGCATAATTATATTATAATTAATGATGATATAAATCCATATATTATTGGTAGAACCATTCCAACAGAAGACTCTGGTGAATATGATGTGGCTAAGAATAGTAGCAGCCAAAGTATCATTAGAGATCTATGGATGAGTTCTGTATATGATGTTATTGTTAGCTATTTAGTAGCATTGCGAGGTGGATATTAGAAGTTGTATTGAAAGAAAGTATCATAGAGAAAATTGAAATTGTTTAAGATATAAGGTTTTCCTTATGAACTTAATGGTTCTCTAAATTTTATCATCTAATAACATTGTTATTATGCTAATTTACTTTGTTTGAATTTTATAAGGTCAATGAAAGTAATATGCTTCCCAGCCTTTGTTAAAAATCAGTGAATCCATTAGCTTTGTTAAATGCTTGGATTCATAAATTTTAATGTAAGATGTGGTAGATTTTATGTACTTAGGTGGATTCAAGTAAAGCTTTAATAAGAAAAATATTACTTTATAATCTACCTTACAAATCAAGATATAAGGAATCAAATTATGATGTCTAATAATGCTTTCCAAATTTCATATGAGTAATAATATTTTCTAAATTTTATCATCCTGATAGTATTGACAAATGATTCCATTTAATCAAACTGATATACTTTTGTTTTTGCTTATGCAAAAATAAATGAAAATATTAGTATTAGTGTGGAAGAAATGCTTAAAAAATATTTGGAAAGTTCATTTTATGAAAAATAGACCTTGAATGTACTTTAATATACTTACATAAGATGTAAGTTAAATGATTCATTGATTACTGAAAAGCATAAAAATCATTTTATAAGGAAAAAAGAAGAAGAAGCTAAATTCATAGTAATATAACTATATCAAATATACATGTAGTGAATAAGTGCAATGTATTAAAGACATAAAATATGTACATTATTTAGACCTTTTTTGCTATAGGACATAAAAATGACATTATCCTCATCATCATCATCTAGTACTAAAGTAGACATAGATTAGATGGTTTATTCAAATACTAAGTATCAAATAGAAATGGATCAAACATAGATTAGACAATTTATCTAAACACTAAGTTTCAAACAGAAACCTATAAGATATATATAATATAATTTTCTAAATAGTTAATTTCAAATAAATATAGATAAGATATTAATAAAAAGAAAAAAAAAAGACAATCTAAACAGGCCCTTCATAATGCATTTATTGTTATACTGTTATAATGAAAATTTCTTTTTGTAAATCTTTAGACATTACAAAAATAGCTAAATTGACTTCATATTTGTTTAATTGCTTTATACCAAAAATAATAATCGCATTACTAATGTTATAAATTTTTTAGTCTTACCATACAAGTACTGGTAAATAATAGCAATATATTACTTGATGTACTTTTTTATAATTATTATTATAAAAATGAATATGAATTATTGAATGACTAATTACTTATAGCTTATATTAATAATCTTTTTAGCATTATTAATGATACAATCTTGTAAAGCCCATGCTTATATTTCTATTTATTTATATTCACTATAACATAATTTACACTAGTTTTATACATTAACTTAATTTATTTATATATCGACCGTTGAATTCAATTAACACGTGCCACAATGAAAAGGTAAGTTTCTTTTAGCCTTTAACAATATCAAATACCCTTAAATATTTTCTTAAAAGATTTAAAATTCCCTTCCGAAGAACTATCAGAAAATGTTGTGGTACACTTATTTATAAAATTTTATACATATGTGTGTGTCTATATATATATATATATATATATCTATATCTAAGTTGCATATAAGTAATTATAATAGTGACTTAACTATGGTAATTAGCCCTCCAATCGCATGATTCTATCCTCGTCCTTGCGAATAAGTATACTGATTGAGTTTATATCTCCAAACAAAAATTCACTGCCCACCAATAAAATTGCTGGCCAAATTTCGAACATAAACTAGAATAAATTGTTAGAAATTCGTTTTGGAAGAGTTATTTTATGAAAAGGAAGATAAATTGGCTTCAAGAATATGGCTCTAAAATCATGGGAGATGGAAAAACGGAAAATCATTAACTTTTGGTTTGATTGTTGGTGAGTTATTTATTGGACCACTGCGCCAGTTTATCTCAATTATGAGGGTGCAACAATGTAATCAAAACCGGACCGGCCTGAGCGGTTCAGCCTGGTTAAACTAGAACTGACAATAAAAAGGGCCGATCCAACTTTAAAGCCCAGATTTATATTGAACCGGTAAAAGCCGGTCAATCTGAGCGATTCAACAGCCGGCCAACTGGCCCGGCCGAGTTAGGCTGGCCCAAGTGCAAGCCTAGTCAGCAACCAAAAAAGAAGATCAACAACAACCGGTTCCCATGAAAATTACTTCATTTCCTAACCTCTAACCACAAAGCAGGCCTTTAATGGCCCGTTTGTTTTATAACACAGTGAAGGAGCAATGTATAGAGTATTGAGAGTCATGTCTCCCACGTGGGACTCCCACAACAGTAAAACCATCATATTTTACATTGCAAGTTAAACTACTGTCGTTTGCCGACGTCAATGCATGGGAATTGGGATGGTAACCATATTTAATTTACAACGCCATATTTAATTGACAACGCCATATTTAATAACCATATTTAACAGTTTATCTAATACCTAATAAGATAAATACCTGATATAAATAGTAGCCATTTAATAATATATTTAATATTTTGGTAAAAAAAAAACCATATTTAATTTACAACACTATGTTTGAAACGCATTGGTGCATTTTCTTCTAGAAACCATGCCTTCTTTTTTCTTATCAATCATCTCTTAATATTCTTTCATGAAATTATCAAAACTTAGTAATTCATATTGTTGTTATCATAATTATTTATTATAAGTGGAAGTTGAAAGTATTATTAATAGGAAAAACTAACTTAGTGTGAAAATATAGGATGTATATGTACTATGTTACATTATTTATTATTACTAGCATATTTCGTAGCACATTGCTGTTTGTAACATGTCTCCATTTTGCAATTTGAGAATTTGAAAGAGAGATCAAACATTGAGAATTAGTATAAAAACTTAAGCAAAATTTTTTGTCATAATTTATGAGATATGAGGCCAATGTAGAACTAAGTGAAAAAATATAATCAACACAACTATTCTTCATTTTATGTATTATATAATGTTTAATTGAAAATGGTAACGTTACTAATATAAATAAATTCACTAGAATTTCAATATTTCTACTAATTAGTGATAGTGAATATTTGAACTTGTAATTTATTGAAATTTCACGTTTCTTATCATTATTAATTATAACATATATTATTTTTTCTATATTTTTCTTAACCCTGGTTCGACCATCAATTGAACCTATTGAACCAGTAGGTTTTTGTGTATGATTTTGATGAGAACAAAACCATACAAGTTATGTTAAATTAATCATTGATTACAAATCTCTTTACAAAGCTTATAAAAATATGGTTAATTTGATAAAGGACTTGATTTTGCATAATATCACTATAATACTATATTTTACATAATATCTTTGTAATATAACTTGATTAAATTAAGTTTGAAATGTTTGAAAGAAGTAAAAGAGATTAGATGTGTTTCCTATATCTTAGTGTGCGTTATTCAATTGTTTTGGTATGAACCGTTTGGTTAGTTGTTGTAGATTAGTGGCAGGTGATGGACTGTCCAGCCCGTTGTCCTTGAACCATCCGGCCAGTTGCCGGTTACTGTAGGTTAGTGAGCTACGTTGGACCATACGATTGGTGACTTGAAGATCGTCTGAATGGTAACCCTATTTGAATGGATTATTTGGTTGGTCTTACTTGAATCATTCGGCTGATCTACACAGAAAAGAGCCGTTATAGATTATTAAATGAAGAGAGAGGTGGACTAACGGTTGGATTTTCTTATGAGGCTACAAATACAAATTATTGGGTAGTTGAAGGACCAGAAATAGAGTTAGAAATCTACAATTATTTTTTTTTGTTCACTTGCCTTTTGTCTTGTATACTTAATTTGCTCAATCATTTGTAAAACCCTAGTATATTGCTAAGTGATTTATACTTGCAAGAATTTTGCGAGAGTGCATCATACTTGAGATTGAGTTTGTTTTAAGAGTTATTGTGATTAAGAATCTTATAAAATTAAGATTTGGTGAGTTGTGAGAGTGAAACTTGTATAATCAAGTTTGTGTATGTATAGTTATTAGAGCTTGGATTGAAAAATTAATAAAGTAGTGTGAAGTCTTCAATTGGAGGCATTGTGTATCCGTGGAGAGTAGGTAGTAGTCTAAACTACGTTAAATCTAAGCTTCATTTTCTTTATTTTTATCTCTTTTATTTTTTGTACTTATTATTGTTTTATCATTATCTTGATTTTACTTATTGTTGCTTCATTATTTCAATATTGCATTCTTTTAGTTGCTTAAATCGAGAAATTAGTATTAAATTAAAATTTAGGCATTGAACTCAATTTACCCCCCGTCTTGAGTTCCTAGTATAGTTTTTTCATTTGGTATTAGAGCAAGGTCTCTAAATTTATTGTTTAACCACATTTAGAGTAAAGATTATGACATTGAACACACTAGGATTTATGGAAAGGTAAGCGATAGATAGAGTACTACTTTTAATTGGGAATAATTATTCTTATTAGAATTATAGAATGATCATATTCTTAAAAGCATGAAATAAATTGTTGTAGAAAGTAGTTGATAAAGGACCATTTAAGATAGAAGGTAAGGAAGAAAGGAATTATATAAAAAATGATTGGAAATTATTTGATTTAAATGAAATAGTTATGAATATCTTGCATTGTGCTATCAATGAACATGACTTTAATAGAGTTTGTACATGTAAGAGTGCTAAGGAAATCTGGGAAGAATTAAAAATCACATATGAAGGAACTAGTCGTGCTAAGGACACAAAGATAAGCTAGCTTTGTGGCCAATTTGAAAATTTTAAGATGGTTTCTAATGATACAATTGATGAGATGCATAATAGGTTCATTAACATATTCAATCCTTTAAATGTTTTTGGTAAATCATTTACTAATTTTGAAATTAATTCCAAAATCCGTAGGTCTTTATCGAAGGATTGGGAAGCTAAGAAAATTGCAATCGAAAAAGCTCGTGATCTTAACACAATGTCAAAGGAGCACCTTCTTAGAACTCTTAAGACTCATGAGATGATATAGAGACAAGTAGAAGAGTCCAAAAGGAAAACAATTGCTTTGAACGCAACCGAAGAGAGCTCATGTAGTGATGAAAGTGAGGACGATGATGATGTGGCCACAATCATAAGAAATTTCAAAAAATTCATGAAGTTTAATAAGAAATTAGTGAAAGATAAGGATGAAAACATATTTCAATTAAGAAAGGACAAGAAGGAAATAATTAAGTACTACAATTGTAAAAACCGAGTCACATTGAACAATATTGCTCGGATATTAAGAAAGCTGAGAAAGGAGCAAGGAAAAAGGCTAGGAATGATAGTAATTCAAGTGACTTGGAGGTAGATATGTGCTTTATGGCAATGGACAATGAGGTATGCTCTACTGCAAATGACTTTTCATTTGATGAGCTCAAAAATATGTACAATGAGTTGCTTAAGGAATTTATTAACGTTCAAAAGAAAAATAAGATAATGAAACAAATGATAATTGAAATAGGAAGTGAATTTGATGTGTTTAGAAATGAATACAAAAAGTGAATGATGCTAAAGAAAGTTTAGAAGAAGATAATGAGTACTTAAGATTAGAAGTTGGTAAATTAAATACGAACAATGAAGGATTGAATCTTAAGAATGAGAATTTAACTAAGGAAAATGATCAACGAAAAGAGAAATGTAATTCTCTCGAAGAAAAAGTTAAAAGCATGAAAAGTGAAGACGCTATAGTAGATAAGCTAAGAGAACTTCAAATTGAAAATGCTATCTTGAAGTTTAACCTAGATGATTCAAAACAAACTATAGCCAAATTCGTGAATGGAGAAAAGAATTTGGATAAGCTCCTTATCTCTTAAAGGCAAGGATTGAACAAAATCGGAATTGGCTATAATACGAAATATTTTTATAAGTTTTATAAAAGTTACTTTATAAAAGAAACAACTAAGACTTATAACTATTGCGGTGGATATGACCATATTGTATATTATAAGTATGTATTGTGTTGCAATACCAATTTAAATCATAAAGGTAAGATGGTTTGGGTTTCAAAAAGGCAATGATATGTCATTGCTACTAATTACAAAGGACCCAAACTTGTATGGATACTAAAGAAGCAATTACACGTTTTTAAAAGAACTTCAAGTAAAAGTAACTTAAGAAACTCAAATGGAGAATGCTAAAAGAAAATTTGGAATGACTCTAATATGGTATTTGATTTAAGAAACTCATTCAAGTAGTCTTTGTAGAATAATTAATATATTTTGTGTACACTTAAAATTCTCTATACTTATTAGGCTTTTATGTGTACATTTTTGCTATATCTTAATCTTCATGTCAAATATGTGTTTATGCATGTTTAAATGTGCTGATATCTTATGCTTAGATGATTGATTTGATATATTTATGAAACTATATAAATTTAATCTCTCCTCAACTACATTTGAGCTTTCATGAGCATTGGGGAACTTACATAGTGTTTTTGCAATTAATTGCTTTCCAAACCATGCTTATACCCTCACCATCTTATAATACACATTTAAATCTTGCTTAGAATGGATAATTGCAAATATCATATATTTTGTACACATTTGAAGTTATTTATGCATGTTTAGGATCATATGCACACAATTTTACATGCCTCGACTTTCATGCTCAAATTTGATTCTTGCATGTTTAATTTTGTCCATATATTGTGGCTGAATAATTGATTTGGTTTATTTTTATTTTTGTGTGAATTTGACTCTCTTAGACCCAAATTAGGCTCTTATTAATGGTTAGGAAGTCACATAATCATTTTGCTCATTTACATTCTATATGTCTTCATCATGCCATCTTTGTGCCTATAAATACTATTGAAACTTGCTTAAAATACCAACTTGTCATGAACTTACTTGGTGTACATATTTGTCATTAAGCTCAATTTGTGCTCATAGTAGTTGTTTTTTATGATCTTAAGTAGTGATTTTTGGATAAAATGCCTTTCCCTTTAAATCAAATGGCTTATAATGTAATATTAGTTTTTAGGAACGTGCTTACTAAGCTTCTAGCATAAATTTCATCATTTGATGTGTTTTATACACAATTGATTTCATATTTACTTGTTGAAGTTCTTTTATGCACATCCTTCTCATTTGATGAATTCCAAGTTGAACGAAGGTTCTTATATGCTTATTTTAACTTATAAGTTGTGTTTAAATATTTAGATTTACTTCATTGTAGATTGGTGTGTTTTTGGTACCTTTAAACATCTAAAAAACTAAGTTAAAGCAAAACATTTAGAACATCCTATTTTCATTTAGCTTAAAATGCAATGTTTAATTGTTAAACATGCTTCATTTGAGCTTATATAATCTGTTGGGATAAGATATGTTCAAATGTTGTAAAGAGTCCATGAGTTAAGTGGAAATTTCAAGTGACCAGTGCAATTTGTATGTAACCATACGGATGGTTCAATCATACCGTCTGGACGGTTACTTTAAAATTGGCATACCAATATGTTTTCTATTTGTATATAGACTTGAACTCCAACCATCCTTTATTCTGTTATATAGCTTGTGTATGTTGTCCATTGGTCCTTAAGATCGTCTTTAGTTATCTCTCTTTGATTGTGTACTGACTTTGGATTTTGGCTATTGGCCTTTTGTTAGAATACTTATATGCGTTTATGATATTTCTTGTGAACTTTGGTTGCTTGGATGTATAGAATATCTTGTCACAATGAGAAATTAGTTGCTATCTTAAGAATGATTGTGTATTGTATTGCTTGCTTATATTGGCTTTTGAATTATGTTCTTTTGAAGGTGGCATACCTTAAGGCTTAAGCTGGGGTTATGCTAGAATTTTGACTTGCTTTTCTCTTCTTCTTCACTGCCTGGAATCTCATCTTTTTAATGAGGCCAAATGGAGAGAAGAATTTAAGTCACCTAACTGTTTTTGTCTAAGTTTAGTGAATGTGAGATCATAAAATTGAAGAGACTGGTTGGTTAATAAGTATCAAATTGAAACATGAAGTTGAATTGTCTATCCTCTAAAATGAAAATTAAACACTTTCAATTTGCTCTTAGATTGACTCTCTCATAAACATTCTAAAAGGAAATCATTTATAGCTAGTGTTTCATTGAGGGAGAATGCTAAGTTGAGGGGGAATATCATATTTAGTGAGAGTTTGTTTTGCAAGGTTTTATCCTCATTGAAAAGGGAGAGATTGTTGAACCAATAGGTTCTTGTGTGTGATTTTGATGAGAACAAAACTATGGAAGTTATGTTAAATTAATCATTGATTATGAACCCCTTTGCAAAGCTTATAAAAACATGGTTAATTTGATAAAGGACTTGAATTATCTTTATAACACTATATTTTGCATAATATCTTTGTAATATAACTTAATTACATTGAGTTTGAAATTCTTGAAAGAAGTAAAAGGGATCGGAATTGTTTGTTGTATCTTAGTATACGCTATTCAACTATTTTGGTATGAACCATCTAGCCAGTGGTCCTAGCTTGTCCGGCTGGTTACTACATATCAGTAGCAGGTGATGGATCGTGTGGCTAATTGTCTCTAGACCATTTGACTGGTTACTGTAGAAGGTGGCAGATGATGGATTGTATGGCTGGTTATCCTTGGATTATTCGGCTATTCTTATTTGAATTGTTTGGTTGGTCCACACAGAAAAGAACTGTTACAGAGCATTAAATGAAGAGAGAAGTAGACCAATGGTTGGATTTTCTTAAGAGGTTATAAATACAAATTGTTAGGTAGTTGAAGGATAAGAAATAGAGTTAGAAATCTACAATTATTCTTTTTGTTCACTTGCTTTTTGTCTTGTGTATTTAATTTGTTAAATCGTTTGTAAAACCTTAGTATATTGCAAATGATTTATACTTACAAGAATTTTGCGAGAGTGCATTATACTTGTGATTGAGTTTGTTTTGAGAGTTATTGTGATTGAGAATCTTGTAAAATCAAGATTAGGTGAGTTGTGAGTATGAAACTTATATAATTAAGTTTGTGTATGTATAGCTTTTGGACCTTAAATTGAGAAATTAATAAAGTAGTGTAAAGTCCTTGATTAGAGGCATTATGTATCCATAAAATGTAAGTGGCATGTCAAACTTCACATTAAATCCGGGCTTGATTTTCTTAATGCCTATCTTTTTTATTTTCCACACTTATTATTGTTTTATCACTATCTTGATTATACTTATAGTTGCTTTATTTTTTCAATATTGTATTCTTTTAGTTGCTTAAATCAAGAAATTAGTATTAAATTAAAATTTGGATATTGAACTCAATTTGTCTTCCCTCTTGAGTTTCTAGTGTAGTTTTTCTAAACCTAGTTCAATCTTGTGACCCTTTATGCTCTCTTGTCTCTAAGTTAACCATTTGAGTCGAGTCTGACAATATTAATAATACATGTCTATTGATCCTAAAAAAGAAATTACATAAATAAGAATTCCATGAAAATAATTACAAAAAGGCCAATGCTAAATCGCATCTAGAAGATACAATATTAATAATTATAAAGAAAATTGTATTATAAGCTATGATTTGGTGTTTTCCTTAGCCATATCTTAAATGTGACATATGTATATATATATGTCGCGAACATGCAACATACTTCATAGTTTTACATGTGACATATGTATAATTTTAATGTCTCATCTACAACATGCAATATAGTATTGGTATTTTTGTAATTTTTTAATATAGTTAGTATTTGCATAATAATTATCTATTTAAGTGGTAATCATGCAAATTCCTCCAATTATCATAATATTAGTAAATGAATATGACTGTTATGCTTTAGAAATAAAATTTGGATGTGAAATTAGGTTTCCATTGTTTGATCTCATTGCTAGTCATAAGTGATGTTGGACCATCACAAAATGTTTGGTATTAGGGGAAGAATTAGAAAGGAATGAATGTGAAAATAATAATAATAATAAAAAGGACTATGAGGTGAAAGAATTATGGGAAATTTAATTCCTTCTTTTGTGTTTGTGTAATAGAGGAAAGGAAAATAGAAGGAATTATAATAATTACTAAAAAATAAAATAGAGAGTAACATAAATTACGAATATATCCATGAAAAAAAAAAAGTAAAGGAAGAAGAGAAGGTAAGTGGAAGAGGGGTAGATTTGAAATTACAATTCTAATTTCAATTTTTCTTCCCTTTCTCTTCATTTTGGAAGGGAATGAAAACATGTAAACCTTAGAGATTTGATTATCTCTTCATTCCTTCCTTCCCTAATTCTTCTCCTAACTAAACAAAAGAATTGTACTTTTTTTCCTTCCAATTTTTTCCTTCTCCATTTTTTTCTTTTTCTTTCTCTCTTCCCAAACATAGTGTTAATGTTATCACCGGATAAATAAGATAAGTGTGTTTCCTCATTGTAATTGTTAGAAACTCCTTCTAAAGAACCTATATATCACTGATAACCCTTGACATTTCATCTAACATAGATGTAATTATGAATGATTGTGGAATTCTAAGCTACCATTAAAGATTTAAGTTTTCTTATGGCCAAGTTGTGAGGATGGTCGCTTTATCCATAGCAATTAATCCAAATAAAATCCTTTTTCACTTGTAAGTAAGGGTATAGATGAACCAAACCTAACCATATATTATTTGATTTAGCTTGATGCTTATTTAAGTTTGATTCAACAATTGTCAAGTTCAACTCACTACTCAAATAGTTTATCAAATTAAGCTTGATTTTCATGATATTTGCTTTGATTAGCTTAAAACAAGCTTAAATATTAGTCAACTGAAATAGTTTATTAAGTTGAGTTTAAGTTTCATTATATTTGGTTTGAATAGCTCACAAAGTTGACTTGGCTTAAGTAGAGCTTAAATATTAGTCAACTTTAAGTCAAGTTGCATGTTAATATTATTTTAATCAAAAGAAAAATATTTTTCTAGAAAAAAATAGTCTAGAAGAGTCTAATCGAGTTGAGTTTTGAACATATTGAGAACTGCTTCAAGTTGAGTTTAAGCTTCAAAATTTTGAGTTGAGCTTAAGTTTAGATTTAATACCATATCATTTTAACTCAACTTATTTACAGCCCTTCCTATAAGTAGCTAATCCTTGGTGTAAAAGATATGCATTAAGACGCTGGCCATGCCTTGGTATTTTCTCTGTGTAGAATTCGTTATAGGTCGTTTATCACTTAGCTTATGAATATGTCTTTAGTTGACTGAATTGCTTTAAAGTGTTGTATGCATAAAAGGTAATACTCCTAAGTAAATCTTCTTTGGACAATCATTTTTGGTTTTGTTGAACCGAAATATTTGTGTTTAATTTTGGTAAGACAAAACTAAGTTTAATTATTTTTTCATAATTGGAACTTGAATGGCAAATTGATACTTTATTAAATTTGTACTTAAAGTCATTATAAGAAGACCTAAATTGTATAAAAATATCTTTAGATAAGTTTTTACAAGTGTAAGAGTGCTTAAGGGCTATTGGCTAGACAATAAGTGAGCTAACATTTAGATAGTAGCTAGAATTGGTGTTGTTTATTTGAAACAATAACTATCGGTTAGATGGTATGGAGTTACCATTTGGTCATTAGCCAAGCTTGGCTATTGACATTTTTGTGTACCCAATCATCTGGATGGTGAAGTTAGCACCATTTAATTAGTAAAGGAAATTTCTCTTATGATTAGATGGTAGCTTAATCACTAGTTAGCTGGAATACCAAAATCTAGCTTTTGTTATGTATTTAATGCAAGTTTGAAGTTGCAAGCATTGGTGTCCAATGGGCCAAATTCTTGGGAGTTTATAAATGCACAACTTAGAGTAGGTTGACAATATTAAATAGTGCTCATAATTGCAATTAAACAAATTTTTATTACTTTCATTACTATTCTTGTCTTATAGTCATTATTTCTAATATTTTGAGAAAAATACATTATAGAGCTAAGAGAGACCTATCACTTGGAAATTTTGTAAAGCATTACATTTGTGCTGTTTGATTGTGTATTTTTTGTGCAATAGGTTTTTGAGTCTTATTGTGGCGATTAATATAAGAGGCACTCAAACTCCATGTTAAATTCAAGCTTGATCTTTTTAAGTTCATCTCTTTATCTTATAGCAAGTTTACTTATTGATCTTTATTTATTTTAGACACTTATTTACTAATTTTTGAGAAAAGTTTATAAATTACGATAATTTATAATTAAACTCAATCCATCCCTCCTCTTCAAGCTCATATTTTAAACTTTCAGATTTTGCACTTTGTTTCATATTATGGGGAAGTAATAAGTTCATCTTTAAATATGATGCAAATTATATTATGTGTGATAATGAATCTTATTCATTTCGGTTTGTTCATAGGTGAGCTCAAGAATGTGGGGCTATTAATAAAAAAAGAAAATACTAAGACTTATAGCTTAGTGATATAAATACTAGTCTCCACCGAGGTGGATAAGATTTAATTCCCCTCCCCCAAGCTGTAATGTAGTTGGAAAAAGAAAAGAAATGACAATGTTATATATTGTTTAGCGTAGACTTATCACCTAGATCTCCCCTCCAAATAAAGGATGAACTAAATTAATTATTGATGCCTTAATTAATCCGTTTAACTTGTTGGATTTTGTTAGGGGAAAGGTATGGAATGAAAAGGCTTGCTAGATAACGAGGTTTGAAAAAAAAAATGTAGTTAAATTGGATATATGAGGCTTAATTTAGAGACAAAGACCATATTTTTGTCATCTTATAGGAATTAATAAGATTGAAATTACTATAGATTTAAGAATGGATTTTTTTTTTTTGAATGTAGAGAGAGATATCATTTTGTTTTCTCTCTACCTTTTATTCCCTTTACCCCTCTTCTTATCCCCATCCCTACCCCTTTGTTCTTTGTTCTCGCGTTCTTATTCGTTCTTTCCTTCTCCCTCTCTTGTTCTTTGGCTATTTTATATTTATCTTTGTCACATTTATTTTGGTTGTCTTAGTTGTGTGGGTTACTTTGTCTTTTTATTCCAGTTTTTATCATGAAAATAGTTTCTCGAAGGAATAAGAAGGTCACTTTTAGTGCTTTTGCTTCCATGACATTAACTATGGGTTCTTGATCCTTAGCACATCAAGAAAGAATAAAGAAGGGAGCTAGCTCTTCTTGTTCTTCTTTTGGTAAGTCCATAAGTGGGAAGGAAGGTGAAGTTATTTCTCATTTTCAAGGGAAGTTAACTTCTAGTGCAAGTTTTGAGGGGAAAAAGATGCTATAATAAGCTACGAGACCTTTATCTAAGCCTTTGGTTCTTCACAAGTTACCTATGAAGACTTTTTTATTCTTAGTTTTGGCGATCCCACCAAGGCTAAAACGTCTTTTATTAACATTTTTCTCTTCTACAAAAAGTTAGTGCCCTATTAGTGACTACTCTTTAAGTTATGAAAGGCTATTGAAGAGATTCAGACTAAAGCTCTACATAGTAAAAAAGCTTATGATAAATTGGACCATAACAAAAAGTTGGCCTTTCCCACTATAAGAAAAAATCGATCTCTCTAAAACCAACAACTTTTGCTTAAGTGGTTTTGAGAAGCAACCTCTTCTCCTCAGCCTCTTATTAGCATTTTTTTTTAGATTATTACTTGCCTTCTAAAGTGGAAAATATTGTTATAAAGCGTCCTTCCTTTGTTTCTGTTGTAGGGGGAAAGATATAGAGATATAACTAGGTTAGTTATTTTCTTAGACATAGGTTCTCCTTCTTCTAGGTCTAAAAGCTAGTTCATTCCATGTGGAAGAATGAGGATCTTCTGGAAGTTCTCACAAATGAGTATGGTTATTTTTTCTTCAAATTTGTGAATGAAAGTTCTCTCTCTAAGATTTTAGGGCAACCTTAGTTATTTGCCAACTAACTTATTATTCTTAAAGGGTGGAAGCTTGGGAAGAATATAACAGAATTCAACTACCAATGTTGGTAAAGTTATGGGGAGTGGTTATAGACTATCTTCGTAGAGATGGAATTAGGTATATAAGGAGTGAATGGGAGACCTCTTCAAGTTGATCTTATATTAGCAAAAAAAATGAGAAAATACAATAAGTCCAAGCTTTAGTTGAAGTAGAAGCAAATGTAGAATCCCCTTTCAAATTTACTAAAAGGAAATCTAATGGAGCTCTTTCTATGGTAGATGGGGAGTATCAAAGTGTCTTTCTGATAGGAGAAACACTCATAGGCCAAGACATAAGAAGGAAATGGCTCGAAAGACTTAAAGATTACATTTGAATATGGACAAAAATATGAGTTGCAAATAGTAAACCAAAATAATAGTATAGATAATAACTAATAGATAGGAGTTGAAAATAAAACAAACTGATAACAGATGTATCATTAGGGTTTTGAAAATAGAAAACATAATAGAATGTAAAATACATATAAATAGCAAGATATAAGAAAAATATGTATCCTGTAATATGTTACCAAAGTTTACATTTTGATTGGAGTTGTTGGTGGTCAAAATCTAGTGTACCTCCCTTATCTTTTTCACTATAACCATTGTAAATACAACAAAGCAAGACCAAGATTAGTATTAGAGAGTAGATCTATAAACATTGAGCTCAAAGCTATCTTTAGATTCAAAAAATATTGAGAGTTGCTTCATAAAAATCAAACCCTAGATTTTCTATAGTATGAAAGTGAAGAACATTTGAGAGAAAAAAAAAAAAGAGAGAATAGAGAATGAAGAGAGAGAAATTACCTAATCGTTTTGTTTGTATGAATAGATAGGAGAAGATATATCTAGCATGGGGTCTTTTCTTTGTTTGTGGGCTTAGGCTGAAAATTAAAGAGGCTTATTAATTGGTACTTTCAAGATTTGGCCATGGCAAACCATATAAGAAGCATGATAGTAATTCAAGAAGATATGTGACATCATGAGTAGAGAGTAGATAAGTTGGAAGATATAATGCAGCACTTAGAGACAAAACAAAAATCCTTACATAATATGATGGTAGAGATGAACGAGAACATGAAACAAATAATGCAATCTTATAAGAATATTAGGAATTAGAATTCTTCAATGCATGATAGGGGGACTTCATCATCTTCTAATACTACAGCTGACAACTCATAAGTTTATACTAGGAATATCAAGTTAGAGTTTCCAAAATTTGGAGTTAAAATGAATCAATTTTTTTTTATTTATTTTCATGATGTACGTATTTAAGAAAGATTGAAATGGCTTCTTTTGCTTTAGAAAGTGAAGTCTTAACATGGTTTTAGTGGCTTTCTAAGGATGACTTATTGACATCTTAGGATACATTCAAAAAGCAAGTGGAGACGAGATTTATGCTTATAGAATTTGAAGACTATGAAGGTAGGTTGACAAAATTGACTTAGACAAGTAGTGTTCAAAAATATTGTAAATATCTCATTTTTGCGTGCAATCCCCCCATCCTACCCACTCATTTTTTTGGATAAGGTAAAGGGTATTAATTTAAGAAAAATAAAAAAAATAAGAAATTTGGAAAAAATACAAAAAATAGAAAATTTAGGAAAAATAAAAAAAATTAGAAAAAAAATACAAAAATTGGAAAATTTAAGAAACTTACATTTATTTATTTATTTTGTTTTATTTTTTAGTTAGTTAGTTATTATTATTATTATTATTTAAAAAAAAATCAAGTTCGATAAGTTAGCAGCTTGATTGGAGGATGTCATAAGGGTTAACCATCTGACTTTTCAAATTTAGAATTAATTCTTTGAAATCACCTTATTGAGTGTAATTTATTTATTAATTTGTTTATTTATCTATTTTCTTCTTGTTATTTTTGTATATGACTGTACTAACTATTTTACTTTTGATATCTTATTTGTATGGTATAAATGGTCAAACTCGGACTGTATTGTGACCCTAGGACGGGGGGCCATTGTGTAGGCTCTGAGTACTGTAGTATAATCACCTTTCGGGGTTGATTAGGTTACCTCTATTTAAGCTTAATGTGACTAATAAAAATGTTCTTTAACAAGTGAGGTCATAACACTTAAGGACCTTTTTAGAACTTACCTTAATTGCATTGACAAACCTTCTTCCCAAAATTAGCAAATTGACACGATGTGGTAGGACAAAAAAAAAAAAAAAGATTCCTATGTAAATAGGATAATTCTATTGTAATTTTATTTTCATCCTATTTGTAGAAAATAGTTAAGTTTTCTCTTATACCAACTCTTTTCAAAGAATTCCATATTTACGAGTCTCTAGAGCCTAAGGGAATACTCGAAAGATGGTTTTGTTTTTTCAATCCAAACCAACAGAAATTCATTGAAGGTAAGATTAAGCCTATCCTCTCATTGCTCGAAAAACCAATAGAAATTCATTGAAGGCAAGATTGAGCTTATCCTCTCATTGCTCAAAGTCTAGACTAATATCACTATAGTACAAGCTTTGGTCTACTTTTAGAATCTTTAGAGTCAGTCTTTTCGTTTTGGCCCATGTTGACTAAGCTTAACCATTGAAGAATACTCCTATTTGTTTAGAGATCCCTTTGTTGAAAATAGAAAATATGTCCTAGATGTTACCGCTAGCCCTATAAAGATTTTCAAAAGTTCCTAGGCCTCTGTGATTTTGAAATGTGCAAAATATGAGCAGATCTCCATAAGATAATCATTAAGGTAGACAATCTTTTTACTTGGTTTGCAACCCATCTAGCTATAATTAGAAACTCTTTTGTGGTAACTTTGAAGAGTGGTAGCAACATAAGATCAATGCCTATATCTTGGCAACATTTGGAACTATCTTATTTCTTAATGGGATATTTCACATACATCATAGAATTGCAAAGCTAGTGACCTAATTTTTAAAAGGTAAATCTTATGTCCTAATACTACTAGCAGCATAGGCTAGATTGCTCAGTTGTCCCCAAGAAGAGAAGAATGGAGAATTAAAAACTAATATGGCCTTACTCATGGTTTGGTTTATCGATCATACTCGAAGTTGTAAACTTGACTTCCTTCATAAGAAAGATACATAGAAGATGAATCCTATTGATGAGTTTGTTGCTATCATTAGACTCCCTAAAGATGTTGCTACCTATTATTGGTTCAAACCTTTCCAGAAATTCCATACTAAAGATGTCTCCTAAGTTTCCATATGGATCGAGGTAGCTGAGTTGAAGAAAAGAAAGAAGATTGAAGAGGAGCTAAGACACCATGAGAAGAAGAAAATTTGAACTTTAGAGAATTAGTAATGAATTTTTGAATAATATAATGGAAACTTCAAAGATGCAATAAAAATAATTTTTGCCGCATCATAGTCAGTTTGCCAGCTCCCTTCTTTGCATCTGCATGCCCTCATATTGCATTTATTTTATTTTATTTTATTTTTCTTGTAAATATTCATTTGTTTCTGTTTGAATTAGGAAAGTTGTATCTTTAAGTTTCTAAATATTTGATTTTATTTATAGGTCCTTTTCCCTATGCCTTCTATATCCTTATTTTTCTTGTAGGTTACCTACAATGATCAATTATAAATATTCAGGCTCCTAATCCCTTAGAAATGTTTTTTGCTCTTTCCTCATCACTTGCTTTAATAGGTAATTGAACTAAAGTGATCATTTTTTGTTCCTCTTTGTAAAATTTTAGAATCTACCACTCTATAGATTATCATAGACTCTTTCAGCTTTGTAAATCCTTAGTCTCTTTATCAAATTAAAGCCGTACAACTATAGAATAGATCCCCTTACCAGTATTTGCCTTCCCATTGGATTGTATCTAGATTGTCTATTTAGAAATCATTTATAAATATTAGGTGTCTCATAAAGATTTTCCTTTGTAAAATAGTTCTCTTCTTTTAAATAACACTTTCCATAAGTATTGTGAGGCATCTTTTACAAGTTGTAAATACTTTCCTTTATTCGTTTTTTCCTATGTAAATACACCTTACCTACATATTCTTCCTCTTTTTTTCCATCATTTATGATATATTTTCTTAAACTTTCTTATTCTCCACTTTCATGTAAAGAAGGAATTTAAGCTGGTCCTTTTCCTCTTGTAAAAAAAGAAAATATGAAAAAAAGATAAAGAAAAGTTGCTAACGAGTAAGAATTCTTCTAATCAGGTTCAAATGGCTAATGATAAGATTGCCTCCCTAGAAAAGACAGTACGTTAGATGGCCCAATAGTTGTAGATTTTGTTTCCCATAATCATTACTCTCTAAGTGTCTTAAGATTTGAGTCTGGAAAAAAGACTTTTAAACCTAAAAGAAAAAGTAACAACATTACAGAAGAGCATTATAGATTTGGAAATAGTAATGGGCAAAAAAAACTTAGTCTAAACCCGTTTTAAAAGTGGGTGAAATGGATTGGCTTGTAGGCTAAAGCCTACTTACACGCCTCTATTAAGAACTACCCTACGATAGGATAATTCGGAGGTTAGGGTTATTGATTGGGAAGGAAGGATAAAATTGGCTTATGCTTACTTAAGTAATGTCAATTCAAAAACGGCTTTTATTTTTAATAATTTAATTTTCTTTGAAATGAAAAAGAGCCAATTCTTTTTCGAAACATCTTAAGCTTATACATACCTCACCTAAGCCTATAAATCCATAGATTTAAGGCCTTGAATTGTTTAAAAGGCAAAAACTTAGTAATGAAGATAATTACTCTTAAGGCCAAAAGAAAAAGGAAGAACAACAAGAGATAATATGGGCAAAGTAATTAAAAATAAAAAGAAAAAAAAACAGAAGAAAAAAATAATAATTAGAAAAAAAGAAAGAAAAGAAGAGAAGAAAAGAAGAGGCTGAAAAATTGGGCCCAAGTTTAAGACGAAAGCCCTAAAAGATATATCATATTCCAATAGGAGCAAGCGAATCAAGAATCAAAGCCTAAGTAGCCCTAACTAAAGAAGCCCCCAAAGGTACAAAGCCTTAAATCTTGAAACATGAAGCCACTTTACACATCTAAGATCACAAACGAAAAAAACTTTCTTACTTTTACTAAATCACACGAGACCTTCCTACCTATAATACCACCCTTACTTAATAAAGCTCTTCTGAACTTAAAAGATAATCTATCTTTAATAAAAATTGTCTTTTGAACCTAGGCAAGTACACTTCCAATTTTTTCCTAAAGGTTCTTAACTCATACACCTGGGTCAAATAAAGAAGTTTATTTCAAAATAGGCCTTCTCATTAGTCCTTTTTGAAACCTTTTGACCAAAAGCCTAAGTTCACTATGTTGAATCAAAAAAGACTTAACGGATTGATCAAGGTGTATTACTTATAAAATGGACTATAATTTTTGGGATTGTAGTCAAGAGTGTAATATGGACCAAGAATTTGCAAGGAAGCCCTCTTCGAGCAAACTAGTCATGAGTTACCTTTCCCTTGAGAAAAGATTGTTCAAAATCACAAGGCCTTACTAGGTAGCTCGACATCAGGGTTAGGAAGAATATAAGAGGCCCCATGTGATCATCAAAGGAGGATTTATACCTGTTAGCAAACTTTTAAAGAGAGAGAGAGAGGGTAAAGGTGTGTCACAAGTTTTTTGTCCATTTTTCGTGTTGGTTCGAGTAGCTAAGCTTTTAGTTCAAGTAATCTATTTCCTTTTATGATGTGGTCCTACCTTTTGAGTTGATCATATTGATCTAAGCCCTGATGCCTCTTCTGTCATTAAGTGATTTTTTTTCTTTCACCAAAGTCGTTGTTCATAAATATTTTTCAAGTCAAGAAGTTTTTCAAACAAATTTCACTTTCTCACTTTACATCTTTCACTATTTTTTGGATTCTAGCCAGCTCTTAGAGTGCTAACTTACTCTTTTATTCTTTTTAGGGTTTTAGCTAGTCTTTAGGGTGTTGTCTTATCTTTCTAGGGTTCTAGCCAACTTTTAAAGCATTACCCCTTTTTTTGTCAATTTCCTTCAGGGTTTTTATGAGTCCATATGGTGCTTTTCTTCACCAATATTCTTTTAGCAAGTTGTTAAGGGTGCTTCTCTTTACCAATTTTCTCTCAAGAAAGTCCATAGACTGCTTCCTTTCATCATTAATTTCTCTTAAGGAAGCCCATAGGATGCTTCTTTTTATTAATTCTCTTGGTAAGCCTATAAGGCGATTCTCTTCACTAGGTTCTTAGTGAGCCCATAAGGTACTTTTCTTCATCAAATTCTTTTTAACGAGCTCATAGGGTGCTTCTTTTCACCAAGTTCTTAGCGAGCCCATAAGGTATTTCTCTTCATCGATTCTTTTAACGAGCCCATAGGGCACTTCTCTTCATCGAGCCCGTAGAGTGCTTTCCTTTACCAATTTTCTCTCAAGCAAGCCCACAGGTTGCTTCCTTTCATCGTTAATTTCTCTTAAGCGAGCCTATCAGGTGAAAAACTACACTAAGAACTCAAGAGGGGGGGAGGGGGTGTGAATTGAGTTCAATGCCCAAATTTTAATTTAATACTAATTTCTTGATTTAAGTAACTAAATTAATCCAATATTGAAACAATAAAGCAATAATGAGTATAATCAAGAAGGTGATAAAACAATAATAAGTGCAGAAAATAAAAGAGATAGGGATAGAGAAAAATTAAGCTCGGATTTAATATGGAGTTCAGACCACTATCTACTCTCCACGAATACACAATGCCTCTAACTGAGGACTTTACACCACTTTTATTAATTTCTCAATATAATCTAAGAGCTACACGTACACAGACTTGATTATACAAGTTTCATACTCATAACTCACCCAATCTTGATTTTACAAGATTTTCAATCACAACAACTCTCAAAATAGACTCAATTTCAAGTATAGTGCACTCTCTCAAAGTTCTTGCAAGTATAAATCACTTTCCTATATTAGGGTTTTACAAATGATTTAACAAATTAAGTACATAAGACAAAGGGCAAGTGAACAAAAGGAATAATTGTAGATTTCTAACTCTATTTCTTGTCTTTCAATTACCCAACAATTTGTATTTATAGCCTCTTAAGAAAATCTAATTATTGGTCCACTTCTCTCTCCATTTAATGCTTTGTAACAACTCTTTTCTATGTGGACCAATCGAATGGTTCAAGTGGGACTAATCGAATAGTCTATTCAAATAGGGTCTTTAGGTCACCAGTCGCATGGTCCAACATAGCTCATTGACCTACAGTAATTGGCCAGACGGTCCAAGGACAACCGATCGCATAATCCATTACCTACTATTGATTTGTAGCAACTAGCCAGATGGTCCATCACTTGCTACTGATTTGCAACAACTAGCTGGATAGTTCATACTAGAACATCTGAATAACATACACTAAGATACAACAAATAGTTCTGTTCCCTTTTACTTCTTTCAAGAATTTCAAACTCAATCTAACCAAGTTATATTACATAGATATCATGTAAAACATAGTGTTATAAAAATAATTCAAGTCCTTTATCAAATTAACCATGTTTTTATAAGATTTGCAAAGAGGTTCATAATCAATAATTAATTTAACATAACTTACATGGTTATGTTCTCATCAAAATCACACTTAAGAACCTATTGGTTCAACATAGAGTGCTTCTCTTCATTGATTATCTTGGCGAGCCCATAGGGCGATTCTCTTCACCAAGTTCCTAAGGAGCCCATAAGGTGCTTCTCTCCATCAAATTCTTTTTAGCAAACCCATAGGGCACTTTCCTTCACTAATTTCTCTCAAGCAAGCCCATAAGGCACTTTCTTTCATCACCAATTTCTCTTGGCAAGCTCATAGGGCGCTTTGCTTCACTCAGTTGTCAACAAGCTTAAAAGAGTGCTTCCCTTCATCAATTTTTCTCCAGTATGCTCATAGGATGCTTCCTTTCATCACTGATTCCTTTTAGCAAGCCCATAGGGCACTTTTTCTAAGTCTAGCTTAGGGATGCTAGTCCCCTAGAGATGCTCCAACTTAGGTTAGTAAGCTCAAAAGAGTATGACTAAGTTTTCCTATTCAATTCTAGCTTAGGGTTGCTAGTCCCCTAAAGATGTTCTAGCTTATGTTAGTGACCTCAAAAGAGCACAACTAGGTTTCTAAATCGATTCTAGCTTAGGTTTGTTAGTCCCTCTCTTAGAGATGCTCTTACCTAAGTTAGTGAGCTTAGAAGAGTATGACCAGGTTTTCCCTATCAATTCTAGCTTAGGGTTGCTAATCCCCTAGAGATGCTCTTGCCTAGGTTAGTAAGCTTAGAAGAGTACAACTAGGTTTTCTAAATTGATTCATTTAAGGGTTGTTAGTCCCCTAGAGATGCTCCTACTCAAGTTAGTCAGCTTAAAAGGGTACGATCAAGTTTCAGAACGATATTTCTAACCAGCTCTTAGGATGCTAGAATTTTCTAAACTTACTCAGCTAGCTCTTAGAGCACCTTTTCTCCCTTTCACCTTTCACCAAATCCTTAGTGGATTAAACTTAAGATGCTAGCTGGTTGTTGCGCTTCTTAGGTTAAAGTCATTTTCAAGGAAAAAATAGCCTCTTTTTTTTTATGCTAAAATTTTATTCAAACTTCACTACAAAGAGGGGAAGTTGGAGATACCCTACTCCCCCCCTTCCTCCTCCTTTTTTTTTTTTTTGATAGGGTAAAGGGTCCTAATTTAGGAAAAACCAATGGAAAATTTAAGAAAATTACATTTATTTATTTATTTTATTTTATTTTTTAGTTAGTTATTTTTTTTATTATTACTTAAAAACAATTAAGCTCAACAAATACTAATTTGAATTTGAATTTTTTTTTAAATCACATTTCTAGATTATTAGAAAAATTTCTTAATAATTGCTACATATCTAGTCTTAAAGCAGTACTACATTTAGAAGTCCTATCTTCTAGGGCCCGATCTTTGTTAGAAGCCATAAGCTTTGCTTAACTTCATGAAGCAAAGCTGCTACATACTCTTCAAAACCATTTTTTCCTTCTTATTCTTAGAAAACCACATTTTCCAACCCTATTTCAATTCAAAATACTTTAAATTTCAAACCATTCTCTCTCAAACCATCGTTTGTTTCTAAACCAGTTTTATCACTTGGTTTATCTTCATCTAGTTCTAAGAAATCAATCAATTCTAGTATAAATACAAATAAGAAAACACTACTAATTAAACAAATGTCACCTGCGGAGTTGGCTTTGTAAAGAGAGAGGGTTATGTTACAATTATGAAGAGAAGTAGAATAAAGGGCATGTTATAACCATAGGAATTATCATAAGAGACAAAGAAGTATGAAATGATTGAGGAGTTGCAACATGATATTGAGTAGATTGATGAAGATATGGCAAATCAAATGATGTAACTAGTATCATGTCTTGTCAAAGACGATTGTACCTAAAACATTTAGATTACAAGGCATGATAAAAGAGAAAGCAATTTCCATATTAGTTGATAGTAGAAGTATCCACAATTTTATTTAGGAACATGTAGCTAACCAATTGAATTTATCAATTACAGCTATATCTAAATTCCCCGTTATGATTGGTAGTGGCGATAAGTTGATTTGTAAGGGACGTTGTCACAATTTTCCTTTGCAAATACAAGGAATATAATTTTTTTTTGTTCATTTTTACGTTTTGTATTCAAGGAGATGAGTTAGTATTAGGTATCCAGTGGCTGAAGACTTTATGGCCAATTTTAATGGACTATTCCAAACTAACCATGTCTTTTACATTTAGAAATAAGCCAATGGAGTTCCTTAGGAATTCAGACATGGTTATTAAGGAAATCCATACAGCAAAGTTGTATAAATTGATTGTAAATGATAATGTGGCTTGTTGTTTTGGCTTATTGGCTTAGACAAAGGCATCATCCATTAAAACTACTAGCAATAAAGAGATAAAGTCCTTATTGAGTAGATTCTCAAATGTCTTTGCAACTCCCTCATCAGTGCCCCCTTTAAGAGATGTTCAACACCATATATACTTGAAGGACAAGAAGATAGTAGTGAATGTTAGGCCTTACAAAGATACCTATTTTTAGAAAAATGAAATAGAGAAGTTGGTGAATAAAATGATCGAAATAGGAGTTATAAGGCTAAGTACAGGTCCTTTTCCCTCGCTAGTGCTACTAGTTAAGAAAAAGGATAGGTCATGGAGGTTTTATGTGGATTATAGGGCCTTAAATCAAGTTACCATTTTAGATAAGTTTCCTATTGCAACAATAGATGAATTATTAGATGAAATGGGTAGTACACGTGTATTTTCAAAGATGGATTTAAGGGTCAACTATCATCAAATCAATATGTTTCTTTAAGATATTCACAAGACAACATTTAGAATGCATGAAGGACGTTATGAATTTGTTGTAATGCCTTTTGGATTTTCAAATGCTCCAGTAGCTTTCCAAGCTGTGATGAACTCTATGTTTAAGCCTCATTTACATAAGTTCATCACTATTTTTCTTTTTGATGATATTTTGGTGTATGGTAGAGACATAGCGGAACATTACCATCACCTAGAGTTGGCTTTACAATGTTTAAGGAAGTATACTTTCTATTTAAAAAGAGCCAATTGTTCTTATAGCCAAGATAGAATGGAGTATCTAAGCCATATAGTGTTGGCTAGGGGAGTAAGCCTTAAACCACAGAAGATCAAGGCAATTACACAGTAGCCATAGCTTATTACTATTAAGCAACTATGTAGATTCCTAAGTTTAACAAGTTATTATAAGCGTTTTATAAAAAATTATGCTTCTATTATTATCCTTTAACGAATCTACTTAAAAAGGACTCTTTTTAGTAGAATTAAGGAGTTGCATAAGCTTTTGAGCTATTAAAAGAAGCATTAGTTTTAGAGCCAATTTTGGCCTTACCAAACTTTTCAAAAGTCTTTATTATGGAGACGGACACTTCAGGTTTAGGTATATCAGTAGTGCTACACCGGGAATCTTACCCTATTGCTTTTTATTGTAAGAAGTTTTGTATAAGATTACAAAAGGCTAGCACTTTGTAAGAGAATTAATTGTGGTTATTGAAGTAATTAAGAAATGGAGGCAATACTTATTGGGAAGACATTTCATCATTCGAACATATCAAAAAAGTCTCAAGGAAATCATGTCTCAAACTATATAGACATTATAATAGTAGCAATACTTAATAAAGTTGCTTGGACATGAATATGAAGGACAATACAAACTAAGAGCATTGAATAAGGTAGTAGATGCCTTATTAAGGTAGATAGAAGATGAAGCTCACTTTCATTCCATTTCTTTTCCTTCTTTTGATTTCATTACACTTATAGATAAAGGATTTGAAAATAATGAAAGTTGGAAGGAGTTACAAGCTAAATATGTTTAAGGATAAATGTTACAGTAGCCGTTGGTTTATAAAGATAGGTTGTTATATTTGGGAACTAGAATATTCATTCCAACACCATCAACAATTACTTAGAATCTTATTATGGAGTTTCATACCACTCTTATAGCAGGACATATAGGGGTACTTAAAATGTTTAAGAGGTTGGGTAGTTCTTTTTATTGGCAAGGAATGAGATGAAAAGTAAAAGAATTTGTGAAGCATTGCCATGTGTGTCAATAAGTGAAGTACTTGACAATATCTCTAGTAGGACTACTTTAACCATTACCTATTCCTCAATAAGTCTTTAAGGATTTGACTATGGATTTCTTTAGTATATTATCTATTTCAAAAGGTTATTTTGCAACGTTGGAGGTTATAGATAGATTAAAAAAGTATTACCACTTTGGAGCATTAAAGTGTACATATACAACATTTATAGTAGCTCACTTGTTTGTAGATAAGGTGATGAAGTTGTATGGATTTCCTAAATCTATCATCTCTAATAGAGATAGTGTGTTTGTGAGCAATTTTTGGCACGAGTTATTCAAATTAAGTGGTATAAAGCTAAAAATGAGTTCAGCTTATTAGCTACAAGCTAACTAACAATCAGAAGTGGTTAATAGGAGCCCGAAAGCTTACTTGAGATGTTTTGTTATGGATTGCCCTACTCAGTAGTCCAAGTATTTACCATGAGTTGCGGATCATTTCAATACTTCCTATCATTTTAGCACTCAAATGACTCTATTTGAGGCATTGTATTATAGAGAAGCAGTGTAGATTCCTGACTATGTGATGGACGAGACACAAGTAAAAGCAGTAGATTTAAAACTTAAGGTAAGGGATGATATTTTGAGGCTGTTAAAATAAAATTTACAACAATCTCAAAATAGAATGAAGACATTAGCAAATAAGAAGAGATTAGAAAAGAGTTGTAGGTGAGTGATTTTGCTTATGTTAAGCTACAGCCTTAGAGGCAAACTATAGTTACAGATAGATCTTTTGCTAAACCGGTTAGAAGATATTTTAGGCCATTTTAGGTGATTGCTAAAATTGATCAAGTGGCCCATAAATTAGAGTTTCCTACAAATTTGAAGATTCATCTAGTGTTTCATATATCTAAGCTAAAGAAATCTTATGGTGATCGTATCAATCAAGTTCCATTACTACAAGGGTTTATGCATAACAATCCTATTGTTCATCCATTAACAATATTAGACTCCAGAGTTATCATAAGACAAGGATCACATGTGAACTAGATATTATTGCAATAGGAAGCACTTCGTATTGAAGATGCCTCATGGATCGATTTGCATTCTTTTATTTGAGACTACCTAAATTTCGACCTTGAGGATAAGGTTGTTTTTCCAATAAGGGGAATTTGATACAAGAAACACTCATATCCAAGACGTACAAGGAAATAGCCCGAAAGACTTAAAATTATATTTAAGTATGGAGAAAAATAGGAGTTGCAAATAATAAACCAAAATAATTGTGTAGATAATCTCTAGTATATAATAGTTGAAAATAAAATAAATTGATATTAGATGTATAGTTAGGTTGTACAGTTGGGGTTTCAAAAACAAAAAACATAAGAGAATATAAAATGCATATAAATAGACATGATAGAAGAAGAATAGGTGTCTTGTAACATGTTACCAAAGTTTACACTTTGATTGGAGTTGCTGGTGCTTGAAATCTAGTGTACCTTCCTTATCTTTTTCATTGTAATCCTTGCAAACACAATAAAGCAAGACTAAGGTTAGTATCAGAGTGTAGATCTACAAATAGTGAACTTAGATCTATCATTAGATTAAAAAAATGTTAAGAGTTACTTCATAAAAATCAAACGCTAGTTTTTTCTACAATATAAAGTGAAGAACATTCAAGAGAATAGAGATAACAAAGAGTGAAGAGAGAGAAATTACTTAATCATTTTATTTGTATGAGTAGACGGGAGAAGATATATATGGCATGGGGTCTTTTCTTTCTTTGTAAGCTTGGGTCAAAAGTTAAAGAGGCCTATTACTTTGCCTATATGGAATTGATCAAAGAGGGTAATATTGGGAATAACCCTCTTATTAAAGTCCTTTACACTAAAGGTATTGTGATTAAGGAGGGAGACTCATATGTAGTTAAAAAACTAGTCACTTTAGGTAAAGAAAAAAACGAAGTCATCAAAATAGTAGTTGATGACTTTGAGAACTCATCTTATGAGTAGCTAAGTTGAGATTGTAACAATCCTGTAGCCATACAACTAAAGGAGGACTCTTCTGTTCCTTAGATTCCAAATTGTGAGGGTTTTAATGATAATTTTCAAGTAATTAGAGGATTCATATTGGTCTTTTGTTTAGGAGACTCAAGAAGTCACTTCACCATAAGCTCAAGATGATTTAAATGTGGGCAAACCTTGAAGTATAGTGAAAAAGAAGAAGTTACAAAAGAAAAAGATGGATGGTGGATGGTTGGAGAGAATTATAACTCTTTGTATTCTTAACTTCGGGGTTTTCCTTTTTTTTTTTTGAGTTATCCTTCCTATTTTTGTACATATTTTTATGTTATCTACATGGAATATTGGGGGGTTTAATGATCATCACAAAGCTAATGGTGTTAAACAATTTTGTATTAGCAACAAGATATCCCTTTTGGATTAGTTGAAACTAAAGTCATGTTGAATTATTTAGTTGCTGTTTGGGCTACAATTCTTCTTGCATGGCAATCTACATCTTAGTGGTAGGATTTATGCTGCTTAGAGATCCTTTATTTAGAAGTAGATATCTTATATTCAGAAAATCAATACATTTACTTCTGTTGTCACCTTATTTACGATGATAAAGTGCTATGAGTGTTTTTCATTTATGGTGGTAACTTGACTTCCTAAAGAAACTCTCTTTGGAGTAATCTCATTTAAATTAAGAATTCAGTGATGGGACCTTAGATGCTTGTTGGAGACTTTAATGAATGTAGATGTGTAAGAAAGAAATTGAGTGGTAATGAAGTAATCACTCTTGGCATGGATCAATTCGATAACTTTTGTTATGAAGTAGACATTGATGATATGAGAGCTTATGGTTCACTGTATTCATGGTCCAACAAGAGTCCATTAAACCTTGTCATGAGGAGTGATCATACTTTGATTAACTTGGAATGGACTCAAACTTTTCTTAAATCATTGGTTCATGTTGTACCTCTTGGAATCTTAGATCATAGCACCCCTTGTTGTGAGACTTAATGTTGCTCTCTCTCTCTCTCTCTTCCTCCAAAGAATAGCCCTTTTAAGTTCTTTGATTTTTGGAAGAAGACCTAAGCTTCTTACTTTGGTTAACATAATTTGAAAGACTAAAGTGAAAGGAACTCTTATGTTCTAGTTTATAACAAAGCCCAAATTGTCTAAAAAGGAACTAAGAAAACTAAACAAACAACTTTTTTTAGATTTTATCCAAAAGGGTCTCAAAGGGGAAGAGAAAGTTGGAGGATATTCAAGTTACATACAAACCTATACTAAATTCAACAGATTGGGTGAATGAGTGGAAGATCTTTAAAGAATTCTACATATTGAGAGATGTAGAAGGGTCTTTTCTTCACTAGAATTCTAGAGAAACGTAGCTAAAATTAGGAGATCACAACTCTTTTTTTTATTTTTTTATCCTTGAAGTAGAAACAAATTACATGTGGCATGCACTTACTCTTGATAGAAGGTGGGAATAGAATTTCTAGCAGAGAGAGAGAAAGATCTAATTAACCATTTTAAGAAATTTCTTAAAGAAACCTCCTTTTCTTCTCCTTATTAGAACATATTACCTCTTTTAATTGAGCATAAGGTGAAACAAGTTAATCGAGAGGGCATGTTAAAACTTGTAAATGATCTTAAAGTTAAGGAAGTATTACGATCTCTTGCTAAGGATAAGTCTCTTTGTTCAAGTGGATATACTACAAACTTCTTTAGGATGACTTTGGGTATTATGGGCCTTGATGTTTGCTTAGCCATTGAAGACTTCTTTGCTACATGGATTGTTAAAATCACTTAAATCTACTTATATAGTGCTAGTACCTAAGGTGGACACTCCTAAGTCTTTCTCTAATTTCAGGCCTATTGCTTGTCACAACACTTTATACAAGTACATATTTAAGATTCTTGCCGATAGACTTAAAGTCATTTACCCTACTTAGTTTGGCAAGAACAAGCAACTTTTACTAAGGATAAAAGAATTGTAGATAACATCTTGGTTGCATAAGAGCCTATGAATGAATATCATGACATTGTCATAGTGCTACATGTGCTGTAAAGGTGGATATCATGAAAGCTTATGACCATGCAAGATGGAGTTTTTTGGAGCAACTTTTGGTGGCACGTAACTTTCCACCATAGTTCTCTCATTGGATCAACGATTGTGTATCCCTTTGTAAAACTCCTTAAGCTTGAATGGGGAATTAGTTGGGTATTTTGCTGGCTCTCATAACCTAAGATAAGGTAACCCATTATCTCCTTGTCTTTTTGTATTAGCGATGGAGGTCCTTTCTTGTCTCTTTAGAGGGTTGAACTCAAATTCCTCATTTAAATACCACAAGAGATGTAAAAAAGAAAAAAATTATTCATTTATGGTTTGTGGACGACTTATTGATTTTTCATAGGGATGACACTCAATCGATCAATTCAATCAAAAGATTCTCAGATGACTTCTTTATATTATCTAGCTTGAAATGTAGTCTATTGAAGAGCTAAATCTTCTTCAATTGAGTTTTTTTTTTTTTTTTCACAAGAAGTTAAAGATTAGATTCTTTTAATTGTAGACTTTCCTTAGGACGAGCTTCTAGTCAAGTATTTAGGCATTCCTCTTATTTCCTCAAGGCTTTCAAAAGGTGCTTGTCAAGTTTCAGTGAACAAATTTGCATCTAGAATAAACATTAGACTACTAAGCATCTTTCATATGCTAAAAAAGTTCAACTTATCAAAAGTGTTTTGTTCTCTCTACAAGTTTATTAGGCATCCATCTTCTTAATCCCTAGGAGTATCATGAAGGAATTAATTTCTATAATGAAGTGTCTTCTTTGGAATGGTTTAAATGAGGAGAGTATAAGAGCCAAAGTGCCTTGAGAAGACATTTACATGCCTAAAGGGGTAGATGGTCTTGGCATTTTGGAGCTTTCCCTTTAAAAAAAGTCACACAATTAAAGGACATTTGGCATTTGTGCATAGACGGCTATAGTTTGTTATAGCTAAGCTGGATACATAGTGAAATTCTAAGGGAAAGCAACTTTTGGGCTATCCCTAATCCACTTCAAGGATCTTAGACTTAATGTAAAATCCTTCAAGTTAGATGTTGGGCATGTCTATTATTCTCTTGAGAAATTGGTAATGGCAAAAAAGTTTCTTTGTGGTACAATTTGTGAAACCTTAAAGGACCATAAGCAACTTGGTTAGGGGAATGCATTGTATATAGTTTAGTTTAGCTTAAAAAGTTATAGCTATGATACATAATTAGAAGTAGTGAGAGGTCTTGGCTAAATGAAGAGGTATGTAGTAGAATCATATTGGAGCTTATCTACCAAAACAAAGAGCAAATGGTTGCTTCACAAAGAGATTAACTCTCCCTAAATTTTTTACAGTTACCCTTTACTTGCAACAATCTAAAGCAGTAGTATATAAAAGGTCTCCTAGTACAAAATAGTGTAGAGTAAGGTAAATGTCCTACATTACTCTTTTATCTTATGGCTAGTGGTGTAAGAGAGGTACCTTAACATGGATAAATTATTTCGTTAGGGTGTCAATACACGCAACTAATGCTATCTTTGTAAGTTAGAGGAGGAGATCTACATGCACTAAATGTGAACATGCTAGGTAGATATGGTCTAAGATTTAGTGACACTTGAAGCATCTACTTAATGATATTTTATCATCTTCAACTATGAGTGACTTAGTAGAGGATTCAAGAAGTTTAGTGACAGTCCTTAGAGGAAGATTCCATCTCTAATAATATACCTTTTTTTCAAAAGAGAGAAACCATAGATGTATTGGCTTCTCCTTCCTTAGATTTTGTGTTAGCTTGAATTTTTTTTTCTTTCATGTACATTTGAGATTGACTTAGCCAAGTTATTGATCTATACACCCTCTATTTTTTCTTAGTTTATGGATTGATGATTTTGGGATTATTTTGCCATGTACCTAGCTTTTCTATCTATTCTATTAATGAAAAAAAAATTGACATTATAAAAAAAAAAGAAAAAGGAATGGTGGTTTTAATAATTACTTCTAAAGTATTTTATGGGAAAAAATTCTCTAAATTGCTTTTTGCTAGTAGGGAAAAGCTATATAGATTGAAAGATTCAACTCCTTTCTCTATCATTAGAGAAGCCAATGCTATTGCAAATACCTTGGTAGGGATGATTTAAGTATGAAAATGGTTCGAAGTTGTCAACTTTTATTTTATGGAAAACTTTACCCAACTTGTGGTTGAAATACTCATGTTATGATGGTTATGTGGAGAGTACAGAACTCGTGTTTTGTTTCATTAGTCTTGAGTCTTACTCAGTTACTACTAAAACTCTTTTTAATCTTTTAATGCATATGTCTATATGTAACATATAAATATATATATTTATTAGAGTTGATAACCACATCAATAAAAGCTTTGTATACAAATAGCTCCCTTATAATATAAAAAGTTCATTTGTGTATAATATGATTCAAAATAAGTTCTCATATATTGTTTTTCTATCACCTAAAATAATTTTTTTCTACATAAAATTAGTTTAAATTTTTTACTCCCATAAAGTATAGACCTGAATCTTTGTAAATTTAATAATTTTAATTATATATTTTTGAATTTTAAGTAATGATGTCATAATAAGGAGTTCATGTAAACCCTTCTACCATGAGGAGCTTATTAATATGATTCAAAAATCAATTGCTTGCTTATATTTTCTGCCAAAAAAAATTTTATAAGCCTATTTATTTGTGTATTTTGTGCTTACTTGAGAAGTAGAAGCAATGATCAACTACTAACAAGTGCACAAATAAAAGAAATAGAAAGACAAGGAAAATGATGAATACCAGTATTTAATAATGTGGGGTGAAAATCCAATGATAAGATATAGAGAAGTTTACAATGTGGAAGAGGTATGTAGAGTAGATTAAACAATTTAAATGAGATATTCATAAGTGTTTCCAAGATAATATGTTGTGAAATACACCATTATTTAAAACCTTATAAAAAAAACACATATACACACGCATTCACTTGTAAGACTTAAAGATACACACACACGCACACATACATGGATTAGAAAAAGCCAAGATGACTTAGAACCCCATATTCATGAAGCTTAGCCAATTGATTGCATGGAGCCATTCAACTGCCATGGGCTTAGTTAGTTGTGCCCCTTTTTGTAGGTTAAGCAAACTGAAATGTGCCTAAAATAAGGTCAACGATGAAGTCACTTACAACAATTCTTCATATGGACTTAAATTTAGGTAACAAGTGTCAAATACTCTACCCTAAATACTAATCTTCACAATCTCTCATCTCATCAAAAGCCTTCCTTAGACTTACTCATATCTCTCAACAACATCAGTTGAAGCAACAAGTTCAACTGAACTTATAGCTAGGAAGGCTCTTAGTCATTATATTTGCTCGACTCTCGTGAGTATTGATTTTATTTTATGTTTTACCTTTTCTTACAACACAATGTCGTGAATGAAATAATACTGCACATCTGTGTGCTTCATCTCTTATGACACATTAAATCCTTGGTGTGATTTATAATTGCATATTTATAAAGGTCCAAAGCCCAATATAAAACATAAGAAATATAAAGCAAGAAATTGTTGCAAGACAATATGCATGGCTAAGTTATTATGGCTTAACTCGATTAATTTTGGGCCTTAGCTATTGACTACCCTTTTAGTCCCTTCTCTAACTTCGGTCTTCATATCTATACTCATTGCTCTAAATTCTAGATCTTGCATAAGTTCAGTACACATTTCAACTATTTGGATTTAGTAATATGAGTTGGAAGTTAAATCCCAAAGATCAATATTTTGTAGATCAACTTTGCTATGCATATCTTAGAGTTGATAACCACATAGATAAAGGTCTAATACATAAAAAACTCCCTTGCATTTTTTAAAGTGCATAAAATCTACACTTGCTTGAATTGTATAAAAACTTTTAGGAAAAAAAGAAAAACATTGTATAAGTAATCAGGCCTACTGAGGAAGGCTTGGCCTACTAACCGTAAAATGTAACCCTAAAAGATACATGCATATATAGACAAAACACAAATGAAAGGTATAAATTCTCTCTCTTCCTCTCTACCCTCTCTCGAACCTTCTTTGTTCTTAAACTATGGTTTCAAAACCCTAACTTTTATGGAACACTATGCATTCTTCAATTATAGATCTAAATCTCTAATTGAATATGCTAATTGTTTGATGTTATTTTGCTAGGTTTTGATGAAGGAAGGTGAAACATGAAAAGAAAGGAAGGGAAAGAGATGTATTCTAGATTTCGAGTCTCGAGTGATTCGTATAGCAAGTGGCTATTTTCTTAGGAAAAAGATCATATTCTATATTTATTTCTTTTTTCCTTTTATACTCATGTACTAGATTTGTTATGATTCTATTAGTGATGGTTACTTTTGGTTATACAATTGTAACATCTTCCTAACTCTAATTACAAAGTAAACAATGTTGTCTCGGACAATGTTGTCATCTAAGTATGTTGCCTCTTCCTGTCACTTTTCGCATGTTTACTTTTAAGTCCTTCTTCGGTCATATCAATGTCCCTATGCCTTTGAAAATTGACCTTGTCCTCAAGGTCATAATCTAGGTAATTTCTTTGAAACTTAGAAAGATCTATCCATGTTACATCCTTTAAACTTAGTAACTCCCATTGAACTAAGAGTTACACCACTGTTTTACCATGTCTATTCAGTTCTCTAATATCCTATATAGTAACGAGTTTGACTGTAGGATTATTAGCAAAATCTATTATTGGTAAGGGTCTCTACTCCATGTTGTTAGCCTCAGCTTTTTTTAATAATGAAATGTGAAAAACTAGATGAATGTCAGACCTTGCTAATAAATTCAACTTATAAGCTATAGGACTCAAATGTTTAAGCACTTCAAATGGGCTATAATATCTCTTTGATAGCTTATAAGACAGTCCATTAGCTAAAGAAGTTTATCTGGATGGTTGTAGCTTGACATAAACCTAATCCCTAACTTAAAACTCCTTGTTTGATTGATGTTTGTAGATACCTAATTTTTACTACTCTTTATTTTTAGGAGTCTTTTCTTTTTGATCTTTTGGGCCAGGATTAAAAATTATTTTTGAAAGGAATAAAAATTAAAAAAATTGAAAAAAGTAAAAAAAAAAAAAATATATATATATATATAAAATGTTCAAGTCGATTAGTTAGTTAATTTAGGGTCAGATCAAACAATATTCGAAGATGTACGGACGATTTAATAAATTTCGAGTCTTTAAATAATTGAGTTTCATTAGAAAAAATATTTTTTAAAAATAGTCCAATGAAATATAAAGCAAAATTTTATCTAATTTATATTGGGCTAATTATAATAGACTCCAGATTTATTAAATGAGTTAGCGTGTGTATTTTAGATTATATTAAAAGGCCGTAGCCAATTTAAAACAAGTTAGATTGAGCCAAGCCTAAGATAGAAAACCCATATAAAATGCGGGACTTCTAGAGCTTGAAAGTGGATTGGATTAAATCTTGAAGGAATTATTCAAGAAAACTAACAAATCTACACCGGGTATTATGTATCATATGAATATTGGATTTATCAAGATTAAATCCTCATTAAAAAGATCGAAATGATTCAAAATTACTCGTTTATAAATAGTAGACTACAATTGTAAAAAAAACACAATTACACACACAATTTTTTTAACTCTCGCATACAACTCACAAATTAGTCCTTACTCCACTTACTCATGCACACATAAGTTACAGACCAGTCTCCATTCTAATCATTCACGCACACGCAACATCTAGACTAATTCACATCCTACAACTCACTATATTGTATGCTTACTACACTACACATCTTATAGCACACAATTCCCACACACACGCATAGAACACAATTCCATATGCTATGTGCATAGCTTAATTTTACGCTATAACATACGTTCGTCCATCCACATTCATCATACACATACCAAGTCAACAAACAGTCCATATACATCCATGTATAGCATTCGCTCACATGATTCCAATCCACGTACACCCTATGCATGATCCACTTTACATACGATCAATAGCATGTATGGATACCTCATTTTTGCTCCCTTTTAGAATTTCTAGAATAAGGTAATGAGTTCTAAATTGGGAAAAATGAAAAAATAAGAGAAACCCCAAAAAAAATAAGAAATGTAGAAAAAATTTAAAAAATTAGGAAATTTAAGAAAGCTAAATAATTAAGAAAATTTTAAAAAAGAGAGAGAAAAAAAAGGGTAAGAAATGCAAAATAATAAAAAAAAAATAGATGATTTAGGAAATTTAGAAAAGAGTAAAGTTTTTAATTTACATAAAAAAATAATAAGGACCGTTTTTCCTTGACTTAGATTTGAATTTAGCTCAAGCTAATCTAGTCTATAAATGCAATTTAAGGCACAGACCAATGGCATGATGGTAATATATATGCATGAATAATAAGGAGACTTGAGTTCAAATCTTACTAGGCATAAAGTACCTTTTCCTTTTTGAAAGGAAAAATATAGATGCATTTGAGGTAGGGTTTCTTTTAAATAAGTATGTAATTTTAAGTATTTATTTAATATATATGAAAAAAAGAGTTATAATTAGTATGGACTAGAAAATTGGTTTGCAATTATTAGAAATAAGGCTTAGCCTTGATTGAAATAGAGGGTATGCAATTTTTGCAATGTGTGCGTGCATCGGGCGCATGATATGTACCCTATATGTAGCTTATGCCTAGATTTCCAATTTTTTCAACACGGTATGGCCATTTTTGACCGATTTTATTACATGATTTCATTGAATTAATAGTGAAATTGTATACTACATACGGTCTACTTTTGAATTCATCCCAAATTCCATCCAAATTTAATCATTTATGCAATTAAAATTGAGCTCAGAAAAGGAAAAAAAAAATCATTTTTTAGGTTAAGACCAATTAATGAATTTCAACAATTAAATTTTGATTTTCCTGACTTTCTTAGCTTAAGCTTTGTATTAATAGTATAAATAAGGTCTTGTCTTTAATTTTAAAAAGATAGAAGCATAAGAAATTCTCTAAGAAGCGCACATGCTATACTTTCTCTCTTTAGCATGATTCCTCTCTCCTTAGGATAACTTCCTCTATGGCGGTTTTTGATGAAAACCATCACCACCATTGGATTCTTCACTCTTGAAAACTTGGATTCAATACTCCAATCCAACTTTCTAAGCCAATCCAAACAGACCAAATTTGATTGAAGATGACTCGAGCTGACCAGAGTTGATTGGAACTAACTGAAGCTAACTTGAGTCGACCCAAGCCAACTGAGCCAACCTTAAGTCGACCTAAGCTAACCTAAGCTGACCTGCCTCGAGCCAACCTGAGTTGAACTGAGTTGAATCGTCTGTACAAAATTTTTTTTTATTTGTTTACTTATTTATTTATTTATTTATTTTGTCTTCCATGTAAGTGTAATAATTAAAAAAAAGGAATAAAAGAATAAAAGATGAAAATCAAGAAAAAGAAGAAAAAGAAGAAAAAAGAAGAGTCCATTTTTGTAGAAATAGATAAAATAAAATAAATAAATAATAAGTAAATAAAAGAATAAATAAAATTTTACCACTTAGAATTTTTTTTTTCAAAAATAAAAATAAATGGACCTTTCAAAATTAGGATCCTATTTAGAATTTCTAAAAACAAACATCAATTAGGACCCTTTAGAATAATTTCCTTAAACAAATTGAACTAGGTACAAATATAAGCTCGACCTTTTTTTCAAAGTTAAAATAAATAAATTGCTAAAATTTTCAAAAAAGAACTATATACGTTTAATTTCAAATAGTGGGTATGTAAACACCTACCAGGTGATTGTAATAAACGAAAAACTTTTTTTTCTTTAGGATTTATAGTTTAAATTACTTAAATTATTCAATTCACCTAACCAATAATTGAGTTTCACTTTATAAAATAGTCTATTGAAAGGTGATTTTTAAGATTCCATTTAAAATTGGAAAGTTAAATGGTACTTATAAGGGTTTAAAAATCTTAACCACCGGACTCCTTTTCCTAGTTTTAAAATCTTATTGAAAATTGGTTTTATTGTTAGATTAGTAATTAAGTTATAATTAATTTACCTAATTGGTTATGATTTAACTCTTTTTTTTTCTTGACTCCAATCGGGTGGTGACTTTAAACCATTTTCAAAATATAAAAGAATCGGTTTTCTTTAAACTCTAGTCGAAGTTTAATATTAAATAAGTAAGATTCAATATTGATAGGTTTAAAGAAGACTAATTTATAAAAATTAGGAGGAAAAAACCAAGCTCAATAGCACGCAATCAACAACATGCCATCAGCAGCACCCTAATGAACAACAATTCAACATGACCTATGTAATTTTTTTTCCCTAATCCAACCCAGTTAAGTAGTTGATTTTTTTTTTTATTATATTTAGTTAATTGTGTTGTTTTACTAACTTGATTTAGTTTTTTAGTATAGGCTTTTAGTTTAGTTTTCCTTAATGAAGTAGATCTTACAAAAATCGTATTCTTTAGATTAAAATCACATTCTTTTAGATTAAAATCACAATTTTTTAGATAAAATTGCATTTTTAGATTAAATTGCATATTTTTTAGATAAATTGCATATTTTTAATAAATTGCATCTTTTTCATAAAAATTGCATTTTTAAATTAGGTGCATATCTTTTTTGAGATTCATATATTTGGTAAAGATATGTATTTAAATTGCATATCTTAGTAGATTTGCATAAATCTTGTATTTAGAGTTCTAGAAAAATAAAATTTTGCCATGTAGTGTTTTTTTTTAGATAAATAATCT
Source organism: Lumnitzera racemosa (assembly GCA_024138005.1). Taxonomy (NCBI): domain Eukaryota; kingdom Viridiplantae; phylum Streptophyta; class Magnoliopsida; order Myrtales; family Combretaceae; genus Lumnitzera; species Lumnitzera racemosa. The sequence goes on from JAMXBC010000007.1 coordinate 32,454,444, forward strand.
TAATTGGAATCTTTTCAAAAGATTTAGTTAGTAAGGTTTTTTATTTTTTTTTAAATAGATTCACAAATTAGATATTTTTAGGTTTTTTTAAATAATAAATCATTAAATAACGTAAATCTAGCTTAATTTTTATATTAAAAAGAATCAGCCCACTAACTCTTTTCTAAAAAAAAAAAAATGTAGAACGAAACTACGTTGATTTAATCTCAATTAGTAGGTATATAAACACCTCCAACGTAACCATAAAAAAAATATTTTTTTTTGAAAAATGGTAGTAAAAAAAAAAATAAAGCCTATTAGTTTTTTTTTATATATTTTTTAATGGTAACTTGGTCTGAATAAGTTAGTTCCTGAATCTCCGTTTTTTGGTTAAATTTTCTAAAAAAATTTATTTTTTAAAAAATTCGTAGACTAATGGTTAAATTAAGGTTAACTCACCCGAAAACTCTAATTTGATTTTTTTAATAGTTTCACTAGTTAGTAACTCCAAATTTTTTTTAAAATATCTTTTTTTCTAAAAATTTTTTAAAATAATTTTTTTTATTTAATTTTATGTTGAGTAATTCATATTAAGTATATTGGGCTTAATATATATTAAATTAAAGAAAACTAAAATAGGGCTCGACAGAATTGACAACTCCACTTGGGACCTTAGCAGGCTAGTTATGTACAAAAAAAAAAAAAAATTAATGGAATTTTATTTTTTTTCTTTTTTTTTTATGTGTAATGTAGTTGTACAAACCGGGTTTTAGTGATGTAGGCCTCTAGGAAAAGTCTGGCCTAATGGGCCACTTATAGGGGATTTAAGGGGGTCTTTGTTTTTTTTTTAAATCATCATTTGTGTGCTTAGTTATGATTAGACCTAGACCACTTTAAGACCTTAGGATGGGCTCCTATCATGTAACTCTTAAGTCGTTAGGGTCTTTACTCCTGCTTAGCGGTGATAGGTGAGCCTATTTATTCTTTGATGTAGCCGGCTAAGTTTTTGCTCTTGAAATGCTAGAGGCTATAGAGCTTGAGACCATAGACCCAAGCTCTTGCATCATTTTTTTGAATAAAAGGGTTAGTCATTTTTATATTATAAGAAAAAATTTGATTATTATAATTTATGGTCGGTGGGGGCTTTCTTTTTCAAAAAGGGAAAATTAAAAAAATCAACATTTGCTAACACCCACTTTAGAAGGGTACTCTTAATTACTTAATGCTCCGCCTCTCGAAGTAGGAATAACTGTTTTAAATCTTAGAGTCCAACTTGAGATAGCCTTCTTGACCTTACTAAAAGTAAAAAAAGCCTTCATCAGGGGACATGAAATACCTCAACATCCTAAGGTTTGTAAAGTGGTTTTCAAGCCTAAACGCTTACAAAAAATATCATCAAATCTTTTGTGGAAGATATGAATCATAGGTTGAAAAGCAAGCTAATAACTCAATTTTTTGCTATTTCCTTAGAGTTTAGCCCAAGAAAGCCTTTATTGTAGTAGTATTTGGGATAATGCTATTCCCCTTTAAGTATCGTCAAGTCCATTATAGGGTAGTTGAGCTAATAACTCAATTTTTTACTAGCAAATCCTATATACCAGCATTATTGGTAGAGCAATATAAAATACTCACTCATTTTAGGAAGTAAGGGTACGGGCATTTCACGGTTAACCCTATGATCCTTATTATATGGTTTCTTAATCATACATAGGGATATAGAGGAAACCTTCTTAGAGCATCCTTAATTAAGCATATAAATTTGATTAATGAATTCGTTCATCACCTTAAGGTGCTAGAAGAGGCTCGGTTAAAAGGATGGATAGCTGTCATAAGCAAGATGCAGCCAGGGGATTTTATGTGGACAACTAGGTGGAGCAACTACACTTGAGCTATCCTAGGGTGTATCGATTATGCAAGGATCCCTCCTATTAGCCTTACCGGCTGTATAGAATATTTCTCATCTTATGTCACCAGATAGTTAAGTTCACTTAGCTTACAAGGATTCCCTAGAAAATATTACATTAAGTTATTGAGATCTTTACTTACTTACGATTACCTCGATTCAACGACTAATAGAACTTGTAAAGTTGTAGGAATGAAGGGAAGTCAATAAGGTAGGAAATGTAGGAACTTTGAGGGGCAAAGTTGGGGAATACTAGACCACTAAGCAGTTTATCTATGATTAGCTAAAGAAGATTAGGAACATTCGGTTGAAGCTCTAGACGTATTCAGACATCAACCGAAGCTAGAATGCCTCTCACTTACCGAGCAGGCCTATTAGTATACCATACGGGCTAGAGTTAAAGCCTATTTTCAAGAAGCCAAATAGATCATTGAAGAATTAAAAATGGAGAATGAGAGGTTGTTGGAAGAAAACTAGTTCTTGAGGGGTAAGATTCAAGAAAGAGATCTTACAGTTTAAAGACTTATGAGAGAAGTTGATAAAGCCTATCCTAACTAGATCCGTTAGCTTTTACAGATATAGGATTCGATTTTTTTAGGAAGATTAGTTAGGATTGTTTTTTAGTCCATTGTTTAGGCTTGATTCTATGATTATTAATAAAATTGCAGCTTTATTGAACAAATTCATTATTGGTGGTGTAGTTTTTTGCTCATTTATTCGTTTTTTTTTCCTTTGATAGATGTCTTTTAAAACAGAAAGAAAAATTAAAATTAAAAATAAAAATAAAAGAAGAAACAAAAGTTTTAATTAACAAAAGTGCCTAAACTTGGGGCTTTGTAGAATTTTGAAGATAGTGCCTAAACAAGCAGACTTTGCTCAAAGCCTAATATTCACTCATTCTAAAGTAAGATTGCCAATTCATGGCAATGGAAACGTCAGCCAAATTGAGCTTAACCCGAGGGTCATAACCCTAAAAGAAAACATGATCAAGACGGTTAAACAAATTTAAGCTCTCACTTAGGACATTGAAATTCTCAATGATTGCCAAGCATCTTAAGTAAACTTGAACCATAATATAGGTGTAACCACTTCCCCTGAATTAGAAAACGTGGAATTAATCCCTAATACTGAGACGTAGAGGAAAAAGATGGAGGAAAAACACAAGGAGATGGAGAGGAAGTTTATGTTGAAATTGACTGAGAAAATGAAAGCCCTGAAAATGGTTAATGAGCTTGAGCAGATAGGAATGATCAATTTACTAGTATATGAAGACGATGACTTTTTAGAAAAGTTTAAAGTTCTAAAATTTGAAAAATATGATGGGATTGACTTCCCCAAGCTTCACACCAGGCTGTACATTAGAAAGCTGGGCAAGGACACGAAGAATGATAAAGTGATGGTCTAAACCTTCCAAGATAGTTTGATTGGACCAGCACTGACTTGGTATGCCCAATTAGACTTGAACAAGATTGACATTTAGGATAAGTTAGCCTGGGCTTTCTACAACCAGTACAAATTTAACATCGAGGTACCTCTATCCATGTAGGATTTGAATAATTTGCACAAGAAGGATAACGAGGGCTTCAAGAGTATGCTTAAAGACGAAGAGGTATTGCAGCCATGGTGATTCCTCCCTTAATAGAAAAGGATCTGACCTTTGCTTTTATTAACCCTCTTGGAAGCCCATATTACTAACATTTGGTAGGACATCTTACATCTAACTTTGTAGAGATTATGGCCTCAAGGTGCCAAATTGAGGAAGTTGTCTTTACTGGAAGGCTTCCTAATCTCTAAGCAGTTGAGACGCCTCTTGCGGGATTCTCCAATAAGGACAAAGAAGCTACTATGAGTGTTGTTAATACTGGTAACCTTGTTAGACCTACAACATTGGTAGCCATGTTGGGAAACTCAAATCCTCCACTAAATCTAGATTTGGGTCATCGCCTACAAAGGAGACAGTTTACCAAGATACCCTTTCTTCTAAGCTAGGTTCTTGTATGATTAAGAAAAGAGATTCTCTTGACATTTGAAATACCAAATGAGGGTTAAAGACCAAGGGACTATAACTTAGAGCTTTGTTGTGATTATCATTTGAGGTAAGTAAGACATTTTAAGAATTAGTGCTAGAGACTTATACATAAGATCCAAGATCTTAGTAATGCTAAGTTAGTGCAATTGGACTTCATTTAGACTCCTGCTCCCAATGTAGATAGTAGCAATTGGACTTCATTCAAACTCTTGCTCTTAATGTGGGTAGTAATCCTCTACCGAATCATGCATATGCAATTAATATGATCATTGTTGAAGTGCCTAAACCAGAATTTGATCTAAATAGTCTCCTTATCACCATTGAAGAAGTAGCGTGGAATCTAAGGTAGGCTGGATACTTGGATAATATGAATCTCAAAGATAGAACCTAGACTAGACTAGCAATATATTAATTGTTAGAGGATGGGAAAATAAAGAGGGTTGACATTATGACTATGATGGTTCCAAAACCATGAAAGAAATATACCTAAAGGGAGCTTAAACAAGGGTATAAAGCCGAAGATTTAACGGTTGACACCCTAGGAGAGCCATTAGGCAAATTTGAGTAGTTAGTTGATTATGCTGGTTCACTTACGATATATGCCAATGAACCACCATTAGATGGGGTTTTGAATTTGAGGAAGAAGATAAGCTTATTGCAGAAGCTAAGAGGACAGCTGAGATGGTTGGGATTATTAGAGACGGGCTTAAACCTTTGGTTTTTGAGTACTACGAGAAAAATGAGATGATTGAAGAATTAGGTAAACCTAAGAAGATTACTTTTAATATCCCAATAGCCCTAGAGAACTACAAAGCAGCCCCTTTAGATTATCAGATGGTGAATCAAACAACTAAGTGCGTGCCATCTATGGTTGGAAGGCTTACTTACTTAGGACAAATTTATGACTAAAATAAGAAGGCTAAGAGAAAAACTACTATAGAACCGGCTTCTTGAAAAATCCTTAAGGATATGAATGGGAAAGATCAAAATGTCTCCAAGAAGATAATAAAAGCTAATGAGTACAAGATTATGGATTAGCTAGCAAAGATACCAGCCCAGATCTCTTTGATGGGATTATTATTGTCATATGATACTTACCGATAAGCCTTAATCAATGTTCTGAAAGATATTAAAGTACTTGAAGGCATTTCTACTAAAAAGTTGGGGTTGGTAGTCAACTCTGTGTTTGCCATGGATTAGATTTGATTGTTACTTAATGAGTTGGGTGAAGAGGGGGATCGATACATAAAACCCCTCTTTATAGTGGTTAAGTATGCAAGGAGAATCGTTGCTCAGGTACTAATTGATAATGGTTCTTCACTGAATGTATATTCAATGGCGAAACTGAATTTGCTTGGAGTAGATTCAACTGAGATAAAGACTAGCTCAATTTCAATAAGGGTTTTTGATGGATCAAAGAAGGAGATACTTGGAGAAATTGAGCTGCAGGTCGAGATTGGTCCACAAATGTTTAGTGTTCCATTTTAGGTCCTAGATATACCTCAAACCTTCAATCTTCTATTAAGAAGGCCATGGATTCATTCAGTGGAAGTAATTCTATCCAGTCTACATTAGAAGGTGAAATTCATAACCAACGAGTAGTTGGTCACTATTCTTGGTGAGAAAGATTATGAGATTTACAAAGAGATAGCCATTTTGTATATTGGGAGTGAGGAATTATAGGAGTCGGGGTTCTAGATTTTTGATGAGGTCAACATGATTGAAGTATCAAGATAAGGGGCATAGGGTCACTCAAAATAACCTAAGTAGCAGATTGGAACATTCATACTTGGATATGAGCCCACTGAAGTAGAAATCTAAGAAATGAAGGCCAAAACTAGAGGGAGAGAGGAGATCAATTGTACCATGCTCATATGGATTTTGTAGACATCCGCTATACATTTCTAATACTAGCCTGCATTCAAGAACCTAAAGTAGCTAGTTTAGCCAAGGCTTTGGCTCACCAATGTAGCATTATTCTAGACGGGGAGAAAAATATTGGCATGCTAGTTTCTTTATGCAATTGCTTTTCCATTCTTATTAATAGGTCTCTTTAGAAAAGCATCATTAAATTAATTGGGAGCATTCGATTTCATAGTTAGTCTAATTAGTTAGGCCTTTTCTTTTAGACGATTTGAATTCATTCAATAAAGTTATTTCCTTTCTTTCAATTCTTCTTCCTTGTTATTTATTTGTTACCTTTTGCCTTTCCCTTTACCCTTTAGATATAATAAAAATGATGAAAATAATGAATATCTCGCATTTGTAAACTATGAAAGTACCAATATCACTTCCAACCTTATTGGATTAGATGTCGGAGATGATATTGAGACCCCAAATGGAATACAAGAGAGTTAGCATTAACTTGAACAAGGTAAAGAGATCATTGATCAACGGATAGTTATGATTAATTTAAGGACAAAAGAGAATCCATGGAACTTGAAAATTAGGGGTAATCTAGTAGATCATCAAAAGTAGGAGTTGTCACATTTATTATCATAATATTTAGGTATATTTGCTTAGTCCAATGAGGATGTACCCAGTTTGGATTCATTTATTGTGGTTCACAAGTTACCTACAAGAGATAATATTAAACCGAAAAGACAGAAGCTTAGGTGGTTTAGGCTTGATATACTCCTTAAGATAAAAGAAGTGAAGAAATTACTAGAAGTCGGGTTCATAGAAGTGTCAAACTACCTTAAATGGGTGGCTAATGTGGTACTAGTGCTAAAGAAAAATGGAAACATTAAGGTATGTGTAGACTTTTGTGATTTAAATTAGGCGATGCTTAAGGATAATTTCCCATTATTGTACATTGACATCTTGGTGAACAATATAGTTGGAAATATTCCTTTCTCATTTATGGATATATTCAAATCAGAATGGCAAAGGAAGATAAAATCAAGACAACCTTTGTTACCACTTGGGGAATGTTTTATTACTATGTAGTGCCTTTCGGGTTAAAGAATGTTGGGGCAACTTATCAATGCACTATGGTTGCATTATTTCATAACATGATGCATTAGGAGATCGAAGTTTATGTAAATGATATGATTGCCAATTCCAAAGAGGAAGAGGGTCATGCTAATGTTTTGCGAAAACTGTTTGAGTGATTAAGAAAGTTCCAATTGAAGCTGAATCTACAGATCTCTACCTTTAGAGTAACCTCAGGCAAATTGTTGGGTTTTGTAGACAGTAGAAAAGAAAGAGATCTAAGTAGATCTAGACAAAGTCAAGGCAATCGTAAGCATTCTTCCATCAAAGACTATAAAAGAGGTTAGGGGGTTATTGGGAAGGTTGAATTGCATTACTTGATTTGTATCACAACTAACTGATAAATGCAAGCTATTATTCAAACTCTTGAGGAAGAATGAAGCAATAGACTGGGATGAAGAATATGAGTAGGCATTTGTCGAAATCAAGGAGTATCTCATGAATTCGTTAGTATTGCTCACTCCTATATTGGAACAGCTATTGATTCTCTACTTGATGGTCTACCCTGAATCGATGGGATGTATACTGGGGTAAAGAGACAAAATAAGCAAAAAGAGCATACTTTATATTACCTGAGCAAGAAGTTTACAGAATGTGAGCAAAAATACTTAAAGGTGGAAAGAACATGTTATGCCTCAGTATGGGTAATGCACATGCTTAAATAGTATACTCTTTATTATTTAGTAAAGCTATTGGAAAAACATGACCTGTTGAGATATTTAGCAACAAAGCCAGTGTTGATTGGGAGAATATCAAAGTGGCAGATGCTGCTCTTTGAGTTTAATATCAAATATATAAGTTAAAGCTCGGTCAAAGGGCAAGCGGTAGTTGATCAATTGTCAAAATATCCATTAGAAGACAACAATGATGGTTTGGAAGCTTAATTTCTTGATGAAAATGTGATGGTGGCAAATGAGCTAAGTGGTGAAAAACCGGAATGGAAAATGTATTTTGATGGAGCAGCTAATGTGTTCGAATGTAGTATAAGGGTAGTAATAATAACACTTGAAGGTAATCATTTCCCTATAGTAGTTAGGTTAGCATTTCTATATACAAACAATATGGTATAATATGAGGCTTGCATTTTAGGGCTTAAAATGACCCTAAACATTGGAATACGAAGGTTTGAAGTATATGGAGATTCCTCTCTTATAATTCTCTAGTTTCTAAGAGAATATAAGATAAAAGATGGTAAGTTGATACCTTATCATAAGCATTTAGGAAAGTTGATTGAAAGATTTTAGGAAATTCCATTCACTTACATTCCAAGAACTTAGAATCAATTTCCTGATACACTAGCCACATTAGCATCAATGGTCAAAGTTATGGATGGGATAGAGATTTAGCCTTTAAAGATAAAGGTAGAGGAAAGATAGGCCTTTTGCATGGCTGTTGAAGAGAAAGAACAAAAGAAACCTTGGTATTATGATATCAAAAGGTTACTTCAAATGGATGCATTCCTTGATGAGGTTGACAGAAAAGCATTAAGGAGATTGGTTGCTCATTTCCCAATGATGGAGCTACGCTATACAAAAGATCACTTAATATAATATGGCTATGATGTGTAGACGAAGAAGAGGTTGGGAAATTAATGAAAGAAGTGTATGAAGGGGTTTGTAGTCCTTATATGAATGGATATATGTTAGCAAGGAAAGTCATAAGGATGGGATATTTCTAGATGATGATGGATCAGATTATATTAAGCACGTAAAGCATTGTCACCTGTGTCAAGTATACACTAATAAAATCGAAACTTCTCCCCAAGAATTACATGTATTGTTAGTTCCTTAACCTTTTTCAATGTGGGGGATAAATATGATTGGTCTAATCTCGCTAATGGCTTACGTTTGATTATTTTACCAAGTAGATAGAAGTGACGTCGTATGTTATGGTGACCAAAGGAGTGGTAGTCAGATTTTTGAAAAGAGATATCATTACCAGATGTAGTGTACCTGTGTCTATTATTATGGACAATGGGTTAAATTTGAACAACAAGCTGACGGCTAAAGTATCAAACCAATTTAAAATCAATCATAGAAACTATACTCCGTACCGACCTCAAATGAATAGGGATGTTGAAACCGTTAACAAGATTATTAAGAGGATCATTGAAAAGATGATAATCACTTATAGAGACAGGTATGAGATTCTCCCCTTTACTTTCATAGCTTATAAAACCTCAGTGAGAACCTTTACAGGTGCAATGCCTTATTCATTGGTATATAGAATTGAAGCAGTATTATCGATGAAAGTAGAAATTCCTTCATTCCAAGTGTTGGCAGAGCTTGATGAAGCATAGTGGGTAAGGAAGTAAATGAAGCATTCGAACCTCTTAGATGAAAGGAGGCTTGTATCAATGTGTCATGGTCAGTGATACTAATAAAGGATGGTTAGGGCCTTTAGCAAGAAGGTATGCCTGAGGTACTTCAAGGAAAGAGATTAGTGTTGAAGAAAGTATTGTTGAGTGCAAAAGACCCCAGGGGCAAATTTGCTCTGAATTGTGAAAGCCCTTATGTGGTAAAGAGGGTATTGTTGAGAGGTGCATTAGTGTTAATAGAAACGGATGGTTTGGACTTAGGGGGCCCTATGAATTTAGATGCTGATAAATTGTATCATCCATGAAAAACTGAGTTCAATAAAGATTCTGATTTTTCTTAAGAATTGGTTTGTGGTTAATCTTTCATCGTTTGCAAGCAAAGTTGATATCCACGAATATTCTCGAATTTAGATGGTCATTGACTAACAAAAACTCCACCACTAAGTCCTTCTATACCTTATTTCTTAACTTTACACACTTAAATACTAAACACTTACCATTGAACCTATATTACTAAATAAATAGAAGTCAAATGCTCCTTGTGATTTAATCTTGAGAGATTTATTTTTTAGGAATCATAGAGGTAGAAATTGAAAACTAATGACGACAAAAGAAGAACCAAGACATAATCATGGTATAGCTAAAAGATTTACGAGCAAAAATTTCTATTATGATTTGTCTTAACGAATGAGAATCTAGATTAGAACCCATAAGTGAAGAAGACCCTATTCCAAGAAAAAGCATAATATTGATAAAGTACTTTGGTGACGTTTTGCTATCCAAATGAGTGAATATCAAGAATCAAAATGAGGTATGTCAAGTGGTTGCTATTTGTGAAATTTTCCAATCCCAAGTAAAATAATCTTAAAGTCCTTGATAAAGATATTTAGGAGATTTGAGAAGTTTTTGAAAATCTTGAAGAGATCTATCCTCTTCGAATTACTCTCTAATCCTTTACCCTATCCTTTTAAGATAGGCCTCCCTAATCCTTTTACTTGTCCTCTTAAAATAGGCCCCCTAATCTTTTGTCTTAACCTTTCAAGGTAGGCTTTCAATCATTTTGCCCTATTCTTTCAAGATAGACCCTATCCGTTTGCCTTATCATTTCAAGACAGGCCCTTAGCCCTTTGCGCTATCATTTCAAGATAAGCTCCCTATTTCTTTTGCTTCATCATTTCAAGAAAGACCCATTTATTCCTTTTGCCTCGTCCTTTCAAGACTGGCTACCCTAATCTTTTTGCCGTGTCCCTTTAAAATAGGTCTCTTTAATCCTTTTGCTCTATCCTTTTAAGATAGATTCTCTATCCCTTTGTCCCATCATTTCAAGACGAGGTTTTTATCCTTCGTATTGACCTTTCATGTTGGTATCCTTTTACCTCCTTTATTTAAGATGAGACACTTCTCAATTGACCATTTAAGTCAATAATCATTACCTTATTAGTTAGGATTTGGTAAAAATACGTATCTTTTTTTGTTTATGTAGCAAAGTTTTAACTAAACTTTACTATAAAGAGGGATAGTTATAGATACTTCATTTTTGCTACGCTTTATTTTTGGGAGTCTTTTCTTTTTCATCTTTTGGGCTAAGATTAAAATTATTTTTAAAGGAATAGAAATTAAAAAAATTGTAAAATAAAAAAAATAAAAATAAAAAAATTGAAAAAAGTAAAAAAAAAAAAAATATATAAAATGTTTGAGTCGAGTTAGTTAATCAATCAATTTAGGGTTAGATTAGACTATAGTCGAAGATGTACAAGCAATTTAATAAATAGGTGAGCATGTGTATTATGGGCTTTATTAAAAGGCTGTGGCTAATTTAAAACAAGCTAGATTGAGTCGAGCCCAAGATAGAAAGCCTAAATAGAATGTGGGGCTTCTAGAGCTTGAAAGTAGATTGGATTAAATCTTGAATGAATCATTTGGGAAAAATAACAAATCTAAACTGAGTATTATCATATCCTATAAATATTAGATTTGTCAAGATTGAATCATAATTAAAAGAATTCAAAAGATTCAAAATTACTCATTTATAAATAGTGGACTTCAATTGTAAAAAAACACAATTCACATACAATTTTTCTAACTCTTGGACATAACTCATAGACCAATCCTTACTCCATTCACTTACGTACACACAACATCCAGACTAATTCACATCCTAAAACTCACTACATTGCATGCCCATTACATTACATGTCCCACAGAACACAATTCTTACACGTGTACAGAGCACAATTCCACGTGCTATGTGTACAGCTCAATTTCATGTTGTAACACATGCACGTCCATCTACATCTAGCACACATATGTTGAGTTAATGAACAGTCCATATACATCCATACACAACATCAATACACACAATTAGTAGCGTGTAATTAATAGTATGCAATTAGCAGCACCTTGACGAACAATAATTCAACATAACCTACATAAGTTTGTTTTTTTTTTCTTGATCCAACCCATCTAGGTAGTTGAATGTTTTTTTTTTTATATTTAGTTAGTTGAATTATTTAATTAATTGTGTTATTTTACTAATTGATTTAGTCTCTTAGTATAGGCTTTTAGTTTAGTTTTTTTTTTTAATGAAGTAGTTCCTACAAAAATCACATTCTTTTAGATTAAAATAATGTTCTTTTAGATAAAATCGCATTTTTTAGATTAAATTGTATCTTTTTTCATAAATGACATCCTTTTCACAAATTGCATCTTTTTCATAAAAATTGCATTTTTAGATTAGATACATATCTTTTTCGTGATTTATATCTTTAGTGAAAATATGTGTCTAAATTGCATATCTTAATAGAATCACATAAATCTTGTATTTAGGGTTTTATAAAAATAATTTTTTAATACGTAGTGATTTTTTAAAAGAAATAATCTTAATTGGAATCTTTTTAAAAGATTTAGTTAGTTAAGTTTTTTTCTTAAAATAGATTTATGAAGTTAGATCTTTTTAGTTTTTTTTAAGTAAATCATTAATAACATAAATTTGGCTAAATTTTCAAATTAAAAAGAAATAACATACTAAATCTTTTCTAAAAAAGAAATTAAGATATGTTGGTTTGATCTAGACTAATAGGTATATAGCCACCTCCAAGGCAATTATAAAAAATATAATTTTTTTAATTCGTAATAAAAATAAAAAAATTATTTTAATTTCATTTTTGTATGTCGTTGCATATTTTGGTATCTTTAGAAAAATTATAAAAAATAAAAGCTTATTAGTTTTTTTTTTTTTTTTTTTACATGGTGACTTAGTCTTAATAAGTTAGTCCTTGAATTCTGATTTTTTTGGTTAAATTTTTAAAAGAAGTTATTTTTTAGAAAATTTACATGCTAACGGCTAAATTAAGGTTTTTTCACCTGAAAAATCTAATTTGAATTTTTTTTATCAATTTAAATGGTTAATGGCTCTAAATTTTTGAAAATATTTTTTTAAAACTTTTTTTAAAGAAAAATATTTTTCCTTGATTTTATATCGAGTAATTTATGTTAAATGGGCTAATAAGTTAAATTAAGGAAAATCGAAATAGGGCTTGATAATGTTGATCTACTAAAGCCTTCATCCTCTATTGTGCTTTAGCTAAGTGACTATTCTTGATCTACTGCTTCAATATTCAAAAATCCTTTAATATACTAAGGAATCTGCGGTGGGTCTTGGCTATATAATATTTGAAATGGGGTGGCATGTGTATTAGTATGATAACTAGTGTTAAATGAACTTTTTGCCTAAGGTAGAAACTTAGGCCACTCCTTTGGTGACTCCATTACAAAAGCTCTCAAGTAATGTTCTAAACATCTATTACGTTCCTTAGAATGACCATTAGTTTGGGGATGATATGTAGAGCTCATCCTTAATGGAGTCCCACTAAGCTTAAGAAGCTCTTGCCAAAATCTACATACAAAAATGCTATCTCTATCTGACATGATAGATTTTAGAAAGCTATGAAGCTTGACCACTATTTCTATAAACAATCAAGATACTGATGTAATTGAATAAGATGTAGTCAATGGTCCTAAATGAAAATACTTAGATAGATGGTTAACCATAACTAAAATTACTGAATACCCCTTAGATATGAGTTATCCAATAATAAAGTCCATGGAGGCATTCTCAAACACTTATTGTGGTATAGGAAGGGGTTGTAATAACCCTACTAGTGAAGTTGTCAAATACTTGATTTGCTAGCATACATGACATTTCTTAATAAAAATCCTCTACATCCTTTTTTAATTCCTTTTAGTAGAAAGATGTACTTAACCCTTTAAACGTTTGCAAAACTCTAGCATGACCTCATAACAGAGTAGCATGAAATGCTAACAACACGGTGAGAATGATGGTAGATTTTGAAGGGATAAAAATGTGATGTCCCCAAAATAATGATCCATCTCACCATACTAAAGTTAAATCAACTGACTCCCTATTTAAACATTTATCCCTTAAAGTCACTCATTCTGAATTATTCTCCAATTCATGCTTCAATGATGTGACACAATCAAAAGATGGAATAGAAAGTGCCAAAAGTTGAAACTCATCCTCAAATTTTCTAAAAAGTGCATTAGCCATAACATTCTATGGACTTAGTTTATACTTTATCTCATAGTCATAACCCATCAATTTTACCAAATATTGTTGCCGCTTAGGAGTTTGAATTACTTGAGTATGTAATTCCTTCAAATTCTTTTGTTTAGTATGAATAATAAAGTACTTTCCCAATAAGTATTGTCTCCACTTGTGAACAATAGCTACAATTGTTGCTAACTTACACGTATATGCACTTGCTTTCTACATTCTTCTACTAAATTTTTTACTGAAATAAGAAATAGGATTCAACCCTTGATGTAACACTGCCCTCATTCCTATGCCTAAAGCATCTATTTCAATTATAAATTTCTTATTGAAATAAGGTAGTATTAATATAAGGGCCAACATTAACACTACTTTCAGTAGTTCAAAGGCTTATGTAGCTTAATCTAACCACTAAAAGCGTTTTCCCTTAACAAATTCTTTAATGGAAAAGTAATCTTGGTGTAATTTCGAACAAATCGCCTATATTACCTTGTTATACCAAGAAATCCTTACAACTGCTTAACTGAAGTAGGTCTTAGCCATTATTTAATTGCTTCCATTTTATTTATATCAGACTTTACTCCCTCCTTTGATGCAATATGACCTAAATAATCAATGCTACCTTAAAGCAAAAGAACATTTACTTTTCTTCAGATAAAACCCTTACTTTGGAAATACTCTAAAGCCTTTTCCAAGTACACCAAATGATCTTCCATACTCTTGTTGTAGATCAGTATATCATTAAAGAAAACAATAATGAAATTTCGAAGATAAGGTCAAAAAATCGTATTCATTATTACCTAGAATGTTGCTAGTGCATTTGATAACCTAAAGGGTATAACCAAAAATTCATAATGCCCCTTATGTGTGCAAAAAGTCGTTATGTGAATATTTATCAGGTTCATCCGAATTTAATGATAACTCGCTCTTAAATCCATTTTCAAAAATATAGTAGCTCCCTTAAGCTCATCTAGCAACTCGTTTATTGTTGGAATTAGAAATTTATCCATTATTTTCGCTTCGTTCAAAGCTTTATAGTCCATGCAAAAATTCCAGGACCTATCTTTTTCCTTAACTAATAATACAGGTAAAAAAAAAAAAAAATTTGTGCTTAGGTTAATCACCCTACCTTTTAACATTTCATTCACCAATTTTCAATTTCACCCTTTTGGAAATATAGGTATTTGTATGGTCTGACATTGATAGCTTTACTTTTATCTTTGAGATGAATATGGTGTTGGATATCTTGGAAAGGTCGCAATGATGTAGGAGTCACAAAAACTTGTTGAAATCTACTCAAGATGGCTTTAATAGCTTTATATCATGAAGAAATTCATCCTTCTAAGCCACCAAATTGAAAAAGTAAGCTATATTGTCAGATTGTATGAGCTTCTATAATTTTGAATTTTCTATCTACTTGGGTTTTAGGTCCTTGTTCCTTTGTAATTTAACCTATTTGCCTTACTAATTGAATTGCATTTTTAATGCAAAATAATCAACTACAATTGAACCTAAATTACTTAACCACTGTATGCCTAACACGAACTCGACTCCTTGTATTTCCAATACATAGAAATCTACAAAAAGTAAACTTTATACAAAATTAAAGGCACTTACTTGCATACTCTTGACATGTCAACTTATCCCCATTTCCAATCATCACCGTGAATGTTGGTGTAGCACAAATAGGAAAATTGAATGTTTTTGCTACACTATATTGTATAAAATTGTGTATGTTATTTGAGTCTACTAATATAGAAACTTTCTTACTTGAAATAGAACCCTTCAATCGCAATGTTTTTGGAGTGGCAGATCATGAAATTGCATGATAGCTTATTTTAACATTCTCCACTTCTTTTGCTATTTCATCATTTTGTGGTTAGTCTTTGTCTATTTCATCCAATGAAATGGACTCCTCATCCTCTACTTCCTCTAGTTGAATTGCCATGAAAAATTTAACTGTACAAACATGGCTTTCATGGAATTTCTCATCATAATTACGGCACAATCCTTTTTCTCTTTTGTAAATACCTAATTTTTGCCCCTTTATTTTTATTATTTTTCTTTCTTTTCTTAATAGGCCTTAAATTATAAAAAACACAAAAAATAGGAAATTAAAGAAAACCCTCAAAATTAAGAAATTTAGAAAAAAATAAGAATTTTAGGAAAATG
The DNA here is from genome assembly GCA_024138005.1 of Lumnitzera racemosa. Taxonomy (NCBI): domain Eukaryota; kingdom Viridiplantae; phylum Streptophyta; class Magnoliopsida; order Myrtales; family Combretaceae; genus Lumnitzera; species Lumnitzera racemosa. The sequence continues at coordinate 32,470,408 of JAMXBC010000007.1, forward strand.
CAAAAAAAAAAAGCATAAAAAATGAGAAAATTGGATAAGAAACAATTGAGAAATTTACAAAAAAAAAAAGAAAATTTGGAAAAAAAAAGTTAGAAAATTGAAAATTACAAAAAAATAGAAAAATTGAAAAAATATTTTAGAAAATAACATTTTATTAGGATATATTTTTATTTTTAATTTAGGTTTAGAAATTGGGCCATTAAACTTGAGTTTAGATTTAAATCTAGTTTAAGCTGACCGAGTTTATATGTGCAATTTAGTTACACATATAGATAAGGCATAGGTTAATGACTTAATAAATAAGCACATAAACATTTGCATTAGGTTCGAGTGTGAGGTCTTGGATGTGAATCTTAGCAAAGATAAGGAGGCCTTTTTTTATTTTTTATATTTAACATACTGCCATGTGGTAGTATAAGATTGGATGGGGCTGACATGGTACCACATGGTAAGCTACATGTCATGCTACATATCACATGGTGACATGAGGCAGCATCTGGTTAGTTTAGTTGGCTAATGTAGTGCCATGTTAGCACCATGTCAGCACTTTCCTTCTCTTTCCCTCGGTTTTCCTTCATTTTCTATAGATTTTTCTCCCTTTCCTAGTTAAGAATAGCTTTGACTCCCTTACTTTGGCCTCGGATTTTGTGCTTTTTCTTTACTGAAGCATACTAATTAATGGTGTGAATTCATCCTCCGTATGGCCTACTTTGAATCAAATACAATAACACGTTAAATACAGTAAAAAGGGCATTCAATTTGAGCTCAAAAATTTAGGAAAAAATTGTATTTTCAGCCATTTCCATTATATTTGAATTTAAGCTTTCCATGTTTCGAGGCTGAATTCAACTATAAAATGGGTGTTAGGGGAGTTCATTGGACAAACACAACCTTTCATGAGCTTAAGAATCAACTCCTAAGCTCTCTCTCTCTCTTTCTCTTACGGCCTCTTTCTCTCTCTACACTTTCTCTCTTCAAATCTGTCTCTATAGAGCTCTTCGCCACTAGCTACCACCCCCACTAGCTTCCCTACCCCATCAGCTTCCTAACCCAACACATCTTGTCCTTTGCTATGATACATAGAGATGCCACCAAGTTCACTACCACCTAACCTTAACCGCTGCAAGCCAACCCCTCTCAAAACACCACCGTTGACTACCTTAGCACCTAAATTGAACCCATAATCGAATTCCCTATACTCCAAAACCCTTACCCCAATCACCCAACAACCCTTTCCAACGCCACCCAATCACCCTAAGTTACGGCGTTGGTTCCACCTCCCATATCCCTAATCTTAAATACAAAAAAAAGAAAAAAATTTAGCTATCGATTTGGCTACTATGGTGAGAATTGACCTTAAGCTGTGGCTGCTGTTGAAGACAGTAGAACCCAACCTGACAACTCGCATGTCCTACTCAACTCGACTAACTTGCCCAAGTCCGACCCGCATACTCAAATCTGTTCGAAGTTTTCTCTCTCTCTTTTAATTTATCGTTGGTGTTGTTTGATTTTTTTATTTTTTATTTTTATAATTGTAAATGTAATAAAGAAGAAAAAGAAAAAAGAAAAAAAAAGAAAGAGAAGAAAAAAAAAAGAAGAAAAGGAAAGAAAAAAAAGGAAAAGAGTAAATTTATTTTATTTCTTTAATTTTAGTTTAACAAAAATAGATAAAATATAATAAGTATTAAATAAATAAGATTAAAATAAAATAAATAAGATAGGGAATAAAATTGTTTTATCACTTAGAAAAATTTATTTTCCAATAATAAAATAAAATAAATCAACCACTTTTCAAATTAGGATCATTCAGAATTTCCAAAAATAAAATCCGATTTATGGCCTTTTTTTTATAGAAATTTTGTTAAATGAACCAAATTGAATAAAAATGTAAACTTGATCATTTTCAAAATTACAATCAACTCTATCTACTAAGGTTTTCATAAAAAGAATTATGAACGCTTGATCTTGAATAGTAGGTATGTAGGCACCTATGGGATGATGGTAAAAATGAAAAAACCTAATTCTCTTTTTCCTTCAGTTTAGATTACTTTGTTTATTTGATTAGAGTAATTAAATTGAGTTTTGTTTTTCAAAATTAATAAGTGATTTTTAAGTTTAATTTTAATTTTGGAAAATTAATGGTATCCGTAAGGGTTTAAAATTTCTAACCCTTAGACTTAAATCTTTGGTTTAAAAAAAATCATTTTTATAAAACTGGTTTTAATCGTTAGACTAGTAGCTAGGTTATAACAAATCCACCTAATTGGTTATAACTTAATTATCTTTTTTGACTCCAATCGGGGTGGCGACTCCAAAATTGTTTTCAAAATAGAAAGGAATGGTTTGCTTTAAACCTTAGTCCAAGATCAGTATTAAACATGTAAGATTTAGTACTAATCGGTTTAAAGAAAACCTAATTTTATAAAAAAAATTGGGAGGGTAAAAAACTAGGCTTGACATCTTGTTATTGCTAACTTTGCTGGTGTCATCTTTTTAATGGGCAATCTTTTGGTTTGGGAATTGATTTGTTTTTATATTGGAGCATTTGATGGTTTTTGTGTTTAATCTGTATTGATTAGTCTAGACATGAATGTGGATGAAAATGATTTATTTGAAAATTGTGATGGTCTAGAAAATGAAGAATTTGGTTTAAAATTGGAATTGAATTGTGTATGCTTAAGTTTCTTTAATTTAGCTTCATGAAGTAAAATCGTTGCTTTAATCAAAGAATTGGCTCTTGATGCTAACACTTCTACTTAAATAGTGTCCTCTAACCTTGAAATAAGGCAACTTTGCAAGAAACTTTCAGAAAGGCCATGCACATGATTAGATAATTCCTCAAATTTGCTCTGATATGTAGCAACAAATCTTGTTTGAGTGAGTTTAGCAAGCATATGCTAGTAATCTTTGAACATAGATGGTCTAAATCTCAATCTAAGGGCTTTAATGAAAGCTTGCCAAGTAATGACCAACCTACTTCTTAATAGCTACCGAGACCAACTTTATGCTTCTTTTTCCATTACAAGAGATGCCATCTTTACTCTTTCTACTTCATAAATGTCATAGAATTCAAAAAATTGGGTCACCTTAAAGATTTAACCTTCTGGGTCGTCTGCATTGAACTTTAGAAGTTCTAACTTGATAATCCTATTATAAATTTGTGATTCCCCAAACCTCCTTGAGAAAATGATCAATTTTCTATTGGTTTCTTAATTCTTAGAGAGTTATTCGGATTCTCATAATTGATATTCAAAGTTGCTAATAGCTTCACAAAATTTGCATTTATTTGAATTACTATAGTATCTAGTTTCTCCATTCTTACATTATTATTTTGTTCCAATGCAACCATCTTGGTAGCATTTGAATGCAACTCTTCTTGTAATGGAGCTGTTTTTCTTTTATTGTTTGCCATTGTTCAATCTTGATCTACAAAATCAACGAAAGCACCAATTAATAGGCCTACTAAGGAAGGCCCAACCCATTAACCACAAAATGCAACCCTAAAAGACATACTTGCATATAGACAAAACACAATTGAAAGTTATGAAATCTTTCTCTTCCTCTATACTCTCTCTTAAACCTTCTTTATTCTTAAATTATGGTTTCAAAATCCTAACTTTTATAGAACACTATACTTTCTTAAATTATAGATCTAAATCTCTATTTGAATATACTAACTGTTTGATGTTAGTTTGCGAGCTTTTGATGAAGGAAGGTGAAACACCAAAAGAAACGAAGGGAAAGGGATACATTTTGGATTTTGAGTCCTAGATGACTCTTCTAGAAAGTGGCTATTTTCTTAGGAAAAAGATTAATGTTCTGTATCTATTTCTTTTTCCCTTTTATACTCATGTACCAAATCTGTTATGATTTTGTTAGTGACCAGATCTATTATGATTCTATTATAGATTACATTTGTTATGATTTTGTTAGTGATGGTTATTTGTAGTTGTACAGTTGTAACTTCTTACTAACTCTAATAACAAACTAAACAATGTTGTCTCAAACAATGTAATCATCTAAGTATGGTGGTCTCTTCCTATCTCTTTTCTCATGCTTGCTTTTTAAGTCCTTCTTTAGTCATATCATCGTCAATTATGTAAAATAATTTAAGTAAGTTTCTTGAGTGATTTGCTAATGATTGAAAACTTCTTAACACAAAAATTTAATAAATATTTTAACTCCTTAAAGTGCAAATTGAAATCTCGATATATTTAACAACTCTTCATGGTTTTTCAATTTCAAGGAGTAGTATTATAACATAGGAGTTCACTAGGGTTATATTTATATAATTTAAAGCTTTGGTTGGGAGTGATTGGATAAATCTCTTGTTCTCTATACTTTGCAATACCTTACTTAGTCATGTAGGTTTTAGATAAGTGTTAAAAGTCATAAGGTAGGTTAATTTTTAGAATCTATTTCCACATGACATGATACCAATATATTATCCTAATACCTAGATACACTCTAAGACATGCTTTCATGTAATTTGAATAGATAGGATATTGTGGAAATGTTAAGTTTTTGGTTATTCTAAATTTACTTGAGAATTTTAATATTAAAAAAATGTAATAAAAAATTGTTCATTTCATAGAACACCTCTTGCATCTTATGGGTTTTAAAGTTGTAAGGTGGTTTTGAATTATCATAGGATAATTTTTATTTTTAACATTTATAAATTTGTACTTACCGGATAAAGTATAGATAAAACTTTATACTTTTTTACCTTATATTTGCTCACCCTTAGTTTAGTTGCTTATAATATTGTCTTAATAATCTGATGCGTGTATTTATATTGGACCAGTAAAACGAAGACTTCCTATGTAATAAAGAATAATATTGGTGTTGCGCATGTAGTATGAGATACTTCTTTCCAATATAAATACTTAGGAAAAGGTTGGTTTTTCAATGAACGGTAAATTATTGGGGTGAATATCATGGAAGGTTTCCCAGATCAAGGCAATTAGTTTTATTAGAAGGGTTTTAAGAATGAAAAGGGTACATCAAACCAGTAAAACATAAGACCCAAAAGGAAGAAGGTAATATAGGACAATCTATGAGAGGCTAAAACGGGATATATTGTAAAGTATCATTTTATTCTTCATATTTTTTTCATATGGATTTGTAATTTTTAGGGAAAAAGCAGTTAATTGCTAAACCAATAAATATTAATATTTTTTTTAATTACTTAATCCACAAGATTTTTATTTTCTCTTTTTAATAACAGAATATAATATTTATTTATAAAGAAAATGATCCAAAAGTTTTTAATTAATATTAAAATATTATTCACTACTAGGCCTTTTATAAAACAGTATCACTTGTCTTTGATAGTATATATAGGATTATGTTTCACGAGGTATCACACTATCTTATCCTATAAAAATGGTCCCATAGCTCCTTTGAAAAATTATCATTCCTTCTTTAATAAAATAAACAAATTTTCGAAACAATGGGAAGTATCAGGTCTACTATTATTTTTATAGTGTCAAATGGAAATAAGTTTTGATATGAAGAGTAAGGAATTAAAATTGAATGCGATGATCAATAACAAAGAGTCATGACAAAATTTAAATCGTTATGAATCAAACCATCCTACATATTGAGAGATTGATAGCTTGCTGGGCCACTTCCACTTGGTGTGTTTTTGAGGATAAACAGAGACTTTAACTCTTTTGACCATTTTCAAAAGGTGCAGGCGCTGACGCCATATTAAAAGCCCTTTCGCTTTCTCCTTCCAACCTAATGACTTTGACTTGTCGAGAATATATAGAATCAACAAAACAGAACACTAAATTATATATAATTTCTATTAAAACCTCCTAACTTCGAACATTAGAATAACCATCTGGTTAAGTTAGCCTCACATTTGGGTTAGAATATGTCCGTTTGATTCTTCATCTTCTTCTTTTTTTTTTTTTTTTCTTTTTTCCGTGAATAATTCATAGACTAAGATATGAAGATAAGAATACACTTAAGTAGTAGAAGTAACATAAACTAAAGAAATACGGAAATAATATTTTCTTTTCTTCGTAATTTTTTTTTTAACAATTTTAATCATTTTCTATTATTATTTTACACTGATATTTATAAGAGCCATAAGTTATTTCATTGTTCTTGAAGTTATTGTAATAATATTTGTTGATAAAAAATTTTAGATTATGATAAATAGATGATGATGATAATAATAATAATAATCATTTTTGAGAAAACAAACCTACTGAGATTAATTTATGTTTATTGGATGAAATCACGTGAAACACCATTCACTAAGTACAAGTTATAATCTCAAGTTTATTCTTTAAGCGAGCAGCTTCAGTTTTCCCCCAATTAAAATACAAATTAAAAAAAAATAATTGAAAGAAAGATATAAAAAAATGTTCATAAATAACTAATACTCTTTGAAATTATTTAAAAAAAGAAGAGAAAGCAGCCATGTGAACGACATATATACATTAAAAAAGTGCCTACCAAAGTGCATTGCCCGGGTCTTCTCCCTTTTAAAAAAAAGGTCTGCGGAATCATCTGAAAGCTTCACTCTTCCTCACTTTCCTACTCAACATTGATGACATCTTCTCAACAACCACCCTCTCCTCTCTCTTCTTCCATTGTTTAGACGGCATACTTGCTCATTTACTACATAATAGACCCAAGAAGAAGCGACAGGAGCATGCATGTTGGGTTCTTATATATCATGTTACCTGCCAACTTGAGTTAGTTTCATGAACATGAACATCATGGGAAGACATTTGACTAGGTCTAGTAGCATGGTTCACCACCACCGCCAACACTCCGATAACTTTGCTGATGTCTCCATTCATAACAAATGGCTTCACTCGTCCAATCTCCTTCATGTATGTATTGTTTATTCTTCTCCTTGTACCATTCTTGATGTAATTTTGATTATACCCTTCAGGCTTAGAAGTTAGAATCTGTTTTATTTGATCTTTTACTTTCCTTTCCCCAATTTTTCGTTGTTGCTGTGCTTGTTAGAACTTTATACCACAATCAACTTATCTAAAACCTTGAAAAATACCCATTAAAAGAGTCTTAAGCTCCGTGAGGTTTGTCTATTTTATCTACTTCTTATTCATATCTTTTCTGCAGGAAGTTTGATGTTTAGATAGGATGTCTTTTTTGTATCTTAAAATTCATATGCTAAAGTCTTTCAGGGGTGAAATATTTGAAATCAACACTTTCTCTGTTTTGACACGATATTGGAATTTACCAGTTTTTGGAGAATCTACTATGCACTTAGAAATTGATATTCTGTTATAGGATTATGGAGTAGGTTCAAGATCCAGTAGGAGCCTGTTATCATCAAGTTCTGCGATTCCTCCACTTCCTTCCAGGTCTTATAGCCTGAGAGGCAGAGGTGATTGTGATGAGTTTCCCTCGGTCGGGTTTTACTCTGGTTTGCTGGATTTGGATTCTTCTGATACCGAGTTATTGCCTCAGGTAATTTCGTAGCTTATATCTTATAAGTTGAGAAAACACTTAATTTATGCAGGACTGAGAGTTTAATACGTCATGTTATTGGTATGATTTGAAACTGATGAGCCTTAAGCATCTAAGCATCATCGGAGACAATCCACTTATGTAAGTTGAAATTTGTTTACTTATTAGTGAATTGTCATCATCTATATTTGAAGACATTGGACGGTTTTTGTTAAGTACGTCGGAGGATGTTTTATTTATATGCAGATGAAGTTTGTCAAAGAACACTTGTGTCACAAATCAAAAGGGGAAAAGAGAAGTTATAAAACCTATATTTACATTGCAATCTTATATGCCTTAAAGATTTTGTATTCCCGTTGGCCAAAAAAAAAAAAGAAAAGATTTTGTATTTCCATTTTAGATTGTTTTTTTGATAGCATCTAATCGCATTATAACCAATGAGGTAGACTCATTGGAGTATCTTAGAGATGATTATAGTGAAATATCTTTACCTCCCTGCACTACCACTTAATTCAACGATTAATCTCCAAGATTATATAGCTATGCTTCTTCTCGTGTGTGCTTTTTAGAATGAACAGATGTTAAAAGGGAAACTAGTGTGGGATAGCTTTCTTATATTGATTTTTGATTCTTCTCTCAGTCTGCACAGGCCTGTTTGTACGACTTATTAAATCTTCTATGGTGTATTTCTCGATAGGCATTTTCTGGCCAGCCTCGGAAAAACTCTTCTGATTATTGCATGCCAGATATCTCAAACAGATTTTCTCAGAGATCCCAAGACCTGCCTGAGAACCGCGTTGAGAGCCCAAACCAGGAAGCTAGTAATGTGGCTAAGATAAAAGTAGTGGTATGTTTTCCTCTGGCTTTATAAATCCTTGGTCTCATGTTTCTTCTGTGCATTGAATTGGAATTAGATTACCATTGGCTACTAATAAGTTAGTGAAGTTTATGAACCTCAAATATCTGCCCTGTTCTGCTTAAGTGATTTATGTTCTGTGACAGAGTGTGTCTTCATGCTAAATCCAATGCAGGTGCGCAAGAGACCGCTAAATAAAAAGGAGAGAGGAAGAAAAGAGGGAGATATTATCACAGTAGAGCCAAACTCCTGTTCTCTAACCGTTAATGAGACAAAACTGAAGGTAGCCACTAGTCACTGCACTTGCCATGATGCACACAACCTCAGCCAGTTATGTTGCAATTGATATAGCTGTAGGAAGTATTTCTTCTATGGAGTTGGTTTTCCCTAAACTTCACCTCTCGATGTCCTTTGCAGGTTGATTTGACCAAGTATGTGGAAAAACATGAATTTTTTTTTGATGCAGTGCTCAATGAAAGTGTTTCCAGTGAAGAAGTGAGCATGCATTTACTGACATTCATTCGCTAACTCATTACTGCATATCGGCACTGAATTTCTACTTCTATCATCATCTTGTAGGTTTATTCTGAAACTGTGGAGCCACTAGTCCCATTGATTTTCCATCGAACAAAAGCTACCTGCTTTGCGTATGGGCAGACAGGTTAATGCACACCCCTGCATTGGATTTTAAGCATTATAGATCTTTTGAGATTGCATAAGAGAAATTTAACTATAGGCTAAAAGTTGAATTGGAACATTACATTAATTAAATTTTCGTCTTCTAGGAAGCGGAAAGACATACACTATGCAGCCACTTCCCCTTAGAGCATCCCGGGATATGCTATGGTTGATGCTTCATAAGTACCGACGCCAAGGTTTTAAACTATATGTCAGTTTCTTTGAGATATATGGAGGAAAACTGTTTGATCTCCTTAATGCTAGGAGGTAATTTACTCTACTCCTCCACTTTCTTATGAATGGCAATCTAAAGAATCACATCGGGTTGTTGATGAATTGAATGCCATTTATGTAGAAAACTTTGCACAAGAGAGGATGGAAAACAGCAGGTGTGCATTGTTGGCTTGCAAGAGTATCAAGTGTCGGATGTCGAGACTATTAGAGAACTCATTGAGAAAGGAAATGCCACAAGAAGTATGGGTACAACAGGAGTGAATGAGGAGTCTTCTCGCTCCCATGCTATACTTCAGCTAGCGATCAAGAAATCAGCAGATGGATCAAAATTGAAGCCTGCAAAACTTGTTGGGAAGTTGTCGTTTATAGACCTTGCTGGAAGTGAACGTGGTGCAGACACTTATGACAATGATAAACAAACGAGGTTAGTCAGCTTCACAGGCCCTTCGTGCACTTGCTAAGAAAGTATAAGAAACTTTTCTTATTTTAGTAGTCATCTCTTGTGAAAATGTGTAATCAGTACTTTAGTAATTGCATTTTCCCATATTGCGTAAAGTTAACAAGTAGCCCCTAGATCACTGGTCAATAAACCATCAAGAGAAGAGTTTACAAATGGTTTCATTGTACATGTCGTACCAAAAATTACGGGCTGCATCGTTATACTTATAACCATATTATTGGGTTTAATTAGGAGATGTATTATGTGCAGATTGGAGGGTGCTGAGATCAATAAAAGTTTGCTTGCTCTAAAGGAATGTATCAGAGCTCTTGATAATGATCAAGTGCATATCCCATTTAGAGGGAGTAAGCTCACCGAAGTTCTGAGGGACTCCTTCATTGGTAACTCCAGGACAGTTATGATATCATGCATTTCTCCAAGCTCTGGATCATGTGAACATACTCTCAACACATTAAGATATGCTGATCGGTATGTATCGCGGTGTATGACGACTGTTTTGCAAACAGTCTCCATCATGAATCTGATTTTCTTTTTTCCCTTTCTTATGCCGATCCTAGGGTGAAGAGCCTAACCAAAGGAAGCAGCTCGAGGGGAGACTTAGCGCCCAAGGAAATGCTCAATGAGAAAGACATTCCTTGTGAAATAGATAGGCTAGCTTACCCTAAACAAATTGGCAGAGAAGCCTCACCACCCTCTATGATGATCGATCCTAGTCCTATTGGAAGAACTGAAATCAGCTTTCCAACAATGCCATTTTCAAATCATCACATCGGTTGTAACGTTATTGGGACAGATGCAGAAGTGCATAGTTCTGTTTCCATTGAGGAGAAGAGCACGGTAACAGAAAAGGATGCGTGGATAATGAAAAGAGAAATTGATGAAACATCAGCCTCCGAAATGCAATTGGAAGATGATCTTCATTTTTTGCTGAAGGTATTGTCCTACTCATCACCTAACTACTATTTTTTTTTTTTAGCCTGTTGCTTGGTTAATTAGAAATCTTTATGGCATTTTCTAATAGGAAGAGGATGAACTTATCAAAGCTCACCAAAGGCAAGTGGAGGAAACCTTAGACATTGTTAGGGAGGTCAGTTTCAATTAGCTTTACTTCTCTTTCCTTTTCTCTCTTGCCTTCTTCATGATAAATTTTAAATCAGCAACCGATTGATCTAAATATATAAAGCTATTATATCTATTGTAGTTTTATATTTATTGGTTAACATCTTTATTCGTGAACTAAGATTTTAATTGAAGCTTATTAAATATAACAGTTTAATTAAATACAAGCTACATGAGTTTTTAATGGTTATAAGCTCAAGATTTCTTGCTTTGATACTGGAATGACTTTTAGATCCACAACAAACAGATTTAAAAGCGACCTGTTAGATCTCCTGGTGTTTCATATTTTATTAGTATACAATTCTGACCCTAATGATATGTATCTTCTGTAGGAGATGGATTTGCTTAGTGAAGCTAATCAACCAGGAAACAATCTGAATGATTACATTTTCAAGTTGAATTCCATTCTAGCGCACAAGGCAGCAGGAATCCTGGAATTGCAAACTCGTTTGGCTCAATTTCGTAGACATCTTAATGAACAAAACATATTAACACCTTCTAACTTACAGAATTTTATCGGAAGCAGTGGCTAGAAGAACCCGAAATGGAAGTTCATCAAATTATGAAGAGCATCTTCAATGAGTTCCTGCTTGGTGATATTAACTTCTACAGAAATCCGTCACCATCATAAAGATGATCCAAAGATTTGGTGCACATCTAAAGTGAAGTCTCGGTTCCATACTTAATGTGATATTAATTGATGACATTCATGGTTACTTAGTTTGGTAACTTATTAGTAATACAAAATTTAATACTAGTATATCACATTGGGACAATGTTTTCTTATCCTATATGGATGTTTCTGTTCATTCCAAATTTCCAATCATAAGTTGTCAGTATTGAGAAAAGAAATAAAACGTGAGATGTATTCAAAATTTCTTATATATGACAGTATATAATTACAGGGAGCAATGTTTTCTTATCCTAAATGGACGCTTCTGTTCATTCCAAATTTCCAATCATAAGTTGTCGTATTGAGAAAATAAAAAAAAAAAGCGATACGTATTCAAAATTTTTTATATGTGGCAGTATATGATTAGAAGAGGCGCGAACACGAATGCCGTTTTGAACTTAGGTCCCACGCACATATGTGGCATACAATACACACATCAGATGTTTTCAATTCTTAGTGGCATGTTTGTTGTTCTACTCAAAAGCTGGATCACCCGTGGCTCTTGTCTGCTCGATTATTGTGTTGTAACTCCCCATGTGCAAGACATGTTTCAATGAAAAGACGCTTTCTTGTTCTCTTTGACGATATTAGCCGTAAACGTTGACAAGTGATGAAGTGTTTTGATTAACATCAAGGTTGGATAATTGGTGATTAATTCAATATTAAGAGCTGCATCAACTTAACATCTAGGATATGTGTCGGATATAATCGAAATATCTCATCGGGTTAAGGCTCCCTAGATAAAATTTAACTCCATTTTGTGTTCTTTTGGCATTGTTTTTGTATTGGTTTGAAAATAGGTTCTTCGCTGACAAAGGTATCAACAAAAAGGAAAAAAAGTAAAACTAATACGAGTAATTGATGAATAATAGGTATAAGACCGACATCGAATGATAATAGAGTTGATACTAAGCGGATACAGAAAAAAAGAATAAAAAAACACAGATAACAATATATATCCTCTATATGGAGTCGTTTGATGTCATTCAAAATGGTCCATGCGTCATTATTAATAGTTTACGTAGCATATATAGAGTTGTTGGTCAAGATAGTAACAATCACTCTTTAGATCAAGAAGTAGATATCCAGAGTTTTTCTGGTAATAGATAGAAAAAGATTGGAGTAGTTCATGACCATGATGAGAATGGCGAATCATTCTGGCCTCAGATCTGATTTTCTTTGACAACCAAATAAAATAGATGGCCTTACGATGATGCCGACAGATGACAAAATTCAGTGACTGATTTATAGATGCACATAGTTTATTGACCATTCTTATTGCATCAGAGGTGATTTATACCTTTTTTCTATATGGTTTACGTATGGGTTCGGATAGGAGGAAATCGAAGTACATCACAAATAAACTTAGAAAATGGTTTCCACTCTTCGGTTATTTTTGTTTCTCTTTAAATTTAGAAAGAAAATGAAGAAAATGCATGGAAATTGTGGGAAATTACAAAAGTAACCTCATAAAAGGAGGAATCGGGGTAAGATGAAAGGTAATTTAGTCAAGTTATTCTATTATTTCTATTCTTTTCTTTTCTTTTTATTAATAAAATAAGGAAAACCGAAACATTTCCACCAATTCCTTTCTATTTCTACACTTTATATCTAAACAAGGGTAACAATTACATTTACTTTTATTTCTTTTCTTTTGCTTCCTATAAATTTCCTTTCATTTCCACTTTGCTTAAGAATTGCCAAATATAGTGTAAGTTTTGATAATGCCACCATGGCTAAGATAGTAGAAGGTTGAACATGTTAGCTTAGAATTTGGAATCAAGTTTAATTAATCTTATTATGTTTGATTGATTTCTTTTATAGAAAATTTGAGCTTGTAGGGTTACGGCAATGCTAGATAGTGCAAGAATTTGTTACTTATTATATAGAATGTAACAAGACTTAGGATGGCCGAATTCATGCTTCAGTGGTGCATGGAACGTGAAATACTCCCAAGAGATATTCATTAAAGACATAAAATAGAATAAAAGATTATCTTGTTGAAATGAATTGATGACATGCCCCATAATAAAGCAGATAAAATAATATAATTCCAATAAGTGAAGGATAATAAGGAATAGGATTCCCTTATCCCTTTTCTATAAATAGGCCTTTACCCTTTCCTTAAAAATCACTCCAGCAAGTATTCTCTTGTGGCGATAAAGAGAAGGAGAGATGAAAACATCCTTGACCAATGTTCACCACATTGGTAGGAGAGTTACCTTGGGGAGTTCCGTGGATCTCTTTTAGGCCTTGGATATGATACGGAAAGGAAGAGCTTGAAGACCCGTTTAGTCTAACCTGGTCATAGTTGTATCTTTTGTTCTAAAAAAGTTTTGTAATCAGTAATATTTTGAAAGAACTAATCGTTGGACATTCTAGATACTTTATTCCAGTACTTGTACTATGATAGTTGGTATTTCTTCTTTAGTTGTACATTGTTATTTTATAGTTGTAGTTAGAAGCTTCATGAGTGTTGGATTGGATGTTCTCTCTCCTAAAAGGCAGTTATCATAAATTGTCATGATTGGGATACCCTACAACGCCTGAGAGCAATCACTATTATTATCTCTTTCTGTTATTCTAGCTATATCGATTAGGCATAAGTGCTTACATTCTCCAACTTCCATAAATGTTTTACTCCATAATTCACTCTAATTTAGTCATTAATAATCATTTGTACAATTTAAGAAAGACTTAACTAATACAAAAATTCAAGCAAGTGATTAGATAGAAGTGGATTAAGTGGAAAATAATTCAATAAAGAAGTAGGCATTGATTATTTACACTTAATTGATACAAGTAGTGCCATAGAAAAAGATGATACTACTGGTTATGATATATATATATATACATATATACATACATACATACATAAATACATGCATTCATATAAACATTTATATAACTTTGAATATTTTTGATACATTCACTATAATAATTAAGTGTAATAGCTACTAATAATTAGTGCTATTTTAAAGGAAGTGTTGCTGTTAGTAATTAATTATAGCATCTTTTTTTTCCGGCTATCTCAGTAGCTATGTATAATAAGACCCTTGTAAAAAATGCTACTAAAAGATAAAATATACTAGCAATTCTAGGCTATGTGAAAATTTTGGCCCTAACCTTTATCCTCCAGTAATTTTTCATCATCCTTCTCACTTAATTTTCCATTTTCATTTTTCCTATTCTCAATCTCTCTCATACACTCTCTTTGACTTCTTTGGTATGTTGCAAGACTTCTTTACTTATGTTTTTCACTGCCCTTAAAAAAATCTTTGATTTGGCTCTTTCTTCACTAGCATTTTTGAAAGGTTAGCTACATTACACGCACATTACTTGATTTATGTCATTTATGTGGTCTGCTAGGGTTTCAAGTGAAGGTTTATTTATGAATTTAGCTACCAAGTCTTGTTTTGGTATAGCTCCATGTCTTCTCTCTAATTTTGAATTTTAATTATTTGTTCATATTGCTCTTAACGAATGGTTGAAATGTTTCTTTTCTTATTTTTTTTACTGCTTATATGTGTTGGATGTTAGATTTAAATGTTTAGTTTTGGAAATTAGGGTTTTAGTTGCAAGTAGACTATTTAATTAATTGTTGGCTTATTATGTGTAGAAAATACATCTGTTATCATAAACTAGGAGTGATCATGCTATATATTGTTTGTTTCGCATGGAGTAAGGGATAATAAGTGTTGTTAACATTGCAAGAATGATAAGTTTTGTTGTTTAATATATATATTAGTTTTGAAAGAATAGATTTACGAATTCAATCAATTAGGATTTGAAGAATATAAATTACCAAAATCGAAAATTTGGATGATTGAAGGAAGGACATGGACATTAGGTCTTAATGTTTTTGATCATTTGCCTTTCTATAGGGTTTATTGGTTCTTCGTTATTGTGCTCACAAGAAGTATCTTACTTGGGAGGAGTTGAAGTTCATTAGAAGAATGAGCCAATGTGGATGTGCTTCTGTTGTAAACTTCATCCTGAAAAGTAGTGTAACTAATAAGATAAAAAAAATACCATTCAACCACAAGATGTAGCTTTTATATTCAATGTAAAGAAATGCTTGCATTTCATTGCAATGAATCCATAGGAAGTAGCTTGAGAATTGATTATAAGAATGTAAGAAAACCAATGAGGAGCCATGTCCATTGAAGGTCTCTTATAATTATTTTACATTTATATAAGGGCATATAGAATCTATTTGCAATTAATTATTTTATTATGGGGAACAGGTTGTGTGCATTGGCTACTTGAGACTTGAGCTTGAGAATACTATTAATTTCTTAGAAGCAACTAAGTTTTTAGCCTTTTTCCATTCTGCTGCTTGTTTGAAGAAACCATTGAAGGTTGTGATTGTTGGAGTAGGTAAATATACTTGTTGGTTTTCCTTTTGACGATTATTCAATTTCTCTAGAATATGTCATTTCCACTTTGTATGAACTCTACATGGAATACTATGAGGAGGAAATATGTAAATTTTTCTCAAAAACATGGAAAATCGAATATCCTATTCCACACTTGTAATGTATTTTCTTAGTTATGAGAATAGGTAAGTTGAGATAGTTGATATATTGATTGAGAAATTGGTAAAATAGATGAAGGAATATTGGGAGAAAGAATTCTGCATGCACTTTTATGCACAACCAATCATATAGGTGAATATTCTCAACTTTTAATGCTATTTCTCAAAGGAGATATCTCTTTCTCCAAATGTTATTTAATTATTCTTATCACTTAATTGCTATTTGCATTTGATGATGGTAATGATGTAACAACATTGTTTTCTTTTGTTTGTAACTTTTTCTTTCTTTTCTGGCTATATCTTGGTTGTTTTGTAGATTTCCTTTTAGGTTTTTTTTTTTACAAATGGTCATAAATATGTGATAGTCTCTTTTTGTTTTATTTTAAACTTCCCCCACCCTAAAGATGTGATGGTCTCTTTATAGAGTCAATTATGCACCATCTCTTAACAAATGGTGGTGATTTGCACTCCGGCTACAAAAAATCCTCCGCAAAGCAACATAATTTAGATGAAGCAGTGGCAGTGATATGAATTTCACTAATGTAAAATTTTAAAAGTGTGAATAATGAGAGAGTTGGATGGGAACCTATCATATTTTATTCAAATATGCTCAATTTTATTAGTCTATGTTCATTAATGCTTGAGAAAGGCCTTATTGTTTCCTCCACCCCCTCCCTCCCCCCCCAAGATTCTAATGGATTCATTGTCAATAGCAATGGTTGGTTATCTCTTAGAATTAGCATTTGTAAATCTATATAGATTTGCCAAACTACATTGGAGTTGAATATTCTAGAATTTTTCAGGTTTGGCTAGTTTATTAACTACAAAATATTAGGCTGATGTTAGGCACCAACCTCTATTATTAGAAGTGATGGATGTTTTCGGTGGAAAGGTATCTATGTTGCTCTATTTTCATCATTATTTCTTGCGCAATAATTTTTCTTCGGCTTGTAATAAATAAATCATGCATATTGCTTAAGTAATAAACAAGGCAAATGAATGGCAAGAAATATAAGCTACACTTCCAATGCCTAAAGGCATACTCTTTCAAGTAGCTTAGTAAGGAACATGGTCGAATAGATTGGAGCTTTTTTTTCTACAACCTGTTAAGAAGTTAATCTTATTTTGCTTCTTACAACCTAATTATCCTTAGGTTGCTACGTGGAAAGATGCTAATGGTGATTGGTACGGAACAAGCTTACATATATTTTATAAGTTTTGTTTCTCAAATATTTATTAAGGGTACCTATAAGTGGAACAAATGCTTATATCTATATATCATGAGTCTTCCTTGCTTCTCTATGGGAACTACTCGTGTGTATTAGCTTATTAACATATAAAATCTACAGGCAACCATATCTTTACCTTTATCATATATTTGCATGTACTTATTGCTATGCATTTTTTTAAATTTATAGTCTTTTTATGGCATTAGTGTAGGAAACTTTAGTTTCTTTGCTGTAGAATTTATCTTTTGGTTAGTCGCATCTAAAACAACTAGTGTTCTATTACCTTATAATGTAAGAAGGAAAGAACTTATGCAATCCTTAGTATAAGTATTTGTAAATTCTATTATAGTTGAATGTAGTAGCATGTGTGACTTGCATATTATGAGAGTTCCCATCTCTAATTTATACTTATTGTAACATTAGTAAAATAGTTTCAAACTGCAATTAATGTTTGGTTTACTTGGTTAGTTGCTTTGTCTATTCTTAAATTTTGTTGTCTACTTTTTCAAGGTTAAGTCCCAAAATTTATCCATAAAAAGGTGGGGGACGGTGTTTTCATTTATTCAACTTATGAACCAAAGTAGTTTGAGTAAATTTCTTTCTTATACATTGGAGACAATGTTTGTTACTAGGTATAAGGTTTTTAATAGCTATATTCCAATTTAGACTCTTGATCATTCAACTGTTATTTATTAGCAACGATGCCCGATAGGTAGTCCGAAGTTTGTTCTCTAAGTACAAGTCTAATCAATAAGGCAATAGATGGTTTGTGCTAATTTCCCATATGGTGCCAAACCTTAATGGTTTAACATTCACTTTATAGGAACCTTTGAAATAATTTAATTATTATAATAGTTTTAAAGGCAATTTGATGACACCATTATTTTGAAGGAGCTAGCAAAAGTGCAATCCGATAATTTAATGGTTAAGCAATATTTTCAGTCTACTTATCTTTAGTCAATGAGCATGGTCCATTGGTTATTAGGACTATTATGTAGATAGAAAGAGATGATTATTAGGACTAATATTATCTCTTGTGACCTTTTTTATTTTGTTTATGTTGGATCAATTTAGAGATCTGGATCGATTAATACATATGGCATCAACCTTTCAAAGTATGTATCTACATCTTTAGCTAATATGATAAAAAAAGTGCTTCGAGATATTTTTCCAAATGAATGCACAGTATTATATTCATTTATTTTATATGTTTGGATTGAAATAATGCTTATAGAAATAATTTAATTGTGATAACATTTTGAGAAGTCTACATGATGTGTTATAAGTTTAATTAAGATATGACATAGGACTCTTAATATAGTTGGAGAGAATCCTTGAGGATGTTGAAGGAATTGAGACTTCTAATATTGCAAATTGGTTTCTAAGTTACATATGTCGTTCTCTAACTTGACAATTAGCTTTGTTTGTCAAATTTTCATGTAAGTGATCCTTTTATTTCTTCTTTGATATTATAGTCATCAATAAATATATGTGCTATACTGTTTTGGATTTTTATGAAACAGGGCTTTTATATCATGCACTATAGTAGACCGGCTTACTAGGACCTAGGAAGGTGCAAATGAAATTGGCTAGATGTATGGTCATCGAGTAGTTCGTTAGATGTTTGGAATTATTGATTGGTATATGATATTGTAATGGAAACAAACATCAAACTCTTTGTAATTTACATGTATTTTTGGATTTTAGCTGTTGTGCTATCATAACTCATTCTAGGGAATGAAATATTGTAAGGATTCATATATATATTCAAACTTTTTTTTTACATATAATTGAATATTTTCTTTAATGAAAAATTAAATTAGACATTATCCCTGTAGTGGATTGTTTCCAAGGTGTTGCTATTATAAGTAATATATAAATCATTCATAGATGAAAATGAGTATATATAAATGATAATTGTACAAAACAACGTACTTATCTAAATGATTTCTCTAACAATTATATGTGATTTAATAGAATTTTAATCCAAAGTGTATGAATTTTCATTAAAATCACATATAATTTGTTAAGTGTAATTCATATTTTTATGTTTTAATGTTCAAAAGTTATGTTTATTTAAATAATTTAAGGTCTTTATGCTTGTTCTTATAGGTCTTGAGGCTACCATGTCTCCACATGAGAACCCCCCTCCCCCCCCACCCCAAAAAAAAAAAAAGAACAAAGGCATGGAGCAGGAACAACTGGCTTGATGGTAATCCCAGCTATCGTTAAGTTGGCATTTAGAACAGAACCTTTTTAAGTATCACAAAGGGTGGACCATACCGCCCTGATGGTTGTCTCAGCTATTGTCATAACGGTATCTACCATCATGTTAGTAATACTATCAAGATGGTACCCTCTTGATATAAAAAATTGCAATTTGCAACTCATTTAGGGGATGTGATTTTTTTTTTCCTTTTCGACTTCCTTTCTTCTTTTCTCTCTAGGGTTTTTAGGGTTCCACCTTCCAAGGTTATTTTAGGTTAGATTTAGCTTAGATTAAGTAAGTTTTAGTGGATTCCAACCCCAGGATGCATGTAAAACATCATTTTAACACGGATTGAAGATTGGAACTCTTCTTGTTAGGTGATTTCTCTCTTTAACCAATTTCTTGTTGTTTTGGAATGTTGTTTAACTTTATAATCTTGTTGTATTCACCAAGATTATGAATCTTTTAATGTGAATGAATTAATATTTGGTGTTTGTGTTGTTTATTGTGACTGTGTGTTACATGAGTCATGGGTTTTAAGTATTAAACATGTATTTCACTTGTGAAGGAATGTGAGTAGATTGGGATTATGCATGAGGCATGATTTCTAGTCATTTCCATACATGTTTAACTTGGATTAATGATAACCCTGATTTTAAACATATTTCATATGGTGATTTTATAGTATTTCCCTTACATTTTTTGTTTTCTTTAAAGAAATTGATACTTAATTGATTAAAATTTTGATTAGTAGGTTTGAACGCGTTATATGATCGAAAACGAAGAAAAGGAATCAAATTTCACTCAATTCGGAGTTCAAATAAAGAAGTTATGAAGTTTTGAAGTTGTGTAGAAAATTTTGCCTTAGTACAGAAAGTTACACGACCTGGGGACATGGCCATATCCCCGGCCATGTCTGGTGACGAAAACGGAATCTTTGTAATACACATATAAAAGGGTATCTTAGGGTTTCAAAAGAGATGGGAGACATTATAGAAACGGAGAGACACAAGAGAAGAGAAAGAGAATTAAGGAGAACATCAAGAAAGAGGTGGAATATTAATCAAGAAAGAGGTGAGAACAACATCGATTTCAAGATTAGAGAGATCGTTCATCAAATCAAGAGGGGTTTTCTATGCTTTATTTTATGTTTTTGATGGAACTCGTTTTTAGATTCGTTATGATAGCTTAGAATTCGAGTATTTAGGATTATGGAACCTAAGGTTTCATGTAACCCTTAGATTGAATTATAATTTCAATAAAGTTTCTATCTTTTCTTGATTCAATTATATTGTTTAATTGTGGATTGATAATTCTAGAGTGTCAACATATGATATTATGCATGTTGATTGAAAATTGCATGTGTAATTAGATCTAGGCATAATTGAAGAGAATTACATGTATACTTAGAGATAAGATACATGTTTCTTCCAGAAAGTTGATTGTTTGTGTGGGAATTCATTATACATTAATGCAATTCTAAATTATATTACTAAGTGAAGAGATTCCGGTAAATAATTTAGGATTAGGGTTAATATGCTTGAGAAAGGTATTAGCTTTAATTGTGAATCCCTCCGGTCAAGAATTATAGAAACTAAATTGAATATATTTTAAAAAGGTTATATGTTAAACACTAGGGGAAATAATTCCTAAATACATTATTGCATACTTGAAGTCGTTCGTAGTTTATTGCTTCCTAATTTGCGTAATTAAGTCTCATAAGTAGTTTAGTTGTTAATTTCAGTATTTTTAATTCATTCAACTCATCATAATTTTCTGGTTAGATAATAAAGCTAAGGTTAATATTAGTACTCAAAATTTCTGAGGGATCGACTCAGACTCATATTCGCTATATTAAAATTGATAGGTGTGCTTGCCTCATATCAATTAATTATTGATACATGTTGATTCAATTAAGATTTCACTTTTGGAATCAATCCTTAATCTATATACACATAAACAATAGAAGAACTCAAATATCATACCTATTGTTAATTCATTTACTTAGTTCTTAATTGTAATCATTGGAATGTTGGAATCTCGTCCTTTGTTAAATTAGGAGTTGTTCTTAGATTTGGATAATATAATAAAAGTTGTATCTTTATCCTTTTTGCAATTAGATTCACTTAGTTATTCGCATTAAACTAGTTGTTGAGTTTTGTTTAATAAAAGAATCAAAATTTATTTGGCCTGCCTAGATATGAATAGTACTAAAACGATTGAGAGTTAGCATACTATTCCTTTGGGAAATACGACCTTAGAGTTTACTCTATACTACTAATTGATCGGTATGCTTGCCGAAGTTTTTTTGGTTTGCATAAGTTTTTATCAAAATTTGCAAGCTTGATTGCTTAGTAATATATTGATTCCACTTATTTAAAAAGGACTTAATTTTTCCAATTAGTATGTGACTTGTGGAAGGGGTGAAAGTGATACCAAGTTTTTGGCACCGTTGTTAGGGAATGGATAGGTTCTAATTTAAGTTATTAGGACTATTTGTAGACTAGGCTTTATTTTGAAAAACAACAAAATGATTTTTTCCTTTCTTGTAAATATTTATTTATTTCCTTAAACTTTGTGCATAGTTCGGGTTTCTACTCTTTTCTATTCTCCTTTTGTAGGTACTTGTGTAGAAGACCTACTAAGTACATTGAATAGTGTTACTAAGTGTTAAGATTGAATTTTTAGGTCAATGGATAGTATAGGTGATGATATGGAATGGTCTATCCCATTTTTGTATTGTCCTATTGAGCTAAGAAAGAAAATATATCATTTTGAGCAATACCATGGTGAGTGCCTATTGAATGCTTGGGAGAGATTTAATAAGCTAATGAGAGAATGTTCTTTTCATGAGCTACCGACTTGTCTACAGTTGTCGATATTTTTACATGGAATAGATGCTTATGCTAGAATGATATTGGATAGACTTGTTAGTATAATGTGTATGCCTGTAGAAAGGGCGATCATGCTGATTAATAGTTTCACAAGACCCTTACTTAAGGGGCTACAGCTTCCTTATTTAGTAGTCCATTTAGTTGGTCTAGGATAATAAGAGAGCACTCAGTACTAAGAAAGTAATCAAGAGTGGCACCACTTGTAAGAAGAAGATTTAAGGTAGGGTAGTACTGCAACCCCCTTAGTTATACCAACAACCTTAGACTTTGAGATTGCAAGGAAAACTTGATGGGTTCATTGTATTCGGAGCAAAAGTGAGTCGAAAAGTTTGGAAAGCAAGAAATGATCATTCAGGGGTTAGAGTCTCAATTACTACAACTAAAGGAACGCTTGGCTCTTTTAGTAGCTAAAGAAAAGTTAAGTGATGGGTTTAATAGTTCTCAAAGTGACAATGATGAAGTTTCTTCAATTATAGGAGGCCCAAACCTTATAATCCAAATGATGATAAATAAAACGACATTGCAGGCATTTGAAGAAAAGGCTCAATAAGATGAACTAGCAATGAAGAAGTATGAAGAGATAGTATAAGAAGAGGGTTGGACGGGTGATGAAGAAGAGAATGGGGTTGCTTTTAAAATGAAGAGAGAGCAATGAACTATGACTAAGTCTATAGAGGATGAAGAAGTGGTGTTTATATCAAGAGACACAAGAGTTGATGGTAATTCCTTAAGGGCTAGTGAGGTGAAGATTTGGGAAGAAAAACTAGCCTGGGAAACTGTAGTTGAGAGGCTTACTCAAGTGACCATAGAAGGGTTTGAGAAGCTAAGGAAGAAGCTTAATAACATTGTGAGTACCTCTATACCCATTGAGCATATAAAGGAAGTATAGCTTAGGTTTTGCAAGAAGGTTGGTAGGGAAACTCCAAAATCTACATCATGTAAACAAGAGGAGATGGTATAACAGGAGTTAACCCCTATCATTAATGAGCCCATTGTCAAGCCATATGTACCATCGATGCCTTTTCCATAAAGGCTAAGAATGAGCAAAGATGATGAGGAATTTAAGAAATTTGTGGAGATGTTCAGGAAGCTGGAGGTAAATATCCTACTGATTGATTTACTAGAGTGAACACCTTACTACTAGAAGTTCTTAAGAGAAGTTTTAAGTAAGAAGAGGAGGATGGACAGGTGAGAAATGATCTTGTTAGCTCAGACATATGTTGAAGTGGTAAGAAACATCCTTCCCTCTATATTAAATGATTTGGGAAGATTTGTATCAACCTTTACCATTGGTGATTGATTCTTTGGGAATGCATATTATGACTGTGGTGTTGGTGTTAATATGATTTCCGCATCTGTGGTTGAAGAGTTAGGGTTAAAGGAGAAAGTAAAGAAGTCTGAGTTAACCATTCAATTTAATGATCGTTCTTTGAGAAAACCCCAAGGGATGATTGAAAATGTATTGGTAAAGATAGATTAGTTGGTGTTTCCTATAGACTTTATAGTAATAGACATGGATAAAGATTTAGTGACACCAATCATTCTTGGGCACTCATTCATGGCCATTGCTAGAACTACCATCGACATTAAGAATAGTAAGGTGTTCTTGAGGGTTGGAAGAAAAGAACGAACTATGAACATTCAAAAGAGGTAGAAAAGAAATGCCCCTAAAGACATGAAGCCTGATACAACACTTGATGCTCCAAGTAAAGAGGTGATTAATTCAACTCAAGACAAGCAGGATAAAGCTAGAAAGAAGAGAAAAGAGGTTGATGATAAGAGACCTTTGAGATTTGACCTACCTTAAGCAAAGGAAAGAGCAGGATAGTTCGAATGGGGGACTAAAAACATAAGCGCTAGATGGGAGGCAACCCATCGATTCTATTTACTTATCATGCATCTTTCTTTCTTTTCATCTTTTAAGTTATTTCACTTTTGTTTTATTCTTTGAGAAAATAGAAAAATTAGATACATTGAGATGGTTTATGTTCATGTACATATATTCAAAGAGGCTTGAGGTTGACAATAAGTAGACTTGAAGAACAAAAAGAAATCATGACAAAGCAACTCAGCTTAATCCATAGGACAGTCTTATTATAACCTTATCTTCTCAATTTGTAATTAATGATAAGTTGAAATGATAAAGGAACTTAAAGTTGGGGGTAAGGAATGTGCGAAGTGGATTGAAGTTGTGTTTGTAATTTTTGTGCTGAGTTATTTAGTGGTTGAGTCTATTTTATTTTCTTGAAATTTCTAAGTTGTGTTGAAAAAGAGTAAGTAACTTTTATTTTCATTGTGTTCATAAATAAGGATCAAATGGATTAAACTCTTTACATTACTCTAGAATTAATGGACTAAATCTTTGGATTAGATTATCACCTTTTATATTTAACTTTAGATTCATGAGCTGAGAATAAGATGGTTTCACTAGTTAGAGTTAAATATTTACTTTTTAGAAAACTGATTTTCATGTATCGTGCTCATTGAATTTCCAAGTAGCTAAATATAATGTTGGAGAAAACTTCACAACTATTAGGGGGGTTGGGTTGTGGCAGTACTACTATGTAATACGCAAAGATCTGATATTAAGTACCATCCTTGATCAAAAGCCTTTGGCATACTATACGAAGCATTTCACAATTGAAACTTTCTCTTGTCGAGCCCTATTTTGATTTTTCTTAATTTAACTTATATTAAGTCCAACTTGCTTAATATAAGTTACTTGACATAAAATTAAGGAAAAATATTTTTTTTAAAAAATGTTTAAAAAAATACTTTAAAAAATCATTTGGAGTTGCCAACCACTTAAACTGTTAAAAAGCTAAATTAGGATTTTTGAGCTAGAAAAC
The DNA here is from genome assembly GCA_024138005.1 of Lumnitzera racemosa. Taxonomy (NCBI): domain Eukaryota; kingdom Viridiplantae; phylum Streptophyta; class Magnoliopsida; order Myrtales; family Combretaceae; genus Lumnitzera; species Lumnitzera racemosa. The sequence continues at coordinate 32,495,604 of JAMXBC010000007.1, forward strand.
CCTAATTTCGATGTTAGTCTACGGATTTTCTTAAAAAATAATTTTTCTAGAATATTTAACTAGAAAATCCAATTTTAGGAGATAACCTATTAAGACCAAGTTACCATGTAAAAATAAAAAAGAAACTAACTAATAGGCCTTTATTTTAAATTTTTTCTAAAAAAAGTGAAAATATGTAAAAATGTACAAATGCACAAAAATGAATTTTTAATTATTTTTTATTACAAAATTTTCCTAAAAAATGAAAATAAAATAAAATATGTTACAAAATTTATGGTTACACTTAGACTTGGGCGAAGGCTGGTTCTAAAATGTGAACTGGCTTAGCTTGGAAGTGGGCGGATCGAACTGCTGGGCTTTAAGAGCCTAGGCAGTTCAAGAGGGCGGGACTGCCTAAATAGATGGGTTGCAAGCCACTAGCCAACCCGCCATTGAATAAGTGATTTACCCCCTTAAAAAAAAAAAGAAAGAGAAAGAGAAAAGGAATGCTACTAAGTTGGAAAAAACAATTTGATAATATCTAATAAGTTATTGCATGTCAAAACTACTTTATTTGTAATGGTGAAGGACAGTTTTTTTAAAAAATAATATTATGAAACTAATGATAGATGACTAATTTTAAGTTAATTATATGTTAATGATAGATAGAAAATTTAATTTCGGTTAATGTAAGTTCTTTTTGTAAAACTTATCAAATGTTAAGAACTTGAATATGATAAAAAATAAAATAAAATTTGAGGGAAAAAAATAAAAAAGTTAGAATCATATTAAGTTGGAAATTAATAAAAAAAATTGGTAATTATTAATGAGTTAATACACTTAAAAAAAGAGACAAAAGAGAAAACATTATTAGAAATTATTAATGTATTAAATAAAGAAATTAATAAAATTTATAAAAAATCAAATATTAAATAACCACCAGCTTACTGGCTAATGAGGGTTTACCGTGTCATCGACCCATGAATCAGCATTTCAAAGCCGGTTTGGCCTAGTGCCCAAGTTTAGTTATACTGGAAGTGGTTATGTACTCACTAATCGGAATCAAATTGACCGTAGTTCTCATTTTTATAAAAGCTTTAGTTGGTTGACAAATTTTATTTTTAAAAATAAGCCAGGTTTATGTTTTTTAATCAGTTTATTTTTATCAAGTAAAATCCTAAAAAAAATTAATTTTTATTCCCAATTTAAAAAAAAGGACCTAAAGACTCAATTTTTAAAAAGACTCCAAGGTAATTTTCTTTATTTTAGGAAAAACTGCTACATGAGAAAACTTAAAAAAAAAAAATCCTAAAGCACGTAAATGAGAGAAAATAAATAAAAGATGCATGTTTTATGATATGTTAATATGCAATTATCATGGAAAAGATGCTGTTTTATGAAAAATAAATGTAATTACTATAGAAAAGAAGCCTAAACTATAGAAAAGAAGCCTAAACTATAGAAAAAAAATATTTAAATCATGGAAAAGATATTAACATTATAGAAAAAAAGTCTAAATCATTGAAAAGATATTCAAATAATGGAAAAGAAGCCTAAATCATGGAAAAGAAGCTTAAGCTATAGAAAAGAAGCTTAAACCAAAGAAAAGATGCTAATTAAATTTTTTTTATTTTATGAAAAACTAATAAGTAACAAATTAATTTTTTTAAAAATCCCTAAAATACTGACTTTATTTAAAAATGTAGATTTAATGAAAATTATGCAAATTTAAACAAAAGATGCAAATTTCCTATAGAAGTGTAATTTCTAACAAAAATATTGAATTTTATTAAAATGTGTAATTTTGACTAAAAGTTATAATTTTATGCCAAAACATGCAATTTATATAAGAGATGCGAAATGCACGAATCAATGGAAATCAAAAAGGCATGTAAAGACTCAGATTAGTAATGATTCTACATAAAATCCTAATCGTGTAAAAACTAACATAACACCTAAAACTCACATAAATAATAGTGGATAAATAAATCATATAATTAAAAGAACTAAAACTAGCCCTAAAATAAAACCTATTACAATTATTGGTGCCTGGTGATACCTAATAATAGAATGAGGAAGTTGTTTGCGAGTTGGATCGACTCAAGTTTGGGTCAACAATGGCAATAGCAAATTCAACTTTGTGCAGGGACTTCTAGACACAGGATTGAGTAGGGACGTCAACTTTCGTGAGGAAGTGATTAGTGAAATTGATGTTAGCATCAATGTTGCAATGTTTCGTGGTGACTTGATAGTGTTTGAAGAATCAAGCTGTGGTAATGGTGTTTTGTATTGTAGTTGTGAGAGAAGGTCTGTGAACAGTCGTGAGGTTAAGTTAGCTCATCACTGCTATGTATGGTTGAGTGAGCGTGGGATTTGTGATTTGGGGGTTGAAGGAGCTGTTGTGGTTGTTAAGAGACTGTGTAATGGTTTGGGGGATGTAGATTGCATGTTTGAGTTAAGTTGGAGTAATATGGTGTTGTGAATAAGATGTACAGTGTATAGAGTATGGACTATGAAGGTTGTTATGCATGAGAGTCAGAAAAATTGTATGTATAAAATTGTGATTTTTTTTTTAATGGCCAAAGTCTACTATTTATAAATGAATAATTTTGAATATTTTAATGAGGATTCAATCTTGTCTAATCTAATATTCATAAGATATGACAATATTCACTTTTGATTTGTTAATTTCTCAAATCATCTAATCACCATTCAATCTAATCTACTCTTAAATTCTAGAAGCTTCACAATCTATTTGGGCTTTCTATCTTGGGCCCTACCCAATCCATCTTATTTTAAATTGACCGTGACCCAAAATACACATGTTAACCATTTAATAAATCTTGATTCTAGTTTAATTAGTCTAAGTAACATATTTTTAAATTAGATAAAAATCTACTTTATGCTTTACAAGACTATTTTTAAAAAATATTTTTCTAATGAAACTCAATTATTTAAAGACTCGAATTTTTTAAATTGTACGTATATTTCTAGCTATTGTCTGATCCGGCCTTAAATTGACTTGACACTTTGTATATTTAATTTTTTTTTTCAATTTTTCAATTTATATATTTATTTTTTATTTTTTCCATTTTTTACTTTTGTTTTTGTAAACCTAGCCTATAAATAAAAACAAACTAAAATTAAAATAAATGATGGAAAAAATGGGATGTCTACAATTTCCCTTCTTTGTAGTAAAGTTTGATTAGAATTTTGCTACAGAGACAAAAAAAGACAAATCATTTTTGTTAAGTCCTGACTTAAATTGACAAGGTGAAGATTACTGACTACAATGGTTAGTTGAGCAATGTCTCATCTTGAATGGATGATGTTAAAGGATATGGACATGAAAGGTCGATGCAAAGAATAAAAGGTCCATCTTGAAAGGATGGGGCAAAGAAATAGGAGGTTTGTCTTGAAAGGATAGGGTAAGATGAATAAGGGGCTTATCTTGAAAGGATAAGGCAAAAAGATAATGCTTGTCTTGAAAGGACAAGACAACAAGATAGAGGCTTATCTTGAAAGGATAGGACAAAAGGATTAAGGACCTATCTTGAAAGGACAGGATAAAAGGATAAGGGCCTGTCTTGAAAGGACATAGCAAAAAGATTAAGGGGCTCATCTTGAAAGGATGAGGCAAAAAGATTAAAGGGCCCATCTTGAAAAGATGGAGCAAAAAGATGAACTTGTCTTGAAAGGATATGGCAAAAAGCATAAGGGGTTCATCTTAAAAGGACAAGGCTAATAAGAGGCCCGTCTTGAAAGGATGGAGGGCCCATCTTGAAAGGATGGGGCAAAAAGGATAAGAAGCATATCTTTAAAAGACGGGGCAAAGGAATAGTAGGCCCATCTTGAAAGGACAAGGCAAAAGGAGGAGCCTCTCTTGAAAGGATAGGGCAAAATAAATAAGGAGTCTGTCTTGAAAAGATGGGGCAAAAGGTTAAGCTGCCCATCTTGAAAGGATAAGGTAAAAAGATAAGCCTGTCTTAAAAGGACAAAGAAAAATCGATAAGGAACCCATCTTGAAAAGACCGGGCAAAAAGAATAGGAGCCCATCTTGAAAGTACTGGGTAAAAAGGTTAAGAGTAGGCACCATACAAAAAATTTGATGTTCTTAAATAAAAATCAACTTCTCGAAAGGACATATCTTTTGAAGAAGAAAACTTAACAAAAGGTTTAGAAGGCATGGCTACTTTTTTTTTTTTTTATATCTATAATAACTAATGTTCCTTAATGTAGGATGATAAAAATGCCTATAGTCAAACTTTTTGAACTCTGAACACGAGATAACTAAAGTTCCCAAAACTCCTATGATAACCTAAGCTCTTGGTATAATGACAAAGGTTCCTCAATAATTTTTTCATAGGATGGCCGAAGCTCCTGAATATTCTCACACCATAGGAAAATCAAAATTCCTAATCTAAGGATGACTAAGACTCCTAAATTATAAGATAAAAGAATTCCCTAAACTTAAGGATAACTAAGGTTCTTGAGTGGTAAGATGATCAAAGCTCCTTAAGGATGGCTAAGATTCCTGGACATATGATGACCAAAGTTTCGAAAGGATAATAAAGACTCTTGAATTATAAGATAACTAAAGTTCCTAAGAAAGGATAACTAAGGTTCCTATTAAGATGACTAAAGTTTTTAAAGGGTAACTAAGGTTTCTATTAAGATAACTAATGTTTTGAAAGGATAACTAAGGCTTCTAAGTTATAAGAGATCACTGAAGTTCCTATCTCAAGGATAATTAAAGTTTTCGCTACAAATTCTCAAATTTTTCACTTTTTGAAACTTAAAGGGAAAAAGTATGCTTTTATTGAAAAACGGTTCGTGTTTTTCTTACTAACAAGTAAGCGAATTTATACCGATTGTAAACGTTACAAATAAATGATATGCTTATTCTTTTAGCCCATTAGCCATTCATTCTGCATCTTTGATTACTTGTTTGCTATGTTAAGGGAATAGAAAAAAAAAAAAAACTTAATTAAAGACCTTATTCTTCTTGCCATGGGGAATTGCCATTTGATTTTGGAGCAAAGTGCTTCTTGTACCTTAAGACATGCTTGACTTTTATATCCATAAGTTTCATACCAAAAATAATATCCCAATTATCTGAATTGTTTAGTTAAAGAAGACTTCCTCACACTTTCAAATGGTTTGTTTTCACTCTTGACTACGATTCCAAAAATTACGGTTAGTCTTGTAAGTAATACATTTTGATTGATTTGATAGGTCTTTTTCTTAGGGTTGTAACATAGTCTTTTGGTCATTAGGTTAAACCAGAAGAGATATTAATGTGTTAGCCAATTTTGAAACAATAAGTATCTTAACCGAGCCTATAAGTCAAGAACCTTAGTGGGAAAATATTACAATAGGCTTGCCCTAGTTTCACGAGTAGTGATTGTTTAAGATAAGTTAATTTCTTTAGTAAAAAAAGCTTCCTTAAGGGTGGTATAGTAGGTGGGACCATAGAATTGAAGTTTCACTCATTTGGGCTTAGAATAACTTTCTTAGGTTTGTGCTTTGAAGGATATTAGGGGTAGGTAGGGGAACTTATGTCTTTCATCTTTGGATTTGTAGGCTAAACTTTTTTAAGATACTTAGGTCTGGGGCCCTTTTTCCTCTTTTTTTTTTTCTTTCTTTTTTTGTTTTCCTCTTTTTTTTTTCTTTTTTCTTCTTTTTTTATTTATTTTTTTCTTTTTTTCTCTTTTTCTTTTCTTCTAGGTGATCACTCTCCATATGCTTGAGTTTCTATTTGAGGAGATTCAAAGCTGTAAAACCAAAAGTTTAAAGTATATAAGCCTAGTGAAGTAGGTATGGCTTTTGGAGGAGTATTTAAGAAAAATTCATGGTCTTGTGGTGTTTAAATGACTGTATGGATTTGAGTGAAGTATACAGTTTAAAGTTCTTCTTCATTTTAAAGAAACGAGTTATTTGTGGTAATTATTGCTCATGAATTGATACAACTGAAGCAAGCACAAGTTAACTTATTCCTTTTCTCAAAAATTTATACCCTTAACCTCTTAGTTGCCCTAGTGTAGGGTGGTTTTTGACAAGGTTTATTTTAAAAATCTCTAAAAAGCTCAAATGGGCTTACAAGGGGTAGTTGTGTTTAAGGTAACGAAATGAGGGCCTATTATCCTTTTAACCTACATATCACATACAAGATAAACCTCCTTTAAGGAATGAGTCTTATCTTCGCTTTCTTATCTCTCTACTCTTATGTGTGTTTTAGGTTAGTGTATGGGATTAGGGCTTACGGCTTGACTTTTATCATTCTAAACTCTTCGAATAATGAGATACTTTTCATTAGTTAAAAAGACTTGGAGTATTTTACTTGTTTGCCCCTATTTGTCCCAGTCTTATTTGATAAGACTAGATATTCTATTATGCCCCAATGGGTCACATGCCCCTTTGCCTTTAAAAAATTACCCTTTTAGACTCAATTAGATAGGTCCTTTTATTACCCCCTAGCCCAAGCTCATTCATAGTGGAGATAAACTTTATATTCGGTTTTAAGATTGGAGTGAGTAGGCTAGTTTTTGTTTAGGACCTTCTATGCTTGGAGAGAATTGGTAGATGAGTAGGCTACATGTTTAGGACTTTTCTAGCTTAAAGTAGGTTGAAATAGGTGAGGAGGTCTATTGTTCATGTTTAGGCTTTTGTGTCTAGGGTTTTTAAAAAGGTCTGATAATGAGCTTTTCTTCAAGGATTGTGTTTGGTTTGGGCTTTTCTTGAGGATGGGCTATCTCTCCACCATTCTCAATTATCAATTTCCAATGTGTTTTCTCCTTTTGCCCTTTAGTATTAGGTTTAACTCATAGGCTACACGGTGCTTTGGGCTCAAAATGAGTGACTGCGAGGATTAAGCTTAGATTAGATTCGTTGTTATTAGTTATCTTGGTTTAAAAATGAAAGGCTATGGGCTTCAATAATGGGTGTAACCACTCAAAAGTAATAACTCAAAGTCTATAAAACCCATACTTGTTAGTAGATTTTTTTTCTTTTGAAAAATTTATGATTTTTTTAAAAAAAATTTATTATAAAGACATTTGAAAACATTTATTTAAAAAAACCTATGTTACAAACGAAACCATTAGCATTTCTCTAATTCATTGGAAGAACTAGAAAAATTACAGAGTTGACAGAAATGACTATTTTACAAAGTCAACAACCGACGTAATGACTTATTTACATGTAAAAGTTTTCTCTTTTTGTGAAAAACCTTCTTATTAATGGAAACTAAAGAGAACCTATGTTATATATGGCTAGATTGCTAACATTATCTATTGAAAAGAAAAAGCTAAAAGTAACATGATGAGGACAACAAAACTTCAAAGAAAATAACTGGTAATTGAAGGGTTATAATTTTATAATAAAGATGTCTAATGTTTCAAAAAGATACTCTAGGGATGATATGTATGAAACATTTATAAGTCGAAGGACTTTTCATTTATTCTTTTTTAATTTATATGAAAATATGTTATTATACATTAATTTTCAATAGAAATAAGCAACAATAAACAACAGAGTAACAAAAATAAACAAATAATTAAGACGTAGTAGAAGGGTACACTCGCACATTTGAGCTAGCAACTAGATAATAGTGTAATAATTTATTATCATAAAAAATTTTAGGTTATAACTTTATAATAACACCATGATTACATTAATTTAAGTATAAATGTGCTAGGCCCTTATTGGATATAGAATTTTTCTATGAGTATAGACGAGGACAAAGTGTAGAGATTTTAATAGTTTATAAAGGGAATTTTTTTTGACATGAAAAAGAAAATTGTACGACCAATACGCCATATGGGAAAATAATAAAATTACAACTCTTTGCCCATGATATATTTTTTTTAAAAATGTTACACTAATATTCATTTACTTGCCCACAAAAAATTTAATGCAATTTAGTGAGTTTGATCTTAAATCTTATTGTGTTACATTTTATTTGTAAAATAAATAGAAAAAAAAGAAAAGAAATACATAATATCTATATTACAAGATAATATTTGGAAAATCACATAATATAAAAGAAAAGAAACGTATCCGAGATAACAATATATGTACAACAATGTATAACATGAACTTGATACAATATGCTACATACGTATGGAATGTGATAGGATTGGAAATTAATAAATTATAGGAGTAGGATTAGTATGATCCCATGGTCAATATTTGTTGAGCCTGGTTTTTTCACCCTCTCGGTTTTTAAAATTAAATTTCCTTTAAACTGATTAACATTGAACCTTTACCTATTCAATATTGATCCTTGATTAGGGTTTAAAGAAAACCTTTTTTTTTTCAACTTGAAAAGGAATTGGAGTTGCCATTCGACTAAAGTTAGGAAAATCAATTAAGTTTCCACTAGTCTAATGATTAAAACTAATTTTACAAAACGGTTTATGAAACAAAAGAATTTGGATCTGGGGGTTAAGAATTTTAAACTCTTACGGGTACTATTGACTTTCCAAAATTAGAATTAAACTTAAAATTCATCTTTTAATTTTGAAAGATAGAACTTAGTTATTGGTTACTCTAATTGAATAAACAAAATAATCTAAACTAAAGAAGGGAAATTAGGTTTTTTCGTTTTTATTGTCGTCTTGTAAGTACTTATATACCAATATTCGGGATCAGATGTGTGTAGTTATTTTAATGAAAACTTTAGTAGGTTATGTTGATTTTAATTTTGAAAATAATATAGTTTACGGTTTTAGTTTGATTGGATTTATTTAAGAAAATTTCTAAGAAAGAAGGTCTTAAATTGGATTTTTCCTTTATTTTTGACAAAATTCTAAAATTTCCTAATTTGAAAAAAAGGATCCGTTTATTTTTATTTTTGAAAAATCGGTTTTTTAAGTGACGAAAAGAAATAATAACCTTTATTCTTTCTATTTACTTATTTATTATTATTATTATTATTATTATTATTATTATTATTATTATTATTCTATTTATTTTAAATTTTTATTAAAAAAATAAATAAATAACTAAATAAACTACTTTTTCTTTTTTCTCTCTTCTTCTTCTTTTTTTCCCTTTTTTTTCTTTTTACATTTGATTACATTTACATGTACATAGATGGACAAATAAAAAGAAAATTAAAAGAAAAAAAATAATTCAAAACTAAAAAAAGGAAATAAATCAAATAACAAAGAAAAAAAAAAAAGAAAAAGTGCCAAACTGGATATTGGATAGGATGCGAGTCAAGGACGTGGATCGAACTTTAGGTTGCACTTCGAGTTAGTCTTGGATCGATTCATAGATTTAGTTCATGGGTTAAACTCTAGTTCTATCTCGGGTCAATGCACGGATTCGAGTCCGATTTGAGTCATCTTCAAGTTCAACAGTAGCAACTAAGGTTGATTTTGCTTGGTTTAGCCATCGAATTGAAGAGTGAAGAGGAGTTTCATGAGTTTTAGATTAGGAATATGGGGGGTAGAAAGAATGCCACGGGGTTTGGGAGTGGTTTAGATGGTATTTAGGTACGGTGGCTGGCGGTAGTGTTTGGGTGGTGCCGTTGAGGGTTGCTAGAGTTGAAAGGGAAGTTTGGTGTGGGGTTTTAAGTCATGGGGAGTTCAGTTGTGGGGTTAGTTTGGGTTGAAGAGGGTCAGAAGATGAGGAAAGGGGGGTAGGGCGAGTAGGGTTTCGGTGGTAGCAAGTTGGTGGCGATGCTGCAGGCCACAGCAGAGGCCTAAAGAGGTTAAGTTGGGGAGCTTGAGCTATGGGGAGTTCGGCCGTAGTGGTGATTTGGCTTGGGAGTGAATAGAGAGAGGAATTCGAAGAGAGAGAGAACTTGGTAGAGAGAGAAAGTGATCGGGAAGAGAGAGAGTATGTTTTAAGGTTGATTCAACAACTCGTGACTTGTTGTATATGTCCCATAAGCTCCCTCAACACCTAATTTATACTTACAATTAACCTAGAAATATGGAAAGTTCAAATCGAAGTATATGGAGGTCGTCTGAATTTTAAGTTTTTTTTTTCCAATCTTTAAAACTCGATTTGAATGTATAATTGAGCGAATTTAGACGTGTTTTTTGTGCTAATTCATAGTAGGCCACACGGAGTATGAATTCATACCATTAATTGGTGTCTTTTAGTAAGGAAAACACATGAAATCAGAGGCCAATCGGATCTTGACACGTGTCAGGATACGTGGCATAATTAGATCTTGACACGTGGTAGTACATTAAATACAAAAAATAATAAAATGAAAAAAAAAGGCTTTCCTACCTTTACTAAGATTCGAACCCAAGACCTCATGCTTAAACCCAAACCAAAGTTTATGTGCTTATCTATTAGGTCGTTGGCCTGTACCTTATCTATATATGCACTCAGTTAGCTTAGGCTAGATTTAAATCTAAGTCTATGTTTAATGTCCTAACTTCTAAAAAATCTATCCTAATAAAATAGTATTTTTTAAAATATTTTATTTTTCTATTTTTTTGTAATTTTTCAAATTTCTTATTCCTTATTTTTTGTGTTTCCTTCTAGATTTCCTATTTTTTTTCACATTTTTCCAATTTTCTTATTTTTTATGCTTTTTCTTATTTTTGAATTTATTTGTATTTTCCTAAAATTCTTATTTTTTTCTAGATTTCTTAATTTTTTGGGTTTTCTTTAATTTCTTATTTTTTTGTGTTTTTCTTAATTTAGGGCTTATTAAGAAAAGAAAGAAAAATAAAATAATAAAAATAAAAGTAAAAATAAAAGGGAAAAAAATTAAGTGTCTACAATGTTCATGCACACTTACATGTATAAGTGTATAATTTTTTTATTAAATTTTTGAAAACAAAGCTCGTGGATACTTATATATAAGCATGTTGATTTAATTAATTTTTGAAAATAAAAGTCCAATTGGCCGCAGGCTATAATAATTCTTTTTAAGCTACTATAATTTAGAATTACTAACCTCTTTTTTATTTTAAAATGATGTCGGAGGGTTGGGTTTATGGATCTTAAGCTCTCTAGCCTTAAGCATTTTTAGAGAAATGGCTAGTGGACTATATCGTAGCATGAGTAGGCTTGACTATCACCGCCAAACGAAGGTAAATACCTCAGCGACTTGAAGGTTATACAACGGTAGCCTATCCTAAGTTCTTAAGGTGGCCAGATTCAACCACATCTTAGCTTACAAATGATTTTCTTATGGACCTCATATTCCCTAAAATAGGACTCATTAGGCCATTTTCTTTCAAGTGGACCTATGTTAACAAACCCAATCAGTACAGCTATATTACAACATGTAAATTAACTAAAAGAAAAATAAAAAAATAAAATAAATGCCCAATAATTAATTTTTTGAATTTTTACATGGCTAGCCCCACTAGGTCCCCAATAGAGTCACCAATTCTATCAAAACCTATTTTAATTTTCTTTAATTTAATCTATATTAAGTCTAACCCACTCAATATAAATTACTCGATATAAAATTAAATAAAAATAATTTTCTTTAAAAAATGTTTAAAAAAATATTTTCAAAAATAATTTGCAATAGGCAACTAGTTAAATCGGTAAGAAGTCAAATTAGGTTTTTTACGTAAGAATACCCTAATTTTGATACTAGTCTATGAATTTTCTATAAAAAATTATATTTTAGTAAATTTAACTAGAAAATCCGAATTCGGGAGTTAACCTATTAAAACCAAGTTATCATGTGAAAATAAAAAAAAAATAACTTATGAGCCTTTATTTTATAATTTGTCTAAAAAATGTGAAAATATGCATAAATGTAAAAATGCACAAAAATGAATTTTTTAATTATTTTTTATTAAAAATTTTCCCTAAAATATAAAAAGTAAAATATAATACAAATTTCACTGTTACCCCAGAGGTACTTACGTACTCGCTAATCGAGATCAAACTTATCGTAGTCCTTATTTTTAAAAAAGCTTTAGTGGGTTTTCAAATTTTATTTTTGAAAATAAGTTAGGTTTACGTTTTTTAATCAATTTATTTTTATTAAGCAAAATCCTAAAAAAATCTAATTTTTATTATTAATTAAAAAAAACTTGAATACTTAATTTTTAAAGAAACTCTAAGTTAGTATATTTTTTATTTTAGGAAAAACTGCTACGTGATAAAACTTAAAAAAATATCCTAAATCACCTAAATAAGAGAAATAAATAAATAAAAGATGCAAGTTTTTTGAAAATATGCTAATATGCAATTATCATGGAAAACGTACTATTTTGTGAAAAAAAAATGTAATTACTATTGATAATATACCTAGTCGTGAAAATGGAGCTTAAACTATAGAAAAATATATAAATCATGAAAAATCTGTTTGAACCATGGAAAAGATGCCAATTAAATTTTTTATTTATTTTATGAAAAGCTAAAAAGTAACAAACTGATTTTTCTAAAAATCCTTACAATGCTGACTTTATTTAAAAATGTGAATTTAATGAAAATAATTCAAATTTAAACAACAGATGCAAATTTCTTATAGTAGTGCAATTTCTAACAAAAATATTGAATTTTAGTAAAATTTGCATTTTTGACTAAAAGTATGCAATTTTATACAAGAGATGCGAAATGCACGAATCAATGGAAATCAATGTAAAAGGCCTACAAAGACTTAGATTAGTAATGATTCTATATAAAGTCTTATTCATGTAAAAAATAATATGACACATAAAACTTACAAAGATAACAATAGATAAATAAATTATATAATTAAAAGAACTAACACTAGCACTAAAATAAAACTTATTACAATTATTAGTACACGGTTATATTTAACAGCAGATTTGGGAAGTTGTTTGTAGGTGGATTGACTTAGGTTCAAGTCACTAATGACAACAGTAAATTTAACTTCATGTAAGGACTTTTAAATAGAGGATCGAATGGGGACTTAACCTTTCGTAAGGAAGTGATTGGTGAAATTGAGGTTGATACCAATGCCTTAGTGTTTCGTAGTGACTTGACGGTGCTTAAAGAACTAGGCGGTAGTGGTGGTGCTTTGTATTATAGTTGTGAGAGAGGGCTTATGAATAATTATGAGGTTGATTTGGTTGGTCGTTGTTGTGTATGGTTGAGTGAGCATGGGGTTTATGATTTAGGGGTTAAAGGAGTTACTATAGTTATTGACTGAGGTTGTTAAGGGATTGTACGATGGTTTGAAGGATGCAGATGGTATGTTTGAGTAAGGTTGGAGTGGTGTGGTGTTGTGAATGAGACGTACAATGTATGGAGTATGGACTGTGAAGGTTACTGTATGTGAGAGTCAGAAAAATTGTGTGTGGAATTCTGATTTTGTTTTTTTATGGCCAAAGTTCAATATTTATGAACTAGTAATTTTGAATTTTTTTTATCTTTTTAATGAGGATTTAATCTTGAGAATTATAATATTTATAAAATATGACAATATCTATTTTAGATTTGTTAATTTCTTAAATTATCAAATCACGATTGACTTTAATCTACTCTCAAATTCTAAAAGCTTCAAAATTTATTTGGGCTTTTTATCTTGGGCCCAACATAGTCTATCTTGTTTTAAATTGACTACAGCCTAAAATTCACATGCTAACCATTTAATAAATCCTAAGTCTATTTTAATTAGTCCAATTTAAATATTTTCAAATTAGATAAAAATCTACTTTATGCATTACAGGACTATTTTTAAAAATGTTTTTCTAATGAAGCTCAATTATTAAAAGACTCAAACTTTCTAAATTGTACGTATATTTTTAGCTATTGTTTGATCTAACCTTAAATTGACTTGATTTGACACTTTTTTCACTTTGTATTTTTTAATTTTATAATTTATAATTTTCTTTTAGTTTTTCCTTTAATTTTTTTTTTTGTAAACCTGACCCAAAAATAAAAAGTGGTTACAATTAAAATAAATGATGGCAAAAATGAGGTGTCTACACTTCCTAATAAGTAGCATTAAGTAATAACAGAGTATATAAATTAAAGTTATATCATCCAATTAATACCAACACATCATAGATAGGAGGGAATATAAGGTTTTTCCTCTAAGACAGTCATACAATGGTGGAATAGGATAGGAATTGTAGTCCAAGCTACTTAACAATGCTTAGAAATTGAAAATATAGAGAAAGTCCAAATATATATAAATTGTTCACTTGTGCTCTCATCTTCTTCACACCAAACAATCCCAGGCTGGTACAATTGGCCTTGAGCCTCCCTTAGGCTAGCTTCAGCCAAAGATCTTATTGCAATAACAAACTATAGGAGGTATTAGCTCAACTGCTTAGTGAGTAACCTTCTTACTTTACTAACAAGCAATATCAAACAAGTTATTAATCAAGTCTATATATGTATGGTCAAACATATGTAATGCAACAATATATACAATCCATTGGTAATTGTATATAGTATAGTTTTAATGCCCACCATTGCTCTAGTTGAGAAGTATTTTGGTATGATAGGGTCTAAGTATTTATGTCCAATTCAAAATCTCTTGTCAATGATATCACCCTTAGCAATGGACATAGCATGACCTTAAGCAAAAGGAAGCACTCCTTAGCAGTAGACACGGCACGGCCTTAATGTACATTATACAATGTTGATCCAACTAGGCATAATCCCCTGTTCTACTGCGTGATGTTGATACCCTTAATATCATGTTATAAGATGCAATGCATGTCCAATTTAATTAGGGGTAGAATATTTATTAGTTTAGATTCATGGGTGACCAATTAATTATATTTAAACACTCTAAAATCCTAAGTTCTAATATAGCAAGCGTATAAGTTTATATTAACTTAAGATATTTTGTAAGCAAGATCAATTATAACAAGTACATACAATGTCCTATATGCCCTAATCATGCAACAAATTTAGTTATCTGATATAATCAAATAATTTGTTAACTATAAGGACAAAACAAACAAACTAAAGGCAGGGGGAGGGTGGGGGTGGGTAGTATACTTACCCAACTATGATACTCAATAGTTCCAATAGTCTTCGACTGTAACTAAGTCAATATCCTTATCACTTGAAAAAGATAATTAAGGTCTATGAGTATTTTGTTTGCATTAACAAACTAAGCTTATGACTCATTAACCCTAAGTTAGTTATCTTCGTAATTTGGACATATTTTCTTCGTTTTGACTCCGTTTTCGATGATCTTATAGTTGTTTTATTAGAATTTTCTTTCATTTGATGAAGTTATTTTTAAGTTTCTAGGTTAACAATTTTATGGGTTGGGCTCTATAAGGTAGTAGGCCCAAATGGTGAGTTGGGTCACTTTAGGGTTTAAGCCTTAGGCTTGGTTTTTGACCTTGGGCCTTATACCTAATAATTTGGGCCTTCTGTTAAATACTTTGAATGGGCTTTTTTTGCCTAGAACCTTAAGATTTTAAAGTGCACTTTGGTGATACTCTCTTGGGTCTAAATCAGCCTTTTTACTAGGTTTAAAGCTCTAAATCATTAAGAGGCCCATAGTAGGTATCTTGGATGGGCCTTTGGATTTAGTAAGCCTTTTAATTAACTCATTCTAACCCTTCTAACCTAAAGTTCAGAATTACTCACTTAATTGCATGAGCTTTAAAGTTAGTTCTTTTGAGCTTTATGTGTTTAAATTACTATTTAGGGCCTTGGGTTCAAACCCGCTTGTTTTTTTAGGGCTTAAGCCCAACATTGGACTTATGTTTAACCCACTTTTGTTAGTTTTATAGATCTGGTCATTAAAGTTTTAATGGATATTATCACCAATTTTAAGCCTGTAATTACTAACTAAGCTAGTTTAAGGCCTTAACTACACTTTAGCTTATTTAACTTAGTTAATTAAGTCCTAAACCATACTTAACAGTAAATAAACATGTCATTAAGCTAATAAACAATAATTTACAAATCTGATGGGTTCAAGGAAGTGGCGGTCTCCTAGTGTTCTTAGGGTCAAATCTTCCATTTTCATGCAATACTTGATTTTTATGGTGATTCTACTTAAGTAACCTATGTTTTTGCTCATCTAAAACTATAATCACTACATAAAAGTAAGTACAAATGTTGTATGGAAACATGTAAGGGGTAGCATGGATGGGGAATAGGGGTTCTATTATCCTACTTAATGATTTACTCCTAAAACTAACACTACACTACACTACACTATTGTACTTGCTAGTGCTATAACACTTCATCAAAGTGTGTTTTTTTCCCTTTACCATGAAACACCATAAAACATCTAAAACCATGCTGTAAAGTAGGATATAGCTATAAAAATGTAATCTCCTAACATTATCCTACATGAAACACTGAGGAAAAACTTACCTAACTACTTATTGGAGCAAGATTGAGGATGACCTCCTTGTGGTGTGTGTTCAGTGAGTTTGTGTATGTATATAGGTGTGTATATGTGTCAAAGGATTGGGGGTGGGGGGTTGCTAAGGCATGAGGCTAGGTGGCAAGTGATTTGAAGTGGTGGTGGTGGTAGTGTTATAGTAGTTGGTAGTAAAGTGGATAGGTAGGGACTGAGAGGAAAGAAGAAGGGCAGCTTATGGTTTGATGTTTGAGAGAGTGTTTTAGGGTTGAGAAAATGAAACAAAATGAATAAGGGAGAGGGGTTGGTCAGTTATGAGGATGAGAGAGAATTGGGGGACAAGTTGTGTATGTTTTGGGTAATTAAGGACAAGACATAAAAAGGGGACCACGTACTATTATGTTTTTTTTCAAATTGAGTAAGATCTTGTCTCCTTAGGGTATAAAATATTTTAAGGTCATTAGTGATTTGTCTTTTGGTCCTTAATCAAGATTAACTTGTTGATGTGCTTAGGAGCTCAATTCTCACTAAGACATATCGTAATAGATTTGAACTAATGGGTCATTCAAAATATTGAAGAAAATAAAGTGAGTAAGTCTACAAATTGACTATAGTAGTTGACATGAAGCTGCTCAGAGGATATGACACACCAACGAACATAACATGACTTGACACTTCACTTGATATGATACACAAATTGATGTCAAGGTTTACCCACCACTAATCATGAGCTACTTGGCAAGATGCGATAAGAGTGTATGAAAATGAACTTAGAGAAGGCTATCTCGCAAGAACAGTATATTCAATGTCTATCTATAAGGTAAGATGATTCCAGCTTATAAGGAGAAGGGGGATTCCTAGTACTTACGAAAAAGGGAAAAAAGGATAAACGATAAAAAGGGAAAAATATTACAATATCAGATGAAATGGACAGATGGCAGTGTGACATTGGTTCCGTACAAAGATTGTTTGATCACAATAAGTGAGAGGAATCAAGATGTTACGGTAACAAAGAGGTTGAGATGAGAAGGGTTACCGTAAGAATTAGGAAGAGGAGGTCGAAAGAGAAGTACTCGGCTAGTATGAGACTAGCTCTTGTTACTTGGTAGGAACTCTTGGTAGCAGATCAAACCACTTAGCACAGAATCCTTGGCTAAAGAAAAGTCAGTGTTGGCACAACAAAGCATAGTATAACAATACGGAGCTTTCAGGGAATTTAGCCATCCACCTTCTGTGTATTGTTTCTCGGCATCGGTAGGTTGACAAAAGAAAATTTTTGGGTGAGGGATTGGAGGCCTCTGAGGCATACACGAGTGAGTAGGCTAGTAGTTGGTAGTTGATAACTCTAATTTTAAACATATTTCACATGGTGATTTTCTAGTATTTCCCTTACATTTTTGGTTTTCTTTAAAGAAATTGATACTTGATTGAGTAAAATTTTGATATTGATATTTCTAGAATATCAATATATCATATTATGCATGTTGATTGAGAAATTACATGTATAATTAGATCTTTACATAATTAGAGAGAATTACATGTATACTTAGAGATAAGATATATGTTTCTTCCAGAAAGTTAATTATTTGAGTGTGAATTCATTATACATTAATGCAATTTTAAATTATATTACTAAGTGAAGAGATTTCGGTAAATAATTTAGGGTTAGGGTTAATATGCTTGAGAAAGGTATTAACTTTAATTGTGAATCCCTTCGGTCAAAAATAATAGAAATTGAATTGAATATATTTTAAGCGGTCACATGTTAAACACTAGGGGAAATAATTCCTAAATACATTATTACTTTCTTGAAGTCGTTCTTACTTGTATCGCTTTTTCAATTGCTTAATCAAATCTTATAATTAAGTTAGTTTGTTAATTTTAGTATTTTTAATTAATTCAAACTTTCATAATTTTTTGGTTAGATAATAAAGCTAAGGTTAATATTAGTACTCGAAGTCTTTGAGGGATCGACTCGGACTCACATCTGCTATATTAAAACTTATAGGTTAATATTAATATCAATTTAGGTCGTGTCCCAGCCCGTGTCCGCCCAGATTTTACTCCATGGGTGTAGAAAGTTACACGGGCGAGGGACACGGTCTTGTCCCAGGCCATGTCTGCCTAATATTCCCGACTGCCTACAGAAAGTTACACGGGCGTGGGACACAGTCGTGTCCCAGCCCATGTTCATCTAGTTTTAATGCATGGGAGTAGAAAGTTACACGGGCATGAGACACGGTCGTGTCCCAGCCCGTGTGCGTCCAGAAGTCATACCCAAACACAGAGAGTTACATGGGTGTAGGACACGGTCATGTCCTAGCCCGTGTTTGCCCAGGATAGCCACCCTATAATTAGAAAGTTACACGGGCGTGGGATACGGTCATGTCCCAGCCCGTGTCTACCCAAATCCCACACGATTCAGCATACGCCCTATTTATTCAAACACACATACTCTCTCAAACACTTCCAAACATCAACACATATTCCTTTCCTCTTCTCTTCATCTTCTCCTCACGTTCATGATCGAAGTAATCAATGAAAACTCGTGAAAAATAGATTGTTCAAAGGAGTTCCAAATCTATTACATCATCTTCCACTCATGAAGGTACTTTTGTCGAGCTAATAGCTACCCTTTCTCCACCAAAATATCTTATTCTCGACTGGCAGGAAAGTATTAGTTTCTATTTCAATACATGTATTTTCTTTTTCCATATGATGTTTTTTATTGTTTCATTTCTTGCTATTGTGCCTTCTTAGTCGTACATTGAGGACACTGTACGTTATTAAGTGTGGGGAAGGGATATATATGAATTTGTTACTGTTTAGGATACCAATTATTCACATTTGACCCAATTAATTTTTAAGTTAACTTGCAATAGGTGATTAACAAGTGTTCAGCCAAATTAACTATGTTATCTTGATTATTATAGTTCTTATTATACTATACTAGAATTGATTAGTCAAATTTTTTGGAAGGAAAAGTTACGGGTTATTTAGCTTAGGACTTTAAGACTTGAGATTGGAGCGACATCACTAGTTGAGAGTTAGTCATGATTATTTTTAAAATTTACTTTTATGTATACCTTTCTCTTAGAAATTTTTAAGAGTCCTATAATTTTTAGCAAACAAACAAATGAAATTCTTCTTTTGAGAAACCCCTGAAAAAACACAATAATTGGAGGTCAAAAGTAATAACAAGTGTATGAATAGAAAAAATTGGTAAGGATTCGTCTTGGTCTGTCAGAAGAGAGAGATTGAGTCCCAATGCCAATTCTAATGAAAAAAAAAAATTGATATTGATCGGCCTCGGTCCGTTAGAAGAGCAAGGTTCTTTCCCGCTATTAATATAAGGAATAAGTTGGTATGGATCGGCCTTGGTCCGTCAAAAGAGCGAGATTCTTTCCCTCTACCAACACAATTGTGCTTAAATAAGATAAAGTTAAAAGACCTCTCAACAAAAGAATGAACTAGAAGGATGATCAGAGGATGAGTGGATGTAAAATGTGTTTTTTTTAGATTATGGCGCTTAGTGAGATGGAAGAGAAAATTGTATACACTTTAGTCAAATGGACAAAATTTTTATGACTCTTTCTCTGTTGGCGAGATGTTAAATCCAATTTTTAGTTTAAGAATCTTTGGTTAAATGATTCAGGTAAAGTTTGATTTTCATAAATTAACTAGTGAACTCTAGTATTAAGTATTGTTGGAGCATTCAAATATGGTCAGATGAAATTAGTTGACTTTATTATTGCAAGTTAGTTGAGAATGATTTTCTTACTTTTCTATAGGTTAAGTGTATTCGTTCACCGGTTTCCTAAATAGTGATAAATTTTGTTTAGCGTTTCTTGTCCCGAAAGTTTTGTTTTGAGTAGTCCATTGCTTGTAAGTAATTAAGATGTAATGAAGGTTGGTTAAAGATTAGGGTTTGATTATGGTAATTGATAGTAACTAAGCATAATTAAGTTAATTATGTGTAATTAGGATATGCTTAAGGTTTTGTTGAACTTTGATACTATACTTTACTTAATCCAAGTACCCCATACCTATACTTAGGGTTTAGTGCTCGTTTATAGTAATTTGATTCATATATGAGCTTGATAGTTAGGGTTTCAACCGTTTAGTGATATAGTTCACCTGTATTGATTGATTTAACCTTACTATTAATGTTTATTTATGGTGTTAAGATATTTGATCACTTAATTAGGGTTAGATGATCATTTTAGGGTTTTATTATCATCCTAAGATTTTTCAAGTATTAGGGTTTTTGCTTGTTTAGTTAGGTTTTTAGGGCTCATTTCAATTAAAGTTTTTGGTTCAACATTTAGGGTTTGATTCCTTTACCTAGTTTTTATTATTATGTTTAGGTGGTTCTAGGGACTATGGAAGGACTCTTTTGTCTAATTTTACTTTTTGGTTATCAAAATTTTGTAGGGTTTACTAAAGATGCTAAAATTGTTTTGGTCTTAGAAAGGATTTCCTAATAAAGAATAGAATGAAAATGAGCCAAAATTCAAATGTTGGGGGTAAATCCAACCAAAAAGAAAATTAGAAAAGAGAAAAAGAAGAGAACAAAAAGAAAAAGAAAAGAAAAAGAGAGCACATATGAACATCTGGGTTACCAAATAAGTGCTTGGGACATCTTTTGGAATGATGGATTCTGCAATGGGTTCATAAGCTCTTAGTGTTCACTTGGGGAAAAGGTGAGGAATAAAGAGCTCCCTTGAACAAAAGTTCAAGATGCATGAGTGAAAAGTAGCCATAAGTAAGAAAATGTTGGGAGATTCGAGTAAAGAACAATCTAATTTTGTCATATTTTTCTAAATTATGGTTGGCTTAAGGGAAGGATTAAGGCTATATACACGTTGATCTATAAATTGTACATGCCTTTCTCTCCCTTTTGGATAACTTACTTAATCTCAGGTTATCCAATCTTGAGTTAAATAAGATGCTTGACTTTATGAACAATTGATTAATTCACTAATTCTATTGGATATGTAATTAAGCACACTCAACCATTTACTTAGATTTTATGAACAATCAGTTGCTTGCCAAAAGCTGAATTGAAAAATGCATAACTTAGTATGTATAAACTAAAGGATAGACATAACGGTTAAAGAGTAGGGAGTCCATCTTTTACTCATTGTTTTACAAGTGGTTTAAGCTTACTTGAGGACAAGCAAGTTATAAAGTTGGGGATACTGATAAGTGTGCAAAACTACAGACTTATCTGAAAGATTTCTCTAACAATTATATATGATTTAATAGAATTTTAAGCTAAAGTGTATGAATTTTTATTAAAATCACATAATTTTTTAACATAAGTGTAATTCATATTTTTATGTTTTAGTGTTTAAAAGTTATGCTTATTTGAAGAATTTAAGGTCTTTATGATTGTTCTTATAGGTCTTGAGGCTACCATGCCCCTACACGAGAAGCCCAAAAAAAACAAAAAAACAAAAAGGGAAGACATGGAGCAAGAACTACTGACTCGATGGTAATCTTAACTATCATTAAGCCGACATTTAGAACATAACCTTTACAAGTATTGCAAAGAGTGGACCATACTGTCTTGATGATAGTCCCATATCATGACGGTATGCCAATAGTATTGTCAAGATGGTACCCCCCCGATATAAAAAGAGGCAATTCACGACTCATTTGGGGGATATGATTTTCTTTCTTTTTCGACTTTCTTTCTTTTTTTCTCTTTAGGGTTTCACCTTCTTAAGTTATTTTAGATTAGATTTAGCTTAGATTAAGTTATTTTTAGCGGATTCCAATCCCAGGATGTATGAAAAACATCATTCCAATACGAATTTAAGATTGTAACTCCTATTGTTAGGTGATTTCTCTCTCTACCTAATTTCTTGTTGTTTTGGGATGTTGTTTAACTTGGTAATCCTATTGTATTCATGAAGATGATGAATCTTTTAATGTTAATGGATTAATATTTGGTGTTTGTGTTGTTTATTGTTATTGTGTGTTACATAGATTATGGGTTTCAAGCATTGAAAATGTATCTCACTTGTGAAGAAATGTATATAGATTGGGATTATGTGTAATGCAAGATTTCTAGTTATTTCCATAATTGTTTAACTTAGATTGATTGTTCATACTTGATGATTCATTTAAGATTTCACTTTTGGAATCAATCTTTAATCTACGTGCACATGAACAATAGAAGAACTTAAACATCATAACTCTTGTTAATTCATTTACTTGTTCTTAATTGTAATCACTAGTACGTTAGAATCTCGTGCTTTGTTAAATTAGAAGTTGTTCTTAGATTTAGATAGTATAATAGAAATCATATCCTTATCCTTTTTGGTGTTAGAATCACTTACTTATTCGCATTAAGCTGGTTGTTGAGTTTTGTTTAATAAAAGTATCAAATTTTATTTGGCCTACCTAGATATGAATAATACTAAAACGATTGAGAGCTAGCACACCATTCCTTTGGGAAATATGACCTTAGAGCTCACCTTATACTACTAATCAACCAATGTACTTACCAAATTTTTGCGGTTTCCATAAGTTTTTATCGACTAGTTTGATCAATTAGTAGTATTTGATTCCACCAATTTAGAAAGAATCTAATTTTTTCAATTAGTGTGTGATTTGTAGAAGTGGTGAATGCGATACCAATAGCCAACAATCCTAGAAGCATATATATGCTTTTCATTTCTTTTCCATGAGAAATGAAGTAGTGGTAGATTATAGTAACTACTATTTTACATTATTAGTGGCCATTTTAAATTGAAATTAAATGTAGAAAATAGTAATGGTTTATAATAGCTTCAATATTGTAGTACCCTATAAAAAAAAGGGATATAAAATAATAAAGTCATAAAAATGAATAAAGGATGAGTAAGTTACAAGTAAGGGATAAGGTCTTAAGCATTGTTTAATGAAGAGTAATGTTGGAAGTACAAAAATTTCCTGACATAGCTAGTGTATATATATTACGTTATTTCCTATAAACTCTTTTGGACTTCTTAAAGCTATCAACTAAGACTCTTCCACTACAAACCCAAGAAACACTTTAGGTACATCAAGAATATTAAATCTTATTGGTTTTTAGAGAAAAAAGTTAGATTGATTTTAAATCTCTCTTGGTGGTATAACTCATCTAAAGAAAAGAATCACAACGCTTACACAATCTTCTAAGACTTTCAATTGTAAGTAAAGAGTCAATTATAGAATTTAGGTTTTGATTAAATTTGAGTGATACGCATTAATATTTTAGGGTTATACGTTGATCGATTGTAGGAAAACAAGCAACTTGAAAGAATCATCAAAATCAAGGTAAAGTATCCCTTGTACTGTAAATTTTTTTTATAATCTTTCTATTTAATAAGCTTTTGGTAGTAATTTGGTGGTTAAAGTGATTAAAGTAATGGAAAATTTTGATATTGATGGAGTAAATATTGATTTTGAATTAAGGGGTATAGAGATGTGGAATCTGTGATGCATTGTTAATGAGGTTTTTGTTAAGAAGTTGAATTGTTTTTAATAATTTAAGGGTATTTTGATCCATATGTTGAGATGTTAGAGGACAAGATAAGTTTAGAAAGCTTTTAGGCAAAATAAGAAAAAAAATGTTCAACCAGAAAGTTAAATGACTAAAAGACCCGATTGTATCCCTGGTCGTGTCCCTTGTAGTAGTTGATGTAGGCTAGTAGACCTGAAAATTACACGACTGAAAGACACAACTATGTCCTTGATTGAGTCCCTTACATTAGTAAAGTGTAACTTAGTAAGTTATATGGCTAAAATGACACGATTGTATCCCTGACCGTATCTTAAGCTTTTCTCCTTTAAGTTAAAGTTTTTCCTCTTCTTTTTGTTTTATTCCTTTGTCACTTTTGAGGTAAACCCCTTTAATGTATTATTAAGTGAATTGAGAGAGATTTAAATGGTCTAAAAGTGAGTTTTAATTAGGAGAAATCGTTTATTTAATATTTAAAGAAGTTGAATGAGAATCTATTGCTTTTAGGAGCCAAAGCTAGGCTCGGTTCATCAGTAACATATTTCAAATATCTAGATATGTGATACGTGATACACACTTGTTGTATGTGAGTGTTAGGATAGTAAAAATTAAAATGATTTAAATATATATTTGGCTTATGTATCTTTTGTTGATTGTGTTTGGCTTATCCTAAGGGCTTGGAGTGGTACATCCCTAGAGGGCAACCCCGATGATCCTTGCGACAAGTTATCCTTAGTGGTGTCTTGCTTAGAAATGATCTGGGCTAAATTTAAGTTGTTGTATAACGTTAAGTTGTAGAAGGGCTCAAAGACGCACACCCAAATGCTGGGTTGTGATACAATTTGTGATGTGATCGAGTTATGAGGACCATTATTGTGTGTTTGTATTGCTGACTTAAAAACAAAGATAAATGAATAAATTGTATAGATCACTTGTTTTGCATTTCTATGCATATGATTATGCATTATTTGATCATGCGTATGTGGTTGTGTGTTGCATACTAAGATTCGGCTTACTTTATTATATTTTTAGTTGCAGGACTCGTAGTTATACTGCTTAACTTCAATAACCTATGGAGCTAATTGTTACTGTCTTGGGGACGGGAAGAGTGAGGACTATGTATGGTATTGAAGAGTATCTCTAGAAATTAATTAATAAGATTATTTAGTCTTATGTGGTAATGATAATTGATTGGGCATTACTATGTCTTAGCTAGAAGTTATTCTAGCATTATTTGGAGATTTAAGTGTATAAGTTTGTTTGGATACTTTTATAGTATTATTTGGAGTTTTTAGTTGAATGTTACACTTGACATATGATTAGAACTAAGGACATGTGACGGTTTATGATGTCTTGAGTTTAGGTATCTCAGATAAAGTGATATCAAAGTATAGGTTATGAATTCTTGGAAAAAAAAAAGAAAGAAAAAAATAATAATAAGCAATAAATTAATAGGATAGTTTAATAACGAGACGGGTAGGATGTGGGCTAGGTTCAAACTTAAAAGGAAATTTATGTTTTGGATTGGCAATTATATAAAATTATATTATTTGATGTCATTATTTATTTTGGAGTCATTTGTTTATTTTGAAGATTTCATTTAACTATTTGAGAATAATAAATGTCTATATCATTCTCTAGTTATGCTTAAGAAGTTAAAAAATAGGAGTGTAATACTTGAGGGTAGAGATATTAGTAAAAAACAAAATAAGATAATAAAAGATAGGAACCTTTACCATATAAAAAAATACTATTAAGGTAAAATGTTTATTATTAGATGACTTGAAGGGATACATACTACAAGTAATATGTGTTACAATTATGGAATTTATAACTATAAAAGCGTATTAAGTTTCATTTGACATGTAATTTTGATAAGTGAATAAAAGAAGAAATAATGATAATGATATTATAATAGATAGTAGCTAATGGTAATATCATTGAGATCCATGTAAATTCATAAACTTTTATGAAACTATCTTTGATTAATATGGAATTAATAAGATATTTAGGAAAGGAGAAAATACTAAATGGTTATAAATAGCTCTAATTAATAGCATAAGTATAACAAAAAAGAAACAAAAGTATTTTTAGAAGAAAATAAAATAAAAAAAGTACACACATTATTATCATTAAGTATGCTAGAACCAAATTGAGAGGAGGTCATGTTACCTACAAAATGCACACTTGACTGCTGAACTAAATTTAAAGAATTGCCAAACTATTGATCCTTAAGCATTTTCACAACTTCATTGTAAATCTTGGTCATAATCAGGTTTACTAGCAAATGACCTCTCCGACTCAACTTGACAATCAAGTGAATTGTCTAATTTATTAAGTAAACTAGAACCAACATGTTTTACTATTTTAGTTGTCTTCTCCTTTGATTTAAAGCATTTTGGATATCAATAATCTCAAAACAATGATCAATAGAATGACGTAACCTTTTACAGTGTGCACATGTAATTTTCACCCTTAATTTACCTTACTTATCCCTCTTATCAAAGTAAGTAATAGCCTTTGTATTACCTTTAACAAAAAAAACTGTACTTTCTTCAATCAATACTCTAATTAATTATTTCTATTTTTGAACTTGGTATATCAAATAATATGCTTTGCTAATACTTAGTACAGGTTCCATTCCTAAAAGTTAATTCCTTACTCCTTCAAAACACTCATTCAAACTAGATAAAAATTACATAAGTTTGCTCTTGTTTTCAGCTTTTTGCAATTTTCCAATTACAACACTTTCAATGCCATAAAGAATAGACATCTCATCCCATAATTTCTTCAATTTATTGTAATACATTGTGACATTCAAATTTTATTGTTTAAAATTGACTATTAGTCAAACCAAATCTTTCATAAACATTGTCTTATAACTATTTAGCAAACTGCGCAAGAATTAATGCTTTGAATAATTCCTTCGATATTGAATTTGAAAATCCAGTATCTAATCATGTAGTCGCATCTAATACATCAATTTAAATCAATAGAATTCCCCTTTGATTTCACACATTTCCTATCTATGAATTCTGGCTTAGCCTTTGCTCCTAAAGCTAATTTGATTGATTTATTGCAACCAATAAAATTTGAACAATCAAACACAACACTAGTAATGATCATACCAAGATTTTCCAATCCAAACAAGTGTAAAGGATCATTACAATTCTTAAAATTCAAACCCATTCTATTGAATAAATGATGATCTAAAAACAAAATTCAAAGGATCGTAATACCAGTTGAGAAGAAAACATAATCATAAGAAAGTTACATAGTAGAAAACATACTCTGATGCTGTGTAGAAATCAAGAATCACATATTGAGCTATATTAAATCTACCATTGTAGAAGCTTAATGATGACAAAACAAAGAAGAGAGAAAGTAGAACTTTATAATTTTCAATGTAACAAAAAATTATATATACTATATCAATTAGTTATGATATGTGCAAAAGTAATTAGATAGAGCATACACCTATAAAGTAACATGTGATATACATAAATCTACTCTAATCTAATCTAAATATACTCTAATTTGTACAAGTGAATTGAACAATGTTGTAACATAATGCACAAATGCAATCTATTACCATCAAAATGATATATCATTGGTAAAGACTTAATAATGGTGGCTGTATAATGGTGAGTTAAGGAGACAATATTGGGATTTCTCCTATTGTAGGCTAATATTAATTGGAGAATTTTTTATTTAATAAAACAAGATGATTATTTAGTCTTGGTACAAAAATGTGCATGATAAGCCCAAAATACATGGATCATTTGATATGGGTTATGCACATGTCATTAAGCTAATGTGGTAAGGTAGTTGTATAAGCCTGACCTAATAAGAGCCTTAATGGTGGGTTCCATTATAGTTTTTTTATAAATATGTAGCTAAATCCTTTTTTCACTTCTAATGAGTGAATCTACCCATTAAGAGCCATTGTAAAAAGGAGGAGTGAAGAGGAAGACTAACATGTGGAATTGCGATTAAAGTACTTATACTGTTAATCATGTCTACCTAATCAAGTAAGATTCATGTTAACTATTTATATGATGTTCTAATATTAGAAATATCTGAGTTGCAATTTAATTTAACATACGATATTAGAGCTAAGGTTTTGTGTGATATTAGGATCCAATTGATTAATTGAGTTCAATCTCTTGAATTATTTTGTGAAGACATACATGAATTATTTTCCATCTCTTCCTTGTTTGTTCATCATTTGACTTTGACTTGAAATCTATGTATTATGACCTTGTTTGTGAAACAAGCGACTACTAAATCGAGTTTTCTTCATTACATGATATTGTTTTCTCTGATCTTTATAATATCTTTAGCATCTTACTACATAGAGGGGAAAAAGAAAGAGAATGTTAATTTAATGAAGATTCATCCGTAAATTCCATAAACAAATTGAATAATGCATTTTAGTACTTTTATGAATACTTAATAATAATTTACAATGAAAAGCATCCTTTTTGACAATCTTGATGTTGAAGGGAAATTGAATCAAATTCTAGGCTACCTTTTAATTTTTGACTTCCTATAAAGTACATGAATTAGTTAGACTACGTTTTTTATTATTAGTCTCCATCTCTATATGCTCATAGCTAATTGCAATTGTTAACTTGCTTTTCTAAATCACAATTGAAAATATCTTTTCTTCTTGCTTGAAATTGTGAGAAAACTAATTAAATAAAGTTTATAAAGCATAAGACCCTAATTAAAAAAAAATACAATACCTACTATTTAAGGACTTTAAGAGACGCATCAATGTTTGATGTCTTATCTAAATGCTCAAGCGTGCTTGAGCATCCTGACTTATCGACCATGTGAAGCTTCATATTCTAAGCTTCAATGATTCTAGAAACATTGACAACTATCTAGATTGAGAATAGAAGGTAAAGCGTATTTTTTATTGTTATTAGTATGAAGACGGTGAGAAAGTGAGAACGACTGCTGTAGAGTTTTTAGGTTTTACTGTAATGAGTTAATACAATACCTCACATTCATTTGGGAGCATATCTCGAAACTCTTTTTTTTATCAGCTTAGCTGAAGATGTAGATACATACTTTGAAAGATTTATGCCATATGTATTAATTGATTTAGTTCTCCAAATTGATCCAACATAAACAAAACAAAAAAAGTCACAAGAGATAATACTAATCCTAATAATCATCTCTTTCTATATACATAATAGTCCTAACAACCAATGGACCATGCTCATTAACTATACATAAGTGGACTAAAAATATTACTTAACCATTAATTATCAGATTGTACTTTTGCTAACTCCTTCAAAATGATGATGTCATCAAACTACCTTTAAAAATGTTATAACAATTAAATTATTTCGAAGGTGCCTGTGAAGTGAATGCTAAACCTTTAAGGTTTGGCACCATAGGGATAGTTAGCACAAATCATCTATTGCCATGTTGATTGGCCTTATGCTTAGAGAACAAACTTTGGACTACTTATTAGTTATCATTGCCAATAAAAAATAGTTCCACGATCAAGAGTCCAAATAAGAATGTAAAAATGAAAAACCCAGTACCTAGTAACAAACATTATCTTAAATGTATAAGAAAGAAATTTCCTCAAACCACGTTGGTTCATAAGTAGAATAAATGAAAATACTTCTATTTCTTGGAATATATAATTTTTCATTTTTTTCCCCAACACCACCAACCAACCACAACCCCACCCCCCCCCCCCCCCCCTTTAGGGATAAATTTCGGGACTTAACCTTGAAAAAGTAGACAATAGAATTTAAGAATAAACAAAGCATTTGACCAAGTAAACCAAATGTTGATTACAATTTGCAACTATTTTACTAGTGTTACAATCAGTAAAAATTGGAGATGGGAACTCTCACAATGTGCAAGTCACACATGCTACAACATTCAACTACAATAGAATTTACAATCTTATACTGAGGATTGCATTAGCTGCTTCCTCCTTACATTTTAAGGTAATATAACACTGTTTTTGTTTTAGATGCAACTAACCAAAAGATGAATTCCATAGTAAATACACTAAAGTTTCCCACACTAATATCATAAAAAGATGATAAATTAAAAATAAAAAGATATTAACTTCTTGACAAGTACATAAAAAAAAAAAGCTTTGAATTTTTTGGACCATGTTCCCTACTGAGCCACTTGAAAGAAGCATGCCCTTAAGCATTGGAAGTGTAGCTTATATTTTTTGCTAGTCATATTCCTTATCTATTACTTAAGTAATGTGCATGATATATTTATAATAAGCCGAAGAAAAATTATTGCATAAGAAAGAATGATGAAAGTAGAGCAGTATGGAAACCTTTCCACCTAAAACATCCTTTGCTTCTAATAATAGAGGTTGTACCCAACATCAGCTAAATATTTTGCGGTTGATAAACTAGCCAAACCTAAAAAATTTTAGAATATTCAACTCTAATGTAGTTTGGTGAATCTCTATAGATTTAGAGATGTTAATTCTAACAAATAACAAATCATTGCTATTGATAATAAATCCAGTAGAATCTTGGGGCGCGATGTAGGGTAGTGATTGGAGGAGGAACAATATGGTGTTTCTCAAGCATTAATGAACATAGACTAATAAAATTAAGCATATTTGAATAAAATATGATAGATTCCCTATAATCCATTAAGACACCAACTCTCTCCTGAATTATGCTTTTAAATTCTTACATAGGTGAAAATTCATATCACTGCCACTACTTCATCTAGATTTTGTAGCTTTATGGGGGATTTTTTTGTAGTTGGAGTGCAAATTACCACCATATGTTAAGAGATGGTGCATAATTGATTCTAAAAGGAGACCATCACATATTTATGCCCATTTGTAAAAAAAAAAAAAACTTAAAAGGAAATCCAGAAAACAACTGAGATATGACTAAAAAAGAAATAAAATGTTATAAACAAAAGAAAACGATGCTATCACCTCATCACCATCATCAAATGCAAATAGCAATTAAGTGATAAGCATAATTAAATAAAATTTGGAAGAAGAGATATCTCCTTTGAGAAACAACATTAACAGATGAGAATATTCACCAAGATGATTGGTTGTGCATAAAAGTGTATGCGAAATTCTTTCTTCCAATATTCCTTCATCTATTTTACCAATTTCTCAATCAATGCATTGACTATCTCAATCTGCCTATTCTCATAACGAAGAAAATACATTACAAGTTTTTGGGAAAAATTTAGATATTTCCTCTTCATAGTATTCCATGTAGAGTTCATACAAAGTGGAAATGACATATTCTAGAGAAATGGAATAATTGTCAAAAGGAAAATCAACAAGCATATTTACCTACTCTGACAATCATAGCCTTCAATGGTTTCTTTAAACAAGCAGCAAAATAGAAAAAGGCTGAACACTGAGTTGCTTTTAAGAAATTAATAGTATTCTCAAGCTCAAGTCTCAAGTAACCAATGCACATAACCTATTCTCCATAATAAAATAATTAATTGCAAATAGATTCTATATGCCCTTATATAAATGTAAAATAATTATAAGAGACCTTCAATGGACATGGCTCCTCATTGGTTTTCTTGCATTCTTATAATCAATTCTCAAGCTACTTCTCATGGATTCATTACAATGAAATGCAAGCATTTCTTTATGTTGAATATGAAAGCCACATCTTGTGGTTGAATGGTATTTTTTTTTTATCTTATTAGTTATACTATTTTTCAAGTTGAAGTTCGCAGTAAAAGCACACTCACATTGGCTCATTCTTCCAATGAACTTCAACTCCTCCTAAGTAAGATACTTCTTGTGAACATAATAACAAAGAACCAATCAACCCTGTAAAAAGCCAAATGATTGTAAACATCAAGACCCAATGTGTATGCCCTTCCTTCAATCATCCAAATTTTCGATTTTGGTAATTTATATTCTTCAAATCCAAATTGATTGAATTGGTATATCTATTCTTTCAAAACTTATATATAATATATATATATATTAGACAACAAAACTTATCATTCTTACGATGTTAGCAACACTTATTATCTTGTACTCAATGCGAAACAAACAATATATAGCATGATCACTCCTAGTTTATGATGACACAAGTATTTTCTATACATAATAAGCCAATAACTAATTAAATAGTCTACTTGTAACTAAAACCCTAATTTCCAAAACTGAACATTCAAATCCAACATCCAATACATGTAAGTAGTAAGAAAAACATGAGAAACGAAATATATCAACTATCCGTTAAGAGTGACATAAATAAATAATTAAAATTCAAAATTAGAGAGAGGATATGTACCTATACCAAAACAAGACTTGGTAGCTAAATTTATAAATACACCTTCACATGAAACCTTAGAAAATCACATAAATGACATAAATCAAGTAATGTGCATTTAATGTAGCTAACCTTTTCAAGTGTGCTAGTGAAGAAAGAGCCAAATCAGAGATTTTCTGGAAAGTAGTGAAAAGCATAGATGAAGAAGTCATGCAACATACTAAAGAAGTTAAAGAGAGTATATGAGAGAGATTGAGAATAGGAAAAATGAAAATGGAAATTTGAGTAAGAAGGACGATAAAAAATTGCTAGGGAATAAAGGCTTGGGCCAAAATTTTCATACAGCTCAGAATTGTCAGTATATTTCATCTTTTAGTAAATTTTTTATAAGGGTTTTTATTACACTTAACTACTGAGGTAGTTGAAAAAAAGATGCTATAATTAATTACTAATAGCAATACTTTCTTTAAAATGCTACTAATTATTAGTAGCTAATACACTTAATTGTTGTAGTGCCATTCTCTCAAGAGGTGGCACAACCTTGCCTCAAAGTCAAGATCATGTAAAATGGTTTGACATTCATGAGATGAATTTTTTTTCTTCTTTTCTTAATTGTTTTCGTGAATTAAATAAGAATATGACATGGACTAAGGGAAGGTGTGTGATTTCGAGCAATGCCGCCGCTAGGTCCATTGTGGTTTGTCATTTAGCTGAACATTTGGCCTATGACATTTTGCAAACCGGCTCATGCTATTAGGGAAAACGGTGGATGATCGAGAGGATAAAGTTTATATGCTCGAATTGTCATCCTAATACAATTAAATTCTTCATTACCTTCATTTGAGGGGAATGGCATTTTCACAAGTAGAGGTTAATCGTAGTCTTATTGATTGGTTTACATTGGCTCAAAATTATTGATGGAAGATGGTATTATGCTATGACTTTCTTTCATTGTATGCTATGAGAGTAATAAGAGATACAGCCGACCATAGTCATGTATGTTTGTTGGAGGCCTTCCTTAGAGTTGTTTATCAACTTAGATGTCAAAATGGAATATTAGTAATATGCTATATCTGGAAATAGATAACCAATCAAATCTTTATTTTTGGGTATAGCTTTAGATTAGAAAATGTTTCAAGCAATTTCCTTTGTGTTCACATTTGCGGGGCCCATTCTCTCAAGAGGTGACATAATCGTCTCAAAGTCAAGATCATGTAATTGGCCCATTATTATTGAGTCTGAACACAAAGGAAATTGCTCGAAATTCAGCCTGTTAATCTCAATCTAGGAGGATCTAATTGATGTGATATGATGAGAGAGACGCAGGCACATTATTAGCATGGAGTCGGTCCATGCACATGCATATGCTAGCCTAAATAACAAATGGCTACGTTTTGAAATAAAAATAGAACAATTAAGTATAAATAATTAACTCTTTCGTAAAGTAGCTAAAATTTTTTTAAAATTTTATCTTATAGCCGGAATAAAATAATTTTCATTTATATATAGTTTATATGTTATTTGACTTATTATGTTTTGGGTTTAAGGACAAAGCTTCACGCCATAGTCGAATAGGAGGATTCAAACAATTACGTGTTTAGGTCGATTTATCCCTATATATTTTGACAATTTTTTGTATACACCTATATTCTGGATTTTTACAGTTCATAAACATGATGCTCTTCTTGAGAAAATCATCTGATAGACATTAAAGTATACATATGGAATTCATATGGGTTAACATGGAAAATCTGCGCTTTTCATTTCTCTGAGACTTGAATACTTTCAGTTTTCCTTTTTTTTTTTCTTTTTTTTTTCTTAAAATGCTTTACAAGTGCTCAATATGCCTATATTTAGTGTCTAACTATACGTAGGTATGTGACCTGTAAGTAATCAAAATATACAATAATGAATGTTTCTTTTTATTAAAAAAAGAAAAAATTAATCCTCTATGCTTTACATATGTATGTCCAAACTTTCATTTTACATGGCAGAGATTTATATATTTTGTAATAGCATTTAAAAAATTTTGACAGTATAAAAAATCAAAGTTTTTGCTTTTTTTTTTTTTTCTCCCCCTAATTTATTTTTTATCAAGATATGATAAGACGAACTTTCCTGAAATGGATGAATTTACCAGATTAGTTGAAGACAGAAGCTGAATGTCTAGAAAAGTGAGCCTAAATAATTTCCTGTTTAGGTAATACAGGATCTTTCTTTCGCTTACTTAAATTAGGAAAAGGCATGCACAACCTGCCACCACTTTTAGCTGGGTGGTTTACTTATTGGTAGATTTATATGATTTTATATACATGGTTTGGATGAATCATGCATAGAGTTGCATCCTTTTTCAGTTCGTTTGGTCAAAATGATGTGATACCATCTCTATGTAATATCAACAAATGGATTTTTAAAGTAGTTAATTATTAGCCTTAATTTTACTCGGAAAGTCATGACTATACCAGAAGGCTCTCGCAAACTTATATCATGTAACTCATGAGACGACATATGTTAATCTTGAAAACTTTTTTATAT
Organism: Lumnitzera racemosa; assembly: GCA_024138005.1. Classification (NCBI taxonomy): domain Eukaryota; kingdom Viridiplantae; phylum Streptophyta; class Magnoliopsida; order Myrtales; family Combretaceae; genus Lumnitzera; species Lumnitzera racemosa. The sequence goes on from JAMXBC010000007.1 coordinate 32,530,132, forward strand.
AGTAATGAATTTTTATTCTTCGCTATATAACATAGCAAACTAGCTAAATTTATGAATACATATGCCTATACTACAATTTGGCTTTTCATAATTTTGAATGGAACTATTGGCTCAATTTGATTCAGTTCACCTCTTCTAATGAAATGTAAATTTTGGTTCAATTTGAGAATTTTTCTAGATGGAAGTAAAAAGGAAAAACAATATAAGTGGTTGGACCTATTTAGTTTAGTCAGTAGTTTGGTTTTGTTTATATTCACCCCAATTAAATGTTTATCTTAATGTCTACAATAGATAAAGAATATAAGATCCTTATTTTGAAATTTCCTTTTTTCATCGAGTAGAATTTACCAGTGTACCATATTATTCAGTTGGATTGGTTTTATGCGATATTGATATAATCGTAATAAAAACAAAATGACAAAAATACTCCTATTATTCATTGTAACCCTTACTTGGTTTCCCTATCACATAGAACCACCACTATCATAAAAAATTATAAAAAATAAAGGACAAAGAGAAGTTCTTAGAAGCATTTAAGAAATTGAGGTTGATTCTTAACAATAGACCCTCTTGAGGTGAGTCATGCAACTAAGTCGACTAACCCAGTTAGGTATATAGATAAAATGCAATGGTTGCTTGCTTGGTGGTTTGGGCTGTTGGGTGGGGGTAGGAGTGGTGGGTAGAGGGTGATGGTTGCAAGTAATTAGGATGGTTGGTTAGATGTTTTTAGTTAGGTGTCTTTCAATATGGGTAAACAATTTTTGTTATGAATGAATAGGTATATGTAGCTAGTCTCTGCCTTCTAACAAATAATAACACTATGCAAATTGTACAACTTTCTTGTCCTATGGTAACAAATACTAGCTATATGCATATTGTAGAACTTTCTTGTCTTCTACTATAGTGATTGTGCATTAAAGATACAACTAAATGTAGTAATAACTATTCCAATGAACTCTATATTTAGCCAATCTAATATGTATTTAGGATAGGAAATCCTTACATATTGATAGAGTATTCATTAAGTACACTGCTTTGATGTATAAGAAAATAAAACAATTAAAAAAAATGAAGTAGAAGTTTTCTCTTCAAGTATTCATCATGGTATGTTGGACTTAAAGGAGTAAATTGCTAAAATTCTTATAATCAAGTGTCACGAACACGATCTTCTAATAAGATGGATCAGATTTCGATACCTCTTTTCTTTAACAAGTTATATTATAAAGTAATTTAGATCAATCCAATTGTTTCCCCAATGTAAAGATTTCTAAAAGCAAATGGAAACATATAAACTCATGATATATTCATAAAAGAAACAATAACATTAATATGCTAAAGGTAATTTGTTTTTCTTTTTCGATTTTTGGTTTTTGCATTTCATTTATATTGTGGATGTGGATGCAAGTATGAAAAGTAAAAAACAAGAAAGAAAACCTATCTCATGCTAGATCATAAACAAAATAGGTAATTTTGAGGTTAAAATAGTAAGAATGATTGGTTTCCTTGATCCCAACATTTATAATTTAGCCCCATAAATTTATATTTATGTTTTGAAGGAGAGTCACAACAATTTTATCTCATAAAAGAATCTTATAACAATTTACCTAAATGAGCTTTTTGAGAGAGTAAATTATAATGTGCTTTATATAGGTACCATCATGATGGCGTATACAACACGTTTAATAATAATAATAATATGAAAATTTATATATTACTTTGATTATATTCCATTAAAAAATAACAAATTTTAGAATCTCATAAGATACCTTCTATAAAATTGAAACACATTATCTATCTCCTCTGCCATCAAATGTAATGTATGGTTGTTTGGAAAAAATAAATAAATAAATAAAGTCATCACGTGTACGTTCACATTCACTAGAAATTAGAAATTAAAACTTTGGTCATCCGAAATTAACCGACACCTTGAAAGGGCAAGCAAAGCAAGTGTGTAATATATATATATATATATATATATATAAACGTATATGTATGTATCATTATTATGAATGGGCAACCGTAGATTTTATAAAACAAAAATAATTATTATTTGCTACCCACCTACCTGCCAAGCACCACACCTTGGCAGCCAAAACATATTAAAAGCCCGGGGACCTATACGTGGCAATGCCTTATCGGTCCACTTTTGTCACAAGCCCAACGCACCAGCATCCTTAGCCGAAAGAGTAAAGTTAATCGAAAAAGAAAAAGAAGAGAGAGAAGATCGGATTCCATGAGACCCCGAATCTAAGGCACTGTTTAGGCCTCATATTTTACGTCTTCTTATTGGCTCATCCCTTGCCTCTTTCCTAAAATGTTTGGCGTTTTTCTGCCCCTCTCTCTTTCTTACCCTCCTCTCGGCGCGCGTGTTTCTCCTGTGAGAATCTATTGCATGAGCGTGGACATGGCTCACAATCTAACACAGTAGAGCAATCATGCTTCACCAAAATTATCGAATTTATGTATATAATTGACTTTTGTTGTTGTGTTTCAGCTACTAAGATTTTAAATGGTTATACCTTCTTTTATTTTGATTATTTTAGCTTCACGGTCTGTGCATGCTTCTCTTTAGTATCGGATAATGGATACGAGATAACATATTTATATTGTCATGAACTAAAAATTATAAAAAAAATAACGCAATCATCTACTTACCCATAATTTTTAGTTATTTTAGAAGGTAAGTTTATAGTTTTAGTAGGGAATCAGAGTATATATTTGCTACCTTATATGAAACGTAGGAGTTGGCAAAATGAGTATGGGAATTGGCAAAAGAGAACTTATTGACATTTGTCTCAAAATTCACTCTCTCTTTCCTGCTTCCTTTCTTGAAGATATCTTTGGACATCATTTGATTCAAAATATAGCTATGATATGGCATGCTAGCAACGAAAAAAGTAAAAACAAAAAAAAGAATGGAAGAAAGAAAGAAGGGCCGGGCTAGATATGTGATTTTTTTTTATTAAATATCAAGAATCTTACAAATCTTTTTCCATATGTGGGGTTTTTACTCATAAGTCATCCACTATAAACAAAATAAAATTACTTTTACAGTGATTTAAAAGATGAAGGTAATGTCCATACGTGCAACCGATGAGACGTCTCATGTAATCCCAATATAAGAGAAGAGATACTGAACATCCCGTTTTACTTACTTTTACAATGTTGCAAATTTAGTACTTTCTAGGAAAATGGGTATATAATTTTTTTCCATTTTCTCACTTAAAAGACAAACCAAATAAGTAGTGAAGAAATTTTTTAACCTTTTAGTGTATGTTTTGTTGATTTTACAAGGGTGAAATCAAATAGGTATTTATTCCCAACAAATCTGTTTTTTTTTTTTTTTTTTTTTGTTAAGTCTGTAGAATAGCTAATACACAAAATTGGTATCGTTGGAAAATAAGGAATCGCAATTTCTTTTCAAGACAAAATGAATAGTTATTATTTGATCTTTTTTAGTACATATCATATTTAATATGTAAGACCTCAAAGGATTTATAAGGAATAGTTATTACTTTTCTATTTTATTTTGTTTTTTAAAAATTGTAATTTTATTTCTATCTTATCTCATATTGCAAATCAAATTGTCGTTATTATAATGAGAGAACAGTGACCTATAGCATTATATTGCGTAAACTTACTAGTATCGAAACAAGATCACTTTTTTCGTTTGCGAGTTTTTTTTCTTTTTTGAAGATTTTTTCTTTTAAATAATAGTCTAGGAGTCATCTGGTTCCACAAGTCGTTCTTTGTTTCATTTGCATTCATTCACGAAGACAAATTTTATAAACAATACGAAACATAGGTTGAAAACCTATTTATTTTGTGCCGTGCTGCATCCATAGATGAAAATGAATTTGTATGCAACGCTGATGAGCCAAGAGTGATAGGGTCTAATTTACGAGTTGGATTTAATATATTTGTTAATTATTTTAAATATATCTATCATTATGTTAAAGAAAATTTTCTTATGTTATTTTCTATTCTATATTATTAAGCAAATAAGGGCTTGTTAGCCTCTACATCTCTTGTTCTGTATTATTGGTGATTCATATTATATGAACTAGATTTGATCAATTGGTTATCGTTTGTAAAAGGAAAGGATTCGTAGGTTGGGTTGGAGCTTCTACTTTTAGAAGCTCTATAAATTTACGCTCACAAAATTCTGGGGCAAATCTATCATTCCCATACCTAAATGTTTCATGAGCTGTATTGTCTCGATTTGTTTATATTGGGTGTGTTGATGTTAATATGAGGATGCATCTTTATTGTTATAGTACAAACAGGTGTTAGTTATTTCTTAGCTATGACACTACTTATGATTAAAAAGAATTTGGAGGAATTATACGATGTTATATATTCAGTAGCTAGGATTTACCTTATTTGTAAATTGTCCATTTTTAACTGCCCTTTTTATAAAGTTTATGTTTTCATCTAATTCACGTCCTTTGTGCGAGTATCATATGTCTTCAATTGAATAAATGATTCTTACACTTATTCTCCTTAATTTTGTCAATATTAAAACAGAGACAATTAAATATTGGTAAGATAAAGGTGACTTTTTCCCACTAATTTTGCTTTCAATGACTCGTCATGCTAAGTGGTTAGTTTTGACAAACAAATCTTTTTAGGATTTTACTAAAAATTTCAATATCATCTCTATGTTCACTTCATCTACTTCGCTCATGAATATTGGTTTCTTCGCTTTACTTATCTCTTCCTAGAAATAAACTCTACTAATCAACAATCTCTTTGTTTCAAGAGGCGAAGATTTACATAGTGATGACTTTAGGGCATTGCAAACTATTATTTATTCATATTATTGTTACTCGATTAGCAATTACTTAGTTAAATGTTTTAAAATCATTATACATTCTACTCTATCATATTGATATTTCACTTGAGCATAATTCCCCAGCAACTATCTCCCTTATTTCTTTTTGTAGATACATAACGACTTCTTCAATGAATCAAATGAAATGGTGATTAGTGTGTGTATATATATAGATACATATATATGTACTTGTTTTAATAAATACATTTGTAATGTGTATTTTATACTCTTTTTTATACATCAAATCCACTAGAATATTTTTGTTTTAGGTGGTATCTTTGTGTTACTAATCCCTAGATGACTAATTGTGTTATTAGCGATAATTTTATAATAAAAGTGTTGAATTACATTGCTTTTGTGAAATTTTGAACAATTTTATAAATTTTAAGATATTAAATGATAAATCATAAACTTTTTGCATAACCTTAAATTGAAGTAGTACGATGAAATGATACCATCCCATGATGTCCCACCACCTAAGGTTTTTCACTAATCTTTATTAAGACTGGTGTTTCAGGAGATAAGTTTATATAATGTCTATAGGATAAAGTTTGAATAGACTAAACAACTAATTAAGCTCTATAAAATGTAGCAAAAAAAAAAAAAGAAAAAAAGAAAGAAAAAGAAAATCCATTCTTATTTGAAAACTCGATCATCAATACACTTCACATATTTGAAATGTTCAAAATCTATTAACTCCTAATGTCGTACACTCTTTAAGTTCACATATAAATTTTTCAAATCAACTAAATGTAACTCAACATTTTATCCACAATAAGATTTGATGAAAAAAATAAGTATATGAACATTTATATAAAAGTGGATTTTTGGAATAAGAATAGCATTAGGAGAGGTTAGGATGAACTTTTAGGGTTAGACTTTGAAGTAGTGATTCCAAGAAAAAATGGTCTACCGAAGTGTTGATTTGATTGACTTAGAAGGAAATTCAATTAGCTAAGTGCACAATTAGATTGGTTGAGTTTAGGTAAAGGGGAGTTTTACCAACCTATAGCATAACTAGATCGACTAAGTATAGCACTAAGTTGACTAAATTGTGTTTAGTGAGATTTAGCTAGCCTATTTTAAGTCTCGATTGACTAATTCATGAGAAAATCAACTCTTAGTTTTAAGAAATGCTATCCTATTATGTGCTTAAGTTTGTTGATTGTTGTATGTGGCATGTTTGTAAGAGTTCATTTCAATTATGAGAATTCTATGGACCTTAAGAAAATGCAATTGATGTCTTAACTATATGACTATTATTATTATTATTATTAGTTTGCTTCTATTTGAGCTCAAAATGAGTGTTAGAATATGCAACCAAGAGCTAAATGTCTTTAACCTATAGTGAGATAAACACTTCCAGTAACGTGATTTGTACCTTAGGGGATGAACCACCATGTTTAGGTAAGTGAGTTGCTGGTTGGTTTGCTATAAAGGTAAGTCTTTAGGATGGACAAGGAAGGGGTTATACTAGATTCGAACACCATTATAGATGGTTATAATGGACTAATAGCTTAGTAGCTCATAATAATGATGAAACTAAGATAAGAAGACTTTAATATAAATGATGAAATAGATGGCTCTCACAAAATTTGTATCAACTTTATGATTAGATGGCCTATGCAATAAGTTAGTCATATGCATCTTTATGTGATGATGAAATATAAATATTCAAGTTTTTTATAAAGTATATTACTTTGATAATGTGTATATTCAAGTTTGGACAAAAGGACGTAAGTTGGGAGAATATAATAAAGCTGGATTAGAAGATCTAACATTTATCGGTTATATTTAGGTAATATATTCAAGTAAGAGCTATTATTCATATGATCTTATCTTATTTCAATTAGTTAAGATTGAAATATTCCATTTTAATATACATTATAAAGATAATGTTTTCTAAGATAATATGTAAAGTTTTTAAAAGAATTAAAACCTTGTCATAGATAGTTAAAGCTGATAGTGGGATATCTAATCTTAAAGGAATATTTTTGAAATGATTCTGAAGAAGAAATTTATAACCTAACACTTGTCATAATCAGAATCATATATGTATATTTGTTTTTCAAAATGAAGAAAGATTATATCAATTATAGTAAATGTTGGGAAGAAGAACTTATCTTTGGAAAGTTGATTTTATTGGTATTACAAAATGTTTTGAAACGATCTAATTGGTAAAGTTGTGCTTTCCAATTTTTCTCCTCTAGATATTTCCTAAACGAATTCTTTTTTTCAAAGAAATATTTTTCAAAATCAAAAGTCTATAAAAATTTTTCTTAGCAGTTGAACGTAAAATTATTTTTCCAAAATTAATGGAGAATTGTAGTCTTACCACTCGAGTAAGTAAGACCATTTTATGTAAGAATGAGTTCAACCCTCTAAATATTGAATAACAAGTTGAAGAAGAAAGTGCATATGTCTCTAAGAATTTGTTAATAAATTGTTGATAGATATTTAGGCTTTTAAGAAACTAGCAAAAGCTCTTAGGGAATTTTCAAATATTTTGTATGTGTAGACTTTTCAAATCCAATGTCTCCATTATTAAGATATCTTTTGTTGTAAAGAGGATTTTCTTTTATCTTTTTTTTTTTTAATGTAAACCTAGCACAACTTCAAGAAGTGAAGGAGTACTACAAGAAGTAGGTTAAGGTTGACTATGGAGAGTTAGGAAAACAAAAGAGAACCACAAAGGATGTCGAGACAAATTTTTGCTTAGTATTTTAGGAGAGTTATCTTGGTTACATAATTCTCATGTACCTAACATTGAGAAGTAATAGTGGATTGTAGGCAATTGAGTTGATAGTGCTAGCATAGAGGATAAAGATAGAAGGCAAAACTACTATATATCTTGATATAATCTCTCTTATCTTTATTTTTTACTTTTACTTTACTTTAGAACTTCTTGTTTATTTTCATTACACTTGCATGTTCATGTGATCATAAGAAGCAAAATTGCATTTACTCTAATAATCTTAGAGAAACAATTTAATAAGTAATATATACGACGTATTATGTATATATGGTGTGTAAATGTAAATAAAATATTAACATATATAATGTATGCAAATTAGGAGCAATAATTGATTTAGAAACTACCTGTTTCAATATTATTTATATCAAAATTTAATTAGTATTTACACATTATATATACATAACGTGTAGTGTATAATACCTAATGAATCTTTTTTCATAATATTAAGTACTTTTACTATATAAATTTGAAATGGTTAGTTTTTTCATGAAAAGTATGTCTTCACTCTAATATAACCAATTCACATCCTCAATCTTGATTACTATTTCAAACCTGTACCTAGTATAAAAACTTTGTGCTCTCTTTGATATCATCTACTAACTTGTGTTAACTAAAAGGTACCATACTTTTTAAGGTAAAGATTTATAGCAACTAGTAACATTTTCTTACCTAGAGGATAACCCAACTAAGGTCCCCCTTATCGATGCAACTAATTTGGTTTTTTGATGGAACTATCTTCTAGTGTACCCCGTAGCATACATTAGATTATTATCGGCAAAAGCATATGGTATCTTCTTTATCTCTTTGTCATTTGCCTTATTTTTTTTATATTGTTGAGAATTGAGTTTAAACTAACCTACAAAAGGAGACAGATGGATTTTACCTTACTGATGTTAAAGCTGTCTAATATCCTTTTCAAGTATCTCTTGTACGATAATTATAGCTTTTGGCTCTTCCGATCATATGTGATTCTAATACCAAGAATTTGGTGCATAGGTTGCCTTGTATCATGGCTAACAATTAATATGTCATCTACATATAATATAAGAATAATGACCTCACCACTATTCTTTATAAATACAACATTGATCTAATGCAATCCTAATGTATCCTTATTCAATCATAAAGGTGTCTAAACTTTTTATACCACTATCTTTAAGCTTATTCCAGTCCATATAAGCTCCTCTTCCATTTGCAAATTAGGTGCTCGTTTCCCTTGATATTGAAACCCTTAGGCTACTCTATATAAATTTCTTCCTCCATGTCACTATTAAAGAACGCCTTCTTTATATTTAATTGCTATATTTTTAAGTTCAAATTGGTAGCCATCCATGAACACCTTGCAATGGAAGTCATCTTTGACAATAGTGAGAAACTTTCACTAAAGGGAATCAATTTCTTCTAATTAAACTCCTTTACAACCAATCTTACCTATACCTCATCCGTTATCTATTCTCTACAATCTTCGATATGTGCACCCATTTAATTTCAAAAGCTACTTTTCCTTAGGTAGTTTTAGAGAGTCATAAATATGATTCTTAAGCAAGGTTTTTATTTTTCCTTATATAGCTTTTACATATTCCTATTTCTACTCACAAAACGTGACTCCTTGATGAAATTATAGCTATTCCCCATTTGTCATCATAACATATTTATTTAGATTACATTTGATATATGGTCTTCACTTTCTTGTAAATCTCCTTATACTCTATGTGTTGATTAGGTTATTGTGGAGTTTCATCATATTCAATAGAATCTTGTATATCTCTAACATCATTAACAAAATCTTTATGTAGATACTAGATCTACATTGGTTAGGATGTTACATGAGGATTTAGAGTTCTCAAGCTCTTTTATATTTGCAATGGCTTGATCATTTACTAAAACCATGATTTTACTTCTAACAACTTTCTTCTTTATTGCATAATATAGTTTGTATCCATACTCACCATGTGCATAACCTAGAAAAATATACTACTTTGTGTTTACATTAGGTTTACTTTTTCATCCTTGGGAGTTATGGGGGTCTTTGGTTGTATTCTCATGTTTAATCCCATAGATTTCATAGTAATTCTCAACGTGACCTCTACATTTACCACTATTATCTGTTTGGACACATTTCAACTGTCTTCCAGTTTCCTTCTCTACTTTAGTTAAATTCAAATAAGAGTCTTCAATATTTAGAGTGACTATTAATAAAAGGTTAGAAAATAAAAAGTACCACTGATTGATCCATCTTATACATCTATAAGTATTAAGCTAAGTGCGATTGTTTGCAAGGTAGATGTCTCTATGAAATGCAACCCTATGTCATTTACAAGTAAGATGATCAATGCAAGTTTTTTGGAGGAGGACATTTCTTAATTGAGTAGAAACTGCATCTTGGCAAGCAGTTGAAGTCTTTTCTCGCTCATGTGACCTAACCATTTGTGCCAAAGTTTTATTGATGTCATTAATCACTCTTTAAATTCAACAATTAGATTTAAGTCTAATCTAAAGGATATATAGTGTCTTATTTCAAAGATTGCATGTTATCCCTTCTAATTATATAGATCAGTTTATACATAGGATTTCTCAATCTCCATATATAAAATAAGATAATTGATGAATACTATAAAAATATTACTTCAAAGAAAATAAAAAATATTGATCACAACAAAATAAAAAATAAAGTTGGCCTCATGGCCTTGCTAAAGTTCATTAAATCTAAGTAATAAACTAATTAAATTGTACTAAAGCCTTTTTAATAGTCAAATCTGGCACTCTGATATATGGAAACACTAAAAAGTGTCTTATCTATATATGCTAAAAGTCCTCTAAATGAATAACAAGTGTATCTACAATTCTAGTCTTAAAACCATTTTCTAATGTAAAAAGTTCACAAGTCATAACTATGAACACTGTCGTGATCATGCCCATGTAGTTCAACCATATATCTTTCTAAATTTATTGCAACAAATATTGATATCTAAAGGAAGATGAGCAAGAACCCAACAATGTTCTTGACCACGTCTCTCTTTATGCACCAAACATTGCTAAATGTGGTTAGAAAACATGGGCGTGCTCCTCCAAAATTAATCATTGATGTCTAAATGCCTAAGAATACAAATGTGTTCTTAGACGTATTCCTTCAACCTCCATATATTCTTCAAATTACCTTAAAATTCATTAAAACTTGTCAAAATTCGTTTCTTTTCATCCAACTTTGCTTGTTAACTTGTAAAATCAAAATGGTTGGAACACCCATAAAATTCATAAGAGTATTATAAAAATTAATGACAAAAATAAGAGTAATTATACACCTATCAAGTTTTCTTACTCTTAAAACCTTTGCTTGTTCTTAAGAAAAACATATATAAAACTCTCTAGGACAATAACTTCTTTAATCATCTCATTACATATAAATCCCATCATACATTGCATACTGTCTATTTAGAGCTTAAGGGCATATACTTTTCTATCAATTTGCATCTTAAAAAAAAAATTGAAGTTTTACTTGGTAAATTTTGCTACATAACCTTACTTAATTACAACATAATGCTATTAAAAAACAAAATTACTAAACATTATACTAGGTTCTAAATATTATACTAGAGTTCAATAGTTAATTTGTTAAGTTAATGTTTTATCAGATTGCTTAAAGAAAGATTCACAAACTTGAAATCAGGTTTAACATTAACTAACTAGGAAAGAGATCACCTATATTTTGTATACTTAACTAATGTATATACTCCTCTTTTTCTATCTCAGTAAGCACCATAATTTAGAGCAAATGTATATTATACGAACCTATCTCTTAAGTATTGATTTTCAAGGGAGGATTTTCCTCATATATATATATATTTATATATATCTTCATTAGTTAGTTAGTCCCAAGCTAAATGACCTCAGTTTACTAGATTTTAAGATACCCTTTAGAACCTCCACTTCTATAATTTTATATATTTTAAGTAATTAAGTTTAATTTTCTCATTGCAATGAGCTTTTAATCAATAATTTTGAGCTTGTCACTTAATTATATAGATGTTATTAGGCTTAATTACTTGAGTCAACAAGGCCTATTGCTAAACTTTTATTCAATTAATTATGACAATTTAATTAATTTATTTAACCTCCAACTTAATTGATTTTTTAGGAAAATTTCTAGAGCCAAATCTCATATATTCTTTTACTAAAGATGATAGGGCTCCAAAGATTCCTAAAGGATAATTAGACACTAAACTGAGCTTAAAAATATAAACAACTAACTCTTAGTCAACAACATTAACCTAATTCAAAATCTAAGATCTAAGCTTACATAATATGTAACTCTACCCCTTATAAATTTCACAGTATAACTTTAGCATAGTGTTAGAAGGTTATAATGATCAAGTAAAAATTAATGTAAAAATCGGAAAAAATTTACCTTAAAAGTTGCTTTTAATTTAAATGCAAATCAATTTTAGATGTAGATATGCAATATGATTGAAATATATGTCTTAGTATTGGGTAAATTCATTTAAACTCAAACTACTATATAACCTACAATAATGACAAAATATCACTATACCCCCTTTAAAAACTTCCCCTCATACTTAAAGATATACATTTTCTAATGCACACAGTAAAACAAATCAAAGCACAAAAGGAAAAGGAGGAAGTGAACTAATATTTCCTTAGGATAATAATTTCCTTGTTGGTTATATCAATCCTCACCAAGCTAATGTGATAAGAATCAACCCTTTAGACTGATCACCAGAAGCCAAGCTAGAGGACTCTAAGGGCTTGCATGAAGAATACTAGTTCTAAGCCATAGCCGAGATGGGGACTCTTATCATGAGTTGGCTTCCTACTGACCTATCTATCATATCTTTACGTGTGTCAGACATGCTTCTACCTAATAGCGAAGTCCTAATCTGAAAGATAGCTTAGAACTAGCCGAGCTGAGCTTCCAACCTAATTTAGATCAAATTGGCCCTTAACTGTAATGCATTTCTGCTTTTTACTACTTTGTATCATATTCTTAATGTCCAGCCACCAAGTGACAGTTGTCTTCTAACACAATGTTCTAAAATGATTCTTTCTTTTTTGTACTAAATATTCTTTATTTCTTTTACCCCTTTTAGTATGTCTTATGTAACATAATGTAGAATACCCTTTTGTTTTTTCATATATATAAAGTAACCCAAGTAGATGGGTATATAAATCCCTACTTTCTTGTATACGAGGATCATTCAACTTTCAATACAGAAGTTACTCATTTTGTATAACTTAAGTGTTCTTATTATCATTCAACTCTTATTTGTTCCCTTTAGCAAAGAGTAGTAGCGAGTAGCCCTTCAATTCAGACCAGTGTTTCATATCTAGTGGATTGTAGGCTGAGGAGGATCGAGTGGTGCATCATATCCATTCAGTAGCTACCCAGGATTTGCTAGCTTTTTCTTTGTTTCTTTCTGATTCGCTTAATTATGGTGCTTCTCCATGTTCAACTAGGGAGATGCATCAGCTTTACTAATATCAAAGCACAATTTTGCGATGGAGTATGTAAAGTTGCAATGAAGTTTTTGTTTGCTTTATTATTAGTGGTTACTGTGTTCCTTCCATAGCTACTGTGGTGTGTTGGTGTGATAGCAAGAGCGATTTTATTGTTACTCATTTTTACTCTATTTTTCATTGCAAAAACAAAACAAGTTTGTTTCTATCTTATTTGAGTGACTATCAGGTGTTGAAGTTGTTAGCAAGTTGTTAATCCATTTGAGAAGTATTGTACCATGTTTGATTTAAGTGTTCAGGATGTTATTGGTGACTAAAGTAATGGTGCTCAACTTGGTCGTGGTCTTAATGGTAGTAATACCTTAGGGTTAGTTAATGACAAGCTTGACAGACTCACAAACCTTGTTGAGGGTACCGCAATGCAAGCTAACAGCAACAACACTAAGGTGTACAGTGGCAAAACCAACAAGAAGATGCCTTCGAGAGATGCTATGGCCAAGGCAATCAAACCAAACACCCAATTCGACTGCTACAAGCTAGAAGAGTAGTAGATTGAGTTGCTAAAAGAAGACTAGAGTTGGAGGAGATTGGGGAAGATGAAATTGATTATTATTAAGCATAAGGTTGAAGACATCGAGTCCCTCAAGGGCTAGACAATGTTAAGGTGCAAATCCCACTCTTTAGTGGAAGTAAGGATGCAAATGAAAGCTTAGAGTAAGAAGAGAAGGTCAAGAAAGTATTTGAATGTTACAGGTATGAGGATTTAATCAAAGTCCAACTTGCTGCATTGGAGTTTACTAGATATGCCACCATGTAGTGGAAGAATCTGAATGTAGCTAAGGTAAGAGATGGAAGATGAGGTGTTAGAACTTAGGATGAGATGAAAATGTCGTTAAGAGGTAGATTTATGCTTGAGACTTATTTATGAGATACGTTTGCAAAGTTACAAGAGCTTTACTAAGAAAGCCGATCTGTTGATGACTACGTAAGAGAGTTCCAAATGTTAATGATCTGAGCTGACGTGGAAGAGGTAGAGGTTTGTATAGTACTGGGGTTCATTTTTAGGCTTAAGTATAAGATTTGCAATGTCATAGAAGTATAGAGATTTTATAATCTAGAAGAGGCCACTAAGATAGTGTGGAGGATCGAAAAGCAAAGGAGAAATGTTCCGAGCCGACTTAGGCCAACATTCTCTTAAGCCTCAGTACTACACTAACCTATTTAAACTGAGCTAAGGAGATCATACCAAGCCGAGGAAAAGAATAACTGACTTGATGATAGCCAAGCAGGTCAAGATGGTTATGTAGGATAGCCAGGTTAAGCTGAGGCTAAGCCACCCTTAAGAATGTATGAGAAAGGATAAACCTCTGGACAGAAGTCTAGTGAGGTGAAATGCTTTAAATACTTAGACTTTAGATACATGGCTACTGAGTGTTCGATTCAACGTGTCATGGTGCTTTGAGGAGATGTAATGGATAACACTAACGAAAGTAAGCCTAAAGAGGAGAAAGGTGTTTGAAAGGTAGAAGCCAAGGAGGAAGAGGAAACCGGTATCTATGCCGACTAGGGAGAAGTAATGACCTTAGTCTTGAGTTCTTTGCCTAACCTTGAGGAGGACTAGAGAGAGAATTTATTCCATATCAAGTGTACCGTCAAAGGCTAATTATGCATGATCATAGTAGATAGAGAAAGTTGTACTAATGTGGTTACGCAATCCTTTGTGCAGAGGTTGAGTTTATTAACCTCAAGGCATCCCCAACTTTACAAGTTGCATTGTCTTCATGATAAAGTGCTTTACACGTGACTGAATAAGTAGCCATACCATTTAGTATCGGAAATATATACAGGGATGAAGTTGTGTGTGATGTCGTCCTCATGGGAGCTTTACACCTACTGCTTGGATAACCTTAGTTATTCGACCGATGCGTTATATACGACAGGTATAAGAACACCTATGCCTTTATTAAGGTTGGAAAGAGGATATTGTTGTAACCTCTAACCCCATCTCAAGTAAATGAAATCCATAATCGGCTTACTTGAGCTAGTAAGAAGAAAGCCTTGGTGATGAGCTATAGAGAGCTCCAATTTGCTGAGAAAGCTAATGAACTGATGTTCTTGTTGGTTGGGAGACTAATGGAGATGAGGGAGTTACAACATGTTCTAAAAGAGATTCGAAGCTTACTAAATGAGTTTTCCGATCTGTTTCTAAAAGAATTGCCTAAAGGACTACCCCCAGTTTGAAGCATAGAGTACTGTATTGATTTGTAGCTAAGTCCCGCCCTACTGAATTGACCTATGTATAGAATGAAGCTTGAGTAGGCTACCGAGTTGAAAAGATAGGTGGATGAACTCATTGAGTGAGGGTATGTAATGAAGAGCATGAACCCTTATGTTGTACTAGCTCTACTCATTTCGAAGAAGGATGGTTCATGGTACATGTCCATCGACAGTCAAGCAATCAACCAAATTACGATCAAGTACCGATACCTGATATTGAGGCTCGACAACATATTAGATGACCTTTATGGCATGAAGATATTTTCGAACATTGATTTACAAAGTGACTACCACCAAATTCTCTTGAGGTTGAGCAATGAATGGAAGACTACTTTCAAGACTAGGTACAAACTTTACGAATGGTTGGTTGTGTTGTTTGGACTTATTAATACGCTAAGCACATTCATGAGGTTAATGAACTATGTAATGCGGCCCCTAATTAGGAGATGTGTGGTCATATACTTTGTTAATATATTGGTATACAGTGCCAGCCTGAACGACTATGTTCAACATCTTCACAAAGTATTTGACATTTTGCAAGCTAAGAAGTTATGTAGCAATGCAAAAAAGTGTATGTTTTGCCAAAAAGAGGTGATTTTCGTAGGGTTTGTAGTATCAAGGAAAGGGATTAAAGTTGATGAGGAGAAGATCCAAGCTGTTCTAAAATGGGTTAATGTCGAGGAATGCCATTGAGGTTTGAAGCTTTTATGGCCTAGCTTCTTTCTATAGGCGATTTATTAAAGACTTTAGTACAATAGCTACCCATTAACTGAGTAGACCAAGAAGAGTGAAGGGTTCAGGTGGAATCACCGAGCTGAATAGAGCTTTAAAGAGATCAAGGAAAGGCTCACCTTAGCTCTTATCCTATCACTGCTAGATTTTGACAAACCCTTTGAACTTGAATGCGATATATTAAGAGTTAGATTTGATGCTATCCTGATCTAGGAGCGATAGCTCGTTACTTACCATAGTGAGAAAGTTAGTGGTCTTACCCTAAACTATTCTACATAGGAGAAAAAGTTGTACTCTCTTTACCGAGCCCTTACTATTTGGCAATATTATTTGCTGTTGCGAAAGTTTGTTATTTATATAGACCATGAGTCTTTAAAGCATCTGGGGAGTCAGAACAAGCTTTTGAATATGTATGCCAAGTGGTTAGAGTTCATAGAAAGTGTCTCGTACATCATCTAGTACGAGAAGGGAAGTGTAAATGTGGTCGCCAACACTAACCTTATCTTGGGCCAACCTTAACATGGATTTTGTCCTAAGGTTACCCCAGACATCTAGAAGTAGACATTCTATTTTTGTTGTAGTAGACTATTTCAGTAAGATGGTACACTTCATTTTATGCCTAGGACAAAGTCCATGTTGACCACTTTGTAGACAAAGTTATTAGGATTCTCACTAATTATCGAGCAGTATGCTCATGATTCTCATTTCGGCCTTATCATAGAACAGTGCAAGGAAGAAATTATTGTCAAGGGATATTATCTTAAGGATGGCTATCTGTTTAAGGAGGGTTGTTTGGTCATTTCAGGGAGACCAAGACAACTAATCTATTAAGGGAGAACTTTTACTGGCTAAGTTTGGCCAATGATATCCATAAGGTGATTAGTGGTTATGAAGTGTGCAAACATGTAAAGGGGAAGAGAGAGCCTAATGGAGAATACATGCCATTGCTAAAACTAACCTTACCTTAGGCCGGCCTTAACATGGACTTTGCCCTAAGGTTACCCTAGACATTTAGAGGTAGAGATTCTATTTTTGTTATAGTAGACCATTTCAGCAGGATGACATACTTCATTTTGTGCCATTAAACTAACAATGCTCTATATATCGTTGATTTGTTTTTATAGGACATTGTCTTACTACATGTGATACCAAAAACTATTGTCTTCGATCGGGATACAAAATTCTTGAGCTATTTTTAGAAAACTCTTTAGAGAAGGCTTAGAACCAAACTTGTATTCAGCTCCAGTAGCCACCCTTAGATTAATGCCCAAACTGAAGTGGTAAACATAACATTAGGCAATCTGCTCAAAGCTGTAGTGGTAAAGAACTTGGAAGATTGGGATCTATGCCTATTAGTTATGGAGTTCACATATAACCGAATTGTCCATAGCACTATTAGGAAGACCCCATTCAAGGTCGTTTATGGCCTTAACCTTATCATTCCCTTGGATATAATTGGCACCCCAGCAGCTACTGAAGAGAGTCAATCCAAAGTAGGCTAAGCCCAACCATTGCATGAGTTACACCAGTTTGTAATTAGGAAAATCACCAAGTTCAACCAGAAGTAGCATCAAATTAGTAGCTTAGGTTACTGAACTTTTTCTCTCTACTAGGAGACTTGGTGTGGATACATCTCAACCAAGAATGATTCCCACACTTGAGAGAGGACAAACTATCTCCTCAAGCTAATGGTCCATTCAATGTCCTAAAGAAAATCAATTGCAACACTTATTAAATCGAGTTGCCTGATGACTATGGAGTTTCTTCCACCTTTAGTGTATCCGATTTGATCCCTCATTAGTCAGCAGAAGTTGACCTCGTGTACGCCATAGGAGAAGAGGCCGAAACTACTTCAGATTTAAGGGTAAATCTTTTTGACCCCTAAGTAGATGATAGGAATCAACCCCCTGGACTAATCATAAAAGGCCAAGCTAAAGGACTCTAAGGGCTTGCATAACAATACTAGCTCTAAGCTATAGTTGAGATAGGGATTCCTATCACGAGTTGGCCTCCTAGTGACCTGTTTATCATATCCTTATGTATGTTAGACATGCTTCTACCCAACAATGAAGTCTTCATCCAAAAAATAGCCTAAAACTAGCCGAACCAAGCTCCCGACCTGATTTAGATCAAATTGGCCCCTAATTGTAACACATTCTTGCTTCTGCCTACATTGTATCATATTCTTAATGTCTAACCACCAAGCAACACATGTTTTCTAACACAGTGTTGTAGAATGATTCATTCTTTTCCGTATTGAATATTCTTTGTCTTTTTTACCCCTTTTAGTATGTCTTATGTAACCTAGTGCAAATTCCCTTTTGTTTTTTCATAAATGTAAAGTAACCCTAGTGGATGTGTATATAATTCCCTACTTTATTGTATATAAGGATCATTCAATTTTCAATATAGAAGTTACTCATTTTGAGTAACCTTAATGTTCTCATTATCATTCAACTCTTATCTATTCCTTTTAACGAGTAGTGGCAAGTGACCCTTCAAGCCGGACCGATGTATCATATTCGGCGGATTGTAAGCCAAGTAGGATCAAATGGTGCATTATATCCATTTGGTAGCTTCCTGAGCTTTGTTAGCTTTTTCTTTGCTTCTTTCTAGTTTGCTTCATTATGGTACTTCTCCATATGTCTAACTCAAGAGACGCATCACAATGTGATCAAATCCTCTACCATGTCAAATGCTCTTTTGCCTATATACTCAACATACACATCATAAGACCAAGAAAAAAAAAAGTAAAACAAAAACAAAGACTAAAACTATAATGAAAATGAAGCGAGAAAAGAAACAAAAACAAAAGTATAAATAAATGATAATGGATTTCCTCCCACTAAGCGCTTAGTTTAAAGTAACCTAACTTTTCTACCATATCCACTATTTCCAATTTTTATATTTTAACAAGGATGGGAGAGACTTATTTCTGAATTTATATTCGCTTAACTACATCTTAATTCTCCCTAACTTTTCATTGGTGGGTTTAATATAAGAAGTTTTTATAAGAGGTATTGCTTGAACTTAATTATGTATCCATGGAGTCTAAGCATTCTAACCTAAGATTATCTCATCCTATCTCAATCACTTCATCAAAAACTAAAGAAGGATTTAAATCATTTAATTATAATTGTTTGTCTACCTCTCTAGTCTCCTTATCTAGGGTTAATGAATTCTCACACTGCTCAATCACTACATGAAATTCT
Source organism: Lumnitzera racemosa (assembly GCA_024138005.1). Taxonomy (NCBI): domain Eukaryota; kingdom Viridiplantae; phylum Streptophyta; class Magnoliopsida; order Myrtales; family Combretaceae; genus Lumnitzera; species Lumnitzera racemosa. The sequence continues at coordinate 32,549,414 of JAMXBC010000007.1, forward strand.
AAATCTATTCTTTCTCCATTCTTACACTATTTTGCTTCATTTTCTTGGTTATTAAGATAAGATATCCCAAAATCCTCAACCATTTCACTCAGTTTCTCAAGAGTATCTAAAGATATAATCAATTATAATGTTTTCCCTTGAAATGGTCCTAAAGGATACGTGTGTGAGAGTTTTATATATCTTGAATGGTTATTTTCTAAAAGATCGTGGAAAGGTTTCACTATCAAATCTCCATTTTGAGCTCTACATCCCATAGCATCTTCCAACATTAATTTTTGTGGAGGTTTCTCCTCTAATGTTCTAAGGTGATGTAATAGGGTACCTAGGCTTTGTATAGAGGAAAAAATAATGTTGGAACCAAAAGTGCCATGGGTTTCCTAATTGCTCACTAGCCAACTCAATAATGGATTTTTCTTACAATCGCTCATCTCTTTGTCTTAGGTTGGCATGGCTAAGTGGCTATGGTATGGATTGGGTCACTAAAAGTACAGGGATTCTTTGTCTCATATTTTACCAAGTACTCCGTAAGAAGTTCCCTAACAAACTTCTTTTTCGATTGCTCTTCTTCAAAATTATGTTATGTGTGTTTTGGACATTAGAGTTTAACATGTAAAAATATAGATCAAGGAATTCATAAGGAGAATGATTATCACATAGTATCAACACACTACATAACTAAAACTCATGGTAATTGGTTTCTCATTACCATTAGTTGCACTCCAATAAGTATTTCCTTAATAGCTGTCAAGCCTATATTTTTCCTATTTTTATTATTTCTCTTAACTCGATTAGTGTTAAACCTTAAGTAGTTTGATACTAACCATTGATTAAGAGTTAAAATACTTGTTTTTTCTTTTTATTTTGAAAATTGTTCGAAGTTACCACCCGATTAATGTTAGGAAAAAATGGGTTAGGTTAAATCAGTTGGGTGAATTGATTTAACTTAACCATTGGTCTATTAAAAAAAAAACAATTTCTTTTAAATTGGCTTTGAAAACCAAATATTTGAGTCTAAGGGCCAACTTATTAAACTCTTAATGGGTATCAATTTCAACTTTTTGAATTTAAATTTATATTTCAAATTACCCTTTTTAATTAATTCTAAATTTACAATAAACTAATTCTATTTGCATAAAAATAACAAATTGAAAATTATTTACAAAAGGGAAAATAAAAAGATCTCACTATTTTAAGTTGCTCTGTTGGTGCCTACGTATCCTCTAATAAGGATTAGACTTTATGCATTTCATTTCCTAAAATTTACGTATGTTGGTTTATTTTAATTTTGAAAAGTGGTCGAGTTTATGTCTTATTGCCATTTTACTTCGAGAAAAGTTTTTTTAAAAAAAGGATCCTAACCTTTTCAAGTGTTTATTTTTTGAAAAATTTCTAAAAGAAGTCTTAAATTTGAAAAAAATTTCTCAACTTTATTTATTTGAAAAATAGGATTTTCTAAGTGATAAACTTTTTTTCCTTTTATTTTTATGATTTTTTATCAAACCATAAGAAAGAATAAAAAGGGCTATCCTTTTTTTTTCTTTTCTCTTTTCTTTGTTTTCCTTTTTCTTCTTTTTTTTTTTCTTTTTTCATGTCTTTTTTTTTATTATAATGAAACACTAAAGAAAATAAAGAAAATACAAATAGATCCAAAACAAGCAAATAGAAATAACCAAGTAAAATCTCTCGAGTCAATTGTATGATCGGATTGTTCAGTTGGACTCAATCGTGAGTCTAATTGAACTGGTAATCTAAATGGGTCACACAAGAGAGAATAAAGTAATACCCTAAGCAACACCTCACAGTGGTTTCCAATGACCTTTTCAAAGGGGTGAACAGACTTTTATGACCTTTTTATAGGTGAAAATGAGTTTGGTAGTGGCACTACACTTTGAGGTAGTCATTTAATGGGTGGTTGGTTTTAGGCGGCAGTGTAGTTGAACCTATAGCTTGTGGTAGGGGTTGTTGAAGGTGAAATGATGATGCAACTAAGGGTTTTGAAAGGTAGAGGTCATAGTGGTAGTAGTGTTAATTTTGGTCGGGGTTGAGTAAAACAACCTCTTCGTGGTGGTTAAGGTCTAACTTGAAGCACCAAGTGGCGGCACTTAAGTTTTAAGAGTGATGATATGCTAAATAGATCAAGTTCAGAAGCTTAAAGTGTAAGGAAGCTATCAAGACAACTGTTTCAATTCAAAAATCACTATAAATAAGCTAAAATTAGAGAGAGAAAGAGGCATTTGCTAGAGAGAGAAAATTTTGAAAATGAATGGGAAGGGAATGAAATGGAGAGATGATGAATTGAGAAGCTTAGGAAGGTCCAATTCATAGGCAAGGGAACTCAAACAAGTAAGGAAACAGCCATTAATGGCTGAATCATCATTGATGTGTAAGCTCAAGTGATTTTTTATTTGTTGGAAAAGAGCTAAAATCAAGCTACAATCACCTCGATGATCCATGTAAGGTATTTTCCTTAGTGGAATCTCACATGGAAATGATTTGGGGTAGGACTAGGTTGTAGTTGGGCTAGAAGTGACAAGCTCAAACATAGGTTGTATAAGGGCTTGAAGAGGCATGCCCAAACGCTAAAATGATGAGTTGAATTGTATGGTTGTGGAGGGTATGAGAACCTTCGTTATGTATTGTGTGATTGGTTAATACAAAGACTAAATTATTGAGTGATTACTTGCTTGCATTTAGTGCATATGATGGCTATGTATGGTTTGTTCACATGCATGTGTATGTATGTTATGTATTGAGCTTCAACTTACCTTTCTTTTTCCTATAGCTACAAGTTAGAATGATTATTTTGGAGATACTACTAACTATAATTATCAGGCTGATTATGAGAGTTGTGCTGGTTATGAAGATTGGGCAGATGACTATTATTAGGATGATCCTTATGTAAGGAATTTCTATTATGATGATCATTACCAAAATTAGGAATGGTAATTTGGTTTCATTTCAATAATTGTTTTTAAGATAATATGTTATTTATCATCATATTACAATATATAGAATTTCAAGTTTTGTTGAATTTATTACTCTTTCTTATGGAGTATTTATGGAAACATTGTGTGCTTATTACTTGGAGTTAACATTTAATAATGCTAATGGTTGCTATTTAATTGTGAATTGAAGATTCTGATCTTAGAATTATAACTTAACATATCAGTAGAGGAGTAGGTATAAGCAACAGTCTATGGCATCCTAAGATTGAGGGGGTTACAAATTAAATGATATCAGAGCTTAAGTTGATGGATCTATAGAACACCTAGAAGAAGGATAACTAAAAGGAAGAAAATGAGTTAGGGATATGGTGAAAATGTGATTCAAGTGTTAATTGGATAACTTATGTCTATCTTGACTTTTCTTAGTGTTTATTATCCTTTCGTTTAACGATCTAGTAGAGGTTAAGATACCTTTATGGAGAGAAATGAAAAGGAGTTTAATTGTGGGGGGTAGGCAGGGAGGAGTTTTAGGGTGGGCAATTCCTACTGATTGTGTTTGCTGGATAGGGCAGATAGTCACCATAAAGAGGCTTTCTAGTACTAGATAGCCTAATACTACAACCTAAGCAAATGCTTCAAGGAGGTCAAGGATAGGTACTGATTGATAGTGTAGGGTTGCTTCAAACCATGCACCACATGTTGGAGGTTTTGGTTAGTAAACAGTGGTAGCAGTTCTCTTTAGACAAGTTTGCTAGGTAGGTAAATCCTTTCAACCCTAGGAAGGAAGACTTTATTGAAGTACATCATTGTATTGAGGACATTGAAAAGATTTTTGCAGCTTTTAAGGTACTAAAGGATTGCAAGGTTAGCTATGCAACTTATATGCTAAATGGAACAATAGTTAATTGGTGGGAAGGTGAGTGTAGATTGGCTAAGGGAATAATTGATTAGTAGAGGTTTTGAGAGCTGTTTTATAACAAGTACTTCTCGAATAGTGTGAGAGACATAATGGAAGTTACTTATTACAATTACCAATAATGTAGCAAATCAGTCATTGAATATGCGGTGGAGCTAAATCGCCTAAGTTAGTTTTTACCAAAGCCCATCAAGGCTTGAGCTCATCACTTTCTTAGGGGTAGGTAGACTTATAGTATGATGTAGGCTATTTTTAACTGAGAACTTATATTAATAAAGTGGAAAAGGTAAAATGCATAGAGTAGAATAAGAAGTGAAGAGAATAGTAAACTCCAGAGGTTAGGAGTGATGTTAGGAAAAAGAGTAGGCCTAAGCTTTGCTTTATAGAATAGGGGTAAGAGGCATATGAATCAAATGCCGCTAGTCCTACCTACAACTATTCCATTTAGGCCTTTTTAGCCTAAGCCAGCTTATCCATTAATGCCTTTACCTCTACCCTCAATGGTATCCCCAAGACTTAAGCCTAAGGCCTAAAGTATATGGCTTGATGACTTCTCTCTTCTAAACTGATCCCCAAGGAGGCCAACATCTGGACCATACTTGACTAACCTTTATTGCTAAGCTACTTCTAACCTTACACAATATCCGAGGTCACAAAATGCACACTCGAAGAAACCTAGAGCACCTTAAGCCCTTGAGTACCTTGAGCTACTCATCAAACAATTTGGTAAGCATGTTCAACAACTCAACCATATATAAAGCTATGAGGACACTAAGCTGACTAGTTTGTGACTATCAACTTATCTAATTCTACTCGATAGTCGCACCCAACTTGACCGTGACATGTATCCTTTGATAACCATACTATATGGATAAAAGAGGATATTCCTTTTTTATATTTTACCAAATTGTCCTTTATGCATATTCTTTCGTGTACTTTTCCTTTTTGGGTGAATGCCCATTTTAGTAAACTCTTTCATTGTAAAAGTTGCCCCATAAATGTAGGTTTTAATGTCCCTTGTAATTGTAAGCTGCAAATCATCAATACATACTTTTTTTAGACTCTCTTTATAACTTGTGCTTATTTTCTTTAAGTGCATTTTATATTTCATTCTTATCTAAACCCTTAAGTAAGGCTTGGTGGTGAGTAACCAAACTTAGCTAGATTTATGTAATGGTTGGTTTCAAACCTACTCGACCGAAGGGTAGGTAGGCTTAAATCGGTCTATGAACTACTAAGCCCTAGGGGCTTAGGTGGTTCGATTGACCAAACCCACCAAATTGAAAGTTTAATGAACCAGCCAGGTTAACCTACCCATTCAAGCCGGTTCCACCCCTCCAATATTAAAATTAAAAAAAAAACACAGATACATGTTACATGTCTTCTTCTACTACTTTTTCCTTCTTAATATACACTAAGTACAATGACAAAATACAAATTACAAATCACAAATTACAATTAATAGTTATGTTTTAATTTTGTTCTTCTTGTATTGACAATTTATTTTGAAATTTGAATGAGAAATTCTCATCCTTTACAAATTGTAAGTTCTCTCACTTTACTTAACCTTATTTAATATTTTAATATCAAAATAGCGTCATGCTCATGTAGTCTAAATTAATTATTTTAGAAAGGAATAAAATTTGGACTCCTTTAAGCTGACTTGTTTTGAGTAGTCAACTTATATCAGGCAAATGTTAAGCCTAACCTAGTACCGAGATGAATAGAAGAAGAGAGGCTTAAGCTGATAGTAAGAGCCAACTTGCTAAGAAGGAGGTACCAAGGAGATTTGAAAGGGGATAGACATTTGGTAAGAAGTCTAGTGAGGTTAAGTGCTCCAAATGCTAGGTTTTCAGACATATGGCTACTTAATGCCCAAATCGATGTATTATGGTCATAAAGGGAGAAGCTCTGAGCATTGAAGTAGATAGCATGGATGAAGGACCTATGGAAAAAGTTGAAGTAGAGGAACATACCAAACATATTGATGATGAACATATTGAGGAAGAAGTGTTTATTAAGGACTTAGAAAAACTAACCCTAGTTGTCCGTCGTGTAATGATCATAGAGCTAATTGCCGAGGAAGAACAATGAGAAAATTTGTCTCATATCACTTATAAGGTTAAAAACTAAGCCTGTGCACTGATTGTAGACAATGGAAGCTATATTAATGTTGCTTTTGATGGAAGCTTAAGTTGCTGACCTTGTCACATTCGAGGCCATACAAGTTACGTTGGCTTAATGAGAAATGTACACTTCATGTGACTTTGCAAGTACTTTTGTTGATCTCGATAGGGAATTACTCTAATAAAGTCATTTATGACATGTTGCCCTTGTGTGTATCACATGCATTGTTGTGCTAACCTTAGTTATTTGATCGGAAGGTCGTATACAATGGGTATAGGATCGCCTATGTTTTTGGGAAAGATTGGAGGAAAATTACCCTAAACTTAATGATGCTAAGCTATGTAAGCAAGCTCTAGGCCAAGGTAGCCCAAGGATTTAAAAGGCACTTATACTCAATTACATAGAGCTTAGAGAGGTTATGAAGTCAGATGCACTAACCTTCTTATTGATCTGCTGATTATTGGAGCTGAAGGAGCTACTAAACCTACCTCTAAAGGTTAGGAAACTGATACAAGAATATGTCAACCTATTTCCTAAGGAGTTGGCTAAGGGACTTCCCCTTTTTTTAGGAATAAAGCATTGCATTGACCTTATTTTACCTTACTTAACAAGCTAACTTATCAAATAAATCCTTAGTAAGCTGTAGGCCTATAGCGATAGGTAAATAAGTTGATGGAAAGAGGGTATGTGAGGGAAAGTTTTTGCCTATGTGCTATCTTAGCCTTACTTATGTCAAAGGAGGATAGGTCATAGAGAAATTATGTAGACAGCCAAGTTGTCAACAAAATCATAATCAAGCATAGGTATCATATTCCTAAGATGGATGACATATTAGATGAATTGAATGCACTAAAATGTTCAATAAGATTGGCCTAAAGTTTAGCTACCATCAAATTAGAATGAAGTTAAGGGATGAGGGGAAAAGAATGTTGAAGACTTAACATAGTTTATATGAGTAGTTAGTCATGCCATTTCGCTTATCCAATGCCCTAAACACCCTTATAAGACTGATGAACCATGTGTTAAGGGACTTGATTGGAAAGTTTGTGGTGGTTTACTTTGATGATATTCTAGTATATAGTTCTAACTTATCCAATCATATTCATCATCTCTGAGCTATGTTTGATGTACTACGAGTTGAGAGGTTGTTTGGCAATTTGAAGAAATGCTACTTTTGCTAAGGAAAAGTGATCTTCTTGGGATATGTCATCAGTGGTGATGGCTTGCAAGTGGACAGTGAGAAGATCCAAGTTATTGCTGAATGGTTGACTCTAACCTCTTGCATCGAGGTGAGAAGTTTTTATGGATTGGCATCCTTTTATCGACGTTTCATCTAATGATTTAGTATAACTGTTGCCCCTCTTACTAAGCTAATAAAGAAGAACACCAACTTTAAATAAGGAGAGAGAGAAGAAAGGAGTTTTCTAAGGTGAAGGAGAAGTTAACCTCTACCCTAGTTTTGGCTCTTCTAGACTTTGAGAAGGATTTTGAGTTGGAATATGATGCATTAGGCATTAGCATTGGGGTTATGTTAATGAAAGAAGGCCAACCTATTACATGCTACAATAAGAAGCTCAAAAGAGCGTAGTTGAACACTTAATGTATGATAAAGAGCTTTTGGCATTGATTCAAGCTCTTTAAGTATTTCAAAACTATCTTTTGTATAAGGAATTCATTATCTACACTGACCATCAATCTCTAAGGTACTTAAGAAGTTAACCAAAACTTTCAAAGAGGTAAGCAAGTGGGTATAATTCTTAGAAGGATTTAACTTTATGATCAAGTATAAGAGTAGCAAGATGAAAGTAGTTATCGATGCCCTATCCAAAAGACATACCTTCCTTACCAACCAGCTAAAAGCTCTTTATCATACACTAAGTAGTTCAACTACGTTCCTCTAAGCATCTCACTAGCTTTTGTCCAAGGAGTTGGTTATCTACATTAACCATAAATCTCCAAGGTACTTGAGAATTATACTTAATCATTCAAAGAGGCAAGCAAGATGGGTATACTTTCTGGAAGGATTTAACTTTATGATTAAGTATAAGATTGGCAAGAAAAATGTGGTTGCTTATGCCTTGTCTAAAAGATACACACTCTTTATCGATTTGCATACTAGATTATTGTGATTTGCAAACATCAATGAGCAATACCTCCAAGACCCTCATTTTGGTCATGTATATGCATGATGCATGAAAGGGAGAGTAATAGATGATTACTATATAGAGGATGAATATTTGTTCTAAGGTGGCAAACTTTGTGTACTAACTTGTTCAATGAAAGAGTTGTAGGTGAGAGAAGCTCAATGATAGGATTCAAGGCCTGATAACATGATCTTAAGCACTAGGACATACTACCTTAATATGCCGAGCAGCTTAGAATGATATAACCTAAGAAGAAAAACTCCTCTGAGTCAACTTGATATGTATCTCAAACTCTTCTAATTTGTTCACCATCTCTTAGAAGTAGGAAGGTCCCATAGAAGCTGACAACTCCCATTAGTACTAAGGTCTAAGCTCCTAAGAACCTAATCTATCAAACATCCAAACCTACATTAGCCCAACATTGAGTCGACCTAACTAAGCTAAGCTCCTAGATTCCAACAATCCAAGTAAGTGCTTGTTAAGTTTCTAAATTGTTGAGATGCTGATATGATGCTGACCTAGTCAACTCAGCTTTTAGCACCCAGCACCTATTAGGACCACTAGAATATGAAGCAAACACATATCCTTCCCTCTAACAACCATACCATCCTTGCTGGAATATTCCATTTCCTACTATTACTGTGTTACCCCTACATTGTATTTGCTTTCTAATTCTATAATAGAATCGTTTTTGTAATTTAAAGTAACCTATGACTTACCTTAATTGGGGCATATAAATAATCCACAAATGTAATAGTTGCATCATCAATTATCGTCAATATTTAGGCACTTTCCCTTTTGAGCTAAGCATTTTTGCTTACTCCTTTACTCTTATGTAGCCTATTATAAGTATAGATTAGTGGCAAGTGACCTCTTATTGCACTTATGTGTAATATTAAGTATAGCTTGAGCTCGTGTGAGGCATTAATACGTCATATCCACCATCAGTGCATAGGAACCCTAACTCAAAACTTTGACTTTTTCATTTTGTGATTCAAACCTACCTCCAGTTATTATGATATCACTGCTTATGTGCCTATCCATGACATTGTCCATATTATCTTGGTATCAAAGCTTGGCTATGTTCATGTAAGTTTTTAGCAATCTGTGTTCTCGTGTGTTTTTGCACTATAGTGTTGTTCTATGAAGTATATTGAGTTCATGATTAGGTTATTATGGTTATAAGTAATAGGTATTAGTGCGGTGTTCTAAGTATTGGGTAGTCACTATAGGATTGCTTCATTTTCCCCTATTTATGTACTTATGAAATAGTGTGTGTATAGACTTATAGATAATATATGATTGTCTTCAGTATTTTTGATAATGTTTAGTCTTGGTTGAAGTAAGTATTGTTGAGTTGAAGTTTGAGGTTGGATTTTGAACAAGGTTTTGTATGATCTAGATGAGATATTGATTGGATGTGGAGGTGTATTAATGTCCCTAAACAATGTTGGATTCTAATGTTCAAGGAACTCTTGGAAATCAAGAGAGTGGTTCTTGAAATGGTGAAGGCCAACAACGGAGTTATATGCCCTATTTTGCATATGAAAGGCTGGATAGAGTTATTAACCTAGTAACTAACTTGGTAACTAGCTCAATAACTACTACACACGAAGATAGGTAGTGACCTCGTGAAGGCCCTGATAGAGGTTAAATGAACATAATACCCAAGCTGGGCAATGACCGGCTTAGTTGAGTTAATTTCCTAGTTTGACCTTAACGAGTTAAAGGCATGGATAGAATTGCTTGAAGAAGGCTTGCTATGGAAGAGATAGAAGAGGAAGTTGAAGAAAGAGAATATTATGAGGCAGAAGAGAGAAATGTCTGAGCTCGTAGAGTAAAAGGCTTGAAAATGCAGATTCTGAGCTTTTCTAGTAGTTGTGATGTCAAGGGCTACCTGGACTAGGTAGATAAAATTAAAAAAGCAATTTGAGTGTCATGAGGTACCTGAGAACACTAAGGTTAGACTGGCCATCCCAAAGTTCACAAGATATGCCACCCTATAGTGGAAGAATTTGCAAGTTACCCAATGAAGAGAAGAAGAGAGGGTAATTAGAGATTGGGATGAGATGAAAAGAGTAATGAAGATGAGGTTTATGCTAAGCTGCTATTTGCAAGATACATTCAAGAAGTTGTAGGAGTTAAGGTAAGGACGCTCAACTATAGATGCCTATTTGAAGGAATTTCAAGTGGTAATGATTTACTGTAAAGTTGTAGAACTTGAAGACCAAACTATTTCTAGATTTATCAGTAGATTGAGGTCTGAGATTGGGGATATCTTAAAGACAAGGGACATTGACATGTTAGATGGAGCAATTTGAGCTACCTAGAGGATAAAGTGATGTTGGATGAGCCGATTCCAAGCTCTTATTAGTCAAGCTCCTCCAAGTAGATGTAGCGATCGGAACCAAGTATGCTAAGAATCAAATCCTTTAACGCAATCACACTTAGCTAAGCTAAAGGACTCCAAGGACTTACACAAAGAATACTAGCTTGAAGCCTCATCTAGGATAAGGATTCCTATTTCGACTTCCATATTTCACTCTACTATCAACTTGAATACCAAGCTCTTACATATGCTAATATAGTTTCCAAAGCATCTAAGTAAATATGCTGACTTGTTGAGCATAAAGGTCAACCTATCGAATAGACATACATACTGCTAAGCTTTTTCTAGGACCTAAACAGCATCCGAGTAAACTAACTTCAAACATTTGGTTGAGCCAATTTCTTTAATCGACCAGCATTTGACTTGAGCTTCGAGATACCCAACCTAAAGGGATTTGGACATCCTTGATTAACTGAGCTCTAACTTGAACCAGATTAGGATAGCTCTGACTATAGAATCTTTTCCTTAACCCTGCATTAATTGTATCATACTTAGATGCTAACCACTATGTAATACGTGTCTTCTAGCACAACATTCCAGAAGGATTTCCTTACCCTCCATATAGAATTTTTTTTTTTTATCTTTTTTACCCCTTTAAATATATTTCATGTATTCCAATTTCTACATTATCCTTTGTGTCTTTTCCATATATGCTTGTAGCCTTAATGGGGTTAGTATTAAAAGCCCATTTGTTGTATGCAGACATAAACCATTACATTATCATATTATTACTAGTTTTCTCTGTAAGTAACCTTAGTGTTCACATTTATCCTTTCACTCTTATCTATTCACTTTATCAAGGAGTAATGGCAAGTGACTTTATAGTCCGAATCAATAAGTCATGTCCAGCAGATTGTTGGTCGAGTAAGATCAACTGATTTGTCCTATCCAGTTGATAGTTACCCGAATTTGCTAGTCTTCTTTCATTTTCTTTCATTCCTTGTTGTTATGGTGTTTCTCCGTATGTTTGACCCTAGAGGCACTTTAGAGTACGATTCCAAGAAGGGGTGTATGAAGGTATAGTGAAGTTTTGGTTTATGTTTGCTATTAGTACCTACTGTGTTCCTTCCATAGTTGCTTCAATGTATTCATAAGTTAGTGAGTATAGTTTCTATTGATACTCTATTTGTCATTGCGAAAATAAAGCAAGTGCATTTCTATTGAGTTAGAGTGAGTTTTGGGTGTTAAAGTTATTAAGAGTGTGATAGTAGAAGTTTTGAAGGTAGAAGTTTTTTTCATATATTGTGTTGTTAATCTATTGAAGAAGTATCATATGATGTCGAATTCGAGTGTTCAAGGTATTCTTGTTGACCAAGGTAATGGTGCTCATATTGGTCATGATCATAATGGTAGTAACACTTTAGGGTTAGTTGATAATACTCTTAGTAGACTCATTAATCTTGTTGAGAGTCTAGTTACTGAAATGTAAGTTAATAAACAATAACTATAGGGTAGACTACATCATGACCCCCTTGAGAATGTTCCAAAAAGATGCTATGACCAAGGTAGTCGAGCCAATTACCCAGTTCAACCCCATTGAGCTAGAGGAGTTGTAAACCGAGTTGCTACATAAAGGTTGGAGTTGGAAGAGATTGAGGAAGATGATAAGGAAAAAATGATAAAGAGTATGGAGAGGAAGAAGAAGAGGTTGAATATTACTAAGCATAAGAGCAAGAATGCCGAGCTCCTTAAGGACTTGACAGTGTTAGTGTCCAAATTTTACCCTTCAGTGGAAATGGAGATGTAGATGAATATTTGGAGTGGGAAAAGAAGGGAGATAAAGTGTTCAATTGTTATAGGTATACAAATGCTATTGAAGTATGACTTGCCGTACTTGAATTTTCTAGATATGCTACCATGTAATGGAAGAATTTGAATGTGGCTTGAGCAAAGGATAGAAGATGAGGTATATGAACTTAGTAAGAGAAGAAAAGATTGCTAAGAGGGAGATTTGTACTAAGGACTCACTTATAGGATACATCTGCAAAGTTGTAAGAACTTCGTTAAGGAGACCGATTTGTTGATGATTAAGTTAGACAATTTCATATGCTAGTGATTTGAGCAAACATGGATGAACCAAAAGCTCACACCATATTGAGGTTCATTTTTGGACTTAAGCATGAAATTTACAATATTATGGAGGTACAGAGATTCTACACATCAGAAGAGGCTATTAAAGTAACATAGAGGGTCAAAAAACAGAGGATAAATGCTCCAACCCGACTTGAGTAGACATTTTCCCAAGCCCTTATTTTACACTGACCTGTTCATGTTGAGTTGAGGAAAGAAATGACCAACTAGATAGTAGTCGAGTAGGATAGCAAGGTCGAGCAAGATAACCTAGCCAAACTGAGAATAAGTTGACCCCGAAGACATACGAGAAGGGACAAACCTCCGAACGAAAGACTAGGAAGGTGAAGTGCTTTAGATGCTTAAGTTTTGGACACACGACCATTGAGTATCCAAACTAAAATGCTATGGTGCTCCAAGGATATATAGGGGATAATACCGATGAGAGTAAACCAGAGGAAGAGAAAAATGTTGGAAAGGTTGAAGTCGAGGAGAGAGAGGAGACTTGTGTCTATATCAACCAGAGAGAAGTGATGATCTTAGTGTTAAGGTGAGTACTGAGCTCCTTGCTAAACTCTAAGGAAGATTAGAGAGAAAATATATTTCATATGAAGTGTATCATCAAGGGACAACTATGCACCATCATAGTAGATAAAGGAAGTTATACCAACATCATTGCTTAGTCCTTTATGTAGAGGTTAGGATTGCCAACCTCTAAACACCCCTGACCTTACAAGCTACATTGGCTCTATGACAAGGGTGCTTTACACATCATAAAGTAAGTAATTATGCCATTCAATGTTGGAAATGTGTACTGGCATGAATTGGTGTGTGATGTCGTCCCTATAGGAGCTTCATACCTGATGCTTAAAAGACTATGGTTGTTCTATTGACGTATTACTCACGACGAATACAAAAATCTTACCAATTTAATATTAACCTTAGATTAGGGATTAAGAAAAAAACTTAGTTTTCATTTTAAAATTTTTTTAGAGTTACTACCCAACCGAGTTGAGAAAAAAGTTAAGCTATAACCATAATTGGGTTGATTGGTTATAACTTAGCTACCGATCTTTCAATAAAATCAATTTTTTAAAATGATTTTGAAAACCATATTTTTGAGTTCGAGGGCTAACTTTTTTAAACCCTTAATGGGTACAATCTTTAACTTCCCGAATTTAGATCTTATCTTTCAAAATAACCTTTTAGGAATTTATCTATTTCACAAATAAACATTCTGTATAAAAAAGAAAAATTGTCTACAAAGGGAGAAAATAAAAAATTTTCTCATATTTTAAGCTGCCTTGTAATTACATACGAGTGCCTAAATACCTACTATTCGAGATTAAACTTTCATAGTTTGTTTTTGAAAACTTTAATTTACGGATTTCTTGTAACTTTTGAAAATAGTTACCTTTAAGTTCCTTAACTGTTTAATTTTATTTAAGAAAAAGCACCTGAAAGGTAGGGCCTTAATTTTTATAATTTTCTTCGAAAATTCTAAAGAAACTCTTAAATTTGACAGGGATTTATTTTATTTTATTTTTGAAGAAAAAACAAAACTTTCTAGTGATAAAGTACATATTATTATTATTATTTTTCTATGATTATTTTATATTTTTATTTTATTTTCAATCAAAGCAACATATAAATAAATAAACAAACAAAGCTTTTTGCCCTTTTATTCTTTTTTTTTATGTTTCTTTTTTCTCTTTTAGTGATTTTCTCTTCTTTTTTTTTCATTTCTTATTAGTACAATACAATATTAAAGAAAAGAAAAGAAAAGGAAAAGGAAAAAAAAAAAAGAATACCATTAAAAAAAGAGAAAAGAAACAAGAAAGAGGTCAAACCAAACTAATGATAGGAGGCATGGGTTGATCGGGTATTTGGATTCGAGATAGGTTGTCCTGACCTGACTCATGTATAACACATGTGTTCCAACAAGGAGAAGATAACAACATTGTTTAAGGCTTGGTTTGGGTGGTTCTAGGTGGATTTTATTTTTGGGTAACACTGATTTCATGCGTTTCTTATTAGGATTAGAGGGTTTAGGTGAAGTGCCACCGAATTTGGTGGCCTCTTAAGTGGTATTCGGAGTTAAGAGGGTCATAATTGTCTTGGTTGATTGTAATGGTGTTAGTTAGATATGAAGAGAGTGTGTGGCCAGGGGTTTTTGAGTGCGTTAGGTCTAATTGTTGGGTTGCTTTCATTGGTGGTGGTGGTGTTTTATACATCCACAAAGGTGGTGCTTAGGGTTTGAAGTAAGGTGGTTAACGTTGGTGTTTAGGATCACGGTAGCGAACAAGGATGATTGGTATGGATAGCTTGGAGCTTAGGGAGGGTAGGTTGACTCTAAAGGCTTTGATTTGAAGATCAAGCTAAGTAGAGATAGAGAGACGAACTAAGTAGAGAGAGAAATAGTTTGTATGCATGTTGGAGTAATGGTGAGTGAGAATTGATGCTAGGAATGGGAATGAAGGTGGTTATTTATACTACTAGGAGCTTGAATATGCATGGAAAATCTAAAATCACATTGAATTAGAGAATTACAGATATTGGGTTTTGATTTTGAATTCAACGCGATTTGAGGGAAGTTGATGGTCAAAATGAGTCTTTAAAGCTTTTTTGTTTGTTAATACAACAACTAAAAGCTTCGAATGATAAAGACATATTAAGCAAACCAAACTCAGATTCGCACTTTCAAACTTTTCTCAATCTTTAACCCACATTTTGACCCCTTAAATGAGTAGATTTGGACGTTTTCTTGTTATCATTATGAAGTATGTCAAGTCTACTTTGCAATTTCTTCACAATTAATTTAGTGATATTGTAAAGAAAAATGGCCCAAAAATGCTTTTAAAGTGAGCTGTCTATGCTAAGATTCACACGAGAAACGATGGGAAAAGGGGAGAAAACGAAGGAAAGTGCCAAGCACATCCAATTAGGGCTTAACACAAATCTTGACCACGTAAACAAAAACAATAAAAGGCGCTAATCGTCTTAATTGAGAATTAAACTTAAGATCTATTGTTTGTGTACATGTTTTCTTTCTATCAAGCTATAGGCCTATGCCTTATCCATATGTACAATCAAATTGCATACATAGATTAGGTTAACATGGGCTAGATTTAAATCTAGCCCAAGCCCCAAATTCTTATTTTATTTAAGACCGAACCTAAATAGAAAACAACTCCAAATTCACTTGTTTGAAAAAAAATTTATTTTCCTAAAATAGAACTTTTTTCTTGTACTTTTCTAAATTTTCTTTTTTTCTTTTTGTTTTTTCTAGAATTTCTTTTTTTTTTTTTGGTACTCTTTCTAAATTAGGACCATTTTCCCTATTCTTAAAAAAAGAAGAAGAAAATTCTAAAACTATAGGGGTAGAAAGTAGAGTGTTTACAGCTACTCCTCTTTGTGATAAAATTTGAATAAAGCTTTACTATAAAGACAAATGGAGACACCATTTTTACCTTGGGGGTGAAATTACCCTAAGAAGTGCTACAAGTAGTTAGTTGTGCTAGGCTTCATCTATTAGGGATTTGGTGAATTAAAAAAGGTGAAAGAGAGAGAAGGCACTCTAAGAGTTAGCTGAGATACAAAAGTGAGTCTAGAATGGTCTAACGCCATGGGAGGTAGCTAGAAAAATTGGTTTAAAACTTAGTTGTGTCCTTTTAAGCTAACTAACTTAAGTAGAAGCATCTTAAAGGAACTAATAACCCTAAATTGGAATCGATTTAGTAAAAATTGGTTGTTCTACTCTGAGCTTACTAAGCTAGGGGGGAGCATCTCTAGGAGACTAGCAATATTAAATTGAAATTGATTTGAGGAAACCTGAAAGTGCTCCTCTAAGCTGATTAACCTAGGCAGGAGCATTTTTCAGGGGACTAGCAACCCTAAATTGAAATTGATTTGAGAAACTTGGAAGTACTCCTTTAAGTTGACTATTCTAGGTGGGAGCATCTCTAGTAGACTAATAACCCTTAAATGAGAATCAATTTATAAAACCAAACCGTACTCCTTTGAGCTCACTAACCTAGGTGGGAGCTTTTCTAGGGGATTAGCAATCCTAAACAAGAATCGATTTATATAACTTGGTCATGCTCCTTTTAGCTCATTAATGTAGGTAGGAACATCTTTAGAGGACTAGCAACCTTAAATGAGAATTGATTTCAAAAAACCTGGTAGTGCTCCATTGAGCTCATCAACTTGGGCAAGAGCATCTCTTAGGGACTAACAACCCTAAATGAAAATCAATTAAGAGAAGGACTCTATAGGCTCATTAAAACATTGAAGAGAGATCAATGATGGGAAGCGCTATACGAGCTTACTAAGAACTTAAGAGAAATAGATGAAGGGAAGTGCCTTATGGGCTTGCTAAGACCCAAAGAGAAATTGATGAAGATAAGCGCCCTATAGGCTTACTAAAACCCTAAAGAGAGATTGATGAAGGAAGTGCCCTATGGGGTTACTAAGACACTAAGAGGATTTGATGAAGGAAAGTACCCTCTAAGCTTACTAAAACCTAAAAACAAATTGATGAAGGAAAGTAACCTACAAGCTTTCTAAGACTCTAAGAAAAATTCATGAAGGGAAGTGCTATATGGGTTCACTAAAACCTAAAGATAGATTGATGAAGGGAAGCTATCTATGGGCTCGCTAAAACACTGAAAAGAGATTGATAGAAAGGTAAGCATCATATGGGTTAGTTAAGAACCCTAAAGGAGTTTAGACAAATGGGATAGCATTCTATAAACTGGCTAAAACCCTAAAGAAAATATGAGTCGAGATAATGCTCTATAAGCTGGCTAAAACCCTTAAGTTATGACAATGCTCTATAAGCTAGTTAGGACCCTAAAAGAGATGTAAATTGGGACAGTGCTCTATAAGCTTACTAGTACCGTAAAAAGGGATTGAAGATGGTGCAGTGCTTTAAGAGCTCTCTAGAGCCCTAAAAATGAATTAAAGATGGGACAATGCTCTAAGAGCTAACTAGGACAGTAAAAATGGATTAAAGATGGGACAACGCTCTATGATATGCAATCTACATAGCAGTCTCGGATGCCAATGGGGTTCGAATGGGAAGTGAGAATGAGGTTTTGACTACGAATGTATGTGGATATCATACACTAAGGCATAAATACAATTAGGGGTTGAGCTCAAAATAGGGTTTGATACAACTCACGAACATTAAGTGTCACTTGGGTTTCAAATGAGAGGTTAGAGGTGACTTACTAACTCGCTCAAATGAAGGGTTCACCTCAATCTTAAAGACAAGATTGATAAGAACATGAGAGATTAAGGAGTACAGCACATTCAATAATCCAAAACACTAGCTCAAAAGGCTCAAGAATGTCTTTACTTCCAAAAGGAATGTTTAAGTGTAAATTCACTGTATGAATATTCTTCATTGTTTGTCTCCCTCGATAATTACAAATGTTACTATTTATAGCAAGTCCTAAAGCCTTAGTGGAAAAAATGTAAATAATATATAAGGCCTTAAACCCTAAAGAATGACCTATAATCAAAATAAGGAAAATGTTTACAAAATATGCAAAACTGTGCACTTAACAAAGTGGTTAGCATGCAGTCATCCGAGTTGTCGATGGACCTAAGTAAAGGCTGGTTGGTAGTTGAGTGTCTAAGTAAGAGTGGGAAGTTTAGAAGTCTTATTGTGCTTGGCCGAGCTCCTAGTGAAGTGAGCTTATAGTTGTTGTACTTGTGGATTGCTTAGTGCGAACTCTCCATAGTTGTACCAAGTTGTTCTTTGGCCTCGAGTGCTTAGTTACGTAGTTTCACAGCAGACGACAGACTGGAGGCTGAGTAGCTCCTTTTCTTCCCCTTGGTCTTTTGGTATTAGCTCGGCCTTAGCAAAAGCTATTCAGCCTTAGCTTCGAACAATTTGACCTCAGGTTAAGATAGGTTAACTTAGGACAGGTTAGCCTCAGCTTAGGACAGGTCAACCTCGACTTACAGATCACCGTGGACTAATTCTTATCGTCACCCCGAGGTTGAAAGGAAGTCGTCCTTGACTTTAGATTATGAGCACGAGCTTGGATGCCAAACAAAATTCTTAGTCTTTGAAAATGTCTCCTAACCTTGATACTAGGGTTCCTCGTATGGTATTGTAAATTTAAACATTCATTTCCTGGGGAAAAGGTAACTCATGACTAATCTAGTTGAAGAGGGCTTCCTTGCTTACTCTATCCAAATTGCACTCTTGAATATTATTCAAAAAATTATAATCCATTTTGTAGGCTATATACTTTGACCAATTTGTTAGGTGTTTTTTGGTCCAATATTATTAATTAGGCTTTTGGAGAAATGGTTTCAAGAGAACTAATGAGAACACCTTATTTTGAAAGATTTATTTATTTAACCGAGGTGTACAACTCAAGAATCTTTATGAAAATAAAAAAAAAAAACTAGAAGTGTGCTTTCCTTAGTTTCAAAAATAAATTATCCTTTAAGATTAAATGAACTTTTATTGGGTATAGGTGGAATTGTAGATAGGGAAGCCTTGTGTGATTTAGCATGACTAATAAAGTTTTCTATTTATGATTTTGTAGTGTGATTTAGAGTAGATATAGAGGTTTTGTGTTTTTGGGCTTAGAATGTGATTTAAGGTCTTGCGTTTTTGAGGCTATTTGGACTTTGATTCCGAGCCTTTTAATTCGATTCTACTATCTTCTAGGGCTTTTGTCTTATAATAGGCCCAATTATCTTGCCTCTTTTCTTTCTTCTCCTTTTTTTTTTCATTTTTTTGGTTACCCCATTCTTTCATTTTTTTTTTAACTTAAGCTCTAAAGTAACTATCTATCTAAAGTATTTGAATTGTGTATATAGGATTCTTGTTAGCTTTTCTTCATTTCAAAGAAAACAAATTATCATAAATAAAAATTATCCTCAAATTGATGCCACTAAAGTAAGTATAAACCAATTTTATCCTTTTTTTTCCTAATCAATGACCTTGACCTCTAAATTGCCCCAATATAGGATGGTTCTTGATAAGGTTTAAATTTGAAAATACTATAAGTTGGTCCAATAGGATTACTAAAAAATAATTGTGCTTTACAATGTTAAAAATGAATGCCTATATTCATTTTGATTCGTGTATCAAATTTAAAATTGACCTCCTTTAACGAATGAGCCTAATAGCCTCGTAATGATATCACTCAACTCTCAAAGTGTTTAAGGATTAGTTTACAGGATATAGTTTGCCTCTTTTCTTCCTAAACTTTTTAAAAGTAAGTTACCAATTTTTTAGGGAGAAATTTGTATTTATTTGTCTCAAGGTAGAGATTAACTTTTGCCCCCCAATTCTTAAAATATGCCCTATTGTAATAATTTTCATTTGAGATTGTGGTTGTATTTAACTTCATGTTTTGACTTGGTTCATGGCTAGGCTTTTTTTTTTTTTCAAGGGACCAACAATTTTAGCTATGTTCAGTTACCTTAATGGGCCAGGGTTTGTATTTGGTTCAACTGCCTTGATGGGCCATAGGCTTATATTTAGGTCAATTGCCTTGATGGACCAAGGGTTAGTATTTAAATTGGCTACTTTAATGGGTCGAGGGGCTTATGTTTAGGTTGGCTTCCTTAATGAGCCAAGTAGCTTTGTTTGGGTTGGATGCTTTAATGGGCTAAGGAGCTTATGTTTGGATTGGATATCTTAATGGGTCAAGTGGTTTTGTTTGAGTTGGCTACCCAAATAAGCCAAAGGGCTTATGTTTAGGCTGACCCATAAGAATTTGTAACCATTAGCAAATTTCTTTTTTTTTTTTCGAAAGAGAAAAAGGACCAACATAACTTTTTATAAGGAGAATTTTTATAAAGGTAGGGAAACTAAAAGAAATTTTAAAAAATACTTTTACAAGGGATGACAAGAGTAAGAAAAAGATTTACATAAAAAATATACAGGTGAGATGTATTTACATGAGGAAAACCTAGGTTTATAGACCTAATTAATAAACTCTTAAAAAATAACTTAAAGTGAGAAACATTTTAGCATTTATGGTCAATAAAAAAAAAATATTTACAACTTGTAAGTATTAAAAAGATTACTCACAATACGTATAGGAAGTGTTAATTTAAAAGAAAACAATTATTTTAGAAAAGAAAATTTTATGAGGTACATGATATTTACAAATAATTTCTAATTAGAAAATCTAGATACTAAGAAGAGTAGGTAAATGAGAACTAACAGCAGGAGAATTAAGAAAAATCTAGTAGAAAGGAAAAGGCTGCTGAAGGGATCTATTCTAGAGTGAAACCTTAAGAAGACAAATATTTTACAATTGCAAGATTTTACATAGATGAATTTGAGCATGGGAGCGGATACAAATAAATTGCTAAGGGGCCTATTACAATCTATAGAATGGTGAATTCTAAAATTTTTACAAAGAGGGAAAAAGTTTAAGAACTATTTCTAATTCTTTTCATTCTAAAGTGACAAAAACTATTTATAAGTTTAATTATTGTAAAGGCTAGTAAAAATAATTTATAAGTATGCCCTAAAGCCTAATGGTCTTATTCTAAAATGGTGACTTAACTAGTGATAAAAGAAAATTATTTTACAATATATAAGGAAACCATTTGATTTGAAAAACAATGCAATTTTTATAAAGATAATAAAGATATCAGATAAGTTTATTTACAAATATAAATAGGCAAGCATTAATATTTATACATAAATAAATACAAGAAAAGATGAAGGCACATGGATGCAAATGAAAAGGGCCGACAACTAAATAATAATGTGGCAATAAAAGGGTTTAAGGTTAAGACTTTTACCAAAATTCCATCATTACTGTGCAAGGAAAAGATTTTTATGGTATAGTGGAATTTCGATAGAGTTTTGACCTTTCATTGGTGATATGTCGCATTATTATTTATTTGTTGGTTTAAAAGTTGTGTATGCAATTAATGTGAGTTCTAAAGATCCTTAAGCTTTGTAACCTTACGTACTTCTGAAGAAAGGGTTCATCGGTCAAATTAAAGCTTAAGTAGGATGGTCTAATCAACCTTAGCGGTGACTACACCACTATACCCGAAGCCTACACAATGGCCTCCTATCCTAAGGTCCTAGGAAGGCCTAGGCTTGATCATATCTACCCAACATCCTTGATGTAATCATTCTCCACAATACCTAAGTTTGATGCATGCAAAAAGAATATATTTAAAACAAAATATATATACATGAAGAAAACAAACAAATAAATAAATAACATTGATATTTTGAAAGGCAATTTTAATTTTGGAAAGTTTTTAAGTGACTGGCTCACTTAACTTTCCCAATAGAGTACCTAAGCTGAATTTTTCCCCGTTTTTATTTGTTTTCCTTAATCTAATCAATATTGAACCTTACCTATTTAATATTAGCTCTTGACTAAAGATTAAGAAAAATTTTGAATTTTATTTTGAAAATTATTTGGAGTTGCTACCCGACCGAAGTTGAGAAAAGAATTAAGCTATAACCAACTAGATGGATTTGTTACAACTTAAATACTAGTCTGTCGATAAAACCAAATTTTTAAAATGATTTTGAAAACCATATTTTTTAGTCTTAAGGCTAACTCTTTAAAACCCTTAACAGGTACCACTTTTAATATTTTGAATTTAGATATTTTCATTCAAAATATTCTTTAACGAATTTATCTATTTCACAAATAAATGATCTATGTAAAAAATAAAAATTGTACACAAAGGGGGAAATAATTTTTTTCATATTTTAAGTCATTTCGTAATTACATACGAGTGCCTACATACCCACTATTTGAGATTAAACTTTTGTGCTTCATTTTTGAAAGCTTTAATTTGTGGATTTCTTTTAACTTTTGAAAATGGTTGACTTTAAGTTCCTTAGCCATTTAATTTTACTTAAGAAAAAACACTTAAGAGGAAGGGTCTTAATTTTTATCATTTTCTTGAAAAATTCTAAAGAAACTCCTAAATTTGAAAAGGATTTATTTCATTTTACTTTTGAAGAAAAAATGAAACTTTCTAAGTGATAAAGTACATTTTTTATTATTTTTAATGATTTTTCTTTATTTTTTTATTTTATTTTCAATTGAAGCAAAATATAAATAAACAAATAAACAAAGCTTTCTCACCTTTTATTCTTTTTTTTTTTTTCATGTTTCTTTTTTCTCTTTTGGGGATTTTCACTTCTTTTTTGTAACTCTTTGTTTTTTTATTTTTCATGTTTTCGTTTCTTACAAGTACAATACATTATTAAAGAAAATAAAAGTAAAGGGAAAAAAAGAAAAAGAATATGATATGAGACAAGTGCACCTATCAGTTTTAATATAGCGGATGTGAGTCCGAGTCGATCCCTCAGAGATTTTGAGTACTAATATTAATTTTAGCTTTATTATCTAACTGAAAATTTGTGAAAGTTTGAATTAATTAAAAATACTAAAATTAACAACTAAACTACTTATGAGACTTAATTATGCAAATTAGAAAGCAATAAACTATGAACGACTTCAAGTATGCAATAATGTATTTAGGAATTATTTCCCCTAGTGTTTAACATGTAACCTTTTTTAAAATATATCTAATTCAATTTCTATTATTCTTGACCGGAGGGATTCACAATTAAAGCTAATATCTTTCTCAAGCATATTAACCCTAATCCTAAATTATTTACCGGAATCTCTTCACTTAGTAATATAATTTAGAATTACATTAGTGTGTAATGAATTCCCATGCAAACAATCAATTTTCCAGAAGAAACATGTATCTTATCTCTAAGTATACATGTAATTCTCTTCAATTATGCCTAGATCTAATTACATATGCAATTTCTCAATTAACATGCATAATATCATATATTGACACTCTAGAATTATCAATCCATAATTAACGACATCATTGAATCAAGAAAAGGTAGAGACTTTATTGAAATTATAATTCAATCCAAGGGTTACATGAAACCCTAGGTTCCATAATCCTAAATACTCTAATTCTAAGCTATCATAATGAATCTAAAAACGAGTTTCATCAAAAACGTAAAATAAAGCATAAAAACCCCTCTTGATTTGATGAACAATCTCTCTAATCTTGAAATCGATGTCGTTCTTGCTTCTTGATTAATGTTCTTCTCTAATCTCCTCTCGTCTCTTGTGTCTCTTGTTTCTGTAATGTCTCTTCTCTTTTTGAAACCCTAAGATGTCTTTTTATAGTGTATCTCAAAGATTCTGTTTTCGTCACCCGACATGGCTTGGGACATGGCCATATCCCCAGGTCGTGTAATTTTCTGCACTTAGGCAAATTTTCTGCACAACTTCAAAAATTCATAACTTCTTCATTTGAACTTGGAATTGAGTGAAACTTGATTCCTTTTCTTCATTTTCGAGCCTAGAACGCGTTTAAACCTTGAAATCAACATTTTACTCAATCAAGTATCAATTTCTTTAAAGAAAACAAAAAATGTACGGAAAATACTATAAAATCACCCTATGAAATATGTTTAAAATTAGAGTTATCAGGATACAATAAAACAAAAAAGAAAAGAAGTAAGGAAGAGGCTAAACCAAACTAATTATAGGAGGTATGAGTCGATTAGATCTTTAGATTCGGGTTAGGTTGCATCGACCTAACTCGCGTGCAACATACGTGTTCTAGTGAGGAGAAGGCAACAACATCATGCAAAGCCCAGTCTGGGTAGTTCTAGGTGATTTCTTTTTTTGGGGTTAGTGGGTTTAGGTGAAGTGCTACTATGTTTGGTAGCCTCTTGGGTGGTCGTTAGAGTTGGGAAGGTAGTAGTGGTCATGGTTGGTTGTGGTGGTGTTAGTTAAAAGTGAAGAGAGTATATGGCTAGGGGTTTAGAGTACAGTGAGTCCGGCCATTGGGTTAGCTTGATCAATGGTGGTGCTGTTTCATACAGCCACAAAGATGGCATTAAGGGTTTGAAGTAGGGTGGCTAAAAATGGTGTTTGGGTTAACGATAGTGAACAAGGATGGTTGATTTAGATAGCTTAGAGCTTAGGGAATCTAATAGTGATGCTAGGTCAACTCGAGAGGCTTAGATCTAAAGCTTAAGCTAGAGAGCAATTAAGAAATGAACTGAGTGGAGAGAAATAGTTCATATGTATGTTTGGCATAATGGTAAGTGAGAATTGATGCTTGGAATGGGAATCAGGGTGGTTATTTATACTAGTGGGATCTTGAATCCGCATGGAAAGTCCATAATCACATTAAATTTGAGAATCGCATACATTGGGTTTTGATTTCAAATTCAACGTGATTTGAGGGAAGTTGATGTTCAAAATGAGTCTTTAAGGCTTTTCTCTTTGTTAATACAACAATTACAAGCCTTGAATGATGAAGACATGGCCAAAATCAAGCAAACCAAACTCAAAAGGAAATCTACACTTTCAAACTTTTCTCGATCTTCAACCTACATTTTGACCCCTTAAATGAGTATATTTAGACATTTTCTTGGTATCATTACGAAGTAGCTTAAGTCTACCTTGTGATTTCACCATTAATTTGGTGAAATTACAAAGAAAAATGGCTTAAAAATGCTCTTGAAGTGAGTTATCTAGGCTAAGATTCACATAAGAAAGGATGGAAAATGGAAGGAAAGTGCCATGCGCATGCAATCAATGCTTGACACATATCTTGACTGCACAAACAAAAAATAAAAGGTATCGATCTCCTTGATTGAGAATCAACCCTAAGATCTATTGTTTGTGTGCATGTTATCTTTCCATCAAATTATTGGCCTATACCTTATCCATATGTATAATCAAATTGCATACATAAACTGGCTTGACATGGACTAGATTTAAATCTTGTCCAAGCCCAAAATTTCTATTTCATTTAAGACCCAGCCTAAATAGAAAACAACTCTAAATCTACTTATATAAAAATATTTTATTTTCCTAAAAAAGATCTTTTTTCTCTCTTTATTTTTTAATGCTTTTCTAAATTTTCTATTTTTTTTTCTTTTTCTAGATTTTCTATTTCTAAAAAAAAAAGAAATTCTAAAACTACCAAGGGCAAAAATGGAGTATTTACATCTTTATTAAGGATGGGAAGAAAATTATACTGCAATCTATGACATCAACCCAAGTAAATGAGACCTATGATCAAACTCACCAATGTTAGTAAGATGAAAGCCCTAATGATGAGTCGATGAGAGCTTCGAGTCACTGAAAAGGTTAATGAGCCTATGTTTTTGTTGATCTGAAGGTTATTAGAAATAAATGGTCTTAAAGATGTACTCGATGAGATCTAAAAAGTAATTGATGAGTTTTCTAACCTATTTTTGGAAGAGTTGCCTAAGGGACTACCCCTAGTCTAAGGCATATAACATCGTATTGATATACAACTAGGCGCAGCTCTAGCAAACTGACCTGCATACAGAATGAACCTAGAGTAGGCTGCCGACCTGAAAAGAAAAGTGGATGAGCTTATAGAGAGAGTTTATGTTAGGGAGAGCATGAGTTCTTATGTTATACTAGCTCTACTCGTCTTAAAGAAGGATAGTTCATGGTACATGTGCATCGACAACTGAGCTATCAACCATATCATTATTAAGTACAACAATCTAATACGAAGCCTAATGATATGTTAGATGAGCTTCATAGCACCAAAATATTTTTTATATTAATTTGCAAAGTGGCTACCACCAAATTCACATGAGATCATGTGATGAATGGAAGACTATTTTCAAGACTAGGCATAGTCTCTATGAATGGTTGGTCATATCATTCGGACTTACAAATGCACTGAGCACATTTATGCGGTTGATGAACCATGTGATGTGCCCTCTGATTAGAATATCTGTGGTTGTGTGCTTTGATGATATACTAGTATACAGTACCAACCTAAACAACCATGTTCAATATCTCTAAGCTATTTTTGATATTTTACAAGTTTAGAAGTTATATGGGAATCTAAAAAAGTATACATTTTGTTAAGGTGAAGTAGTTTTTCTTGAGTATGCAGTATCAAAAGAAAGAATCTGAGATGAGGAGGAAAAGGTCCAAGCTATTTTGGAGTGGCCGATATCGAAGAATGTCATTGAAGTTCAAAGTTTTCATAGCCTTACTTCTTTATATAGGCGATTCATTAAAAACTTCGATACCATTGCAACTCCCTTGATTGAGTTGACGAAAAAGAGTGATAGATTCCAATGGAATGACCGAGCTAAATAGAGCTTTAGGGAGACCAAAGAGAAGCTCACTATTGCCCCTGTTCTATCTTTACTAAATTTTGACAAGCCATTTGAACTAGGTTGCAATGCGTTAGGCATAGGAATTGGTGTTGTCCTAATGTAAGAATGACAACTAATAGCCTACTACAGTGAGAAGCTTAGTAGCACTACATTGAAATATTCTATATACGAGAAAGAGTTGTATTCTCTTTTTTAAGCTCTTACTATCTAGCAACATTATTTACTACCACCAAAGTCTGTAATTTATACTGACCATGAGTTATCGAAGTATCTTGGGAGTCAAAACAAACCCTCAAAGAGGTAAGCCAAGTGGCTAGAGTTCATGGAAGGTTTTTCATATGTGATTTAACACAAGAAGGGAAGTACCCATGTGGTTACTGATGCTCTATTATGTCAGCAAATCTTGCTAACCACCTTGTAGAAAAAATTACTAGGATTTTCACTTATCATTAAGTAGTATGCTCATGAGCCTCATTTTGGTCCTATTATAGAGCAGTGCAGATATGGAGTTGCTATTAGAGGCTATTATGTCTAAGATGGCTATTTGTACAAGGATCAAAGGTTGTGTTTACTAAGTTGTTCTACATGCGAGTTATTAGTTAGGGATGCTCATAGTGGTGGATTATCTGGTAACTTTGGAGAGACCAAAATAGCTAACTTATTGAAAGAAGATTTTTATTAGCCTAATTTGGTTAAGGATGTCCACAAGATTATTGGTAGTTGCGAAGTATATAAGAGGGCTAAAGGAAAGAGAGAGCCTCTTAGAGAGTATATGCCCCTACTAACACCGACCTTACCTTAGGCTAACCTCAGCATGGACTTTGTCCTAATGTCACCTTAGACATCCAGAGGAAAAGATTCAATCTTTATTATAGTGGACTGCTTCAACAAAATGGCACACTTCATCCCATGCCATTAAACTAATGATGCTTTATATATTGCTGATTTGTTTTTGCAAGAAGTTGTCCAACTACATAGGGTGCCAAAAACTATTATTTTAGATTGCGATACCAAATTCTTAAGCTATTTGTACAAGACTCTTTAGAGAAGACTTAGGACTAAACTTATATTTAGCTCTAATAACCATCCCGAGACTGATGGTCAAATTGAAATGGTGAATAAGATGCTAGGCAACTTAAAGCTGTCATGGGAAATAACTTAAGAGATTAGGATTTGTGTTTACCAGTTGTGGAGTTTGCATACTACCTACTTGTTTACAGTACCACTAGGAAGTCTTTATTTGAAGTCGCTTATGGCCTCAATCCCACCATTCCCTTAAATCTAATCGATAACCCCAAAGCTACTGAAGAGAGTCAATTTGGACTTGACCAAGCCCAAGAATTGCAAAAGTTACATCAATCTATGGTAAGGAAAATCAGAGTTCAACTAAAGACGACAAGAGATTAGTAGCCGAAGATATCAAATTTTTTCTTTTAGATTGAGAGACTTAGTATAGATTCACCTCAGCCGAAAATGATTCTCATACCTGAGATAGAGCAAGATATCCTTATAAGCTAATGGTCTATTTAAGGCCCTAAAGAAGATCAACCACAACGCCTACTAAATTGAATTGCTTGAGAGCTATTGCGTTCCTTCTACCTTTAATGTATCTGACCCGGTCCCCTATTGACCAGAAGATGATCCTGTAGATGCCTAGGAAGAATAAAAGCCTGAAACCCCTTCGAAGCCCCATCCAAGATAAGGATTCCTATTTTGACTTCCACGTTTCACTCTACTACTGACCTGAGTATTGAGCTTACATATATGCCAACATAGTTTCTAAAGCTATTGAGCAAATACGCTAACTTGCCAAGCATAGAGACAGACCTATTAAATAGCCATATAAATTGTTGAGTTCACTCCAAGACCCATATAGCATCCAAGTAGACTACCCTTAAACAATTGCTTGAGCTAAGCTTGGAGATACCCGATCTGAAGGGATCTAAACATCCTCAATTGATAGAGCTTTAACCTAAACCAAAATAGGTTAGGTCTAACTGTAGATTCTTTTCCTTGACCTTATCCGAATTGTATCATGCTTAGACGCCAAGTACCATGCAACACATGTATTCTAACATAACATTTCAGAAGGATTCCCTTACCCTTCGTATAGAATATTCTTTGTCTTTTTTACCCTTTTAAATATATTTCATGTCTTTTAATTTTTACATTACCCTTTATGTCTTTCCTATATACTCTTGTAACCCTAATGGGGCTAATATAAACCCCCCATCTATTATACGTAAACATAAACCATTACATTATCATATTATTACAAGTTTGCTTTATAAGCAACCCTAGTGTTCTTATTTATGCTTTAACTCTTAGCTATTCTCTTTAACATGGAGTAACGGCAAGTGACCTTATAGTATGGACTGGTGAGTCATATCTAGCTTATTGTAGGCTAAACAGGAGTAATTGGTGTGTCATATCCAGTTGGTAGCTACCTGAATTTACTATTCTTCTTTCATTTTCTTTTATTCCTTTCCGTTGTGGTGTTTCTCTATGTGTTTGACCTTAGAGACACATCAGGTGTACTATTTATAGAAAGGATGAGAGCCGAGCTGAACAAAGACCTTATGTGCCATTACTTATCCTAGCCAAACTATGGATAGAGCTAAGTATGGACTTTGTGTTAGGTTTTCCAAGGACGTCTTGAGGGAATGACTCCATCATGGTGGTTGTGGATCAATTCAGTAAGATGGTACTTGTGCCATGCAATCAAACTAATGATACTTCAAATATTTCTTTTCTCTTTTTGTAAGAAGTGGTGAAGCTGCATGGAGTGCCAAGGACTATATGTCAAATCAGTATCCTAAATTCCTAAGCCATTTTTGGAAAACACTCTGGAAGCGCTTAATGACTAAACTATTATTTAGCACATCTTGCCATCCACAAACAAATAGTCAAACCAAAGCCATCAATTGAACCTTGTGTACCTTACTATGAGTTGCAGAAGGAAGGAACCAAACTGATTGGGACCTATGCTTGCCCATAATAAAGTTTGCCTATAATAAGACAACCTATAGTATCACTGAGAAGTCACCCTTCAAGATTATACATAGTTATAACCTTAAGCTTCCACTTGACTAGATCTCGTTACCCAACACCCATAAAGATGAAACGGCTATTGAAAAATTAGAAGCCATCTAAGCAATGCACTAGAACATCTTAGACCACCTAACCCACGTTGCTTCGAAGCACAAGAAAAAGGATTGAGGATGAAGATTTAGAGAATTCAAGGCTTGTGATCTAGTATAGATTCATCTTAGCAAGGATCAATTCCCTAATCTTAGGAAAAGTAAGTTATTCCTACAAGTAGTTGGAACATTCTGAGTGATCGAGAAAATCAACCCCAACGCTTACAAAGTTGAACTGCTAGAAGAATATGAGTTCTCCAACTCCTTCAACATTGTTGACCTTAAGCCTTACATCCCTAAGGGTAAGCTACTTGAAATTGACTAAGATTTGATCCCAAATCTTAAAGAGCTTGGAGAGGATGATAGGAATCAAGGGCCGATAACACGATCCCAAGTACGAGGACGAGTTGCCATAGTATGTAAAGCAACCTTGAAGGATCTAACCGTAAAAGAAGAACTCCTCTAAGCCGACCTAATATGTGTCCTAAACCCTTTTAACTTGTTTACTATCTCTTAGAAGGAGGAAGGTCCTACAGAAGTTGACAACTTCCACCAATACTAAGGTTTGAGCCCTCGAGAACCTAAACTATCAAACATCCGAACCCACACCAACCTAACTTAGAGTCGACCTACTAAAGTCAAGCTCTTATTCCAACAATTTAGGTAAGCACCCGTTAAGTTCCTGAGTTGCTAAACTGTCGATATGATGCTGACCTAGTTAGCTCAACTCTGCTTAGCACCTAACACATATTAAGATTACTAGAACGAGAAGCAAACAAGTGTTCTACCCTTTGACTTCCATACTATCCTAGCCAAAATATTCCACTTCTTGTTGTTACTGTTTTACCCCAGTATTATATTTGTTTTCTAATTCTACAGTATAATCTTTTTTGTAATTTGAAGTAAGTTAAGACTTACCCTAATTGAGGCAAATAAATAGCCCACAAATGTAATAGCTGCATCATAAGTTATCATCAATATTTAAGCATTTTCCCTTTTGAGGTAAGTGTTTCCACTTACTCCTTTACTCTTATCTAGCCCATTGTGAGCATGGATTAGTGGTGAGTAACCTCTTGTTGCACATGTGCATAATATTAAGTGTAACTAGAGCTCATATGAGGCATTGGTATATCATATCCATTGTCAGTACATGGGAATCCCTATTTAAAAATTCAACTTTTTCATTTATCCTTCAAACCCCTTAAGGTTCGAAGGGTATAATACCATTAGTTGTGTGTCCATCCATGGTAGTGTCCATATCACTCATAGTGGAGGACTTTTTGGACATTTCAAAGAGATGAGGACTTTTGAGTCGTTAAAAGCCAGGTTCTTCTAGTTAAGAATGAGAAAAGATGTTCATAGAATTGCGAAGAGCTGTGGGACATGTAAGCAAGTGAAGAGTAAAGCCAAGCAAGGGAAGGTGATGCCTGTACCTATCCTAACCAAACCATGGGTTAACTTAAGCATGAATTTTGTCCTTGGTTTACCTAGGACAACTTGAGGAAAAGACTCTATCATGGTCATCATGGATAGATTCAGTAAGATGGCATACTTCAAAAACTAACAATTCTTCGATTATTTCTTTTCTTCTTCTTTTTTTTTTTTTTTTGCATAAGATTGTTTGATTGTATAGCATATGAAGGACTGTAGTATCAGATAAAGACCCTAAGTTTTGGAGCCACTTCTAAAACCTTTTGGCATCGGTTAGGAACTAAATCACTCTTCAATACATCATTTCACCCCCAAACTAATGGTTAGATGGAGTTCATCAACCACATCGTGGGATCGTTGCTCCAAGCAACTATAGGAAGGAACTTAGTTGAATGGGATATTTGTCTATTGTTGGTCGAATTTGCTTATAACTGATCTATTCTTAGCACTATAGGCTAGAACCTTTCTAAGGTCATCTACAGTTTCAATCCTAAGCCACTCCATAACCATGTACTTATGCCAACACTTGATTAGGAAGGACTTAAAGCAAGAGACTAAGCTCAAGCTCTCTAGAAAATCTACCAAAAGATGACTCAATAGATTAATAGAGCTATAAGGAAGCTAAAGCAACAAGGACAATGAAGAAGGAGACAATTTCAACATGTTGACCTAGTTTGGTTGCACTTGAGCCAAGAAAGATTTCCAAACAAAAGGAAAAACAAACTGTCTACCTAAGCTGAAGAATTTCAAATACTCTAGAGGATCAACTACAACACCTACCGATTAGAGCTACCGAACAACTATGGAGTTCTCAACGTATTCAACATTACCAACTAAAGCTTATATACTCCAGAAGAAGGTGAATCACTTAACAGAGGTCTAGATTTGATCCTAAATCCCAATCAAGCCAGAATGGATGATAGGAATCAAATAATTGGAACCTTAACCAATGCTTGAACCCAACACCTAAAGTATATGGCTTAATGACCTCTCTCTTCTAAACTGATCCCGAAGAGGCCAAGCTCCAGACTACTCCCGAATTCCTTCGATTATCGAGCTATTCCTAACCTTATATAGTATTTAAGGTTGTAAAATCCCACTTGAAGAAACCCTAAACACTCGAAACTACTCATTAAACACTTTAGCAATCATATTCAATGGCTCAACTACGTATAAGCTATAAGGGCATTATGCCGACCAATTCGTAACTATTGATCTATCTTATTCTACCTAATAATTACATCAAACTCAGCTATGACACGTCTCCTCTAACAATTGTACTGTACAGACAGAGGTGGATATTGCTTTCCTATATTTTACCGAATTGTCTTTTCCCATACATGTTGTTTCTTGTACTTTTCCTTTTTAGGTGAATGCCCATTTTAGTAAACTCTTTCATTGTAAAAGTTGCCTTAGAAATGCAAGTATAAATACCCCCTGTAATTGCAAGCCGTAGATCATGAATACATACATTTTTTGAACTCTCTTTGTAACTTGTTCTTATTTTCCTTAAGTACATTTTACATTTCCCTCTTATCTATACTCTTGAGCAAGGCTTGGTGGTAAGTAACCTAAATCCGCTAGCTATGCGTTACATTAGTTATCTAGAATTAGTCCATAAGGGTTCATTGGTAGTTGACATTTTACAAACGGCTCGTGGCTTTTTCTTGATTCCCTATGACATTCATCCTTCATTTCATGCCTTCCATAGGTTCGGATGACCCTTAATACAAGCGCCTTTGTATATCCTTAGCCGCATTATATCAGGCCTCATGAAAGAAGGTGCTTGTTTCTCATGTAGTAAAATTCAAACTCCAATAGCACCTACAATGAGAAGGCTATTTTGAAAATCATTTGCAATATTTGCAAATAGAGGGGTCACAAGGTGGTTGATTGTGGGGGCAACAAGAAGGCAAACAATTATGGCTACACAGTAAACTCTAGTGTAGCACCTAGTAAGGCTACTAGTTAAAGCTCTAAATCTTAGACCTTAAGGACCAAGATAGCAAGCTCCCAGCCATGTCTTTGCCTTGCAGTAGCAATAGCACAAGAGTATCTTAAACAAGACACCATGATAAGTACAATCCTTTTAAACTCAGCTAGTGCTTTTGTGCTATCTAACATTTGTGCCATGCAATATATATATATATATAATGGGTTTATGCATTTTTGTGATTTCAAATCGAGTTGTTGTATGGTCCTTTGATTGTTGATACTCATTTTGGAGTAACAGCACTACTAGACCAACTTTGTAGAAAAGTGCATATAGAAGTTTAGGGATACGTATTGCCTACAAACTTATGGGTCTTACATATGATGAACTTTCATGTAATACTTCAAGTAAACTGGCTATCTAAGTACCATGCTACAATAAATTGCTACAATATGGTAGTATACTTTGATACCTTAGGAAAGGTGCAGTCCTCTTTAAAGTTAGAAGGAAAAGGTCAATGCATGTTCCCACTAATAAACTATTGGGTAAATGTAAGTTGGCAGCCATGACTTTAGATGCATGTAAAGATAAGAAAATTGAAGAAGTTCCAATAGTGAACGAGTTCCTTAATGTGTCTTTGGAAGACATGCTAAGTTTAACATCTGCTAAAGAGATTAAGTTTAGTATCAATTTGAGGCCGGATACTAAGCTGATTTCGAATCCTACATATAGAATGTCTTTAATGGAGTTCGTGGAATTAGAGACTTAGTTAGAAGCACTATAGGAGAAGGGTTTTATTAGGCCAAGTGTGTCATGATGGGGCCTAGCCAAGCTTTTTGTCAAGAAAAAAGATGGTAGCATGAGGTTGTGTATTGATTATAAGGAGTTAAACAAAGTGACAATAAAGAACAAGTATCCTCTCCCTAAAATTGATGACTCATTTGATCAATTGCAGGGAGCTCAAGTATTCTCTAAAGTCAATCTAAGATTAAGATAACACCAACTAAGGATCAAAGAAGAGGATATTTAGAAGATAGCTTTCAGAGCTCACTACAGTTTATATAAGTTCTTCAAGATGCCATTTGGCTTAACAAATGCACCTACGACATTCATGGATTTAATGAATAGAGTATTCAAAGATTTCTTACACAAGCTTGAGGTCATTTTCATAAACAGCATCTTAATATACTCTAAAAGCAAAGAAGAGCATGAAAAGCATCTAAGGATCGTATTAAGCACATTGCAAGTAGAGAAGGTATACTAAGTTCAAGAAGTCCAAGTTTTGGCCCATACCCCAAATAGGACTGAAATTAGAAGTTTTCTTGGGTTAACAAGTCATTATAGATGATTTGTGGAAGGTTTTTCTAGAATAGCAGCACCACCCATTGGATTGACTTAAAAGGGAGTACAGTGTGGGATGAAGAGTGATATGGTATAGGAGACTAGCCTAATCAATTTTCGAGCTTTAGGCTATGTTGGTAACTTACTCACGCATTCTCTATATGCCGAAGACTTATTTGGAAGCTTTATGTATAGAAGACCTGTTTATGAGCTATTCTTAGATAGATATATTTAGCTTAGATGACCTACTGAGCTTGGCCATTTCTGCTTAGCTCGACATCGCTTGCTTGGCCCGGCCAGTCTTACTCGTTTTTGCACGTTGGCTCAATTAGCTAGATTAGATTTTCAAGTCTACCTAAATTGGGTCTTTAGGATCTCTTGTAGCTCATTAGCTCTTTACCTTAGATATCTCATTTGGTTACTTATTTTCATATTATTTAGACTTCCTATTTCTTTTATTATTTCTAACTTACCCTCATGTTTATTTTTGTATTCGTAAGAATGCTAGAGAGCTTGTATTGGTAGTGGTTCTCCAATATCAAACAAGTGGGAATAGTGGGAAGATTTTGTTGTACTCAAGTCTAATGTAGTGTTAAGTGCTTAAGAAAACTGCAGTAGTGACCAATTAATGCATGGAATTTATATCTATCAAACTTGACTGAGTATATTGTGAGTGAGCCAAGAAAGTGTTGTTTAGTTCGTGGGTCTTAGTGCAATGTTACTCAAGCTATAAGTGGCTATGTTGCCAAATGAGTACGGAACAATAGTTGAACAGAAGACAATGGTGGTGCTACTATCTTGTACCGTGGGCGATGACCAGTAGTGTTGTGCATGGTTATTGCTGTGATGTATCTGGCTTAAGATGGCTGTGTATGAGAGGGATTAAGACTTGCCAAGCTTCAAGGATTTCTACTCCGAGTTGTTTGCTGTAGTTTGTACCATGCTCATTTACCGAACTAAAATCAAAGTGTCTGATCTATTGTAGTACATTTCGAGATGAACTCTGCCTCTAAGCTGATTTGCTAAGAATACCTGCTGTGCTGAATCGAAACTCTGCTGAGCTATCTACTGTGCCGACCCCTATAGAATTCCTTGCTAAGCCGGACTACTTAAGTGTGTGTGTCAGGAGTTTGGTTGGTACCGAGACAAACTGAGTTGATCTGCTATTCACGTGTCGAACTTTCATAAGCTAAATTGTTATTGTGACCAAGCTGATCTGTTGAGTCGTGAGGTAGACCGAGCTGATGTACACGTGATTAGAGTTGGTGTTGATTGTTGCCGAGCTGTCACGTACACGTATGCTAAGTGTCGCTGAATTGAAGTGTTTGTGCCGTGCCCGTTCTATACTACTGTATTGAAATGTCCGAGCTCAGAGCTATTGAAGTCTAAAGTGAACGACGAGTTGTGTTGTCGATGGAGTGTCAACAGTGTTGCGAACCAAGCCCTCGTAATAGTGCCGTACTGATGTTTGTTGGCTGAACTGCATAACAGCCGAGCTGCCGAAGTGTTGTTTCCTTGGTGAACAAAGTGGGTTGTGCCGTAGTGTCGCATTGTCGAACACTGGGCTGCACCAAGCTACTATTTCCCTTACTTTGCTGAACTGAATTGGAGTGGTAAGACACAT
Organism: Lumnitzera racemosa; assembly: GCA_024138005.1. Lineage (NCBI taxonomy): Eukaryota > Viridiplantae > Streptophyta > Magnoliopsida > Myrtales > Combretaceae > Lumnitzera > Lumnitzera racemosa. The sequence goes on from JAMXBC010000007.1 coordinate 32,585,659, forward strand.
ATATTGGCTGTTGTCATTTAAATTGTTTGAGCTATTCTGTATTGGACGAATAGTGTTGATGCCGAGTTGTTGTAATCTTTAGCCGTGCTGCTTTGCTCCTAGTCGTTGCCAAGCTCTGAAGTTGTCAACGTCCGAAGTGTCGAACTGAAGCTGTGCCATGCTATACTGTTAAGTACAAGTCAATTCTCGAGTTGATTCGCACCACAACCAAAATTTACCAAGCTGTTGTTGAAGCGTTGAGCTGTTAAGGAAAACCAATATCGCGCTTGTGATTACTGCGTCGTTGAATTATGCTTATGTTGAGATAACTAGTCGAAGTTTGAGGGAGCTGAGTTGTCCATATGTCTGAACCGAACTGACACTTACGTATGTTTTTAGGTGTGTCCGAAGTGTAGATCCAAGCTCAGAAACCAATTTTTCCAAGCTCGTTAGAGTAGTTGGTGACCGAGCTAATGAATTCTATCTAACCGAGCTACATTGGGAGATTGACGAACACGTGCCAAACTAATTTTTCTCAAAGGAAACATCTGTCATTTTCAAGCTACAATTAGAATTCTGGGCTGCTACAATTCAAAGGCTATTAAACTGCACATGATTGCTTCCGGAGTAGTTTAAGAATTGCAGCTGCTATCCATATCAAGAGTTGCCAAGCTGAGATAGTGTCGATTGAGCTGGTTGACACGTGTACCTTGGAAGCTTGTGTACCGTGCTTTTAGGGTTAGTTGAACCAGCAAGTAGTGAGCTAGGCTTGCCGCACTACGGTTGACATCTTAAATGCAGTAGGCAAATTGAAGTCTTGGACTCTAGAATGCCGCTGAAAGTTAAAGTGCTGTATTCTTGAATTTATTTCATCAGTGTTGAATTTGAATTTATTTCACATGGCATCAAGAGCTCAATATAAGCATAATATTGCACGTAGCTTAAAGACAAAATCTTATTACCAAGTCTCAAATCTTGTTTCCCCTTATGTGCTGGAACAATTTGAGGTTATATTTGTTGAGCTTAAGGAGCTTAAAGAAAAAATGACACAACAAAAGATCACCCAATTAGAGAATATTGAAGAGTAGGAAACTAGAGGAAAAGAAATAGGAGTTGCAAGATGAGGAGGAGGTTGATAAGGAAGGACAAGTTGAGCTACAACTAGACTATTATGTTCTTGAAATGATTCCATTGCCATTGACACTTGATGCTATCAATGACTACAAGTATTACTATATTAGTCTTTCATATGTCAAATTCTCTTATCTTAATCCATTGTTGGGATTGTCTGGAGGCGATATGCGTTATAGTAATATTATACCTATGAGATGCTACAGATTGTGTATTGGTTTTTTTGAGGTCATGATGATGGATATTTCTATGTAGGTTATGTTATTCTTATCCTTAATGCTCTCACATTAGAAAAATTTGAAGTATATAGATGAGTGGAGAAAGAATTGAGTTATAGGGAAGTAACAGAGGTGAAAGCTACTAAGCATGATGTTATGAGGCCAACATTGAGAAAGCATGAAGCTTTAAGGATTCTTGAGGTAAAAAAGGAATAAGTGATCTTACATGTTTAAATTCCCCAAGCTCATGACATGAAGTTTGGGCTAAAAGTATAAACCCAACTATTTAAAGGGTATGTGAACCAACTAAGAGTGCTTCTCAATCATTCTTAAAAATTAACTAAACTAAGAATTTAAGTTTACATTTAAAAAACGAATTTAGTTTTTCAATTCAAAAGTTCAATTATCGATAAAAACTCAAACACAAGAATAATAGACTTTAAGCCATTCAGAACCCTAAACCCTATTGTAGTTAAGGACTTATGACCCTAAATAATTAAAAATTTAATTTGGATAATTTTATTCAACTCTAGAAAATTTCAAAATTTCATGAGAAGTAAATTATGATTTACGAATTGATTTAAGAATCAAACTCTAAAATAATTACATATAAAATAATCCCCTTATTTTCAGTAATAAGCTATGTTACATATGGATAGGCAAACCAACCAATCACATTAAATAATTTATCATTGAGAGTTAGAATCACCTATCACCTGATAACTTATCAACAGCTTGTGATAAGACCATTCCCATATCTTACCATAACTTATACTATATGAGGATAAGCTATCACATCACATTATCTATCCAATTTTAAAATAAGTGAAGAGATAAGGCCATATTCTTACAAGATAAGACATGGCCGATTGAAAAGAAAGGAAATGGGAGGTCAAACCTTATTGTTTAACCATCAACTTATTGTCTTTCACAAGCACTATTCACTCCTTAATGCTTACATCATCTAATCATGTCAAAGTATGCCACATGTACTTGATAAAAGACAACAAAAAGAGGTTTTATGGATGCATTACACACACATCCGCAACCAGTACATTCTCTCCCATTTCTTCTCATCTTCATTTTCTTTTCCCACTTCAAACACACAATCCAAAGAAAGAAACCAATCTCCACTTCTCTTACAATTGCCGGCACCTATATGCACGCACACTCACTGCACAAAAACACTTTTGTTGCCTTCACTTTATCCTCATAAAAAACACCTTAGAACACCCCAAAATCAATCTTAAACATCAAAACTTTGGTAACTTAAGAAGCTTGTAAGAAGAGGAAGCAAAACAAGGAGCTAAGAGGATACTTAGTTGCATAACCATCGTATTTACGCTTTTGAAGACGAATAAGTTGTTTCCTTATTAGAGTGATCTAGTATGCAATGTTAAAAGACCATGTTTTTTATGAAGATATTGGCATGAACATAAGATGATAACTTAGCTATCCACTTTAAGAAATAACCTTATGAATATATCATAAGAAAGTTAAAATATGAGCATCCTAAGTTGGTGTTATGTAAGGATACTTGTTTAATACTTAGATTTAATACTTAGAATGGAAGATTTTAAGTTGAGAAAATAATGAAATGAGCACTTGAAAGAAGGGATATCATGCTGGACGTGAAGTGTTTGTGGGTCATTTAGATGTTATTCTCACTTTTATTAAGTTAAACATGCTCAAACTTAGCCTTAGATAGAGGAAAATCTATTACATGAAGTTTTTATGAGAAAACCAACTTTATAAGATATGAACTATGGCATGGAAGTAGTGATAAGTATGAGATCTATTATTTTCATGTAGAGTATAAGCTAAATAATCTTCTTATGGAAGAGGAGTTAAGTCAAGATTGGAATATAAATAACATAGGTTCATGATCTAACCCTTAAACTTAAGAAAATGATGAAACAAGTTGAAAAACCAAGTGAGAACCCTTTTGATTCACCATGGTCATATCTAGAACCATGTTAAAAGTCACTTACAAATATGATAAAAGCAAGTAAACAAAGTGGAAAAACCAACCAAGAAAAGCATAATAAGTATATAAAGCCTAAATCTCAAAACCTAACCTAAAACTTTCAAAATGGGCCTCAAACTCCAAGTTGTACCCTCATCAATTGTCTAACCAGCAACTTAATCTACCATTAAGAGTCATGTTGAGACCTTTAAGAAGCCCACATAACACTCCCTAAGCCCCACAAAGTGACTATCTTTGATTTGGATAAAAAAATAAGCTCATTTGAAAACTTAAGCCCACATGAAAGCCCAAGAGGTTATTGTTAGCCCTAGGAGTATAAATCAAAGTTAGAAATCTAACCTTAAGGAGTATTTTAAGCTTAGAATGAGGTATCAATCCCAATCCCAAAAGATTTCCTAAGATATCAAAAAGCCTAACAATCGAACAAAGGCCAAAAGTACTCTAAATTATGAAGATCGCTATTGTTCTAACCTATAGGCAGAATTCCATGCCTCATTTTGAAAATATAACCTCACCACATTAAATTACACTAAAAATGATGAAGATTGACTATAAGATCATAAAAATTGGATTTAAAATAAGAAAGTTATATGCAATTGAACTTTTAAGCAAAACTGGGAAAAATGCATAACCTAGCTAAAAGTATAACTTAAAGGCCTTTAGCCTAGTTTTCTAAGTTCTATTTCAAATCCTTATAATATCATATTTACGATATCTAGGGGACCTAGATTTTGGAGACGATTTGCCTTCGAATTACTATGATTGATCTACATAACTGAGTGAGTGATTCCTAATGACTTCATACTTGATTTTTGCTTATAGAGTAAATGCACTTAAACTTATATAAGGAACTTAAATGCTTGTTGGATATGGTAAATGCATGTGTGTGATATTATAATTAAATGCTATGACTTATTAATCAGATGATAATGGGAATTGTTTGTGATGATATCTGTGTATAGTTATATGATTCCCATGAAAATTGGATTAAGTACTTACTTGATTAAGAAATTCAATGAATCATGCATTTCTCATAACCACATCATACTATACCGATTGCCACCTTATGCAGAAGATGGGAAGGGACTCATAGGATGAGGCCTTCCTATAGGATTGGGCATTAGCTACATCATCATTTTATTGTTAAGTCTCTATCCTATGTTAACGAGCTTGCTAGGTGTTAGGAGACGCTAATTGTTGGCGAAGGGTCATGTCTTATGGCTTCTACTTAGACGTGTGATTATCGTTTACAATGGCCACACATTGCTAGACCTAAAAATTTTGGTTTAAAGTACAAGACATAAAAAGAAAGAGTACTTTTTGTATTAAAGTGGTATATGTTATATATATATATATATATATATATGATTTTGTTTTGACTTAAGCACAATAATACAATTGGTATAAAACCCAGCTACTAGGACCCGATTATGGTTTGTGTCTATTAATCATCTGTAACCCTAACTACAGGGGGCATAATTTTAAGTTGCATACAGTTCCTAGGTCGTTACATATATTGTTTAAGATCCTGATTTTTCATGCATTCATATGTTTGTGCATTAAATAAAATTGTTATGCGATATTGACGAGAGGATTATCTCAGTAAGCGTAAGCTTACATCCTTACAATTCTTTTCCTTACAAGCTGATCAATGGTTGCGACAAGGATAGAAATCGAGTGTGGAGTGCTAGCATTTAATAAGTATGATGAAAAAATTGTGTAGTTAATTTGGAATGCTCCAAGAAATAACTAATATCTTGATTAAGTTTAGTATTTTTAGTAAGTTTGGAATTTTCTAGAATTATCTATCTTATTTCATTATTTTTATAGGGGATACCGATTCTCTGTAATTATGAGGAATTGTGGAATAATGGTTATCCATAGTTATTTAAATTATATAATGAGTTATTGAACTAAAATTGAAGACCCTAGTGATTAACTATTTGAATTCTTGCAATTTTTGACTTATAAAGCGATTTTCTTATCATAGGTGTACACATGATATAAAAATTTTAGGCAATACTACTAGGCTCCCTATAGGGTCCTTACAAAAAGTGTTATCCCCCTTAATTGATAGTTATTGGGGCTACTTAAGTGAAGGTGATTGGTTTCATGATGAATGGAAGGAGAACTTATTGATGATCACACTGGTAGAGGAGCTATAGTACTATTCTGTGCTTATATTTTAATTTTGTAAGTTGGTATTTGATCCAGGTGGGATTTGGAGCCACCCCTTACCAAGTTTCGAGCCAAAACTTCTCTAAGGGGGAGGGAATGATATGTTACAGGAGACCAGGCTAATCAATTTTTGAGCTTCGGGCTACGTTGGCAACTTGCTCATGCAATCCCTATGTGTTGAAGACTGATTTGGAATCTTTACATATAGAAGACCTGTTTATGAGCTCTTCTTGGATAGATATGCTTAGCTTAGAAGGCTTGCCCAACGTAGTTATGTTTGCTCGGCTCGGCATTGCTTGCTCGACTCGACCTATCCTACTCGTTTCTACATATTAGCTTAGTCAACTTGGTCAGATTTTTAGGTTTACCTAAATCAGGTCTTTAGGCTCTCTAGTAGCTCATCGGCTCTTCACCTTGGATATCTCATTTGGTTACTTATTTTCATATTGTTTATACTTCTAAATTACTCTCATGTTTATTTTTATATTCATGGGAATGCCACTAAGGCATCCTTTTAACCCTTTTATTCACAATTTTGCCATTATGTATAAATAGAACACTTGTATAGGGTTTTAGACAGATTTACAACATTAATGAAAAACCCTTGAGCTTTTTCTCTCAAAAAGCTATTCTCTACCTGCTCTTATCAATCCCTTTAACAAGGATTGTAGTGAGCAACCTTAGGTTTAGTGTTCGTACATCATATCAGGTACTAGCTTAGGTCTATGTGTAGTTCTATGGTGCGTCAAATTTGTAGAGTTAATGTACAGGATTGCTAAACCATTGACTTCCATTTAATTTTTGGACCATCTCATAGCTCGACCCATCCCTTGGTTACGTGTGATATTGGGTTTGTGTGTTCATACACGAATTCATATCAAAGAGTGTAAGGTAAGCTTTGAAAAGCTAAAAGAGACACTTGTTTCAACCTTAGCGTCGGCATCACCCCAGAGTGGCAGGTACGTTATTTATGGTAATGGTTCCATGTAAGGATTAGGGTATGTTTTGATGTAAGAAGGGAAGGTAGTTTCTTATACTTCCCGACAATTGAAGCTACATGAAAGGAACTACTCTACTCATGACTTGGAGTTAACAGTAGTTTTTCTGGCCTTAAAGCTTTAGAGACATTACCTATATAATGAAAGGTGTTAAGTGTTTATAGATCACAAAATTTTGAAATACAGCATTGCCTAAAAGGTGCTAAACCTGAGACAAAGACTATAGTTGAAATTGATGAAGGACTACAATATTAATATTCAAGATTACCTAAGTAAAGCAAATGTAGTGGTGGATGCTCTTAGTAGGAAGAAACAAGGCAATATAGCAGTACTAATCACATTTTAGAAACCTTTACTTGAGGACATGTGTAGATTGGAGTTGTAGATAATAACTCGATAGTTAGGGGATAGATTAGCTAATCTACACATTCAATTGACTCTTGTGGATAAAATAAAGGCTGCATAGTTTGAGGATGTAGGTATTTAAGATATCAAGAGTAGAATGGAGTAAGGTAAAGAAGCTAAATTCAACATTGATGCTAAGGGTATTTTAAGGTATGGGTGCAAGCTATGTACACCAAACCAAGAAGAGCTTAAATGAGAAATCTTAAGAGAAGCTTATCACTTTAGGCACTCTATTCATCTTGGAAATACTAAGATGTACAAGGACTTAAAGAAGCACTATTGGTGTAATAACATGAAGAGTGAAATTATAAATATGTTTCCAGGAAATTTGCGAAGAGTGAGAAGGGGGTGAATAATCATCCACTTCCTATACCACATTTCAAATGGTAAAGATTGAGCATAAAAGGTTAGTTACCAAATTGCAACCCCTATCTATTCTAGAGTAGAAGTAAGAGTATGTAACCAAAGACTTCATCACACACCTCCCTAAGACTAAGGAAAACCATGATACATTATGGATGATAGTGATTCGACTAATGAAAATAGCTGACGTCGTTCCTATAAGATTGGATTACAGATTAGAGAAGTTGGCTAAGTTGTATGTGCAAGAGATAGTGAAACTACATTAAAATTCTGGTCATAATAACATCTGACAAAGATACATAGTTTGTTAGTAGATTTTAGAAAAATTTTGTGGAAGTTCTTAGTACAATTCAATACGAATTTTCATCTTCTGACTAATGGATAGTCTAAGAGGACCATACAAATCCTTAAACACATGCTTAGAGCTTACATACTTTACTTTAGCGGTAATTAAGATGAACACTTTCCTTTAGTTAAGTTTTCTTATAACAACAACTACTAAGCTACAATACAAATGGATTCATATGAGGCATTATTTGTAAGAAACTACAGGTCTCCTTCACATTGGGACAAAGTTAGAGAAATTTAAGCTTTAGGGTCAAAGTTTGATAAGCTGCAACCAAGGACTGAAAAGGGCGACCATATTAAGGGTGGGTCCAAACTTATCGAAAGCTTAAAAACAAGATGGGAAATGCACTAAGAATAGGAAAGCAAACAAGAATAGGAAAGCAAACAAGCAACTCTTAAATAGCTCCAAGAATATGATGCACCAAAGAATTTCTAAGGACTCACAACTTAACTCAATGTGATGTACAGGTTGGGTTAGTCTAATGAGGGTATTCGATACCTAGCATTGTTTAAGGGTTAAGATAAGAGTGAAGTGATCAAACAAGCTATAAGAAATGTTTACATAGGGGAGTATATTCAATATTAGAGAACGTAAGATAATTTGTGGCTACATGTATAGTAGGTATTTATACCCAAAAAGTTATGGCATCCTACCTAAAATGGAAAAGATGAAAAGGGTACTGTCTAAAATAAGTATATCATAAGGAATGTCCAAAAGGGTATAATTGAAAATACAAAAAAAAAAATAGGTATCTTGTACAAAGGATTCTATCATAAGGTCTAAAGATTATTCCATAGGGTCCCTAGACACTTGGCAGGTGATTAGTGATTATGCACCTAATAAAAAGGTGGACAACTATTCAACTAACCTAGGTGTTGTTGAGTGATGATGTTAAGCTAAGGTGAATTCAGCTCAAACATATTGGAAACAACTTGGATTCAAGTCGGTTAAGTAGCTGGTCAAATGGGCTAAGCTGTTGTTTTAATGTATCTTAAGTCGGCAACTAGAGACTATCAATAAGTACAAGAGGGTTCAGGGCATCAGGTTAGTAGACTACAATAGTTTGAATTCCTTAAATGTGGTGCATAAAGAAAGAACTCATTTAGCCATGCTTTCTAATCCTCGAGCTCGAGCTCGGTTTTAGGGTTTGGTTGTCTAATTCTTATCAAAGTTGCTGCAAGAAACTATTCATAAGGGAAGGGTAATCAAGCAACATATGTAAGTAGCCCAAAGAAGATAGAAAAGTTATGCCAACTCGAAGTGACATCCCTTAGAATTTGAGGCGGGAGATTTGGTTTTGTAGGAGATATCTCTTATGAAAACTATAATTAGATTCAGTTTAAGAGGGAAGCAAAGCTCTAGGTATGTCAAACCATTTAAGGTAGTGGAAAAGATTGTTAAGGTTGCTTATAGGTTAGTGTTGCTATCCGGATTAGCAGAGGTACATGATGTATATCATGTATCAATGCTAAAGAAGTATGTACCCAAAAAAGATCATGATGATGCTCAAGATACAACTCAAGGTAAAGCTTTGATTATAGCACTCGAACAATTGAAGTTACAATCGAATCTGTTAATAGTACAGCAACTAATAAAGATAGTGGATTGGAAGGTTCAAGAGCCAAGAAGGAATATACCTTATGTCAAGGCACAATGGGCAAATTACCCTAAATGAGGAGCTATGGGGGGAATTGGAGGAAGAAATAAGAAGGAAATACCTAGAGCTATTTTAAGAACTAGGTAACTTTTGAAGATGAAAGTTTCTTTAAGGGGGATAAGATGTAACACCTAAGATAAAAATAAAATAAGGTTATATTGCTAAAATAATGTATATTATGAAAGGGGTGATACGGTAACCTTTTCACAATAAAAACACTCCTTTTAGTCTAGAACCTATCTAAACACCTTTCTACTCCAAAAGTGGGCTAGGAGATGGAGCTTTGAGTAAACCCTTAATGATAAATTTCATAAGACCTCATTTGATCTCATTGGAAAATTATAAGCCTAATTGTGTTCTACTAGTAACATAGGGAGAAGGTCTAAGGGAAAAAGGTGAAATCGCAAGGTTAGTCACAAACCTTAGAAGAATTGTTGGTAAGCATCTTAGTCTTTGTAAGTTAAGCGGTGGTTTGATTCTAAAGATGCGTTTTCTATTTCCAAGTCATGAGTAGTTGTTTGAATAGGAAGAATTCAAAGAACCACTTTAGGATTCTTCAAGTTTTAAGGTAACAAAATCCTTCCTTTACAATCTTTATCTTTAATGAAATTCATGGATTTAAGAGTATTATAGAGATATTTTGATGTGATTTCAGTTAGTAACAAGGGGATTTTAAGTGAGCTTAAGGTATGGCTTTCAAATCAAGTGTATGTAGTTGAGATTTTGGTCAAAAAAGAGAAAAGAAATCGAAGTAGCAAGATCGTAGGCATGAGTCTAACCGATATCCTTGTAGATACCTCATTTTTTTCATTTCTCATTTTTTATTTTTATTTTAGTTGGGCTAAGTTAATAAAAAATAAATATAACAAAAAATAAAAAAACGAAATTTAAAAAGATAAAAATAAAATAATAAAAAAGAAGTTGAGTCATAGCGAGTCTCGTTGAGTCAAGTCGAGTTATACTTAGTTAAGTTGAATCGAATCGGATCATTTAATGTCAAATCAAATAATGGTGAGTGATCAATTTAGTAAATTTTAAGCCGTTGAAAAATTGGACTTCATTGAAATATTTTAATCCAATTCGATTTATATTAGGCTAAAGTATACTTACGATTTATTAAGTGGATTATTGGACTAAATTAAATTGGATCAGATCGGGCTCAGAAAATAAAAAGCCCAAGTAAGGTTTCTAAAAGCTAAGACAAATCTTTAAAAAATCAAAATTGTATCATCCGTATCTTTGTTTAATTGGAATCCAATCTATATTTAAAACTATATAGAAGATTCAGTTTTTAGGTTTATAAATTAACAGGTGATGTTGATGATAGGTTTTAATTACACAACCCACTGCCTAGCATATGAACACAAGTAACCACGTCCCATTGCCCAACATACAAACATAAGCTACTGCCCATACTTACCTACTCTTACCTAGACATCACCCAGTTAACCACCCACTCTAGCTTAGTCAATGCCCGCTCTTACCCAATATTTCCCAGTAACGCTCAATTAGTCGCTCGCTCTCGCCTACTCTTGCTCAATAGCGCCTAGTCAATTACTTGCTCTCACCTACTCTTGCCCAGAAGCACCCAACTAGTCGCCTAGCCTGTTACCTAGCAACGCTTAAGCTATCGCCCACTTTCACCCACTCTCACCCAACTCTTGCCTATAGTATACAGTCTATACAACACAGTAGCCGAACATATGTTAACAAATACGCACAATACCAACACGATTCAATGCAGAAGTGAATTTTCATTAGTTTTTATTTTTTTAGTTATGTTTTTCTCGTTTATTAATTTATTTTTTTAATTCAGTGTAGTTTTTTTTATTATTATTATTTATTTTATTGCAACTTTTTTAGGCAAATCCAATAATTTCAATAAAATCTAGTTGAGTTAAGTTTTTTGTAAAATCATGGTTTTGTTTTTATATCTTCAACGTATCTTATAGTTAAGATTTTAAAGAAAGATATCTTTTGACATGTAGTTTTTTTTTTTTAAATCTCAATCAATTTTTTCAAAAAGATTTAGTTAGTTAGGGTTTTTTCTCTCGAAAATCCTAATTTTAGTTTTTACCGATTGAACTAGTTAGCAACTCCAATTTTGTTAAATTTTTTAAAACTATTTCCTTAGTTTAAGGAGATTGAAATAGAGCTTGACAGAATTGACAACTCTACTGGGAACCCTGGTGGGCTAGCAATGTAAAATTTAAAGAGTAATGGATAGTCTTTTCTGTCATTATTTTCTTTTTTGTATTATAGTTGTACTCATTCCTTTTTAGTGATGCAAGCCTTAAGAAAAAAGCTCGGCCCTATGGACCTTCATGGGGATTAGGGGGATTTTATTTTTAGTAATCATTTGTATGTTTAGATGTGGTCAAACCTAAACCACCTTAGGAACTTAGGATAGGCTGCGATTGTGTAACCCTTTGGTTGCTAGGGTCTTTACCCCCGCCTGACAATGATAAGTAAGCTCACTTAGGCTTCGATATAGCCCATTAGGCTTCTCCTAAAAAAGCCTTGGAGTTATAGAGCTTAAGACCCATACACTCTACCCTTTTGCATAATGCTTTTCGAAAAAGGGGTGGTTATTTTTAAATTATAGGAAAAGCCCAATCAATCCGTGGTCAACTTAATCTTACTCTTCAAAAAAAGGAAGATTAAAAAAAAAAAAGAAAAAACTAGTAACCCCTATACATAAGTATTCATAAACTTCATTTTTCTTAAAAAAATTCTTATTTCAAACCAACTTATTTATAAGGGTATTTCCTGACCATAAATTCATCGTATTTCCTGACCGTAAATTCATCATATTTCCTATAATTTATTAACTATTGATCCCTATTGCATTGCATGTATATGTAACATATTGCATTTTTATATATTTGATTATACTCATTTCTCTATGAATATTCTATTTCCTGTATTATGTATGTTTCATTTTTTTCGCTTCTTAATGAATGAAAGGATGCTTAATTTACTAAGAAAATTTTTGAAAAAGCTACAAAATTATTAAGATCATATCCAAATTTATTCTAAATTTAGTAGTCTCACTGTAAATAATTGCTACATTTCATTATATTTATATATTTTTTTATAATATAGATATGGAAAGTCAAGGTAGTGTCAGTCCAGAGCTTGTCCATGAAGTCTAGTTAGATAAGCATTCCTTCCTTAAGGCCATCATGAGAGATTGGTTGAACCAGCTTCTGCCTCCCAAGCAAGATCACATTTGCAAGAAGATTGAGCTAATCATATCCTTCATGCGGGTCCAGCTTTACTGGCCTCTAATTCAAGCCCTTATCCATTATTAGGATCCAGAATCGACAGCTTTCAATTTTGGCCCATACATATTGATGCTCACTATAGAAGAATACTTGCAGCTACTTGCCACCCCCCTCTTTAAGCGAGCATAATTATCCCAAATCTCAAAAATCCAACCTAAGAAAGCTTTCATAACATTGTTGGCAGTCAAAAAGTCAGCCCTAGCATCGTTCTTATCTTTAGAAGGGAAGAAATGTCTCAATATCTTAAGACTAGTTAAGTAATTCTCAAGCTTAGATGTTTATCAGAGATATCATCAGATGTTCTGTGGAGAATATGAATCAAGGGCTGAGAAGAGAGGAAATGGTTTTATCATAGTAGTATTCAGGACGGTGTTGTTTCCCGTCAAGTTCGATCAAGTTCATTATAGGGTTGCCGAGTTAGTAACTCAATTCCTAACCGATAAATCCTATATATCGGTGTTACTAGTAGAACAGTTCCAGACACTCACCTACCTAAAGAAGCAAGGTCATGGTTATTTCATAACTAACCCTACAATCCTTACCATGTGGTTTCTCAATCATATATAAGGGTATAGAGGGAATTCTCTTCGAAAGTCCCTGACTAAAAATATAAATCTGATTCACGACTTTGCCCACTACGTGTCAATTATTAGCAAAATGCAGCCAATAGACTTTATGTGGACAGCTAGATGGAGCCATTACACTCAAGCCGTCTTGGGTATACCGACTATGCAGGGGTCCCCTTTATCGATATTATAAGTTGTACAGGATATTTCCCAACCTATGTCACCAAACAGCTGGGTCTACTTCAAGAGATAGCCTACAAGTACTCCTTAGACATTATTATGATGAGTTATCAAGATCCTTGTCTACCCATGACTACTTTGATCCAACAACTAGCAGAACTCGTAAAGTTGTGGGAATGGAGAGAAGTAAGAAGATAGTCAATGTGAGAACTTTAAGGGGCAAAGTCAGAGAATATTGAGCCACCAAGCAGTTCATCTATGATTAGTTGGAGAAGAATGAAAGAATACGGTACGAAACTCCAAACGTGTTCAGACACGAGCCAAGACTAGTGTATCTTTCACCTACCGAACAAGCTTGCCAAGATACCAGATAAGCTAGAGTTGAAGCCTGGTTCCAAGAAAGTAAGAGAATTATTGAAGAGTTAAAGTTGAAAAATAAGAGATTGCTAGAAAAAAATCAATTCTTAAGGAACAAGATTTGAGAAAGGGATGTTACGATACAGAGACTTATGATGAAAGTTGATGAAGCATGTCCTAGCCAAATTCGTTAACTCCTGTAGATATAGGATTTAAGTTTTTAAGAAAATTAGTAGGAGTTTTTATTTTCTTTTAGTCCATTGTATATGTTGGATCTTATGATTAATAAATTTGTAACTTTAATAAATAAAATTTTTATTAATTGCACAGTCTCTTACTCATTATTATTATTATTATTATTATTATTATTATTATTTGTTTAGTTGACTTTTATAAAGAAAAAAAAAGAGAAAAGAAAACTTGAATAAAAAAGAAAAAAAAAAAACACAAAAGAGACAAACAATAGAATAATAAAAATCACAAAAAGAAAAACAAAACAAACAAACAAAAAGTCTTTAATTCACCAAAAAGTCTAAAACTTGGGTTTTCATATAGGATTTCGAAGATAGCATCCAAGCAAATAGACTCAGCTAGATGCTCGATATTCACTCTTTCTAAGGCCAGATTGTCAACTCAAGGCATTGGAAACATCAGTCAAATCGAGCCCGACTTGAGAGTAGCAACTCTAGAAGAAAACATGAATAAGATGGCTAAACAGATCCAAGCTCTCACTTGGGCTATTAGGATTCTTAACAACAAACAAGGATCTCAAGTCAACCTAAATTGAAATATAGAAACAACCCCTCCTCTTGAATTGGAAGATGAAGAATTGGTTCCTAATGCTGAGGTATGGAGGAAGGAGATTGAGGAGAAACACCGAGAGATGGAAAGAAAGTTTATGTAGAAGTTGACTACGAAGATGAAAACCCTAGAAATGGTTAACGAGTTTGAATAGATAGGAATGATCAACTTGCCAACATATGAAGATGATGACTTCCCAAAAAGATTTAAAGTGCCAAAATTTGAGAAGTACAATGGGATTGGCTGTCCGAAGCTCCACATATATCAAGAAAAATGGGAAAATACATGAAGTATGACAAGGTCATGGTTCAAACTTTTCAGGAAAGCTTCACTAGGCCCGCCTTAACTTGGTATGCCCAATTGGATTTAAATGAGATCGATACTTGAGATATGTTAGCACGAGCTTTTTATAACCAGTATAAGTTCAACATCGAAGTAGCCCTATCTATGTGGGATCTGAATAATTTACAAAAGAAGGCCAATGAAAGCTTTAAGGAATATGCTTAGAGATGGAAGGGCATAGCAGCTAAGGTGACTTCACCCTTAACAAAAAGGATCTAACCTTTGCTTTCATCAATACTCTTGGAAGCCTATATTACCAACATCTGGTCAGGTACCCTACCCCCAACTTTGCAGAATTTATGGCCTCAAGGTGCCGAATTGAGGAAGCTATTGCTACTGGAAGGCTTCTTAATCCTAAAGTAACTGAGAAGAAGACACCTTTAGCAAGATTTTCCGATAAAACCAAAGAAACCACCATAAGTGTTTTCAATACCAGTAACCTTTTCAAACCTATAGCCCTAGTAACTATGACTGGAGGATCTAATCCCCACCAAATTTGAATCAAAACAATCGCCTGCAAAGAAGATAGTTTACCCATATTCCTATTCCTTTGAGCCAAGTTCTTGTATTACTAAGAAAGGAGAATCTTCTGACATTTTAATTACAGAGGGAAGGACAAAGACCAGGAGATTATAACCCGAAACTTCATTATGATTATCACTTGGGGCAACTAGGGCATTCCACGAACCAGTGCTGGAGACTCAAACATAAGATCTAGGATCTTATTGATGCAAAATTGGTTCAATTGGATTTCATTCAAACTCTTACTCCCAACATGGGTAAGAAAACTTTGCTAAATCATGAAAATTCAATAGATATGATCATAGATGAAGTTTCTAAACTGAAGATTGATCTAGACAATCTACCCATCACCATTGAGGAGATAGCTTGGAATCTTAGGCAAGCCAAGTACTTGTAGAATATAAATCTTAAGGATAGAACATAAACTAGACCGGCAATATCTCAATTGCTAAAGGATGGTAAGATAAAGAAAACTGATATCATGGCTATGACGATTCCAAAACCATTAAAGAGAAGTACTCAAAAGGAGCTTAGAAAAAGATATGAAGCCAGAGATCTGACGGTTGACACCCTAGGATAACAGTTAGGGAAGTTTGAGTATTTGGTGGATTACACCAGTTCGGTCGCCATATATGTTGACGAACCACCTACTAGATGGGGTCTAGAATTTAAGGAAAAAGACAAACTTATTGCAAAAGCCAAGAAGATAGTCGAGATGGTTAGAATGATTGTAGATGAGCCCAAGCAGTTTTTTTTTTTTTTTTAGTATTGCAAGACGAGTAAGAAGGTTGAAGAATTAGGTAAGCCCATTAAATTTCTTTTAATGTCCCAATAACCCTAGAGAATTACAAAACAACACTTTTAGATTACCAAATAGTGAATCAGATGACTAAGTCATCATCACCTGTGGTTGGTAGGCTTATATGCTCAAGGCGAGTTTATGACCATAATAAGGAAGCTAAAAGGAAGACTGTTATAAAAGAGGGCTCTCAAAAGATCTTCAAAGATACGAATGACAAAGATCAAAATGTTGCCAAGAAGATAGTGAAAGTGAATATAAGATTATGGATCAACTAGCTAAAGTACCAGCCCAAATCTCTTTAATGGGTATACTATTATCATCAGATACTCACCGAGAAGCTTTAATCAAAATTCTAAAAGATGTCAAAGTACATGAAGGAATTTCCACCGAGAAGCTGAGGTTGGTGGTGAACTTAATATTTGTAATGGATCAGATTTCATTCTCACCAGATGAGCTAGGTGAAGAAGGAGACTACCACACAAAGCCCCTTTTCATAGTAGTCAAGTATGCAAGGAAAGTGGTTGTTTAAGTTCTAATAGATAATGGGTCTTCACTGAATGTATGTCTCTTGGCGACATTAAATTTACATGGAGTGGATTCAACTAAGATAAAGCCCAGTTCAATTTCAGTAAGGACTTTTAAAGGATCAAAAAGGGAGATAATTGGGCTGTAAGTCAAGATTGATCCACAAGTGTTGAGTATTCCATTTCAAGTTTTGGATATACTGCGAACTTTCAATCTTTTGTTAGGAAGGCCATAGTTTCATTCAACGAGGGCAATTCCATCTAGTCTACATCAGAAAGTGAAATTCATAACCAATGGGCAGTTGGTTACTATTCTCGAGGAGCAACTCTATGAGATTTACAAAGAGACAACTATTCCCTATGTCGAGAGTGAAGAATTGGAGGAGTCAAGATCACAAATTTTTTACAAAGTCAATATGATCAAAGAGTCAAGACAAGGGGCAAGAGGTCGCTTAGAACAGCCTAAGCAACAGATTAGTTAGTTCGGGCTTGGGTATGAGCCTACTAAAGAGGAGATTCAAGAAATGAAGACCAAAACTAGAAGCAAGAGAGGAGATCAGTTGTACCATGCTCATATGGACTTTTTGAACATCTACCAGACATTCTCAATACCAGCTGGTGTTTAAGAACCCAACATAACCGGTCTATCCAAGACCTTAACTAAGTAATACAGCATCGATCAAAATCGAATGTTCCTAATTAATCTAATTTTGCATTCGATTTTGATAATTAGTCTGATTAGTTAGGCCTTTTCTTTCAAACAATTTGAATTCATTCATTTAATAAAATTCATTCCTTTCTTTCTATCAATTCTTCTTTATTATTTATTCATTGTCCTTTTCCATTTTCCTTTACTCTTTAGATTCGATAAAAATGATGAACGTAATGGATATCTTGTGCATGTAAACGATGAAAGTACCAAATCACCTTTGACCCTGTCAAGTCAGACATCAAAGATGACATTAAGACTCCAAACAAAATACAAGAGAGTTGGCGTTGATATGAAGAAGGTAAAGTAAATATTGATGAACTGATGGTTATGATCAATTTAGGGACAAAAGAGAATCTACGAAACTTGAAAATTGGTGGTAATTTAACGGATAATCGGAAACAGGAGTTGTTATGATTGTTATTTGAGTACTTAGACATATTCACTTGGTCTTATGAAGATATGCCTAAGTTAGATTCATTTATTGAAGTTCATAAATTGCCAAACAAGGAAGAAATAAAACTGAAAAGATAAAAGCTTAGGCGATTTAGGCCAAATACTCCTCAAAATAAAAGAAGAAGTGAAGAAGTTGTTAGAAGTTAGGTTCATAGAAGAGTCGGATTACCTCGAATATGTAGCCAATGTGGTGCTAGTGTTGAAGAAAAATAAGAAAGTTAAGGTCTATGTAGATTTTCGTGATTTATATAAGGCGACACCAAAGGATAACTTTCCTTTGCTACATATTGATGTATTAGTGGATAACATGGCCAGAACTCATTTTTTGTCATTTATGGATAGTTTCTCTGGGTATAATCAAATTAAAATGGCAAAAGAAGATAAAATCAAAACAACTTTCATTACCACTTGAGGAACATTTTGTAATCGTATAATGCCTTTCGAGTTGAAGAATACTAGGGTAACTTATCAGCGTGCTATGGTTGCCTTGTTTCATGACATGATGCATCAAGAAATCGAAGTTTATGAGATAATATGATTGCCAAATACAAGGAGAATGAAAATAATGTAGATATTTTACATAAACTATTTAAGAGATTGAGAAAGTTTCAACTGAAGTTGAATCCAAAGAAGTGCACCTTTGGAGTAAATTCGGGCAAATTGTTGGGTTTTGTAGTCAGTAGAAGAGGAATTGAGTGGACCCAAATAAAGTCAAGGAAATCGTAAACGTGCAAGCATTAAAGACTGTAAAAGAAGTTTGAGAACTACTGGGAAGGATGAATTATATTGCTCGATTTGTATTGCAACTAACTGATAAGTGTAAGTCAATATTCAAACTTTTGAGGAAAAATGCAACAACAGATTGGGATGAAGAGTGTATGCAAGCATTTATTGAAATCAAAGAATATCTCATGAATCCTCCAATACTGGTCACTCCCAGACTAGACTAGCCTTTGATTCTTTACTTGACAATTCTTCTTAAATCAATGGGATGTATGCTGGGACAAAAAGACGAAACAGGAAGAAAAGAGTATCTATATATTATTTAAGCAAGAAGTTCAGAAAAGGTAAGCAAAAATACTCAAAAGTAGAAAGAACGTGTCATGCCTTAGTGTGGGTGATGCATAGGCTTAAGCAGTATACTCTCTATTATTTAATAAAGAAGTTGACAAAACATTACTTGTTGAGGTATTTAGCAGAAAAGTTAGCATTAATTGGGAGAATATCGAAGTAGTAGATGCTACTCTCTAAGTTTGATATCAAGTACGTAGGTTAAAGTTTAGTTAAAGGGTAGGCAATAGTTGATCGGTTGGCAAAATACCCATTAGAAGATGAGGATGATGGTTTAGAGGCACAATTTCCTAATGAAAATGTGATGATGACAAATGAATTGAATGATGAGAAATTGGAATGGAGGATGTATTTTGATAGAGCAGCCAATGTGTTCAGATGTGGGATCGGAGCAGTACTTATATCACTTGAGGATAATCATTTCCCTATGGTAATGAAATTGATGTTTCCATACATAAACAACATAGCAAAATATGAAACCTACATTTTCGGGCTCAAAATGGTGTTAGATATGAGAATACAAAAACTTAAAGTGTATGGAGATTCTTCCCTTATAATTCTCCAAATCTTGGGAGAATATAAGATGAAAGACGAAAAATTGATACCGTATCACGAGCATTTAAGTAAGTTGATTGAAAAAATCTAAGAGATTTCATTCACTCACACTCCAAGGACCTAAAATTAATTTGTCAACACATTAGCTATGTTAGCATCAATGGTGAAAATCATAGATGGGATAAAAATTCAACCCTTGAAGATTGAGGTGGAAGAAAAACCGGCTATTTGCCTTACAGTTGAAGAGAAAGAATCAAAGAAGCCTTGGTATCATGATATCAAAAGGTTACTTCAAACTGGTGAATTTCCTGAAGATGCTGATAGAATAGATAGAAAAACTTTAAGAAGGTTGGCTACTCATTTTCTATTAAGTAGAGCCACATTGTACAAGAGATCACTAGATACAATATTGCTAAGGTATGTGGATAAAGGAGTTTGTGATCCTCACATGAATGGGTATATGTTAGCGAGGAAGATCATGAGAATAAGGTATTTTTGGATGACGATGGAATCGGATTGTATCGGGTACGTGAGTGTCTATTACCCGTATCAAGTGTACGCTAATAAAATCAATGCTTTTCCCTAAGAATTGCATATATTATCGGCTCCTTAGCCTTTCTCAATGTAGGGAATTGACATGATTGGTCCAATTTCACCAACAGCTTTGAACGAGCATAAATTTATTCTAGTCGCGATCGACTATTTTACTAAATGAGTAAAAGCAACGTCATATGCCACAATGACCAAAGGAGTAGTGGTTAGATTCCTAAAAAAAGATATTATTGCAAGATATGGTGTGCCCGACTCTATTATTATAGACGACAGGACAAATTTGAATAACAAGTTGATGGATGAAGTGTGTAACCAATTCAAGATCAATCACAGAAACTCAACTCCATATCAACCTCGGATGAATGGAGCAGTTGAAGCCACAAGTAAGAACATTAAAAGAATCATCAAGAAGATGGCGATTACTTATAGGGATTGGCATGAGATGCTTCCTTTTGCTCTCGTAGCCTACAAAACCTCTATTGGTGTAACCCTGTATTCATTGGTGTATGGAACTAAAGTAATACTACCGATAGAAGTAGAAATACCTTCATTCTGAGTATTAGCATAAACTTAGCTCGATGAAGTAGAGTGGGTGAAAAAGCGAATGGAGAATTTGAATCTCTTGGATGAGTGAAGACTTGCAATGATATGTCATGGTAATTGCTACCAACAGCGAATGACCCAAGCTTTTAACAAGAAAGTATGCTCAAGGTACTTTGAAGAAGGAGACTTAGTGCTAAAGAAAGTGTTACTAAATGCAAAAGACCCTAAGGGAAAGTTTGCTTCGAATTATGAAAGCCCTTATGTAATGAAAAGGGTATTATCAGGAGGCGCATTAATATTAATAGAATTGGATGGCCCAAAATTAAAGGGGACAGTGAATTCAAATGCCGTCAAGTTGTATTATTTATGAAAACTAAGTTCAATAAAGATTTCAATTTTTCTTAAATTGTTTGTAGTTAATCTTTCATCATTTATAAGGAAAGTTAATATCCATGAATGTTCTTGAATCTGGATAGTCATTGACCGATAAACACTTCACCAATCAATCCTTGTATACTATGTTTCATAGCCTCATACACTTAAATACCAAAGCCTTACCAATGAATCTGAATCATCAAATAAATTGAAATCAAATATTCTTAATAATTTAATTTGTTTCTTTCAAAAAAAGAGAATTATCATTCAAAAGTCAAGGAAAGTGAAAATTGAAGTTTGGTATCGAACAAAGCAAATTTAAAGCATGAGCGTGGTACAATTACAAGACTCAAAAGTTTAGAAGGTTTTATTTAAGGAAAAAAAAATAAAACAAAAAAGAGAGAAAAGGAAAAGAAGAAAAAAAAAGAGAAAAAAAAAGGGGAGAAAGAAGAAGCAAGTGCAATCTTTTAGTGAAATTCTATTGATTGAACGAGTGAATATCGAAACTCAGTATGAGCATGTCAATTAGTTGCTATCCGAGAAATTTTCTATTCTTAGGTAAAATGACCCCAAAAGTCCTTGGAAGTAATATTCAAGAGAATTAAAACAAGTTTTTTGAAATCTCAAACAGATCTATCATCTTCAGATTGTTCACCAAACCAAAACAAACCTTAAAGAGATCTATCCTCTTTAAATTGCTCACCAAACCAAAACAAATCTTAAGGAGAACTATCTCCTTTAGATTAATCCAAAACAATTGAAATCTCAAAGAGATCTATTATATTTAGATTAACCAAAATGAATCGCAAAGAGATCTATCATCTCCAAATCAACCAAAAGGAATCTTAACAAGATTTATCCTCTTTGAATTAGCCAAAAGGAATCTCAAAGAGATTTATCCTCTTTAGATTAACCAAAATGAATTTCAAAGAGATCAATCTTCTTCGGTTTATTCACCATATCAAAAGAAAACTCAAAGAGATCTATCCTCTTCAGATTGCTCAACAAGTCAAAAAGAAATCTAAAAGAGATCTATTATCTTCAGATTGTTTAACAAATTTTCTGAAGAATCTCGAAGAGATTTATCCTCTTCAGATTATTCACCCAAATCGAAACCAGTTTTTAAAATCTTGAAGAGATCTATCATCTTTAGATTAGTCATTAAAACCAAGGCAAAACCAATCTCGAAGAGATCTATCCTCTTCGGATCATCCACAAACTGAAACAACATTTTTCAAGAATCTTAAAGAGATCTATCCTCTTCGGATCATCCACCAACCAAAACAAAGCAAGAAATCTTAAAGAGATCTATCCTCTTGGGATCACCAAAGTAAAATCAGTTTTTGAAGTTTCGAATAGATCTATCATCTTCAAATCACAAGTCAAAGCAAATCTTGAACAAATCTATCATCTTTAAATCATGTACCTAAGAGAAATCATGAGGAGATTTATTCTTTTCGAATTATCTACCAAAACAAAGTTTAATCTTGAAGAGATTTATCCTTTTCAAATTATCTATGTCGAGTCTAGTAAAAATGAATATCTCTTTTGTCTTTGTCGCGAAGTTCTAATCAAACTTCACTACAAAGAGGGGCAGTTGTAGACACCTCATTTTTGCCATTTTTCATTTTTCATTTTTATTTTAGTTAAGCCAGGTTAATAAAAAAAATAATATAACAAAAAAAATAATAAAAAAGATTAAAAAAATAAAATTAAAAAGATAAAAATAAAATAATAGAAAAGAAATCGAGTCGTATCGAGTCTAGTCATATTAAGTTAAGTCGTAGTAAGTCTAGTTGAGTCAAGCCGAGTCATATCAAATTAAGTTTAATTGAATCGGATTATTTAGTGTTAATTAAGATAATGGTGAGTGATCAAATTAGTAAATTTTAAGTCATTGAAAAATTGGATTTTATTGAAATATTTTAGTCTGGTCCGATATAAAATGTATTTTTATCTTATTTATATTAGGCTAAAATATATTTAGGATTTATTAAGTAGACTATTGGGCTAAATCAAATTAAATTGGATCGGACCTGGAAAACAGAAAGCCCAAGTAAGGTTTTCAGAAGTTAAGACAAATCTTTAAAGAAAAAAATTGTATCTTCCATATCTTAGTTTAATTGGAATCTAATCTATATTTAAAACAATATGGAAGATTTAGTTTTAGGGTTTATAAATTAGCAGGTGATATTGATGACGGTTTTTAATTATACAACCCACTGCCCAACATATGAACATAAGCAACAACGTCCCATTGCCCAATATACGAACACAAGCTACCGCTCATTCTTGCCCACTCTCACCTAAGCTACCACCTACTTTCGCCCAAGCTACCTCCCACTCTTGCCTAAACATCACCCAATCAGCTGCCTACTCTTGCCCAGACATCACTAGTTTAGTTGCCCACTCTTGCCCACACTCACCTATACATCACCCAATTAGCCGCCCACTTTCGCACAAACATTACCCAATCAAGCACCCACTCTCCCCCAGTCAGTCACCCGCTCTCACCCACTATCACCTAGCAATGCCTAGTCAATCGCTCGCTCTCGCCCACTATTACCCAGCAACGCCTAGTCAATTGCCCACTCTCGCCGACTCTCACTCAGCAATACCTAACCAATCACCTAACTTGTTACCCAATAACACTTAAGATGCCGCCCACTTTCATCTACTTTTACCCAAGCTACCACCCACTTAAGCCCAGATTACCCAGTCAGTCGCCAATTCTCTTCTAACTCTCGCCTATAGCACACAACCTACGCATCATTATAGTTGGACACACATTAACAAACGTAAGCATAGCACCAACACGATTTGATGCATATATAAATTTTCATTAGTTTTTATTTATTTATTTTTTTAGTTATGTTTTTCTCCTTTATTAATTAATTTTTTTGCTTAAGTACAGGTTTTTTTTAGTTATTTTTTATTTTATTGCAACTTTTTAAGGTAATTCCAATAAAATCTAATTGAATTAAGTTTTTTTTTTGTAAAATCATGGTTATTTAAAAATATATATATATAAACATATCTTCAACTTATCTTATAGTTAAGATTTTAAAGAAAGATATCTTTTGATACGTAGTTGTTTTAAAAATAAAA
Organism: Lumnitzera racemosa; assembly: GCA_024138005.1. NCBI lineage: Eukaryota > Viridiplantae > Streptophyta > Magnoliopsida > Myrtales > Combretaceae > Lumnitzera > Lumnitzera racemosa. The sequence continues at coordinate 32,609,674 of JAMXBC010000007.1, forward strand.
AAAAAATCTTAATTAAGTTTTTAAAAAGATTTAGTTAGTTAGAGTTTTCTTTAATTTGGGAAAATCAGATATCTTAGGTTTTTTTAAAAATAATAATAATAACTTGTTAATAAACTTAAACCTAGCTTGGTTTTTAAAACAAAAAGAATCCGTCCACTAAAATTTTATAAAAAGAGTATTACAATTAGTTTGATCCCGACTAATAGGTACATAGGCACCTTCAAAGCAACCGCATTAAAAATTAAAGAAAAAAAACTTTTTTTCCCTTTTTCTTAGAAATTAGTAATAAAAAAAATTGATTTAGTTATCTTTTGTATATTTAGGTATATTTTTAATATTTTTAAAAAATTATAAAAATAAAAACCCATCAATTTTTCTTTAGTTTTTACATAGTGATTTAGTTTAATAGGTTAGCTCTCGAACCTAACTTTCTTTAGTTTATTTTTTCTAAAAATCATTTCCTTAAAATATTCATAAATCAGTGGTCAAATTAGAGTTTTCCTACCCAAAACCCTAATTTTATTTGTTACCAGTTGAACTAGTTAGCGACTTTAATTTTGTTAAATATTTTAAAAATATTTCCTTAATTTAATGTTGAGCAATCTATATAAAGCGGGTTGGGTTTGATATAGATTAAATTAAGGAGATCGAAATAGAGCTCAACAATCCTCTTTCGAGTATTGGTAATAAAGTAGTTTTAGAGAAATTTGTGTACAAGAGGAACATGGCTGAGTGCATGGCCATGATCTAAGGCATGGTCATTCTATGGTGAAACACGATCAAGTTTATGGTAGTAATCTAACGTATGTACTTATGCTTTACCTTTAACAAATGATCATGGACATGATTTCTAACCGTGAACCTTGCAGTTGCTTCCTTTCATTTTCCTAACCTAAGTTATTGCTTCCTTTTGTTTTCTTAACCTAAGTTTATCTTATCTAGGATTTTCACCTAAGACTCTTAGAAAGCCCATAGGAAGTTGCAAAAGTTTTCTAAGATAGTTTCATCTTTCATTTCTCTTTACAATCTTCTTTTCCTAAATTAACTTATGATCAAGTTCTTCTCGATGGATTTTAGGTACATGACACTTGTGTGTTGCTAGGCTAGATTTTATATTTGCACATATACTCAAATTGATTAATTAAATATCTAGCTTAAATTGTCATTGTTTGTTGCTTGTGCTTGGCTTGGCTTGACTTAGTAGTCAAGAGTGGCAGATCCTTAGGGGCTAACATCAATGGTTCATGCGATGTGTTGTCCTTAATGGAGTCTCACATGGAAATAATCTAGGGTAGATTTAGGTTACTATAGATGGGGCTCAAAGTGGTGTGACCAAACAAAGGTTATGGAAGGGCTTGAAGTAGCATACCAAACCATAGGTTGTCAAAGGGCTCGAGGAGGCATGCCACATTTGCATGACATTCCTACAATCTAACGATTTACCCATGACACCAATAACATCAGTACTTCGTTTGCTTTATGATCAAATTTTTTCTACAAGTCCCTTACCAACTTCAAAATGTAAGCCAATTTTGGTCAAACTTGAAACTTCTTAAATTCTTTTGGTTTACTTTGGTAGTTCTTATCACAAGGAATTTGGTTCAAACCTTGGGCTACTAAGTTTGTAACTTAAGTAACTAGAAAGTTTTGGATCCAATGAGTATACCCTAGAAGTTTGATCTAATCTTTCTTTTACCAACTCATCGTTTTAACCATTTGACCAAGTATCAACTTACCCTTATAGATCAACTAATTGACCACCATACAACATATCTGGTAATGCTATGATTCATTTCAATGGTTTCTCTCTACCTCTTGTCTTTTCCTCCTTATTTAAAATCTCTTTAAAATGACCTTTCAGCCATCTAAGGGTTGCTTACGCCCAAGGTAATTTGTTTTGACTTATCACAAAGCTTCAAAATATTCTAAAAGGTCAAAATTATGATAACACTAAGATACCTTAATCTCACATTAAACATTCTCTATTACCATCCATAAATCTCAACATTTAGGTTTACTTCCAAAATATTTGTTCCTTCTTTCTACTACACTTTATGTGCATACGAGGACAATCATTAAGGCATTAATCAATTCACTACTACAGAATACGGTTCTTCCAAAATGGAAAGAACTTAGTATTAAGAAAGTGAGAATTTAGCTAAAAATGTGTAGTTCTTCATGGATATGATGTACTACGAAACAATGATGCAACCTAGCTCTTACGAGATTTGATGCACAAGTAAGTAGACTAAGGTCATTCACCACAACATTTGCCTAGAGTTGATAATAGTATGATATTTGAGAGCAAAGGACTCACAAATGAGAGAAGAATATTCTAAATTTATTAATTGATTGTAGTTACTTATCTTTAGGGCTATTTATGGTAATCCCTTTAAGGTTAAGGATAAAATGGGAAAAGTAAAGAGTACAAACCTAATGGAGTAAATTACAATAGCATAGTAATAGCCTAAAAGGGTAAAATGGTAAAGGAAATTCAAAAGAATAATCTATAAGTTATCATTGTCAGTTGGCAAAAAGGGACATGTGTTTGGACATGCTTGATGAGTGCTCTGGTAGAATAAGACAAAATAAGACCAAGTTAAGCTATGTTAATGAGGTCAGTTTGGCAAATAGCAAGTCAGAGCAAGTCAGCTCACATGTAGGTTTGCTTGCTTTAGTTGGATGGTTGATGAGTATTATACTCATCTCTTATGTTATTTTCTAGATTATTTTGAGTTGTTTTGATATAATTTTGATGAATTTGCTACTAAATTAAGTCATTTCTTGATTTCAAGACTTAGATGAAGTGATAACATGAAAAGAAAGGAATTTAGGCAATTTTTGAAGGAAAATTCACCAATTTTGAAGAATAATCTAAGGATAGCAAGTGTAGGAGAGGATTTGTTCAAAATTCAAGAGAAGAGGAAGACTACAATTGTACTCCATGACCGTATTCCTTAGCCGTAGAGCTTGCATCATAAATTTCCAATTGAATTTTGAAGAATTATTTACCAAGCATAAGATCGCAATTGAATTCCATGCCAAGATTTGTGACCATGATCCTCCCATTATATAATTCAAGTCAATTTCTCAAAGAATTATTACAAAGGAGCAGTCGACGCCTAACTCCATGTTGTATTCTTACCTGTAGACTTTCCATGATTTTATAGGACTTTCCATTTGAAGTTTATTTTGTCCAAACCATGTAAATAGATGTTAGATATGAAAAAAAAAAAAAAAAGAGGAGAGACACGATAGTGAAAGAGAAAATAGCTCATTAGTTTCTTCAGAGATTTAATCATTTTTATCATGAAAGTTATTGTTTTTACTATGTCTATAACATATATTTGTTGATATCTAGACTTGTAACATTGAGATAACATGTAGCATACTCAAATTGCAATTATTCTAATCAAATTCCTTTATTCTTGTCAATTCAATTACATGTTTTGTCTTGATTAAGTTGTTATTTCTAAGGTTTCAACCTAATTATTAGATTTTACGTATTCAAGTCGTAATGCCAATATATGACTAGATCTACCATAATTAAAGGGATTTGCTATAAGCTTATAAATAAGTTATAGATTTCTTCTAGAATTAATATTGACATATTGTCTGTTGTCTATAGAATTTCTTAGAAAGTGTCCAAATCATGCTCTTCTACTCTAGATGCAAGTACAAACTTTTTATAATGGGTTAAATTTTCCTACTAAACAATTTGTTGATGCAGCTGTAGGTAGAACATTAAATCAGAAAACGCCCAATGAAGCTTACACTTTATTTAAGAGTTTAGCTATGAATAACTATCATTGGGAAGGTACTACACCTAGTGAGAAGAATCCTTGCGTGGTAGAGGTAGAAGCTATCATTGCTCTTGTAGCTGAGGTAGATGCTTTGAACAAAAGGTTAGAAACTTATCCTATGTTAGCACAACATTCCATGATGACGTTAAAATTTAGTTAACCCAAAGGGATATATGGGACAATATTGTCAAAGGCCAATTGGAAATTTTATGAATCAATGGGGATTTCCACATATGCCCTATCACGACCGTGAAGAATGGGATAGGCAATGGTTTACTTATGAATGTGATTATTCTAATGCGACTCAACTAAGGAATATGAATATTCCTTCTGAATTTCAAGGTCCTACTCAATAAAAGGAGAAGTCAAAACTGGAACACATGTTGACAAAGTACATATAAAGTAGTGATGCTAGATTGAGAAGCACCGAAAAACAAATAAAAGAACTTGCAAAAATCTCAACTAAGAAACAACAAGAACATTTACCACTAGCTCAAGTGGAAATTGTAACTTTGAGTAATGGTAAGGAATTGCAAGTTTCAAAACCGCTTAAAAAGAACCAAGTCAACTCGTACCAATAATAGAAAACCAAAAGACAAAGTCATGGAAACTCTAAAACCACCTAAGGAAGAACCAAAGCCCCAAATGGTCAAACAATACAAACCACCAATTCTATATCCCTAGAGGTTAAGGAATGAGCACTTAGATAAGCAATATGGTAAGCTTTTAGATTTATTTAAACAATTGCATATTAATTTACCATTTGTGGAGGCTTTATCGCAAATGCCCAAGTATGCGAAATTCTTAAAGGAGCTACTCTCCAATAAGAAGAAATTGGAAGAATTATCCACAATCATGCTAAGCAAGGAGTATTCAACCATCCTTTAAAATAAGCTTCTAACAAAACTAAAGGATCTGGGGAGTTTCACTACCCCTTATCTCATTGGAAATTTATCCATCACAAAAGCATTAGCTAATCTAGGAGTTATCATAAATTTAATGCCTTATAAATTGTTTAAACAACTAGGACTAAGTGAACCTAAACTAACTCAAATGTGTTTACAATTGGCTAATAGATCAGTAACACATTCTAGAAGTATAATTGATGATGTGCTTGTTAAGGTAAATAAATTTATTTTTCCCGTTAACTTTTTTATCCTAGACATTGATGGAGATACTGAGCTGCTACTGATCTTAGGTAGACCCTTCTTAGCTATAACTAGAGCTATAATAGATATTAGTGATAGTAAGCTTACATTAAGGGTAAGTGACGATGAGATGGTAATTAAAATAAAATAAGCAATGAAGATTCTTTAATGTTTAGCGCTTTGTAAGAATTATTAACTAAAAATCCTTTTATATCAGGGAATCCAAGAAGATCCATTTAATGATCCAGATATAACTGATATAGAAGCTTAGTTGGAATCCATTCCTCCATCTATGAAGAGAAGGTTCGCGAGGCTTGAGCAAGTAAAGATGGAAAATTAAAGCCTACTTTTAAAGAGCCACCAGAGGTAGAATTAAAGCAACTACTGGATTATCTAGAGTATGCTTTTGTAGAGGAAAAAACTACTAGTAATAGTATCCTCTGAGTTAATTAAGCAACAAAAGAAGAAGCTCTTGAACATATTGAGAGATCACAAAGCCATTCTACACTAGTAAAATCTTATTGAAGAAGGTCACAAAACAGTAATGCAACCGTAGAGACACCTAAACCCGAACATAAAAGAAGTAGTTAAGGCAAAAGTAATCAAACTTATGGATGTAGGAATGATTTACCCTATTTCTAATAATTCTTGGGTTAGACTTATACAGGTTGCACCTAAAAAGGAAGGCATGATGGTAGTACCAAACAAGCGAAATGAGCTAATTCAGATGAGAATAATTACAGGTTAGCGAGTTTGTATTGACTATAGGAAGCTTAATGGCACCACAAGAAAGGACCACTTCCCTTTGTCATTTGTTGACTAGAGCCCTTATTAGGTCATATGTATTACTTCTTTTTAGATGATTTATCAAGCTATTTTCAAATTCCTATTGCCTCAAAGGACTAAGAGAAAACTACTTTTACATGTCCTTATGGTACTTTTGTATATAGGCGAATACCTTTTGACCTTTATAATACACCTACGACATTTCAATGATGCATAAAGGCAACTTTTTGATGAATTATAGAAGATATGATGTAAGTTTTCATGGATGTTTTCTCAATTTTTAGGAAATCATTTGACGATTATCTTAGACATCTACAAAAAGTTTTGGCTAGATGTGAAGAAACTAATTTAGTACTAAATTGAAAAAAGTGTCATTTTATGATATAAGAGGGAATAGTATAAAGACACAAAGTGTCTTAAAGAGGTATAGAGGTGGATAATGCAGAAATCAATACCACTTCAAAATTGTGCCTTCCTATATCTATTATAGTCATGCATAGTTTCTTAGGTTACGTTAAGTTTATAGGAGGTTTATTAAGGATTTTTCAAAAATAGCCAAACCATTAACCTGGTTGTTGTAAAAAGATGATCTACTTATATTTTCTCAAGACTATCTAGAAGCATTTAATACTTAAGAAGTTAAATTAACTCAAGACCTAATAATGGTAGCACCTGATTGGAGCTTACCATTTGAACTAATGTATGATGCTAGTGATTATGTTGTAAGGTAAGTTTTTTGTCAAAGGTAAGAAAGTACTTCTAACCAATCTATTATGCAAGAAAGACCCTTATTGAAGCTTAGGAATATTATACCACTACAAAAAAAGAGGTACTAGTAGTGGTCTTCGTGTTTAATAAATTTAGGTCATATCGAATTCTTTCTAAAGTTATTGTTTACACTAATCACTCTGCTTTGCAATATTTATTAAATAAGACTAGGCTAAGATTGATCAGGTGGATCTTATTACTTTAAGCATTTGACCTGAAGATTAAAGACAATAAAGGAGTAGAGAATTTACTAGTGAACCATCTCTTATGCCTAGAAAACATATCATTGGAAAAGCTAAATAAATAGGATATAAAAGACAAGTTCCCAAATGAAAAGCTATACTAGGTAAGTCCTTAAGAAACTCCGTAGTTTGCTGATATAGCAAGCTATTTGGTAGGTAGAATTCTTCCCATGCGACTAGATTACAAACAAAAGAAAAAGTTCTTCTATGATGGCAGAAGTTCTTTTTAGGAATATCCCTATTTGTTCAAAATTTGTATAGATCAAATAATTCGTAAGTATGTATCTCATTGGAAGGATAGCAAATTCTAGAACACTATCATTGCAAGCCCAACTAGTAGACATCTTAGTGTGAATAAAATAGCTTAAAAGGTCCTTAAGTGTGGTTTTTACTAGGCAACATTGTTTAAGGATGCCCAGAAATTTATGGAGTTATGTGATGTACCAAAGTATAGGGAACGTGTCTAAGAGAGATGAAACGCCACAAAATCCAACATTAATCTATGAAGACTTTGAAGTTTAGGGCATTGATTTATGGGACTGTTTTCCAAATTCAAACGGAAACAAATACTTCCTAGTAGCTATACATTATGTATCTAAATGGGTAGAAGCTGAAGCGCCACCAACTAATGATGTTAAGATGGTGAAATGGTTCCTAAAAAAAATTATTTTCTAGATTTGTTGCTCCAAGAGCTCTCATTAGTTATAAAGGAACCCCTCTGTAATGTCTAATTAGAAAAAAGTGTTGAAGCAATATGGAGTTACGCACCACATTGCAACTCCATACCTTCCTCAAACTAGTGCATAAGTCAAAGTTGTAAACAAGGACTTCAAGTGAATTCTATAAGAGACAATTGAGTACAATTGAAGAGACTGGTCTTAAAAGCTCGATGATGCTCTTTAGGCTTATACGACTACGTATAATATATTGATTGAACAACTTTATATTGGCTTGTATACGAAAAAGCATGTTAGTTACCTACAGAAATTGAGTATAAAGCATACTAGGCTATAAAACGTACAAACCTTGATCTTAAGTTAAAAGAATGGTGCAATATAGCCTAAGAGAACTTAAGAATATTTTAGGGCTAAGCCAAGCATTATCATGAAAACTAGATTAAGCAAGGGAAACAATTCCTAGTTGAGACAAAGTCCTCTTGTTCCAGTCCCAATTGAAGCTCTTTATAGGTAAGTTTAGATTTATATTGTTTAAGCCTTACATAGTAACGTAAGTATTCTTGTATGGAGGGTAGACATTTCAAACCTCAAGAAAGGATCTTTCAATGTAAATAGCTATAGGCTTAAATTATGTTTACGAGGGAAGTTCGATAAAGAGAACTACAACAAGTACAACCTTCGCCTAATTAAGGAAAACAAGTAACCACAATCTTAACTTGTCAACCGAACAACATTAAACAAAAGCGCTTTTTAGGAGATAACCCAAGATACTTTTCATTTTTAATTCATTTAGATTTTCATTTCATGTATTTTTTAGTTATGTTTAGTAATTTCACAATTCAGCACATGTGGCCTTCACAATCTTCCTATGTGATATAGGGAGAAAAACACTTGACAAGGAGATGAATTTGCCAATGCAAAGAAGAAAAAGATTGTGCTTGTAAACCAAGGCATGAAGCTAGAGAAAGAAAAGAGGTAAATAAGGGTTTGAGATAACCACAATCAAGGACCATCCTTGTGATCCTAACCATGGACCTCTCCTCATAAAATTTGTTTAAAATTGAAATTGAAAATTTGGTCCTAGGAAACCATAAGCAAAGACTACGCTTGTGATCTTACTGGTAGGCCTCATCAAAAAATTACATTTAGTGAAAATTTCACGAATTAGTTCAAGGAATAACTATGACCAAAGGTCATGTTGTGATCTTGATCATGGTCTTGCAATATAGAGTCAACTTCGCTACACTTGAATCTTTCTTGATTATTTTATTTTAAGCTTTCTTAATTTAGACCCTTTTTAGTCAATACTCACTTTCCTTCTTTCTAATAACTTTCCTTATTTTAAGATTCAATGAATATTCAAGGTAATCTCATACACTTAGCTATTGACTAAATTGAATTATAGACTTTCTAATTTTGATTTAAAAGCAAGTTGCTAAATCGAGGAATAATTTCATTTCAAGTATGTTTTATTTATATGAACCTTTTCATATTGAATGCTTCATTGTACTCTTAAAAACAAAACTCTCACTCATTTAACCAAAGAATTAATTATGGTGAAGAACACCTCTCAAACATAATCCACGATACCTACCAACCAAAAAATTACCATTACACTACTTAAAGGACCTCTTCTCAACCAATATTGGAAGAGGAACCCCTAGCCATACTACCACCTCAAGTAAAACACATGTTAGAATTTGACAACCCTGACTACAAAGCTAAATATGAACCTCTAACCAAAAAGACTTTTTCCCATTCTAGCTTTATCAAGTAGGAAATACTCAAACTAGCCAACATAGAATCTAAGATCTATGCCATAGTGAAGAAGGAAGGTTAAGAGAGACTATTCAGTATTCAAGAACCAGTCTACAAGGAACTCAATTTAGAGTTCCTTACCACACTATTGATGGAGTATGACCAAGCCTTATGTAGAGCTTGTAACATCATATCTTTTCAGCTTAGGAACACTAAATTCAATCTTTTAAGTGCAAAATTTAGAATCCGATCTCTCGAATTTTATACCTTACCATATGAGTTGCCTCAAGCGTTACTCCCGTAAGCTATTAGCAAAAAATAAGTAATCATAAGGCCTACAAACCAAAGTTTACAAAAGAATCACTTTTTAAAAACCTAATACACTAGTCCTCCACTGATTTCTCACCCATACAATTAGCAGGAGAATAAGAGTATAGGAGTCGCAGCCGTACATGAGGTATTCTATCTCTACAGCCTTATAGAAGGATATGCCATTAACTTAACTATAGCCTTAGCTTTTTACATGAGACACTAAGCTATTGATGCCATGTGAACCAAACAGGGTATGGACCATATGTTACAGTCCTAGCTAAGAAACTAAAGATCCTTATTGATAACTCTTAGACAACAATAATCAGAGATGTTACCCTAATGTTATTGTCTACTTTTTTGTAAATGGGACTTCTTTTGAATGAGATTGACGAAACACCCTCAAAAAGGAAAGAAGCCAAAAACTCTAGTAACCAAGATAATCTGGTACAAGAAGTTAAAAAGTTGAAGGTGGAAGTGCAAAAATTAGTCACTTCTCATAAGATTTTTGAATAATATCTCAAAAGATTGTTCCATCACTAGACACAGATGATGGCGTTTAGTAGGAATCTCACCGACTAGGTCAAGATGAAAATTCCTCTACCAACTAATGAGGAATTAATTGATGTAGTGAGAATAATGAATTTGGGGAATGATGAAGAAGAGGGGACATCTAAAGGAGATGAGGTAAAGGACCCTATCAACATAGAATACAAAGACAAGAACAATGAAGAGGACTTAGAATTTTTATAGATGTCTTGTGTTGAATTGTTTTTGTTCAGTTGTTAATTTTCAAATGCCAAGTTTTGGTTTTTAATTTTGAATAAGTTTTAGTTAGCTGCAATTTTTAATTTCCATGTTTTCAATTTCTCAGTTGATGTTTAAGTTCTATTCTATCAATGAAATAATAAAATTTGCATATGCTCCTCCTTATCTTCTTAATATATTTGTTTAGATCTCTCTTAAACCAACAAATTACCAACATTCAAGATAATCCTTCTCGTAGACATTTGTGCAAATCAAACTCATTTAAGGGAGTATCATTTCTATGCTATTTTTTCCTCCACTACGTTTTACTTTAGTATTCTTTTACGCATTTAATTTCATTATGATTTAGAATAAAGTACATTAAGGACAATGTACCAAATTAAGCGTAGGAAAGGGGTAGTATATTATTCAAGAAATCAACTTGTTAATTTTTAATCCTAATTTTTTTTAAAGTTTCCAATCCCATCTTAATAATACAAAAGTGTTTGTATTTAATTTTTCTTAAGCCACTATTGCAAATTATACACATTATTAGAATTGAATAGTGAAATTCTTTTGAAACAAAAGTTACATGTTTCTTAGTCTAGTATCACACTTCGAAGTAGTAATGTCATAATAGTCCCCCCTTATAAACCAATCTAAGATAGAAACTAACCTCATAGTTGCTATTGTATACCTGATTTACATAAGGTGCATACAACTAACCTGCTTAAAAGTAAATAGTTAATAAGAAACTACCATTAATCTATGTGTAGAAGTCTTAAAACATATATTAAAACTCCAATAAATATTTGACTAACATACTTATTTACGCTAAGAAAATATTTACATAGTTTGTTTCTAAAAGACCAAAAGATAAAAGTAGAATCTTCAAAAGTTCAGCAATTCCCTAGGTTAATATCCTTATACCCTCATAATCTAATAGTAACTAATCTTAAGGTAGTTATAACACAACATCCTAGTTCGCACCTACAAAAAGATTTATAGGACTGTGAGCAACTAACCACTCAGTAAGTGGGGATGGAGACATAAGACTATACGACAAACATAAACTAAGTTATCAAAAAATTAATTATATGCAATACAACAAACAAATACCATCACGCTATGTTGTATGGTCTATCATGAGATTAAAGAAAATACATCCTCTCGAATCCGAGTTTAAGGAGTTTCAGCACGTATGCAATAGCTTACGACTAAACTTAGGCTTATACAATTGGGACATCCCTTCTCTAGCGGTTACCTTTAAACCACTGCCTTTACCTTTACTACAACCTCCTCTCCTGTTACTTAGTTTGATTAAAGATGAAGAAGGGACAATTTCAACTATCCCCGGAAGGGGTCAGCAATTGGTCAGAAAATCCTAATTGTCCTCTAATGGGTTACAATGCATGTCCAATTTAAAGTTTTAAGTCTAATATAGTCAAATACGATTTAAGGTGACCAATTAATTCCACTCAATACAAACAATTACAATTCAATACAAAAAGCCAATTGTATACAATCAAGCTTAGAGACATACAAGCATGCACACAAGTAAGCTATTTACAAGCACATCCCAATATAACCTTGAGCCTCTAAGCACTATAAATTAATACTCCGAAATATAATTACATATTGATCCCAAACTTACTTAAACTTTCTGCTTGCTCACTGTGATGTTACTTATGATATATCTTTGTTGCTAGTCCCTATAATATAAATGTCATTTTAGTATCCAAACAATTAATATATATTAGCTATTATTCTATAACTTAGTTTATTATTACTAGTATAAGGTTCTACTATACTTAATTATCTAGGTTTTTAGGTCATTTGTTATTAGTTTCGTGTTTAGCTAGTCTTTGATTTAATCTCTAATTTAGCCTCTAATTACAATTTACTCATAAGTCTTAGAAATTTCTTTTAATCCATTCTCTGAAGTTTAACGAACTACATTTCAGGTATGTAAAGTCTTTGATTTAATTTCTAATCAATTTCCTAGTTTACCTCATACACTTAATTTCTAAATTAGCTTCTAATCAAATCGTACTCTACATTTTAGCAATGATTCCCACAATTTTTATTCATGATCAAAATCAAGCTACTCCATCCTAACACCATCTCAGTTTAAATCAACTATACCTTACTCCATTATTTGAACACTTTGTATATTATACATAAATCGGTACTAAGTCTATAACATTCAATTCTAACACCTCCAGCACTACAAATTTAAGCCCCAAACATCACTCAATAGTATGATATACTAGAAAACCCATCAAATCAAATTCGAGTCAATTCCTTGAAAAACTGTTCAATATATTTGGATAAATAATTATTTAATTGGACTATAGGGCCTAAAAATTAGATAAAAATTTACAAGGTAGTTTTCACGAAAAACTCTTTAAAGTAATTTAATACATATTATAGGTACTTTAGAAAAAAAAAATTAAAGCCAAAACAACATCGATAAGGTTTTTTAAAATAAAAACGAAATCGGCTCAGTTTTAGCAATTTCTTAAGAGCAATATATTCGGACAATTAATCTCAACAAAACAATATTTTTTTGCAAAAACCACATACAAAAATATGTTAGACCAATTTTTTTTCATAATTTTTTGATGAAAATTACTATTTTTATCAATTTAATGAAAATCGAATAGGTTTAGGAGACTTATTGATGGATGAAGTTACGGCCATCGTCTATGATAGAAGGTATGTTGGCAACTCTAGGTGCCGCCTCCTCTATCAAGTGGCAGTGACCATGTACTTCCAAGTCTTTGTTTAATGCCCATACTTTAATTTAGCCCTAAATACTACTATTTTTTTTTTTTGTATAATTTCCTAAAAATCCTCACAACACTCTTAAGGCTCTCTCTAATTTTCCTTGATTTCATAGTAAAATAGAGTAAATTATGAGACTAAAGTGCTATATTTATTGTGAGCCTAAGGGTCAGTTGATAAAGAGTAGATATTGCTAAGTGTCCAACCAAATATTCTTTCCCATGTTTACTTGGCTTAAACTTGCTTAAGATACACTAATTCTCTTTTCCAACTCACCAAACCAAGGCCACTAATTTTTCTAAGTTGCCACATAGTTTTTCTAAATTTTTTACTAATTCTTGTAATTATTTTAGTAGAAATTAGCTATTTTAGGTAATTTCTGACATATTTTCTTACATGTAAATTCATATCCATTACAAATAAATATTTTTAAATATTATTTGTATTATTTTATGATTTTTAGTATACATATAATTTATATTTAGTAATTTGTTAATTATCGGAATCTATTTTGCGTGTTTTTGATAAATAACGAATAAAATACATATATCCTATTAATATAATATTTAATTTTTTTTTTCTTAAATCTAAACTCATGGGGTTACTTTTACTAGTATTCCTAACTTCTTAAAATTTGGGATCAATAGGACCACTTTTGCAATTGTCCTAAATTTTATGTACCAAATCTAGATTGTCCAATTGTGAAGCTTACACTAAGGGTTCAAAGCATTAATTAGATAACATTGTAATTAAGTACTAGTCATATGCTACTTCTGAAGTTTACTTAGATGTATACTTATCCCTCTTTGATTTTTAAAGCCTTATAATCCTAAGTAAATAAGTAAATGAAGCTTATTTCTTATAACTTCTCATGAAAATTTTAAATCGTTGAAGGTGTAAATAAGAATAATATAATAAAAAGTGGTTGGTACAAGTCGACCTCGGTCATTTAGATGAGCAAGACTTTTTCCCACTATTAATTAGCTAAATTGAGAAAAAGAAAAGAAAAGGAAAAGGAAAAATTGATAATAATCAAACTTAATCCCTTAGAAAAGTAAGGTTTTTTCCTACTATCAATAAAAAAATAAAAAAAAAAAGTGGTAAATTAGTAAGGATTGACCTTTTTCTCTCAGAAAAGCAAAGCACTTTCTTGTTATTAATAAGCTTCAGTAAATGATTACACTAGTTAATGCTCCCCCACAACGTGTAAGTTTACTTTAAAATATATTTATATTAATGAAAATGACATATTAATGTAAAAAGATTATTATAATTAATATGCTAATAAATTCACATTTAAAAGATTACATAAACATATTTATTTAATTATATAAATATATCTTTATGTTGTAATTTTTGTGGCTATTGATAGTCATATGAAATATCATAACATTTAGAAAAAAAATTAATAATCTTTTGCGTTACGAGATTATAGCAAAGAAATTTGCATATTTATAATCAAAATTAAGATATATTACACAAATATAAATTAGATAAAAAAAAATTACCAAAATACGAAGCCTACTAATGTCGTATTTTCTAAATGCGAGAAAGTAATGATATATGAAACATGAAATCACATCTTCTAAGGGCAATTTCTTCATAAATCACTTTGTTGTATCTTTAAGATGTGACTTTGTGATAATATTTTTGTAATTATCTTTGTATAATTCATATTTTTGAAATTTTTTTTAAAGTTTGATAGACATGTATTCTACCTAAGTATAACACTATATGGTACGAGTTGCTTCATTTTACATCCAATTATGTAAAATTCGTGACTATCTAACAAATATTGTCCTATATACAAGGAATATATCTCTTAAAAAATGAAAAGGTATGTATAATAAAAATAATAGAATTAATTATTAATAAAAAAGTACAAATGATAAAAGTTTTCTAAAAAGAATAAAAAATGTTAAAGAAAAGGAGAGGCAATAATCATATCATTATAGACTTATCGAATTACTTCTTAATCGACAGTTATTTTCATTGTATTGAAAGACAACATTAATATGATAACTTTTCATGAAATATAATAATATGAAATCGTAATATCAAATGAGTACTATAGTAAAAAACATTCTAAATGTATTATATTAGATCATATATAATATATGATAGATAAGTTGCTCATAATGCTTAAGAAGAATGATAGAACCTACTCCTTTTTCAACCAAAATGTATTCCTTGAATAAAGTAATTGTTCTTTTCTTTCTTTTTCTTTTTTTGCCAATAGAAAAGTAATAAATTTACTTGAAAAATATCAAAATGGATATATTAACAATAATTGGTTCCAAATTTTTTTTTAATTATAGCGTAATCACTATTATTAAATTCAATATAAAAAAATATATAATACATTATAGTATTATGTAAAAACCAAACGGTTTTCATGAAATGATGCACTATTTATAAAAAAAATGTATAAATAACGTTATAATTTTTCTTTTAACTATAGGGTAACCATTGCTACTAACTTCAATATAACAAGTTATATAATATATAATAGTATCATATAAATACTAAATGATTTCTTTTAAATGATGTACCATCTAGGAAGAAAGTATAAATAATTATGATCAAAAGTATTATCTTTTAAAATGAAATATACTTTAAACCTAAGATATATTTTATATTTTAAAATATAAAATGAAAAATTATTATGAATGTGAAAGGTTGGGTTACTTTGCCTTAAATAATGAAAATGATATAACTACAAATATAATATGATTTGATGTATGTAAACATCCTTTTTCTATAAATGAATAGGTATAGTAAAAAATAAAATAAAATAAGTTCAATATATAGGAAAAAGTTCCTTAGCGAAGATTTGATTATTTAGTTTTGATCATGTTTACCCATATGTTAGGAGTTGCACTTGTCTCATATTAAATGAGATCTAATAGTTTATCCCTTCCATGTTTGCTTCAAATGGCTCTAATCATTCTCTTCTCATGCCCCTTTACTTTTAGAATATGGAAATTTAAAGTAAAAAAATTAGAATAGCCTTGTAAAATTACTAATTTTAAAAGAGCAATGAAATGCATTACCTCAAACTACTACATCGATAACAAATGTAAATTGTATTTACATAATGAAATTAAGAAATGCTTGAAGAAAAAAATCATTTTATTCTTTAATAAATGTGCAAAACTCTATATCAAATTCTCAAGATAAATATTTATTATCCCTAATTCACTATCTCGAACATGTTCCCACCAACCATGAAATTATTACATATTACAACTTTATATATAGCATCTGAGGTAATAACGAATCACATAAAAGCAATCTCTTTCCTACACTCATTAAAAATCAACATATTATTTAACTTTCTATCAAATCAAAATAAACATGTAATCAAAATAGTTTTTCATTTTCGGGTTTCATTTAAAACTATTAAAAAAATACAAAAGGCAGAAAAAATCTACATAATATTTCTTAAGATGTATCTAATAGTATGTATAAACAATTAAAATATCTTATAGTAAAGGACCTCCTCCATTCTTATATGAGACGTAACGTGAAAATTTAAAAGTATTAATGGATGAAAATATTATGGCTAATCTAAAAGAAATGATAATACACAAGATTAAAAAATTACTACTAGCAAAATCTAATGGCTTATCATTACTTCTTCTTCCTTAACTATTATTATTTAACACAATAAAAATAGTGATATCATTAGGCGTAACCATGAATAAAACTTATAATTAGTTAGACCCATTTAACACGTTTTATGCAAACACAATCCATATATTAGTTATTCAATAAAATAGACGCAATCAAGATAATATCAATATGAAAATAGTGAGGCAAGACAACTCCTTAAACTTGCCAAAAGTCATGTTTTAAGATCAACAATTCAACATCAAATTAGGCACATAAACTAAACAATAAAGACACTTATAAATTGAATATGTACAATATGGGAAGAAGAAAAACCTTAATTTTAGTTGCTAATATTACACTAAGAAGGGTCTAAAAGGAAAATCTATAAGTAAATCCATGTAGTTAATACAAAAGCATTGAGATTATTGAAAAAATAAATAAATAAATAAAAGCATTAAAGAAGAGAGGAGGAAAATTTGTCTTCAAGAAATAGTGAAAAGCTAGTAGTTTCTTAGCAATTATTTTACACAATCAACTAGAGAGCATAAAGGAATAGAAAAATAAGATGGTTTTAGGAAATAATGGTATTGGCAAAAAAAAAAAAAAGAAGCAAAGAAATGAATAGTAATAATTCGTAAAATAAGCAGTTGTGGAAGTTAAATACATTAAAATTGAAAGGATATCATTTTTTCTTTCGAAAATAATTATATATATACAGATATATATAATAGATTATAGAGCCCATCAACAAAAATATATTTTAAGGGAATGATCAGAAGATGAGTAGATATAACATGGATTTACCCTTGATTATGGTGCTTAGCAACGTTGAGAAGATACTTGTATTCATCTTAGCTAAATATAAAGGGGTCATGTATGGTTTTTGCATGATTATATAAAATAGAACTAATTCAGGAGAAAATCCTTAGTAAATTACATGAATAAACGTTGGTTTAGAAGAATCAACTATTGAATTCTATTATTTGTGTATGGCTTACATTGAAAAGTAGAAAGGGAGATGCATTGACTGTTATCATATGACGGGGTTAACACAAATCTTTTTGCGATATCTTAAATAATAGTAGGTAGTCTTAAACTGATTTCTTAATCTTTGTTAAGGATTAATTAATTTGCTTAAAGATAAGCAAATGTCTAAGTGTAGGGACATTTGATAAGCGTAATTTTATACTAATCTCTTATGTTATTTTCTTAATTATTTTGAGTTATTTTGATATGATTTTCACAAATTTGCTACCGAATTAAGTCTTTTCTTGATTTCATGACCTAGAAAAGTGATAAGGTGAAATGAAAGGAATTTAGGTGATTTTTTGAAAGAAATTTCACCAATTTTGAAAAATAATCTTTAGATAGCAAGTGCTGAAGAGGATTCGTCCTCAAATCAAGAAAAGATGAGACTACAATTGCACTCTACGGTCATGTTCCTTACCCGTTAAGCTTGTATCCTTAATTTCCATTTGAAGTTTGAAGAATTTCTTATCAAGTATAAGATCATTGTTGAACTTTACAGTGGCGATCTGTGGTTGTGATCCTCTCATAATCTAATTCAAGTTAATTTCTTGAAGAATTATTGCAAAGGAGTAGTTTACCGCAACTCTACGCCCATGTTCTTGCTCGTGGACTTACAATGATTTTAAAAGACTTGCTATTTGAAATTGATTTTGTCCAAGCCATATCAATAGATGTTAGACATGCAAAGGAGAGATGCGATAGTGAAAGATAGAAGAGCACCTTAATGTACTTTAGAATTTTATTCATTTTTATCATGAAAATTATTGTTTTTATTATGTCTATATTGTAGATTTGTCAATATCTAGACTTGTAAACTTGAGGTAACAAGTAACTTACTCTTTTTGCAACTATTCTAATGAAATTCCTTTATTTTTATTAATTCAATTATGTATTTTATATCGATTAAGTTATAATTTTTAGGGTTTCAACTTAATTATTAAATTTTATGTATTGAAATCACGAAGCTAACACATAAATAGATCTACCATAATTAAAGGGATTTGCTATAAATTTAGAGATAAGTTATAGATTTCTTCTAGAATTAATACTGATATATTGTTTATTGTTTGTGAAATTCTAATTCTTAATACTGCTCTAATTTATCTGATTACAAAAACAATTCATATAGAATATAATTACGATCAGAAATTAATAGACAAGTGATTTTTATTAATTTAGTAATTGAATTCATTCGGTTAATAAGAATAAGGAATACATTAGAAACCTGAAGTTTACTCCATGTTAGTCTCTTGGTGATTAGAGTCTAGATATTATTATTTATGGTTATTTAGGGTTGTTAATTATTTGCATTATTAGTTGTTAGTTATTGAATAGTTCTTGCTTCTTAAAATTACTTTAATTCTTTATTCCATCGTTGCCATTGTTATTCTATTCTAAGTAGAGCAATTTATTATAAGTGAGTAAGTGTTTAGTCTTCATAGGATCAAAAACCTTAGACTTTAGTGTCCTCTATACTATTACTTAATAGATGTGCTTACATAAGCTGCAGAGCAACCTAATCATTGGTCATGAATGGTCAGGTTGTATATGGTGAGATTAGGTCAGTCAAAGTTAGGTCAAATCTCCAAAGTTCAATCATGAGTTAGGTTGATACTAATAAGATACACTCCATTAGATGGTGAGGACTGGGAGATTACATGGAAAGAACTTTGTCATTGGCTAACTACTCGGTCAGTATTCTCTACATAACGTTTTAGTTTCCATGTCCCAAGCTTAAGTGATTGAACCAAGGACTTAATTCCCATCAATGATAAACTACTAGATAGTCCCATAAGATCTACATATAAAGGATAATGAAACGCTTATATTCTCTATATCCCTTCAACCTCATTAGATTTATTCCTCTTCTCTATTACGAAGCCTATGTAGGGTATATATCTTCTAATTAGGCTCTCAAGATCATTTATTAAGGGTTGATCCAAACACAAACATTTCCATGTTATTGCTAGCATCGTGATCATATGGCTTCAAGCCAGCCACTACGGCTATAAGAAGAGAAAGTATCTACCTCTTGCACATGTACTTCAAGCAATTTGGATTCAAATTCAAGCTTTCTTCAAAGTAATCTTTTTTCTACTAATGAATGTACTTTTCCTTTACCTACATAACATACTATTTCAATGAGGAATCATAACGCTTGTTGAAATACCCTTTTTTGCCTATTTAATGAACAAAGAGACTAAATCCATGCTTTCCAAAGAGTCTCCACTCCTTTTGGTAGAGAGTTTAGTGAAGGATTGAGTAAGAGGAGAAGGTAATGGGGTTAGAGAAGTATGATTTTCGCGTTTAGAATAATTGGGAATAGATTATTCTAAGGAATTGCGATTATTATACTGAGATCGTTAAGAGGGTAGATTGTAAGCTACTTTAACTAGGGTATCTAGCTCTTAAACAAAATAGATGACTTTAGAAGTGTATGGTTCAATAGCTTTGGCATAATTTAACTCTGTAGAAGCTTTTATGGTTTGAGATTGAGAAGGAAAAAGGCCACTAGTGTAATGCATATTATTAAGGTTTAGGTCATATATAAGGTTGATAGGAATTCATAAAGCGTTTTGCTTCATGAAACATAAAGGTATGGTTTCGTTATAATGCAAAATAAAATTAGAAATATATAATATGGAAAGAAGAGTTGATTTAATTGCTTACATTCAATGAATTTTTGTATCATAACAATTTCCTTATCTTTTGGTAACTCTAGATTTGGTAGGGAAGAAATGAATTGAGCATTAGCCTGACTTACATTGTGTTTTGATTAATGCAGTCCAATGGAAATTAGCGGAAATGGGTAGAAAGAATTTGTTAGGGTAACATAAAATGGGTAGAGATAGGATGAATGCAATAGAAATAGGTGGAAACATTTCCATCCAAGAGTCACTTTTTTTGCCCTCCAAATTTGGGAAGAAAGCAATGGAAATAGATGGAAAGATTGTAAAATTATAAAACTGTCCTTCTCCTTTTCCTATCTAGAATAAAAAGAAAAAAGGCACAACAAAAGGGTAATTCGGTCAAGTTAAGAACATACTTTTAACTATTTCCTTCCATTTTCACATTTTATATCCAAACAAAAGTAAAAGTTTCCATTCACTTCCTTTTCTATTAATTTCCTTTCCACCCTTTTCTTTTCTACTAATTTCTTTCCATTTCTGCCTATTTACTCAGTAACCAAATACACTATTAAACTTTCATGTTCTATCCATAAAACCTTCTCTTTTTGGTTTCCTTATTAACTCTTGACATGATCTACACTTTTCTTGTGTTTAAGATCCTTAGCAATCTCTATAAGTGATAGAAAAGAGCTTCTATTACCCTTTGGTGGTGTAGTCCGTCCCTTTCATTCTCATTATATTCCTTACCACCTAAATTGACTTTTAGATAAGGTATATATATAAATATATATATTTTTTCATTTAGATTGCCTTTAATTGACCCAAATTTGTGTTCAATATGGTTTATTAAAGCATAATTATTGTGAAAGTCTAAGAGTCTTTCATACTTAATTGGGTCTCTATTTTTTAACCTTAAAAACCTTTGAACCAAATGCCATCAACAAGGGGGTTGTCTAAGTTAAAATGCACCCGTACTATAAGAAAATCTTTTTTTTAACACACTATTTCATCCATCACAAAATTCCTAATCATTTTTCTCTTTTTTTTTTTTGCATTCTTTTTCATCAACATAGCCGATGATCAAGTATCTGTAGCCATAATTCAACATGTGAAAAAACCAAATCTCCTAATTTCTTATGCTTCTATCATTGTTAAATGACCAGTGGACTTCCCATCACCGACCATAGCCCCAATTCCATAATATTTATATTAAAGATCTCCTCCTTTGTCACTATTAGGAAAAAAAAATTTCTTTCGGATACAATATTTTAAATTCTCCAAAACAATCTCTAGCCTTCTTCAAAATATTGATAACACCATTTTTATAAAGAAGGCCTTCTCTCTATGAACTTTTCCTAATGCAAATTCACCAAATTTTCTAAGTCCAATTGTCCAAAATGTCTTCTCCATCATTTTAGTTCATTTTTGAAACCTTTGTAAGGCTAGATACAAAAATAGAAGAAATAATAGTTTGAGGAGACAAATAAAAAAAGAAAAAGGCAAAGAAGAAAAAAAAAATAGAT
Source organism: Lumnitzera racemosa (assembly GCA_024138005.1). Lineage (NCBI taxonomy): Eukaryota > Viridiplantae > Streptophyta > Magnoliopsida > Myrtales > Combretaceae > Lumnitzera > Lumnitzera racemosa. The sequence goes on from JAMXBC010000007.1 coordinate 32,631,496, forward strand.
AAAGGAATAAAAAGGAATGACTAAGGATTAGGTTTAGAAAGGGTCTTTTGAGCAAATCAAAAAATAAATTAAACATAAAATAAGAGACAATTTGGAAAAATAAACTAGAAAAAGATGACGAGGATAAAGAAAAATAGACAAAAAGAAGTTTCAAGTGCATTACTCAAGTGACATAAAGCCCTTAAAAGGGAGAGAATAATCTCTCTCTAAAATCTATATACACATTCATATGCATACATACACATAGAGAGAGAGAGAGCAACTAGTTTGCTATATTAATATTTAATAGAATTAGGTCCTAATAGTGACCTCTATTTCTTCCATACATTTAACAATTTAATGAATTTTCATGCAAATGTTCCATAAACTAATAGAAAATTTTATAAATTGATTTTCTTAATAAATTAATTCTTTTTTTGAATCATAAAACATTTTCACTATTGGTATGTAAATCAATATCAACTCAATTGTTTTTTTTTTCCCTTAAATCATGTTATCTATTCAATATAAGTTTTATTATCATCATAAATATCATGAGAGACTAATGTGTAAGAAAATGAACTTTATGCTCTTCAATCGAATGGTTTAAGCTATAGTAAGGGGAATTCTAACTTATATTATAAAATCCTTAATGACCCCAATTTTGAATTTCTGATTTATACAAACATGTAGAGGGTCTACTTGAAAGCCATAGGTTATTTAAGTTTAGTATGGTTGAGGCTTTAGGTTGTTTGAGTTTAGTATGGTTGAAGCTTTAGACATTAAGGGATAAAGAAAATATAGGTTTTGTTGTAGCTATTAGAGATAAAGGAGGACCTATAGCATTTGATCGTCTAGCTTGGATAGCATAACTGGCCCATGCGACTTCTAGAGACAATAAGGAAGCCCATTTAGATAGTAAGTCATGAGTAACAAACAAGGACCTAAAGTTTAGCGACCATAGAGTGCTATTAACTCTCATGTAACGATAGCCATAGAACATTTGCCTAGCACCGGGATGGCATTTGACTAAGAGCCCATAGTATCTTAACCCTAAAGAACAACAAACTACCATTTAGATAATAACAGCCAAATATCCGAATGGCTCAACAATTCCCTATGGTTTATTGGTCCATTTCACCCTTATTACAATTTATCACTACTACAAAATATAACACCCCTTTTCTAAACATACTGTGAAGTTTATCTTTAATTCTCATTCTAATCAAACCTTAGATTGTGGCAAACACTAGATTATTCAAATTATGAGTCATATCAATATAGGTATTCTTAGGCTTAAAGATATTGTTGAAGTTTATCTTCAATTCTCACTCTTAATAGTCCTTAGATTGTGGCATATGGCAAATTATTTAAATTATGAGTCATATCAATTTGGATATTCTTAGGCTAGTTCTATTCCCATAGAAATTTTCGTAACTAGGATTAGACAGATCTCTTAAAGTTCAATGTGGAAGAGCCTAAAAAATAACAATATCTAATGATCTATGAATGTGACTACGATTATTGTCCACTTACCACATCATAATTATTTGATCATAAAGCATTAGTTTGATTAGCGTTAATAGTAATATGTTAGGCCAATGAGTGTGATTGACATATAGATGTGACTATGTTATGGTTATATTGCTTTAGTATAATTAAAAGTGTTTTATTAGAGTTAGAATTGTGCTTGAATTGCATTGAAGAAGTTAGGGTGTTATGAGTATGTCATGTGTTCAACAAATTTCTTAAGTGATCTTTGTTAAGTAGAATCATTTGCAGTGAATGTCAAAAGTGAGTGCATATGGAAGTGAAATTGGAGGAGGACATTCAGGAGAAGACAATTATCATAACGGAGGTGATAATATACTAAAGTCAATCATTGAGCATTGGCTTTAAGTCTTTATTGAGATGGTATAAGGATCCATGGCTACTACTAGAGCTCCTAAAGTAGTAGCACATAGAGGAGGTGGTACCAAAATTTGAATCGGGGGCAAAGTAGATTGATTACTAAAAAATGAAGATCAAACCATCTGTGATGAAGGGAAAGAGATTGAGGTAGGCCCATGAGGGGTTTAGGTATGAACAAGATAAAGATTCCTTATTTTAGTTGCAATAATTCCCCAAACGATTGCTTAGGTTGGAACATTTTATCAAAAAAATCTTTGAGTGATGTAACTATAATGAATAGATGAATGAGAGATTGGTGACTCTAAACTCAAAAGGTAAATACTGTTATGGTTGATGAACTTAAAGTCTTAACGAGTGAGAGATGGAAGTAAAGGCTACTATTTCAAGGGAGATGAAGAGATTGTTACGTAAATGATCTATGTGACATTATTATTGGCAAGAGATGTTCTTAAAACTACAAACTTTAAGGAAAGGGGGAATGTATCGACGACTATGTAAAGTAGAGGAGCCTAAGGAGTAAACCATATTAAAATTTATTATCAAATTGAAGTTTTAAATTACTAGTATGGTTAAGCTGCAATTGTTTAACACAGTAAATAATGTAATATAGTTGGACCTTAAGGTAGAGCATTACACAAGAGGAAGTCTTATAGACCTCGGTTACTACTTCTAAACCAACTGTCCCTAACTGTCTTGGAAGAGGAAATACAAGGTAGAATGAGAGAATTAATGGAGTAATGAAAGGATATAAGAGATATATGAGGAGGTTTAAGAAGAGAGATGAAGACTAAAGGAACGTACCCATTGTTGAGAGTTGGATTTTTCCTTGACATGTGACTCAGTAACTTGGCTGTAGAGATACCAATTGATGTTATTTTTGGTTAAGGCCAACAAGGGCTTAGTCCATCTAATGGGCCTCAAAACCGACTTCCTTATATATCTAGTTTAAATTTGGAAAGTGGTGAATATTTGTAACTTTACACGATCTTATTACATAACCACCCATTACCCCTATCTTTTAGGCATGTGATTAGTTGTGAGATTACCGTGTGGTCCACAATCAATGATCATTTGCTATTATAGACACCCAATAAATAAGGAAAAGAAAGAACTATAAGGACTCTTTGACATTCTTCAATACTTTACCTGCTTATTTACCTACTCTTGCGCAACAATAATCACTTACCTAGGTATGGGAGTAGCTAAATCGAACCAGTCCTAATACTACTTTAGTCTTTTCATTTATGCTTTTGTAGGATCAAAACTCTACACCCAAATCATTTGATAAATGCACCATCTGTTTTTCCATAACCTACTTACGTGGCCAAGACAAGAATTACAAAAAGTGCAATTGTTAGTTCTTCACCTCAACACCATTTGGGGGGAGTAGGCATACTAATGAACAATTTTTAGCTAAATTGGAGTAACTTTGTTTCAATTTAGCCAAAGAAAATTAAGAGCTCAACAAGAAACATGACAAGATCCTTAGTCTCCTCCATAAGGATGTTCAACCAAACCAAAACCAAGGCACGACGATAATAATGCCAAGAATTCTAATGATTCAATTTATTCCTCTAAATTGCCTAAGAAGTAGGTCAAAGTTACACTTAGACCTTCAACCCCTACTCTTAGAAAGGGTGATAAGGAAAAGCAATCACAGTAAGTACACCATGTGAGGTTGTCACATGTCAACACCCTTACTTTGACAAGTAAACAATTTCAAATAAAGAGGAGTCCTTTTGTTCTCGAGATTTTGGAAGAAATAATACTAAGACACATTCAGTTATCGCAGTTTAAGACTTATGATGGAATATAGGACCTAGAAGATCATCTTAAGTACTTCTGTACCTTGGCTAAGCTTTATGACTTAAGTGATACCGTGGCTTGTCAAGAATTCCCCTCAACCTTGAGGAATGCAATTAGTATATGGTTTAAACATTTGAAGCCAAACATAATTTCATGTTTCGAAGATTTAGAAAAAGTGGTCTTACTACACTTCCTTATAAGTAAGCTTCCATTTAAGGATTCTTCTGCCCTTAACACTATAAAGAAAAGATCAAACAAGTCTATTAGGGACTATTTGGCTTATTTTATGGCCAAGATGGTCTAGATTCTAGAAGCAGACATGAGTGTTTTGCTCAGCGCAGTTATTGATGGAGTTAAACCTTATGGAGACTTTTTTAAGTTTCTAGCAAAAAACAAGCTAAAAACTTCTACTGAGTTTAAAGCTAAGACCATATCTTATATTCACCAAGAAGATAATATTAAAGCTTAACGTAAGGCCGACCAGAGTAGAGGAGACAGAAAAAATGATTTGAAGAAGAATGTGAAAGATCGACTTAGTACATGTGATGACCAATGTTCAGAAGGAAATGGTAGCAAGAGAAAGAGGCTACACATCCTGACTTATCATGTTCATACACCACTCAATTATTCAATCGCTAACATATTAATGGAGGTATGCAACCATTGGAGGGTATTGTAGTGGCAAAAAAAAAAAAAATAGAGGAAATTTGTCACATAGAAATCCTAATAAATATTGTGATTTTCATCGCGATAAAGGTCACAATACCGATGAGTGTATTCAAATTCAAAACACAATAGAGGATGCATGTCGAGCCTGATTTTTTCTTAATTTTTTTATTAATTTCCTTTAATCCAATCAATATTAAACCCTACCTATTTAATACTAACCATTGACTAAAAATTAATGAAAATCTAAGTTTTTAAATATGTTTTAAAAGGGTTGCATAAAAGACTACTAAAGATTTTAGATCTAAGAGCTATCTTATTAAACTCTTAATGGGTACTACTTTTAACTTTCTGAATTTGGATTTACTTTCCAATGCACCCTTAAAAATAAAACATCTAATCATATGTAAATAACATCTATAAAAGGATCATTGAATTGTTATTTACAAAGATGGAAAAAAGAAAACTTTCCATATTTTAAGTCGCCTTGTATTTGCATATGAGTGCTTATGTACCCGCTATTTAGGATCAGACGTACATAGTTCTTTTAAAAAATAGTTAGGTTTAACTTTGTTAACCTTTTCATTTTGAAAATTTTCTAAAAGTGTCCTAATTTTTTTTTTTTTGGTTATTTTGTTTTCTAAATAATTCTAAAAGGCCTTAATTTTAAAAAGGTTCATTTATTTTCATTTATTTGGAAAAAGGACCTTTCTAAGTTATAAAAATGTTTTTTCTTCACATTTTTATTCTTTTTATCTATTTTATTTCGCTTTGCCTTATTTTATCTTTATTTGTATTAACTAAGAAAAAAAAAACACTAAGCTTTCTTTTTTTTCTCTTCTTTTTTCTTTTCCCTTTCCCCCCCCCCCCCCCCCCCCCCTTTTTTTACGATTACATTTCAATTTACAATAAAAAAATACATAAAATAAAAAAATATAAAATGAATGAAAGTTAAGCTGAATTGAAGCTAAGTGCGTTGGTTGGGTCGAAACAGGTTAGACTCAAGTTAGGTCAAAGCTCACGAGTCGTAGGTTAGGTCTGTTCGTAATGAACAAAGAGCAGCAACAACATCCAGGGTTCCTCGAGACAATCTAAGTACCAAATCAAACAATTGAAGTCAGTTTTATGTATATCAGATTTGACTTAAAGGGGGTAGTTTCAACACCTCGGTGAGTAGTAATGGTTTGGTGGTTCGTCATAGTTGGGTAGTGGTGGTGATGTTAGTTGAAGCTAGGTGGTAATTGTTAGGTGTACAAGGATAGTAGTGCTAGGCATTTTCGAGTATAAGGAAGAGGAGGGTGGTAGTGATTCTCGTCTAAAACCACCATAGAGGGTGCTACCATAGATAGAGAGAGAAAGAGAAACTAGAGATTAGTCTCTAAGAAAGACACCCAAACCCCCTTTTATACTCCTTTAGCCTTTGTTAAGCTTGGAAAGTTAAGAATTGGAGTAAATTTTCATTTTCTCCAATTAATGGGTATTGATGAATTTCAATGTGAATTGATGATTTTGAACAAAATAGATGGTCAAGACACATTTAATTCAAACTTGCTTAAAACAACAAATAGAACCTTCAAAATGCATTAATTAAGCTTGGATCACACAAGAAGAAAGTGAAGGAAAATCTAAGTTTTGATATTTTTCTTGATTTTCTAAGTTTAATTTGACCCATTAAACGATTAAGTATAGACAAAATCATGGGTTAGATGCAAAATAGGCTATGCGTACTACATGATTCCATCATTAATTTAGATGGAATCATATAGTAAATACCTGAAAGGTGGCTCAAACATGAGATACCATGTTGTTTATTAAAAAAGCAAGCTAGGGAAATTTGGGGAAAATAGGAGAAAATGATAGAAAATTAAGGCTAGGCACATGCCTAGCACGTAGGGGACATGCCCAATTGGCACATGCAATGCACAAGCCTGTGCAAAAATAAAAAAACAGGGGCTATAATGCCTATTCTTATGGACTTTGATAATTAACTAAGGCCTTTAGCCTTGTCTCTAGTTCACGTAGACTAGGTTTTAGAACCTGGTCCAATTCGCCACACTTTCTCTTTTAAAAAAAATAAATAAATAAACAAATAAAAGAAAAAAAATATGCTATGTTAACCTAAAATAAATTTATTTTTTATTTTTCTAACTTTTTAAATTTTTATATTTTTTCTAGAATTTATATGTATATATATATATTGTATTTTTTCCTAATAAGACCTCTTACCTAAAAAAGACCTAACGGATTGATTACTTCTCAACCTAGGTTTATAAGTAAAGAACCTTATAGGTAAAACTAAAATTGTGCTCACCTTAGTTTCAAATATAACTTTTATCAAGGATAAATTGTTTCCTTTAATCAAAAAGGCTTTTAGAATGGGTAGAGTTATGGGTAAGCTATAAGTCATGTGTCAGTGACAATTTTGTTTAAGGATAATAAGTTTTGGGGGAAACTTTGGCATTTGTCCTGGCTTTTCAATTTTAATCATCTCAATCATATTTTGGGGTCCCTTGAGGAATAGGCTTTTGGAGTTACTCATCCTTAATCCTCTTAAGTCTTTATGTTTTGGACTTGATCTCCATGTCTTTCATTTTCTCATGTTTCTTCTTGCCCCTTTTCCTTTCCCTCATTTTCCTTTTTCTTTTTTATTTTCCTTTCTTCTTTTCTTTTTCAGTTAAGGCAAAGATGATCATTATTTCTTTTGGCTTGCAACTTAAAGTATATGTAGTTTGTGTTTAGTGTTTAGAATGATGCCTTTCTTAGAGGAAATTAGTTATCAATGGTAACAATTACTCTTGAATTAATGCGACTAAGGTAAGGACAAATTAGTTTTAGAGATGCTCTGAACCTCTTATTTACCCCATTATGGGGTGGTTCTCAATAGCGTTTAAATTTTGAAACATTCCATTAAAAGGCTCAATGGGGTAGGCAAGGGATTTTATGTCTAAGATATTGAAAAGTGAATGTCTATCTTCATTTTGATTCATGTATTAAATGCAAGATGTACTTCCTTTAAGGAATGAGCCTAATAGTCTCATAGTAATGTCACTCAACTCTCAAAATGTCTCAAGGTTAGTGTTCGGGATTCTTCTTGCCTTTCTTCATTCTAAACCCCTTAACTAATGAGATATCTTAAAATAAGAGAAATGAAAACAAAGCACTCTATTTGAGTCACTTATCTTTTACAAACATTGAGAAATTTGATCCTATCCTTAGATTGAGCCTAGTTAGATTGCCTCTACATCTATTAGGTCTTGAACTCTATTTTTCAATTCCCAACAGTTGTTAGTAGAATGTCCCTGCTGACCCATATGATGTTTACACTGTGCATTTAGGTCATACTTCCTTAGCTTGTATCTTAACATTAGGGCTTTTTGTTGTAATAAGCCTTCTTTTCCTAATTGGTCAAAGACTTAAGATAACGAGGCAAGGATTTAAGTGAACTTTCTTCTAGGTATTTTTTAGTCTTTTTTTACTTGGTGTAGGTTTTGATATTGTAGTATTTATATATGCCCCTAAATCTAGTAAGGCTAGTCTTTTTCCTATCAATCTCCCTATTCTTATGGCTTCTTCGGTTTGGCTTCCAATAAGTAAAAAGTCCACAAAACTAGCCGTTGTATTTCCTAATAAGTGCACATAATATGGTTCCTCCAATGAGTCAACAAAGACAGCTATTAATTCCTTTTTAAGGAGAGGAGAAATGATTCTAGCTACCATGCCCCTCTGTCTTTAGGTGTATTCCTTAAAGGACTTATTTTTCTTCTTACTCATTAAGTATAAGTCCTAAATTGAAGAAGTTATCTCAATGTTAAACTTGTACTACTCATAAAATGCCCAAGCCAATTTTTCCCAAGTATTGATTTGGTTAAGATCAAGTTAGGTATACTAGGTTAATGCAGGTCCTGTCAAATTATCTTAGAAAGTTTGTACCATGAGTTGATTATTTTAAACATATCTACCCATCTTGCAAATGTACAATCTAGTATATAGCTTTAGGCATTTGGTCCCATCATACTTCTCAAACTCTGGTATTTTGAATTTTTCTAGGTAAGCCCTGACATTATATGCAAAAAAGTTAGTGATCCCAACCTGCTTGAGTACATCATCATTCCCAAGTGCTTTCATCTTTTCAATTATCTATTGAGTTAGCTTCCTTTCTAGCTCTTTAATACTTTGTTGACTTAGCTTTAGGTCAATTGTGAAAGAATAAATCTTAGGTCGGAAAGTTAGATTGATCTTCTCTTTGGGAAGAGGTATGCTCTTCATTTGATGACATTGTGGCTCTAAGTAGGACGATGTTGTCAACTAGAAAATTTATCTGTTAAGTTGCTTTCCCCACCATTTGCTCTAATGAAAGAAACCTTACTTCTATAAGATTGGTGCCATCAAGTTTATTGTTATTTTCATTGTTGGCTATTACTCCTGATAAGAATCCTCACCTATTAACAACTTCCTAATTTTATTTTCTTTAAAAAAAAAATTCTTTTTTAAGAGAGAAAAGGAATGCAAGGATAGCTCATTCACAATTTGTGAGAAAGGAGTAGTAAAACATATCTAAGGGATTAGGAGCTTAATCAATCATTGATAACCCGTAGGTATTTAAAAGATAATCCGTAATAAATATAATCCTAAGGATGTGTAAGAGAAAAGATTGGAAAAAGTTAGAGTAAAAGGCATTGAGAAAAGGACTTGTAAAGAAATCACATATTTAAAAGCCTAAGGACATGACTCTCGTGATGTTACTAAAAAAAAATTTCCTTTTTACTTTTTCTTTCATAAAGTTATTCAAACAAAAACTAATGAATATTTACAAACAAAGAGAAATAAAAAATGTAATATGAAGCATGTAAATGCAAAGAGGGGACCTAGTAAATTGACTATGAAGTAGCAAGAAAAAGATTTTTATTGCATCTTTGAAGTTCCAATTACATTATTCAAAAATTTATTACAAATAATCTCTAAAGTCTAGATCCTCTTTTTATTGTGGTATCTTGGCTCCTATTCAATCTTCTTCCTCTTTTATAGCTTAGCTGTTTCAATCCATCTAGTAACCCAAGAGATATCTTTAGTGTAGGCCTTCTGTAAAGTTATAATTATATTATAGGTAGTATCATCTTTGAGGAGTTCAATGACAATAGCAAACGCATCAACGGGATTCATCTTTTGAATGTCTTTCCTATGAAGGAAGTCAAGTTCATGGCTCTAAGTATGGTTGATAAACCAAATCATGAGTAAGGCTATATTGGTCTTTAATTCCCCGTTCTTTTCTTCTTGGAGACAACTAAGTGATCTTGCTTATGCTACTAACAGCATTGGGATGTAACACTTTCCTTCTAAAAATTGGGTCATTATCTTTTGTAATCCTGTAATGTATGTGAAATATCCCATTAGGAAATGAAATAGTCCTAAATGCTACTAAGATATTGATGTTGATTCTACGTTACTGCCAATTTTCAAAGCTACCACAAAAGAGTTTCTAGTTATAGCTGGATGAGGTCGTAAACCAAGTGAAGAGATCATCCACCTTGATAATTCTCCTGTAGGGGTCTACCCATATTTTACATATTTCAAATTCACAAAGGCTAGCCGTGATAGTTGGGACATATCTTCTGTTTTCAATAAAGGGGACTCCTAATAGATAGGAGTATTCTTCAACAGTTGGGCTCAATTGACATGGGGCTAAAATAAAGAGATTGACTATAAGGGTACCAAAAGTTAACCAAAGTTAATACCATGGTGATATTAGTCTAAACTTTGAGTATCTTGTCTTCAATGACTTTCTATTGGTTTAGATTGAAAAATCAAAACCATCTTTCGAGTATTCCCTTAGGTCTTATAGGCTCGTGAATATGAACTTCTTTGAAAAGGGCTAGTATGAGAGAGGACCTAACCATTTTCTACAAAAAGGATGAAAAAAAAATTGCATTAGATCTATCTTATTTACACGAGAATTACACTGATATTCTAAAGAAAAGAAAACATTTACAAGGAAAGATTAGGAAACTTCACAATTAATCTCTTCTTCTTCTTTTGCTTTTTTTTTTTTTTTTGGTCTTGCCACATCTTTTCAATTTGCCAATCTTGAGAAAAGGGTAGGTGAATGCAATTAGGATAGGTTCTAAAGGTCCTTAAGCTTTGTAATCTCATACGCTTTTAGGAAAGCAGTTCATTAATCACATTAAAACTTAAGTGAGGAGGCCTAATTAACCACGAGTAATGGATACCCTACTACACCCAAAGCCTACACAATGGCTCCCCTCCTAGGGTCTTAAGACGTCTTGGGTTTAACTGTATCTACCCTACATCCTTGATACAATCACCCCTCCAATGTCCCGAGTATGTTACATGCAAAAATGAATACAAAAATTTAAAAATAAGCATATTACATGACATAAATAAATAAATAAACAACATGGGTATTCTGAAAGGAAAATTTAATTTTAGAAATTTTTTAACTAGGTAGCCTTCTTAACATCCCCAGTGAAGTGGTCAAGCTATCAAGTTTGATTTTTTCTTGGTTTTTTATTAATTTTCTTTAACCCGATCAATATTAAATCCTACCCATTTAATATAAATCATTGCCTAAGAATTAAGGAAAATTTAAGTTTTTAAATGTGTTTTGAAAATACTTAGAGTTATCACTTGACCAAAGTCAGGAAAAGGTTTAAATTAAAATCAATTAGGTGAATTGATTTTAATGTAAACACTAGGTTGCATAAAAAAAATTCTTAAAAAAAAGAAGGTTTTTGAAAACTAAAGATTTTGGATTCAAAAACTATCCTATTAAACTTTTAGTGGGTACTACTTTTAACTTTTCGAATTTAAATTTACTTTTCAATACACTCTTAAAAAATAAAACATCTAATCATATGTAAATAACATATAAAAAAAGATCATTGAATTATTATTTACAAAGATAGAAAAAAGAAAAATTTTCATATTTTAAGTCGCCTAGTATTTGTGTACAAATACTTATGTACCCACTATTTGGGATTAGATACATATAGTTTTTTCCAAAAATATTTGTGTGTTGGTTGATTTTAATTAGATGAAACAAACGAGTTTAAATTTTTTAACCATTTTGTTTTAAAAATTTTCTAAAAGGGTCCTAATTTTTTAGTTTTTTTGTGTACCAAAAAATTCTAAAGAGGCCCTAATTTTAAAAAGGTTTATTTATCTTTATTTATTTAGAAAAATGACTTTTCTAAGTTATAAGAATGCTTTTTCTTCATCTTTTTATTATTTTTCTCTATTTTATTTCGCTTCACCTTATTTTATCTTTATTTGTACTAATCGAGAAAAATAAAAAATTAAAATAAAAAAACACTAAGCTTTCTTTTTGCTCTTCTTTTTTATCTTTTCCCCTTTTTTCCCTTTCTTTCTTTCTTCTTTTTTTTTCTTTTACAATTATATTGCAATTTACAATAAACAAATACATTTAAAAAATATAAAACAAAATGAAGGTCAGACCGAATTGAAGCTAGGCATGCGAGTCGGGCCAAAACAGGTCAAACTTGGGTCGAATCAGAGGTCAAGTTGGTTCATAGAGAAGAAGGAGCAGCAGCAATACATAAGGTTCTTCGAGACAATCCGAGCACCAAATCGAGTGAGTGAAGTCATTTTTGTGTGTATCAAATTGGACTTAGAGGGGGTAGTTGCAATGCCTTGATGAGTGGTGATGGTTTAGTAGTTCGTCGGAGTTAGGCAGCGACAGTGATATTAGTTGAAGTTTAGTGGTGATTGTTAGGTATGCAAGGATAGTGGCGTTAGGCATTTTTGAGGATGGGGAAGTGGATGGGGGTAGTGATTCTCATCTTAAACCACCATGGATGGTTCTACCATAAAGAGAAAGAGAAACTAGAGATTAAGCTCAAATGGGAGTGGTTCGATTGTTTCTTGGTCCCTAAGAAGGACACCCAAACCCCCTTTTATACTCTTTTAGACTTTGTTAAGCTTAGAAAGTTAAGAATCAAGGTAAATTTTCATTTTCTCCAATAAATGGGTATTGACGATTTTTTATGTAAATTGATGATTTTGAATGAAATGGATGGTCAAGACACATTTAAGAGTCTTCACACTTGCATAAAACAACAAATAGAAGCTTAAAAATGCATTAATCAAGATTAGATTATGCAAGAGGAAAGTGAAGGAAAATTCGAGTTTTGACATTTGTCTTGATTTTCAAAGTTTACTTTGAGCCATTAAATGATTAGATGTTAATGAAATCTTAGGTCAAATGCAAAATAGGCTATGCGTACTACACCATTCCATCATTAATTTGGATGGAATCGTATAGCAAATACCCAAAAGTGTGGCTTAGACATGAGCTACTAAGTGATTTATTAAAAGAGCAAGCTAAGGAAATTAGGGTAAAATAGGAGAAAATGACAGAAAATTAAGGCCTAGCACTTGCCTAACAGATGGAGGACGTGCCTAACTGGTAAGTGCAATGTACGTACTTGTGCAAAAATAAAAAATACGCATAACAGCACCTATTCTTATAAGCTTTAGTAATCGACTAAGGCCTTTGGCATTGTTTCTAGTTTACATGGACTAGGTTTTAAGACCAAGTCCAATCCAATACACTCTCTTTTTTTATTTGGAAAATAATTAAATTTAAACAAAAAAAGCAAAAAAAAAAGAAGAAGAAGAAAATTTGCTACGTTAACCTAAAATAAATTCTTATTCTAATTTTTTATATTTTTCACTTTTTCTAAAATTTCTATTTTTTGTATTTTTTCCTAAATTAAGACCACTTACCCTATTGTTAAAATTTCTAAAATAAAAAGAGGGAAGGCTGGGAGAAAGGGGGCAAAAATGGGGTATCTATAATATAATCCAACAATGATATATAAGCAAGTTTCTTACCCATTATGCCAAGAATATTGAATGACCAACTCAAAGACAAAGTAATGAACAAGAAAATATAACGTGACCATCTTAGGCCGAAAGAGATACGAGAGATAGAAGCAGTCATAGAGCACCAAACGGTATAATAAACACTATTATCTATGGACCTTCCACCTTTAGCCAATCAAGCTCTTCAAGCTCAATTAATGCCATACATTATATTTATAATGTGCAGGATAAAAAGGTTAAGGTCGATAATTCCATTTCTTTCACATAAGAGGATTTCAAAAGCATTCAAAGGGCCCCCCGATGATATACTTGTAATTAGTATGAAGACTACCAACTTCAAAGTCAAAATGATTTTGGTTGATAGTAAGAGTTGGGTAGACATTATTTTCTAACATGCCTTCGATTAGATGAACCCGAAGATCAAAGCTCAACTGAAATCTTATAATTATGATTTATACACTTTTAATAATCAACCCATTCAAGCTATCAGAGTTATTTTGCTTCCTATTCGAATTGGAGATGACAAGCATGTTGTAGAGGACAAGCGGGATTCCTAGACGTCAAGTGTTGGTCCCTATATAATATGATCATGGGTTGAATTTTTCAGCATATGTTTCGCATGGTCCCTTCAATTGTGCATCTTAAGATGAAATTTCCTACTCCCACCAAAGTCGGGGTATGCAAAGGGAACTAGCAATTAGCTAGATCTCCATATCCGACAGCACTACATTACGAAGAAAATTTTCAAGTTGAAACTGGTCCCAAACAAAAGTTCCACAACATTGAAAATGCTAAAGAAGAGATAAAGGAAGTCCCATTAAGAAATTATCTTGGGAAGACAACAAAAATAAGGAAACCATTACTGGAAAATATCTATCCAAGTTTAATCAATTTTATATAGGATAATGCCAATGTATTCTCTTAGTTTACCTCGAATATGTTAAGCATCCCTAGTGAAGTGATAATACGTAAGCTTCAAATTTATCCCAATGTAATGATTATTCAGCAAAGGAAAAATCATTTTTCCCCCAACCAGTAAGTAGCCATTAGAGAAGAAGTTTAAAAGTTATTAAAGGCAGGATTCATAAGGAAAGAGCCTTATCCAACTTGGCTAGCCAATTATGTACTAGTTAAGAAGTCAAATAGCAAATGGTATATGTGCATAGACTTTATGGATTTGACCAAGGCTTGTCCCAAAGATTATTTCCCCTAGCCCAAAATAGATTAGATGGTTGACTTAACTACCGAACATGCCTTATTCTCTTTCATGAATGCATTTTTTAGCTACAATCAAATTAATCGAAAAGGATGATGAAGTTCACATGTCCTTTATCACAAACTTTAGAATGTATTGTTATACAGTGATACCGTTCAAGCTCAAAAATACCAGTGTGACCTATCAAAGGCTTGTGACCAAGATGTTCAAGCCCTAAATCCATCAAAACATCGAAGTTTATGCTAATTATATGATAGTGAAGAGTAAGACAAAGAATCAGCATCTTGCTTCTCTTAAGGAGACTTTTGGCACCTTGAGGAGATATAACATGAAACTAAACCCACAAAAGTACGTTTTTAGTGCTACTTAAAGAAAATTTTTAGGATATATGGTTACTCAACACATCATTGAAGCAAATCTTAGGAAGATTGATATTATTCAAAACATGAAATCCCTTAACACTATTACAGAAGTTCAAGAGTTAACTGGGCAAATTGCCACTCTAAATAGATTTGTGTTGAGAAGCATAGACAAATGCGTAGAATTTTTCAAAGTATTAAAGAACTTGAAGGAATTTCGGTAGGTTAACAAATGTGAGGTAGCATTTAACAAGCTAAAAGAATTTCTTGTATCACCCCTAAGACTCTTGACACCTATCCTCAAAGAAGATTTGTTTTTGTATTTGTCAGTTAGTAGCTAAACTCTTTCATTTGTCTTGGTTCGATTAGAAGGCAACAAGCATTAGATAATTTATTACGTGAGCCATGTCTTACAAGGATCAGAATGGCGATATACAAAGATTAAGAAGTTTGTTTTGGCAATAGTCCTCTCAGTAAGGAATTTAAAGCTGTATCTCGAGGTACATCAAATAACTTTCCTCACTTATTAGCCTCTACTACAAGCTTTACAACAACTAGATTTCTCGGAGATGATCATAAAGTATGCCCTAGAGTTAAGTTCCTATAGTGTACAATACAAACCTAAAATGGTATTAAAAGCTCAAGTATTTGTAGATTTTGTTACGGAGTTCACTAGAGAAGAAGACAACATTGAGATGGTTGAGAAATTGACATGGAACTTATATGTTGATGGCTCCTCCACAAAAGAAGGATGTTGTGTGAGCCTCATTTTACAAGGGCCCCCTAATGTGAAAGTTCACTACACATTGAAATTTAGGTTTCTAACTAGTAATTATGAAGCCAAGTATAAAGCTTTAATTGTTGGATTTAAACTAGCAAAGGATGTTGGTGCTAAAAAAGTCATAGTTTTTGCCAATTTGCAAGTGGTTGTGAATTAAGTTAAAGGGAACTATGTAGGAAAAGAGGAAGTGATGAATAGGCATTTGTTGATAATACAAATGCATACGGAAGAATTTCAATCTTTTCAATTGAGAAAATACCGAGGACTAAAAACATTACTGCCAACGAGCTATCAAAGTTAGCTAGTATGGCACTTCCCCATTTGAATGACAAGCTTTTTATTAAGTATCTCCCTAGTAAGAGTCAAGAAACTATTAGGAAAAATTACGAATTGACTCCTTACCCAAGGAAGAGGTCTTGGGTAGACTCGATTATTGACTATTTAAAGGATAGTGTTCTAGCTAACAATAAAAAGGAAGCTTATAGATTGATATATTTGGTAGCAAACTACATGCTGATTGATGACCAATTATACAAACGCAACAATTCACAACCTTATCTTTGATGCCTTCTACAGAAAGATGCTTTGCAAATTCTATCTTAGTTGCATGGCAGTGTTTATAGCAACCATATGAAGAGCCAAACCTTGTATATCTGTGCATTGAGACTCAGTTATTATTGGCCGACTATAAAAGAAGATGCAAAATTTGCTGTTTAGTAATGTTAAAAACACAAGACATTAAGCCATGCTCTCCACTAAATTATATAGCCTCATTAGCCCTTGGCCCTTTACCCAATGGAGATTAGACATAGTCAAACCGTTTCGAAAGTCTATGGCCCAACAGCAATTCATCATAGTTAGTATGGACTATTTTAGCAAGTGGGTTAAGGTTGAAGTAGCAGCTAAAATCATCGAATAGAAAGTTGCAGTTATCATTTTCAACTTTATCATATCAAAGTTTAGGGTTCCATTTATGATAGTAACTGATGATGGACCACAATTTGATAATGATAAGTTTTGAGCATTTTTTTGAGAGACATAACATTCATTTGAATTACACTTCAATGGCTCATCCTTAAACCAGTAGACAAGTGGAAGTTGTTAATAAGACCATCTTGTATGGTTTGAAAAGGAGAGTTGATCAAGCTAAATGTAAATGGGCTAACAAATTGCCCAATGTTTTATAGGGATATAGGACCACCTATAGGACGTCAACTAGGGAGCACCTTTTATGCTTGCATATGGATCGAAGATAGTTCTACCAATTGAATTGGACCTACCCATTCTTCGAACATAAAAGTTTTACATTATGGAAAAGCAAGTTGGTCTTACATCTAATTTAGATATAATTAAGGAGATTAGAGATACAGTAAGAGTAAGAATTGCTACATATCAACATAAAGTGGCGAGGCACTATAATCAAAAGTTGAAACACAAGATATTTTGGCCTAAAGACCTAGTTTGCAAAAAGTTATAAGCAACTAGCATGCAAGAGAATTAAGGGAAACATGGCATAAATTGGAAGGATTTGGTTAAGATCTTAGAAGTCGTAGGTAATGGAGCTTATCAACTAGAAAGGCTGATGGAACAATCATACCTCATGCATGGAATGTCAAGAATCTGAAGCTTTATTTTGAGTAGTTTCTTATTAATTACAGCTTGTTTTTATTTTCCCTTTCTTAACATTATAAGGCAACGGCTTGCATCTCATTCAAGAATGAAATGTTTGTTCTAAGTTTACGAATATATCTCCTTACCATTACTTTTATTCTTGATTAATACATGATTAACAGATTAGCGAAGTTCTAGCTATACAGCAAACAAACCAATACCTAATAAGTTCCAAGCTATAACAGTTAACGAGCTTAGTTAATTAACGAGTGATGTCAAATGCTTTGTGAAAAAAGGAATGCTAAGTGATCGAAGTTAATGAACTCTAAGCTACCTGTACTAGGCAATTTTACAATTAGGAAAATAAAACTTGACACCTAAAGGTTCACGTCCTAGGCGGCCAACGAAAATTATGTTTATGAAAAGACATTTTAGTACACAATGCGCGTAAAATAAAATGTGCCAAGAATTTAAAGCATTCAATTTGAAACAAAGGTTTATTACAACCAAAAGTTCTACATCCTGACTACATAAAGTCCATGAACTGATTGTGGAAACAAAAGTATATATCAACTAACTCCTTAAGAGACCGAAACATTTTTGCTCTTGGATTAGGTGGAAGTGTTGTCTTGATCAGCAGAGTTTGGGACCTTTTAGGAGCTAATTTCTCTATTGGCACTAAGGTCTTGTTGAAGGAGTTGGAGGTATCTTTGTGCAAGTAAGGGGTCTCCTTTGATGATGGTTCCTTAACATTAGCAAGAAATTGAATGTTGGCTTGAATATCGCCATTGTGCTTTTGAACCTTTATCTCCATTTCTTCGCTAACCTCTTCATCACCACTACAGGCATCACTATCATTAATGTCAACAAAGTTGAGGCATGATAGTTCGTAATCAAGGTGAACCTTTAAAATTTCTTTCCTCCTAGTTAAACCCCCCCCCGCAAGAACTTCTTTCGAAGGAATCTTTCATATTGCAAATTGGGAGTTACAATTGATAGTGCTTCCTCAACAAAGGGCTTCTTTTTTTTCGCCTTCTCTAATTTGATAACATGGGCTTCTAGTTTAGAGCCACTTACTGCCAAGTTCTTTATTTAGACTCTCAACTTATCCTCTTCATCACTCATTAACGTGATCATTCTTCCCAAGCCCTCGCATTCTTCCCGTTTTTTAATGTAGCTCCTCCTTTGGGTCCTCAATCTCCTTATAGAGCTCCTCATTCTTAGCATTAAGGCTCGAGACTTCATTAGCCACTAAGAATGTGCTAACTTTTTGACAAAGAGCACCTCCTATAGCTTCCTAACCACCATCTTGCCCTTAATCCTCACATTCTCGGTCATAATAGTTCATGCCTTTAAGGAGTTGTAAGCTTCATTAACTTTCCATAATAAAAATTAACAAAGCTAAATAAGTTAATTAGTTCTTGGCGGCAATATGGCCTTTTTTGCAACTGCCGACTCTCTCTACATTCATCTTTGCTACCTCCTTGTCTTTTCGGAGAATGATTCCCACCATTAAGGCTAAGGACTTCATCCTATCGCCCAAAGTTGAGTTAGTATCTAAGATATTGCTGCTCCAACATGGCATAGAATATTCACCTACCTTGTATCTAAGAACAAACTTGGTAGAAATGATGCTTAGAGCTTTATTTCGTAAAGCCTCCTTAGTATTCTCATCCAAAACCTTTATTTTCTTAGATGAAGGTTAGTCAATAGCTCTTTCCCACTTCTTGGCTTAGCATTTGTTTGGTCCGATGGGTAATCTATTGCTTGTTGAGAAATAATTTCGATGGTGTTGTCAGCTACAATATCACAATTGGCTTCACCTAAACCTTCCTCACGTAGAGTGTCTGTAATTATAGGAATTACCTCAAGCTATGTAATGTCAACAACTTTTGTTCAATCAGTGCCCTAACCTTAGTCAATAAGAAGGACTTCCTTTTTCTTCTTCGAAGTAACAGCCTACTTCAAGACCTTCTCTTGAGTAGTCCTTTTTGGTTCTTATGGATGACTAACAGGACTTTTAGTGGTCGTATGGTTATCAAGTTTTTGCTTCTTAGCCTTGGCTTAAGCTAATAATTTGTAGGATCCACATCCCTTATACCTATGCTTGCGTAAAATAAAAAGAGTATTACAAACAGAAGAGAAGGGAATGATTAAAAACTTGTAAGTCCACACTTAGTAGGGCTTAAAAGCAACAATTCTCCCCTCAAGTCATGAGAACAACTTTCTTCCTATAACTCTAGTCAGTACAGTAGGTAGACCATTACCTATCTTCGTCATCAGAAAATATTGGCTCCCCCATTTCATATTGAGATATCATCCTTTTAGCATCCTAAAAGAACATCTTATTCCCTTACTCTCTCTCAAATCTTGTTGGCAGTAGTAGTATCATTCGGCAATAATTCGATGTCTTTAGTACGGATGGGCTCAATTCATTGAGTTAAAAAATCTAAATCTTCATTTAACCTAATTAAGACATACTTATTATGCTACCTGTGAATTTTAGACTCCAACCCTTCCATGAATTTATGCCCACACCGAAATGCTGCAAAATACCAACCATCAAGTTACCTCCTTATTAAGAAGAAATATCTAAATAATTGGGGTATGGCCCCAACCTTAATCTTTTCACATATAATCTTGAATGCAATGAGAAGCCTATAAGTATTGGGAGAAAACATACTCGACGTAACCTATAAATAGTTATAGAACTGTTTTTGAAAAACGAAGAATTGAAGACATAACCCAAAATCAAGACATTTCAAATATATATGGAATTCACGATTTATCAAAAAACATACCCTTTCATCTTCCTTTGGCTTACGCAGATGCCATGCATTGGGGAGATCTTGCCAGTATTTATTATACTTCTCAACAAGTGTCCTAATAGCACCACTCACTACTCTATCCAAAGAATCAATGTTGTACGCTACATTATTATATAAATACCTAGTAGTCGATCTTTCCTCCCTATCATCCAAGTAGTTATCTATAAGAAGAACATGAATACTAGCAAGCTTCTCCCATTGCTCCATCGTGTTATCCACTAAACTACTAGAAGAGGATGCCAAATCGTTCCTTCTTTTAGGGGTGGAGGGGGTTAGTAAGGGAAGAGGAGGAGATGTAGCCTCAAACACAATCACTTCAGAATCTGAAGAACTAAGTTAACGAATGATGCTTCGAACCATAACCATTAACATTAAGTTGATGAAAGATCACTCGACAATGCAAAGAAGTTACTCACTATTTAGATAGGAACTCGCAAAAAGAAATCTCAAAAGTAAAGAAAAATTTTGAAAAGGGATATGAATAGAGAGGAGCAGAAAATGTTAATCAAAATGAAAAATCCTTTTATATAAAAATGGTTCCCTCTCAATATTCTAATGCACTCTCAATAGGGATGTAGGCTCTGATTAGATAGTCAAGCGTAAATGGATGACACATGTCAAAGGTCAAACATCTAAGGGATATCATATCACTAGCAATTAATAGACCTTATGATGCAATAATAACTAGTATGATAGCTGTCATGTGTACCACTATAGAAAAGTAAATGAAGGAGAAAGTTAAAAGGTTGTCACCTTTTGTTTGGAACCTAATATGACATGTTTAAAGATCACGTACAAGCTGGTTCGGAAGACAATCCATATTTCGTCATGTTACTTAGCATTTGGAGAATGCTTGATTTTGGCCTTTACCATCTAACTACTCAAACTAAGTATTAAATCTTATTTACTCACATAACTGAATTCTTGATAATGGGAGTTGGGTAGGGTGAGGTGGGGGGCAAATGTTAATAGATGAATTTCGCCTTAACATGTTACTCAACAACTCGGTTATAGAGATATCGGTTGATGTTATTTTCGATTAAGGCCAATAAGGGCTCAATCCATCTTATGGGCCTCAAAGCTTAACCTGCTTATATATTTGGTTTGAATTTGTAAAGTAGTACAAACAATTGTGACTTTGCATAATCTCATTACATAACCACTCACTACCCCTATCTTTTAGGCTTGTGATTAATTACAGGATCACCATATGGTCTACGATCAATGATAATTTGCTATTATAGACACCTAATATCCACCTATAAATAAGGGAAATAAAGCACTGTAAGAACTCTCTGACGCCTTTAATACTCTACTTACTAATTTACCTACTCTTTCAAAGCAACAATAACTTACTTAGGCATCGAAGTTGCTATACCAGACTACTTCCACTACCACTTTTTTATTCATACTTTTACAAGATCAAAACTTTACACCAAAACCACTTGATAACACCGACTATTTTAGCTATACGAGAATTAACCAAATGATAATAAAGCATTGTAGTTAAATCAAATTATCTAAATGTTTACATTTGAGCATATTACTTCACAATATCCAAATTGATGTATAATAATTATGAAGGGTAAAATGCAAACCTTAGAAATGGTGACTAAAGAAGAGTATAAAGGAATAGATGAGAACTTTGAGGGTATGGCATTGGCTTAAGTGGTTGAGGCGGAGGATGTAGTTGGAGAATAGGAAAGGGTGATGATAGCAGTGTTCCAGGGCACCTTAAATATTGAACCATTTACTAATGATGACCAAGAGTAGAATCTATTTCACACCTAGCATTAAGTAAATGGAAATATATGTAGCATCATTATAGCGAAGAAATTTAGCCTACCAATTAGCGCCTATCCATACCTTACCAATTATACTAATTGAACGATAAAGGTGCTATCCATTAAATGAATGGATGTAAGTTTTGATATCCATTGGAGGTAAATTTGACTATAAGATGCTTTGTGATATGGCCTATAAGGATGCTTCTCATATTTTGTTGGGGAGGCAATGGTTGTTTGATAAGGGTACCTTACATAACCAGTATTGAAACATTGTTGATGAAGAGAGATGAGTTAAAGTACAACAAAAGTGAATGGAAGTGAGGATAATCAAACTTAATTTATTAGTGTAGAAGAATAGTGTTAATACCAACTGGACTACAAACTTAGCCAGCTTGATAGCACATTTAATAGACTTTATAAAAATGGAATATACGAGTTATTCTTCACCTACAACCTACTCCTGTGTATTTAGTTGAAATAGTTTTTACTACAAAATAAGGAATCACAATTCCTTTGTAAAATTTAAGTTATCCTTTAATCTTTTCCATCAACTTTTTGTATCCACTTATAAGATCTCAAAGATAGTGATAAACAGTTATCACTTCTCTATTCTATTACATAAGAATTGCAATTTTATTGTAACTTATTACATTCTACAAACCAAATATTTTCTAAAGGTTTCCATCATCACTTTTCAAATAAACACACTTTTCTTTCCTAATTTAAAATGATGTTGCCAATATTATCGATAAAACAAAAGTATATTGACTATATACTCTATATTACTAAGATCGTTATAATTTAATAATATGAATATTGATTTTTTAATAAGATAAACCGAGTTCAAACCACCCTCCTAAATTGTAATGTAATAGAAAAAGAAAAGAAAAAAACTAAATACTTACATTTTTTTCTCAATCTCTTTAAATAATTGTATTTCTTGATAGCATAGTCCCATAATGGAGGGAAAAAAAGTAATAAATGGCTTCAACAATATTATTTTTTGTTATTAATTATATCTTTAGCGGGAAATCTTTCAAGAGATTGGTATCCTAATAAATGATTGGCCCTTAAATTATCTTTACCATGTCCAACATGATGATGCGCACTAAATATGGAATAAATGGAGATTTTCTTTTCTTAAAATGGAAAGTAGAAGCACTAACTCTTTTTTTTAATGAAACACTAAATAATAATACCACATTATATGTGAGCCGTCGGGAGGTGTTGATCAATGAAAAATTTTAATTATCCACTTTCTCTTTCCACTAATTATCTCTCTCTCTCTCTCAATCTCTTTAAGTGACAACCGAAGGAAAAATGCTCTCTGCTTACAGCTACTTGACACGTTTACCAAATCTCGTGTCAACATTTGTGCTTTTGTTTAATGGAAATGGAACTATGTTACATACCACATGAAAATTAACAAATCTAATCGTGAGTAACCTACACTCGACGAAAATGATTGTACTTAGTCATAAATAGAACGAGAATACATGTGGCAAAACATTAATTGTTATTGTTTAAATGTCCAACAACTTTTTCACTAATAAGAGTTTTCACACTTATTCCACACTTTTTTAAGATTAAAATAGTGTAAAGATGTTTTATTTGAGGTCTAGAAAGACTTGTAAACATTTTTCATGCTAATCTATGCAAATATGTGCTATAGTAGGAGCACTTATTAGACTAAAAGGAAGAATTTTGTAAAAGAAAAAAATTTATAAAGTATGTAATCAACTTCATAATAATTAACCATTTCTCTTTGAATATTTTTTATAGTGTTCTACTCTATGACCTGAATAAAAGGAAAGAATTAGAATGGGAGAAATTTGAAGTGAAGAAATATTTGAGTTCCTTTACCAGGAAAAAGAATGGAAAACAACATAATAGATTTGAAAGAAAAAGTTTATTGGTGCGATTCAAAAGAATAATTTTCTTATTATTTTTGAAAGAAAGTTTCTATTTTGATACTAGCAAAATAACATTATCATAACGTTAGTAAATTTAAATTATTAATTTTCAAAAACGTAATTTACATCGTATATCATATTAAAATAACCTAATGTATTATCTAAATAATAGATCAATCAATTAATTAAATAAAAAAGAAAGAGAAAAAAAGTAACCTTTTAACATTCTATTATTACTTTCTATAATAAGTTATTTTATAATAACACAATATTATTAGTGTTATGATAAAAAAAAAAAACTTTTGGGTGAATTAGCTTGAGGAAAATAACTAAATTGTTAAAATACTATCTAACGAAATGTCCATTTCAAATCTTAACAACTATTTTGGTACGTTAACAAATTTAAAAGCATATATACTTAACTTTCCCTACCTGTACTTTTCCTTCGCACCCCTTTTCTTATCGAAATGAGAGAAGTTATCCATAAAATTTTTTTCTTTTTTCCCCAATTCTTCCCATCTCCCCAAGTAACGATAGACTCGTCATACGGTTGCGGTGACTCCCACCCTTTGGACTCGCGCGTAGGGTGCCCTCAACTCCTACTCTGATCGTTGAAAATATCTAATCTCCGGGTCATGACATGGATAAAAAGATGATGAAGGAGGAGACAGGTGGCCCCCACCTAAATATCACAACCATCCCGATTTTGGCCACGTAATTTCCCCCATTACAATAAGATTATAATCATCTATATATATTACGGTGCACACTTTAACACCCGAAAAGAAAAATGAAAAGACACTACATGGCCGCTTCTTCTTTTACT
Organism: Lumnitzera racemosa; assembly: GCA_024138005.1. NCBI lineage: Eukaryota > Viridiplantae > Streptophyta > Magnoliopsida > Myrtales > Combretaceae > Lumnitzera > Lumnitzera racemosa. Next base: position 32,656,038 of record JAMXBC010000007.1, read on the forward strand.
ACTTGATATAACTCGGTTAGTTTTAAACTTAAACTGAAACTGAAAAAACAAGCACCTTCGTGCAGAGAGAGGGGGGGAAGAGAAGGAATTTATTTGGTGGCAGAGGTGTACATGGGATGGAGGGGAACAACATCATCTCACCGTTCGTTATGAAGACTTACCAGATGGTGAATGATCCAACGACTGATAGGCTTATCACTTGGGGACGAGCTAACAACAGCTTCATCGTTGTGGATCCACTGGATTTCTCCCAACGCATCTTGCCTGCTTACTTCAAGCACAACAACTTCTCCAGCTTCGTTCGTCAGCTGAACACCTATGTAAGCCCTAATTCAACGCCACAAAAAGTTCTACTGTTGGTGCTTTTCCGCTCTTTTTAATGTCGGTTACCATTAATCAAATAATATTGTGGCAAACGATAGCCGAAATATGCCGTATAAGTATGGGTGGATGATTTCAATATTTCTCAGAAAATAATAATTTTCGATTTAATTCAAATGAATAGCATTTAAATGAAATTAGTTGGGTCCATTCATTTTCTTATCCGGTTAATTAAGAGAAATTAATTTATCTTTTGATTTAAGGATCTATTTTCTGTTATTGTAATTAAAAAAAAAAAAGGTTTTCTTTGAGGGGAAAAATGGCATGGAAAGTTAAGAATAGTTTGAAAATTGAAGATTTAATTATTTATTATCTATGTTATTGTTTATTAGGGTTTCAGGAAGGTGGATCCAGACCACTGGGAATTCGCTAACCAGTACTTTCTTCGAGGTCAGAACCACTTACTGAAGAACATTGTAAGAAGAAAACATAACCGAAGCAGTAACTCTAGCGCGTCTTCGAAGATCGAAGACATGGACGACGAAGAAATAGTTGCAGAGATCGCGAGGTTGAGGCAAGAACAGCAAGTCCTAGAGCAGGAAGTACAAGGCATGAACAAGAGACTAGAAGCGACGGAGCGTAGGCCTCAACAAATGATGGCGTTCTTGTATAAAGTAGTAGAAGATCCAGAATTATTACCTCGAATCATGATCGAGAAAGATCGAACGATGCGAATTGGAGAGAAGAAACGGCGATTATTGAATTCCTCCACTGCTTCTTCTTCTTCTTCGTCAAGCATGGCAGTTTCGAACTCAATAAAGACCGAGGAGGAGGAGGAAGGAACGGTCGGAGTGATTTCTTCACCGGAAGGAGGCTTTGAGATGGATAATTTGTGTCAATCGTCACCGGAGCAGTATAATTGGGGGATGATTCCAGCTGATCCATTGCCGGCAGCGAGGTATGGTGCCAAGCTGGCTGTTTCCCCGCCAGAGGAGTGTTTGTTGAGTGGATATGGTGGTGGTCGTGGTGGCGGGCAATTGGAGTGGTTTAGGGATACCGCGGTGGCCGGTAGCGAGGCCACTCCTACACCGCCTTATCCGTTTAGTTTGTTAGGAGGTGGTTTTTAGTGATGGAGAAGATTTTTCTTTCATGTATCAAAAAATTAATATCGTTATTTTTATTATTGTTATTTTTTCTTTTATATTTTCCCTCTTTTTGATATTTTTCTCTTTCTTGGACAGGGCCTTTCTGTTGATTAAGAAAAGATGTAAAAGCACAATATGGGAAAAAAAAATAGAAAAACTGTATTTTATGGTTTATTTTTTTTAGGCCAGCAATTTATTAGAAATCAATAAAATGAATAATAGTATCTAAATATAGTTATATATTTATTCAAAAGTATGCTGCTGATAACTTTATTCTAAAGCAAAGAAGCCATGGTAGTGACACTAAGAAAATGATATATTACTTCGTAATTTATTTGGTATGGACGCTATCCTCATATCGGAATACTATAGATTTGAATTGGCTTTCTTCATAAAGAAAAATTACATTTTAGAATTTTCTTTTATATTTAATCCTTTAATCTAGTTTACGAATATATATCTCTTTTGGAGAACTTACTTTAAGATTTCAAAGTCAATAAAAGAGAATGCAAAACTTTCACACCGTATCGAATGATATATTATGAAAGGCCGTGCTGTTCCCCTATGGCGAGAAATCCTTTTAGCTGCTAGGTTTTGTTTTATAAAATATTACATGTTAATACATTTGTGTTATGTGTGTAAAAATTAATTTTATTTTTATATCTAATGAAAAAGAAAAAACATATATTTATCTCAAATTTATAATAAAATATTTTTTATTTTCCATTATAAATTCTACTTTTAATATATTTAAATAATTTATAATAATTTCTTTCAATAAATTATGGAGTAATGGGAGAAATCATTGAAATTATGAAGAAAATTGTCTTATTGAAAATTATGAGAAAAGACAACTAAGAAAGTGGGAGAGAAGTAAGTGAAATACGTTTTTACATAGTGAAAAAAAGAAACTAGGTATGGGACCAGAAAAAGAAAAGAAAAATGGCATTCAAAATATATTGTATCTTAATAAATGATAAATATATCTAATTTTATATTTTTAATAATTTAATTTAGGATTAATTTTATTGTTATATATATATATATATTAAGGATTAAATTGTATTTTAAAAAATAACAGTTATTTAAGTTTTAAAGGACTTTAATAATATAAATATATAATACAAATTCCTCCTTTATGGTTAACTTTTATTGGAACTTAAAAGGAGAGCCAGAACCCATTTAACTCTCTTCTAAATCAGCTCCTACTAGACAGTCAAATGATTAATTAACTTCTCTCTTTGTTCCCATTAACAAGTAGCAAGAAGATTGATAATCCCTTAGGAGCTTCATCTTATTTGAGGTCAATCAAAGATAAATTATTTATGTTTAATTTTATCGCTAATTCAATTTAAAAGATAATCGTTTATATTCTTACAATATATTCCTATTTATAGTGAAACCCATTTTATTGGTTGGAGAAGCGACACTAGGTATTTCAGGATTTTATTCAACTTACATGTCAAATCAATTGGGCCGTGTTTTTCTTATTCGAAGTTTTACCTCTACTCATGACATAATATATGATTCGTGGATGCCATATAATTCAAACCTTATGTTTAGCATCCATTTTCTTGATTAAAATCATTTATGTTGTTTGAAGATGTTTCATTAATTAATTCCTTTCTCTTGGAGTTCTCCCAAGTACCTCTATAACATATGAAAAAATAAAACAAAATTTTATGTGTCTGTGTTATATATTGTATCTTATTCCATAAAATGTATATAAATAGCTCTTGTAAATCAAACGTTTTCACATAAAATATGGTTATCCGAGGGACTAATTACAAAATTATTTTCACCGTACTACTTAGCATTGTTTTGCTACAGTTAAGTTGCGACATATTGGGCTAAACAACCAGGGAGGTGGGGGAGGGGGGTATCATTTAATGATGGGTTGCAGTACCATTGGCATTATTTTAAACATGTGGTGAAATCCCAAAGGTATAATTTCAAAATCAATATCTTTACAATGGGATAGCTGGTTTTGATTTTTCATTTTCTAAAATTGTACCATGCATAATAGTTAGTCAAAATCATTATGTCAACTTTGATTTTATTTTATTTTTTTTTTCAATTTTTGACCTAAAGTTTGAAATTGTTAAATCTTATACTTAATCAAACTTTTATTTGTTTAATTTATTACCTGATCGCTAGTGATTCATATTTATAATTTTCATCTAATAATTATTTGTCACATTTAAAAGTCATATATGAAATTGGAAAACTATTTACAATTTAGATAGTGTTTACATTATTATCCCAATGCAAAATAAGGAACCCGACTCTTTTGAAGCCAATTCTAACCCTTTATAATTATATATAAAAAAAATAGACTTATCAACAAACTCATTTTCCGTATAAAATCTTCAATATTTCAATATCTTGCATATTAAAAATTAATATGCGCATACTTTTGAACCCACTTGATTTGACCTTCCTTCGCCTTTACGATGTTGGAAGGTTTTAACCTTTCTCCTTTATTCTCAAAAAATTTACATGAATTATTCTTTTATTAACCTTTTTCTTCTATATGGGAAAAGAGGAGGATTACTTTTTCTAAATGTTGTACTCATCAGTGACGACAGTGGGAGAATCCACTAACACATCTTAGCAGCACATGGAGCTGACTGGTACAAAGTCAAAACCCGATCATACGTGCTTATTGAATTTTTAGCCGAAAAAGAGAACCATTTTCAATAAGCAATGTGCCACAGTGGTTCAATTTGCCATTTGAGCAAAATGTAGATGAGCAAGTCTGTGGTTTTGCAGCCGTAGAAATTTCTAAACTTTTCAGGGGAAAAAAGAGTTAAATTTTGAAAAGGTAGGGGCACTTAATCCAAAATTTAGTTATAGTATGATAACGTGATGAGTTTTTACGATGAATGATGTCGAATTGCTTTAAAAGGACTGCATCTCAGTTCTTACATTTCTATCTCTTACAAGAGTTGATATAGTATAAAAACAAAAAAATACAGATTCACAAGTTAATTGATTGCAACTTCAGTATCCCACTGTTAGTTGTCGTTAAAAAGTAATTTCCTATGAATAAAAATATAAATTTAGGACTTGATTACAACAATTATCCATAAAAAATGTAAAAAATGTTTTACATAAAAGAATATTGCTGTATATATGTATTTATGTATGTATAAACATGTTTGTGTGTGTCCCTTTGGGAAGTTTTGGGGTGCCCTAGGATAGATGGTGGGAAGGGCCTTCTTTTCAAGTATGGGAGACCATCAACATGCCAGCCATAAATAGTTCGACAGCGATCACGGTGTGGCAATATATGAACACTGCACACATATATGCATGTTTGACTCCAATTTTCCAGCTTATCGGTGATATATTCCTGCCAATTACAGCAGAGGACATTTAACAGGTGAAAATATATTAATGAATTGATTTGATATATTTAGTTCCATTCACAGCCAGATAAATATCTACAGTTCCAATTTACTGTTTATATTAAAATAAAAAATTGACTGAATACTGTATTAACGATGCCAATATTCTTGAAGGACGTGAACATTTTATATTATTATAGTTTGATAATCTGACAAGATATTGTTATCATTTTCCCTTTTTACCTTAAAAACGAATAATCTCTCAATTTTACCCACTGCACCGATTTATTTGAACATTCCCCAAATCCTCATAAATTGTTGGGATAAAAATTTTTATAAATTAATAAATAACCTTGATAAATTAAAAAAAGCCCTCTAAAATCTAACTTGACTATAACATATATTAAAACTTGAATTAAAGGAAATTTGAAAAATATTTATCTTATTAAAATATTAATATTTATATTATCAAATTATAACAATTTTAAGAAAACAAATATTTTCTAATATTCTCAATTCGAAAGAGTTTAAAATATTACCAAGGACAAATTTAACGGTATTATTTACAAATAATTTTTTCCACATATTTTTGTTTGGTTTCATGACGTTAAATTTACCAACACGTAACAGCAGTGAGGGATGGATGTGGGTACATTGTTTGTCAGGTCAGGCTGACGGGAAGTTGGCGTGAGGGATAGATCATGCGGGACCAAGGGCTTTTGAGGAAAAAGGGGACGCGTGTTTACAAGACAGCAATGCTATGGGGCCCAGTAATGTCAATAATAAGGAAGGTTAAAAAAAAAAAAGGGAGAGTGGGTCCCACTTACCCATGTGTGGGACAAAAGCATCTCGTCTTTTATCGCTTTCCGTAGGGGACCAATCCTGGTTTTTGTAGCCACGTCGGAGTTTGTGGTTAGCAGTACGCGTGTTGGATGCCCAATGTTAAAAAACACTTGCGATTTCTCCGATTTTTGTCTTTACTATTCCCCAACTTTGATTTGTGGGCCATCAATAGATAATTAATTTCTATCGTCCATTTTTATTAAAGGAATCCTTATTTTTAACGAATGATGTGAATTTGATATTTAAAAATTAACTGATTTTTCAATTAACTATATGAAATTTGAAATTATCAATTTTAATACTTAATAAGACTTTATGGTCAATAAAATTATTTGTGTTAACATTTTAATAATCATCTATTCAATCACATCTTTTCACAATTAATGGACCGTCAAATATCTCATATAAAATATATTAGGTGTAGCATACATTATATATATAGACTACTTTGTACATCTACTATTTATATGTAGCAACATAGCAAAAGATCTGTGCGACTATTAATTCACTTTCTATTATGTTAGTTAGGTTATTATTTGTTTCTCTCTCTCTCCCAAACTATAATGCAATCATAAAGTCTTTCCTAGGTGATTTCTGGAACATCAATTCAATAGAACTTCATATGGCATCGAAGTACGATTACTAACATTTCTTTTATTTCTCTTTAGTTTATTTTCTCTTTCAAATCCATGTCGTGTTTGTTCATTTCTAAAGATGAATAATCAATGGGTTCAACAAAATCTTCAACTGGAGCAAATTAATGAAGATCCTTTGTATTCAGTTCTAATCATCCTGATATGGTAATCGGAAATATAATTTTCAATGGAATGAATTACCTAGTATAGAGTGGATCCATTAAGCTAAAGTTAGGTGCAAAAACAAAATTAGGATGCATAGATGGTAATTTGCCTAAACCTAATCTTAATGCACCTGAGTTATCTAAATGGGTTAAGAGTAATTATATGGTTCGTTGTAGGATCTCGAACTCCTTAATGAGTGAATTGTCACAAAATTATCTCTATACACAATCAATGCACAAGCTATGGATAGAGATTATAGAGCGGCAAGGTCAAGGAAATGCACCATTGGTTTTTCAACTTTAATATGAGCTAAGTAACATCAAACAATTAAATCAGTCAATAGGAGTATACTATAACAAATTGAAAAGGTGCTTAGATGAATTGAATGTTTTACATAGATATCCAGTATGTGTTTGTGGTGTAACTGGGAATTGTCCTTGTCGATTAAGGGAACAATCCTTGAATTTGAGTTACATAGTTGTCTTATTCAGTTCTTGACGGGATTAAACGAGGGATATGAATCAATTCGTAATCAGATGCTTTCAATGGATCCTTTACTAACTGTAAATCGAGCTTATTACTTAATACAACAGTTGGAGAGACAAAAATCTATATCTTCATCTATTCTTGATACTGACGTTTTAACATTCATATCCAAATGAGTAGATATGCAGCGAGTAGTCAAGGATAAGAACAAGAATCGAAATGCTTATGATAATAAGCTGATTTGCAAACATGGCAAGAAGGAAGGTCATACAGTTGACACATGTTTTGAGCTACATGGATTTCCTAATTGGTTTAAAGGAAGAAGGTCTGTTAAGGATTAGACGAGGGTTACTGTTGTTGTTAGGATAGGGTAGACAAGTATAGCAAGCATTATGGGTGATTTTGCTCAAGTTTCATGTGATACATCATTGGATGAGTCTTCCTTTAGTCAAAATCTTTCAAATGACCAATTTAACATTGGTTTTGTTCATAGTGTTTGTCAGAAAGTATCAAAATAATGCAAGAGAATCAAATAGATCAGGATGGGATGAACTTTGCAAGTGTATCCGTTTTATCTCTTCATTCATTCTAAATTTAGTATTGTTAGTAATAATTTTGGATGTTGGTTTGTTGACTCGAGTGCCTCTGATCGTATTAATCTTCATAAATCTTTGCTCTTTAATATATATACTTTATCTTGTCCCATTTCTATAACTTTACCAAATAGATAGATTCAATCAATTCAACATGTTGGCTTAGTTTATCTCATATAAGACCCGACATGTCACAAGGTGCTTTATATACCATCTTTTAAATACAATTTACTTTTAGTCCAACATCTTCTTATGGATCATGATCTTACTACCTAAATTAATGCAAACCAATTTGTTTTTCAAGACCCTTAAACTAAAGCTCTTGTTATAATAGATACTACTTGCAATGGACTGTATGTTTTATCCACTCAATTTCTAGCAATACTATCAATAGTTCAACAACTGGTGCTTTTATCTCTTTTGGTTGTAACACTACCACAAATGTTCATTTGATTCACTCTAGATTTGGTCATTTGTCTACTAAGAAACTTCAACAACTTCCTGGGTACAAACATCTTAACATTTAGAATTTTGTTTGTGATTCATGCTTCAAAGCTAAATCACATTGATTACCTTTTACTCATAGTTTGAATCGTGTTACTTCTTGCTTTGATTTATTGCGTGGCAATGTTTAGGGACCATATCCCATTCCCTCTTTGAGTGGTGCAAAATATTTTCTTACCATACTTGATTGTTTTTACTCAACTTGGACATATCTCTTAAATAATAAGTCACAAATAGTTTTTTTGCCTTGATGGATTTTTGAAGATGATAGCAAATCAATCTTCCATGAAACCTATGATAGTTAGATTAAACAATGGTGTAGAATTTCTATCCAAGAATTGTCAAACCTTATTTTGTGAATCGAGGATTATAAAAAAAAAAAAATTATTCCATATACACCCCAACAAAATGGGAAGGTTGAGAGAAAACATTGACGCTTGATTGAAACTGCTAAAGCTTTACAGATCCATGCTAATCTACTAAAAACTTTTTGGGGAGAGTATGTTCTCATTGCTACCATTCTTATTAACGATATGCTAACTTCTAAACTTGGATGGAAGTTACCTTTTTAAGTTTTGTATAGGAAACCACTAAACCTCACTCATTTGAAGAAAATGGGTTGTCTCTATTACATAGTTGATCTTGCTTCAAAGAAGGATAAATTTGATGTGACAGGAGTTTGTTTTATCTTCTTGGGATATCCTCATGGTCAAAAGGGATATAAATTATGTGATATTGAATCAAGGCAAATCATAGTTAGTAGACATATTGTTTTTCTATGAGCATGTTTTTCCCTTTTGCAGTAGTAACGCAACATCCAATTTAAGTCGACAACCTCTTGTTCCTATTAATCACCCTTGTTTGTTCTCTTCTTTTCATCCTCCCACTATTCCTAGTATAATTCCATTGTCCTACTAACCCATTACACCTTCTATTTCTTCTAATTACTCTACATAAATTTCTTTACCCTCTTATCCTACTGCAAATGTTCATCCTTTTGATGTTGTATCTCATTTTCCTTCTTCCTCCATAAACTTGTGCAAATCTAGTAGAGACCACAAGTTACCTAGCTAGCGCAATGATTATGTCCATTCCTTGCAAGCATAAGTTGTTAGTAATACTTCTCTTAACTCTTCTGCTAATTGTACTATTACATCTGTTCCTTACCCTTTACTAAATACACATGACCTCATTCATTTTCCATAATAGTACATAACATTCATTTTCCATCTTTTCTATTCATACTGTTACATATGTTCCTTACCCATTACTAAGCACACATGACCTCATTCATTTTCCATCATACTACATAGCATCATTGGCATAAGTTTTAACAATGTAGGAACCATTCCCTTATTACCAAGCTTCTAAATCTCCTAAATAGGTTGAAGCTATTAAAAAGGGACTTGAAGTATTGGAACTTAATGATACTTAGGAACTCATCGAGTTACTTATAAGTAAGAAAACAATTAGGTCAAAATGGTATATAAAATCAAGTATAAACTTGATGGTAGTGTTGAAAGGTTTAAAGCTTAGTTGATAGTTAAAGGCCATTCTCAAATTGAAAGATTAGATTCTCATGATATATTCTCACCCGTCGGTAAATTGAGTACGATTCACATCTTAATTGCTTTAGCTACTACTTTTGATTGGCCTCTTTTTTAGGTTAACATTAATAATGCTTTTTTGCATAGATTTTTGGATGAGGAAATTTACATGTTGCCTCCTTAAGGTTATTTTAAGGCTAATCCCCATCAAGTATGTCGTTTAAAATGCTCACTATATGGTCTTAAGTGAGCTTCCTGTCAATGTAACTCAATTTCTTATTAAGCATAGCTTTGTTCAATCTGTAAGTGATAATTCTTTATTCACTTGTCACTCTTCGGCTGGTTTTCTTGTAATTCTTTTATATGTAGACGACATGTTAATCACAAGCACTTGTCTTGATTCTATTAATACTTTAAAGATAGCTTTGGACTTTGCATTTATGATAAAAGATTTGGCTCTTACATGATTCTTTTTGGGGATAGAAATCTATCAAACTGATACTGGTACTTTATTAAACCAACGCAAATTTTTTGTGGATTTGTCATCTAATATGGGCTTGACTTCATGTAAGCATACTCTACTTCCTTGCCGTTTGGTTCATCCTTAACACATGATGAAGGGGAACTTTTATTAGATCCTTCCCCTTACATACGTATTGTTGGTTGTTTATTATATTTGACACTCACTAGGCTAGACATTAGTTTCTCTATCAATAAACTTAGCTAGTTCTTATCTCAGACATGCAACCCCCATATGCAGGTAGTTATTCATCTCCTTAAATACTTAAAGGGTACTATCAGCTTGGGTTTATTCTTTCAATGTCATAATCCCTTAATTTTGCATCATTACATAGATGCAGATTGGGCCTCTACTTCTTTTGATCATAAGTCCATTACAAGTTATTGCATTTTCCTTAGTAATGCTCTTGTGTCATTAAAATCGAAAAAGCAATCCATAATGAGTACATCTTCAATTGAAGCTAAATATTGTAGTATGGGATCCACGGTTAAAGAGCTCTTATGGACTTCCTTCATCCTCCATGACTTATGTGTTCCTATTCCTGCTTCCATTATTCTTTTTTTTTTTGTGATAATCATTTGTCTACTCTCGTTGTACAGAAACCCTACTTATACAATCGCTCCAAGCATATAGATGTTGACGTTCGTTTCCTTCAACATCATGTTACTTCTAGTTTCTTTATTCCAACTCATAATCTTGCATCTCAACAGTTAGCTGATTCTTTTACTAAGAACATTTTTGTTTCTTAACTTATTTCAACGAGGTTCAAGTTAGGGCTTCACGAAGCACCAACATAAGGGAGGAAAGGTATTACGTCGAGTGGGGTGGTGTAGAATATATTGGTGTAAAATACATTATATATGTGGACTACTTTGTACATCTACTATTTATATGGTGCAACACAGCAATAGAGTTGCACGGCTGTTAATTCACTTTCTGTTATGTTAGCTAGATTGTTATTTTTTTTCTCTCTCTCTCAAACTATAATGCAATCATAGTCTTCCATAGATGATTTCTTGAACATCAATTCAATAGAGCATCATATTCTAATCATTTATTTTAGTGACCGAAATCTATATGACACTTTAGGTAATATCAGTAGCAATTTGAAACTTAGTAAATATATTAGACAAGTAAAAAAATCTTCTTCCTCCTCAATTTCCTTTTAAGATCTCAATTAATTAAAAGAAAACACTAATTGCTTGAATAAACATGAGAAATATATGGATTCCATATACTTTTGATATGTTTTACTTGATAATGATATGAAAAGGCTAAGAAAAAAATCATATATATAAAAAAAATCAAAGGATGAAACAATAATAGAAAGACATGTTATATATACTAAATAAGAATTTCTTGTTACCAAGTCTACTTTTTAAAAACATGTTATGGTTTTAATAGTTAAAAGAAAAAATCAATGGTCAAATTGTGTGTAATGAATTGTACCTATTGAAGTTTAACCCTTAAGAGATGTAGTAATATTAGGTTTTGTAACTTTAGCTAGATACTTTATAAGGTGCACAAGTTTGTTTGATCAAAATGACTTATAGTTGCAACAATAAATGTGACATATTGTAATGTACATTTTAGCTGGATTTCATTAGGTATGACCAGGTAGAGGGTAGATATGTATATGATCTTACCTATACCTTATTATATACGGTATAAATTTCTAAAACTCAAAATCAAAATCTACCTTATAATACCTTGAACCATCTTTTAACCTCTATATTACAAAACTTATAAGGTATAAGGTATCTCTATGAACGAAACTTGTAAATTTTGTCATTCTTCTTATAAATTTTAAGTTTATGAGATATAAAAAATATAATTTATATGTAATATTAGAAGTTCTTCATAAAAAAAAACCTATAGAAAAATCTATGAAATTAAATAATAAAATAAATTTTCTACTTTCATTATTTCAAGTTTATGTGGTCTTATGGAAAAGAGCAAGGTTTGAGAATAGAATATGTAAAGTTAATAATAAAATGAGAAAGAATGAAAAATATAAAATGAGAAACAAAACATTAAGTTTAGTTGTTTAAGGTTACTTATTATTAAGCTTTGGCTCATTTTTTTTTCACTAAAATATTTATTAACCGAAAAATGTAATATTATCATTTATTATGCATTTATTAATGTTATTTAATAATGTTTTTATATAGTGGATAATGGTATTGTAAAGTTTGTATCATTTATAACTTAGAGTATGGTTTCAAGTGAGTACGAAGTAAAAAGACTTCATATTTATGCCACACTCTATAGGAGTATGTTCAATAAAATTTTTCCTTGAAACCTACCTTATAATTGTTAATACCTACTTCAAAGCTGCAATTGAACATATGTATAGTAAGATTACTAGATCACCTCTTGTTTTTATATTAAAAGCTGATAAGTTAATGATTGATAATGAAAATTAAGAATGTATCAATAATGATTTAAAGAATAAATTGAAGAGAATGTGGCATTGTAGTCGTGATATTACATACCATTTTTTTATTAAAATAATCAAAGATTTTGTGCTTTAAAAAACACATTGTCATGTTTTTTTTTTTTTTTTTTTTGGTATGGTTCACCTCACTAAACAAGAGTCCTAAATGTTGAATTGGTTTGTGGAGAATATTTTCCAAATTGTTTAACACAAATGGTATTTATAGTTTAGCAAAGACTATAGCAAGTGCGGTAAGTTATTGTAAGTATTAAATGGTTTTATTCAAAGATCATTTTCGTATCTAGAGAGAACATCAGCTAAAGTTTATTTAAGTGTATCAAAATTCAATAATATAATGTTAAATAAACAATGAATCAAGTAAAAGCTAAGTTTATTAAGAACTAAACTTGTAGAAAAATGTGATCCAAACGAAGCCAATATCCAACACCAACCTTTTATATATAGAAATAATATGATTCCTAAGTTAAGGATGATTTAAATCTGGATGAAGTTAAGGCTTATGCAATCGATTAAGACCATTTTATTGGTTTAATTATTTAGCAGTCTTCCTTAATAAGCACTCCGCAAGTTTTTCCAACCTAACTTTGCATTTATAAACTGTTTTTCGGGAAAATGACAGTGAAATAGGCATATTGAAAACCTAAGACTCCCCAATAATACTCCAATTAACTTCATGCTCTTATCCATACTATGATTATGATGTATCTCACTAGATATAATTGTGAAACTATACTCCATAAATCAAAGCAACGACGAAACCAAAAGATTGCAAGATTCACCAACTAGAGTAAGACTATATTTAACATATTCAATTATAATTTTACTTAGTTTATGCATCCGTACTTCATCATATTCACTTTAGGATTTTGTTTCTACCATTTTGATCACTTATAATCTCATTATTGTGCAAATACAAGAGTCAAAATAGAAGTAAAGACTGATTCAATTAATAAAATTCAACTCATCATTCTGGATTACTATAAGTTTAGGAAAAGAGTCACATTTGATACTTCAATGTTTAACATAATTTGTAATTAATTTTCTAAACTAATCGATAATACGCTTCCTACTCAGTTGAAGTTTTAACTACATATGTATGTTACTATCTCTCAGCTAATGACTTCTCTAGCAGTAGTAATTCTAGCTGTCAAAACTTGAGTTCGATGGTAGCCTAATTGGGAATTGACAAAAAGTCGAAGAACTAGGTTTGATATCACCTGTTACCAAATATGTCTAAAAAAATTATCTTTCTAGATTTATTTCTTATTTTATGAAGTAGTAGATTCATAAAATATTTTTTGGATCTCATAACAAATTATCTAATCGCTCATTAGCATTTTCCTTATTTCATTAAAGATATATTTGGATTGTCGATTCATATACATCCATACTTGTATTCATCTTTTAAATTTAATAACATATCAATTTTATGATGTTTATTAATTATTTACAACTCATCTCTATCTTATATTTTTATTACAATGGCAATTAAGCTAGATATCAAATTATTGTTAATAAGTAAACTTAGTCCTAATCAAGTGACATTAAGCTAATTAATCGAATCGTTGTCAAGATCCAATGAATACATGGGGTGCATACACTTATATGACTAATATTTTTTAAGAGGCATTCGACGGTTTATGATATTTAAGAAAAAGAAAAAAAGGGCTCAATACATATGTAAGTACTTTTGACACGCTAATACTACCACCATCCCTAATTTTTTTTTTCAAGATAATATTAATCATTGTTGATTCTGGTTTAATATGCCTTGGTATAAAAAAAACAAAATGGAAAAGGTGCCCCGACATAAATATTGTTATGTTTGCACACAACATAAACATAAAATATGCAACACATTTGAGCCATTTGTAGCTCTCTTGACCTTGAATATCCTAATTCTTAAATTCAAGAAAAATTTGCGTAGATTGCAACAAAAAATTACACAGACATTACATTTCTTTAAAAATTAGCATTTAGTATCTCTAAAATAATCGTGGGCCTCATTTTTAATTTTAACTATGATGTTGTGCGTAAAGTAAGTTGACATGGGCTCTTACGTGGCCATTTCATCATTTAAATAACTAAAGTTAAAAAAATAATTAAAAACCTAAAAGAAAAAAGAAAAGTAGAAAATAACAAGTACCAATAAAAATAAAAAAAAAAAACTAAGAAGAAAAAGAGTATAGAACAAAAAAGAGAGTAAAATTTCTATGTGGCAAGCAATGGCCACTTTTCATGGTTAGTTACAACCCATTTTGAGTGTGAGAAAGAGTTTAAAAGCCTGTCGAGTGGCATGACACAATTTTGACCCTCAAGCATTAGAGATGATGGTAGTGCTAGAATGTTAGATATTCAATTTCATAAACCTTTTAAAATAGAGGCCCTCAAATACTTGTTTAAAAAATAAAAGTGTTAGAAATGCATAAATAAGGAAAAATAAACTAAAAAGACTTAAGTTATAACGTCCTAGAACTTAGAATGCCTCAATCCCACCACATCTCTAAATTATATTGATAAGTCGAGCATCTAGAAACCTACAGCTTATTTAAGATCCACAAAATAATAACATGAAATCCATCAATTCACTATTTAACAATCTTGAAATTAAATAAGAATGAAATATCATTCACTCAACTCCATATAACACGAAAGGATTCTAGATCATCAACTAGAGTTTTGTAGCTCCAACAACAATCAAACCATTAAATCTAGTAACAGGAGTCATAGATGACTCCAAAACCATATAAGTCTCCTAAACAAACAATCATAAAGAAATAAACACAAATCCTCTCGTCTTCCCTACAACTAAACTACATTGTCCTAACTTCATCTTCATAATAACGATAATCTCCTGACTCATCATAATATAAATAATCAAATCCGTAATCCTCAACATAAACTTTATCATCTATTTTGTAACTTATCCCTACAACTGAAAAATAACAACCCCCGTAGGGTGAGTCAAAGCCTACTATAGGATATCATACACATGCACATGTAATAAAAGTATTAGTTAAACGCACATGTAATAAAAGTATCAATTAAATGCACATGTAATAAAAGTATCAGTCAAACGCACATGTACACAAAAATTGCTATTAAATGCAACAAGCAATAAATTTAATATTTCATTTAAACTTACAACCATTACAGTCCTAGTGTCTTGAGACTTCTGATTACTTATGACCCCTAACACGCAATATATATAGATATTACATAAATATTGGTATTGGGTACTAACCAACACCCGAGTGCCATAGATCAACCTAGATCTACCTAGGTCATTTCAGTACGGGACTTCACACGGAATAACGTAACGTAAAGATCACTAGGTGTCTCATCAATATCACTGGACCCGACTAGTGGGTGGTTGAATCCAAGCATAACCAGCTATACAAATTAAGCTTAAGTACAATTTAGTTCGGTTCGACAAATATGTATCCCATACTTGGAGTTCCTATCTCAAATTAATCTAACACCACATGTTCTCTAGTACCTATTCAACATATAAAAGCTAGCTTAGAATTTAATAATTTCATAACTTGGTACTTCTTTCTCCTTAACTTTACTCTCAACTCCATACTTTAAGCTTCCAAACCATATTCCATATATCCTTTCCAATATTATCCCTAATGTATACACACACAGCACCTACACTTATGCAATGCCTAACATGTCATCTCACATACATACACAATGCACATTGCCACTTAGATTTTATACGCATACACACACCACATGCCACCACATAACCATATCTATTACTCAGCCAATCACCTACTTTACGATGCCCATACATACACATGCAACACACCCTACACCTAACATACACACTTATACGCAAGACATAGTATACATACACTTATACTACATATCCCAACACCATTCCATGACATTAATAAGATGTGCTTTACATCACAACCATACCACTACTACCATACTAACAATATCAATACCTTCATTCTTAAAACTAAAAGGAAACCTAAATGCATGAATTGGAAAAATGTAGAATGAAAATAAAAGAATAACTTACTTGATTAAGAAGGAAAGATTGATTCTTGATAAATTTCTTTTTCAATGGCACAAATCTTGATTTGAGATTTGGGGTTGAGATGAATACTGTAGGTTTCTTGGAAAGTATTATAAGTTTTTGTGTGAGAGGGAGTTATGATAACTAATGGTAGGCGTGATTTGGTTTAGTATGGTTCACATTCTTTTATTGAATCGAATTTAATATAACGGTTCAATTTTTTTCTTTTAAATTGAACCTAACCATACGATCCGGTTTATAAATTTTTTGAACCTAATTAAAACCGGTTCGAACTGTTTATGTTAAGTTTTTACTAAATATTTTCATCTTTAATAAATATGAAATTTCAAATGAAATTTAGTATAGTTAATTTTAATAATTAATAAAAAATTATGATAAATAATAACAAAATATGAAAAATTTGATGAAATTTATGAAAATTGATGGAAAAAATATGAAAAAAGTATAAAATAATTGCATACTTCTTTTTTAACTAAACGGCTTGGTTCATTTTCCTGAACTGAATCGCGAACCATTTATACACAAACCGAACTAAACTGTGAACTAAATGGTTAAAAAAAAACAATCGATTTTTTGATTTAGTTCAGTTCTGTTCACAATTTGATTTATAGTTTGCCCTTTTTTTACCTAACCTTAATGGTAATTATAACATACGTTTAAATGATTTAGTTGGGAGTATAACTTTTTTTCCAGACCAAAATACTCCTAGCATTAATGTATAATCACAAGCTATATTAATGTCTGAATCTTTTTTCATAACAGTTTTGCCTCTGATACTTAATATTTAATTACATACTATATCAATTTTTGAATATTTTCTTATGATACTTTTGCCTTTAATACTTGATATTAATTTCCATACCATACTAATGTTTAGATATAAAAATCACTTATTTTTTTAATTTTCTTAAATTAATTTATTACTATTTTTATTTTTATTTTTAATGTGGGTTTTACATAAATATTTCATGTGTTTCCTTTGAGGACTTATGTTTTTCAAAATTTTTTATTTAGGACTTAATTTTCAAGAATGGGATAATATACGGTTGTTGTCCCTTTCCGTTATACGTAACGTTAAAGTTAGGTCCTAAAGTTAAAAAAAAAAAAAGAAAAGAAAAGCATAAGATAGATCTAAAATGAAAAAATCAGAAACAACCGACAAATCTAGCTCTTTCGTACTTCTTCATTTCAAGATCTAAATATACATATATATATATATATATTTAAGGATCTATGCTATTGTTCTTTTTCAATTGAGAACGATAGCTACAATGGAGAGTAACAGAGATCCTATTTTGAATCATTTTTTTTTTTAACTTAGGTTATTAAATGAAGAGAAAAAACATTGAAATTGTAGATCCTCAGATGGAAAAGGGAGAGAACAATTAGGTCATTCTAATGTAATTTTTTCCCGTATAAATTCTACAAAGGCAGGGAGCCTTAGATAATTAAGTCATTCCAGTAATTATCACTCGTTTCTATAATGACAATATAATGAAGGTCTTTAAATGTTTGCTTTTTTTTTTTTTTTTCAAAAGACTAGTCCATTAAACATAAGCATGAAAAATATGGGCTATTAGTTTAGACGTGTAGTGTATAAAACTTGCAAAACAAGGTTGTTTCAGTAACAAAAGTTTTTAGTAGTGTTTATACAAATGGTATGTAACTATCTATAAAACTATATATACAAGAGTGAAATGAATGGTTTCTAACGCAACTATTATCATATCTTACAATATTATATATGTCAATTTTTTTTAGTATTTATATACTATATATACACAATACATAATATATAAAATATGGTACCAATAAATCTTTTCTCGTTCTTTCGAACAATGTTTTGTATATATTTAAAATTTAGGCAAGTCTTAGTATATTGCTCAATTGCTATTACTTTTACTTTTCTGAGCTCATTCCCATGAGAAAAGATTCATAGGTACTTATATGATTTGTGTTTGCAAACAAAAACTTTAAAATATCACACTTTTTATGATTTTATCTATCAACTAAGAGTACTTTAAAACCTATTTTAGCTCATATACGGCATTGTTTAAGATTATTTCCAGCTGAATCCGATGATACTAAACCTCATATATATATATATATATATTGTTTATACATTGAGCTTACCGATAAAAGCTATTTCTTTTTTATTTAGTTGTATGTACTTTACATTTTCATAACTTTTAAAATATGCATATAGTCCATATGCTATTGTAAACCCTTATAATACTATCACGAAAATAACTATAAATATTAACGATTTTGGGTACTAGTAACAACTTGAAGATATGTATATATTTTCAAAAATTATAAAAAAATATGTTTTGAAAGTCAAAAGATCCACAACCAATCGATAATTCTTTTTGACATTTTTATTTTACCATTTTTTTTCTATCTCTACTTCATTATTCTTCATTGTAGCGTACACGGGGCAACCCGTCCGTACGTCAATTAGTGCATATGATTGAAACTTTCAAAACCTTAACTTTTATTTAATAATAATAATAATAAAACCATGACATGTATAAAGATACCATTATTGGGAGATGATATATATATATATATATATATATATACGCACATGAAGTGAATCAATCCGGTAACCAATATATTATACCTTCACGTTGTCCTCAAGACGCTTGTTGTTCAGTGACATCACAGCTACTTTTTTAACAAGAAGGATTAGGTTTAGTTTTCCTCCACAATATTGATAACATATATGAAAAATTTACATATAAAAGTTTTAGCAATTGAAATAAACATTTAATAATTTAAATAAAGTATAAACATTATGTAAAGTGATGTAAATATAGAATGACATTATTGCTTTTGTGTAATATCTAAGAATTTGGTGATATGGTACAATGAGAAAAATATTCACTCCTTGATGTGTAACTTTTATTATCTGTTTGTATGTAACACTATTTTCTGCTTGTACTGATTTACATAATATCATTATTTATTTATACCATTTACATAATATTTATTTTCTATTTAGATCATTTAAAATTTTTATTCTTTATTTGAGTTTGACCCTAAATATTTACATTTTGATGTATAATTCTCCTTAATATATATTAATTGGGGTAAAAAATTGTGGGACAGCGATATCATATCCTCACCAATAATTGGTGGATTTAGCATGTGTATATTTAAAACGACAAAAATTGAGTCATCGTAGGTAATTCACATCGACATAGCTCCAAAGGATAGAATATGCCCTTTAATTTTGTACACTTACTATATTACTCTTTTTGGGGAGTGATAAAAGAATATACCAATTTTTAGTGGAATGGAGGTGGGGAGGAGACATTAAAGATGGAAATAAAAAGTGATGACACCTGTCGATTAGGCATCCGAGGAGAGTCAATATCATGTGACCAGTCGGATTGGCGGAAATTTTAGGCCATGTGTTTAGGGGATCGTTGTCGTTTTAATAAAAATTAAATATAATTATATGCCCTATGAATAAAATGTGGTCAGGAGATGACCCACGTACATGACCTAATATTGATATTGATTAATACGAAATTTGAGAGCCATTCACGCGACCAGGAGCTATTTGTCCACGTGAAGGGCCAAGCGTCCAAGCCCGACATGCATGTTACCGTTCGTACTTTCGTCTAGTATTTTACGCCTTTCGAGTCAGTGAGTACTAAGGTTTACTTTCGATTTTACTACGGCTGGGATGCTTCCAGCATTCACGATTCGGTCATCTGCAGCGTATTTACTACTGAGAATAAGGTGAGAAAATCCTCTGTGATGTGCCTTGGGAGGAGGAAAAGTATAAATTTAAAACATACCTTTTTATACGTTTTTTATTCCGGTACCAAACATTTTAGAAATTTTATTTTAATTTTTGACGTTTATAAAAGTTTTTAAAAAAGTTTATTACCAGTTTACTGTTAACTTTTTTATTAATTATGAAAAGTAACCTTTTTTTTTATTGATTTATAAGAAAAGTATAAATTTAAAACTAAACCTTTTGCATCTTTATTGTCTAATTTTTAATCATTTCAAAATTCTATTTAAATTCTCAATATTTGCAATAAAGTTTTCAAATAAATCTTAGTTAGTTTGTCATTAATTTTTTTCGTTAACTATTGTAAGTAATACTTTTTGATTGGTCGATACATTTTTATTAAATAATTACTATAATAAAATAATTAATAATTAAAAAATTGAATAAAAAAAGAAAAACATTAAAAAATTCAAAACCAAATAAAAAAGATATATACAAATATAATATAATAAATTTATATACATGTATATTCATTGTAATTTCAATAAAACAAAAAATTAAAAAAATTAGAAAATAAAAAAGAATAAAATTGGAAAAAAAATTCTTTCTTACTATAACACTAGAGAATAGCCAAAATGACTCAAAAGAAAGGGTGGGTCATGACCTATATACTAAAATCAAATTGACCCATCAATGGCTGTAACCGACCGTTTAACTCCCAAAAGGAGGTTGTGTAAACCCACCAACACCTCCTAAGAGAATTTACCCTAATTAATAAAACAAAGGTAAGGAAATAAAAAGAAAACCTAATTAGGTTTCACTCTATTATTATTATTATTTAAATGGTTGGCTATATGTAGCTACGCAACCTCTAAACCATCAAGGGGGTGGGTAGGCACCCATTGTTAATGGTAAGTTAATTTGATCTATTTTAGTATTTAGGCTGTAACTTTCCATTTCCTTTTGGTTGATTTGCCTACTCTTCAACTTTATAATGGTCAGAATAATTTTTTTTTATTTTTTAGCTTATTTTATTTTTCTTTTATTTTTTGATTTTTAAAAAATTGTTTTATTGAAATTATAATAAATATACATATATTTACATTATATATATCTTTATTATTTGATTTTGCATTTTTTTTTTATTTTTACGAAATTTTTATTATTTTGTTTATTTGTCAAATATTTTAACATATTAATTCTTTATAAAAGAATGTAGACCAAAGTCTCGTATGTCGTTGTTAATGGAAAAGTTAACACCAAACTATCATAAGATTTATTTGAAAATTTTTGCAGACAGTGAGAATTCAAGTAAATTTTTTTGAAAGGTTTAAAACTCTAATAAAAAAGGTATAAATGATTAAGTTATAAATTTATACTTTTCTTATATAGCAATCACAAAGTGGCACATGTTATAATTAATAGAAAAAATAACGGAAAATTAATGGAAAACTTGTTTGAAAACTTTTACAAATATTAAGAACTCAAATAGAAATTTTAAAACATTTAGGACTAAAAAAAAATTAAAATATTACAAAAGGTTGAGTCTTAAATTTATATTTTTCCTACATAATACTAAGTTAAGAGAACATGGAAGGCAAAAATCCAAGAAAATGAAGATTATCATCTATGATTTCAGAAAAAAATATGATGAAGCAAAATCCTAAATCGATTCACGATTATCTCTTGATTGATATAAGCACAATCTTTAAAACAATCAAATATATGGTACATGAATTCTAACAATTGGTTTTTCGCTACAGTCTAAATAGGAATTATAAGTTATTCTCAGTTTCATGATAATTCAAAGATTAATTTTTAAGATATAACTAAACGGGTGTTAAATAGCATAGGGTGAAATCATACATAACCAAATAAACAAACAAAAACAATGCTAAAAACTGTCTTTATTTTCTCGATTAGGAGAACTTAGTTCGAATACCCCAAAAAAGTTTTCAGATGAAATCCAACGATAGCTGACTTTGTTAAACTGCTACTCTAGACATTTCATTTTTGATAGTTTAGTTTGTCTTTCAGCTTTGTCATTTTTTTCTAATAAAAATAATGAAAAGTTAAAAATATCAAATGAGAAAAAGAAAATCCACGAAATGAAAGGTATAAAATGATGGATCAATCAAATAATAAAAAAAAGCATACAAAAAGAAGCAAATAAAAAAAGTAAAAATAATAAAATAGGGAAGAGAGCTTTTTTAGCAATGAAATATTTGTAGGGGTCTTATGGTATTAATCATTGTAATGAACTTGAATTTCTTTTGTTTAAATGGTTTCCCCTTAGAGTTTGTTTAACTTGTTTCGAACTGGTTTACTTAATCTGTTAGAGTAGTATATAAAGTATTTAGCTAATTTAACCCACTGTAATCGCTTATAAAATCTCCAATTGTTCATTTGTAAGAGAAAGCTCCATTATAGAATTGTTTTCGATTGCATCTTGGAGCTAAAATCTACCCTGAATGAGTTATGTTATATATTTGCTTTTCCTAGCTAAATTAGGTTTTCCCGGTAATTGAGTGGTTCCTAATAAGCGCATGACTCGTTGTGAGTTTGAATCGCTTGAGCTTTTTTGGGGAAATTTTCAGGGTAGGTTGCTAGTACGGACTTAATGTTAATTTTATTTTCGTTTTATGCATTTTCAAGTAAGATTATGTTTACTTTTTGGCAATACTTGTATAAAAGTGATAAAAGTCACTATTTACCCACTTTTTTGCTACTTTTTGGTTATAGTGTAATTTCTAGGTGTGTTAATCAGAATATTAGTATATTTTTTTTTAAAATGTAAAATTAAATTGCCAATTGGCAACTTTGACCGAAATATATCCCATTTTCTTGCTTTTCGTTTCTAGCTCGGTACATGTTTCGAGTCCCCTCACATGCATATGTCATGGTTCATGAGTTTAAAGGCAAGTAGGGGTGTTTAACTTAAACATAATGTGAAGTTAGTGATGTCAATAGGTAGTTTGTTTGTAGGGTAGGGTGGGGTGATCTTTAAAAGCTGGTTTGGTCTTTCATGAGTAAACTAGTCAGAAGCTGATGCCGTTCTCTTAATGATAGCCATGGTAAATAGTTATTAAAATCGCGATTCTACTTATACGTTTCTACGAGTTTAAGATTTTATGAGACCCTTTCGAGTTAACTTATATATAAAATTGTTTTCTTATAAAAACTTATGTTTTCAATTGATTTTACATATCAAACTTAGTAAAAATTTACATTTTTAACTGAGTTGATTAATTCTATGTTTATAAGTTGAATGGACTAAAAATAGAAAAATATAAACGGGCTCTTAATATCACATTGACTATATTTACATCCTATTTCAATTTTTTTCCTTTTTCTCTCTCATTTAGATTCCAGCTTCAATAGAAAACTAAATAAGAAAAACCATATATTTCATTTTACACCATTAGCAACACAAAAATAAGTTGAAACATTTGATTTTCTTTGATTTATTACTTTTTTCAAACAAAATAATGAGAAAAAAAGAATAGTTTGGTCCTTGCTTATACTTATTCTATAAATGTTAGATTATATATTAATAATTTTTTTTTTATGGAAAATGAACTTAACTTTTTCATTTATTTATTTCCATCATATATTTCAAGTTTTTTTTTATAATTATTATAAGCATATTTATATACTTTTAAAGTTATTTTACATAAGTTGTAAAAACTTACATTTTCGTATTTTGATTTTACGTTTTGATTTTATAGACCATCTATCAATTTTAGATAGAATTACAAGTTTGATAATCTTACCATAGTAGGTCAAAACTTGGAGAGATAGTTGAGCCTCCTAAATATATGGAGGCTTGTGATACTGCCAAATGGTACTCCTAAAGATAGAAGGACTTGGAATAGTTTTAGGTAAAAAAGAAGGGAAAAGGTTAGCTCCCCACTCGTAATGTGAGTAAATATGTACAAAGAAAAGATGGTTGAGTGTCATAAGAGTACGTCAAGAGAGGTGAATCTCCCATCCCATAACAAGTGGTATCAAAGTTTAAAAGTTCCAACCGGACGAGTTACCTAAATATTACCCAATGTACTAAATGAAAAGGGTAGTTCTTGTAAACACCGAAGCTTGTATGGATGAAGCTCGGTAAGAGGAGCAACCACTAAGTTGAGGACATGGTTTCAAGACGGGCCAACTGTGTTATAAGCAACATTATAACAAGATTACTTGAAACTTTAAAAAATGAAATAAGCTTAAGTAAATAGACCCTATCATTGGGTCACTTAGTGAGATATAACCTCAAAGGATAAAGGAATGAGTGAAGGAGTGAGGGAAGCTTATAGAAGCATGAAGTATTAGTAAACGTAATCTTTGTTGGAGTGAGGCATAAATAGTAGGGTTAGAGATCTTTTGGTGGAGGCTATTAGCAAAGAGTTGGCTATACGATGATAGCATCATGGATATAGGCAAGGGAAAATGTTACGATGGATGAGTTTACAGGAAAGTATGGTGTTTAACTTGAGCGCCAACAAGTAGTTTGTTCATAAGGTGGGGTAATCTCTAAAGTTGGGTTTGACCTCTCATTTGGGAACTAATGTTGCTCTTTTGATGATGGTCATGACAGGTTGAAACCAATTGAGATAGTTGAGCCTCCCAAACATA
Source organism: Lumnitzera racemosa (assembly GCA_024138005.1). Taxonomy (NCBI): domain Eukaryota; kingdom Viridiplantae; phylum Streptophyta; class Magnoliopsida; order Myrtales; family Combretaceae; genus Lumnitzera; species Lumnitzera racemosa. Next base: position 32,681,036 of record JAMXBC010000007.1, read on the forward strand.
TGGGGGCCCATGATATTACTGAATGATACTTTTAAAGATAGAAACATTTGAAAGAGTTTTGGGTAAATATGAAGGAAAAAGGCTGCTCACCATCTATTATTTAAGTAAATATGTGAGGAAAAGATGGTTGAGTATTATACAGTCACTTCAAGAGGGGTAAACCTCCCGTTCCGTAATACGTGTATGTGATTTTCCAAATAAGTTATCATTGATCTTAATAATAAAATACTTAGATAACTTCATTTATTTTTAAGTGAAATGAGATAAGGGATGTACAAACTAGAACCTTAGTCACCCTTCTAAGACATGTGCACACTTTACCAATTGGGTTGTAGCTTGTACTTAGGACTAAAACGCATCCAATATAATATGAACTCTTCCTTAGGGAACATTTTCTATTTTTCCAATAGTTTTTATTTATATCAATTCTAAACTACCTAGTATGAACCTTTTAATAAGAAATTGAAGGAAATTTCGTAAAACCTTTGAAAAATGGTTATCGAGTTGTCACTATATTGATTAAAGGTTAAAAAAAGAGACAAGTTGTGATTGAGTAGATGCAATGATTTTAACTTGATTATTAGTTTGATTAAAAAAATTAGCTGTTGTCAACTAAAGGACTTAAATTATAAAGATAGCGAACAAGCTACTTGAATAAATTTGAAAAGTGATAAGGCATGTGGTTTAAAATAAGCATTTACGTGTTTTTTTTTTTAAATACTCTTATTTTTCTATATATTTATTTCAAGGAACCTTTTTTTAAAAAAAAAATTCTAAAGCCACTCCAAAATGATGCCTACATACTTACTAACTAGGATTAAGCTATCATAGTTTGCTTTTTCATAATCTCTCTTTTACTTCTAGTTTATGTTTATTTTCTCATTTTCTAAACATTTTTGTTCATTTTTCTATTTTTTTCATTTTTATTTAGAATTTTTAAAGAAAATGATTATTTTTTTGGAAACTTTTTATCTTTATTGAAAACCTAGATGTTTATTCTAAAAAAAAATTATTTTTTTTAATAAAATCTTCATTTTTCTATTTTTATTTTTCTTTTATTTTAAGAAATTCTCATTATTGTTGTTGTTGTTATTGCTGCTGCCGCTACTATTGCTGTTATTGTTGAAAATTATTATTTTTTTGAAAAAATATTAACATTATATCAATTTTAGAATAGAATAAATAGGAAACCAAAAAAATAAGGATGGGATAATTTGAGTCGACTATGTTGGACTTTGACACGAGTCTCAAGTTAAATCAGACCTTGGATTGGATTCTAGATATGAATCAGGATTGAGCTTAGTTTGGGTCGGGTGATCAAGTCATCAAATCACGCACCAAGTCATAATTAGCATTGGTAGTATACTTTTGGGAAGTTGCTCAAACTAATGTGGTGATCATAAGATGTTAAGGTACTAGATTGATTCACTTAAAGGTAGTGATTGCTTGGAGGTGATAATGTTACACCCCAAAATGATAATCACGTATATAGTTTGCTACATGCTACACTTAAGTAAAGCATGTAAGGCATCTTAAATATGTGAGTTTTTATTCAAATTTTAGATTATGAAATTCTTAGCATTTAGATTTCTAAAACAATTTATAAAGTTATAGACTTTTTTGAAGTTTTGGCATATTGTTATTTGTTTTCTAGATAAGATGATTTTACAAGAATATGTAGAAACTTGCCAAAAGTCTTACACATACAACACACTCACACACATACACATAAACTATCCACATCATAATAAACTAGTCGAAATGGCCTCCATCAACTAAGCAAGCTCAAATCCCTCACCAAAACTTGAAACTATTGCTTGCTGACTACACACTCCAAAAGTATTAGTTGTTATGAGTTCTAATAGCTCATGAATTATAGACTAAAGAAAAACAAAATTTAAAAATAAATTTAGGGCATATAGTCACCCTCAAAACAAAGGAAAAAGTCTCATGTATCTAAGCACTCTCAACAAAGTTAAACTCCTCCTTCGTAACCTTACTATCATCTAACCCATATTTGTCGAGTTGTAGGTATCATCACCCGAAAAGATGAAGAGTGAGCTTTTTTAGGCTTAATAGACAATAACTATAAGTGATATGCAACACAAATTACTATATATAAGATCAATTTAATGATTTATTTAAAGTGCATCAACTAAGAATAAAACAAGTATCCAAGACTCCTTTATATCGAGCTGATCCTATAAGGCTATCGAGAGTAGCATAGAGTAATTGATCTCCATGCCCAGTCAAAAACTAAAGTAATATCATAGAGGTATATGACTATAAGTCTGTTGCCATAATTGTTAGTCCATTCATGACATATTGTACATATGGCCCATTGATAGAAAAGTAGAAGCTTTGATACCAAACTAATGCGTGATCACTAGTGTAGAATCTCATATCTCTAAGAATCAGCAAAGTGGACCTTGATCCATTAAGAAATCTAGCATATAATTAGAGGTATAATTGAAATTGATCTTAACATTGAGAATCCTAAGAATCTCTATATAATTTGATGGAAGAGACCTTGGCCTTTTGATTAAGTGAATTCACGAACCTTGAAATGGAGATCGTAACCTAATGAATTATACTAATCAACTAATCTTGGTATAGTGAAGAACGTAACAAGAAAATACTCTTGATGAGTTCAAAAGTCCTCAAAAGAACTAAAGCAAAGATATAAAATTCTCTCTCAACATTATCAAGCATCAAAAGGTCCAATGTTCTTATGATCCTCCTTTTTCATGAGAATAAGATACATACTTATATAGAAACCTTGATAATCCTAGGACAATTAGGTAATTGGACCTACCAAAAATAAAACTTAGGATATTTACTTACGTCTCTCAATAAATTAGTAATAAACAAAGCTAAAATATAAAAAGCAATTCATAAAATAATATAACAATAAATCAGGGTAGTATATAAACATATATACAGTGTAGAGAATTGTATATGGCATGTATAATTGTATATGTTTCAAATACATGGCGTATTTTAAAGTTAGCATGGAGAAACACAACGTGTTTACTCCCTTAACATCAATAAATGGCATATATAAGGACCATTGTGAAATACATTGTATGTATTCCTAAACAAGTAAAAAATACTTAGTATATATTTCACTTGTTCTCATTCATCCTTGCTATAGCCATGGCATGTGTTGTTTCAATATACACATGCCTTCTTTAAGAAGATTCATCCTCAAATCTTCCAAGGTCTTCCCAAATAAAAAACAACCTTACAAAACTTAAATAAGGTTAGATGAAAATATTTGGTCATTCTAGGCTTAAGCTATATTACATTCCTCAATTTATGCTTTGTAAAACCCCTCATCATAAGCATCTACCATAATGATTCAACATCAACTCTTAAAATATCAATACATTCAATAATTCCAACGACATCTATCCTCATGCAACTAGTCCTAATAAAGTCATCCCATACATCTTGCAACCTCATCAACAAATTCAATAAAGCCAATCTAAACTCCTTCCATTCGCCATGGTCTTAGTCTATAAAACTCATATGTACTTAAGCAATGGCTTAGATAAAATGATAGCCTCTGGTACATTGATAAAGCTAAAATCTCAAATTAGCTAAAATACTATTTACATACTTTTTCATAACAACTTGTATTAGCTCATAAGATTTCAAACTTCTAAAGTATCCATATAATCTTAAGATTCCATATACTATCAACTCATTAACGACATTACCACACCAAAGTAAAGAACCATTAATAATTTCATAATTAATTCCCAAAAACATCCTAAAAAATTTGATAGGCACATTAGAATTGTAGTTCCTAATACTACCATATAACATTAAGAATGGATCAAAATATATCAATCACAAAGGCTAAAGATGAAAACCCAAATACCTATCTACAGTATTCGTAGGAGTCGATAATAATGTAGGTACATCAATGATAACTTCAAGACTCTTTACTAGAATTTCTATTTCAATCACCTAATTTTCGCTTAATGTTTCTCACTCTACGATATTCTCTAAAATCCTTGGTTCTTCCTCTGTAACTTCCTTCTTAAGCTTGTCTTTTATCTGTACTAATATCAATTCATTGTTATTATGATTCTAAATATTAGCTTCTTTAGGAATTGATGTTCTAGTATTAACTACCTATGCCTATAATTACTTTAACATTTTTCCAATTGTCAAATTATGTAGATTCTACTCTTAATGCCATCTAAATAACTTCTTCTAAAGTATAAAACTTAAGAGAATCAATTTATTTGGACATTTCGCAATTTAAGCCCCTTACAAATCTATATATGGTGTACCTTAGAGGCTCATCAAACTTACATTACCTTAAGAGCTTCATGTACTCTTAAGCATACTCCTTAACAAACATGGTCCCTTGTCTGAATGCCAAAATCCCATTATGTAGCTCATCATAATAATAAGGTGGTGTAGACACCTAATTTTTACTCCTTTTTATTTTTTAGATTAGGTTATAGGTCCTAAATTAGAAAAAAAAATACAAAATAGGAAATTAAAGAAAACCTAAAAAATTAAGAAATTTAGAAAAAATAAAAATTATAGAAAAATACAAAAAAAATTCAAAAATAAGAAAAAGCACAAAAATAATAAATTTTAAAGAAAAGTATAAAAAATAATAAGTATAGAAAAAAACCCTAAAAAATAAAAAGTTTAGAAAAGAAAAATTTATAAAAATTTAGAAAATTGAAAAATTTAAAAAAAATTAGAAAAAAAAAATAAAAGATTGTAGAAAATAACTTTTTATTTGGGTGGATTTTTATCTTTTTATTTGGTTTAGAAGTTAAGCCGTTGAACTTGGGTTTAGATTTAAATCTAGCTCAAGCTGACTGAATCTATATATGCAATTTGATTATATATATAGATAAGGCACAGACTAATGGCCTAACTGTTAAGCATATGAACTGGGCATGGGGTTTGAGTGTGAGGTCTTGGGTTCGAATCTTAGCAAAGGCAAGGAGTTTTTTTTTTTCTTTTTTTTTTGTTAACTAATATATTGCTATGTATTAGGATTTGATTACGCCATGTGTCTTGACAAATAGTAGCGTTGGGTTGGGTATACTCGCTAACGTGGCACCACGTAGCATGCTACATCAGTTGCTACGTATCATGTGATGATACTTAGCAAGTTGGGAGTGGTTGGTACGTCAACACTTTCTATAAGCCCCACAACTAGCTATTTGGGATTCCAATCGGTTGAAAGATTCTATTGAGCTTAAATTATAAAGTAAAACTAGAAATATTAGTAAAATGATCCCGTAAGTTCGAATTTAAGAAAATAAGCAATAAAATAAAAGAATATAAAATTTCAAAATTTTAAGTATATAACTCGTTATTTATCGAAAATATGTAAAATGAATTCCGAAAATTAACAAATCGCTAGATATAAATTATATGTATACTAAAAATCATAAAATAACCTAAATAATATTAAGGAATATTTATTTGTACTATATATGAATTTATATGTAGGTAGAAATATGCGTAATTACTTAAAATATGCGAAATGTGCTAAAATAATAATAAATAATTAAAAAAATTCATAATTAATTAAGGAAAAATCAATAAAAATTAGGAAAAATTAGGAAAAATCTAGAATTGAGGCATGGTAATCTAGAATTGAAGAAACAAAATCAACCAATTAAAATGCAATAAATAGAAAGTGGAAAAAAGAAGAGATAATGCAATTATCTTATCTAATTAATGCATAATAATTCTTTAACAACTCTATAAATAGCAAGAAAATTTTAAAAGCTCAGTTGGTCAGTTTGGAGGGTGAGAAAAATAGAGAGGGCTGAAATTGTGAGTGTTTGGATTTATTTCAAAAAAATTTCTCAAATCTATGCAATTGGGGCCTTAGAGGGGAACCAACACCTAATGAGCACCTGGGAGTGGACGATCATCACCAACATATGGTAGTGGCAACGCCTAGGCGGGCCGACACACCTATAGCCACCCAAATTGGTGAGTTCGATTTTTAGCTCGATTTTGTTTAATTTTTTAATAATATTAACTGTTCTTATAAAATTATTAAACTTGTTCTTATGGAATATTTTTGTATGTCATTTTTAGGAAAAATATTATTTTGATTAAAATATGTCTTGTGATATATAGTCCTTAAGAAATCATGCAAAACTAAGTCTGTTTTGATTTAGAAATGAATAACCTTAGGAGTGTAGTTATGAGCCCAAATTTTTTTTGTAAACTACTTAGATGATATAGAACAGTACTGTGAAGCCTGTTTTCAAAAATTAAATTTTGAAATTTTTAGTCCTTAAAATGAAGCATAAAATGAGTAATTTAGGGTTAATTAAGTAATTAAATAGTTAATTACTAATCGAGTGAATAATTATATGCTTTAGGACGTTGAAATTTGATGAAGTATGATACTTGTAGCATTTAAGGTGTTAGATGCAATTATTAGGCTAATTATGTAAGAAATAAATAATAGGGAAAATAATACATTTTAAGTTAATTTGGTAATTTAGGGTAATTAGGTGTAAAATCTGATTTAGGATAAATTTAGACATTTTGAAATGATAATTGATATTGGGAGATGGTAGTTAGAGTGATAAAAATATTAGATGTGTATTATATACATGGTAAATGATAATACATAATATGTAATTATTGGAAATATAATAAATAGAAGATATTGGAATAAAAATTGATATTATATAAATAATAAGGATATATAATAAATTCGATAGAAATCTTGAATTTATGTAATTATATGAAAAATGCAAAAATTTCACACATTAGGAGTAAATTCAGTACACTGATAAGGATTTAAGTGTTTTGGGTAGAATAAAATACTGAATGGGGATAATTATGGTATTTAGGATATTTGGAAGAAATATGATTAATTTCACATTATGAGTTGAAACGAGTTTTTAGAGTTCGGGTATAAAACAATAGTTAGAAATCCAACTAGAACCTAATTTAAAAAAAAATCGATGTGGAAATCGAACCTGAACTTGGCCTTAAAACCAGAATAATTGTAAAAGATTTGAAAACCTAGATAATTAGACATATTAAACCTTAAACAGAAGATAACAATAAGCATTATAGGATAAAATCAACCTATAATAGTTATATGAAAAACTGAAATCATGTTTGTGTTATAGAGATGATTGGCGATGGCTTGAGCGAGTCGGACTTGGAGTAAATGAGTGAGGAGTCGAGGTAAGTTACGATTAATATGTTGCTATATTTTGGAGGCTTGAGATTATACTTTGTTGTGCTTGTTAGATAGTTGATTGTGTCCATGTACTTGATTATGAGTGATGCTATGATTCTGTTTGTTATTCTAGCTTGCATTGTATGAAGTGATTGATCACCCTAAACTAAACTTAACAAAGATATGACTTGTAAACATAAATTAAGCCTACATAGCAACCCATTAGGGGAAACCTAGGATTCTCCGGCCAAATATCGACCCCTTCGAAAGGGATAGTGCTACATGGCATAATAGGTCCCTTCTTCATCCTTAGTCAAACTAAGTGATAGGTAAGGAGGTCACTGCAAGGGTGAAGTTAATGGTTCGAAGGTAGTCGTGGGATGAGCGGCGTCTCCATTACACAAGCTTGGGTTTGGTCGTGAGCTATTGCATTAACGGTAGCTCCTCAACCTGGATTAGAGCGAGTACAATTTTTTTAAACTCACGATGAGCCAGACAACGTCGTATGATGGCATTTGCTTAAACATGCATTGTACTAAATGATTTGGTTGATGGCCTTGTTTGTGTCTGTAGTGTAGTTTTAAGTCATTTATCCTAACTTACTGAGCTGTGGTTGCTTACATCTCTATAGACATCGTGTAGGTGCTGGCCAAGAAGCAAATTACAACTATTCTGAAGTCAGCAACTATTGGATCCTGGGGAGTAAGGAAAAAATTTGAAGAATAAACATATATTTTTAAGATCTACGTTTTTATTTTAGAATTTTTCATTTCTGAATAATGTAATAACTAGAAAATATATTACGGTGAAACGTTGTAAACATCAATTGTAATAATTGAATTCTAGTATATATATATATTTTCTCACTTTATTAGGTAAATAACTTATTTAAATTACAAACTATTTACTTTAAAGTGAGGTAGTTGTAGAAGCCTTATATAAATCAAGTCTAGGATAGTGGTTGTAAGGCTAACTTTTATCTTGGAATGGTTTACATGGCAGGGCTATTACCACTCTACTGCTTCAGGGCATGACAATTGTAAATTGGTATCAGAGCAAAGTTCTAGTGAACTCGCTTTGAAATGAACAATTAAAAGAATTAGACATTTTAGGAATACATTGAGAGTGGGTAGAAATAAATGGATATTAAAATATCGTACTACAAATTATAGGATAAGTAGTAACTATAACGCTAAACTGAGATAGGCATTAATCGAATTTAACTCTAATGATGGGATCATATAGAGAAATTGGTGATTAGTTGAGATAATTCAAGTGGAATGAAGGAGAATCTCTGATTTAATCCAGAATTGAGATGTGGAGAATAACATTATAATTGGTTAGTTGGGATATGTTAATATTATGGATGGTATTACTGAGAAGTTTGTTAATGGAGTTGTGTTGTAATTGATGAGAAATGATGAGACTTATGGACAATAATAGAGATTAATTTGAGTTTTAACATAATAGGGATCATGTGATATGTCTTGTTGAATAAGGATGATTTGGAAGTGAAGGATTATAACTCAAGAGATGCTAATAAGATATGTATAGTAACGGTAGAAGAAAGATAGCATATTATGCTAATACAACTTATACTGCAACTAGCATATCATATATTTTTAGATGATTAACCCTAAAGGTTTATTGAATGGCTTTCACATTTTCTTGGATCAATTGGAGTAGATTAAGATTATATATAGCATGAGAATACGGTATATGAGGTGATAGTTGATAATAGTATTGAGGAGTTTCGTAATGATAAAGTATATGGGATGATTACTATTTCTGATTTTCCTATTGAAGTATAATGTCCTAAATCACTAAGTAGAAATAATACTCAATGAATGAGAAGATAAATGTGGTGGAAATCTTTTTAAAAAAAAAATTTATTAGTGATTTGAATGATGAATACAATGTACTAGTTGGTTATATTTTATCAGGAGTTAGAATTAATCATATGATTAGTTATTCATATACGTTAAGATTCTATTGATCTTTTAATAGATATAGTCGTGCTCATTGATGGATGTGTATTCTTTGGATATGTACATATGCTATTATGTATTATACACTTGTGAGTAAGAATGTAAAAGGGGGTTGGATGTGTCTTAGGTGACCGATTTTGGAAGTGCTTTGTATATGTAAGAATTGGTGATTTGTTGAAGTGATTTAGATTGAATGAAGAAGAATCTTTGAGTTAATATAGAGATGAGATGTAAAGAATATTAATAGAACTGATTAGTGAGATATGTTAATATTGTGGATGAAATTCTTAAGAAGTTTTTTGATGGAGTTGTATTTTAATTGGTGAGATGTGATGAAGTGATGGGATTCATGAACAATAGTAGAAATCAATTTGAGTTTTGGAACATGAGAGATATAGAGATATGTACTGAAAATTAAGATGAATCTGAAACTTATAGGATTTCTGAGATGATCTCAACTTGGTGTTTAGTATAAATATGAGGTAGTATAATTTGTAGTGAAATAAAGCATGGTCTAGAAGCGGATTTTAGAAAGATAAAACATTGAGAGGGAAAAGTTATAAACCGATTTAGAAATGAATCAGAACCTATACTAGAGGTATAATCAAAACTTAATTTAGGAGTAAATCTTATATAAAAGGAGAATGGGGTATAGGAGATGACAAATGATGAAAACATTAAGGAGTCTGATAGTGATAAGGTATATGAAATTATTGTTATTTATGATTTTCCAATAGAAGTATAAAATACTAAATTAACAAGTGGAAATGATACTGAATTAATTAGAAGAGAAATGTGGTGGAATTCTTTTGAATGAATAGTTGTTATAAGTAATTTGAATTATGGATATGGTATGATAGCTGATCATGTTATTCTAAGAATTAGAATTGATCCTACATTAATTATTCATATATGTGGATATCTTAAGGATCTCTTAATGGGTATAATTGTGTTTCTCGACGAAAGTATATTCTTTTGGATATGTGCAAATGCAATAATGATTGATGTAAACCCCGCAAATTTAGCTATTTAAGAGTAGGATTGAGTCCTAATACTATAAATGACTTGAAGAGTCATTAAAGCTGAATAAGATAAAAATTTAATAAATCGCATATTAAAATCCTATTAATTTACTTGCACACCATTAATCAAAATTAAACCTGAATTTAATCAAAACCTTAAAATTATAAATATAAACCTATAAAATAGTTAAATATTACTCAATAGTGATAAAATTATAGTCAATTGCAATTTTCGACTAAATAGCCTATTCACGTAAAATTATAATGAAATCGTTATCATAAATTGTAAAAATTATAATTGTAACAAGTACAAATTAAATTGATAAAATTTCACAAAATTTAAAAATTAATTTATGATGAGATTTGTTATAATTTTTATGTTTCGAAAAATTACATATATTTATTATTAATTTTTATTTTCCTTCTCATTTTTTTTCAATTTATCTCTTTTCTTCCTTTCCTTTCTTTCTCCACTTCCATGTCTTGGACAACAAAGCAAAAAAATTAGTAAAATAGAGCAGCCTACGTGAGGAATTGGATTGACATGTGTTAAGTATATAATAAAAGAGAAATGGAAATGATTAATTTTGTCATGTTCTCATTAATTGGAAATTATCTTAGCTTACATTTTAAGCTACCACTCACATGGATAAAAGAAGACTAAAAAAAATCTAGAAACTCAATTTACAAACACAACCGAAAAAAAAAGAAGAAACTGGAGGCAAAATTGTGAGAGAGAAAAAAAAAGAAAGAAGGAAGAAAAAGAAGAAGGAAAAGAAGAAGAAAAGAAGAAGGAAAAGAGGAAAAGAAATTAAATTAATGGGTAAGTAAATTATATTTTTCTAGATGTATTTTATATAGTATATACATGTATAAATGAAGTATTTGTATAGTATTTTCTTTAAATATAACATTACTAATACATGTATATTTGCATAAATACATAAATTGAATAATATATGCATGTAATAGGCTATGTATGTATATATGTATGAACATAAGTATATTACACGGAAGAGTATATATATTATATACTTTTTTTAGTATACATATAATTAGTATTAAGTATTTATATTAAATAACTATAGTATATCTATGTATATGTGTGTACCATGAACTATGTATATGTATATGTACCTATGTATAATTATTTTTGTAAATATATATATATATGTATAGTCATATAGTATATATGTAGTGGTGTATTTTTATGAGTGAATATATATATAATATTTAGTATATATAAGAATAGGTATTTGTAGAGTATTGATATAGATCTAAGTATTAAGAAATTATATAAGTATATTATTATGTATAAATACAAACACATGAATATATATATATATATATATGTACATCAGAAGTATTTTTGTTTTCATAAAATAAGTATATACATACATATGGCATATAACATATATTATATATATGTAGTATACTGAAAATATATATATATATATATATGTATGAATAAATCGTGAAGTACATAAATAATAAGAAAATGAGAAATAATAAAAATAATAAAGGTCATAATAATAATAATAATAATCATAATAAAGTAAAAATTTCAAAAATAGGAAAATATACTTAAAATAATAAAAATATCAAACATATGATTTAAATAATTATTAAATCATAAATATATTAAGAAAAAGATAAAATTAATATTTTATAATTTTTAAACTAAAATAATAAATTTTGTGATATTTTTATATCACAATTTAAACTGCGAGTCACAACATCCAAAATCGACCTCATTACAAGAAAATATGCTCGAAAACGATCAAAATGGACTATAATTTCATAATGATCTGAGCTAAAACGAAAAAGTTATACGTGATTTGATAAAAAGCTCGAATCGATAATTTCATGTAAATCAATAATCGATTTAAGTAAATAGTACAATTTAGCATGCTAGGTGATCCTGAGATCAAGACCGACTTACCTTTAGACTATTACAATCCTTGACATCATTTATGATCAAGTGAGTACTCCTGATGACTCTATACTTGTTTTGTGCTTATAGTTAGTGCACATGAATTAAATATTAATAACTTGATGCATGGGGTTTTGGGTTATGCATGCTACTGATATTGATTGATTACTGTGCAAAATACCGTTAAATGTGAGATAATTGATTGTTGCATTGTTTGAGTGATTTGTTGATAATGTTTGACCACCTCATAAGTTAACTTAATCATATTCAACCCAACTAAAATTAAATGGTTTATGCATAAAACATGAACATTACATATAATGTTTCGACCGTCACCTTACACAGTTGGTAATGAAGGGCCTTAGAGGGATGGATTCCCATATGATTTGATTAGTACAGTGTAGGAGCATTGGTACAACAAGACCCTACCCTTGGCTTGCAAGTTCTATTGGCATTGGAGACGCTAACCGTAGGTGGCTAGGGGTTGCGTCTAGAAATCATCGCTGTAGGATGTAAGCGTGGATTACGAGAGCCTGCTTACCGCTAGACTTGGATATTTGTATACTAGTGATTGATGGAAGTAGAAACCTATTTAGTGAAACAGGGAATTGATATATATATATATATATATATAAGGTTAAAAACCCAGGTGCTAGAGCTCGGTTGTGATTGATACCGATGTATCTCTAACCCTTACTTCGGAGGGCGTTAAATTCGATGTTATATACAGTACCGGTCAACTGCATATATACTGTTTAGCATACTACTTGTTCATGCATTCATATGTTTGGTAATAAACTATTTGATAACTTGTTTGCTGGTATAGTACGAGGGTTAACTCACTAAGCTCTTGTAGCTTACTCCTTAATAGTTTTCTCTTGCAAGTTGTTAGATGATGGGGTATGGGTTAAGAACTGAGAGTAGAGTGCCAACGTTAAGATGCATAGAAGTTAGACTCTAAGGACAGATTATATGGTTCATTAGAATTATTGTATACTACATTTAAATTTTGTGACTTTAGTAAGTTTGAGTTTTAGAACTTTATTACCTAATCTTATTATTTGGTTGGGGATACCGATTCTCTGCGGTTCTGTTGGACTGTGGCTTATCGGATATCTATAGTCATATATATGTGGTCATTAGTTAATTAAATAAAAAAATTTAGTGACTAATTATTTAGAATCTTGCAATCTTTGACTTGCAAGATGATTTTCAAATTATGGGTGCACACATGATATGAAAATTTTAGGTAATCTTACTAGACCTCTTTTAGGGTCATGACAATTGACATATTTGTAGCTAAGAGTGTAAAAAGATCAAATGTACTTTGGGTGATCAATCTTGGAAGCCCTTTAGATGTGTAAGAACGGTTAAAGAAATAGTGCTATAAAATTATAATCAAATTAAGAATTCTTAAGCCTTTAGTGAATCATGAATTGAAGAATTATAGTTTGGAGTGATAATTAAGTGTGAGTGAAACCAAATGAATATGAAATGGATAATGAGATTTTTGTGGAGTGTTAAAGCAAGTGGAATTATATCATTATATGGTACTCATAATTAAATGGATAGTTATTAAATGATACATGAGAAATGAAGTAAGATTGCTACGTAAACTGTAACTAAATATATATCCAGGCACCCTAAAATATTAGTAGGATGAGTAATAAGTGACGGTAGAGATGGAGTTAAAGTAACAAGTTGGAGATGATTAGGATTTTTAATCAGAAGTTACTTAGTTATCCAAAAAAAAAAAAATCAATCTAGAAAGATATAACCCTTCAGAAAGTGAATTTTATAAGATAGTTATCTATTAGTTAACTAATTATGACAGGATGATAAGGAATATTAATTACAGATAGTTATTTAGGGATCAAAGCTTAAAGAAGTTAGGAGATAAGTAGTGATTTCAGCAAAGGACTTTCATTTGATTTAGTTGAATAATAATAAGTATGAATAAAATGATTGGTTGATGAGTACCCTTACCGTAGAATATACAAATGGATGAAATGCAAGTACAATGTGATATTGAGGTATTCATTCCCTATAAGTTAGAAATTGGTGAACGGAAAAGGATTTAAGGTGATTGGAATTATCGTTACCTATCAGTTTAGAATTTACAGAGTCGTAGGATATGATGGAAATGAAATTTAGAAGGAAAGCTACTAGTGGTAGATGATAAAAAGTTTATTGATATTTATAAGTAAAAGATTGGGGAAAATACTAATAAGTATTGGATCTACTAGTAACATATAAAAGTTCAAATGTATTTTTGAAGATTATTTTGTAGATATTTGAATTTCATGATTAAGTTAATCAAGAATCAAACTTATGGTCAAAACTCTATATTGGATGTTGTAAATGAGACCTTAAGAGTTAGAGGAGTAACTATTAATTTCTAGAATAATATTAGATTGGAATGATATCAATATAGGATCAGTGTATAAATTGTATTCATAGAATTGGGAGAAACAAATGCATGCTAACTGTATATGAAAACACTTGTTGTGAAACTGTCGATGGCATGTTGATATACAAAGTTTATATGCATGGCGAAACTAAAGTTAAGTGATCAAAGGTAGTATACAAATTTAAAGACAATATGATTTTCAAAGGAGATAATACTTTTTCATGAATCTTGTTGTATTTGGAGAAGGGATTTTGGTGGATATAAAAAAAATGTTGAATTGGTGATTAGTGGAAAATCCATTAAGGTGATCCAATATACGAGGAAGATATGAATCTACAATTCACTTCATATTAGCAGTTGTAATAGGTAATCCAATAGGGACATGTCAAATATGAAATTGTGAAATTGTTGTTGTTGAGTCTCGTGTCATGTTGATCTGATCAGTGTATTTTGTTGTGACATGTTTTGTCAACTAATTAGTTCTTCTCAATACTGTCTCTTTTGCTGAGTCTGTCAGTTAAAATTCATATTCATTCTTCTTAAGTCGAGTTAAGTCAAGTTAAATTGAGTCATTAACCATCTCATTTGAATTCGAGATGTAGAAGAGTTAAGATTTGCTAAATTTGCTTCTGTTGATCTTATGTTAAGCTGTATGAAAAACAAATGAGAAGCTATAACAGTAGTATAATCATTTTGAGTAGAAGTTTATAGCTAAGAGGAAAGGTGATGATAAGAGGTGAACTTAGAACCGCTAATGATCATAAATAAAACTTAAGAAACAATCAAATAAGGAATAAATGGAGAATAAACCAATAAGAAAATTTGCGAGGTCATAAAGCTAAGTTATAAGATAGTACAATACGACTAGAGGACTACGGTGATCAAATAAGCCTCATTTAATACTAAGGTAGGGAATGCAAGAGAAGGAAAATTAAGAGATCGAGCAAAAGTTTAAGTAGAGAAGTGGAATGTTAATTAGAAAGCAAATTAGAAACTTAATCAGTAGACCATACAGAAGTTTCATTTGGAAGTAGTTCAGTAGAATGGAAGATGGGCTTTAAGGTTATGAAGTAACCTACAAAAATACTGAATAATCAGGTTTAGAAATTTAAGAGTTGAGACACAGAATAGGTAAAGATACGATAGGACGAAGGTCTAGACTTAGAAACCAAAGTAGAACATAATGTAGTGGAGACAAAGCATTATTTGTGGTTTCTTCGATTTTTAGACTAATAATAATACATAAATTATCAATTTTAGTAAGTAAACAATATATAGATATACAGTAGTTTTGAGGACAAAACTATTGTAAGGGAGGTAGAAATGTAAGTCCCACAACTAGTTATTCGGGCTTTCGATCAGGTGAAAGATCTAATCGAGCTTAAATTATGAAGTAAAACTAGAAATATTAGTAAAATGATCCTATAAGTTTGAATTTAAGAAAATAAGCAATAAAATAAAATAATATAAAATTTCAAAATTTTAAGTATATAATTCGTTATTTATCGAAAATGTGTAAAATACATTCCGATAATTAATGAATCGCTAGAGATAAATTATATGTATATTAAAAATCATAGAATGACCTAAATAATATTAAGGAATATTTATTTGTACTATATATGAATTTACATATAGGTAGAAATATGCGTAATTACTTAAAATATGCGAAATGTGCTAAAATAATAATAAATAATTAAAGAAAATTCATAATTAATCAATGAAAAATCAATAAAAATTATGAAAAATGAGGAAAAATTCAGAATTGAGGCATGGTAATCTGGAATTGAAGAAAAAAATCAACCAATTAAAATGCAACAAATAGAAAGTGGAAAAAAGAAGAGATAAGGCAATTGTCCTGTCTAATTAATGCACAATAATTCTTTAATAACTCTATAAATAGCAAGAAAATTTTAGAAGCTCATTTGGTCAGTTTGGAGAGTGAGAAAAATAGAGAGGGCCGAAATAGTGAGTGTTTGGATTTATTTCAAAAAAATTTCTCAAATCTATGCAATTAGGGCCGTTGAGAGGAACTAACACCCGACGAGCACCTGAGAGTAGACGGTCACCACCAATATACGGTAGTGGAAATGCCCCGGTGGGTCAATACACCCATGGCCACTGAAAGTAGCCGGAGCTACCCAAATCGGTGAGTTCAATTTTCAGCCTAATTTTGTTTATTTTTGTAATAATATTAAATATTCTTATAAAATTATGAAAATTGTTATTCTAGAATATTTTTGTATGTCGTTTTTAGGAAAAATATTATTTTGATCAAATATGTCTCGTGATATATGTTCCTTAAGAAATCATGCAAAACTAAATATGTTTCGGTTTAGAAATAAATGACCTTAGGAGTGTATTTTTGAGCCCAAATTTTTTTTGTAGACTACTTGATGATATAAAATAGTGCTGTGAAGCTTGTTTTCAAAAATTAAATTTTGAAATTTTTAGTCCTTAAAATGAAGCATAAAATGAGTAATTTAAGGTTAATTAAGTAATTAAATAGTTAATTACTAATCGAGTGAATAATTATATGCTTTAGGACGTTGAAATTTGATGAAGTATGATACTTGTAGCATTTAAGGTGTTAGATGCAATTATTAGGCTAATTATGTAAGAAATAAATAATAGGGAAAAATAGTACATTTTAAGTTAATTTGGTAATTTAGGGTAATTAGGTGTAAAATCTGATTTAGGAAAAATTTAGACATTTTGAAATGATAATTGGTAGTTAGAGTGATAGAAATATTAGATGTGTATTATATACATAATAGGTGATAATACATAATATGCAATTATTGGAAATATAATAAATAGAAGATATTAGAATAAAAATTGATATTATATAAATAATAGGGATATATAATAAATATGATAGAAGTCTTAAATTTATGTAATTATATGAAAAATGAAAAACTTTCTCACATCAGGAGTAAATTCGGTATACTAATAAGGTTTAAGTGTACTAGGTAAATAAAATATTGACTGGGGGTAAATATGGTATTTAGGATATCTAGAAGTAATGTGATTAATTTCACATTATATATTGAAACGAGTTTCTAGGGTTTGGATATAAAACAGTAGTTAGAAATTGAATTAGAACCTAATTTAAAAAAAATCGATGTGGAAATTGAACCCGAACTTAGCCCCAAACCTAGAATAATTGTAAAAGATTTGAAAACCTAGATAATTGAACATATTAAACCCTAAACAAAAGATAACAATAAGCGTTATAGGATAAAATCAACCTATAATTGTTATATGAAAAACTGAAACCACGTTTATGTTATAGGGATGATCGGCGATGGCCAGAGTGAGTCAAACCTCGAGTAAGTTAGTGAGAGTTGAGGTTAGTTGGGATTAATACATTACTGTATTTTAGTGGCTTAAGATTATACTTGATTGTGCTTGTTAGATAGTTGGTTGTGTGTATGTGCTTGATTATGAGTAATGCTATGATTCAGTTTGTTATTCTAGCTTGCATTGTATGAGATGATCGATTTCCCTAAACTAGACTTAACAAAGATATGACTTATAAACATAAATCAAACTTGCATAGCAACGCATTAGGGGAAACCTAGGATTCTCCGGCCAAATATCAACCCTTTCGAAAGGGATAGTGTCGGATGGCACAATGGGTCCCTTCTTCGTCCTTAGTCGAACTAAGTGATAGGTGAGGAGGTCGCTGCAAGAGTGATGTTAATGGTTCGAAGGTAGTTATGGGAGGAGTGGTGTCTCCAGTGCACAAGTTTGGATTTGGTCATGAGCTGTTACATTAACGGGAACTCCTCAACTTGAATTAGAGCGGGTGCAATTTCTTTAATCTCACAATGGATTGAACAACATCGCATGATGGCATTTGCTTAAACATGCATTGCACTAAATGATTTGGTTGATAACCTTGTTTGTGTCTGTGGTGTAGTTTTAAGTCCTCTATCATAATTTACTGAACTGTGGTTGCTCATATCCCTATAGACTTCGTGTAGGTGTTAGCCAAGAAGCGGATTATAATTACTCTGAAGCCAGCAACTGTTGGATCCTAGGAAGTGAGGAAAAACATTTGAAGAACAAACATATATTTTTAAGGTCTAAGCTTTTATTTTAGAATTTTTCATTTCTGAATAATGTAATAACTAGGAAATATATTATGGTGAAACATTGTAAACATCAATTGTAATAACCGAACTCTAGTATATATATATATATTTTCTCACTTTATTAGGTAAATGACTTATTTAAATTACAAAATGTTTACTTCAAAGCGGGATTATTGTAGACGCCTTGTGTAAATGAAGTCTAAGATAGCGGTTGTAAGGCCAACTTCTATCTTAGAATGGTTTACACGGCGAGACTGTTACGACTTTGCCGCTTTGAGGCATGACACTTTCCTTCTTTTACCTCATTTTCCCATCGATTTTCCTCCTTTTTCCTTCTCAAGAATAGCCTGACCCCTTTACTTTGGCCTTTGATTTCATGCTTTTTCCTTGCTAAAACACACCAATTAATGGTGCGAATTCATCCTCTATATGGCCTACTTTGAATCAAACACAATAATACATCCAAATATAGTCAAAGGAGCATTTAATTTGAGCTCTAGAAATCGGAAAAAAAAATACTGCTTTTTTGGGCATTCTTCATTGAATTCGAATTCAAGCTTTCCATGTTTCTAGGATTGACTTGAGTATAAAAGGGTGTTGGAAAGATACATATAATCACACACAACCTCAGACAACTGCTTGAAACACCCTCTCTCTCACTCTTGTAAACTTTCTCTCTCTAACTTAATCCTTCTCTCTTTCAACCCCTTTCTCTAGCCACTCTTTAGCCAAGCTACCACTGCGGCCTAGCACCTCCTAAAGCTTAGGCTCTTTAACCCAACCTCTCTCGACTGTCGCTGTACGCCTTAGTAGACTTGAAGCCAAACCCTCATCATTGCCACCATGTCCCATTCGAACTACCACCAAACACTGCCCTAGGCACTAACTAACTATACGGCCGAGCTCTTAACAACCCCAAACCCTCAACCTAATCATTTAATCATACCCAACAACCCCTACATGGCCTACCTACCACCACCACCCATGGCTAACTTCTAAAACACCTGTAAACCACTCCGAAACACTATGGCATCGTGTTTACCCCCTATCTCTAACCTAACAAACATAAATCTATCTTCACCCCTAAAGAATTCGACTTGAATTGTCTTGAACCACCCCTGTCCGATACTACTGAAGTAGAATTACAGACAACCCGACTCGACCCGACCCATAACTCGTGATTGACTCGATTGTTCCGACCCAAGACCTACTCTCCTCCTTAGTCTGAACCTTTGCCAAATTTTTTTAATTTTATTTATTTGTTTGTTTTATTTTTTATTCCATATAAATGTAATCAAATAAAAAAAGAAGAAAAATAAAAAAAAAGAAAGAAAAGAAAAAGCAAAACGAGGAAGAGAAAAAAGAATAGTTTATTTATTTTTTTAGTTTAGTAAAAAATAGAGAAAACAAATATAAATAAGATAATATAAAAATAATAATAAAAAATAAGCCAACAAGTTAATAAATAAAAATTGTTCTTAACACTTAGAAAAATTGAATTTATAAAAATAAATAAAAAATAATTGGATTTTTTTTTTAAATTAAGAATTTTTCAAATAAGTTCTAATATAGGGTCCTTTAGGAAATTTCATCGAATAAGTAAAAAATGAATAAAAATGTAAACCCGATAATTTTTCAAAATTTAAAATTAATCAACTCATTATATTTTTAGTAAAAGAACTACGTACGTTTGATCCCAATTAGCAAGTACATAGGTATCTATGGGGCGATGATAAAAATGAAAAAACCTAATTTTCCTTTTCTAGTTTAGATTACTTCATTTATTCAATTAGAGTAACTAATAACCGAGCTTTGTTCATTAAAATTGAAAGGTGATTTTTTAAATTTAATTTTAATTTTGGAAAGTCAATGATATTAATAAAGGTTTAAAATTCTTAACCCTTGGACCTAAATCTCTAATTTTCAAAAAACCGTTTTCAAAAAATTGGTTTCAATCATTAGACTAGTAGCTAAGTTATAACCAATTTACCCAATTGGTTATAACTTAACTATTTTTCCCGACTTTAGTTGGGTGATGACTCTAAAGTTGTTTTCAAAATAAAAAGAAATGGTTTTCTTAAAACCCTAGTTGAGGATCGGGATTAAACGGGTAGGGTTTAAAATTAGCCAATTTAAAAAAGGCCTAATTTATAAAAAGAATTGGGTGGGTGAAAAACCAGGCTCAATAGATGGAACAAAATTTCTCTTCATTAGTTTCTTCATTAAACTCCATGTAATGTCTTTAGTATTGAAAATCATCTATATCTTCTCATTTTTCCACTTAGCTTTTGAAAGACCTCTAAATTGCTTAGAAATTATATCTTCTTTCTTATGGCTAAGATATGGATAATTCCAGGATATGCGATCTATTTTAAATTTTAAAATTTAAGTTCTCATCTAGAGAACCACACCTACTAAAATTTGCTAATAGTGCTTTTAACTTTTGAAACATCAAACCCTTAAATTGAGCATCATAAGTATATGTACTGGCCAAGTACAACTAGGTAATAAACTTTTTTCTTTTTTTTTTTTTAGACAAGAACAACTATGAAATCAAAAGAATGAAAGAACAATAAGGAAAATTTATAATAGAATAAGAAACTAAATTAGGGATATGGATGAATTTGGAATTGGTGTTATGGTTACCAATTCTAAATTGAACTAATGAAATTAATTCTTAGATCCCAAGAGCTCTGTTACCAAACTAATAGAGAAGCAGAAGCTTTGATACCAAATTAATGGAGAAGTGGAAGCTTTAACACTAAATTGATGCATGATCACTAGTGCAGGATTCTAGATCTGTACGAATCAACATAGCAAACCCTGACCCATTGAGTCATCTAGCATAGAATCAACGATATAATTGAACTTGATCTGATGTTAAGAATCCCAAAAATCTTGGTATAATTCGATAGAAGATACCTTAATCCTTTGATTGAGTAAATTCATGAACCTTGGTATAAAGACCATAACCCGATGGATTATGCTAACCAAATAACCTTACTATAGTGAAGAACACAATTAGATAAGATTCTTGATGAGTTCGAAAGTTTTCAAAAGAACTAAAGAAAAGAGATGAAATTCTTTCTCAATATTATCAAAAATGTCAAAAGGTCAAATATTCTCAAGATCCTCCTTTTTTATGAGAATAAGATACATATTTATATAAAAAACTCTAACAACCTTAAGGCAATTAGGTAATTGAACCTATTAAAAACAAAACTTAGGATAATTACTTATGACTCTCAATAAATAATAAACAAAACTAAGAAAGAAAAAGTAATTCATAAAATAATATAACAAGAATTTGAGGTAGCATATAAACATGTATACAACATTAAACATTATACACAACATATACAATTGTGTATGTTTCAAACATATGATGTGATTTAAAGCTGGCATGGAGAAATACAATGTGTTCATTCCCTTAACATCAATACATGGTATGTATAAGGACCATTGTGAAATACATGGTGTATATTCCTAAACAAGTGAAAATACATGGTGTTTATTTCACTTGTTCTCTTTCATCTAGATAGCCATGGAGTGTATTATTTTAGCTTAGATTTGATGTCGTGCATGCATTACCTATGCCATCGCATAACATCTTGTCGAGTCTTATTTTGGTTTTCCTCAATTTAACCTATATTAAATTTAACTCGCTTAATATAGATTACTTGATATTAAATTAAGGAAACATTTTTCTAAAAGATATATTTTAAAAATTAGAGTTGACAATCAATTTAACTGGTAAAATAATGAAATTAGGGTTTCCTGATAGGAAAACCTTAATTTGGCTACTGATTCGCGAATTTTCTAAAAGAATAATTTTAGAAAATTGATTAGAAAAAAAACTAAGTTCAAAGGCTAACTTATTAAGACTAAGTCACCATGGAAAAACAATTAAAAAAATTAATGGGCTTTATTTGTATATTTTTTCTAAAAATATTAAATATATACAAATATATAAAATATAACTAAAATGAATTTTTTATTACAAATTTTTCCAAAAGAAAAGAAACAAAGTTTTTTTTTTTTTAATTTTTTATATGATTGCTTCGAAAGTGCTTATGTACTCGCCAGTTAGAATTAAACGAACGTAGTTCTTTCTTATAAAATATTTAGTAGGTAGATTTTTTTATTTTTGAAAATTGAGCCAGATTTATGCTTATTTAACAATTTGTTATTTTTTTAAATCCTAGAAAAATATAATTTCAAAAATCTATTAAAAAAACCTAACTAATTAAATTTTTTTGAAAACTTCGATTAAGATTTTCTTATTTAAAAATAAATCACTACGTATCAGAAAAATATCTTTTCTAAATTCTATATGTAATATCTACTAAGAAATGTATCTAAGTTACTTGATTTTTTTTTTTAAATTCAATTTTACTAAAAAATGTAATTTAGCTAAATTATAAATTTTTTTGATAATTATCTAAAAAACATAGCAAATGATATGATGATTATTAAAAAATATAAAAAAACTTGTACTAACAAAAGAATTAGTCAAAATAATTAAATTAATTGATAAAAAATAATTAATTAAAGAAAACAATTTTTATTATCTAAATGAACCAAGTTGCTCGTAATTGGCATAATCTTATTGATTGTATCGTAATCATCTAAACTACATTCATGTGCTCGGTATGTGTATTGGTTATGTATGTGTAGCACTGATCGTAATCATATGTGGCAGTGAATTGTGTGCTTGTGTTTGATGCATGAAATCAAGTGATTGTGTGAGCATATGTAAAATCAGGTGATTATGCAAATGTATGTGACGTGTGGTATGTTAGTAGTATGTAGAGTGGTATGTATGATTGTAGGTATTGTATGTCGTGAGTGCTCGGTCATGTGTGTGTGGCCGTATACGTAGTGTGTTGGCATGTGGGCAAGTACTGTATGTGAACATGTGGTATCAGGGTGTAGGGACATGTTAGTTGGGTGAGTGATGGGTAGTGTGTGATCGAGTGTGTGAGATCAGTAGTGTTAACGTGTGGATGTATTGTGTTCAATTGGCGTATGGGTGTATATAGTAGTGGTGAGATGGCATTTTGAAATTAGTTATAGTGGGGATTTGATTCATTAGAGATAGATTTGCTAATTGATTTTAGATTTATGATAATTTCCTTTGGTAGTGCTATGTTCATGCGTACTGTTATGTTTGAGTTAGGGGCGGTAAGATAATACAGGGGTGTAAGTGAGGTGAGTGATTAGTGAAGTGAAAGTGGAATGATTGTGTTGTGTGGCAATGAGGGAAACAGAGTGCTCAGTGAGTGTATGTTTGATAGTGAATGTGTATCATGAATATGTGTTTGTGTGTTGGGGATTCTAAAGAAATATTTTTTAAACTTTATGATAGGAATCAACCCCTTAGACCGATTATAAGAAGTTGAGCTAGAGGACTTCAAGGGCTTTTCAAGACAGAGACTCCTATCCCAATTTGACCTCTAGCTTACCTATTTATCAAATCCTCACATGTGTCCAATATGCTCTTGCCTAGTTGCGAAGTCTTGACTTAGGAGGTAATCTTGGAAAGGCTAGCTGAGTAGAGCTCTCTAACCAACTACGGGTGCCTAACTCCAATTTAGCTAGCTTTTTAACCAGATTGATTGGCTCTCGACTCGATCTAAATCAGGTCGGCCCTTGATTACCAGCACTTCCTGTTTTCGCTTACATTGTATCATATTCTTGATGTCTAACCACTAAGCGACATCTAAAATGATTATTTCTTTTCCGTATTAAATATTCTTTGTCTCTTTTACCTTTTTAGTATGTCTTATGTAACCTAGTGTAGAATACCCTTTTATCTTTTCATACATGTAAAGTAACCAAAGTGGATGGGTGTATAAACCCCCATTTTTCTTGTATACAGGATCATCATCTTGAATAGAGAATTATTTATTTGAGTAACCCTAGTATTTTCGTTATTATTCATATCTTATCTATTCTTTTTAGCAGGGAGTAGTGACAAGTGACCCTTCAATTCGGACCAATGTGTCATATCCGGTGAATGATAGGTTGAGTAGGATTGAGTGGTGCGTCATATCTATTTGATAATTGCCTGAACTTTGCTAACCTTTTTCCTACTTGTTTTGATTTACTTTGTTGTAGTGCCTCTCCATGTATTCGGGCCCAGAGATGCATTAAGGCTCACTATTTATAAGCCACACAATTGAATCTTTGGTATCTTTTTAAATATAGATTTGATCTCAAAAAACCCTAGATGCTGAAGATACGATTTAGATTTTTTGATGATTTGACCTAGTTTCCTATCTTGATTTAGGCTTTCTATCTTTTCGGCTTGACTCAATCCAACTTGATTTAGCTTAATAACCTACTTAATAAATCATAAGTTTATTTTAACCCAATATAAGTTAAATAAAAATCTACTTTCTATCGGACTGGATTGAAGCATTTTAATGAAGCTTGATCCTTTAATGACTTTAGAATTTATTAAATTAAACATACATCATTATCCAATTCGACTTTAAACAACTCAACTCAACTTGACTAGATAACTTGACACTTTATTTTTTATTTATTATTTTTATTTTCATTTTTTTATTATTTTATTATTTATTATTTTTTAACCTACCCCAATAAAAAGAATAAAATAAAAAATAGCAAAAATAAGGTACCTATAACTACCCCTCTTTGTAGTAAAGTTCGATTAGAACTTCGCTATAAAGACAAAAGAGATACCTATTTTTGCTTGGTCCTTGTTTGAATTGGCATGGTAAGGACTTTGATTGTTAAACCAATTGGGTCTCGACTTGAAAGGTTGGGTATCCTTAAGAGGATAGGTCTCTTTAAGGATTTGTTGCTCAAAAGTATAAATCTTTTGAAGACAAGATAAGATGACATTCTATTAAAGACAAAATGAGATAGCGCTCTCACGAGTAGGTAGTCTACTAAATGACTAGACGGCGCTCCTTTAGGAAAGTGATCTAAGAAGGAATAGGTAACTGCTCCTATAAGCAAGCGATCTAAGAAAGGAATAGGACAACGCTCCTTTGAGCAAGTGATCCTAAAAAGGAATAGGATAGCGCTCTTTTGAGTAAGTGATCCTAAAAAGGAATATGACAATATTCCTTTGAGCAAGTGACCCTAAAAAGGATTGGATTGTGCTCCTATGAGTAGGCGATCCAAGATTACTATATGAAATGGACAACGTACTAGAGGGCAAGCGATTCATGAATTTCAAGGACTTTAATAGTTTTGACAAAATAATTCAAGACTTGAGTTTGAGGGATTTTGATGCTTCTTTGAAAATTTTAACTTTTTCTTTTTAAAAAATCTCTCCCGATAATTTTTTAAAAAGGTTTCGTTTATCCTTTGAAAAGTTTTTTTTTTTCTTTTTTCTTCTTTTTTCAAGAAATAAAAAAAAAATAAAAAAAACTCTTTGATGGAAAATTGTGTTGCTAACAAGTAAGAAAGTCTCAAAGACTCTAAGGATCATAAATAAGGGGTTGGCTTGCCCCTTATCCATTGATCACTCATTTTTTCAATCTTGTTTCATAGAGCATAATTGATGATTCTTAAACTTTTTAGAAACATTAATTTCAAACTTAAGGTTAAAATCATTCATGTTTTTAAGGAAGTACCCAACTGTTCTTTAATTTTCCATTAAGGGGATAGATATCATTACTTGAAATGTTTAGCCAAACAAGACTTCCTTGCACTCTTATAGGTTTATTTTCACTTTCAACATCAATTTTAAAAATTGTAGCCTATCTTGTAAGTGGTACATTCTAATTAACCAATAAAGTCTTTTCTAGGTTTGCAATATAAGGCTTTTGGTTAATAGTTCGAGTAAATGAATATCAATATACTTAGCCAATTTTGAGGAAATTATATATAACCTATCTCGGGTTTACAAGCTAAGAACCTTTGAGATACTAAATATAGGCTTACCTTAGTTTCATAAGCAAATTTTGCTAAAGATCAGTCAATTTCTTTAGTTAAAAGAGTTTCATAAAAGCTGGTATAGTGGGTGGGATTATAAAATGAAGGCTTTGCTTTTAGGCTTAGAAATTTAAAATATTTAGTCCTTATATATCATTCATAAGTTTGGACTCTAGGGTTATTGGCAATTTGGCTCATGCTTTGAAAGTGATGACCTTGCTAATATTTTCTTATTTTTTTCCTTTTTTTTTCTTTTCTTTTTCCTTGTTTTTTTTTCAAGGTATTCACCTTCCATCATTGAGTTTTCACTTGATGGGATTCAAAGTCCTAAAAGGTAGGTTCAAGGTATATGAGCTTCGGATGAGGTGTGTATGGTTTTGGAGTGTTTCTAAGAAATTCATGGGCTTAAGGTGTTTGAATGAGTGCATAGGCCTAGGTGAGATATTTATGGTTTGAAGTTTTTCTTCATCTTAAAGAAATTGAATTATCTATGACAATATTTGCTTATAAATTGGCACTACCAAGGCAAGTATAAGTTAGTCTACTCCTTTTCTCTTGATTAATGGCCCTATCCTCCTGATTACCCTAGTATAAGGTGGTTCTTGGCAGGGCTAATTTTAAGAATAATCCCTAAAAAAGTCAAATGGGTTTTCAAGGGATAATTATGTTTAGGGATAATGAAATGATTGCCTAATATCATTTTGACATGTGTACTGAGTTCAAGATGGACCTCATTTAAGAAATGAGCTCAATTACTCACATTGTGTTGCTTAACTCTCATGTGTGTTTAAGACATGTTTGTCTCTTTTTATCCTAAACCTTTCAATTAATGTGTTACCATTCCCTTAGGTAGAAAATTTTAAATTTTGAGTTTACATTTACTTTATCCATTTTCGCTCGTTCCAAGTCTTATATGAAGTATTTCAATAATGAAGGGCCAATGGCATGCCCATGTTGAGCTTAGCTAAGTGTACATCATAGAAAAACAAAGTGCACAAGAAAAACACTTTATTCAAATAAATCTTACCTCCAAAGTGAAAGATTATTCTAAAAAGAAATAAATACAGAAACTAAAACTCTTTTCCACTTCTTGCCCCCCTAAATCTATCACTTCTTTAAACTTGGCCCATTTAGTTGAATTGATCTTTTGGAGGTAGCCCGATTGCCTCAAACCGTCAACACCCGATGTTGGAGGTTATCTGTTTGATGCCCTTAAGTTAGGGATACTATTGCCCATAGACTCATCAATCGCTAGAAAATTTGGTTGGATAACCTTGGCATCAATCAAATTTTGCACCTTATGCTTCAATTTCTAACAGTCTTCTATGGTATGCCCTACTTGGCCCACATGATATTCATACCATTTGTTGGGGTCATGATCCCTTGGCTTGTATTTCTTTGTTGGGTTTTCACATGCCAGTAGTCCTAGATCTCTTAATTGCTTGAACAATTGGGTTATTAGAATCTTGAACTATGTAAGTTGCCTCCTTTTATTGGGGATGGGCTTGTCTTGATTTTAGGCTTTCCCAATTAACACATTTTCTCCTGACCTCTCTTTCGTTGAATCATCCTCATGCTTAGGGTGTGATGTCCTATTCGTATTAAGATGTAGGTTTTTGAGTTGCTTGAGCAAATAACCTATTTCCATTTTTGTACCTGTGAGCCTTTCTTCTAATATCATCAACTTTTCTTATAGGGATGCAACCTTGTTTTTCATATCATGGCAGTAACATACCTCTTGGACTTGACTATTCAAATTTGTTTCTAGCATTTTTTCCAAACCTTGTATCATCTTAATAGTGGGCTTTATGTAGAATTTGGGCTTT
Organism: Lumnitzera racemosa; assembly: GCA_024138005.1. Lineage (NCBI taxonomy): Eukaryota > Viridiplantae > Streptophyta > Magnoliopsida > Myrtales > Combretaceae > Lumnitzera > Lumnitzera racemosa. The sequence goes on from JAMXBC010000007.1 coordinate 32,709,430, forward strand.
GGATCCATAACGAAGTCTAACTAAACCAATTTTTCATGAATCAAATCTTAGACTTTATTATTTAACTCCCAGCATTGGTCAGTAGCATGCCCCTAATAACCTATGTGGTACTCATATTACGCATCGGGATCGTATTTCCGAGGTCTATACCCTGGTGTTGGAATATTAGGATGTAGCAAACCTTCTTCTTTTAGGCGGTGATAAACCTGAGATATAGGAATCGGGATGTGAGTGAACCTCTTTCTAGGTGATTTTTGGCTTAGCTTATTTTCCATGAGCTTTGGGCTAATGCTTAGAGCATTAGGGTCCCGTATCATTAGATAGGACATCATAGTGTTCACAGTGGCCTTTGAATCCAACAAAGCCAATCCCTTCCTTATTAATCTCTCCACTTTAATAGCATCTTCAATGTAACTACTGGTTGCAACTATGTTTGCAAATGTGGAAGCGGTATGGCCTAAGAGGTGATTATAACAAGGTTCACCTAATGTATGGATGAATATGTTAATCAATTCATTTTCTAGCAATTGTACTATAGTATAAGCAGTTATAGATCTCCATCTCTGGGTATACTCCTTAAAGGACTTGTTCGACTTCATTTTCATGTTATTCAAATCCATTAGGGAAGGGACTACTTTTTCATTGAACTTGTACTATTGATAAAAGGCTCGAGCTAGCTTATCCTAAGTATTAAGCTTAACTACATCTTATTGGGCATACTAAATCAATGCTAGCCCAATTAAGCTATCTTGGAAAGTTTAAATCATCAACAGCTCATGTTTAGAGAATTGGGTCATCTTGTAGACATAAAGCCTAAGGTGAAGTTTAGGACAATCTGTTCCATCATACTTTCTGAAATTTGGTACTTTAAACTTCTTGGGTAACTCATGATCTTTAAAAGTACAAACATTACTTAAGCCTAAATTGCTCTATACATTGTGATCTTTAAGAATTCCCATTTTCTCTTCAATGTTCTAAAAGATTTCTTCTTCCATCTTGATCAATTTTTGCTTCAATTCCTTCCCCAAGCCTTTCCTACTATTGTTGAGCTCATGAACTGGCAACTCTTTAGATTTGTTTACCTCAAATTGTATGTCAATAGGCCCTTAGGCTTAGGTATGGGCTATGGTCTCGACTTGCTTCGGATGCTTACTTAGAACCCCTTCGCTTGTAGCTATTCTTTGTTTAAGAGCTTCAGATATCTTAGTTTTGACAATGAGTGATTATGGGCTTCAAGTTGGGCCAAATAACTTAAAAAGCAATTTTTCAAAGCCTGCAAGAATTCTTTCTTGTTAGCAACATTGCATTCCTTTTTCTTTTTAAATCGAGTTTTCTTTTTAATTTTGAAATCTTTTCTTTATTTTTTTTGAAAAATTTTATTAAAAAAAATAATGTTGGTTTTATGTTATAGAAGCTTAATATTGATATCGACGAATGTAAACTTAAAAAAAAAATGGAAACATTGGGATTGATGACCAAGGATGTAGGATGACGATAATATTACAAGGATGATAAGGAGAATTGAAAATTATTTTACAATGAAAAACTTATTGAATAAATGACACAAATATGATAACTCATGGAAAAAAACTCTATTGGAACCGTGACAACTTAATGGATAAAGACGAAGAATAAGAAATTAGAGACTTACAAAATTAATGACCTTAAGATGGAAAATAATTTACAATGGAAATCTAATGGTTAAATATTTTTTTTCTATTTTTTGATTTTTTCTATTTTGTTAATTCCTAATGTTATAGTATATATAGAGCATTGTAATAAAAATCAACTACGTAAATAATTATTATGAAACTGGTTTTTGATCATAAAATATCATTTTGAATATTTTTTTTTTTTAAATTTGTTTGAAAGCATTGAAAAAATGACAGTTCTATAATAATCTTTAGCATACCTAACTTTCATAATTACATTCCTAAAAAAAAATTTACAAGTTAATACTAAAGTTTTTTTTTTTTTTTTAACGTTGTCACATTATGGTACAGGAAGAATACTAATAATTTTGAGCCTTCTATGTTAAATATATATTACTTATGAAATAAAACAAAACTTACAAGACTCACGTATATTACAAAAGATAGCATATACAAATAAATATGTAAGTTAAAAATATAAAATAAATGTGATACAATATGCTATACATGCATGCAATATAATGGGGTTAGTCATTAATAAACTATAGGAGTAAAATTATTATAAACCTACGATTAAAGAGTATCCTTATATATAAGTGGATCCAAAATAAAATTTAAGAAAATAAAGCTCGTGAACATTTATATATATAAGGGTTACTAATTTTTTTAATTTTCTCTTTTTTGAAAAAGAAAGCCAAATTGACTATGAATTAATCAAACGTTTCCTATAATTTAGAAATGACTATCCCTTTTTAAAAAAGAATGATATAGGAGGATAAAGTCTATGGGTCTTAGGGTCTATAGCTTTAAAGATTGTCGAAGAAAAACCTATTGAGCTATATTGAAGTCTAAGTGGGCTCGTCTATCACTGCTAAGTGGGAGTAAAGATCCCAGCTACCTAAGGGTTATATAATGGCGGCCCACCTTAAGTTTCTAAGATGACTTAGGTTCAACCACATTTAAGTATGTAAATAGTTATTAAATTAAAGTATTTTAATGAAGCCCAATTCTTTAATGACTTTAAAATTATTAAATTAAAGACGTACTATTATCCAATTTAACCTTAAATGATTGGACTTAACTCGATACGACTTGATCCTTTATTTTTATTTATTATCTTTTTTTTATTATTATTATTATTATTATTATTATTATTATTATTATTATTATTATTATTATTATTATTATTATTATTATAGCTTTCGTTTTTATTATTTTATTTATTTATTATTTTTTTAACCTAGTCCAATAAAAATACTAAAATTAAAAATAGCAAAAATAAGGTGTCTACACACTCCTCATGACTTTTATCTACTTTGGTGATTATTACATAAATATTGTTCCTCCTTATCAACTACTTATTGGCCTAAGTGCATAAACGACTATTCCAAAAGATTAGGCCTAGAACCTAGACTCAATGCTAGGGTATCGCTTACTAGGTTAAACGACCAAGTAGCATACAACAACTAATTATTAAGTCGAGTATGTTTTAGTCCAATTATTAAAGCTCTATCTTAATAAGAAGTAAGCATGGTCATCACGTACATGTATTAATAAGCTCGATCCAACCATTTGTAGGGAATCACAATATCTTATATGAATCTATTAAGATTAAGGAAACACATATTAGCTTTTAAGGTACAAGCTAAATAAGTCTTGTTTCAATTATAGTGGTTTTAAACTAGTTTTAAGGGTGAGATAGTGAATCGGTCCTAGGTGAACTTGTTATGGAGGTGAACTAGTTTTGCAAGCTTCATGAACCAACACATTTAATTCATCTAATATTCAAGTCCTTTACTTTAGTTATTATAAATCCTTCATCTTGACTTTAGTCATCTTAAGCTTAGCTCTCTCATACCATGTAAAGTTTCTAATAAAATTTCTTGTTTTCTTCCAAAACTTTGATTTTGCCATTTAAACAAATAAAGATAGCCAAAGTTTAATTCCATTTAGAATAGTTCCTTGGGTAGGAGCTGGAAATGAAATCCAAATGTTAAGATAATGGTATTTGTTCCTAGTCATGTGTTGTATTTTAAATTTGAACCTCTTTTTCCAAATAACCCATTTTTCCTTAGTTAAGTGTCTCTTCTTAATATGTTAATGAATATTTTAATTGTAAGATTGTTATTTGAATTTTTGTGAAAATAAGAGTTTTCTACTCATTTATGCATTTAAATACACATGTAATGGAATTTAACTGTCTAGATATAATACATAAAACCTGCATCACAAATTCATCTTTTGGAGTTCAAATCATAAATAATGGCTTTAAAATATTAGTCCATACTCTAAAATTAGTTAATCAACATAAAGTTCCAAACTTTATACAAGAATAGGGCAATGTCCTAAGAAAACTAGGAGGTCAATTTGTGAGCTTCAATCCTCCCTTTAGATCATTACCTAAACCATACCTAAATTTTAAATCAACACATCTTAACTCTGAACAACATTGTTACAAGCATGGAAACACTTCAAAATCCTATTAGCAATAATAAAATCAAAATGAGACTAATTAATCACCTATTAACTCTACATGTTACCAACATTAGTTACATAATCTCCTATATATACCAATTACTTGAGAAGACTTCACTTGATTTAAATATCAATCATTTCTCTTCTTGAATAGCCTAAATAGACATTGAATAAACCTCAATTAGCTTTCCTCGTTAACTGATTGGTTAGTTAAAATATCATTCAAAATCATGTTTAAAGCATACAACTTATTTTAGCATCTCTAAAATGATTTCTATCATCAAAACACTACAAGAGATAAATATTTAACATAGAAAACCCTAAGAACTACCCTCTTAGACTTCATTCATCATGCCAACAACAAGTTGCACACTACCTCATCTGCTTTAATTACGCTAACAATAAGCTATGAATAACAAACATCACAACCCAAACAAAATTCAATTACTTAGCTAACATTTAGTCACATCTAACATCAAACCAAAAAATATGAGTGATATATCTAGAAATAGATCTAGCAATTTCATTACCCTTGTTGCTTATATACATATCCCACTTTAAAAAATGATTACCTTTGTTTTCTAAGCTCAAAACAACCATAATTCGTATCTTAACTTAGCACAAGTAAGCATGATTGTGAAAATTGCAATTCTATTTTTTATTTAGATGTGTAGAGTTGGTAAAATTGTATAGAATCATGCAAAGCTAGTAAAACCATAAGCCTGTAGAATTATATATAAAAATTCATAATTTTACCAAAATGTTACCCTAAACTGGTTTCATATTCATTTTAACTAAGAAAAACATCATAAAATCATAAACTCGTAGAATTGTATAATTGACTCATGGTTTTTTATAACTGTACAAGTTTTTTACCTAGTTTTAACTCCAAAATTAATTAAGTGTTGCAAACCTCACCTTTAAGCTTATAAAACTTAATGGGTAGCTCATAAGACCAACTTTTAGGCCTTCATTTGTGGTTCTTCTAAGTAAACACAAGGTAGAAGAAGAAGATTAAGCTTTGTCTTGACATTAGCTAGCTCAGTACATATCTTTCCTAGCTAATAGAGCTTTAGGGTTTTAGAGAGGTTAAGCTCATCGTAGAAACTCAAAGAAGACAAAGAAATGGAGATAAAGGGAAAGTGAATTGTGAAGGGTAAGGGATTGGATTGGAGGTTCCCAAAAAAAAGAGAGAGGGAGAGAGAGAGAATAGTGTTGTTTATTAGTTTTTGCTAGTTTAGTAAAGAGAATTGGGACTTAAAACATCCAAGTGCAGGCTTGCAAAACAAAAGATAGTGAAGGGCATCAGGGTATTATTCGATATGACCACTCTGATACTTAAGTTAAATTGTGTTCAATAAAGGAAGAATGAGAAAGGTACAGAGCCAATAAGCTAGAATACTTGAAGAATTTAAGAGTCGTTATGTGTCTATGAGAAAGGTGCTTTACGATTAGTGGAGTTCCCTTATTTATAAGGAGGAGCTAGAGAGAATATAGAGCACACATACTTTCATTGAGATATCTACTAAGTATAGGACGTGGGTATCATGCAGGCAATCATGTCCCAAGAACCTAGGAGTTCTCTTATTGATGGAGTCAAGGAGCTTTATCCATTAGATGTTCTTCAATTGTTCTTATCTTGAGGAGAGGTTTGACGTGAAGCAACCTTTTTCCCTTGACTTGTTATATCCTCATATAGGTTAGGCAAGGAATTAGATATGTTAGTTAAGGAAGGATTATCTTAGCTATAGGCCTAAACAGGTTAGCCCAAGGCTTTTTAGGTTCGGTATAAGCCTAAAGGACCTATGTCCAAAATCTCCCATTAACACTTGTGCCTTCTACCCTTGTAATCTCTTTGAGAAGAGGTTAACAAGGAGATCATAAATTAGATGGGCTCCTTAAGTGAAAGCTAAGCCATTCTTTGTAACTAGAGCTTTAACTTTTCGGTAAACACAACCATTGCGACAGATTGAGAATCTAGGTCAATGGAGTGGCCAACGGTATATGTTGCTTCGCCTAAGCTCATAAGGTTATATTTGGGCACTTGTGTTGATTTGGATTAAGTGACCTACCTGAGTTAGACAAGGACTATTCTTAGTTAACGTAGTTAAGAAGCTATCTTGCTTAGGTTGGGACCCATCCTTAAAAGGTTGTATGATCTTATCGCCTAATTGAGGCATCACTTATCTTGAATAGCATGTACTAGTGGTCCATCAAGGCCAAGTACCATACTGGGTGAGGCAACTTGATGAGGCCCAGGCTTGTGGAAAGATTGAGTACTAGGGGTGATGTATCCCCTTGCTTCGAGTTCAGTAAGGGTTTATGCCCCCCTTCTACCTCTACCCAAAAAGCTGTCAAGTATTTACAAAGTCCTTCTTAGATTAGAGTACGTGGAATATGGAAGGGTAATATATTCAAAGCTTGTCATGGAAGGCAAACTTTTTAAATTACTCTTTTAGCATGTGCATCGAGGTCCTATTAATGTGACTTGATAGCTGTCATGTTATTGTAGTTATGTGTTTAATTGAAATTGTTTTGTCAGGAAGATCTTAACCGCTCAATTTGATTGCGAAATGCATGGGATTTGAATAGTGGAATGTCATGTTCATTTGGTTCCTATTAACCACTTGTTCACTCTACCTTTATGTGGAGCCTATAAATACCCTCTTAGGAAATCTTTTTCCACTTTTACAATCAATTGTATTCACTTCACTTTTAAACTTCCTTCAAACCTTTTAAAATTCTCCACTCATCTACCTTCTTTCTTCTACTTGTTCAAAATGTCTTATTCAGGTAATTATGAGTTAGACCTCCTCTAATTTGATGGTATAAAGAAATCCTACTCCTTTAACAACGGTGAAAAGAGAGGTTTCGTCAGTGTTGATACGGGTGAAGAATCAATCCTTAGGAGATTTAGACATGGAGATCGATAGGTCACCCTAATCAAGAGCCTGCTATAAGATGTTTACCCCAACGATAAGTATGACAAAAAGGAACTCATAGATAGCTATATGAGGCCTAGCAATGATTTGTCCCCTAGTAGGTGTTATAGTGCCCTTAAGGGGAAAGAGATAAGTACTGCCAAAAGTACTATATTATTGTGTATTTGGTTGGCATGGAATTGTACGTACCCATCAGCCCTAGTTTCCAAGAAGCATTTTTTCTTGTATGAGAAATGCTTCAAACAAACTCAAGATGTGACTCCCCTTCACCAAATTTGAAAAGGAATTGTTCGATTATTATTGAATTTGTTGCACCCGTATTACTCCTAATGGATGGAGGATTATCGAGGCTTTTCAAGCCTTATGCAAGTACCTAATAATGCAAGCAACATTGTAGTTATTCAAGTATTTCCTCTTGTAGAAAGGCAGTGAGGGATGGATGTACTTGGAGAGCCATCTTGATAGGAAGCTATTTATCGGTCAATACTCCTCCATAAAGCACTTGAAAGATAAGTTCATGGTCATAGAGTTATGTTCCGATGCCGACTTTTGGATGTGGTGAACTCCTTTGATTAGTATAGAGGCCATTAAGAACCTTGGTATGAGTAATACCAAGGTTATCTTAGTGATTGAGGTGTTCAAAGGTTTGAGGTCCAATAAGATGATCAACTCAACGAACCTTATTTGCAAATACTATTCTAAGCCAATTAGTAAATTATTCTTTAGATAGAGAAGGCCATGATACAGAAGTGGTTGGAAGGTATTGCTTCTTGTTCTTTATTATACTAGGATCCTTCGTTATCCTTATGCAGGCTTGTTGAGAATAGACTACTTGATTGTTGTTGCTAAGGAATGAGGATTTCTCCCTGCACGGGCTCAGGATTGATGGGTTAATGTATAGTCATTCTCAATTTTTATGCTAATGTTTAGCCATCTTTTTGCAGGTGAGAAACTATCTCATAAGGATGAAGGTAACCTCTTGAACTGGGGGGAAGCTAGGAGGAAGGTTAAAAGATAAGCAGCCTTAGTAGTAGTTCATCTTACAAGGTAAAAGCTGGTTGCTAAAGCCACTTACAAGAAGGAGGTGGTGATCTTAGATGCCATCCCTTAGGCTTCCTCGATAAAGCAGTAGTCACCCTTAGCTCATATTACCCTTTTAACTAAACAATTGTCGTCATCAATTCCTATAAACGTGCAATGATAAGGACCTATTATGTGCTCTTGAGCTTGAGGACTTGCTTCTATGGTTCCCTGAGCTGTTCGAGGAGAGTAAACTCAAAAGAGCAATGCATTCTCCAGTTTGACCTGTCGAGTTACTCTGCTCTCCACCTCACCTAAGAGACTACCGAAGTAACTAACTTGTTGTTGAGCTGACCCCTCCATGATACATTAGTCACAGGCCAAGAACCAAACCCATGTACTGCCAACCTACTACATTATTAAGGCTAGGCTAACTACAATCTCAAGTCGACCATCTAAAGCCAACCTAACAATAAACTACCTCATGAACCAACCCTTCCTTAGTTCAAAACATTTGAGCTATCGAGCTTGACCTGATCTATTCTAAACTTAGCCTATTTGGCAAGAAATATCCTTGGGACCACATAATGTACAAAAGACATGTGCTCCATTTTTCTTACATCCATACTATCCTTTTGTAACCAAATATACAATTCTATTCTTCTAAATTATTCCTTTTTCATTTTTTAGTAGGAATCTTTTGTAATTTACGTAAACCTAGGATTGACCTTAATTGGGTCATATAAATACTTATAAATTACAATAATCACAATAATAAATGGCATTGATATTTAGATATTCCCTTCTTGCATGATCTAAGTGTCCTTGCTTACTCTTGTTACTCCTATTTGATCATTGTGAGCGTGGATTGGTAGTGAGTGTCTTTTGACCACACCTATGCATAATATCAAGCGTAACTTGAGCTCATGTGAAGCATTGGTGCATTATATCCATCGATGGTGCATGAGAACCCTTGATCAAACCTTCGACTACCATTTATCTTTTGAAACATCTCGAGGTTTGGATCCATCCCCTTAATTTGTGCAATACTGGATGTCGTTGGCTATCTGTATCATCTTGGTATCAGAGCTTGATTATGGTCGAGTCGAGTGAGTTACTGTTGAAAGTTAAAGTATCTTACTACTGTTGTAAAAGTGTTTTAGGAATTGCTTATGGTTATTGTGAGTGTTTAGCACTAAAGAAATTTGTTGCTATGTTTTCCCCTATTTCTTGTATGCAAAAATAAAGTGTGAGCATTTGATTGTTTGTTATATGTTGGTTGTATTAGCTGTAGGTGTATTTGGCCTTATTTTTTTTTTTTTTTTGTAGAAGGAAATTTTGAGTTGTCTTAGCCATTAATCTACTATAATAGTTAATAATGTCTAATTCTATTATTCAAGGAGCTATTGGTAACTAAGAGAGTAGTATTCGAAATGGCTAAGTTCAATAAGGAAGCTTCACACCCGTGTCTACAGATGATTGACTGGATAGACTTACTGACCTGGTGACTAGTTTGGTAACTACCATAAATGAAGATGGAAGTGCTAGAAATGATCTTTACTAAGGAGAGCCAATGAACAGCCTAAGAGAGTCAATGGTCGAAATGCCCAAGCTAATGCTTAGGCTCGACTACACTGAGCTGGAAGAGTAGAAAGAGTTATTGGGTGTAGACTACCATTGGATGGGATTAAAGAGGAGGATGAGGAAGAAGATGATGGAATAGAAGAGTATTATGAGCCCAAGGAGAGGAATGTCCGAGCTCCTAAAGTGGAAGGATTGAGGATGCATATCCCTAGTATTTTTAGAAGTGGTGATGCCAAGGACTACCTAGATTAGATAGATAAGATTGAGAAATAATTTGCATTTCATGAAGTTCCTGACATTTCTAAGGTCAAACTTGCTGTATTGGAATTTATCGATTATGCCACTTTATGGTGAAAATACTTACATGCCACCTGTAGAAGAGAAGTAAAACTTAAAGTTAAGAGTTGGGATGAGATGAAGAGAGTCATGAGGAGGAGGTTTGTCTTGAGTTATTATTTGTAGGATGCAATTAAGAGATTACAAGAGTTGAGACTAGGTGGATTAAGTGTAGATGCTATGTGAAGGAATTTTAGATGTTGATAATTTGATGTGAAGTTGTTGAGCCTAAAGATTGAATTGTATCTTGATTCATTAGTAGGTTAAAGTATGAGATTGGTGATATTATGGAAACTATGGACATTGGAACACTTGATGGGAATATTTGAGCTACATAGAGAATCAAAAGGCATCGATCAGGGAGACTCTGAACTTTTGTCAGTTAACCTATCATTAGCTGACCTATTCTAAGTAGACCTATATGATTAGAACTAAGTAATGTTGTTGAGACTCGACTTGATCAAGCTATTTGAGTATAGGAAAAGAAGATCTTGAGTAAGTTTGAGAAAATCCATAGCTCAGGAAGGACGATAAGTGAGATCAAGTGTTTCAAATGTCATGGATTTGGATACATGGTTGCCTAATGTCCAAATAAAAGAACCATGGTATTACGAGGCGAAGCACCAACTATTGAGGTAGATAGTATTGATGAGGAAATGGAAGAGACGAAAGAGACTAGATAGACATAATAGTCCAAGGAGGAGGAAGTCATCTATAGTGAGGAAAGTAACTTTATGCTTACTACCCTAGTATTATGGAGAAGAATGAGTGTGCGTCCTGTTCTTAAGGACGAACAATGAGAGAATCTATTCTTCATCGAATGTAAGGTGAATGGGTCGTTGTGTACATTAATTATTAATGGTAGTAGCTATACCAATATAGCATCTACCTTCGTGGTCTAGCAATCGAAGTTACCGACCAAGCCTTATAAGCTATACTAGCTCAGTGACAACGGAGCCCTTATAGGTAAATAAACAAGTGCTTATGCTGATCAATATTGGAAACTATCAAGATAAAGTACTTTATGATGTGTTACCCATGAGTGCATCACATATCCTACTTGGACAACCATGGATATATGACTAAAGCGTAATATACAATGGAAGAAAGAACACCTACTCCTTGGAGCACGAGGGTAGGAAGGTAAAGTTAAGCCTTATGATTATCGAATAAGTTAAAAGCATGCACACTCAATTGAGCTAAGTTTTGAAGAAAGAGGCTTTGGCGATGACCTAAGCTGAGATGAAGAAAGAGATGGAGCTAAAAATGCCAACCTATCCGCTAGTGAAAAGGTTACTTAAGATGAGGGATCTTGGGAGGAGTTACTACCTATTAAGGTGAAAACCTTATTAGATTAGTTTGCTGACCTATTCCTTAGAGAATTGCTTGAACGTCTACTACCCCTCTAAGGTATTGAACATGCAATTGACTTGCAGCCAAGAGTTATACTACTGAATAAGCTTGCCAATAAGTTAAATCTTAAATAGGCTGCTAAGTTGTAGAGACAAGTGGACAAGCTGTTGAAGAAAAGGTATGTGTAAGAGTCCTTGTTACGCTGGCCTTGTTAGTACCAAAGAAAGATGGGACATGGAGAATGTGTATAGATAGTTGAGCAATCAAGTGCATCACCATTAAGTATCAATGCCCTATACCAAGGCTTGATGATATGCTAGATAAGTTGAATGGAGCAAGAATATTCTCAAAGATTGATCTTAGATCAAGATATCATCAAATCTAAACACGAAAAGGAGATGTATGGAAGACCTCATTTAATGCCTACATGGATTGTATGAATGGCTTGTGATGCCATTGTGATTATCAAATGCACCAAACACGTTCATGCGATTGATGAAACATGTGCTTTAAGAACTGATTGGGAAATTTGTGGTAGTATATTTTGATAACATTTTAGTCTATAGCCCTGACTTAAAGACTCACTTTAAGTACCTTAAAGTAGTCTTCTCAAAACTTCGAGTTGAGAAGCTTTATACTAACCTAAAGAAATGTGACTTCTGCCTACCTAGAGTAATCTTTTTGGGATTTATTGTGAGTGGTGGTGGCATTTGCATTGATGATGAGAAGATAAAAGTGATTACTACCGGCCTAAGCCAACTTGTTTAGCCAACGCACGAAGCTTCCATGGATTAGCATCATTCTATTGTTGATTTATAAGGAATTTCAATGCAATTGTGGCCCGAATGATCGAGTTATCGAAGAAGCATGCTGAGCTTAGGTAGGGAGAGAAAGAATGGAGGAGTTTTGAACAAGTAAAGAAAAAATTGACTATACCCCTTGTCTTAGCTTTGCTGAGCTTTGACAAAGTTTTTGAAGTAGAATGTGATGTATTAGAACTAGGCATAGGTGCTATGCTGATGTAGGAGAGCTGACGAATTGCCTACTTTAGTGAAAAGATTCAAAGAGCCACCTTCAATTATTCTATTTATAATAAGGAGTTTTACTCCTTGATACCAGCATTATTTGTATAGCAATATTATCTGTTACTTAAAGAATTTGTGATTTACACTAATCATGAATCCTTGTAGTATTTGAAGAGCCAACCTAAGTTGTTTTGAAGACAAACCAAATAGGTCGAGTTCATGAAGGGATTTTCATATGTCATGAAGTACAAGATTGGAAAGAACAATGTAGTGTTTGATGCCCTATTGAGATGACATTACCTTTTGACTAAACTATAGGTTAAGTTTCTTAGCTTCTTGATGATAAAGGATTTGTATGTTGAGGATCCATATTTGGTCCAATCTATGCTAGATGTGAAAAGGGCCAAATATTAGATGACTATCATAAGGAGGAGGGCTACTTATTTAGGAAAAGGAGATTATGTATCTCGACTTGTTTCATGAGAAAGTTGTTAGTGCATGAGGTGCATGGAGGAGGATTGTCTAGACAATTTGGCATGTATTGAACCAATGAGGTGCTATACTCAAGTTTCTTTTAGCTAAAGATGATGAGAGATGTCCAAGTTGTGTTGGAAAGGTGTGCTACTTGTAGAAAGACAAAAAGTTCAATCGAGCAAGGATAATATTTACCATTGCCAATCCCGATCAAACCATGGTTTGACTTAAGCATAGACTTTATGTTAGGTTTGCCAAGGACGTCCCAAGGGAAGGACTTCATCATGGTGGTTGTAGACTGTTTCAGTAAGATGGCATAGTTCATACCCTGTTCTAAGACTAATGACGCTTTGGCTATCTCTTTTCTTTTCTTAGAGGAGGTTATCAAACTTTATGGAGTTCCTAAGACCATTGTTTCAGATAGAGACCTAAAGTTCATGAGCCACTTCTATAAGATGTTATGGAGATAAATGGGGACTAAACAATTGTATAGCATGTCTTGTCATCAACAAACAGGCAGAAAAACTAAGGTTGTCAATAGGACAATGGGAACTTTACTCTAGGTTGTTGTTGGTCAAAACATAGCCAATTAAGATCTATGCCTACCTATAATTAAGTTCACCTATAATAGGACCACCCATAATATTACGAACATGTCACCATTTGAGGTCACCCATTAGTTCAACCTTAAGCTCTCATTGGATTAGATACCTATTTCAAGCCTAGATAATGATCAACTAGCTATAGAAAGAGTTGAGGACATCAAGGCAATACATTAGAAGGTTGTAGAACATTTGAGCCAAGTTGCTACCAAGTTCGAGAGACAAGGTTGAGGATAGAAGAACAAAGAATTTCAGCCAAGTGATCTGGTTTGGATCCACCTTAGTAAGGAAGGATTCTTGAACTTAAGAAGGAGTAAGTTATCTCCCAGGGTTGATGAACCATTTAAAGTGCTTGAAAAGATCAATCTTAATGCCTACAGGGTTAAATTACCTAAAGAGTATGGAGTCTTTGACTCCTTTAATATTGCTGAGCTCCATACATATACTCATGAAGAAGAGCAACATAAAGTTAAGTTAGATTTGATCTTAAATCTTAAATAGCTTGGATGGGATGATAGGGATCACAGAACTCTCATATACTCTTGAGCTTAAGGACTTGCTCATATGGTTCATTCAGTTGTCCAACGAGAGTTAAACTCAGAAGAGTAATGCATTCTCTAGTCCAACCTATTAAGTGACTTCGCTCTTCACCTCATCCAAGAGACTACTTGATGGGAATCAAGTTATGGGACCCCTAACTCACAGCCTAGCTTGAGGACTAAAGGGGCTGGCATGATGAATCCTTATCTTCTAACCAATCCCTACAGAGGCCAAATACTTTCTTATCGAATCACCTTTAATGCTGTACCATATGACCGCCCATTATTCTATGGTAAACCGAGTTGATGATTATGCTCTAGTGTCAAGTTAACCTATCACTTGGTATCATCCTTATCGAAAAGTCAAGAGATAGAGAATCTAAACTAATTAAGCCATCCCTACTTGGACAAGCCCATTTGTCTGTACTTTTGTTCGCATCTCTTAGCAACCTTGCTAATGCAGCATCGCCACATGTATAATATCGTATGTAGAATCTGTAGCACCAATGATTGTTTTATTTATATATTTATTTTTACCCTTTTGTATGATATACATTGCTTCTTTAGGAAATGTCCTTATTATCTTTTCCCTTTTAGGCAAGTTACCCTAATGTATAGGTATAAATATTCTTATAATTGTAGATGTAATAGGCAGATTACCTTCAATGCACTTGAGTACTTTCTTCCCTGCGTAAATACTGTTTGCTTACTCTTGGCATCACTCTTATCCTTTTCTTTAAGCAACTTTAGGTGGCAAGTAACCTCATTGGACCAATTCATGTGTCATATCAAATTTTGCTGTGAATCCTTAGAAGTTCCATTAGTGTGTCATATCCTCTAAAGTTGTTCATGGGTTTTGCTTACTACTTTTCATTCTTCATTTTCATCCTTTTATACCTTTTCCCACTAACTCTTTTTGAGCTTTCAAGCTTGGACCCATCCAACGACCAGTTTTATCTATTATTGGTCACAGTTCGTAACATCTTGGTATCAGAGAGGAGGTTTCGTGTAAACTATAGTTAGTTTTTCTTGATGTTTTATTGTGCTCCGTTTCACGTGTGTGAAATAAAGTTAGTTACTATGTTCATTTGACTCTTGTGTTATTATCTATTCACTTTCTGAAGTGTTTATTTGAATTTTAAATCTGTGAGGAAAAATGACAAACCTAAGTATGAATGTTAGTACTGATGATGACAGTGGAGTTGTCTACCATAGATAATAATCTTAGGGAACTCCTAGAAGCATTGACAAGAGACTTGATGAGGTAGCTAACCTCTTAGTAGATTTGACTTGAGTTGTTCATGCATTGTCTTGCCGACCCACTAAGGTTGCACAAAACACTCCATAAGCTACTCAACCTGTTAGAGGTCAAAACCTAGCTCGACCAGTTCGAGGTAGAGGAGTTGGCAGACTAGTAAGGTAAAGGATAGACATGAGAGAGCTTGATGAGGAGGAAAAAGAGTATTTTGAAGAGGAGCGTGTACGAGTCCCTAAAACATCTGACCATGTGAAGTTTTGGATTCCAAGTTTCAATGGATTTAGGAATGCTAATGAGTATTTGGATTGGGAAGAGAAGGTAGAGTGTTTGTTTGATTACTATCAATATGAGGATTATGAGAAAGCGGGGACTACTACTATTGAATTTTTTAGATTTACTGTCATGTGGTGGAAGAATTTTCAGGCCGTGAGAAGAAGAGGGGGAAACTGATAGATTAACACCTAGCCCGAGATGAAGAGATTGCTTAGAAACAGATTTGTGTTGAAAATATATCTCCAAGATACTTTCACTTAGCTTCAAGAGCTGAGACAAAGAGGTTGAATTATTGATGAGTAGATTCAAGAATTCCAAATGCTTATAATAAGATGCAAAGTGGAGGAACCATTAGCCTGAACAGTCTTAAGATTTATTATTGGGTTGAGAGGAGACATCTGGGACATTGTGGAGCTCTAACGATTTGATACAATGGATGAAACTCTTAGGATTGCCCAATGAGTGGAGAGGCAAAGGAGCTGAGTAACGACCAAAATGCCAACTAGCTAGCCAGGACAGGCAAGTTACCGAGCTCAGTCTAGTATCGAGCTAAGCAAAAGGGTTGATGTTAGAGTTGAGTCGAAAGGCTGACCTAAAGATGTAATGCTAACTCTAATGTATGAGAAGGGGTAAGGGTTTGGCAAGAAGACTAGCTAGATCAAGTGCTTCAAGTGTTAAGAGTTTAGACATATGGCTACTCATTGCCTGTAAACCTCACAAATCTAGCTTTCTAAGTATAGAATCAAACCCCTAAACCGTAGATGAATTTCCTGAAGTCAATAGAGCTAGTGAGATTTAAAACTAATTAAAATCTCAATTCAAAACCTAAAGCGAATATGAAAAACCTTAAATTATCAATTGAGTCTCTAATTGCATATGAAGACCTTAAAACCTTAAGTATATGTAACTGCAAAAGTTAACCTCGAACCTACTTAAGATAATAACCCAAGATTTAATTGTATAGAAAACTTTTATACCCTAAATGTATATAAATACTAGAGATTGTGCTTGAAAGTGATAAAATGCTAAAAATATAACTTTAAAGATATAAAAGTACTAATTCACTATACTTTACTCTAAAACCCTAATTGACAATATATCCTTAGTATTATACTAAATCATTAGTAAAAGATCAAAGATAACTTTCAATCATTCCTAAATAAATATAATACTAAAGTAATCCATTAGAAACTAGTATATTGCATTATACATCATATACATCTTCTAATTATATAACTAAGTTAGTATTATAAGGAGTTAAGTGTTTAGTTGATACTTATATTATATATAGTAGGTATTAGTATCCTAAATGATATTCTTCATGATAGTTACATTAAGTAGTCTACCAAATGATGTATATAGGATATAAATACTTAGAGGAAGATTTCATTAACCATTATTACTAATCATTTCAATAAACTCCACATTTCCCTTCAATTCCTTAATTTTCTCCTAAATTTTCCTTAATTACCTCATTATGTACACACAAATTTCACTTAATTTCAAAGAGTTGACCAAGTCAACAAATTGTCATGTAGAGTCTTCTTACTTTCTCTTTAACTTTCTACACACTTTTTTTGTCCTATTTTGCCCTCTTTGTTGCCATCTATTTTATCTCCATCTAGACCCCACTTGTTTTCATTTTCGCACACAAAGGATTATACAAAACAACGCTCTTTTCACCTATCTTCAAATCGTCAACCCCTTTCCCTTTCCTTTTCCAAATTTCAAAACTTACTTCTATATTTCAAGGACAAAAGGTATGTTTTATGTGATTCTTCCATCTTATATAATAGCAAGTTGTATATGTTAGGTTAGCTTGAAGTTTACATGTAATATATACATGTATGTTGACTTGTATACATATACCTAAGTGTAGGAATACTTAGGCATAAGGGTAGAATACATGAGTACATATACTATATGTGTGTATTTTGATAGAAAACACAATATAATTGTAGTTATGCATATGAATAAGTGTAAGAATACATGTACACATATAGCATGTATATTCATATGGAGTAACTAGGTATGTACTATTAGAATACATAGTATAGATGTACATATACATATGTAAGAATAAAAAAAAAACCAATTGTACATAATCCTAGTAAGCCATGTACATGAATACCTACATAACCAAAAAGGAAAAGCATTTTAACTATACATATATATACCTTGCTAAATAAGTCCTTAAAGTGCAAAATATGAAATTTATGATGCTTTCTTAAGAGGGAAAATTACGTATACGAAAATACATATGTAACCGTATGTATATACGACTATATGTACAAGTATAAATATGGTATATGTATAAGTATACTAGTATATATATAAGTATAGTAAAAGTATAAGTATATACTTAGCATATGTATGCATGTACATAAGACACTTAAGCATGAAGTAAGGACTTATGTAAGCAAATGATGACCTAAGCAAATGATGACCTAAGCAATGACCGAATCAATTGATGACCTAAGTAAGTGATGACATAAGCGATAATATAAGCCTATAAAATAATAAAATATAAGATGACTTAATATATATATGTATACATATACATAGGGTCGAAATTTCTTTAAAATCTTAACATACATCCTAAATTGAATTAGTCTTAATTAAATACGTACATTGGTAATAACAATGTAAAATCATCTAAGTATAAGAATCTAATGGCTAATTAAATTATTAAGTACTAAAATATGATATAAACATAAGCAATAAGAAAATTTAAGTTTAAGTGGTTAAAATTTGAATAAATTTAGTCCATATTATAAAACATAGGTCTTAATGTCCAAAACGGACATTACCATGTCAATGTGCATCCGAAAATGATGAGAAACGACTATAAATTAGTAAATATCGAAAATAAAATGAAAAAATTACATATGATTAGCGATTAGGTTTAATCAAATAAAAACTTATAGTAATTTAAGTAGAATTAGGTAGATAGATATCTAAAAATGTTAGTTAATTCAATTACTTATTATCCCTGTTATCTTATAATGATTAGGGGATCTCGACGAGGACGAGGATCTTTCAATCGATTATTATGGCTAGAGCAAGTTATCATAGTCAAGTGAGTGCTCCCAATGACTCTATGCTTGTTTTGTGTTTATAGTTAGTGCACTTAAATTAAATAGTAATAACTTGATGCATGGGGATTTGGGATATGCATGTGTTTGATACTAATTGTTTATTGTAAAAAATATTGTTAAATACGATAATTGAGGATTGATTGTTACATGATTTAGATGGTTTGCAGATATTGATTGATCGTTACATAATTTGACTTAATTATATTTAGCTTATCTTAAATTAAAAGGGCTATGCATTATCTATGCATTGTATTACTTATTTCGGCTGTTACTTCATGCAGAGGTAAAGAGAGGTCTTGTAGGGGTTGTTTATATATATTAAAGTTTTTCTGTATAGTACACTTGTACAACATGACCTTACCTGAACCTACGGGCTTACTAGGCGATGGAGACGCCAACCATATGGCTGAGAGTCGAGTTTAGAGACCTCTACTGTAGGGTATGAGTGAGGACTACGGGAGCCACCTTACCGTTAGGCTTAGGATTTTGTGTACTACTGGATTTTCATAAATGAAAATATATTTTGTGAAATACAGAATTCAAAGTTATGGTTGAAAACCCAAGTGCTAAAGCCCGATCGTGATTAGTACCGATGTATCTCCAACCCTTATCTCGAAGAGTGTTAAAATCCGATATTATATGCAGCATCGGTCAACTACATATATTGTATGGCATACTGCATGTGCATGTATTCATATGATAGTAATAATTTGTTTGATAACTTGTTTGCTAGTATAGTATGAGGGATAACTCACTAAGCTCTTGTAGCTTACTCCCCAATAGTTTTTCTTTTGCAGGTTGATAGATAATTGAATATGAGTTAAGAGCCGAGTATTGAGTACAAGTACTGAGACATTTTAGAGGTTGGAATTAGAGAGAAGTTGTTTAGTTCATGTGAAACTTTAAAAGTAAATACTACTTATGTATTTAGATTTTTCAACCTTGTTAAGTTTGAACTTTTAAATTTATATTACTTGATCTTATCATTTGGTAGGGGATATCGATTCTTTGCAGTTTTGAGGAACTGTGGGATATCGGATATCCATAGTTATTTATATTTATATATTATAATAAATTAATTACTTAAAAATTAGTAATATTAGTGATTTATCATTTAGAGTCTTGTAATCTCTAACTTGCAAGGTAGTTTCCATATCATGGGTGCATACGTAATATAAAAATTTTAGGCAATTCTGTTAAGCCCCCTTCAGGGTCCCAATAGTACCCAAACCAAAGGACGATGGTCATCAAGGGAGACATCTCAAAGTTAGAAGTAGAGAGTACGGATGAGGAAGTCGAGGAGGACATGGTTCCTGCCGAGAAAGAATTGGTTAAGAAGGATGTATTTTCCGAGGACTTAGACCAGTTACTCATGGTTGTCTGGTGTATTATGAGCATGAAATCCTCACAAGAGGAGGAGCAGAGAGAGAATTTGTTTCATACCACATGTAAGGTGAATGATCAAATATGTGCTCTCATTTTGGATAGTGGAAGTTGCATTAACGTGGCATCGGCTAATCTTGTTTCAAAACTGAAGTTGCCGACTATTGCATAAGTTGTACTAGGTGAGTGAGAAATGAGCATTACATGTCACTTGGTAAATACTACTGCCGATCACTATAGGGAATTACTTTGACCATATCTTCTATGACGTATGACTTATGTGAGCTTCCTACGTGTTGCTGGGTAGGCCGTAGTTGTTTGACTTGAGAGTTAAACATGATGGCTACAGGAGCACATATATGTTTGAAAAGGATGATCGAAAGATCCCGCTGAATTCGATGCTACCAAGAGAAGTTCACAAGTTACAGGTGAAACTCGCTCGCGGATCGAAGAAAGCTTTGATGATGAGTAAAGTCGAGCTTTGAGAGGCCATCAATGCTAACAAGCTGACCCTATTGTTGGTTAGGTGACTATTAGAAGTGAATGAGTGGGGTGAACTTCCCCAAGAAATCAAGGAGTTGCTAGATGACTGTGCCAACTTATTCCTCGATCAATTACTTGAGGGGTTTCCCCTAACTTGAGGGATAGAGCACTACATTGACTTAGTACTCGATACTACACTACCGAATAAGCCAACTTATTGGATGAATCCTGAGTAGGCTTTTGAACTCTATCGTCAAGTCAATGAGTTGTTGGAGAGAGGTTATGTGAGAGAGAGAGTCTTAGCCTTATGTTGTGCCTGCACTTCTAGTGCCAAAGAAGGATGGAACCTGGTAGATGTGTATTGATATCTAAGCCGTGAATAAAATCATGATCAAATATAGGTATCTAATCCTGAGGCTAGAAGACATGTTTGATGAATTGAGTGGAGCCAAGATTTTTTGCAAGATTGATCTTAAGTCTAGCTATCATCAAATTCGTATAAGGTCAGGAGACGAGTGGAAGAATGTGTTCAAGATTGCGTTTAAGACTCAACATAGACTTTATGAGTGGATGGTCATACCCTTTAGCTTGTTAAATGCCTCGAGTACATTCATGAGACTTATAAACCATGTACAGAGACATCTCATTAGGAAGTGTGTCGTGGTATACTTTTATGACATCTTGGTCTACAGTGCTGATATGCCGAGTCACTGTGAGCATCTTAGAGCAGTCCTAGATATCCTTCGTATTGAGAGACTATTCAGTAGCTTGAAGAAATGTTGCTTTTACTAGGAAGAAGTGGTATTCTTAGGGTATGTAATTACTAGAGGAAGCTTACAAGTTGATGATGAGAAGATTAAAGCAATTGTTGAGTGGTCAATTCCTACTACTTGTGCCAACGTAAGAAGTTTCCATGGACTAGCTTCATTTTACAGAAGGTTTATTAGGAATTTTAGCACCATCATCGCGTTACTTACTGAGCTATCAAAGAAGAACATTGACTTTTGATGGGGAGAAAGGGAGGAAAGGAGTTTTACTGATGTAAAAGAAAGATTGACCTCTACCCCGATGTTAGTACTACTTGTGATGGGAATTAAGCTACGGGACGCTTGACAGCCGAGCCCGAGGATTAGAAGGGCTGGCATGACGAATCCTTATGTTCCAACTAACCCCTACCATAGCTGAGTACTTCCTTGCCGAGTTACCTTTAATGCCATATCGTATGACCATCCATTATTCTGTGGTATGTTGAGTTGATGATTACAGTTTAGTGCCAAGTTGACCTATCACTTGGTATCATCCTTATTGAGAAGCCGAGAGATAGAGAATTCAGATTGACTAAGCCATCCTTGTTCACCAATGCAGCATCACCATGTGTACAATATCGTATGTAGAATCTGTAGCACTAATGATTATTTTCCTTATATATTCATTTTTACCCTTATTGTATCATGTATATTATTTCTTTGGGAAATGTCCTTATTGTCTTTTCCTTTTTGGGCAAGTTGCCCTAACTTATGGGTATAAATACCCTTATACTTGTAGTTGTAATAGGTAGATTACCTTCAATACACTTGAGTACTTTCTTCCTTGTGTAAACACTGTTTGTTTATTCTTAGCATTTCTCTTATCATTTCCCTTAAGCAAGGTTAGGTGATAAGTAACCTTACTAGACCAATTATTGCGTCATATCGAATTGTGTCGTAAGTCCTCGAAAGTTCTATTAGTGCATTATATCCTTTAGAGTTGTTTGTGGGTTTTGCTTATTGTTTTTCATTCTTCGTTTTCACCCTTTCATACCTTTTCCCATTAACTCTTTTTGACCTTTCTGTAAGCTTGGACCCATCTAGAAACCAATCTTGTCTGTTCTTAGTCACGATTCGCAACATCACCGAGGTGAACAACCTGTTATCAAGTGGGACCCCTCCTATGATAAGTATTAAACCTGCATACTGCCTACTTGCTACATTACCAAAGCTAGGTTGACTCCGATCCTGAGTCGACCATTCGAGGCTAACTTGATAATAGATTACCTCCTGAACTAGCCCTTCCTCAGTTTAGAATACCCAAGTTGCCAAACCCGACCTGATCTATTCTAAACCTACCCTACTTAGCAAGCAATATCCTTGGGACCACTGAATATACAACTAACATGCACTCTATTTTTCTAACATCAGTATTGTCTTTTTGTAATCGAATATTCTCTTGTTTGATTATAACTCTATGCTTGTAAATTATTCCCTTTTCCTCTTCTAATAGAAATCTTTTCATAATTTACACTAACCTAAGACTTACCTTAATTGGGACATATAAATACATGTAAATTGTAATAGTCGCAATAGCGAATAACATTGATATTTAGATATTTTCTTCTTGCATGAGCTAAGTGTCCTTGCTTACTCTTGTTACTCTTATTTGATCCATTGTAATTGTGGATTAGTGGTGAGTGCCCTTCGACCGTACTTGTGCATAATATCAAGTGTAACTCCAACTTGTGTGAGGTATTAGTACATCATATCCACCATTGTATACGAGAACCCCTGTTAAACCTTTAGCTACCATTTATCTTTTGAACCATCTTGCGATTCAGATCCATCCCAATGGTTCATGTGATACCAAACGTTGTGTGTTCATCCTTAGCTACTCGTATCATGTAAGGGTTATCCTCATTTGTAGTTATCAAAGTCCCATCTAACATAGCTAACACCTAGCTGATGTAAAAGTGGAAGGCTATGATAGAGGGCTAAGGCATTCGATTAGCTGTAAAAGAGGGTTTGGGAGAGCATCACGACGCCAAAAGTGAAGAAGAACTTTGAAGACATTCAAAGGTTAGGGAAGCTCGACCAGATAAAGGACCTTCTCATGGGCTATTGTCGAGCTAAAAATTCAATTTTTGTCTTTTCCTAGTCCGATGTACATTAAGCTTAGTTTGGTTAACATAAATCTTTTGACTAAACTAAGAAAAGGTTTTAGTTTAAAAACAGTTTTGAAAAGGAGTCACCACTCAATCAAAATCTTGAAAAAGTGAAATTCAGGTCCATAGGTGGATAGACCTATCATTTTAGTTATTGCTGCATTATTTTTTTTTTTTGGAAAAAAATTTTAGGAAAATAGAAACCAGAAAATCTTAAGTTTCGAGGCTAACTTATTAAAACACAATGGTTTCCATGAAAGAAGTCTATGAAATTGCTTAATAGGCCTTAAATAGGTTATCAAATAAATTAGTTTTTTATTATAATTACCATTTTTTGGAAAAGAGGAAATGGGAATTTTTTTTTATTATTTTAGTCTATTTGAAGTGTTAATGTACTTGCAAAGCGGGATTAAACCCACATAACTTTCTATTTAAGAAATTTTTATTAGGTGGTTTATTTTATTTTTGAAAACCGCTTTTCACTTTAAGTTCATTAAATTTCATTAATTTAGGAAAAAAAAAATTTATCCACTTTTGAAAAATTATAGGAAAATTATTAACTTTTGGAAAAAGACCAATTTATTTATTTTCTCTTTGGAAAAACATTTTATGTGTAAGAAAACTAATTTTGGGGAAAGAAAAGCCCATTTTATTTGAAAATCCCTTTACTCATAAACATATAAGCAAATGATAATCATGCATTGATGGCCAAGAAGGCACATAGTAACTAATCATGCAAATGTCAATTAAAACATGCCAATCTATTAGAACTTAAATATGCTAAACTTGCAAATTAACAAGTAAATTATTAACTCAACATGCTAATTACCAATCAAAACCTATCAATTATTTAACAATCAAATTATTTTCTAAAAGTACCAATTAGTTAACAAGTTGATTATTTATTTAAAGCTAAAACTAATGTCGAGTCCTATTTTGGTTTTCTTTAGTTTATTTTGTACTAAGCTCAACTCGTTTAATACAAAATACTTGACATAAAATTAAGAAAAAACATTTTTTAACGACTCTAAGTGATTTTTTAAAACATTTTTCTAAAAAAGTTTTAAAAAGGTGCTAACTAGTAAAATTGGTAAAAAAAATAAAATTAAGGCTTTTAAGTAGAAAAACCCTAACTAGGTCATTAGCCTACAAATTTTCTAAAATATAATTTTTAGAAAATATTAGAGGACTAGGCTTAGAGGCTAACTTAGTAAGATAACGTCACCAAGTAAAATTTACAAAAAACTGATTAATGGGCCTTAATTCTTATGATTTTCCTAAAGATGTAAAAATATGCCAAAATGTGAAAAATGCATGAAAATGATATTTTTACTAAGAATTAAAAAAAAATATTTTACGAATTTTACGGTTGCTTTAGAGGTAATTACGTATCGACTGATCAAGATCAAATCGATTATAGTTCTCATTTTTTAGAAAATTTTAGTGCATGAATTTATTTTATTTTTGAAAAATTAGCTAGGTTTATGTTTTTTGCCAATTTATTTTTTTAAAGAAAAATCCTATCAAAAACCCTAATTTTTATTGTCTAATTTTAAAGTAGTTAAATGTAAATTTCTATTAAATATACAATCGCTATGAAAAATATGCCTAACTATAGAAAAAATGCCTAAATCATGGGAAAAAAAAGCCTATCCAAAGAACAAATGTTTAAACCATAGAAAAGATGTCTAAATTATGGAAAAGATGTCTATTAATGATTTTTATTTTGCAAAAACCTACATGATGAAATGACCTTTTACAAGAAAAATCCCTAAAATGCCTAATTTATACAAAAATGCAATTTAAAAAAAAAATGCAATGCTATTTGAATTTGATAAGATATGCAAACTAAATGCAATTTTCAATAGAAAACTTGAATCTCAAGAAAAGGTACAGTCATAACTTAAGAATACAATTTTTATAAAAATGCAACCCTTTTGTAAAAATATGCAATATGTAATTTTTTCTAGAATATGTAATTTTTCTAGAATATACAATTTGTGTAAAGATGCAATTTTTATAAAGAAATACAATTTACCTAAAAATATGCAAAACGTAAAACTTATACTAAAACATGCAACTTTCCTAAATAATCATACTAAAGATGTAATTTTTATCTAAAAATAGAACCTACATGACAATCATAGTAGATACACAATTTATATGCAATTTAATCTAACAGATGTGCTAAAAATGCAATTTTAAGGATGAATATGCAAGAATAAATAAAAATAATATTTTGCATGAGATCTTACAAGAAAGACCTATGTTAGTATAAAATACCCTAAAAATATTAATTTACTAAAAATCAACATGACACATGTTAAGGACATATTTGTTTGAGTAAATCTCTAAATAATAATAAAATTACAAATAAACCTCAAATAATAAAAAATAAATAAAAATCAATATTTAAAAAACTTGCACAAAAATAGAGGGAATTAGTATGGGTCTTTATACAGAAATAAAATAACAATGACTACTAAATAAAGGGAAAAAAAATCTACTTAGCCTAATTAGCATGCGGGTCAGATATGAGCAAAAGAAAGAGCTCATAGGTTAAGTTGGTTACTCCATGGATCTAGGTCGAGGGAGAAAGAGAGTAATGGCCACTAAACTAAGTAATTTGATTTTCATGACCAAGTTATTAGTGAAACTTAGTTTGGTATATGTACCATGGCTTGGAATGGTGATTTGTGTGATTTTCGTTGGTGGTCAGTGGTAGTAGTTTGTATTTAATCGGTGAATGCAACAATTTGGATCGTTTGTAGCTTACTGTTGTTTTGGGGAGTTGATTATGCTTTAGTATAAGTGGTTAGTTAGGTCATGGTGGTCGTATGTGGAGTGTAGTCAGGCGATCGCTTTAGCTTGGTTGTTTAAGTGTATATTTATCGGATATGGTCATGTGAGTAGATTTGTATAAAGTTTATTGTGGTTACTGTTGTATGTTATGTCTAGGGTTCTTGAGAAGATGGTTCATGGTGGGTGTTGTTGAGAAAGGGATGATCGATGGGGTTAGTGGTATGTTCGACGCTTGGTTGGGGGCTTTAGCTTGGTTCGTTAGGGGTCTTGTCTTGGTTCGATTATGGGTCCTGGTGATAAGGGTAAATTACTCTACATTTTCAAAGCATATTTAGGCATAAATTGACCATAATTGTGTTCATTTTTTAAGTTTTTCGTACTTAATTATGTAATATATTGATTTCAGATGAATCAAGAGCAACAAAATGAAGTTTACATAAGAACAATGAATTTTAAGGCAATCACGGCGGTGAGGAGAAGAAAACCTTAAAGTAAAACTAAGATATATTCCATCACAAGCATGATAATGAAAGATTGGAATGGCTAGCACTAATCATGCCCTCCAATAAGGGCGTCATTAAGGAAGTTCTATTGATCCCCTTATCAATCATAGTTGTGATTGGTTATTAGGAAGATAATCATTCCCTTGATCACAGACGTGATTAGATGCGATGAAGTGATGAGGAGCTCACATCTATGATCAAGGCCATGATTAGTGTAGTTTCTTGTTTTTTGAGACTATTGTACCCTATGTTGTGGGCGTAATGCGAGTGGACATGACTGTTCCTCTTTAATCTTTTCACACAAACCAGTACGTAGAATATGTCTTAACATCAAGCAATGTCTTGAAGTGGTGTATTTCGAGTCATTTGATGAGTCAAGTATAAATGTACCGCAACTCTTAGACAAGAGAAGGGATGACATTAGAACCAACATCATTAAGAAACACAACATATCATTAGAATCCATAAAAATTTCTTATTTATGTTCTTAGTGTTGTTGTAACCTAACATGAGTTTGTGTATTATTTCCAACATCATTAAGAAACACAACATATCATTAGAATCCATAAAATTTCTTATTTATGTTCTTAGTGTTATTGTCACCTAACATGAGTTTGTGTATTATTCTTCACTAAATTTGAGAGAATTATGAAGAATTTAGTGTCCACACATTGTTGTATCAAGATTCTTTAAGTTAATAAAAAGGATTTCCTTCTTATCTCTTCTTATATCTAAGTTATGGTTTCTTTTGTTTTTCCTATTTCTCTATGTTTGTACTTTGTCTATCATATGTGAGTAATAATTTAGGGTTTACGAAGTCAATTTAACATGATTGTACTTTGATTTGTCGTTATTCCTAATAATTATGAATTTATGGTGATTATAACTTCATACAAGTTGAGATAGTATAGTACATGACACAATTTTGCAGTAGATCTCAGTGGAATATGTTATGAAACGATTCCATTAAGTAGATCTTAGTTGCTAGAATGAACTTCTCCTACTAATAGAGATATTATTAGGAAGTTTACTACATGTTTTATGGAATTCAAGAATTTAGTAAACTTTTCATGCAATCTTGACTTGTCCATTCTTTTAGAAGAGATTCTAAGGAACATAAATGGGATTATAATTGAGTAGTTCTGAGAAGAATATTCATGAATAGAGAATTCTTGTAGATAAGTAATTGTTAGGATAACTAGTTTATAATTTATTTTAAATGATGAAGTAAACCTATTTTGTAATTTGTTGTTTTCATGTTATAATCTTGTTTGTGGTGTTTTCTTGGTGTAATAGTAGAATTAGTATAGTTTAGTATAGAAATTATTTTAATTATTTTGTTGATCATTCTATTTGCTAGTTAATATAAAGAATAATAGGTACTAGTGCTTAAATCTGTTCCTAGTAGAGATGACCCTATACTTATGCATAGTAATAAATGATAGATATACTTACCCAATTAACCAAGTAAAGGATAGAATATAGGAGTTAAATTATAAGACTTAATAACTCTAGTTAGAGGTGATCAAGTTTTTTTGGTGCCATTATCGGAGAACTGCATCATCATTAGGAAAATTAGGATTCCCATTCTTCTAGCAGTTGCTTTATTATTAGATTATTTGAAATCCTTGTGCTCATATTGGCTTATTTGTTGATTTGCAGTTTATGACCCGAAGCAGCACAATTATTCTAGCTAACTTTGATCCAAAAATCGATAGAATACTTAGAAGTAACTTAAAGAAAGTCTGACAGTATTTGAGAAGTAACCATTTAGTAATAAGGATGTAAGAGCACGTGAATTGTTAAGAATCAGAATAGAGACATTCGGGTCATCCAGAATGGATAATCAAAATCAAAATGTCGAGCTACCATTAGAAAACCAGTTCTTCAATTTGGAAGATTAAATCTAAAGAAATATGCAATTGAATTCGGACCTACCTCTTGATGGAAATTGGAATGTAATGCAAGCAAGAAACGAGCCAGGAGTAAATTCGCCTATGGCTCTAAAGACAATGTTGGATTACTATAGTCCCAACCTGGAAGGAGTTAATACCAGCATTGCTCAGCATAAAGTTCAAGCTAATACTTTTAAGATCAAGACAAGTATCATTCAAATGATCTAGCAATATGTCCAATTCGATAGGTTCAGTGATGAAGACCTTTACAACCATTTGCAACAATTCTTGGAGATTTGTGATACCTTAAAGATAGGTAGAGTTTTAGAGGATGCTATCTACCTTAGGCTATTCCGTTCTCATTGAGATCCAATGCCAAGCAATGTCTCAACTCGATGTTAAGGAATTCCATCAATACCTGGCAAGAGATGGTTGAGTTATTCATGAGAAAATACTTCCCACCTTCAAGAACAACTAAGCTAAGGGTAGATATCTCTTCTTTTAGTTAGATGGATTCAGAGACTTTATATGAAGCATGGGAGAGATGAAAGGATTTGTTGAGGAAATGCCTCTATCATGGGCTTCTAGATTAGCACCAGGTTCAAACATTTTAAAAGGTTTGAACTATACAACCAAGTAGCTGATTGATGCAGCTGTTGGAGGAAGCTTAAACCATAAGTTATCGAAGCAATGTATCCAA
The DNA here is from genome assembly GCA_024138005.1 of Lumnitzera racemosa. NCBI lineage: Eukaryota > Viridiplantae > Streptophyta > Magnoliopsida > Myrtales > Combretaceae > Lumnitzera > Lumnitzera racemosa. The sequence goes on from JAMXBC010000007.1 coordinate 32,738,741, forward strand.
TTATTTGAAGATATGGCCAATAACCATTATTAATGGTCATCTATAGGAGGAAAAGATAGAAGGTTAGTGGGAAAACATGAGTTGGATGCTACTTCCACTTTAGCACATAAGGTGGAGGTGTTGGCAAAGATGCTTAATAGTCTCATGATAGGTCAGAACAAAGCTTTAGTAGTTTCAGATTCTGAGTTGGCAAGTTTATCAAATATTGATAAAGTAAAATAGGTTGACCACATGGGGAACTCAATCAAACCAAGCAATGATCCTTTCAATAACACATACAATCTGAGTTGGAGGAACCATCCCAATTACAGATGGGTTAACGACACTAGTCAAAGCCCCAACATGCAACCTCTTAGATTTTAGAGACAAATGCCTCCCCCCTTAGAATAAGCCAATGTCCATTAAGGAGATGTTAGCTTAGTAAATCAAGACCTTTGAGTATCACCACCAAGCTACAAAAGTAGCCTTAAGAAATCAAGGAGCATTATTACATAACTTAGAGAATCAGCTTGGGTAGATTTCTAAGATGTTGTTTGATAGAGCTCCTAGATCATTATTGGGTAACACCAAGATAAACCCAAAGGAGCATGTTAAGGATGTAACTCTTAGAAGTGACAAGGAGTTACAAATTCCAGAGAGGATCCAGGAAAAGAGTTAAGAAGTTTAGGATGGGGTTGAGGAGCAAGCAGTAAGAAATGCATCACCAAAAGAGGAAGCCTTACTAGTAGCACTAAAGGAGTATAAGCCCCCTTTGCCTTACCCCTCCAGACTAAGGAAGGACAAGGATAATGAGCATTATAAGAATTTTTTGGAACTTTTCAAATAGTTGCACATCAACCTTCCTTTTATAAAAACCTTGGGTTAGATGCCTAAGTATGCAAAATTTTTTAAGGAGCTTCTTTCGTAAGAGGAAATTGGAGGAACTTTCTACTGTTATCTTGGGTAGAGAGTGCTTTTCAATTCTGCTGAACAAGTTGCTTAGGAAGCTTAAGGACCTTAGTAACTTCACCATTCCATATTTGATAGGAGATCTCCTGGTAGAGAGGGCATTAGCAGATCTTGGAGCTAGCATCAATCTGATGCCTCATAGTTTGTTCAAGAGATTGAATTTGAGAGAGCCCAAAAGCATGAGAATAAGCATCCAGTTGGTAGATAGATCCATGTGGTTTCCAAGAGGAGTTGTGGACAATGTTTTAGTAAAGGTACATGACTTTATTTTTCTTATAGATTTCGTAGTATTGGACATGGACGAGAACATTGAAGTTCCACTCATTTTAGGAAGACCATTCTTGGCAATTGTTGGTGCTGTGATTGATGTCAAAGGTGGGAAACTAGTCCTTCAGGTCAGAAGCGAAGAAATGGTGATCAGAATACCCAATGTCTTCAAGAAATCAATGAGCAGTAATGATGAATGCTTTGTTATTAATTCTTTTGATTCTACAGTTTCTAAGCTTTTACAGGATGTTTTGAGTAAGAACCCTTTGGAGTCATGCTTGACAGGAGGAAATGAGTTTGATGGAGTCAATGAGGTGAAAGAAGTGATTACTTAGTTGAAGGTGTGTACTGAACAATTGAAGGATTTCGAAGTTAAGGAGATTAATTAGAGTAATAGTACTCTTTTGAAGCCATCGATTGAGGAGTTGCTTAACTTGAAAACCTAAACAATTGCCCTCTTACCTAGAGTATGCCTTTTTGGTTGAGGACTCTAAGTTGCCAGTAATCATATCATCGAGTCTCAACTCTTACCAAAAAGAGAAACTCTTATCTATTCTAAAAGAACATAAGAAGGTAATTACATGGAAGATATTAGATATCAAGAGAATTAGTCCCTCCTTTTGTATCCACAAAATCTTGATGGAGGATGGATTTAAATCAATGGTACAACCTCAAAGGTGGTTGAATCCTAACATGAAGGAAGTAGTCAAGAAGGAGGTGGTGAAGTTGATAGATGCAGGGCTCATCTACCTAATTTCAGATAGCCCATAGGTGAGTCTAGTTGAAGTAGTTCTAAAGAAGGGTGACATGATGATAGTACCAAATGAGAAAAATGAGTTGATACTGATGTGCACTGTGATTAGTTAGAAAGCGTGCATTGATTACTTAGAACTCAATGACACCACAAGGAAAGACCACTTCCCATAACCTTTCATTAATCAAATACTGGAGAGGTTAGCAGGTCATGAGTACTACTATTTTCTTGATGGGACGTCTAGCTATTTTTAGATTCCGATAGCACCAGAAGACCAATAGAAAACTACCTTTACTTGCCCCTATGGTACTTTTTTATATCGTAGGATGTTGTTTGGATTATGTAATGCACCAATCACTTTTTAGCATTGTATGATGGTTATTTTTAGGGATTTAGTAGAAGATGTGATGGAAGTCTTTATGGATGATTTTTCCGTGTTTGTTGATATGTTTAATGGATGCCTTGTAAATTTGAAGAAGGTGGGGTAGAGATGTAAGGAGACAAATTTAGTGTTTAATTGGGAGAAGTGTCATTTTATGGTATAGCAAGACATTGTGTTAGGACACAAAATATCAAGCAAGGGAATTGAGGTCAATATGGCTAAGGTAGAGGTGATATCAATGTTACCACCACCATCATCTATGAAGGCTGTAAGAAGCTTATTGGGACATGCTAGGTTTTATCGACGTTTCATTAAGGACTTCTCTAAGATAGCTAGGTTATTGACAAAGCTCCTTGAGATTTTAGTGCTAGTTGTTTAGAGGCTTTTAATGTTTTGAAGGAAAAATTAACCAACGTTCCTATCATGATAGTGCTAGATTGGAACATGCCATTTGAATTGATGTGTAATGTAAGTGACTCAACAATAGGAGTGATATTGGGGCAAAGAAAAGATAGACACTTTCAGTTGATATATTATGCCATTAAGGCACTTACTCTAGCTCAAGTGAATTACACTACAATTGAGAAGGAATTGTTAGCGTTTGTCTTTGGCTTTGACAAGTTTTAGCCGTACCTCATTCTTTTGAAAATGATTGTCTACACCGATCACTTAGCTGTAAGGAACCTTCTACCTAAATTTGAAGCAAAACCATGTTTGATCTATTGGGTGTTGTTACTTTAGGAATTTGATTTGCAGATAAAGGATAAAAAGGGAGGCTAGAAATTTGGTTGCAAATCACTTGTCTAGGTTAGATAATCCACATTTGGAGGAATTGAATAAAGATGACATCAATGATAAATTTCTAGAAGAAAGCTTATTTGCTCTTTGTATAGTTGAAACCCATAACATTCCATTGTTTGCTACTATAGTGACCTATTTGGTGGGGAAGGTTCTGCCTTAAGAATTGGATCACCATAAGAAGAACAAGTTTTTCTTAGATTTAAAGCATTACTTCTAGGAAGACCCTTTTCTCTTTAAAGTGTGTGTTGGCCAGATTATTCGACGATGTGTATCATGTAAGCCCTTAAAATTGTGTTTAGGACAATTGAGTCTAGCTTTAGAGCCTCTAGGGAAAAGTTATCTGTTAGAGTTCAAACTTTACAACTATGATAGAAAAGTTGGTCGAAGTGATTTAGTGAAGTTAGATTTTAGAAATGGTGACCCAAAATCTCAATTTCCCCCCTAGAAGTATGGTTATTTAATATAGTATCAAATTGCTTAGAACTCTTAAAATCAAGCTTAGAATGTAACGAGAACTTAGAAATAAGTCAATCGGGCTATAAAATAAGATAATACAGTATGATTCACTATATGAATAAACACGTATTTTTATGACTATATCCGATATAAATAATAATTATACTTGTAAATTAATCCTAAATTACTAAATTGTGTATCTTATGTGTTGAATTTATAAAAATAATTAAGAAATGTATCTTAAAAATAAAAGAAATGCTAGAAATATAATTATATGAGTATAGCTTTATACTACGTGTGATATATATGTAGGATATATATACTCATATATGAATAAAATCTCCAAATAATAACATATATATAGTAATACTATTTTATTAAAATATCTACAAAAGCTTATCAATATGGCCAAATCATGTTTGGAAATTGGTTGGTGAAAAATGAGGCATCTCCAATTCAAATGTTTAAGCTAAATTGAAAGCCAAACACCTAGGATGATGACACTACATGCTAGAAAATTAAGAAGATAAGTATGCATTTATGGAGAAAAAAATTTTGGACATCCTTAGTTGGTATAAAAGCAATTCCAATGCATAACTTAACTACTTTAGAACATCAAATATCTAGAGAAAATTGGAGGAAAAATTTTGGGAAAATCCAAACAATTTAGAAAAATTATTCAAAAATAGTGCTAGAACCGAGCTGAGTTAGTAATTAGGGAAAAAGTGAATCTGTTGTGGAACCCGACCATCCCTAAGCAGTCCACTCATCGCCTAGGCCATTCGATAACTACCCATCTACCACCGGCCACCGTAGCATCCAAGAACAGCTAAATTAATTTTCTACCTTAATTTTCAATAATTTTTTAAAAGTAGTAAATTTACTTAGAAAAATTTGAAAAAAAACTTATATTTTGATTATTTCATACATGTTTTGGTATGATATTTTTTTTAAAAAAGAAATTGTAATATTTAATGTACTTGCTTAAGAAAGTTACAATTCATTTGAATTTTGACTTTGAAAATAAATATATTAAATGGTGTTGTTTCTACCTCAAAATTTTTGTGCAGGATGTACATGATATATATATATAATTGCTAAGTAGCTCAAATTTTGATTTGAATATTTTAACATTTATTGTATTTTTCAACCTAAAAATAGCTAGAAAATAAGCTGAAATTGTAAAATAAATAGGAATTTATGAAATCAAACGATGGAATGGACCTATACTGATCTTTAGTGAATTATAATAATGTTGCTATAGGTTGAAATCCATTTTTTGCAAAAAGAATCATAATTGGGTAATTTAGTATAATTTAGGGGTAAAATTGGAAATTCGAATATATAGCTAATAGATTAAAAACTTGAAATCAAGTGAAAACTGAATTCCCCATATTTTTAAGAGCTTATAGAAATTTTTGGGGAATTATTTGGTGATCCGAGCTAATTACTAGAAATTTACATATTAAAATAACTTAATTTACGAATCAAGACATATTTCTAGCAATAATAGGCTAAATATGGTAAATAATACAATGAAAAATATCTATACATGTATTGGTTGGATTCGATAAAAATGCATATTTTTAATATATTTAATGGTATTTTAATGATCAAGATACGCTATAAGAGTATTAAGGTTAGATAATACTTATATCATAGGGTTATATTGATAAATTAGGCAAAACATAGTTTAATAATATAAACTACATATAATACAATAATATTTATTTAGATACTTATAACTGTATTAGAAACTCGAATTACCTGTTAAAATTTATCTCTAAAAATAAAACTTATAGTACGTGTCATTAGGTCTGTATGAACCTAATGACACTATTTTTACTAAAATTAGACAATCCTAGGTATATAACTTACAACTCTATAGTATTACTAAAATGTATATATTACGATAACTCTATTGGAATTAAAACGTGACTTAATTGATTAAAAGTACATTTTGATACAATTGAAACGATATATAATACGTAATAGTATAAATTATATATACCATTAATAATTAATAACTTAACTTGATATAAATATATATAATAAAACTATATATTATGGTGATAATATATTCTTATATATATAACCATTTAAGATAAAACCCTAATGTTTTCGTAACTATTATGAAAACTAAATTTAGGTTTTGTGTATATAGGATTTTCTAGTAGTTAGATTGTTGACAATCTGAGTCTTTTGTAATGAGCTTCTGAATAAGTAAGTTGGGATTATAGCTTTATCGCTTATTGAGATATAATATTAAAGTATGTAGAGACTTAAGAGTAATTCTATTTGTATTTGTAATTAGTTGTTTATACCAATGCCATATGTATGTGTGATATTTAGTTGTGATAGGAGTGGAACTCTTTGATGCGCTGTTCTGCATGTTCACATTGTTTTTATATTGTATGAACCTATTTGGGTACCCTTGATTACAACTAATGATTATTCGACTACAACGAAACTGGACATGCTTGATACCCGTTAGGGGAAACAATCAGGAGTGCTAAGCTATATATCAACTTCCTTCGATGAGGATAGTTGAAATGATCCTTTCCCCATCCTTAGTCGAACAAAATGATAGGTGAGGAGGTCATAGCAAGGGTAAGGGCCGTGGTTCGAAAGCAGTAATGGGAAGAGGGTATTCTTTATTGCATAAGCCTAGGTTTAGTCTGGTTTGAGTCGTGATAAAACTCCTCAATCTGGGTTAGAGCTGATGTAATTTCTTTAACCTCACAATGGACTGAATAATATTGTGCAATGTTTTATATTATTGATTGCATTTCATTTCATCATAATTAATAATCTTGCTTATAATTGTTCGGTACTCTTCTGACTCCGTCCCACTTACTAAGTTAGTTGTGCTAACATCCCAATAGACTTTTTTGTAGGTATTGAGTGAAGATTAAGATGTTTAGATACTGCCATCCCCAGGTTAGTGTATTGTTGATTGGGAAAGTAAAGGATAAGAATCAACTGAACTTGGGCTTTTGACCTTTCTTTTGACTTTTGAGGAAACTAGCAGGAAATTTCTCAGGATGCCTACTAGTTTCTTAACTTATTGTAAATAGTCTGCAAAACCTATGGTTTTTGATAAACTCTAATTTTACATTATAACTCTAGATGTGAGACGTTTATGTAAGTATTGTTATGTTATCAGACAACTGGTTATATAAACTAGGTATTTTATAAAGCTATACTATAGGTTAGATTATTCACAGGTATAAGAACAGATGCTTCAAGTTGGTTGAGTTGTGTATGCCTTGTGTGGAGTGTATCTACGATAGTAGTTGAGAGGTTAGCTTCTATTTTAGGTTAGTTTACATTATAGGACTATTATGACTCTTCTTATTCAAGGCATAACATATTAGATGAAGAAGGATATATGATCTTGTTTAATTGCCATTATGGTTTAATAGGTAGTCACTAAAGTGCAAACAGGATAGCTCAAAAGGTATTAAAGAGCAGGGAATGTCTCCAAGAAGGATGAAATGCCATAGAAATGCATCTTAGAATGTTTAGTCTTTAACATTTGGGGAATAAACTTCATGAGACCATTCCCCAATTCCTATGGCAACAAGTACATTTTAGTTGCAATGGACTATGTATCAAAGTGGGTTGAAGCTTAGGCTTTACCAACGAATGATGCTAGGGTGATAGCAAGATTCTTGAGAAAGTTGTTTTCTAGATTTGGGACACCCTAAGCATCGATTAGTGATAGAGGAACCCACTTCTACAACAATTAGATTGAATGAGTTCTTAAGAGATATGGTATACATTATAGGACAGCCATTCCTTACCATCCACAAACAAGTGGCCAAGTAGAAGTATCTAATAGGTATCGGCGGGTAATGCACTATTACCAATCTAGCCTAAATCAATCAAATGTCGAAGTTAGAGGCACGACAGGTAGTATACTGCAATGGTGATTGATGCAATACCTTTTCATAGTGTCAATAAGCTTGTTGTTTGTGCTAAAGTGTTATCTAACAAACAAATCCATGCCATCTACTTAGTTATTGCTCTCTACCTTTATGTCCTCTTTGAAAGCTAAATAACCATTGCTACCACCAATTCTTATGTATGGGACTAGATCTTTGACTGACGATATCATCATCCCAGTTTGATTGTGTTAAGGAGGCTTACAAATCTCTTAGCTAGTAGTAAACTAAGGTACAGGTGGAATGCTACTCAATATATACTTTGACATGGCTACATCATATACAATGTTTTCCACTTCTATAACTTGCTCTTCTAACTCAAATTTAGCCCCCACTTGATCCCCCTTATCATTGCTTTCATGTCTCATGGGAATTAGCTTTTTATTTGGGTTGTAGCCCAACTCATCCTATAAGATTGACCCAATTGCCACATCAAGTGCCTTTTCATTAATTTCTTCATTTACATCGCTCTCTCCAAGGGTAGGCTCATCTACTAGAAAAAGTTTCATGTCCTTCGTATATAGGGAAGTCTTCCTTAGTTGGTTGGACCTGTAGTAGAGTATTATTGGAAAGGTATCCTTATTAAAATGTTTTAGATAGTACTTTTGATTGGTTGACTAGAACCCCTAACATATATCTCATGTATTTGGTTTTTTCTGAATGCATAAGCCATTTCAATTAAGTTTTCTACATCATTATCATCCTTTATGACCATCAGAGTGTACGAAATACCTCCCTTGTAATAAGAAGGGTGTTAATGTATAAGCCTAACCCCAATAGGATTAACCCTGATGCTTGCACAGATTTACTAGAGGAAATGATTAAATTTCGAATCCTTCGTCATCTTTAACTTTTTCATCGAGTCCCTTTCATATTGTCGATTTCTACTTCCATTTATGATGTTCCCTCTTGCAAACACAATTATTTTCACATAATAAGCCATTATTGACCTATTCATCCAGTAATTCCAAAATGAGTTAAGCCCGTATAATTTTAGGTAGTTTGTGGTACCCATACAACTTTACTTCTCGATGGGATGTTTCAATACATATTATAAATGCAAGTGCCCATATAATTTCACTTCTCAATGAGGTGTCTCATTACATAATACAATTGCAATTGCAATTGCAAGCGTGCTTAACCAATGTATAGGTAAAATCATTTATAGTTCACGGGTGGCATTCTTATTTTCTTATGTTACCATTACAATTTATATAACTATATACTAGTATATGAACAACATACTAGACATACTTTGCATATTAAAAATATATAAATATTAAAAAATTATTATCTAACTACAATTTACATGGACAATATAAATACTACCATATTAATAATATAATTTGCATATTGAAAAATAAATATGGAAAAAAGGAAGGATGAGTATTACTTATAGATTAATTGAGAAAAATAGAGTTATGTTATCGCTTGGAAAGTAGAAATAAGAGAGTTTAAGAGATTTTAGAAAGTGATGGATGTAAGAATGATTGGTGATCTTGGAAATTTAGGCTATTAATATGGGTATTGAAGGCGCATGAATGATTCATGCCTTCTAGTCGACAATGAAGGCACATATCATGTTTACACCTTCTCTTTCAATAGGAAGGCACAAATAATCCATACGCCTTCTTCGTTAATTGAAAGCGGGAAGAAAATAAGTGCCTTCCTTGTTAAATTTTTTCCATATTGAAGGCATGTACTATGTGCCTACCTTCAATACTAATATGTGCCATATAGGGAAAGTAGCATGACCACCTCATTTTCGTCCTATTTTCTACAAAGTACTGTTTAGAGATACAAAACTCTAGTGTGAGTAGTAGTAAGGATGGATGTTAGGTTTGTTGTTGTGGCATTGCATAAGGCAGTTGGCCGTGTGCTTATGTAGTGCACGGGTGAGAGAGGGGTAGTCATAATTGTGTCGCAATGTGGTGGGTGTTTAGTCGGGTATAGTGATGGTGATTGATGGAGTATTGGATGGTTGTGTGAGGAAAGAGGTTAGGGTTTGATAGTGAAAGAGAGAAGATGGGTATGATGTTGGTTGGGCTTGCGACTGGGATTGTTGTTGTTATTGAGTGGAGTTGAAAGAGGTTAGAGGGTTATGGTGTTGTTTGCTGTTCATGCATGGACACAAAGAAGTAGTCGATGAAGGATCTTGGCTCCTATTCCTTGTTAGTTCACTATGTGTGTTTATAGTTTTTGAAACCAAATCTTGTTTATTATCATTGGATCAACACACATTTGATTCAATTAGCCATGTATGGTACTTAATTTTATCAAATCTTTTATGAATGAAAATTTGTGTAAATCTTTAAAATATCTAAGTGTTTCAATAATGACTTTTTATGATTCAACCCAAATCCTTTGAAAAGTAATGAAGATTTGTTAAAAATTGGTTAAGATTCAATACCATTTTCCTCTTCCTTACTTTTAACTGATGTTTAATGAAGATGGAGCTAATTACGTGCTCATGTTAGAAAAATAAAATAAAATTTGCACTTCTTACTGTTGTGAAGAATTGAACCCCTAAGTTATCCTTAGAACATACATTCCTTTGCAAGCTCATTTCAGCTCTTTTCTTATCATATAATGCAACCCAATTTTATTTACCATTTTCTTAATGCCCAACTTCCCTTTGGCCCTTAACTATCAAGCCCAACTTGTCCTAAAATGATCTTAGCCTTCTTGTATGATCCAAAATGAACATGCTAAGTATTTTTTAGCACCACTTTTGAATTTAATAAATTTTGAGTCTCATTTTAATTAATCTAGTTAAAATATTTTTTAAAATTGGATAGATATGCATTTTATGAATTCAAATATTTTACTGGATTATTTTAATGAAGCATAATTTTCAAAGACTGAATTCATCAGTGTATGTATGTTTTCCAATATTGCCTATCTCAACCCTAAACAATTCACTAACTAAACTTGGACGCTTTGTATTTTTTTTTTCAATTTTTTACTCTTTTCTGTATTTTTTTTTTTCATTTTTTATTTTTTTTCAATATTTTTATTTTTTATTTTTTTGGAATTTTTTTTTATAAACCTAGCTAAAAAAAAAAGAGAACTTAAAATACAAGGGTAACAAAAACGGGGTGTTTACACCTATGAGCAAGACAACTAATTATTAACTAAAATGTAAACATGACAATTATTCATTAATGCCAAGTTAACTAATTATTTATTAAAGCTTAATAAAACCAATTATTCATTAAAGCCTGAACACACAAATTATTAAAGTCTAATTAAGCAAATATACCACTCATTTTACTTAAAGCCTAAGCATATTATCTTTAAAAAAAAAAACAACAAACATAATACAAAGCAAATAGAAATTAATTAACATATTAATATTAAATTTCATACAAAAACACATTATTCAAGTGAAATTATAGCCATAAAAGAATAAAACACATTTTTTACTTTTTCAAAATTTTCATATTTTTTAATGTTAATTTTTAATCAACTAGCAATACAACATATAAAGGGACGAAAACTTACTTCGTGCACGCAATAGATCGATGGTTGGTTTGGGTCGGTTCTAGCCAGCTCTTAATGTAAACCGATGGCTCTCAACTTTCAAGAGGTTGTTCTACGATACCTACAAGTCAATTTCAAGATACTTGAGCCTTTCACCTACAATTTCAACAAAAATCTTAAGTTAGTTATGAACAAACCCTTAAAACCATCTCTCTTAATTCAAATTTAAATTACTTCCTTTATTGACAGAATTGAAACAATCCATTCATTAGACTTTATCTTAGGATGAATATAGATTGTTTCACTATTTTATCTGTAATTGATTTTTTCTAAAATGAGAGAAATAAAAAGAGAGAGTACATTTAGTATTATAAACATCTAGAGAGAGAAACTACCAATTAGATGTAATTGAGAGCTTTTTAATGCTTGTGGATAGATTGAATGTGTGAATGAAGTTTCTATTTATAGTGTTAAGTCATAAGTTTAAGCTAAGAAACTTCCATATATGAAAAAAAAAAAATCAAATCTCGGTGAAAATGGCAAGCTTGGTGTACATCTCGATTCTTGTTAACTTTGGCCAAAATTGGGCTTTTTTTTGCATGAATTTTAGGAAAATAATGATGCATATGGACAATAGAAGATGTTCTTGCATGTTTTGATTAAGTATCATGATGCATCTTATAGAAATATGTTTCAATTTTGCTAAATAAAAACTGGAGAGCAAAATACCCATTTATTATGTTGCCTTATTTTTTTTTTATTTTGCAAATTTTCTTCAATAAATTTTCAAAAGTTGAACATTCCATAATAAAACAATTTGTGCCTAATTTATTTCCAATTTTTTTTTTTGTAAATTTTCATCACCAAAAACCCATAGAAGTTAGGTAAAAAGTACTCGAATATAATTGCCTTTTTAAAGCCAAAACTCTAGCCGAAACTTCTATGAATTTGAACTAAGAAAGAGATGGGAAAGAGGAATGTTGACTTTAGTCAATGAGATTGCCATGTGTTGTGTTGTGATTCATGATACGTAGCACCACATCAAAGTTATGTAGCTGCCTTAAACATGTGCTACGTGGCACCCGAAATTAGGTGTTACGTGGCACCACATCTTGGTGACACATGTTAGCTTCTGTTTTTTTTTTATTCCCTCCTATTGGCGTTGGCCCAAGATTCTAATTTCCATTCTTTTCAATTCCAATTTCCTTTTTTTTTTCTGCACCCAAAATAAGACTTAGTTAATTCTTCAACTTCTAAAAATTTCATTACATGTATCAAGAAAACATAGAGTCTAACAAACATATATTCAAAATATTTTAAAAAATTATCCGATTTAACCAAATTAGGTACTCAATTTTTACTTGAAATTTCAAATAATCGTAAAATGTTCATTTTAACTTTGATTGAGATAAGGTTTGAGGCTATGATCTCCTCAAAAAGAAAATTTTCAAAATATTTTAAAATAGGTTAGCCAAACTTGTGCCCAAAAAATTGGTTTTCAGTAAATGCCTGATCTTATTAGAGATTCCTAGTTCGGTTAAATTGCATATGCTTATTTTGGCTCCAGTAGTTGTTTTTGACCTCAAAAAATGATTTTTACCTTAAACTAACCTAAATGGACCACCATAAAATACTTTTTATGATTTTTTCATCTTTTTTTTTTTTTTTTACTTTTAGGTTTTTCTTTTCTTTTTTTTTTTTTTTTTACTTTCCTCATTTTCTTTTATTTTTTTGGGTATTTTTCACCTTTCTTTTTTTTTTCTTTTTTTCTTTTGCATTTTTCATATTTTTGGCCTTTTCCGATGAGTAGGGAATTTTAAACTAAAGAGCGGAAAAATGGGGTGTTTACAACTACCCATATTAAGCTGCTGAATAGATGGAGGTTACCCTTAAGGTTAGAGTAGCTAAGTGTTCTCGTGTGAGGGTGATACTAGAGAAGTTCAAAGTCACCTATACTTTATAGGCATTGAGCTTACCAAAAGGGATATTACTAGGTAGGCTCGTATGAAACTCCTACAACCATTATGGTTTGCCTGTTGTGGTGATGGGACCATCTTCCACTGTAGCCTTAGGTATAAGGCCATGTTGGGATCTTTTACTCCAACAAATTGGGTGGTCCTTGAAAAGGATCAAGAGAAATTCTTGGACCTTAATGGTCTTTAAGGTCATCTCTTGTAGGCTAAGTCATGAGGTAAGCAACATACTTTCACTTGGGTTTGTTCCCCCCTTTTTGTTGATGTTTGTCTAACGTTAATATTGCCCTCAATTTTGCAGCACAAAATGATGTTGCTCAAAACCTTTGAGTACTTTGAGGAGCTACAAAAAGGTAAAACTAGTAAAAGAGCAACTTTGAGGAGGGAGATAGTGTCATTGCATCATAGAGATTTAGCTTAACAAAAAGACTAACAAAATTGATTCCCTTTTATAGCAATCTAAGGAAGTTGAAACCAAGCTAGAGAGGCTTCAACAAGAAGTGAGAGAGACTCAAAGGAATGTTGCTACTGAAATTGAAAAGCTTAGGAAAGGGTTGGAGATTGAACGCAAGGTGCTAAAGATGGAGTACAAAGTGAAGGGTGAGCTCTAATTGAAAGCAGATGGCCTTAACTCTTGTAGTAATGACGTTAGCACCAAGGTAGCCCAACTAAAGACTGACCTTACACTCAAAGAGGGGGAACACATGGCTGCTAGGGATTTCTCCTTAAGTCTTGCCAAGTAGAAGGGGAAGTTGGAGAGGAAAGTTGAAGAGTTAAAGAGAAAGGTAGGGGATATGGAGTATATCAACATCTTGGAAACTGGGGTGATTGTCCACTTAACTACGAAGTAGTAAATTTTTCAAAATATCTTTAAGAATTAGGAGTAGGATGATGCCTATGAAGAGATCACCATCGAGGAGGTTCAGTGTTTGAGGGCTAGAATCTTAGAACATCATCCTAGGTTAAACTTAGAATTTTTAAATTTTCAAGATGACTCTAATGATGAAGAGGAAAGGTTAGCATCGAGATCCAAGGATCCAATTAACCTACCTACTACAATAGTTCCTAGTGAAGATGTTCTTCCTCCTCCTCGAGCCGAAGAGTTTCCTTCAGCCTCTCCTCTAAGAGAGGATCGGGTTAAAGGTCTACTAACCCCTTTGATGCTTGACGACAACAATGGTAAGAGGATAAGTTTACCTTACCTTCTTGTAGTATCTTTAGTTATAGCTTCTTCAGGTTGTCTTACTAAGCAGATTGAAGCCTTGGATCTTGATGACTTAACTGAATGGGTTAATCCAAAGTGAAGGGTGCCTCTTAGTTTTCCTTTTGGTTTTTCTTCCGTCCTTCTTTCTTTTGTTTCATGTTAAATTTCTATGTAATGCTATTAAGCTAGTATGTTAGCTTAATGCTTGTATTAATATGTTATGAAATGAAAAATGACTTCATCTCTTGTCTTTGCTTGTTGCTATATTTTATTTCATTATTTTACTTTAATTGCACTCTTCATCCTTCCAAGAGACTTAAGCCTTATAGGGAGAGTTGGTGTTACTATATTAAGAAGACTGTTAGCCATATGGCTAGACGTCGTTATGAGACCAAGTTGATAGTGTCCTAACTAGCATAAATGGGATTCCCTTGGTCATAAAGGGGGACATATTGATGCGGAACTGCAGCCAAGGACAGACAAGGCTAGTCATTGGGGTGGGTTTAAGCTTGCCAAAAGCTTAAAATGAGTGATGGAATACGCGTAAAAATTCTTGAAATGGGTCCAACGGGGTGAACAAGATAAGATTTGAAAAATGAATGTCTAACTTCATTTTAATCTACGTATCACATCCAAAGTATACCTCTTTTAAGGAATGAGTCCGAAGAATCCTCACCATTATGTTGCTCAACTCTTAAAGTGTTTCTGGTTAGTGTGTGGGAAATAGTTTGCCTCTTTTCCTTTTAAAAGTGAGTTACTGATTCCCTAAGGAGAATTTATTTGCTTCTAATAACATTACAATCATTCGATTGAAAAGGAAGTTGTATTATTCCAACTATTACAAACTTTATTAAAAAAAAGTGTCCAATTACTTAAAACAACCCATAAGCTTATTAGAAGGCATTAGTAAGCTTAAAAGAAATGGAGCTCTAAGCGACTCAGTTGGACTACCCCCCATGACTTGAAGAAGGCTTGACCTGTGGTAGCTCTGGTTGAATGAATTTTGCATCAATTAGGTCTTGAATCTTATTTTTCAGTCTCTAGCATTTTTCGGTGGAGTGCCCCTTTTGACCCATATGATAGTCGCATCGTGCTTCTTTGTCAAAGCTACGTGGTTTATAATTTAGATTAGGGGCGTCACAAGCTATAATCCTTGCTACTTTCAATTGATGAAAGATCTTGGTAATTAAGATCTCAAATTGGGTGAATTGTCTCCTCTAAGTCCCTTGGGCTTGCTTTTTCTCATTCCCACTGAGCTTCTTTCTTCTTGGGCCTTCTTCATCACTTGTGCTTACAACATTTGATCAGTATTGAACATCGAGTGTTGAAATCTTTTAATTATGGGGCTCATTGCTATTTCTAGATTTGTAGTGCTCTTTTGTAGTATGGTTATCTTCTCTTCTAGATTTGAGAATCTCTTTTATAAGTTCAAATCTTAGGATATCTAGACAGTGGTGATCAAGACTACAATTGTTGAGCCGTCCGATACATCATCCTTTTTAGGGAGGCGAGTATGTCGTCAATCATGTGAACCTAGAGTGGAAGAATTCTTTACTAATTAGCAACTTTTCTTTGTTTTTTTTTTCTTTTTTTTTTAAGTGAGAGAGAAAGATAAAGCTTTATTTTATAAAAACCAAAAATGAAGTCTAAAAGGTATTTTTTTTTTTTTTTTGGTTTTTTAATTGCATGTCCTTGAGTAAGAGAATGAATGGTTAGACAAATTCTATTAAAAGACTACCTATAAGGAAGGAAAGAGCAAAAAATGATAGACTAAAGAGAAAAATTTTATTTTGGAAAGACCAGAGTACAGGGAACAAAACAAAAGAAAACCTAACAATTATTCGAAACTTAAAATTTATTTAAAGTCCTTTAAGTACATCTAAAGTTTGTAATCTAACTGTTCTAATTGGGCTTTAATCTTGTCCAGTATTTCTAAAGCCTAATTCGTGGTCCTCTTGAATTTCTCGACTTGAGCTAACAAGGCCCTATTAGAGGCCTCAACATGCTTAGCCCTTTGCTTCTAGTAGGTAGCTTCAACTTGTAGAAGTTGCTTATGGATTCCTAGGGTATTTGGTAATCCTCGATTATTCTCTTATTAGTTACCCATCATTCTTAGGTCTACATATTTCATGGACAAGAATCAATCATCAATGTAGAAAAAAGAAAGCACATGAAAATATGTAGATGTTGGGATCATTTGGGTTAATACATTACTCCTTTAAGTTGCAACCCTACTATTATTTTCATAAACTTGATTTCATTAAAACTCTTAAATGATTAGTAAGGTTGCAATTTCTTAAGGGTATTGTATTAACTTAAGCTTAGAGGAGAATATATGCAATTAGGGTAGGTTTTGAAAAGGCCCTTAAGTTTTGTGACCTCACTTGTTAAAGAACACTTTCATTGGTCACATTGAGCTTAAGTGAGGTGGCTTAATCAATCTCGAGCAATGGTTACACCATCACACCCAAAGCTAACACAATGGCCTCTCTCTTAGGGTCTTAAGGCGGCTTGGGTCTAACCGCATCTACCCTGTATCTTTAATGCAATAGATGACCCCCTATATCCCAATGCATATGATATAATAGCATAGATAGATAAACAAAAGCTAAGAGTGAATTCTAGGAAAATATAAGGAAAGAAGTTTCAGGTTTGTCTCTCTTTTTTTTCGCTTTTTTATAACAATGTTGCTTTATTAGTTATTTGTCAAACCCTGAAGAATGTATGCGAGAAGGGTGGGTTCTAGAGGTCCTTAAACTCTATGACCTCACTTGTTTATAAAAAATGGTTCCTTAGTCACATCAAAGTTTAAGTAGGGTAGCTTAATCGATCCTAAACGGTGGTTGCCCCACTACACCCAAAACTTACATAATAGCTTCCTGTCCTAAGGTCTTAAGACTACCTAGGTTCGACCATATCTATCATGTATTCATGGTACAAGAAATAAATCACCTCCCCCCTGCCCCCTCTCAAAACAGTTAAATACATAAAACTAAACCTGCAAAAAACGTTATTATAGTTATCATACAAATAACAAAGAAAATTAAAAAAAAAAATACTAAGGTGATTTTTAGGGACTAACTTTAATTTTGAAAAGTTGAATGGTTATCCCTCTTGACGATTCTCCAATAGAGTCCCCAAGCTATTGAGCCTAGTTTTTTAGCTCTTTGTTTTTTATAAAATTAATTTTGTCTAAACCAATCAGTATTAAACCCTACTCATTTAATATTAACCCATCGACTAAGGTTTAAAGAAAATTGGTTTTTTATACTTTGAAAATGTTTTGGAATTACCACTCGACTAGAGTTGGGAAAAAGAGTTGAGTTATAATAACCAATTATGTAAATTGGTTATAACTTAGCCACTGGTCTTTTAATAAAAACAAAAAAAAATGATTTTATAAAATGATTTTTTAAAACAAGAGATCTGGATCTAGATGTATGATTTTTAAACCCTTATTTGTATCATTAACTTTCCAAATTTAACCTTAATCTTAAAAATTACCTTTTATTTTCATAAGACAAAACTCAATTGTTAATTACTCTAGTTAGATAACCTAAATAATTTAAGAAAAAGAAAATTTGATTTTTTTTTATTTTTATTGTTGCCTCGTAGGTACCTATATACCTACTATTCGAGATTAGACATATGTTGTTCTTTTTGTAAAACTGTAGTGAGTTGGTTTGATTTTAATTTTTGAAAAGGGATTGGCTTTACTTTTTATTTTATTCAATTTATTTAAAAAAAATTTCTAAAAGAGAGTTCTAATTTGGTTTTTATTTTTTGAAAAATCTAAAAATAATCCTAATTTGTAAGGGGTCCATTTATTTTTATTTTTGAAAAATCAATTTTCTAAGTGACAAAAAGAAATAATATTCTTTCTATTTACTTATTTATTATTTTATTTATTCTATTTATTTCTATTAAGCTAAAAAAATAAATAAACTACTTTTTTTTTTTCACTTTTTCTTTTTCTTCTTCTTTTTTTTTGTATTACATCTACAGTTATCTATATAAAAATTTAATAAATAAAATAAAATAAAAAGGATCAAATGCAATGTGCACATATGGGTCGGACTTAAAGTAAGGTCAAGTTGATTGGCCGGATTCAAGTTAGATCACTGTAACTATACTTCAAAAGCATTGGTCGAGCACGGTTTAGGACGATTCAGGTTTAGGGGGGGGAGGGGGGACATGGGTTAGTAAGGATGAATGTCATAGTGGTTGGAGGTTGTTTGAGCAGTAGCATGAAGTGGTAGTCATCAGTGGTGGATGTAGTGTTTGAGTGGTGCTTATTGGAGGTGCAACGAAGGTTGGGACGTAGGTTCTAGGGTATAGTGAGCTTCATAGTGGGGTTGGTTCTATGTGGGGAGTAGTGGTGGTGGTGGTTTGAGAGGGGGTGACTATGGTGGTTAGAGTTTAGGTAGTGGTTGTTGGTGGTGCTGCTAGGGGACACGAATAGGGACAAGGGTGGTTAGGTTCATCTCCCAGGAGCTTGGGGGTTGCAACTATGGTAGTGAACTCGATTGAAAACAACTAAAGAGAGAGATTCGAGGAGAGAGAGAGAGAGAGAGAGAGGGGGGGGGGGGAGGGGTATGTAATGATTTCTGTTGTTTGTGTAAGGTTCTGTGTGATCCATGATCTCCCCTAATACCTATTTTATACTCAAGTTGAACCTAGAAATCAAGGAAAGTAGAATTTGGATATGAATGCAAATGTCCAAAAATTCTTTTTTTTTTTTGAATTTTGGAGCTCAATTTGAATGCTCCTTTGACTGAATTTAGATGTGTTATTAGGTCCAATTCAAAGTCAGCCATGCGGTAAACAAAATCAAAGTTAGAGATTGCGTATGAATGTGTGAAATCCGTATGAAATTTATAGCTAAAGTGGAGGGGGTAAACTGTTCTTAACTACAGAAAGTGGAGGAAAATAAGGGAAAGGGGGAGAAAAAGAAAGGAAAAAGAGAGAAAAATGGCTGATGTAGCATTAATGTGGTGCTATGTTAGCCAATCCGATTGATCACAGTATGCCATATGTCAATATGATATGTAGCAATTGACGTGGCACGTGGCATGCCACGTCGTGCCACGTAGCACCACGTTAGCATGGTCGTCCAACCCAACGCTGCTACGTATTAGGATACACGGTGTAATAAGATCTTGACATGTAGTAATCCTTAATGTGCTAAAGAATAAAAAACCTTATATACTTGCTCTATGATTCAAACCTAAGACTTCATACTCAATACTCAATACCAAGTCTATGTGTTTAACCATTAGGCTATTGGTTTGTATCTTATCTATATGTGCAATTAGACTCAGTTAACTTGGGCTAGATTTAAATCTAAGCTTAGTTTCAAAGACCAAACTTTTAAAATTGTTTTAAAAAATAAAAATCTATCCTAATAAAATGTTATTTCTTAAATTCCTTAAAATCTTCTATTTTTTCAACTTTTTATTTTTATTATATATATTTTATTTATTTATTTATTATTTTTTTCTTACTTTTTTTCAAATTTTATTTTCTATATTTCTTATTACTTTTTTTTTATGTTTTCTTTCTAAATTTCCTATTTTTGATATTTTCCCAAAGTTCTTAATTTTTTGTGCTTTTTCTTATTTTTGTATTTTTCTAAAATTCTTATTTTTTTTTTAGAATTTCTTTATTGTTTTTTTTAAATTTTTAATTTTTTTCCTAATTTAGGACCAATTTAGGAAATAAAATAAAATTAACATGAAATAAAATAAAATAAAAGGGGTAAAAATTAGGTGTCTACACTCCCCATTTAAATTCAATGATCTTTGTCAACTCGGTAAGGGGTATAGCTATAGTATTGAAATTCTTGATAAACCTTCTATAAGAAGATGTTAGTCTATGGAAACTTCTCACCTCAGCGCAAGTGGTTGAAGTTAGCCACTCGATTGCTCAGATCTTCTCAACATCTACTTGTAAGCCTCCTTCACTTATGATAGAACCTAGAAATACCACTTCCTCTTGGCAATAACAACACTTCATTAGATTGCCAAATAATCTCTTAACTTGGAGCATATCTATTATGGCATGGAGATGCTCATGGTGACTTGGCATGTCGGCGCTATATACTATGAGACACTTTTTCGATCAGATTTCTAAGCACATGGTTCACCAGTCGCATGAAAGTGCTCAAGGCATTCTATAGGCCAAAAGACATTACCATCCACTCATAGAGTCTATGTTAAGTTTTAAATGAAGTTTTCAACTCATCTCCCAGCCTCATCCGAATCTAATGGTATCTAGACTTCAGATTAATTTTGCTAAAAACCTAAGCTCCACTCAATTCGTTTAGTAGTCATCTAACCTAGGGATAGGATATCGGTACTTAATCATGATCTTGTTTATGGCTTGGCTATCAACATACATTCACTAAGTATTATCCTTTTTGGGTACTAGGAGCACTAGAAATAGCATAGGGGGTAAGGCTCTCCCTCACATACCGTTTTCTTGATAGTTTATTGACTTACCTTTGGAGCTTAGTAGCTTGTTTGGGATTTATCCAATAAGCAGGTTTTTTTTATAAGGCAATGCTGGGTAACAAGTCAATGTAGTGCTTGATGCCTTTGAATGGTGACAAACCTTCTAACAACTGTTCTGAGAGCAGGTTGGCATATTCATCCAATAGTCCTCTCACCTCATCAGGCTATTCAATATGCTCCTTCAGTTCTAATAGCCTCCTAATCAACATAAAAGTTGGCATATTATCCTTTATAACTTCTCGAAGCTCAGCTTTGCTCAATATTAAAGCCTTCTTGGGTTTTGACGAAGTTTCTTACAATTTGCTGACTTGACCCGGTGTCATTAGATTCAAAGTAATCTTTCTTCCATCCTTCTTGAACGCATAGGCATTTCGAGATCCATCATGCTTAACCTTTCGATCAAAGAGCCATAGTCAGATAAGTAGCACATGTGAAGCACATACGGGTTATACATCATAAAGGATCTCATCGGAATAATTCCCAATATTCATCAGTAGCAGTACTTGCTTAGTGACATGTAGTGCTCCTCTCTCGTTTAACTAATACAACTTGTATGGCTTTAGATGTGTTGTGGTCAACAACTTAAGCTTCTTGATTAGATTGGTTAAGGCCACATTGATGCAACTACCACAATCTATAATGAGTATACACAATTGATCATTCACTTTGCACATGATATGGAACAAGTTCTCTCTTTACTCCTTCTCATGTGAGGTTTCTAAACTCATTGTATGTCGAACAGCTAGAATTAGCTGATCCAAGTTCTCGACAAACACATCTTCCTTGACCAGTTCATTCCCCTAAGTAGTTTCTTTCTTGGAAACAGCCTCTTCCTCCAGCTCATCATTAGTACTATCTACTTTAAGCTTCGAGACATCTCCTTTGATGACCATAGTTCGTCGGTTTGGACACTAAGCAACCATATGTCCAAACCCTTAGCATTTGAAACACTTGATCTTACTTGTCTTCCTTTTAGATCCTTATCCTTTCTTATATGTTCGAGTTGGCACATTATTATCAAGTTAGCCCTTTTGCTTAGCTTGAACATCTACCTTTTTGGTCGGCTTAGTACTTAACTAAGCTTAGTAACTTCCCTAAACAGGTCGGCTCATTAAGGGTCAGGTTGTCATTCTGTTTTTTCTTTGCCTTTCTATTCGTTGGGCTATCTATATAGCCTCATCCATTATAGTAAATTGCTGGAGTTCCACAATATCTTAGATATCACTCCTTAAAACCAGTAAGGAACCTAGAGATTATTTACACTGATGGCTCTTCAACTTCGCAGCAAATCATAAGCATTTGGAATTCTTAGATATAGTTGTTAATAGTTTATCCTCCTTATCTTAGCTCTTGAAGCTGAGCAAAAGTGTCATGTAGATAGGTATTCGACACAAACCTATTTATGAGGATTCTCTTCATCTCAGGCTAAGTATTAATCTCACTGTATCTTTCTTGTCTTCTCATGACCTAAAAGTTCTTCCATTACATGGTGGCATACACTGAGAACTCAATAGCAGTAGTCCTCACCTTCTCTCGATCCTCATACTAGTAACAGTTAAATACGCACTCGACCTTCTCTTCCTAATCTACATAGTCATTCGTACTCTTAGAACCATTGAAGCTCAGAATCTAAAGCTTCACATGGTCGGCAGCTTAGGGTGCTTTAGCTAGCTGTTCTTCTTTTTCTTCTTCTATATCATCCATCTCCCCCAAATTAGTCCTTTGTTGGGCTTGTCTACTTACTCTTCCACCTTGATCTTATTGAGCTAGGTTTTGTCCTTTAGTAAGTTGAACAGCATGTAGGGTATCCTACATGGCCTTTCTAGGTCAATAGGCCATCGCATGAATAGCTCTAGTTAAATTAACTAGAAGGTTAGCCACTTCATCAAGTCTCTCATAAGTACTTCTAGGGGTACCCTGGGATTGTTGGTCATGGTGGATAACACCACAATTATTACCCCTAATACAAGCATTAACACTTGAGTATCTCACTTAAGTAAATTTTGTTTTAAACTTTAAATCTTAGATACAACTGACATTATTCCTCTAAACTAAATGATACATATACTCTCTACACAAATGTCCAGTTAATCAATAAACACAAAAACTATACAGATGAACAAACTATTACATAGAAACTTGCTTTTCGAATGTTCGAAACAACGTAAAATAAAGTATACCAAGAACAATCATCACACTCTACTATTTACTTAAACACTTTAATTATTCTCTTCACAACCTTGGCACATATTGCTACCACAAGCACTATTTCACAAAACTTAAACACACTTGCTAAGATGATGTGGAACCATAGCCAAGGACATACAAGGTTGGTCATTGGGGTGGGTCAAAGCTTGCCAAAAGCTTGAAATGAGTGATGTAATGTGCATGAAAGGATAAAAAAAGAAAAATAAGCAAACCTACGAATAGCTCCAAAGGATATGATGCATTAGTAGAACTTTTAGGGACTTATGGCACAACTCAATGTAACGTACGAGTTGGTCTGGTGAGGTTACTCACTGCTTAGCCTTACTTATGGGTTAGGATAAGAGTGAGAGGTAAGTGAACAAGCTCTAAGAGCAACATTCACTAAAGGAGTAAATTCAGTATATTGATAATGGTAGGATATCTGATGAGACTACATGTATAAAGGGTATTTATACTTACAAAATTAGGGCAACTTACCTAAAATGAAAAAAGACAAAAAGGGGTATTGTAAGGAAGTAATTAACAAGGAATACAAAAGGGTAAAAACGAATATTGAAGGAAAAATAATGACTAGTGTAGCATATTCTCTAAGTGGGACTAGGTATGTGGTAGAAATGTATTGGTGACGCTTTTAAGGGATACAAACAAAACAATATGACCAGGATGGGTGGCCGAGTAGAGGTGTTGAGTAGATCTGGGCTTGTCCGAGAAAGAGTGGTTACAGACTCGTGTAGGGTCCTTTGGCCTCTTGGCACCCATGTTGCCAAGCAAGAGGTCGGTTTGGTCATGGTCGAGCAGATATGTGGAGTTGGCTATTAGTAGGGTACTCTTCTAGTTAGCATATGACTATTGAGAAATTAGTTACTCAACTTAGCATAAGGAATTGGTTGATAGCGAGGATTAACTCGGCTTTGGTAGGAGTTGGTGGAAGTAGGAGGATTCATCTTGTTAACCCTTCATGGCTTCGGGTTGGGTTACGAGTTAAAGGTCCAATAGTTTGATTTCTATGACTTACCCTACTATCAAGGTTACTAAGGGGACTAAGTTGGTGGTATTCTAACTTGCTCGGGCTTAAAGAAGCATAACAATCAAGAATCCCTTTCATGAGGATTTGCTCAATATGATGTCCATTCACCTATCATAGGTTGGGACTAGAGATGAAGTGTAATAAAGATAATAATTTATAGAGTAATTTCATTTCCATTAAGTTTTCAATAAGTACATGAATACATCCACTCAATTAAATTATGTCTTATGATCGTTTGCATTTTAGGTTCGTAGTATGAGTTTAGTATTAAGCCCTTCTAATTGGTATGCTCCATTTCCTATGCTTTGTCTAAACATGATTGGATCCTCTTAGCTAAGGGCTAACTTCCCTTACCCTTCATGAGTACCTATTGCTTGTAACCTTTTACAGACTAGGTCATCGTCCTTGAATTCCATGTGTTTAACATTTTTGTCGTGGTATCTAGTTACCTTTGTTGATACGCAGCTATATAAACGGTAGTCAGGTTTCGCACTTCTTGAAATGTGTTTATGCTAGCCAATATAATGGACTCATTTGCTATCACTTGAAGGATTGGGTTCAAATGTTCGAAAGCTTTAACTCAATTGGTAATACAGCTTCTGACCCGAAGGTTGGCTGGAAAGGAGTTTCACCTGTCAACATCTGATGGGTGGTACGGTATCCTTACAGTTTGTATGGAGCTCATTCATCTAATTGCATTGTACCCGGTCTACCCTCTTCTTGATGCTATCAAAGATGGTCTTGTTGGTCAATTCGACCTTGCCATTAGACTGCAGGAACGCCACCAAAGTGTAGTAGGCATTAATGTGATGGCAAGCATAGAATTCCTTGAACTTGGGGTTGTCAAATTGATGTCTATTATCTATAATGAGTACATGTAGGACCCTAAAAACTTAGGAGTTCTATTGTTGATTGAGTCAAGGAGCTTTATCCATTAGGCGTTCTTCAACTCTTCTCGTTCTGGGGAGAGGTTTAATGTAAAGCAACACTTATCCCTTGGCTTGTTGGATCTACATACAGGTCGGGTAGGGAGCTAGACAAGTAAGTAAAGAAAGGATTACCATGACTATAGGCCTAAACAAGAGCACTAATGGCTTTTTATGTTCGGTATAGGCGTAAGGGACTCATGTCTAAAATCTCCCATTAACAGGTAGGGTTTATGGTATTTTCTTCTTTTGTTTTCCTTCCTTTTACTTTTCCTTATTTAGCAACTAACACCATTACTCTAAACACCTAATTATCCTTTGGTTCTTTGATTATACGTACACTTAATCATTCTTATTAAAGCTTTAATTTATATCTTGCTAGCAATTAATTTATGTAATCCCTCTTTCTAATTTGTTAAGTGAAAAATTCACTAAATAGAGGCAAAATTAGTATTTTGAAAAATTTATGCTAAAATTTTAAAAATTTCTCACTTGGAATAATTTGAAAACTTGTTTAAAATCCTTTATCATATTTTATTTATTTAGGTTGTTTTGGGTGGTGCAATAGCAAACTCAAAGGAAGGGGGGGGGTTTAAGCTAAGGCTGAAAAGCGGGGTTTAAGATTTTGGTTCAAGAGGCTATAGGTGGTGGTGGTGGTTTAAGTTGTTTTTGGCTAGCTTAGGTTAGTTTACGGCTAAGGGAAGGGCAGTGGTGATGTTTTACATCATGGATGAGTAATGTACGATGGATTGCCAAGAGAGAGAAAGAGAGACAAAATTTTTTTATATTTCTTTGATTTAGAGAGAGAAAGCTTCAATTCAAGATTCTAAAGTGGTTCTTGGTTGATTTTTGTGATGAATTCGAGCTTAAAGATTTTGTATTTATAGAGTTTGAGCCACAATTGAAGATTACATGTCTATGGAAGGGAAAAGATTAAAGGGTAGGTTCATTTACTTTGAACCTTACCTTTGGTTAGATTATTTCTATGTTTTCAACCAAATCCATTAAACTCTTGTAAAATTTGGCCTTTTGATCATCATTATCATTATTTGCACAAAGAACATCAAAACTTAGTGTTAAAAAATGGTGTTAGCTTCAAGTTGAGCTTCAATAGGAATAGGGAAGACAATGAGTAGTGCTTAGAACATATTGTTAAAACACATTTCACACTATAAGGAAATATATATATATGTATATATTTACATATACGTAGATACACATCCCTTACTTATACTAAGGGTCAAACTTAGGATAATTAGAAGAGAGAAGAAGCCCTTAGCTAAGAGTTGGCAAGTGTAGCTTCATCAACTTAAGCAATTACTTTAAATATAAACTTTACCTAAAAGCTTAGGCTATCTTAGGTAATTAATGAGTGTTATACACATTGAAATTTTAATTTTAAAATACAAGTCTTAATTTGTAATAATCAAATTAAGACTAAACAGGCCCCCTTTGAACCATATTCTACTTAAATTAATTTCATTTCTATTTCTAGGAATGAGCAAGTTAAACTAAGAAAAGAAATTCAATGTTATTAATATTTTTAGCTTTTGAAATTTTCTCATAGTTATGGCTTTTGAAGATTTTATACTTTTTGTTGTTTTCTTTATTTTTCTAATTTTTATAGAATTTTTTAAGGGGGTAATTTTTTTAGGGGAATATAAACTTTATTTAAAAAAAAATGGTTTAGTGGTCTCTCCCCCTAACCAACAAGCAATAAATTGATCAAAGGAGACATGGACAAAAATACCCTAAAATGTATGCTCATCCACTTTTTTCCTTGGAATGCAACCTTATTGACACAGGTATTTATTTTCTTATAAATTTTTTATAGACACCCTATTTTTGTCCCCTTATAATTTTAGAGTTTTTAGAATAAGGTAAAGAGTTCTAATTTATAAAGATACAAAAAAAAAAATAGAAAATTTAGAAAAGTAAAAAGAAAAAATTAGATAGTTTAAATAGAGTAAGATTTTTTTTCTAATATAACCTTAGCATTTTTTAGGGCCTTAAATAATTAAAAGAGAATAAGGATATTAGGCTTAAGCTTAGATTTGAATCAAATCTAAGCCAACTTAATCTATGTGTGCAATTTGATTGCACATATGGATAAGAAAAAGCAATAGCTCATTTAGTAAATAGTCTTCCTTACTTTAATAGAGAATTGGACTTAGTCCATCAACTTTTTCCTTCCTTATTTGTAAATTCACCACTCTGTAGAATGTCATAAGTTTTCTAATTCATAAATATCCAAAATCATTCCTATGTACAAATTCTTTGAGTTATAAATATTTATTTCCCTTTTTCCTTTTAACCGATCACCTTTCTTAAATCGCTGTTGTCTTTTGTAAAATAATCACTCCCCACCCTTGTTAATAATCAATAGTCGGCTGTAAATATAAAAAACTCCATAAATATTATGTTATACTTCTTATAAGTAACCTTTTAAATACTTACAAGACATAAATATTCTTCATTAGTAGACTATGATCATACTTTTAACCTTGTTTTTCTTTCCATTACCTCACTTTCAAGTAAGCTAGTTGGGGTCAAACTAACTCTTTTCCATTTCAAATTAAAACTTTCCTAAAAGAAAGAGAAAAAAGAATTATTATTATTATTATTTTTTTTTAAGAATTGCTAATGAGTAAGGATTCTTCCAAACCAGGTTCAGAATGGCTAATGATGAGATCAAGTCTCTAGACAAAAAGGTATATCAAATGGCTCAACAATTGTAGATCTTTGTTTCCATAATCAGTAGTTTGCAAGTATCTTAAGATCTAGGTCTTGAAAAAAGACATATGAGCCTGGAAGAAAAAGTGGCAACATCACAAAGGGGCATTTTAGATCTAGAAATGACCATGGGTCTTCTGTTCAAAAGACTTCAAATGGCGCCCATTACTATCCAAGCATCACCAAAAGGGAAGGAGCCAATATTAAGCCAAAGAAGACAGGGTTAAGATAAGCTCACTTGTAATGCCTCGAGAAGATAGTTTACTTAATTCAAAGTTATAATAGCCCAAATCTTTCATTCATTAAAGGAGGCTAAGTTTCTAGCTTGTGAAGCTCTTAATCTAAATTACAAGCTATGAAACTTCAACCCAAAAGCATAATGTAACTATCATATGGGTCAAAAGGGGCATTCTACGAAAGGATGTTAGAGGTTGAAGAACAAAATTCAAGATATGATTAATGCTAAGATAATACAACTTCATACCTTAGAAGCCATTTTTTGCAAGCCCTATTGTAAAGGGACTTTAAAGGGACTACCTACTACACCCAACTTTGAGAATCTACTACTACCATCTGACTAACTAACTTGTTAGTCAAAGCAATTGGGTATATCCCTAAGTTAAATGGAGTAGGGGGATTTTAAAAGACAAATTTGAAAATTGACATAATTCTATAATGATGATCATTTGAAATAAAAGTATTCAGTTTGTCTAATATGAGTATTCATCTAGAAATTTTTATTGTTAAGGTAAATGAATGTATATTTTTGGTACCTCATTTTGAAAGTTTAGAGTGAAAAGAGACAAATTACATCTTAAACACCAACCCTTAAAACACTTGAGTGTCAAGTGTCATCAATGTGAGGATTCAAACATAATCCTCAAAGGAGGTCCGTCTTGAATTTAATATGTGAATCAAAATGAAGATAGGCATTCATTTTTTCAATATCTTAAACACAGATTCCCTTGTTAACCCTATTGAGTCTTTTAATGGAGTATTTCAAAATTTAAACCCTATCAAGAACTACACCATAATGGGGCAATCTAGAGGTTAGTGTCATTAAAAAGGAGCAAAGGTTAAAATTAATTTGTGCTTGCTCTAGTTGCATCAATTCATAATTTAGCTATAATTTTCATCATTAATAACTTATTTCCTATGAAATGGAAAAGTGCCTATATCCTAAACACTATACACTTTGAGCTTTAAGAAGGAATGATCGCGTTTATCTTGAATTAAAAAAAAAAAGATAGAGAAAGAAAGGAAAAATGAGAAAATTTGAAATGAAAAAAAATGAAAAGTTTGCTTGAGAGATAGATCTATGCAAACAAGGTGATCAAGTCCAAAGCCCAAAAACCCAAAAGGATATGGCACTTAGAAACCCATTCCTGAATTAAGACTTACATTTCAAATAAAGGTGCGAAAAACATAAACAATTAAGCTTGAAAGAAGTCGGGGCAAATACCAAAGTTTCTCCCCAAAATTTATAATCCTTAAAGAAATTGCAGATAACACATGGCTTATGACCCACCCACAATTCTACCCTTCCTTAAAGGCCCTTTTGATTGAAAGTGATAACTTATCCTTGAAAAAAGTTATATTTGAAATTGGTGCAAGCACAATTTTAGTTTTCCTAAAGAGTCATTGACTTGTAAACTTGCACTAATCAGATGAATGAATTCTTTCAAAAAGATATATACATTATTATTTATTTTGTTTAAATTGATGACCAAACCATTATTATATTATAGTTCAAAAAAGACCTAACAGATTGATCATTGCGTATCACTTGCAAGATGAACTATAATTTTTTAAATTGTAGTTGAAAGTGAAATTTAAGCCAAAAGTACAAGAGTGCAAGGAAGTCTTTTTTTACTAAACCAATAAATTATGAGATAGCGTTTTTCTATCATGCCTCGAATGCTTCAATAGATGTTTTTAAAAGAAAGATTTTTTTGGAAATCATGTAGTTATCCCCATAGCAAGGAAAGAAATGAGTGGGTCATCATCTATTTGGTAGCTATAAGGACCTATGAAGAATCCATCCTTGTTAGCAACTCTTTAAAAAAAAAAATTTTCTAAGTTATCTTTGAATAAAGTTATGTTCTTCAAAAAAATTGAAATTTTACCTTTCTCATCCATTAAATTAACTTTATGTTTGGAAAAGTTGTGAATATACGAGTCATCCTTAAGATTAGGAACCTAGAATTGTCTTGAAAACCTAAGTTATCCTCAAGTTTAAGAACTTAAGGCCATTAGTTATTCCTTTTAGGAAAAATACTGAAACTCCAAGAGTTTTAGCTAACCTCAATCAGGAGTTATGGCTATCTTTGATCCTAAAACTAAGTAATTCTTCATTTTAGGAGCTTAGCTAATCAGTAGGAACCTTAGTCACTCTTGTTAAGAAGGTTTGGTTATCTCTAATTCTGAAACTAAGTAATCCATCCTTTTAGGAACTTGGCTATTCATTAAGAATCTTGGTTATTCTTGTCAAGAAACTTTTGGCTATCTAGAACTCTTATTAATCCTTAGACTAGGAGCTCTAGCTATCTTTGATCTTGAAATTGAGTAATCCTTCTTTTTAGGAACTTAGCTATTCAATAAGAACCTTAGTTATTCTTATCAAGAAACTTTAGCTATCTTCAATCCTGAAACTAAGTAATCTTTCATTTTAGGAGCTTAGATATTCAATAGGAACCTTAGTCATTCTTGTCAAGAAGCTTCGGCCATCTCTAATCCTAAAGCTAAGTAATCCTTCCTTTTAGGAACTTAGCTATTCTCTAAGAACCTTAGTTATTCTAATCAAGAAACTTTGGCTATCTTTAATTCTGAAACTAAGTAATCCTTCTTACCTAGCTATTCAATAGGAACCTTCTTCTCAAGAAACTTTAGCTATCTTCAATCCTGAAACTAAGTAATCTTTCATTTTAGGAGCTTAGCTATTCAATAGGAACCTTAGTCATTCTTGTCAAGAAGCTTTGGCCATCTCAAATCTTGAAGCTAAGTAATCCTTCCTCTTAAGAACTTAGCTATTCTCTAAAAACCTTAGTTATTCTTATCAAGAAACTTTAGCTATCTTTAATTCTGAAACTAAGTAATCCTTCTTACTTAGCTATTCAATAGGAACCTTCTTCTCAAGAAACTTTAGCTATCTTTAATCCTGAAACTAAGTAATCTTTCATTTTAAGAGCTTAGCTATTCAATAGGAACCTTAGTCATTCTTGTCAAGAAGCTTCAGCCATCTCTAATCCTGAAGCTAAGTAATCCTTCCTTTTAGGAACTTAGCTATTCTCTAAGAACCTTAGTTATTCTTATCAAGAAACTTTGGCTATCTTCAATTCTAAAACTAAGTAATCCTTCTTACCTAGCTATTCAATAGGAACCTTGATGTGAGGCAAGCGTACCTATCAGTTTTAATATAGCGGATGTGAGTCCGAGTCGATCCCTCAGAGATTTTGAGTACTAATATTAACTTTAGCTTTATTATCTAACCGAAAAATTGTGATAAATTGAATGAATTAAAAATACTGAAATTAACAACTAAACTACTTATGAGACTTAATTACGCGAATTAGGAAGCAATAAACTACGAACGACTTCAAGTATCCAATAATGTATTTAGGAATTATTTCCCCTAGTGTTTAACATATAACCTTTTTAAAATATATTCAATTCAATTTCTATAATTCTTGACCGGAGGGATTCACAATTAAAGATAATATCTTTCTCAAGCATATTAACCCTACTCCTAAATTATTTACCGGAATCTCTTCACTTAGTAATATAATTTAGAATCGCATTAACGTGTAATGAATTCCCACACAAACAATCAACTTTCCGGAAGAAATATGTATCTTATCTCTAAGTATACATGTAATTCTCTTCAATTATGTCTAGATTTAATTACACATGCAATTTCTCAATCAACATGCATAATATCATATATTGACACTCTAGAATTATCAATCCACAATTAAACAACATAATTGAATCAAGAAAAAAGTAGGAACTTTATTGAAATTATAATTCAATCCAAGGGTTACATGAAACCCTAGGTTCCATAATCCTAAATACTCGAATTCTAAGCTATCATAACGAATCTAAAAACGAGTTTCATCAAAAACGTAAAATAAAGCATAAAACCCCCTCTTGATTTGATGAACAATCTTTCTAATCTTGAAATCGATGTCGTTCTCGCTTCTTGATTAATGTTCTTCTCCAATCTCCTCTCGTGTCTTATGTCTCTTGTTTCTGTAATGTCTCCCCTCTTTTGAAACCCTAAGATATCCTTTTATATGTGTATTACAAAGATTCTGCTTTCGTCACCCGACACGGCCTAAGACATAATCGTATCCCCAGGTCGTGTAACTTTCTGCACTAAGGCAAAATTTTCTACACAACTTCAAAGTTTCATAACTTCTTCATTTGAACTCGGAATTGAGTGAAACTTGATTCCTTTTCTTCGTTTTCGAGCCTAGAACGCGTTTAAACCCTGAAATCAACATTTTACTCAATTAAGTATCAATTTCTTTAAAGAAAACCAAAAATGTAAGGGAAATACTATAAAATCACCATATGAAATATGTTTAAAATCAGAGTTATCAAACCTTTTTCTCAAGAAACTTTAGCTATCTTCAATCCTGAAACTAAGTAATCTTTCATTTTAGGAGGTTAGCTATTCAATAGGAACCTTAGTCATTCTAGTCAAGAAGCTTTGGCCATCTCTGATCTTGAAACTAACTAATCCTTCTTTTTAAGAGCTTAGCTATTCAATAAGAACCTTAGTTATACTTGTCAAAGAAACTTTAGCTATTCAAGAGTCTTAGCTATCCTAATATTAGGAAATTTAGCTATTCTGAGCTTGAAAACTAAGTAGTCTTATTGTTTAAGAGCATAGGCCATTTCATAAGAATTAAGTAACCCTTAAATCAGGGCTCAGGCTATCTTCAGTCTTGTAACCGAGTAACCCTTCTATTAGGAACTTAGGTTATTTCACTAGAATAAATAAATCCTTAAATTAGGAACTTCGATTGTCCTCAGTCTTAAAAACCAAGTAATCTTATTATTTAGGAGCTTAAGTTATTTCACAAGAACTAAGTAATCCTTAAGTTAAGAATTTGGGTTGTCCTTAGTCTTGAAAACTAAGTAATCCTATTGTTTAGAAGCTTAGGTTATTTCATGGGAACCTTAAGGAATCGAAGTTATCCTTAGATTATGAATCTTGATCATTCAATTATCCTTACCTAAAACTTTAAGAACCTTTATTGTCCTTCGTTAAGTCAAATTTAGGAACTTTGTTTATCCTTTAAAATACTTGAATCACAACTCAAAGTGTCTTCCATTTTCATCACCTGAACCCCTAGTGGCCCAAGCGCAGGATAACTAAGTAGTTGTGGTGTTTCTTAGAACAAATTCATTCTAGAGGCAAAAATAGTGTCTTTTTTTATTTTTGAGATTTACTAAAAAAGGACAGTTTTAGACACCTCATTTTTATCCCCCTATAATTTTAGTGTATTTAGAATAGGGTAAAGGGTCTTGATTCAAAAAAAGCACAAAAAATAGAAAATTTATAAAAGTACAAAAAATAAAAATAAACAATTTTTTAGATAATTTAAATAGAGTAAGATTTTTTTTTTAAAATCTAGCCTTAGTATTTTTTAGGGCCTTAAATAATTAAAAGAGAAAAAGGATATTAGCCTTAAGCTTAGATTTGAATCTAATATAGGCTAACCTAATCCATGTGTGCAATTTGATTGCACATATGGATAAGAAAAACCAATAGCTCATTTGGTAAAGGACTTGAACATTAACATTGCATATAACTTAGAGATCTTAGGTTTAATCTATAGAAAGTGTAAAATGTATATTTTATTTTTCTTCTCTCACTTAGACACTTATCCATCCCTTATTGGTACATGCATCTATCACGTCACCATGCCATGTCATCGCCACGTCATGCCATGTCACTTACCATGTCATGCCACATCATCGCCATGTCATAAGGTATACTCCTACACGTATTAGACATACTCCAATATGCTCTTATGTGTAGCTTTGTATTTAGCATCACATATTGTCTAAGTTCGCTCAGTTTAAACATGGAAGAAAATAATGCTACATTCCATATTTTCAATCCTTAACTCAACCATGATACTGATAAATAAGGGATTCCATTTTACTACAAATCATTAACTCATCACTCACAATCACTTAAATACATTCACAACGCCACTTTCTCTCTCTACACAGCCTCATTTTCTAGGATTTGTGTAAACTAAAGGCTTTTCAAGCTAGAATAAGTTGTGCTAGAAACTCTTCACTACGAGAACTTTCCAACTTGACCTGATCGATCTTGCACATAGCTTTAACTTGTACGAACTCTAGCTTAGTTTGGCTTTGGTTTGGTTTTGATTTGTGTTTTGTTTTCCATGTTTTGTATTTTTTTATTTATTTTTGTAATATTGTACTTTTTCTTTTTCTTTTGTTGTTGTTGTTATAATTATATTCTATTTGCAATTGTAAAAGGAAAAAAAAAAAGAAAAGGGGGAAAAAGAAAAAAAAATGGAAAAGGCTTAGTTTGTTTGGTTTTCTTATTTTTATGTTTTAGTAAAAAATATACCATAAAAAATAAAAATAATAAAAAAAGTAAATTAAAAACAAAAAATAATAATAATATTGAAAATAGAGATGTCCTCTCACTTAAAAAAAAATCCTTTTTTCAATAAATTCTTTAGGCATATTTTCTATGATTTAAACATCTTTGCAATAATTTAGGTTTCTTTTCCATGGTTTAGGCTTCTTGCTTATAATTAGGCATTTTTTTTCATAGTTTATGTATCTTTTCTATAGTTAAGCATGTTAGATTTGATAATTGCTTATTTCATTAAAATTTCTATTTAGGTATTTTAGGATTTTTCTAAAGAGTTTTATCACTTAGAAAATTTTTTTCAAATAAGTCAATATAAACGAACCTTTTTTAAAAAATTAGCATATTTTAGAATTTTTCCAAAAAATAAAATCACCAAATTAGGACCCTTTTCTCGTAGGTATTTTTCTTAAATAAAATGAAATGCCGAAAAATGTAAACTTAGCTACTTTCCAAATTTAAAATCAACTAACTTGCTAGTATTTTTGAAATGAACTATAGAAGTCTGATCTCGAATAGTTGGTATGTAGATACTTGTAGCAATTACGAGGTGAATTAAAATGTAAAAAAATTTCTTTTTTCATCTCTTGTAAATAATCAATTTAATTAACTTAGTTACATGTGGTATGATTTGTTGTTTAGAAATTGAAATCCAATAAAGGTATTATTGAAAAGTGAAATTAAATTTGGAAAATTAAAAAGTGATATCTATTTAAGGTTTAATAGGATAACCCCTAGATCTAAATCTTTAGTTTTAAAATTTGGTTTTATCGAGCGATTAGTAGTTAAATTATAACCAATCCATCCAATTGGTTATAATTTAACTCTCTTTCCCAACATTGGTTGGGTGATGATTCCAAAATGTTTTCAAAGTTAAAAGAATCGATTTTCTTTCTATCCTAGTTGAGGGTTAATATTAAACGGATAAGATTTAACATTGATCAATATAAAAAATTGTGAAAAATCTAGCTCGACATTTTTAAAAAAGAAACGTAATCAAAATTTGACGAAGAGTCTAATATTATGTAAGATAGGTTACACTTTTCAGCAGTTGCTAGAAGGTGTTGAGTTGAAAATTTAGTTTTCCTTTTCCTTAGTCTAGTTCATACTAAGCCCTGTCTGCTTAATATAAATCTCTAAACCAAATTAAGAAAAAGTTTAATCTTTGAAAACATTTTAAAAAACATGGAGTCACCACCTAACTAAAGTTTGAAAGAGGTATGATTAAGACTTATGAGTGGTTAAGCCTTAATTCCATCTACTGGCTTGTGTTTCTCTAAACAAAAAAGGATTTTAGGAAATAGAAACTAGAAAATGAATGGGCTTTAGGGCTTTCTTATTAAAACCTAAATGGTTCCATAAAGAATTCAATGAATTATTTCAATGGGCCTTTAATTTTTCTTTTTCTAATAAAGGTATTTTTCAGAAGAAAGGGGACTTTATTTCATTTGTTGAGAAAATTATAGAAAAAACTTAGAAAATGAAAACAAAAAAAGGGGTTCTTTTATATATTATGGCTTGCCTAAAGTGCTTCATAACCATGAATTAAGATCAAGCCCATGTAATTCTCATTTTTCAAAAAACTTTAGTTTGTTAGTTCAAATAAAATTTTTAAAAACCTTTCACTTTAAGTTTTTAATGATTTTGGAAAAAAATGATTTTTTTGACCATTTTAAAAAGAAACCTAAAAAATAAACCTTTAGTTTTGAAAAAGGCCAATTGAGACTTTTTTTTTATTTTTTATTTTTGTGAAAAACATTCTTTTAAGTCTAGAAAAACATCTTTTGGGAAAATTACATTTTTGAAAAAAAAAAGCATTTATTTTGAAAAACTTGAAGAAAAGCCCCTTTTATTTTGAAAAAATTTATTTATTCATGTCACTCAAAACTAATATCATACAAACATGATAATTAAAATGAACAATAAGACAAAGCACTCAATATAATACATAACCATTTTGACATATGAAAAATAATCATCATACAAATGTCATAATGCAAGGTAACAGACCTATGGGGTTATTATTTTCTATTACTCACATGTAAGCTGACAAATCTTATAGAATTATTATTTTCTGTTATTAATGTTTAAGCTAACAAACCAACATCATGCTAATTAAATATATTAAGAAAAATCGTGCAAACAAATTGAATTTGATAAAGCGTATGGTAATGATAGCTATTGAACCCTATTTTGATTTTCCATAATTTAACTTATACTAACCGCAACCCTCTTAATATAGATCACTCCACATTAGATTAGAAAAAACATTTGTCTTTAAAAGATGTTTAAAAATAATTTTGGAAAATGAGTTTGGAGTTGCCAAAGTATAAAATTGGAAAGAGAAAAAAAAAAGAAAATTAAAGCTTTTGGGTTGAAAAATCCTAATTTAACCACTAGTTCATGAATTGTTTTAAAAAATAATTAAAGAAATCTAATAGAAAACTAAATTTGAGAGCTAGCCTATTAAGACAAAATCACCATGTAAGAATAAAAAAACTAACTAATAGGCCTTTATTTTTATGATTTTTTAAAAATGCAAAACATGCCAAAAATATGCAAAATGCATAAAAAATGATTTATTTTTTTTATAATGAATTTTCATAAATAAAAGAAACAAAACAAAAATTTTTATCTTTTTATGGTTGCATTAGAGGTCTTCTTTCTTGTTTAGAAAAACTTTATTGTCTTGGATATTTTTATTATTGAAAAATGACTAAGTTTATATTTTTCTCCATTTTTTAATTCAAATATATCCTAAGAAAGGTACTCTAATTTTTATTGTCCAAATTTTAAGAAGAACCATAAAAGAACTTAACTTTGAAAGAAACCCTAAATATTTTTATTTTATTTTTTCTAATTTTGAAAAATCAACTACGTAACAAAGGGGAAATTTTATTTTCTAAAGAAAACACTAAAGTTCGTAATTTGTAAAAAAAAGTTGCAATTTTTATATGTAGGAGGCAGTTTATGAAAAATGTGCTAATTTTATAAAAAATGCAAAATTGTGAAAATTTTTAACAAAAACAGGCAATTTAAATGGAAAGATACAATTTTAATAAAAAAAAAAAGCGAAAATTCTAACATTATGATAAGAGATACTGATTCGATGAATAATAAACCTACAAATTATGTTAATATTCTAAGTTAATAAAAATTGTGTTGGTCAACATGCAATGTTAATCAATGAAACCAATCATGCAAATTTATTCTATTATGAGGACAAGAATAATGCACAAAAAATTGATACATAACATGTGAATATTAAAAATAATAATAATAAAAATGAGACCTTAAATAATTCAAATAGAAAACTTACATGAAAGAAAAATAAAGTTAATGAAGGAATTTAATAATTTTTTAATTTAATTTTTTTTTTAGAAATTTATACAAAAAAACTAAAACACCTAAAACTAATAAAATAAAATAAAATAGAAATAAAAGAGAAATAAAAAAAAAACCACCTATTACACCAATTAGCATGCATGTTATATTTAAGGAGGAAGGCATGCGTGTTAGTCCAAATCGGGTTGAATAAGTTGGATAGAGCTCTTCGAGTAGTCAATTATGTTGTACATGAATGACAATAGTGACTATGATAGCTTGCTACAACTTGATTTTGAGGACGCTTCTACTTTTATGACAATCTTATTGACAAAATAGCCATTGGTGATGGTGTTTTAGTATTTAGTGTTGTTTCAAGAATGGTGCAAGGTAATTGACAATGGTGGCTTTTGGTGGACATGATGGTGATTGCTTTTTGGTAGTACAAGGTTAGTTCTAGGGGTTTGGGGATAGAAGAAACGCGTTAGTGGTGTAATTTTGGATGTGGATGTTGTTTAGATTTTGTTTCAAGATGGTACCATAATGGAGGTTAAGGTTTGGGTTAGAAGCTGAGTTTAAGGCTCCAAATAGGTATATAGATGGTCACTTTGTAGAGCTTAGGTGGTGGGAAGTGTGGTAAAGTGGTTATTTGTGACTACCATGGAGTGTATGCAAATGGGTGTTAGAGAGAGAGTATGTATTGTCGTTAGAGAGAAAGTGGCTAGAACTGGTTGT
Source organism: Lumnitzera racemosa (assembly GCA_024138005.1). Taxonomy (NCBI): domain Eukaryota; kingdom Viridiplantae; phylum Streptophyta; class Magnoliopsida; order Myrtales; family Combretaceae; genus Lumnitzera; species Lumnitzera racemosa. The sequence goes on from JAMXBC010000007.1 coordinate 32,777,064, forward strand.
GTGTGTTTTAATGTGTTGAGATTTACCCCCTCTTCCACTCTACCTGAACTTCCATATTTGTAGAAAATTAGTTTTTAATCAACTTCGAAGCTAGCAATGTGGTTGTATTGGCTATCGATAAAGCTTAGGTTTTTATTGGATTTTCCCAAATCTTCAAATATTTGTTATTAATGTGAATCTTTGTTATATTTGGAATTTTAGATAATGATTTCATGAGATTACATCCAAATCTACAAATAATAATAATAATAATAATAATAAAATAAAAAATAAAAAATTGAAGATTCAATCAAATCTATTGTAGATTTGTGTTCTATAACTCTTGGTTACGCTACAATATGGAATCAAACCCATGACCTTTAACTCTCTATCTAAGTCCATGCACCTAACCGACTGAGCTATGCTTAGTGTCTCAATATCTTGTTTATAGATTGGAATCAAACCCATGACATTAGACTCCTTATCCAAGTCTACGCACCTAACCAACTAAGCTATGCTTAGTTTCTTAATATCTTATGCACTCAAATTTTATTTAAGTTCTTAATTTAATTTAATTTTTTCAAACCCAAGCCTAATTCCCTCTAATTTGTTTTTAGATTGTGCCAAACACACTTAAATTGTTCAAAATATACATGCTAAGGATTTTTTAGCACATATTTAATTTAATAGATTTTGCATCTTATTAATATTATTTTTTACTTTGTCCAGATAAAAAATTACAACTCAAATTTTTAATTTAATGAAAGCCCATTTCTTATGAATCCAAAATTTACTAAACTTTTCTAAAATATTTTTCTAATAAAGCCTAATTTTTTAAAGATTCCGAATCTACTAAATTGTATGTATATTTTTTATTATTACCTAATTCTATCCTGTGTGACTAACTTATTTGACTTTGATACTTTTAACTATCTTTTATTTCTTTCTTTTATAATTAATTTTTTATTTTTCTATTTTTTAGTTGTTTTTTATTTTTGTTTTTTTCTTTTCAATATTTAAAAAAAAAATTGGCCAAAGAATAAAAATAGAGATAAAAAGATGACAAAAATGGGATGTCTATAATAGCAACTTAATTTCCTCTTTTTTATTTTTTAGTATTTTTGGAGGGAATAAAAACTTACCTTTGTGCATACATGGGAGACGACCAACAAACGGCGGAGCGACAACGAGTGACTAAGAGTAAGGGTGAGGTTGGGGTAAGGGTTGGGGTTGGTTAGGGAGGGTTTGGCCTCTCTTGATGTAACACAGGCTACAAAAGCTTTCAATCAATTTCACCATTAGGATGTTGTAACTTGTCTAATTTTGTTTGAATGGTAATGTTAGAACTTACAAACCCTAACTATGATTCTTGATCAACTTGGAGCAATTCATAAACAATTGAATGAAGATGCTCAAACTTCTATCTACTAATAATGAGGAACAATTCTATAAGCTTGGTTTTCTTCGATTTTCTATTATTTAGGTGAATTGCAGAGAAAGAGAGTGATGCTTAGGGGTTTCACTACTTAGAGATAGTATGAGAAGAATTCTTGCAATTGTGATGTTGAAGTTGCTTGCATGAACTGATACTAAGGACCCATATTTATAGTGAGCTTTAGTTTTACACAAGAAATTCCCATATAGAAGAAAAATAAAAAATTTATTGAATGTGTATGTGTTGGTCTTTGAATATTTGACTCCAAAATTGACACAAATTTTATTAAAGTTGAAGGAAATTGAAAATTCCATCATTTCCTAGACACGCTCAATCTATGTATTTGTTTCGTGATTTGCGGGTATGGATCACTCCAAATTTGTTGAAGAAGATTTGGCTTTTCAAGCACTTCTTTTTTTTAAACCAATTTTAAGTATATTCTCCAATCATTTCCTAATTAATTTCAACAAATTTGGTGTCCTTTAGCTTGTTTTCCACATCCTTTTTGAATTCCCATTTTTTTTTTTTGCATGATTGAATTTAAAAAAGTAAAATAAAAACCGAGTGAAATCGAGTAAAAATTTGAGGAGGTTACGCGTTTATTTTGTTCCCAAATTTGCACTTGCTCGATGGCTAAGGGAGGAAGAAACTCACTAGTGAAGCTTCACTAATTCGTCATCAGCCACGTGTAACCTGCCGAGGGAAGCGAGGGGGAAAGCGTGAAAAAAAAAAAAAAAAAAGAAAAGAAAAAAAGGGCGCTCCAACTCCCCCTAAGTCTCTGGCCCATGACCAACCGATGCTTAACCCATGACTATGCTACTAGCCAATTGAGCTATTTAATCTCCCTGTCTTTTGTTGCAATCCAACATTATTTAGCTTTACTCTCTTGAGTCAAATTAAATACTTAAGTAATTTTTAGGCCAAACAAATTGGCCCAAGTCTCATGGATTCTAAAAACATGGATTCTTTAGTAAGTTTAGTAACTCAAAAATGGCCTAATTTAACATAATTATTTGATTCAGCACTTGACTTTACTCAAAATATTAATTGGTCTCAAAGTGAGTAATTTAAATTCGATTAAGACATCATTTGAAGCACGATCAATTTAAATAGTCCATTTTTATAATATTATAAAATAAACAGCTGAACCTACTAAAAAATTAAAAATATTTTCAATAATATGCTCATTATACCGAAAAACTCCAATCCTATCAAACCACATATGCATATTTTAAGTCCAGAAGTTAGTTTTTAACCTCAAAAAATTATTTTCACCCCAAAATATGCCAAATGAACTCCCACATGGATTTTCTTTTTTTTTTTTTGAAATTTTTCGTCTTTAAATATCGTTTGGGTTTTCTTTATTTAATTTTTTCTTCTTTTTCATAACTTTTGTATTTTTTTTTTTCATTTTTTTCCCTTTTCTTGATTTTTCCATATTTTCTGTTCTTTTATTCCCTTTTAATTTTTTATATTTTTCCCATTTATCAAATTTTTTTTTTGGGTATTCTTCTCATTTGTTGGTCATTTTCCAAAACTAGAGATGAAATGAGAGCAGGCAAAAATATGAATTCCTTGATTAACATTCAATGAGTCAGACTGAAACATGCTTTTAGTTCTTTAATACTGCATATTCCAATCCAGTTTTTATCGCCAATGCTTTTGCAATTTCAACTATAGCAACGTTTGCCTAAGATGCAACCGCTACCAAGAAAATGCCAGCATGATCACACATAATGAAAGCCAATCCCGCTTTTCTAGAAGAAATATCGACAGTGTAATCCCAATTCAACTTGACAAAACTAGGTCGTGGAGGTGGCAATGTCAATTGTTTGTTATCTTGATGTTGTTGCCAAGTAGTTGACTTACGAGCACTACTTGAGGCCTACATATATTCCTAAGATGCCAAAGAAGTTTTCTGGGCAACCAACAACGGATCAAGATCAACACTATTAAAGCACCATTCAGTTCTTGCTTTTTCAAATGAACCATAAAGTTATCTCCTTTCATTACTGTCCAGTAGCTAAATTAGCTTGAGCAATGGTCAGAAAACCAATAATCAAATTTTGAAATAGAGTGCGCATCAAGATGGTAATTAAGAAGAGCAAACCGTACATGATGTGTCCAAAGACATTGAAGAAGTACATGGTTAATCGATCCTTCCATATCGCGTAAAAAAACAAAGGGCATTTAGTCTTAATTTCCTTTTAAACAAATTTAAATCGCAAGCCACTGCCTCGGTAGAAACTTTCCAACGGAAGTGCTTAATCTTAGGAATAACATTAAAATTACAAATCAAGGAGGAACACACCCACTAAAAAAAAATTCGAAAAAAGGGGCTGGAGAAAACTTATTATGTACGGAGCAGTTAAGGCACTTTTCCAGAAAACGCTTTCTTCTTCTTCTTCTTCTTCTTTTTTTTTTTTTTTTTTTTTTTCATCAATATAAGGGAAGTTGTGTGCCTTCTTCTTTAATATGCTAAAGAAGAAAAGAAAAAAAGCGCCTTCACTACGCTAAAAATATATACCCCTCACATGACTTTTTTATCAGGCGTGAACCACATCAAACAAAATCTCCTCTCTTCTGCCTTGGCTCAGATGCACGCATCTTCTCCAATCCCAAATATTCAACCTCTTTTTTTTTTTTTTTTGGCTTTTTCTTCACTCAGAATCGAAGGTAAACAATCTTGTACTCCATCTAATTCATTTTTTTTTTTTACACAAATCATTCATATATATGCTAGGGTTCCATGTTTATGTGAATGTGTGATGTCCTTGTTTTGAACTTGTTTTTGTATGTAATTGTCAACATTAAAACATGTAGTTAGCTGATTTCCTTATAACACATTTGCACACATACTAGTAGTTGTGGAGTTCAAATTTGAGTGTGCTACATATCACACATAAGGTGTTTGATGAAATGCTTCATTGAGAATAGAGAGTTTTTTAGACTAAATTAGTGTATGTGTGATTTCCTCCTTTTTGTAGTTAGTTTTATATGTAATCGTCAATATTGAAATGGGTAGTCAGTTGTTGTTCTCTTTCTTTTTTTTAATAAATTACACATAGGCACATATTCTAGTCGTTGTAGAGGGGAACATATCTTACATAAGGTGTTTGGTTAAATGTATATTTGAGAATAGAGAATTACTTGTTTAAGCTAGGAATAATAGCATGGAGATGAAAAGCATAGTATATAAAACATGATATGCTAATTGAGATGCTTATGTTGATGTGGATAGGTTAGAAATGGTGGATGCAGTATTTATGGTTTATGCCCATGGAAATATTGTGACAGAAAATTTAGGATTAAAGTACAATCAATACTTGGTAAAGATGTTAAAAGTAAGAACAAATGCGAACTTCATGGAATTATTACAAATGGTTTTGTAAGGTGTTGGGATAGATCCAAGCGTAACAAGGATTAAGATTTTAGACTGACATCTAAATGCTTATTCAGGAATTCTATCTTAATCCTTAATTTCCATCAAGGATGACGACAATGTCGAAAACTTATTTGAGATGGCGAAAGCATTTGGACAAACCCACATTCACCACTAGTTTATAACAATTGAAGAAGTGGAATAAGCACCCCAACAACCCCCCCCCCCCCCCCCCCCCCCTTCCAGTACATGTGACATATGTGCCTTCAACACAAATCAATGAGCCAATTGAATATAAAGATGAACCAATACCTATGTCTACCCCTACATAGGATGATGATATTATTGTCGATAAGGTAGTTAGATCGGCATTTAAAAGGAAGTTTTGTATGATTGAGTAATTCAATGAATGAGAGGGTTAAATGATGAAGAATAGGATGATGATGATGATCGTGAGTTGAATGGAGATGAAGATGATGATTGCAGTGATGGTACTAATATTGAGATGCCTACAACATGTCCCATTATTCCTACGATAGGTGCTAGCTACTCCTATATTCTAGAGATGTTACCTAGATACCCTTATGCCTCTAACTTAAGCTCAATGGAACTTATACCATCACCGAGTCATCTTATAGAGGTTCAAGCAACTAGATCAGCTGTTAGGGATGTGATACCTTTCTATAATAAGGATAGAGATGATGGCTATGTAAAATTCAAGAGAAATGCTAATGAAGAGTTTAGTAACCTATAAGCTGATGAAAACCTATATATAGGTGTGAGATTCAATGAGAAGAATGAACTGGTGAGAACTATGAAGCATTACCACATCAAGTATTATACGAACTTAAGATTAGTAGAGTCCAAAAAGAGTAAGTATTTTGTTATGTGTACCAGCACAAGGGTGGATGGACGTGGAGATTAAGGGGCATGTAAGAAGAAGTTAGAGGGTGCGTAGGTCATAATAGGGCTAATGGGACCTCACGCATTTGTAAATCCAATCATAACGCAAGACCACTCATAATTGGATTCCCATACAATGGCAAGGGAGTTTTTGAATATCATTGGAGAAGACCCTAAAACAAAAAATTCTCAATTACACATCATTGTCAATGGGCAATTTAAGTATAATAAGATTATCAATAGAAGGTTGTAGTTTAGAAAGATAAAAGCTATTGAAGTAATCTATGGTAATTAGGACAGCTTGTGTGATAATCTTCTAAGACTCATCAACGCCATATAGATTAGCAATTGTTAGATGAAGGTTGAGTGGATGTGGGCTAGGTTGAGGGAACCGAGGGTAAAAGAGCTATAGTGGGATGCTACACAACACCCTATGCATGTGGTAAGGGCATACTAAGAGACCTTTGATCAATAGAGCCTAGATTAAATATGCATAATGAACACAACTTTTGTTTTTGCATTCCATATCTGTTGTACATGAGCTAACATTACTTAAATATATTTGTAGGTTGTCTGATAACCCTATACAGATGGCCTCCTTCAAATTATACCCGAGTACTACAGAAGATGTATAGATAGCTCAAATGCCCTTGATATGCTTCCACATTACTGAGTAGCACCATATGGAGCGGGTGGCATGCTAGTTTAGTGGGTTGTAAAGGGTTCCCAAATTGCGATACGAATGAGGGAAAGTGACTACATCACATCAACTTAAGGGGTCATATAAATGTCAACTAGATCAGCTACCATATGAGCTATACTGACATTTGGATTGATAGGTGTGAGACCTGTATTCACGTGACTAGATTTAGTAATCAATTTATGGCATTTGGGAAGGTAACTCGATTAAGCTAGAAACTTACGAGAGACTTCATAATATTATTTAAGGTCTTGTAGGCTCAAAATTTGAAAATATAATAAAATATTAAAAATATAGCTAAAATAGTAAAAATTTATTGTATTATTATTATACTATTAGTTACATATGAAGTAAGTCTTGAAAATTAGAGAATACTTAAAGATGAATTATAAGGTAATATAATTAATATTATACATAAAATAATTTATAAAAGACATGTATGTACACTAGGTATAGTTATTATGTCAATATATGTACTTATAATTATCGTAAATACTTGAAAATACATAAATATTACCAAATAAATGAAGAAAAATATAGCAAATTTCTTAAAACTCACCAAGACATCTAGAATCATGTTGTAAGGCATGACATATCCAGGAGCCAACTATAGAATTGAAAAATAAGAGAAACCTTAGGTGAAGAGACCTAAATTAAGAGAGGAAAGATAGATTATTTAGGAAAGAAAAATTCCAAAACCTCATCAATCATGCTATAAAAATCCAAATACCTCAAGAGTTGAAAGTTTTGTCAATTTAGAGTTTTAGAAGAATTTGGGGAAAGAAAATAGAGAGTGGAAGTAAGAAAATAAAATTAAGGAAATTTAGTGTGCAAAAGGTAGGATTTCAAATTACCATAAAAGATGACTACTTAGAAGCAAGGTTGAGCCACCACCTAAAGGAGTGGCCAATAGCTAGGTCATCCGATAACCTTGCTCTTCGCCATGCTAGGTAGAGCTTTAATAACCTATGAGTGACCAATTTCTTCATTTTGAACAAAATTTTGGAAAAAAGTAGTAAATGAATACCAAAAAATTTTTAAATTTGGTGTCCTTAAGTATTTTTCCATGAAGAATCCAAATATTCAATCAAATTTAAAAAATTTTGATTGTAGATATAAGGTCCTTAAAAAAAATAGCATACACCAATTTTTGATTGGGTTTTTGAAAAACCAATTTATATAGTTTCATCTTGAAATTTCATGGGTATACTCCTAAGACGCTAAATTTTGTTGTTAAGTGGTTAGTTTGCTAAAATTAAATCATCAGATCATAGGGAAAATCTTGATGTTACAAAACAAGTGTGCTCGATGGGTTATCTTGTAAAGGAGCTTGATCAACACTTGACAAAAGTAAGGTATAACCAATATCTACCTAATACAGTAGTTGAAAATAGTTATTTAGAAGTTTAGGAATGACAATTTTTAAGGGTAAGTGGGTATTTGGTGGTATAAAGATTAATTATCCATAACTTTTAATGCATATGTAAATTAAATAATGATATAGTAAGAGTATAGATGATTGAAGTACTAGTTGGTACTTATAGATTATGTAGGGTTTGGACTTCTAAAAATATAGGGTAAGTGGAGTATATGTGAAATAGTTAGATATACTGATAGTAATAGGGTTAGAAACTATGTTAGAAAGTAAGTGAGAATGTAACATGGTATAAGTATGTTGAAAATACTAGGAAAATTATATTTAGACTAGAAAGTGACTTATATTTAGACTCTAACCTATTTCTAAAGACAAACTATAAGTCAAAAACTTCCTAAATAAGAATCTAATTTAGGATAGTGGGTCAGAAACTTCATCAAAAATTGGATTAGAATGTAGTTTGGTATTGAAAATCCTTAATCATACTAGGAGTTTGACGGTCAATCAACTAGTAATTTGTATATAAATGTAAACCTTTATCAGAGTTAGAACATAAGATAGAAGCCTTTTAAACAATAACCTATACCACAATATTAGGTTAGAACATAAGTCAGCAACTTAATTAAAAAATAATTTAATGGGAGAAGCTAAATATAGGGGTACTTGAGAAGTTAGAAGATGGTTGGAACTGAATATAGGATCATTTGGAGCTATAAAGTAAGTCATGTAGTTGCATACATATAACCTCTAAAGATTTGTTAAAGTTAGAATCTGGGTCAAAACCTGCTAAGGTAGCAACCTATGCTAAAATACGAGGTTAGAACCTCAATCAGAATTTACACTACATAACTAATGCCTAATAAATCTTTGGAAAACTCACTTAATGCAATTGAAGAACATACTTGAATGTTATAATAAGCATATATATTATATATTGGATGTAAACTAAAAGAGGTTACATTATATTTTATGGATAATAAAGGAAGGTGGGAGTGACGCGTGAGGAGAATAAGCATCAATGTTCAGGTAAGTAGGATTAATGCTTTGCGGCATTTCGGAGTACTTTAAAGCACTTAGAGGCTTTGGTATATTTCTGGCATCTAATTGTAATGTAGATGTTTGTACACATGCATGTGTTACTAAATATTGCTTCAATTGCTGCTATAGGAGTTAAGCTCTATGCTTTCATTGTTTTGTACACTCTATTTGCTTGGATTGTCTAAATTGGTTGATCACTCCAAAATCAAATCAACTCTAACTTACCTAACTTCTAATCTAACATGCATTGCAACCTACTAAGGGTAACTATTGGAATTCTCAAGACAAACAAAAACCCCTTTGATGAGGACAGCTAAAATGGCCCTTTCCTTACCTTCAGTCAAACTAAGTGATAAGAGAAGAGGTCATAGCAAAGTTGAGAGCTATGGTTCGAAGGGAGTTTCAAGTTGAAGGTATTCTCTATTGCACAAGCCCTAGTTTGGTTTCGATTTGTTAATGTGTGACATCAAATTCCTTAACTCGAATTAGATTAGACATAATTTTTTTGATCTCACAATAGACTGGTTAATGTTGTGTTATGGCATTTGCTTATATACACATGATATTTAACTAAGTTAGTTGAAAACCTTGATTGTGCTTATGTTAAATGCATACTTCTTCTCTATCCCACTTATTGAGCAAGTTACCGTTCATTCCCTTATAATGGTCTTGCAAGTTCATAATAGACTTTGAGTTTGCCATCTAAATCCAGAAATAAGATGTTGCATCAAGATGTAAGGATTATGAAGAATTGGCTAAACAATATCTTAAATGTCAACTTACTAGGTCTTGAAGAAAACCATTAGGGTCTCTTAAAGTAGCCTTCTAATATTCCACCACTAACATAGTAATCAAGTTTGGTAAACATATAGATTTGTATGACCATTTTTCTTGGCCTTATAACTGCTTCTCCCATAAATGCAATTTTGTAAATACTTAATTCTTGAGGATTTCGTTGAGTACTGCTTTTCAAACTCAAATCTTTAAAAGAACTGCAGTTATAAAAATTAAGTTTTTATAATCATTAGTATAGCATAAGTTCTTAACAAATAGGTATAGGATTGAACACTTCAAAGTAGTTGTATAGAGTTCGCTTTATATGAATTAGGTCTACGATAGACATCGTAAGGTTAGCTTCTATCTTAGAATGGTTCACACAGTAGAACTATTGCGACTCTATCTCTTTAAGGCATGAGCATTCTAAGTTGGTATCAAAGCATTATTCTCAAGAACTTGCTTAAAGTGTGATTCTTAAAATTTTCTTTGAAACGTAGTAAATAAAATCAGCTAGACATCATAGGAAAACATTGAGAGTGGGACATAAGTAGGTCATAAAAGATTTAGACTATAGGCTTATATTTACTACATATATATATGTATATATATATTCACCAAGAAAAGATAAGCTATGTCAATAACACTTTTGAATTATAAAAGATGATAATTTTTATCTAGTAACCTTATAAAGTAGTAATTACAAATTCATATTCGCTTAAGTGGAATCTAATTAAAACAGAAAAGAATCATCTGTGGAATATTAGATGTGACTTATGAGGTTGTTGTTGGAGTTAATTGGTTAAGTAATAGTGGAAAGGAAGGTTGGTTTAGATATATCGAACTAATAGATGCAATATGTATACTTGGAAATATCATGTGTATTCTTGGAATTGTCCCCTAAATTAATTGATTAAAGATCTATTTTTTTGTCAGTGAAGTTAGATTTTGGATAAATTTGGTTTAAAGTAGAGGTATATGATGGAAATGCCAGATTTATTAAGTAATTTGATTTGCAAGTGTAATATCATGGTTAGGAATGAGTATTGAGATGCTAAACCATTTTGATTAAGTGTAGAAATAGGGGAGTTGATAGCATAATCATGTGATTTGATGACTTAAGAGGAGTCTTAGGTAGGTCAGAATATGACTCAAGATATGAGTTAGAATGTTAAGCAAAAGAAAACATAAAGTAATTGGATATATAGAACTTAAGTCAAGAATGGATGCAAGGGTTGTGCTTGGGATAATCCATTTGGTATGGTTTAACTTAGAAATACTGTGGAATTTGATTTGGAAAATTAAGGAGAGGAATAGGCAAGACTAAATAATTGAGAAAAACTATAGTAACCTTTTAGTGATGGTTCTTAGTAACAATGTTCAATGGGAATATAATATATGATTTGTCAATTGTTGATAATTTAAAAGAGTGAAACGATACTTAGATGATAGTATACTTAAATATCAATACCAACACCCCGCTTAGGTTTTGTTTATATCTAAAAGATGTATGGTGGATCATCTTACTTAAGGTTCTGCTACTTCAACTAACATCAACTAAAGACATAGAACTACATGGTTCTTATATATGTATTAGTTATTGTATGAACTTATATGAGTGTTATATTCTTTTCTTGAAACATAATGATATATATAAGGGACCAACTAGTAAGCTATGTAGAAACTTATGTTTCAATATAACTCTCTTGACATGCTATAAAAAAAATGGTGTAAATCTCCTCATAAGATCGAAATATAAGCATGATTCTTAAATTTAAGGTCTAATAGTTGACTTTAATTTTATGTTATTATGAGGTATGCCAAGATCCTAGATGATGGATATCTAAGCTTAAGTTTGGAAAGTTTATGGAGCATATAATTTTGAAGATTAATGCTTAAATATATCTATGTATGAGTACTGAGTATTGTATTAAAATATCATGTAATATATATGCATAAGTAATATAGTAAAAACTATATACATGTGGGACCTTTTATATGAAATATTAATATATAGATTCCTTACATTGATTATGTATGTGTATGCTGTATATTAAATGCTTGAATCAATATAATTATATTAATACATATGAAAGTAAGTTAATTAATAGTGTAAAGGATAGGTAGTTATTGGTTGAATTGAGTTAAGAAGAAAGTAATTTCAAATAATGCTCAAATCAAGATAGTTAGAAGTATATGTAATTGGGTAGTAGAAATTTTTGACTTGGATAACCTAAACTAATTCAAAATGGATATTTAGAATTAGGTATTAAATAACTTTAAAAGGAAAATATCAAAATGTAGGCCAAAATATGGTAATTTAGTAAGATTATAAAGTATAAAGTGAGTCAGAACATGATTTAGAAAGTTAGAAGGCAAACTTAGGTAACCGACTTATTGTAAACAATAATAACACTATAAGTGATAAAGAAAAGGTAGATGAGGTTATAGATATTTTGGCAATTTTAGAGAGTGTATTATTAAATGCAAATTCAAAAACTAAAGGTGAGGATAAAAGATAAAAGGAACAATTGAATTGGATTTTGTTGAGGAATAATAATTTATGGTAATTATGGTGATTATATGCAATTGGGCGTAAAAGCTTGATGATATATAATTGTTGTTTAACATGATAAGTTGAGTAGATTTGATGTGATTAAAAATCAGGAGCTTCTTCTAACCTTTGATGAAATTTATGGCCTTTTGAAATACTTTGGTAACTCTATGGTATATATCAACTCTTAGCATAGAACAACAATAAAGGTATAACTTGTTCATTTCGTGGAATAAATTCATAATTAGATTTAACATATCTAGAACCTAAGGACGGCATTGAATGGTGAAATTGTTCAGTTTTATGTAATCTAGGTATGTAACTATGTAAATATTAAATTTGTTTATTTTGACTTATATAATTGGTATAATCGAAATAAACCTACCTTAGGTAACTATCGAAACATTTGTACAATGTATGATAAGGGATATATTACTAATATCAGATGTATAGGGATATGATGTCAAGTAGTCAACATTATAATGTTCATAAGATAATAGGCTACTATTTACCAAAAACATAACATAAGTAAGATAATATCAACCTATACAATGTATTAAAATTTAATGCGGTGTTAATATAGGAAATAACCTAGAATTGAATTACAAGTTATCACCCCTTACTTTGAAAGATTAAACTAAGAGAAGATCCTATATTAACTTATGTAAAACTATAGTCACATAATTACTTCAATACGCTATCCTTCAATACATACTAAAAGCAAATTCTAGAATTTTATAATGTAGCAATCTTAATCGAGAAGAATACCACTGATAATTAATTCAAGAAAATAATTATAGGATGAAACCCTCATACCAATTAGTTAACTTCACTTTTTGTAGTGAGAACATAACGAGAAAAGTAAAGGGATTCTAAGAAAATCCATAATCTCTAACCAATTATGTTACTAGAGGGGAAAAAAAAAAAGTAATCGTGACATGAAATATACTTAAAAACATTACAGGATAATATTTCTCATATGTACATTGGTACATTTGAGCAAACATAAAGGGATTAACAAATTGATGGTCCTTAAGTCTCTTTGATTAAGCTTTGCATTTTTTTCTGTCTAAGTTATGTCATGTTCAAGCAAATTCAAGTCACATTAGTTAGGTATGTTTCATGAGCCCCTTTGGTCAAAGATCATACCATTTTTTGTTAAGTCATGTCAAGTCTAACTCATTCAAGTCATTTGTTATCTCATTTGAATTTGAGATGAAAAACAATCAAGATTTGCTAAACCTACTATTATTAGCATTTATGCTAGCAAACCAAAATATGAAGTTGGTGCCTAGAATAATGGCAGAACAATCACAAAGAGAAGCATAAATGAGAAAGAAAGGGAAGAAATTTGTATTCAATATAAAAGAAATAACTAGGATGTGAATGATCATTGATAGAACTTGAAATTTTTGGTAAAGATAGAAGTGGTAGTAGAAATTGTGATAGAATGTAAAATATTAAATGAATAGAATTTGTATAATAAAAAAAGGGAGATATAATAGATAATGGATTGTTAGATAGATTTTAAGGTAATAATACAAGAGTTGGAGCAGGAAACCTTATGACCCATGAGTTAGGGACATTAGGGATAATGTAAGAAGATTCCTTAATCAGAGTTAAAATAGAGATTACAGGAAGAGTAAAAAGAATTTAAATACAGTTGACGTAACATGAAAGATATAGTAAGTGTAACAGAACAACTAGAATATTTCTTAGAAGAGATTAATAAATAAGAGACTCGTAGTATAAGGACATAGTTAAGTAATAAGTAGGGATAACTATTAATTAAATAATATGCCACTATACAAAGCTAGACGGTAGAAAGATGGGAATAAAGATGGTTCTCAAAACGGTACATGGATACTTATCTAAGAAAAACTACACTTTAGTAGTATTAGTAAGACTCATGAAAAAGAAATAATTAGATTGATGATAAACCATGAAACTATGATAATAAACCTAAGACTAATCTTGAATACCAATATTTGATATGACCTAGGCAACCAACTAAATTTGGATAATACTCAAGTTAAACCAAAAAAAAAAAAAAGAATTGAATGTAATAATCCTTATGCTGAGGATTACTTAAAAACTGAATAAGAAAATTTCTCCTTACTAGACTAAAGATTTTCTAGACTCAAAAGTTAACTTAGAAACTTATTTAAAAAGTAACCGTTCTTAAGACCTAGTCAATAGACACTTGAACATTGAAGTATAGAAAACTTTACTAAACTTATGAATCTGGTCTAATTGGTTCAATTACCTTCAAGTTTGTAAAATTAGAAAAAAAAAACCCATAGAGATAAATAACTTATCAATACAATCAGTTTAGAAAATAAGGAGTAGAGGAAGGAAAATGTAAAAAGGGGATACTAGAAATAATAATAAGTTATAGTAGTGACTTGGATGCAATGTTGGTAGCAAATAAGAGAATTGGTAGAGTAGAGAAAATATGAGATTACATAAGACCAACATAAGAGTAATAAGTAAAGAATTGAATAAGGAGTTTAAGTAAAAGTTAATTAAGAAAGTAAGAAGAGAAATGAATTTTAGTATTAAGAATAAGGATGAGAAGGAAGACATATTTTTTGTTAATTTAGATACCATGATAATTGCTTGAGACATTATAGTTTCAAGATCAAAACTTTTCTAAGGAGGGTGATAACGTAAGACTTGTACTTGCATGATTAGGTTCAGTAACCGATTCAAGGCATCTAGGTAAGTAACCCCATTAGGCTAAAAACTTATAAGAAGCCTTTGTAATCTTAGTTAAGGAGGTCTCGTAGGCCCGAAGTTTGAAATATAATAAAAGATTAAAAATATAGCTAAAATAGTAGAAATTTATTATATTATTCTTATATTATTAGTTATGCACGAAGTAGGTCTCGGAAATTAATGAAAACTTAGAGATGAATTATGGGGGTAATATAATTAATATTGTACATAAAATAATGTATAAAAGACGTATATACACCGAGTATAATTATTATGTCAATATATATACCCATAATTATTATAAATACTCGAAAATGCATAAATATTACTAAATAAATAAAGAAAAATATGAAAATATTCCTTAAAACTCACTAGGACATCTGGAATCATCCTGCAAGTTGTGTCATTCTAATAGCCAGTTATAAGATTGAAAAATAAGAGAAACTTTAGGTGAGAACCCCTAAATTAAGAGGGGAAAGAAAATTCTAAAACCTCATCAATCATGCTATAAAAATCCAAATCCCTCCAACAATTGAAAGTTTTGTTAATTTGGAATTTTAGAAGAATCTAAGGAATGAAAACAAAGAGAGGAAGTAAGAAAACAAAATTAGGGAAATTTAGTGTGCAAAAGTAGAGGATTTCAAGTTACCATAGAAGATGACCACTTGGAAGCAAGGTTGAACCAACACTTGAAGTAGTGGCTAGTGACTAGGCCAACCAACAACCTTGCTCCTACTTATAGTGAATGAAGCTTTAATAATCGATGAGATGCCATTTTCTTTGTTTTTAACAAAATTTTGGGAAAAATAGTAAACGAATACCAAAAATTTTGAAAATTGATTTCCCTAAGTATTTTTGCATGATGAATCCAAATCTCCAATTAGATTTTTAAAATTTTGAGTGTAAATGTAAGATTCTTAAGAAAAAGTCCTACACACCAATTTTTGATCATGTTTTTGAAAAAATAATTCATGTAGTTTCAATATAAAATTTTATGGGTATACTCTTAAGATGTCGAATTTTGCTATTATGTAGTTGGTTTGTTGAAATTGAATCATTGGATTTTAAGGAAAATCTTGATGTTCTGAAATAGTGCATTAGATGAGTTATCTAGCAAATGAGCTTAATCAACAAGTGATAAAAGTAAAGTACAACCTATACTTACCTACATGTAGCAATTGGAAATAGTTATTTAGAAGTTTAAGAATGACAATTTGTAAGGGTAAGTGGGTATTTGGTGGTCGAAAGATTAATTCTCCCAAAGTTTTAATTCATATGTGAATTAAATGATGATATAGTGAATAAGAGTATAGATGATTGAAGTACTAGTTGATAATTACAGTTTATGTAGGGTTTGTACTTCTAAAAATGTAGGGTAAGTGGAGTATATGTGAAGTAGTAAGATCTACCAGTAGTAGCAAGGTCAAAAACTGTGTTAGAAAGCAAGTCAAAACGTAATTTAGTGTGAACATGTTGAATACATTAGGAAAATTGGATCTAGACCAAAAAGGAACTTATATTTGGACTCTACTCTATTCCAAGAGATAAACTATATGTTAGAAACTTCCTAAATAAGAGTCTAATTGTGAGTAGTAGATTAGAAACTTCTTCAATAACTAGGTTAGCATGTAGTTTGGTATTGAAAATTCTTAATCATACAAGGAGTTTGATAGTAGGACAACCAGTGATTTGTATATGAATTCTACATCTTTATCAGGATCATAATATAAGTTAGAAGCCTCTAAGATGATAACCTATACCACAATGCTAGGTTAGAACCTAAGTTAGAAATTTAGTCAAAAAATAGTTTAATGGGAGAAGCTAAATGTAAGGGTGCTTGGGAAGTTAAAAGATCATTGGAACTGAATATAGGATCACTTAGAGCTAGAAAGTAGGTTAGAAAGTTGCTTAGATATAGCCTCTAAAGATTTGTTAAAGTTAAAATCTAGGTCAGAAACTACTAGGGTAGCAACTTATGATAAAATACTAAGTCAAAACCTTGATTAGAAATTACACTACATAACTAATACCTAATAAAACTTTGAAAATCTCATGTAACACAATTGAAGAACATATTTAAATGTCATAATGAGCATGTATATTATAAACTGGATGGAAACTAAAAGAGGTTACATTAAATTTTAAGGAAAATAAAGGAAGATGGGAATAACAATTGAAGAGAATGAGTATCAATGTCCTGGTAAGTGGGATTAATGCTTCATAGCATTTTAAAGTACTTTAAAGTACTTTGAGGCTTTGGTATGATTTTAGCATGTGGTTGTAATGTAGATTTTTGTGCGTTTGCTATGTATATGACTTAATATTTCTTTGATTGCTATTATGGGAGTTGAGCTCAATGCTTTGATTATTCTATATACTCTGTTTGCTTAGATTGTCTAGATTGGTTGATCACCCTAAAATCAAATTAACTCAATCTTGACCTAACTTCTAATTCAACATGCATCATGACTCACTAGAGATAACGACTAGGATTCTCATGCAAAATACGAACTCTTTTCATGAGGATAGTTGAAATGGTGCTTTTCCTTACCCTTAGTCAAACTAACTAAAAGGAGAGAAGGTCATAATAAGGTTGAAGGCCATAGTTCGAAGGGAGTTTTGGGCTAATGGTGTTCTTTATTGCAGAAGCCTCGGTTTGATTTTGATTTACAAGTGCACAATGTCAAACTCCTTAACCTAGATTAGAGTGAACATAATTTCTCTAATCTCATGACAAATCGGTTAATGTGGTGTGATGGTATTTGCATATACATGCTTGGCATCTAACTAACTTAGTTGAAAACCTTAATAGTGCAAGTGCTGAATACATACTCTTGTCTCCATCTCACTTAGTAAGTAAGTTGTTACAACATTCTCCAATAGAGGTCTTATAGGTTTAGAATAGACTTTGAGCATGCTATCTAAATCCAAAAGATAAGACACGGGATCGGGACGTGAGGATTGTGAAGAATTGGCTAAATAGTGTCTTGAATGTCAACTTACTAACTCCTGAAGAAAACTATTAAGGTTTCCTCAAGTGACCTTCTAGTTTCCTACTAAAAACATGGTAATCAATCTATTAAACCTTTAGATTTTTTTTACCATTTTTCTTGGCCTTGTGACTACTTCTCCCATAAATGAAATTTTGTAAATACTTGTAATTTTTGAGGATTTTGTTGAGTACTACTTTTCAAAATCAAATCTTTTGAAGAATTACAGTTACAAAAGTCAAGTTTTTATAATCACTTTCCAAGATTATAGCATAGGTTTATAATAGATAGGTACAGGATTGAACACTTTAAAGTGGTTGAGTTAAGTTCACCTTATGTGAACTAAGTCTATAATAGCAATTGTATATCATTTTTTATCTTAGCGTAGTTCACATGATGGGACTATTGCGACTCTACCTCTTTGGGGCATAATAATAAGCATGCTTGAGCACTCTATATAAAGGGTTCTAGAGGTGTTAAACGAAGTCATAGGCAATGGTATAGGACCATTATGTGCCATTACATCATGTGCCAATACATCAGTTATGATGGAGCTCTGCTAAGGGCATTGGTAAGTATATGTACGTAACCTACTGTTTTTGATTCGCTATATTACACCCACTTATGCTAATGCTCCTTCATTTTACAGGTTAAGGAGTTCTAGCAAATCAGCATGCTCATGGACTAGGTCAACTACATCACTGCATGAGTCCATGTCAATTGAGGTATGTAGCCATTGTAGGACTACAGTTCGATTACATTATACCTACATCAATTGGCTAAGGTGTAGGTCTAAGAGCATCATGACTTAGACAAGCTAAATCATAACCCTCTAAATCCATTTAGGTAAGGTAGACGTATGAGAATGAGGGGGCTTGTACGATGGCAAGGATGAGGCCAACTAGATCTTGATACTGCAGGGCCATTCGATGCTTTAATAGTCATTGAGTATATTGATGCAGGGACCATGTCGGGCTCTCCATTTAGGTCCTTCGAGACCCCTCTGGTACAAATATGGCTTGATCTTCCCTTTACGCTACCAACTCCATGTTTGAGAGGGAGGTGATTTGTAAGTTCTCGAGGTAAGAGTTCATCCTAGGTTCCAACAGCTACTCTACCTCTATTTATAAAGCTATCTCATGAGCACATTCAAACACAGGAGTCACAAGATCTAGCTACTGAAGATGAAAGTAAGTTTAGGCAGGGATTGTGATACACTACACCAAGGGCAACAGTATTGGGTCTAAGCTTCCAGAGTGTTTAAAGCAAAGGATGGTAAATGCGTAAAGAGATAATAAGAAAAACCAATGAATGATTCCGAAGATATAATGTATGAAGGAACCTTCATAGACTCATAAACTAACTTAATATGATGCACGAGTAGCTTGGTGAGGTTAGTCACCACCTAGCCTTATTTAAAGATTAAGATAAAAATTAAAGAAGTAATAAGCAAGAGGCTTAACACCAAAAGGAAAGTTTAGAATATTCAATAATAATGTCAACATGATGACTACACTACTTATAAGAGGGTATTTATACTTGAAATATTAGGTAACTAACTAAATATGGAAAAGACTAAAAGGATATTATCTAAATTAGGTAAAATACAAGAAATGGATAAGGATATAAAAGAGATTTGTGAAATAGAAGCTTTCTTGAACAAATCCCCTCATGTAGATGACTAGGACATATGGCTAACAATTATTGAGGAAAGCCTTTGCAAATATAGATAAAAGGTATAGTTAGATTCTATTGGTGCCATGTTGATTTGCAAGTTCTCTAGGGTTATACTAGCTTAGATATGTTTTGGGCAAGCTCAAATAAGATATGGTGAAGCTAATGGATGAGTGCTTAAGCTATCAATAGAGTATTTCTCAGGTTAGCATTCAATCATTGACAAATGTAAGGGTGTTCGGCTAAGCATTTGTAGGAAGT
Source organism: Lumnitzera racemosa (assembly GCA_024138005.1). Lineage (NCBI taxonomy): Eukaryota > Viridiplantae > Streptophyta > Magnoliopsida > Myrtales > Combretaceae > Lumnitzera > Lumnitzera racemosa. Next base: position 32,796,847 of record JAMXBC010000007.1, read on the forward strand.
CGACAATTAGGAGTAGCTCAGATTCTTCAAGCGTAGGTTAGGATGAAAGGATGCACTTTACTAAGTTCTGAAGTCCTCAAGCTCAAGTTTAGGTTAATGGTCTTGATTCTTGTCATCCCTTCTGGGTTGATTGGGATTTGAGATCAAAGCTGACTAGTCTTCATTCTACTCTTCTTCAAGTTAGTAGTGGCTAAGGTTGGTAATATTGAACACATCAGAAACTTTGAAGTCTTCGGGTAGTTCTAATTGATAGGTATTATTGTTGATCTTCTGGAGTATCTTAAAGGGTCCTTTAACTTAGGCAAACAACTTGTTCTTCTTCTTATTCAAAAACTTTCTTTACTTAAGTGTAACCATATGAGGTCACGAGTTGAAATTGCTTTGTCTTCCTTCCTTTCCTTCTTTCCTTCAGCTTCTTAGTAGCTTGGTCAATCTATTAGGTAATTTTTTGGTATATTTGCTAAAAGGATTGAGCTGTGGCTTTACCATCAAGGTCTTCTTGCTTAGATATAGGTGGTGGGGTATGATCAAGAGGTAGCTCGAGGTTGAAGCTGTAGACAATCTTAAGGGATTTATGCTCAGTGGTGTTGTGTGCTATTTAATTGTAAGCAAACTTTATAATTGGTAAGCATACATCCCAGTTTATTAAGTTCTTTCCTACTGTAGCTTGGAGTAACAAACCTAGAGTATGGCTGATGACCTCTAGCCATTAGTTTAGGGTAGCATAAAATGCTAAAAAAGTACCTTACTTCCCATTCGATGCCATAAGGTTCTCTAAAAATGGCTTAGAAATTTTGGGTCTCAATTTGACACCATTCTCTTAGGTACTCCATGCAAGTTGATGATCTCCTGCAAAAATAAAAAAGCTAACTAAAGCATCAATAGTTTTAATGTAAGCCACAAATATGCCATCTTGCTAAATTTTTCTACGATGACCATTACTACATCTTTTCCTCAAGCAATTTAGGGTAATCTGAGGATAAAATTCATGCTCAAATCAACTTAAGGTTTGATCAGGATGAGTAAAGGCATTGCTTTTCCTTGTTCAACTTATCTTTTGGCTTTCTTACAAATATTACATCTATCAACAATACAGTGCACATCTTGCCTCATCTTAGGTTAAAAGAGCCAATTGCTCAATAATTCATAGGTTTTCCTTTCTCTAAAATGTCTAGAAATGCCATTATGATAGGCTTCTCTTACTATTGGCTCTTTGGTAGAATAGGTTAGTATCTAGAGTTTGCCACTTTGAAATAAGTAACCCTTTTCTATGTGATATTCATCCATTGTCTTTCCTTTTTCACAACATTCATATATTGGATCGAAATAAAGGTATTTAGAGTATTGTTCTTTGATGCCCGCAAACCCTAATAATCTCATCTATAGTTTAGTAGGAACAATGTACCTTCTTAACAAAGCGTCAGCAACGGCGTTGGTCTTACCTTGCTTATACTTAATCACAAAATTAAATCCTTTTAGGAATTCTATCCATTCAGCCTATCTCTTTGAAAGCTTAGCGTAACCGCTCAAGTATCTCAAAGACTCATGACTAATGTATATGACGAACTCTCCTATCAAAAGATAATGTTACCATACTTAGAGTGCTTGGATTAATGCAAGAAGTTCTTTGTCATATATGGAGTAATTCAATTGTGGTCCTCTTATCTTTTCATTATGGTAGGCAACATGTTGACCTTCTTACATTAACACAACTCTTATGCGCCACCACTCGAAGCATCACATTCGAACTCAAATATCATCTTAAAGTCAAGTGGGGCCAACACAAGCATTTTTAGTTAACCTCTCCTTTTGATAGGAATCAAACAACCTAACCTTTATCTCAAGGCCGAGCATGAGGTCTTGAGGGACTAGTGAAGTAGATTTTATTAATCTAGCTAACTCTTATCGAGGTCGAGCCAATCTTCACTATCAACCAACTCCATATGCTAAGTCGAGTAACTTCTCATCTCTTAGTAGTTAAGTGTTGACTTGAAATATGCTCTATTGATAGTTCAACTTGTAACACTCCTGCTTGGCCATAACCATACTAACCTTTAGCTTGGTAGTATTGATGTTGAAAACCCTAGCACACATCTGCACTCGTGTTTACTTAAAAGAACCCTTAGGTCTGCTAGGCACCTCTACTCGGTGATCTTTCACTTGATTGTACCACTTATCTATTTCTTCTAGAAGCATCTCTAGTGACCTGTTGCCCTGTGTTCAATCCTATGTGAAAGGATTCTACTATAATAATAATTGATTTATTTTTTTAATTTTCAATTTGTATCATTTATGATTCTTTATACATTACTTCTTTTAGGCAATACCCTTTATGTCTTCTCAATTTTAGATACAATACCCTTACATTTTGAGTATAAATACCTTGGTAATATATAGCCACAATTATCTTACACATCTAATATTGAATGCACTCCCCTTTCATAAGCTTAGTGTGCTTACTTTTCTCTTCTTACGCTTATCCTAACCTTTAAGCGAGATTAGGTAAGTAGTGAGTACCCTCATTAGATCAGCTTATGTGTTATATGAGTTAAGCCATAAGTCTATGGAGTTTCCTTGGTATGTCATATACTTAGAATCGTTCGTAGTTTTACTTATCCATCTCAATTAGTTATTCCCATTTTCACATTTCATCACCTTGCATTTTAAGCTTTCTACAAGCTTAAACCTATCTCAATACTGTCACCCTAAGTCATGTTTGATGTGGTAATGTGTTTTAGTTGAATAGAAGTTAGTTAGAAGTGTTTGAGTAAGTAAGGAATAGTAGTTGGATGTAGCTGTTTACTCTATTTTTCCTTATTTTGAACACATGAAAGCAGAGCAAGTCCCAATTAGATTTATTTTTCTTCGAAATAGTTGTTATGTTCACAAATTAGTTGAACATTTATATGGAAGAGTATGCATTTTTTTTCTATCTTAAAGGAAGTGTATCTATTGTTTCTTAGAATCTAAGTTTGTTACTAAGTTTTGTCAAAGAGAATAATGGATCCAAGTGTCAAAGTTAGTATTGGAAATGACAACAGTAGTTTTGTCAACTACTGATGACAACCCTAGAACACTCCTAGAAGTACTGATAAACAAATTGACGAGATGGCTAACCTCATAGCCAATTTGACTAGAGCTATTTATGTAGTAGCCTTTCGAACCATTGAGGTTGTGCATTATACTCACCAAGTCGCTTGACCTATAAGAGGACAAATCTTAACTCATTAAGTTCAAGATGGAAGAGTAGGAGGACAAGTACAAAGAAGGATTGACTAAAGTGATATGGATGATGAAGGAGAAGAATAGTATAATAAAGAAGAGAAGCAAGCTTCAGTACCCCGAGGTACCAACCATGTGAAGCTTCAGATTCCAAGGTTTAATGGGTTTGGAAATGTTGACAATTATCTAGACTGGGAAGAGAAGGAAGCGAGTGTTTTTTATTATTAACAATATAAAGACTGTAAGAAGGTGAAGACTACTATTGTAGAGTTCTCAAGTCATGCTACAATGTGGTAAAAGAACTTCTAAATTATGAGGAGGCGAAAAGGATATAAGGAAGTCAATATGTAGCCTGAGATGAAGAGCATACTTAGAAACAGATTTGTATTAGAAACTTATTTGGAAGATACTTTTTCTTAACTTCAAGAGTTGAGATAAAGATATTGAATTGTTGATGAATATGTTCAGGAGTTTCAAATACTCATAATTCAATGTGAAGTGGATGGACCATTAGCTCAAATGATTTCTATATTTCTCACTGGATTGAGAGATGACATTTGAGATTTTGTTGAACTTCAATGATTTACTACATTAGATGAGGCTATAAGAAAAGCCTAGCAAGTAGAAAGGTAGAGGGGGAATATGTCAAGCTAACCTCTAATCAGCCGACCAGTACAATCAAGCCAACCCACTTAAGGAAGTTATTGAGCTTAGTAAATTGCTAAGTTAAGTAAGAGAACAGATGTCAAAGCTGAACAAAAGGGCCGACCAACTGATGGTAATGTGCTATCAAGAACTTATGAGAAAGGACAAGGATCTAAGAGGAAGATGAGCTAGATTAAGTACTTTAAGTGTTAAGGGTTTGGGCACATGGTTACATAATGTCTAAATAGGAGAACTGTGGTTATTAAGAGTGATGCCCTAAAGATTCAAGTAGATAGCACAGATGAGGAACTGAAGGAGGAAAAAGAAATAGAGGAAGAGATTAATGTTAAAACCTAGCTGGTTGAGGAAGATGTGTTTGCTAAAGATTTAGATAAGCTAACTTTGGTTATTTGACATACAATGAATTTAGAACCCTTTATTAGGGAGGAGTAGAAAGAGAATTTAATCCACATCACATGCAAGGTGAAGGAGTAGGTATCTTATAGTAGATAGTGGAAGTTGTACTAATGTCACATCTGCTGACTTGGTAAAAAAGCTCAAGTTGCTGACTAGCTCACACTTGAAGCCATATAAGTTGTATTAGCTAAATAAGAAGGGAGCACTATATGTTACTCAGTGAGTATTACTATTGATCTTTATTGGAAATTATTATATAATGAAATTCTCTATGACATACTACCTGTATGTACATCTCATGTATTGCTAAGTAGACCTTGACTTTTTGATTGGAGGGTTATGAATGATGGATTTAGGAACACCTATGTGTTTGAGGAGGATGGAAGGAAGATCACTTTAAACCCTATCATGCCAAGTTAAGTTAACAAGCTATAAGCTAAACTTGCTCAAAGACCTAAGAAGACTTTGATTTTGAGTAGAGCCGAGCTCTAAGAAGTTATTAAGGACAACATGTTGACTTTTCTGTTAATCAAATGACTACTAGAGTTGAAGGAGTAAATTGAGCTATCCTTAGAGGTCAAAAAGCTATTAGATGAGTATATTGACTTGTTTCTTGAATAGTTGCCTAAAGGATTACCCCCTTTCAAAGGCATTGAACATTACACTGAATTGATACTTAATGCTACCTTACTGAACAAACAAACTTATCAGATGAACCTCCAACAAGCTGTTAAGCTATAGAGATAAGTTAGTGAACTACTAGCAAAAGGATATGTGAGGTGGAGTCATAACCCCTATGTTATGCTGACACTCCTTTTACCGAAAAAGAATGGTACTTGGCACATGTACATGGATAGTAGAGCCGTAAACAAGATTACGATCAAATACTAGTATCTTATCCCCAAGTTGGATGACATGTTGGATGAATTGAATGGAGCTAAGGACTTTAGAAAAATTGATCTAAAGTTTGGTTACCATCAGATTTAGATGAGGTTAGGAGACGAGTGTAAAATTGCATTCAAAACTTAACATTGTCTTTACAAGTAGATGGTTATGGCCTTTGGCTTATCAAATGCCCTGAACAACTTCATGAGGTTGATAAACCATATGTTCAAAAATTGATCAAGAAGTGTGTTGTGGTGTGCTATAACATCATCCTTATGTATAGGGGGGGACCAATTGAGTCACTTTAAGCATCTCCGTACCGTATTTAAAGTATGAAGAGCTAATAGGTTATTCAGTAATTTGAAGAAGTGTTGTTTCTACTAAGAGGAAGTGGTTTTTTTTGGGGCATGTAGTAGGTAGAGGAGGCTTACAAGTTGATGGTGAGAAGATTTAAGCTATTGTTAAGTGGCTAACTTCAACCACTTGTGCCGAAGTGAGAAGTTTCCATAGACTGACATCTTTTTATTGAAGATTCATTAGAAACTTTAGTACTGTCATTACACCCCTTATTGATCTAACAAAGGAGAATACTTAATTTTAAGTATGGAGAGAGAAAGGAAATAAGTTTTTTAAGTAAAGACAAAATTGCATTTTGCACTAGTTTTAGCTTTACCTAACTTTGAGAAAATTTTTTAGCTCAAATGTAAAGCATCAAGAAGTAGGATAGGCGCTGTCTTGATACAAGAAAGATAACCAATTGCCTACTATAGCGAAAAGCTAAGAGGACCTCAATTAAACTACTCAATGTATGACAAAGAACTCCTAGTCCTTATTCAAGCACCCTAAGAATGGCAATAGTATCTATTACTAAAAGAATTTGTCGTTTATACTGATCATGAATCCTTAAGGCACCTCAAAAGTCAAACCAAGCTATCAAAGAGGCAAGCATAGTAGGTTAAATTCCTAGAAGGATTCCACTTTGTAATCTAGTACAAACAAGGCAAGAATAATGCAATTGCTAATGCTTTGTTAAGAAGACATGTTCTTCTTACTGAGCTGTAAACTAGACCGTTAAGGTTTACGAGCATCAAAGAACAGCATCCTAAAGACCCCCATTTTGGTCCTATAATTAGATGATGTGCCAAAGGAAGAATAATAGATGACCATCACATGGAAGATGGGTATCTATTCCTGGGAGGCAAGTTTGTGTGCTGACCTGCTCTTTAAGAAAATTACTTGTTAGAGAAGCTTAATCTTGTGGACTTTCTTGACATTTTGAGGAGAAGAGAATGTATGAGTTGTTGACTGGATGGTTCTTTTGGCCAAATATGAGGTGAGATGTGTATTGAATTATTGAAAGCTGTGCTTCTTGTAAGAGGGCCAAACATCAAGCTAAATAAGGGAAAGCAATGCCTTTGCCTCTTCTTACCTAACCTTAGATTAAGTTAAGTGTAGACTTTATCCTTAGATTGCTGAGAACTACTTGAGGTAAAAATTTAGTGATGGTCATCTTAGGTAGATTTAGTAAGATGGAATACTTTATGCTTTACTCTAAAACTAACGATGCTTCGACTATTGCTTTTCACTTTTTAAAGGAAACTGTTCGATTATATGGTATGCCGAGGAGTGTAGTCTTAGACAAAGATCTAAAGTTTCTAAACCACTTTTAGAGGACTCTTTAGCATTGAATGGGGACAAAACTACTATTTAACACTTGTTATGCCCAAACTGATGGCTAAACAAAGGTAATCAATCGTACTTTAGAATCATTGTTTCAAGCTACAATTGGCAAGAATCTGATTGATTGGGATGTTTATTTGCTTATGGTGGAATTCACTTACAACTGCCCTATATACGACACCACCAAACAAACACCCTTTAAAGTCATCTATGGCTTCAATCCAGAGGTATCCCTTGATCATACCCTTATACTTATGTTCAAGCAAGAAGACCCTAATGCAAGAGCCCGAGCATAGTCTTTGGAACAAATCTACAAGAAAGCTAGCTAGTAGATTGACCAAGCTACCACGAAAATAAGAGAAAGGAGTAAAGGAAGGTAGTCGGCACATTTTCAACTTAAAGATTTAGTGTAGCTTCACTTGAGCAAGGAGAGGTTTCCAAATAAAAGAAAGAATAAGTTGTCCACCTAAGCCGAAGGTCCCCTCATAATACTCCAAAAGATTTACGATAATGCCTATCAATTGAAATTACCCAAGGATTATGGAGTCTCTAACACCTTCAACATTAGTAGCCTTAACTCCTACCAACCATTAATATCCCTTACGTGCTAGGAGAAGAAACTTTAATCATTGAGATACCTTTTGATGTAGTGACTTAGAGTACATTAGAACTTTGAAGTTAATCATACTTGGGCTAAGTCTATAAACCCTATAAATTTTAGGCTGAACCATAAATTAGATCAAAGTACCCTAGATAATTTCATGAGTCAATAAGGCCAAACAAGTTAGAAGTTTAATTGATTTATAAACCTAAACTTAAGCTGAATAATAAAAATCCTAATATACTAATTGAAACCTTAATCATGTATAAAAATCCTAAACTCTGTGTATACATAAATAAAAGAGATTGAACTGGAACTTGACAAAAACCCTAAAAGAAAAACCCTAAGCTTATAAAACATATAAATTTATCTTAATGGTGATAAAGTCCTAATCTGGTAAAATTATCATTAGATACGCATAATCGCTAACGAATGGATATGGATAATTTCTAAATACTTATAAATAAAATAATAAAAAATTAATTAAACAAATTAATAAGACTACAAATATTATCTTATGATTAATTGTGACGTCAAATGTGTATATATATATGTGTGTGCTAATTTTATATTGATTTAATTTTACTACATACTTTACGTTTATGTACTATGTAGTATATATTAATTTTATTCCTTATATTTTTCCATAGTTGTATCATATTTTATCCTAAGTATTGCTTAAAAGTGGGAAAAACTTTAAGAAAAGTCAGAAAGAAAATTTATAATTTTTTTCCCCTTTCTTTCTTTTTCTCTCTTTTCTTTCTTCTTTTCTTCTTTTTCCTCCTTTTAGCTGTACATGTATCCTAAATAATATCCCATGTGAACAAATTATTTAAGATAAAAGGTAAACTCAACCGATCCTTTTCTTATCCTTATCTTACTCCTTTCTTCATTTTCTTTTCCTTGTCTTACCAGCGACTAAGTGTAACTCCTACAAAAGCACTTTTTCATTTTTCCTTTCTATCAAAATTTCACATTACATTCAATTCTTCACACCTCTCTTTTGGCCAACAATTCTCTTCCTCCCCTCAATTTTCATTTCTTCCCTTTAAGTCCATTATCCATCAAGTTTATTTTATAGCACATCATTCTATCTTCACTTTAAGGGAGTTGGGAACTACTTCAAGACAAAGAGTAATCTTGTTGTAATTATTTTCTTCCTCGTGATATAATTTTTGTGTATTTTCTTTATTTTAATATGTACTTTGAAGTATATTATGTAATTAGGAATATGTATAGGAGTTATGTGAATTTTTAGTATCTTTATAACAAAAATTATATGAATATGTATTTAGTTGTATGCACAACTCTTCTTCTCCATATTTATGTATTTATATATGTATATACTTAAATATATTTAACTACATGTATATATATGTAATATTTACCTAGTTATATATATTTTACACGATTATATATATATAATACATGTATATATATGTATGAATATAATACCAAATAGTATAAATAAATATATAGATAAGTAATATTATATAGAAGTATAGATATATACATATAAATATATATATATTTCTATTTTTCTAAGGTTACATAAATATATATAATATAGTATAGTATTTACATATGAACATATACCAAAAAATACATGCATATGTATATTAGTACTTTATTTTCTTAAAAATAGATTAATAAGTACAAATATATACACATATGTATATATGCTAGATGTGACTTTCAAATGAGGAATAGCAGTAAGTTTTCAACATTTAATTATTTATAATATTATATATATTAATATTATAAATTTTTAAAAATAAAAAAATTAGGAAAATTGCATTATCAACCACCACAGCTTAGCATTTTCAAAAATTCCTTTGATTAAATTGAAAAATTATAAAATAATAAATTAATTAGCAATTATAATTATAATAAGAATTAGGATAATTAATAATTTAGGCTTGAAATGGAAAATAAATAATTTATGAAAGCCTAAAATGATAATTAAAATCATTTGGTCCAGAAAATAAATAAATTCATAACACCTTAGGCCCATAATAGAAAACATAAGTTCCAACATCTAAAACGAAACTCATTACATGAAAGTATATTTCAAAATAATAAAAATTAACTATAAGTTTATAAAAATCAAATTTAAAATGAAAAAGTTATACGTGATTGAAGAAAAGGCTTAAATAGGGAAAATTACATATGATGAATAGGAAATTAGATAGATTCTTAGATAAATATTTACATAAAAAATTATTTTACTTAGATACTTGTTATCCTTTATATTCTTTAATTATCAGGTAATCTCAACAAAGATATTGATCTTCTTATTGGCTACTATAATCCATAATTTTTACTATGGCTGAGTGAGTATTTCTGATGATTTCATACATGTTTTTGCTTATAGATAGTGATATTTAAATATTCTTGATAAATTGATCATTATGTAGGGTTTGGGATTTACCTGTGACTATTGTTGTTTGTTTACAATATGAAAATACTTTAAATTTATGATGACGAATTGATTATTGCATTTTAGATATATATAGGGAATTTGGCTATTTATGATATTGGTTGGTTAGATAATAACCAAGTTTGATGATACTTGATTTTGTTAAATTAAACCAAATCATACATAAGCATGCATTGCATTATAAATGTTTCGGTCGTCACATGACATAAAAGTAGCGAAAGGCCATACGGAGGTTATTTTATATATATTTGAGATTATAGTATTTAGTATGGTATACTCATGCAACGTGACTTTACCTTGACCTACAGGATTATTAGGCATTGGAGGTGCCAACCACCTAACTAAAGATCGAGTCTATAGGCTTATGTTTAGGGATGAGTGTGGACTGTGAAGGTCCACTCACAACTAAGAAGTTAGTTTTCAAAAATTGAAGTTAAATAAATTGTTTCCTTATGATACAAAATGTAGAGTTTTGTAGTGATATGAGTTCAAGTTTAGTACTCGAATCTGATTGGTGCTATGTATTTTTTAACCTTGACTTTAGAGGGCATTAAATCTGAGTTGTAGACTATACCTAGTTAACTGTATGTAATTACTTAACATTTTTCTTGATCATGCATTTACATGTTTGAAATTAATTACTTAATAACTTGCTTGTTCGTATGGTTAAGGGATAACTTAGTTAGCTTTATATCTTATACCTCTATAGGCTTTTGTTGCAAGAGGACCTATTTACTGAACTTGGCTAAGGCATGCCCAAAGTTAGTCTAGGATTTTGTTGGGAAAAGTGTGTAAAAGAAGAGAGCCTAAGTGAATATATATATATAATGGGACTCTTAGCTAGAATTTCAATGATATTTTGTAGTATGATGTTTAGTAGCAATATAGGACTACTCTATTTTATTGTAGCTTTATTGCTAGAGTCATAGGATTTAGGGTTTTGTATTTCATGTGTAGTAATGATACTATATGAAAACTTATAATGTTATAGATGTTATAATATGATCTTCATCTATTTAATCCTTAGGTAATTGGCTGTATAATAGTCTTGAATGTCGTATAAAAGGGCGTTAATTAGAAAGGAAGCCAATTTATGGTCTTTTGTATGGTATACAACGACCTGCCACGGCCAAGCCACCCCTTAGGTCATGACTAGGTCAATTCTAGGCTAGGTGACCCCTTAGGAAGCTATTACACTAGGAGACGAAATCGTATAGTGTTTCATGCTAAAGTGGACAATACGTCAATAGGAGGAGTTTCAGCTAGGTTATTACATAACTTGAGAGAAAATTGAGTAAAGACCAATTGAATTTGATCTTAAATCCAAATCAATTTAAGGGAGATGATAGAAATCGAACTACCAAACCTTTAACTTTAGCCTAAGCGCAAGGTATTGAGGGTTTGGTAAAGCTGATTCTATTGTTCCAACTAACTCTGATTGAAGTCGAGCTTATCCTCATTGTTTGCTAACTCCATATGTCAAGCCGAATAACTTTTAATCTCTCAATAGTCGAGTGTTGACTTAAAATATGCTCCACTGATAGTCCTACCCCTAATATGTCTACTCCACCATGACTGTGCTAACCTTCAACTCAAAAATATTGGTGCCAAGAACCATAGCACACATTCATAGCCATGTCTACTCGAAACAACCCCCAAGTTTGCTTAGGGACCTCTATCCTAACCATACTACTTATCTATTTCTTCTATGAGCATCTCCAATGACTTGTTGCCATGTGTCTAGTCTCATACAAAAGGATTCTATTTCACTAATCATTGATTTCTTTTATTTTTCATTTGTACGCTTTATTAATTCTTGCGCATTACTTCTTTTGAGCAATACCCTTTTTGTCTTTCCCATTTTAGGTAAGATGCCTTAACATTTGGGCTATAAATACCCTTGTAATATATATCCATGATTATCTTACACATATGATATTGAATATACTCCCCTTTCGTGTGCTTAATGTGCTTACTTTTCTCTTGTTACTCTTATTTTAACCCTTAAGCAAGGTTAAGTCGCAAATGCTCACATTAGATCAGCTCATTTGTCATATCAATAGATACTTGATTTTTACTACCATTAGGATTCTTTCTTATCCAGCCAGATTAATAATTAAAAAAAGTTGTAAAAAATATCAAGTGTCAAGTTGAGTCGAGTTGTTTAAGGTTAAATTGGACAACGGTTGAACATATAGATTCAATTTAATAAATTTTAAGTCTTTAAATAGTTGGGCTTCATTAAAAAATATTTTTTTAGTCTAATATAAGGTAGGTTTTTATCTAATTTATATTGGACTAAATAGACTTATGATTTATAAAATGAGTTAGCGTGTATATTAAGCTAAATTATGATGGACTAAATCAAGCCGATGATAGAAAGCCCGAATCAATATAGGGTTTCTAAAAACTAGATTAAATCTTCAATGAATTTAATAAATCTGAATTGGGTATTATTGTATCTTATCAATATTAAATTTATTAAAATTGAATCTATATCCAAAAAGATTCAAAAGATTTAAGTGTGTAGCTTATAAATAGTAATTCAACTGTAAAGTTTTTAGACGTTATCATAATTGACAATTACATAAACACACACTTCTAGATTATTCACACACAGCTCACATGTTTGTCCCTACACATAAACCTATACACAATTACACATAATACCCTCACCCATACCTATTTATAACCCATTACCCTTACATACATATCTAGTACTCAATCTCTACTTCACATCCACGACCTGTACACACACACATCTAATAGCATATATACCAATTAGCACGCACATGCACGATCATTGTATGCTACATTGCATTGTCCTTACACCACTACATTCCCATATACGCATGTTATACTCCATAGTTCACTTACATACACTATTGCACGACCTGACACTCACACACACTACTAACACAAGACCATCTAGATGTAACACAAATACCATACCTACTAGACACAAACTTACATACATACATTGCACTATCTAAACTCACACATGCACGCTATACTGTCCAATCACAATATGTTCACACATGTATGCTATACTATCAAATCACAACGCATGCACATCGTCTACACTAAGCGTAACACACATCTACTCACGAGCAGCATATACACTTCACTACACAAGCACAGTACTATCCAATACACATCCAGTCTAATTATAATCACGTATACGATTTAACTCACTTAAGTATTTAGGTAAATTATTATTTTTAATTAATGGATTTACTAACTTGGTTTTTTTTTTAGTGTAGGTTATTTAATAATTTTAATATAAATTATATGGCATACGTCTTAGTTAGATAAATTTATAAATTTTTTAGATAAATTGTATAAATTTCAAATTTCATTTTAGATGAATTGCGTTGCATTTTTAGGAAAAAGTTGCATATCTTCCTTTGACATACGTATCTTTGGAGAAGATATGTATCTTAGTAAATTTTGCATTTAGAATTTAGAAAAATTAATTTTTGACACATAGTAGTTTTTTAAAAAAAATTAAAGAAAAATCTTAACTAGGGTTTTTTAAAAGATTTAGTTAGTTCAGGTTTTTATAAAGCGCATTCATGAAATTAGATCTTTTTAGTTTTTTTTTTAAATAATAATTGATAATTAATACAAATTTGGCTCGATTTCTTTTAAAAAAAATCAACCTACTAAATCTTTTCTAAAAAACAAAACTATATTGTTTTGATCCTAATAGCAGGTACATAGACACCTCCAAGCAACCATAAAAGAATATTTTTTTTGTTATTTTTCTTGAAAATTCACAATAAAATATGATAAAAATGCATTTGATTTATACTTTTGCATATTTGTACATAATTTAGCATTTTTAGAAAAATTATAAAAAATAAAGGCCCATTATAATTTTTTTTTTATTTTTACATGGTGATTTAGTCTTAATAGGTTAGCCTCCAAGCTTAGATTTTCTAATTTAATTTTCTAGAAAATAATTTTTAGAATATTTACAGATTAGTAGGTAAATTAGGGCTTTCCTACCCAAAATCTTAATTTTATTTTTTACCAATTTAACTGGTTGGCAACTCCCATTTTTAAAAACAAAATTTAAAGAATTTTTTTTTAATTTAATGTCGAGTAATTTATATTGAACAGACTGAGTTTAATATAAGTTAAATTAAGAAAAACCGAAATAGGGCTCAATAATATCGAGTTGAGCCATTAATCTATAAAGTTTCCTTAGTATATCTTACCCTCAAAATCTTTCATGGTTGTACTTATTCGTCTCAATTACTTATTCCCATTTTAGCATTTCGTCACCCTTTATTTAAAGTTTTTTGTAAGCTTGGACCCATCTCATTACCGTTGCCCTATCTGCTCTCAGCACGATATATTACCTTCACCTTAGCAAAACTCCTATCTTCTCTCTCTCCCCATCTGAATTCTACGTTTTTCTTTTTCAATTTATTAAGTGGAGCAACAATGGTACTAAAACCTTAGTTAAAGCAACAGTAAAAGGAAGCTAACCCATGGAAGCTTCTCACTTAAACACATGAGGTTAGGGTCAACCAATCATAAATGGCTTGTATCTTCTAATAATTGACTTGTAGACCTCCTCCACCAATTACATATCTTAGGAAACCTACTTTCTCTTGATAGAAGGAACATTTCTTCAAGTTTTTGAACAATTTCTCAAACTTAGAGCAGATCAAAGATAGTTGAAAGATGGTCAATATGACTCGCTAAGTCAGCACTATATATGAAGATGACATCAAAGTATGCCATGATAAATTTTCCAATCAAATTCCATAGTATACGATTCACTAGTCTCATGAAAATACTTAAGTGTTAGATAACCCAAAGGGCATTATCAACCACTCATAAAAACCATGTTGAGTTTTAAATGCAATCTTCTATTTATCTTTTGACCTTATTTGAATTTGATGGTAATTAGACTTCAGGTTAATCTTATTGAAAATTTTAGCTCCACTTAGTTTATCGAGCATATAATCCAACCTCAAGATTAGGTACCTATACTTAATTATTATCTTGTTAACAACTCTACTATCCACACACATATACTAGGTTCTACCTTTCTTTGGTACTAGTAAAGTTGGTATAGCATAAGAACTAAGGCTTTCCCTTACATAAACTTTTTCCAATAATTTGTTGAATTACCTTTATAGTTTGGCTACTTGTTTGGGGTTCATCCAATAGGTAGGTTTGTCAAGAAGGGTGATACCAGGTGTTAAGTCGATGTAGTGCTCAATCCTTTGGAAATGTAATAGTCCTTTAGGTGACTACTTAGGAAACAGGTTGGCATATCCTTTAAGCAACCTTTGAACCTCATTAGGTAGCACAACTTGCTCCTTTAATTCCAGTGATCTTCTTATTAATAAAAAGGTCGACTTATCAAATTAGATAAATGACTAAGAACTAAGGTCTTGTTAAATCATCGAGTTAGCTTGGCTTGCAACTTGTACACTTGATTAGGGGTCATGGGATTCAAGATGATCTTTCTCCTATCTTTCTTAAATGCATATGTGTTCTTAAATCCATCATGTATGAACTTCCAATCAAATAGCCAAGGACAGCTCAACAATATGTAAGATTTATACATGGGTAACACATCATAGAGAATTTCATTAGAATAGTTCCCAATTGAGATTGGTAGTAATACTTGTTGAGTGATGTGTAATGTTCTCTTCTCATTTATCTAATAAAGCTTATATGGTCTTGGATGTGACAGGGTTAGCAGCTTGAGTTTTTGAACTACTATCCATAATGAGTGCATGTACTTTCTTATTCACTTTGCATGTGATATGGAATAAGTTTTCTTGTTGCTCCTCCTCGATAGTTGGTTCAATGCTCATTGCTTATTTGACAACTAATGTTAGCTTATCCATATCTTCAACAAATACATCCTCCTGAAGTAGCTCTTCATTACTTTTAGTACTTCCCTCTAATTCTTCTTTTTCCTCAAGTTCCTCATTCGTACTATCTACTTCAATCCTAGGAGCATTACGTTTGATGACCATGGTTCATCTTCAAACATAAGGTAACCATGTGCCCAAATCCCTAATACTTAAAACCCTTGATCTGACTAGTCTTTCACCTTAACCCTTGTCCTTTCTCAAATGTCCTCTATGGTGCTTCAATATTACCAGGTCGACACTTTTGCTTAGCTTTAATGTTTATCAATACTTAATTAAGCTTGGTAGCTACCTTGAATAGGTTAAATAGAGTAAACAAGTCGAGCCATTAGAGGTTAGATCAACCTATTTCTCCTCTACCTCTCCACTCTTTGAGCAATTCTTATAGCCTCATTCAAAGTGACAAAATATTGTAGCTTTACTACATCTTGGATCTTTGCTCTAAAAAAGTAAAAAATCTAGATACTTTTTGAGCTAAAGGTTCATTGACCTCACATCGGATCATAAGCATTAGAAATTCTTACATGTACTCATCAACAATTTAGTTCCTATCCTTTAGTTCTTGGAGTCAAGCAAAAGTGTCCTATAAATGAGTATCTGACACAAATTTGGCCCTAAGAACTCTTTTCATCTTGAGCTAAGTGTTAACCTCTCGGTATCCATCTCATCTCCGCATGATCTAAAAATTTCTCTACCACATTACAACATACTCGAGGAATTCTATAGCAACAGTTCTTACCTTTTTGTGGTCTTCATATTGATAGTAGTGAAAGACTTGTTCTACCTTTTCTTCATAATCAAAGTAGTCATTAACATCCTCGGAACCATTGAAGCTTGAATTTGAAACTTCACATGGTCGGCAAGTTAGGTCCATGGGCTCTCTTTTCAAATTCATAGTACTTTTCCTAGTTTTCCTCATCTACTTCACCTAGGTCTATTCTTCTCCGCACGTGTCCTCCTACTCTATCTCGATCTTACCAAGCTAGGAATTGCCTTTGGAGAGGTTGAGTATTACAGACTGCAACACAGTCTTCAAGAGCAACTTGAGGGCTATTATAAATGACTTCAACAAGTCGAGAGGCTAATGCATGAACTTAAGCTAAATCAGCTATTAAGTGATTCACTTTATCGGACCACTCATTGGAACTTCAAGGGAACAAAGTTAGTAGAAATATTCGAACTTTTATAATTTTTCATTTTACTACTTAAACTTTAAACTTATTTATTTTAAAATCTCAACCTTTTTAATGAGTACAGTAGTAAGATAACAATATAAGTACATCAACTTTCATTTTATTTCTATTTTAGTACTTAAGCTTTATTTTGTTTCATTATGGTACTTCAACTTTTTAAAAACAAATAGGTATTCTTTATAATAATCTCTGTAAAAACATTATAAAAAATAATAATGATTAACTAAATCAATCATTTATATCCATTTTAATTCATTTTCATTTTTTCTATAATAATAATAATAATACATGTCGTATTTTACTTGACGATATAAAAGCTTGCAAAAGTTGAATATCATCTATAAAAACTACAGCAAATAAAATTTCAAGACTCGAATATATTCTTTATTAGTCTTTTTATTAAATATATTGTAATTATTTATTGTTATTTATTGATTTTTTATATTGTTTTTATAAAGCTTATTATAAGAAATACTTGTTTCACTTTTAAAAGTTAGAGTACCAAAATGAAAACAAATAAAGTTTGAGCATTGAAATTGAAATAAAATGAAAGTTAATGTACTTATATTATTATTCTATCATTTTATAGTAATAATAGTTACTAATTTGTCTCATTTAAAAGTTAAGATATTAAAATATACGAATTTAAAATTTAGGTACTAAAATAAAAATATCTATAAAAGTTAAGGTACTCTTATTGGTTTTATCCTGAACTTCTAAGGGTATTTTGGCGTTATCAGTTACTGTGGACAATACTACTGTTGTCATCTCCAATTTCGACAATTATACTAAAATTAGTCGTCTTCTCCCTAGCTTAATCTTGTTCCTTATAGCAAAATTTAGCAACACTTGAATTCTCACTTTTTCCATAAGTAATATACATTATTCCTTCACACGAATACCTAAATTTAAGTAGTCCCTAACATAAAATATTAGTTTAATAGCTACTTTAAAGAAGAGAAATGCTTAGTTAGTGCATGCTCTATTTCTTAAGCCTTAAAATAGAGTAAAATAGAGTGCCATACAGTAACTACTATGAAAGAATGATAGTACTACTTCCATTACTTAGCAAGACACTATAGTTACTCCTTACGCAACCGCATAAACAATAACACTGATTCTATACACTTTCGCAACAACACTCCACAAGAAATAGTGATAACATAGCTCAATAGCAGCATACCCAATATAAACCTCCGCTCTGATACTAAGATGATACGTTGTGCTAAGAGTAGATAACAATAGCACCATCGGGAATGTGTCTAAGCTTGCAGAATGCTCAAAGCATAGGATAATAAATGCATGAAATAGAGAGATAATAAGCAAAACCTACGAATGATTCCGAGGATATGATGCATTAAGGAACCTTCATAGACTCATAAACTAACTTAATATAACTCATAATTAGCTTAGTGAGGTCATTAACTAACTAGCCTTACTTAAGGGTCAGGATAAAAGTTAGAGAAGTAAGAGGCTCAACACCAAACAAAAAGCTCAAAATATTCAATAATAATGTCAACATGATGGCTACACTACTCACAAGAGGATATTTATATTTGAAATATTATGGCAACTTGCTAAAAATGGAAAAGTCTAAAAGGGTATTATCTAAATTAAGTAAAATATAAGAAATAGATAAGAATATAAAATAAATTTGCAAAAGAGAAGCTTCTTTGGCAAATCCCTTCACATAGATGGTGCTAAGCCCTATTTTGGTTTTATTTAATTTATTTTATACTAAGCCCAACCCACTTAATATAAAATATTTGACATAAAATTAAGAAAAAAAAATTCTCTAAAAAAAAAAAAAACAATTGGAGTCACTTGTTAGTAAAACAAGTCTATATGCTTTTTCGAGTTAGTTTGATGGTAGCCACTTCGTTTACCTCTAAGTGCTCAAGTAGCTTCTATTGGACTTAAGACACTCCTAGGGGTTTTTAGCTGAGTTTTCCAAGTAGGTCTAGGTCTCCTAATCGTTTTGGTGAGCTTTAAGGGGGCGAGGGTTGGGTGTGGTCGTCTTTCTCAAAGCTACCAATATTGACATGGTAGTTGATCCCGAGTCCACTATTGTATCATACTGGATAAGAAGGAGCCCAAGTTCAGTAGTGACTATGGTGGTAGAGGAATGCCACTTGACTTTCTTGGAGACCATAGCCATCAGCTCAGTCTCTCAGGGTTGGTCAAGGTTCCTTAAGGCAAGTGGGAGCCCTTAATAAGGAATGTAGTTAAGGCTTATGAGTAAACTGAGTTAAGCAAAGACCTTTTAGCGAAGCTATGTTGAAGTTGTGAGCTTGAAAATAGGCATCAAACATCAAAAAGTATACTAAGAAGGCTTCAAGTTTCCTTTGATGTAATCTTTGCCCTTATTTTCTTCTTACTTGTTGAGTTATACTTGAGGCTAGTATGTTAGCCCCTATGCCTTGTAAGCGTTCTTGAATTGTTAATAAAAATGAAGTTATTATACATGTAAGTCTCTATTTTCCATCATTTCTTTTTGGTCTATCTCATAATTTTTCATTTAGTCCTTGTAGGATCACATTATATTGCTTATATGCTCATTGTCACTTGTAGGGTGCTTAGGGTCAAGGTTAAGCATTAGCAAGCTTCTTTCGAGCTTATGGGGCATATGCTTGAGCTTTAGTGACCTTGGGTAATTGAATACTTCGGGTGCACTTGAGGATTTTGATCATTACTTATCTATTGATCGAATGTGATGGTTGGTGTAACTGACATGGTTGTTAAGGTGCTTAAAGCCTTCCGAGGATATACATCATCAGTGTTGCACATGCAGGTGCTTAGCTAGTAATCTATTCACTGAATGATCTCTAACTATTGATTCCTTTATCGCAACATATGGTTTTTCACGATGGTCATTAATCAAGCATCATCGCATGGCCTTGACAAATTATATAAGGGACTTAAGGGCTACTCCATTCCTCATTTACTGCCATCACTTTGAAAATTCTGCTAGAATGTTTCCCTCACTGTCCCATACTTTCTATCCATTTCCTTTTCTTTCTTCTATTAACTCTTTGAAGATGGCTAACTAATTGCAACAATCATGAAGGAACAAGTTTGGAGGTAAGGCCTTCAAGAATGAGGATAGCAGGTATATGCCCATCCCCCTTTCCTCGTAACAGACAATAGTGGTAGGGACCAACAGTGCAAATAGGAGCCACACGTAGGCAGTAAGGAGAGCGCATGCAAAGGAGAAGCTTCTGACCCGAGCCTAAGCTTGAGGTTTTGAAGGATTAATAAAGAGGATTTTATCTTTCTAACCAACTCTAGCCGAGGCTAAGCTAATCTTTACTATTGACCAACTTGGCATGCTTAGTTAAGCCACTTCAACTTTGTCAACTATTGTATGCCGACCTAATTCAAGTTTCCTAGATTGTTTGGCTACTCTCTATATTGTTCTACCTATACTGACTACTAGCTTAGTAATAATTGTGTTAAGAACCATAAGGCACTTTTCAGCAACTTTAAACTTAACAGTACAACTTTGTCCTTTCAACTTAATAATACAACTTTGTCTATTTCTACTATAAGTGCCCTAACAACTAATCACCATGTGAAAGGATTTGCTACACTAACTACTAATTTCTTTGATTTTTCATTTGTTCACTTTATTATTACATGTACATTACTTCTTTTAGACAATATCCTTTTGTCTTTTCCATTTTAGATAGAGTGCCCTAACTTTTTGGGTATAGATACCCTTTTAAATGTAGTTACAACAATACATCTAATATTGAATATACTTCATTTTCTCTTTTTGTGAGCATTCCTTTTTTACTTGCTTCACTCTTGTATTAACCCTTGAGCAAGGTTAGGCGGTGAGTACTCTCACCAAGCTAGCTCGTGCATCATATCGAGTTTGCTTTGTGAGTTCTTAGTAGTTCCTTGGTGCATAACATCCTTCATGCAAATCGTGGTTTGCTTGTTCATTCCTTGTTTCATGTACTTTTCCATCCTCATTTTCAAGATTTTGTAAGCTTGGACCTACCCTGATATAGTCTCCCTTATGTACTCTTAATACAGCCTATCATCTTGGTATCAAAGTGGAGGTTTGTTTGAGTAAGTTGTATTTAAGCTAGTTATTGTTATGCTATGAGTAGTACTAGTTGTCGTAGTAGGTAGTGGTAGTAAAAGAGTTAGTTGTGGGTGTTTGAGTAAGCAGATGACATATTGGTTTGCTATTGTTTATGTACCTTGTTGTAATATGTTTTGAATTAAGAAAATAGAGTAAGTAGTAGTTACATGATCTCTATGAAGTCATGAGTTGAGTTAGAAGAAGTAGTAAGTATGTGAGAGTTGGTTGATTAAAAAATAGTATTACTTGTTTTATGAGCATTAAAGTTTCGAGTATTGATTGAAATTTTGTAAAAGAATGATTGACTCAAGTGTAATGCTATTATTGGGGATGATAATAGCAGTGTTGTCCACAATGGTTGATAGCCCTAAAATACTCCTATAAGTATGGACGAACGAATCGATGAAATTGCTAACTTAATAGTTAACCTAACTAGAGTTGTTCATACATTAGCCTTTTGGCCTACTAATGCTACACAAAATATTCCCCAAGCTACTTAAGCTACATGGGGGCAAATCCTAGCTCAATAAGAACGAGGTGGAAGAGTAGGAGAATTTGTGTAGAGGAAGATTGACTTGGGTAAAGTAGATGAAGAGGATGAAGAAGAAGAGTATGTTGAAGCAAAAAAGTGAGCTCGAGTACACCAAGCTATCAACCTTATGAAGCTTTAAATCCTAAGCTTCAATTGTTCTAAACATGTTGATGACTATCTTGATTGGGAAGAAAAAGTAGAGCAAGTTTTTTACTACTACTAGTATGAGGACTAAGAGAAAATGAGAGCTGTTATTGTAGTGTTCTCAAGGTATGTTGCAATGTGGTAGAGAAACTTACAAGGCATGAGAAGGCAAGAAGGATACAAAGAGTTTATCACCTCACCTGAGATGAAAACAATCCTCAAGAATAGATTTTTGCTAGATACTTACTCGTAGGATACTTTCACTTGACTTCAAGAGCTAAGACAAGGAAGCTAAACTATTGAAGAGTATGTTTGAGAATTCCAAATGCTTATGATTCAATGTGAAGTAGATGAACCTTCAGCTTGAATAGTTTCTAGATTCCTTACTAGATTGAGATATGTTATTCGAGACATAGTGGAATTACTACATTTTACTATGCTAGATGAAGCCATCAAAATTGCCTAATGAATAGAGAGATAAAGGAAAAATAGGTCGAGTTGACCTCTAATAGGCCGACTTGCTTAGAGCGGTAGTTGAGCTCCCTAGAGTTGTAACATTAGTAGAAAAGTTGAGGTAGTGATTGAGCTGAAGGGTCGCATTGCCAACTAAGAGTCATTGAAGAGAACTTATGAAATGGGACAAGGATCTAGGAGGAAGACGTGCTAAATCAAGTGCTTTAAGTGCCAAAGATTTGGACACATGGCTGTCTAATGCCCGAACAAGCAAACTATGATCATCAAGGGAGATGCCTCAAAGATTAAAGTAGATAACATAGATGAGAAGCTCAAGGAGAAGAGAGAGTTGAAGGAAAGAGCTGAGGTTAGTGACAAGCTAGTTAAGGAAGTAGTGTTTACTAACGATTTGGATAAGCTGACCTTAGTTGTTAGATGAGCAATGAGCCTTGAACCATCATTTGAGGAGAAATGTGAAAACTTACTTTCACATCACCTATAAGGTGAATGAAAAAGTACATGCCCTCATAGTAGATTGTGGTAGTTGCACTAATGTAGTGTCTACCGAGCTAGTTAAGAAGCTTAAGCTACCGACAATCTCACATCCAAGACCGTATAAACTACATTAGCTAAATGAGAAAGGAGCCTTATATGTTACTTAGTAAGTACGGCTGCCAATCTCAATCAGGAATTATTTTGATGAAATTCTTTGCAATAGACTACCTATGTGCATATCAAATGTATTACTAAGCCAACTATGGTTGTTTGATCAAAGGGTCCTGCATGATGGTTTATAAAACACATATGTGTTTGAGAAAGATGATAGGAAAATTACTCTAAACCCCATGACCTTGAGTTAAGTAAGCAAGTTACAAGCTAAGTTAGCCCAAGGATCTTAGAAGGTACTAATTCTATGCCGGTTAGAGCTTCGAGAAGCTATTAAGTTTAATGTGCTAACCTTCTTGTTGGTTAAGCAATTGTTGCAATTGAAAGATCAAGCTAAGCTACTTGAGGAGATTTGACAACTATTGGATGAATATACGAACCTATTTCTCGAGAAGTTGCCTGAGGGCTTACTCCCTTTTTGAGGCATTGAACGCTACATTGACTTGACACTTAATGCTACTCTCTCGAATAAACCTACATATTGAATTAATCTCGAGCAAGTTGTTAAGCTCTAAAGGCAAGTCAACAAATTGTTAGAGAAAGGATATATACAAGAAAGTTTGAACCCTTATGTTGTATTTGCATTACTTATACTAAAGATGGATCGTACTTAGTGAATGTGTGTAGATAGTAAAGTTGTGAATAAGATCGCAATCAATGGATGGCACCCCATTTCGAGGCTATACGACATGCTAGACAAATTGAGTGGTGTGAGAGTACAGATACCTAATTTTTGCCCCTTTTATCTTATCTTATTTTATTTCATTTCAATAGGATAAGGGGTCTTAAATTAGGAAAAGCACAAAAAAAATAGAAAATAAAATAAAATCCAAAAAAATAAGAAGTTTAGAAAAAAAAATAGAAAAACAACAAAAAAAAAAGAAATTTAGAAAAAAAAATAGAAAATTTAGAAAAACAAGAAAAAACCTAAGAAATAAGAAATCTAAAAAATAAATTTGAAATTTCAAGATAAAGTTAAAAAAAAAAATGAGGGCAAGGAGGAGGAGAAGTGGGTTGGATGGAGTAAGGCCTAAGGCTATGCGTGCATTTGGAAATAGCAAGGGGGACGCATAAACGCATACATGACATGTGCCTTATAGATGACATGTGCCTGCTTCCTTCTTCTTTGTAGTTTCAGCTCTTTTTTCTAGTTTTTTCTTCCTCTACGTGCTCTATTCAAGGCCATTTTTGACCAATTTTATTACACGATTTTACTAACTTAATGATGAAATTGTGTAATACACATGGCTTACTTATGAATCTACCACAATTTTCATCCAAATTTAATTAAGATTTGATATTAAAATGGCTCCAAAAATGAAAAAAAAAACCTAAAAATTTGATATCTCCTTTTATGGCTGATTTCTCCATTAATAACATTTCCAAGCTTGTTCAAGCTTCATTTAGTATAAATAGGGGTTGGGAAACACATAAAGAGACACAACACAAGCTTAGAAACACTCTAGGTAAGTAAATAAAAGCTTTCTCTCTCTACCCCAACCCCTTTCTCTCTCTAGAATACCTACCACCGCGGCGATTTTCGACGAAAACCATCACTACCATCAAATTTCTCATACAATCAAACCATGAGCCGACTCAAGTCGACTCGAGTCGACTCAAGCCAATCAAGCCGACCTAGTTTACATAATTTTTTTTCATTTATTTGTTTATCCATTATTTTTTGTTTCTTTCCATACAAGTGTAATAATAATAAAAAAGAGAGAAAAATAAAAAAAAGAAGAAGAAAAAAAAGTGAAAAGTGAAAAAGGAAAAAGGAAAAAGAATAGCCCATTTTTTTTAGAAATAGAGAAACTAAAATAAATAAATGAATGAATGGAAAAAATTTTACCACCTAGAAAAAATAGTTTTTTTTTAAATAAATAAAATAAATGGAATTTTTCAAAATTAGGATTCTATTTAGAATTTCTATAAAATAAAATTTGAATAGGACCTCTTAGAATAATTTCTTTAAATAAATTTCAAAACGGGTAAAAATGTAAACCCAACCATTTTTTAAAAGTTCAAATAAATTAACCCACTAATATTTTCTAAAAAGAACTACATATATTTAATCTCGAATAGTGAGTACGTAAGCACTTAGGAGGCAATGATAAAAAATAAAAAAAACCTATTTATTCTTTTTTAGTTTAGATTACTCAAGTTGCCCAATTTGATTAACCAATAATTGAGTTCTGTTTTATAGAATTGAAAGGTGCTTTTCAAGGTTAAAATTAAATTTAGAAAGTTAATGGTGACCATAAGGTTTAAAAATCCTAATATTTGGATCTAGATCTCTAGTTTTAAAACTGTTTTTGAAAATCAGTTTTTATCTTAGACTAATAGCTAAGTTATAATCAATCTACTCAATTAGTTATAACTAAACTCTTTTTCTCGACTACGGTTGGGTGGTGACTCCAAACAAATTTCAAATTAAAAAACTGGTTTTCTTTAAATCCTAATCAAGGGTCAGTATTAAATGAGTAAGATTTAGTACTAATCAGTTTAAAGAAGATTAATTTATAAAAACCGAGAGCAAAAAACTAAGCTCGATAGCTTGGCGACTTTACTGGGGATTGTCAAGAGGGTTAGCCATCTAACATTCCAAAATTAAAATTAATCTCTAAAAATCACTTTAATGTAATTTATTTACTTATTCATTCTTTGTTATTTGTACCATAATTGTATTAACATTTTTGCAGGTTTAGTTTTATTTATTTAATTATTTTAGTGGGAAGGGGTGGATTTATTTTATGTACCATAAATATATGATAGATATGGTCAAAATTGGGCCGTCTTAGGACCTTAGGATAAGGAGCCATTATGTAAGTTCCAGTTGTAGTGGGGCAACCACCGTTCGGGGCCAATTAGGCTCCCCCACTTAAACTTTGATGTGACTAAGGAACCGTTTATTAAAAATGCGTGAGATCATAGAGTTTAAGGACCTCTAGAACCTACCCTTCTTGCATACATTCTTTAGGGTTTAGCAAATAGTTAATAAGGTAGCATTGTTATAAAAGAGAAAAAGAAAAAGAGAAAACAAACCTAAAACTTCTTTCCCTGTACTTTTACTAAAGTTCACTCTTAGCTTTTGTTTATCTATTATTAACTTCATGTATGTACTATTATCATATTTATTTTGCATACCACATGCATTAGGATATAGGGGGTTATTTGTTGTATCAAAAATGCAGGGTAGATACGTTCAAACCCAAGCCGTCTTAGGACCCTAGGAGAGGAGTCATTATGTAGGCTTTGGGTGTTATGGTCTACCCACTACTCGGGGTTGATTAGGCGACCTCACTTAAGCTTAATGTGACCAATAAAAGTATTCTTCAACAAGTAAGGTCACAAAACTTAATGATCATTTTAAAACCTACCCTAATTGCATTCATGAACCCTTTCCCCAAAATCAGCAAATTGACACAATGTGGCAAGACTAAAAAAATATATGAAGTTTCCTAATCTTTTCCTTATAAATGTTATCTTTCTTTAAAATATCGATGTAGTCCCCGTATAAATAAAATAGTTATAATGTAATTTTCTTTTTTGTCCTTTTTATAGAAAATGGTAAGGTCCTCTCTTACACAAGCCCTTTTCAAAGAAGTCCATATCCACAAGCCTCTAAAGCCAAAGGGGATGCTTAAAAGATAGTTTTAATTTTTCAATCCAAACCAACAGAAATTCATTAAAGATAAGATTAAACCCATCCTCTCATTACTAAAAGTCTAAGCCAATGTCACCATGGTACAGGCTTTGGTATACTTTGAGGACCCTTAAAATTAGTCTCTTCGCTTTGGCCTATGTTGATTGAGGCCAACTGTTGAAGAATACTCCTATTTGTTCGGAGTCCCCTCTATTGGAAATAGAAAATATGTCTCGAATATCATAGCTAGCCTTGCAAAGGTTTTCAAAAAGCTCTTAAGCCTTCGTGAATCTAAAATATGCAGAATATGGGCAAATCCCCATAAGAGAATCATTAAGGTAGATGATCTTTTTACTTGGTTCATGACCCCATCTAGCTACAACTAGAAACTCTTTTGTGGTACCTTTGAATATTGGCAACAATATAAGATCAACACCTATATCTTGGCAGCATTTGGAATTATTTTGTTTCTTAATGGGATATTTTACATATATCAAAGTATTACAGAACTAGTAAACTAATTTTTCGAAAGGAGATCTTATGTCCCAATACTACAAGCATCATAGGCTAGATCACTTACTTGTCTATAAGAAGAGAAGAATGGAGAATTAAAGACTAATATGGCTCTACTTATGGTTTGGTTTATTGGCCATACTCAGAGCCATAAACTTGATTTCCTTCATAGACAAAGCGTCCAGAAGATGAATCCCATTGATGCATTTGCTTCTGTCATTAAACTCCCTAAAGGTACTGCTACCTATTACTGTGTTAGAGCTTTCCAAAAGTTTTACACTGAAGATATCTCCTAGGTTCCTAGATAGATCAAGGCAACTGAGCTGAAGAAAAGAAATAAGATTGAAGAGGAGCCAAGATATCATAAGAAAAAGATGATCTAGACTTTAGGGATTATTTGTAATGAATTTTTGAATAATGTAAGGAAAACTTCAAAGGTGTAATAAAAATATTTTTACTATTACATTGTAGTCAATTCGCTAGCTCCATTCTCTGCATCCGCATATCTTCATTTTGCATTTTTCCTATAAATATTCATTAGTTTTTGTTTGAATAACATCCTGAGAGTCATGTCCTTAAGTTTCTAAGTCCTTTTCTCTATACTTTCTACTCTAACTCTTTCCAATCTTTTCTCCTATACATCCTTAGGATCTTTTTTCTTGTAAGATTGTAAATATTTAGGCTCCCGATCCCTTAAGATTGTTTGTCTACTCCGTTCTCACAACTTATAAATAAGTTTTATCCTTATATTCCATTTTTCCTTTTTTTTTCTTTCTTAAAAAGAAGAGAATTATTTCAAAAGAAAAAAAAGAGAAAAGAAAAGAAAATTTGCTAACTAGTAAAGAATTCTTCTAATCAAGTTCACATAATTGATAACAAAATTGCCTCCTTCGAAAAGATGATGCATCAAATGGCTCAATAATGACAGATCTTATTCCCGATAATCACCACTCTCCAAATATCCCAAGATTCAAACCTAAAAAAGGAGACTCTTGAATCTATAAGAAAAGGTAACCATGCTACAAAAGAGCATTATAAATCTAGAAATGGCAATAGGCCTAACACTTAGAAGATTTCCAAACCTAACATTAAACACTGATCAAATGTCAATGAACCCAAATAATAAAGGAGGCCTAAAGAGAAAAGAGCCAAGGAGGAGTGAGAAAAAACAAGCCCTAAGGAATCAAAATGGATAATTCACTCAACTAAAGATCTCAATTACCCAAATCTTTCATCATCATAAAGAAGCAAGGATTATAGCTTGTGAAGCCCCTAATTCGAATTACAAACCATATAGCTTTGACCTAGAAGTATGATGTGACTATCATATGAGTTAAAAGGGGTATTCCACTAAAAAATGCTAGAGATTGAAAACCAAGATTCAAGACTTGATTGATGTAAAAGTCATTCAGCCAAAGCTATGATAAGTTGATCCTTCTTTAAGTCATAGGGATAGTTCAACTAAGTTACCTAAAGCTCCATTTCTTTTGAGTATACCAATTCCTTCTAATAAGCTCATAGGTTGTTTTAAGTAGTTAGATACTTGAATGGAGGAAGTTAAGGCAAGGGCAGAGAAAAATTAAGTTGTTTTCAATAAAGTCTGTTTCTTTTTTATTTATTTATTTTTTGTAACAGTTGGAATAACATAATCTTATTGCCTTTTCAATTGAATGATCATAGTGTTATTAGCATTAGGGTAAATAAATCCCTCCTTAAGGAAGTAGTAACTCACTTTTAAAATGGTTTAGAATGAAAAGAGGCAAACTCCATCCTATATACTAACCCTTAAAACATATTGAGAGTTGAGTGACACAAATGTTGAGGATACTTTGGACTCATTCCTTAAAGGAGGTCTACTTTGAATGTGATACGTAGATTAAAAGGAAGTTTGTCATCCATTTTCAAATCATAAGCACAATTATCTCTTATTCACCCCATTGGACTAGTTTAGAGTATTTTCAAATTTAAACCCTATCAAGAACCACCCCACAATGGGGCAATTTGGAGGTTAGGGTCATTGATGAGGAGAGAAGGATAAAATTGGTTTGTGCTTGCTTTAGTAATGTTAAATTCAAAGGCAAATTCTATTTTTGATAAGTTATTTTTCTTTGAAATGAAGAAGAGCCAATTCC
This sequence comes from Lumnitzera racemosa, assembly GCA_024138005.1. Lineage (NCBI taxonomy): Eukaryota > Viridiplantae > Streptophyta > Magnoliopsida > Myrtales > Combretaceae > Lumnitzera > Lumnitzera racemosa. Next base: position 32,826,009 of record JAMXBC010000007.1, read on the forward strand.
TTTTTAAACACCTTAAATCTTATACTTACCTCACCCAAGCCCACACAATAGAAACCCATAAGGCCTTAAATCACTTAAAAAGCAAAAACTTATCAATGGAGACAATCATTCTTGGGGCCAAAAGAAAAGAAAGAATAGCAAGATATAGCGGGATAAAGTTATAATAATAAAAAAGAAAAGAGAAAGATGAAGAAAAGAGGTAGGGCCTAAGTATAAAACAAAAGCCCTAAGAGATATATCATATTCTAGCAGAAGCAGCCAAATTAAATCAAAAGGTTAGGTATCAAAGCCCAAATAGGCGTAAAGACGCAAGGCTTTGAATCATAGTCCGAGCTCAAAAACTCAAAATCTCTATATCTACGCTGAAGCCTCTCCTACCTATGCTGAATCACATTAGGCCTTCCCTCCCACAATATAATCCTTTATACAATAAAAGCTCTTCTGATCTTAAAAGGTAAACTATCTTTAATAAAAATTATTTTTGAAACTTGGGCAAGTATATTTCTAACTTTTCCCTAAGGTTCTCGACTTGTATGTTCAGGATTAATAAAAATATTTCTTTTAAAATAGGCTTCTTCATTAGTCCCTTTTAAAATCCTTAACCAAATCCTAAATTTATAATGTTAAACTGAAAAAAACAAATGGATTGATCAAGACGTATCATATGTAAAATGAACTGTAATTTTGGGACTATAATCAAGAGTATAATCTGGACCAAAAGTTTGTAAGGAAGTCCTTTTCGATTAAACTAGTCATGAGTTACCTTTTCCTTTTTAAAGGTGTTTGAAATCATGAGGCCTCACTAAGTAGCTCAACATTAAAGCTAAAGAGAACATAAGAGGCCCCATATGACTATCAAGGAAAGGTTCTTTACCTATTGGCAAACTAAAAAGAGAGAGAGAGAGAGAGAGAGAGAGAGAGAGAGAGAGAGAGAGAGAGAGAGAGAGAGAGAGATAGAAAGTAAAGGCTTATTTCAAATCTTTATTTTAAGTCCATGTCTACCCAAGTAGCTAAGTTTTCAATCCATTTCAAAAAGATGACTATTAAGGAAGGGTTGCTAGTCTTCGAGAAACACTCCTGCCTTGGTTAGTAAGCCTAGAGAGGCATGATCGAGTTTTCTAGATTGATTCCAACTTAAGATTACTAGTCTCTAAGAGACACTTTTGCTTAGGTTAGGTAGCCTAGAGAGGCACAGCTAGGTTTTTTAGATCGATCTTAACTTAAGGTTGCTAGTCCTCTAGAGATGCTTCCGTCTATGTTAGTAAGCCTAGAGTGACACAACTAGGTTTTCTAAATCGATCATAGCTTAGGGTTTCCAATCTTTGAGAGACACTCCCATTTAGGTTAGTGAGCTTAGAGAGGCCTAACTAAGTTTATCAACTCGATCCCAACTTAGGGTTGTTAGTCCCCAAGAGACGCTCCCACTTTGATTAGTGGGCCTAGAGATGTATGACCAAGTTTTCTATATCAATCCCAGCTTAGGGTTACTAGTCCCCAAAATATGCTCGCGCCTAGGTTAGTAAGCTTAGAGAGGCATGACTAGGTTTTCTAAATCAATCTCAACTTGGGATTGCTAGTCCTTGAGAGATGTTCCCGCTTAAGTTAGTGAGCTTAGAGAAGTACGACCAGGATTTTTAAATCGATCTCAGCCTAGGGTTACTAGTCCTTGAAAAACGCTTTCGCCTTATTTAGTAAGCCTAGAGAAGTATAACCAGGTTTTCCAAATTGATATCAACTTAGGGTTGCTAATCCTTGAGAGATGCTTCTACTTAAGTTAGTAAGCTTATAGAGGTGCAACTAGCTATTTTAAATCGATCTCAACTTAGGGTTGCAAGTCCTTAAGAGATGTCCCGGTCTAAGTTAATGAGCTTAAAAAGGCACAACAAGATTCTTCAAATCGATCCCTACTTAGAGTTGCCATCCTTAAGAGACACTCCTGCCTAGGTTAGTGAGCTTAAAAAGGCATAGCCAGGTTCTTTAGATCAATTCAATCCTAAGGTTGTTAGTCTCCTAGAGATGCTATCACTTAGGTTAGTGAGCTTAGAAGGGCACGACTAGGTTTTATCTCTTCACCAAATCCCCAATAGATCGAGTTTAGGACAATTAATTAGTCATTAAAAAGTCATCCCTAGGAAAAAAAAAGTGTTTCTTTTGTTTTTATGGAAAAGTTTTATTTAATCTTTATCACAAAGTAAGGTAGCTGTAGACACCTAACTTTTGTCTCCTTTATCATATTTTATTTTATTTAAATAGGATAAGGGATAAGCGGGGTCCTAAATCAGGAAAAGCACAAAAAAATAGAAAATTGAAGAAAATCCAAAAATTAAGAAATTTTGAAAAAATAAGAAGCTTAGCAAAATAAGAAAAAGCACAAAAAAACAAGAAATCTAGAAAAAAAAAAAAGAAAATTTAGAAAAATAACATAAAAACCCAAGAAATAAGAAATCTAAAAAGAAAAATTTGAAAATTTAAGATAAAGTACAAAAAAGGGGAAGTGGGTTAGACCAGGTTTTAAAAAAACCTGGTCCATTTTTGTTGGACCGAACAAGGCCCAAGGCCCTATGTGCATTTGGAAATAGAGTACGCCTCATTTTTTTCCAATGTACACGTAGGGGCCAATAGTATGTGCCTCACATGTGACCTGTGCCCCCGTCTTCCTTAGCAATTTTAGCTCTTTTTTCCTGTTTTTTCCTCCCTAATTTTTGTCCAAATTCAATTAAGCTCTATATTAAAATGGCTCCAAAAATGGAAAAAAAATAAAAATAAAAATCCAACATCTCCATTCATGGTCGATTTCTCTATTAATGACCTTTCCAAGCTCGTTCAAGCTTTGTTTAGTATAAATAGAGGTTGAGAAACACACAAAAAGACACAACATAAACTTAGAAACACTCTAGGGAAACAAATCGAAGCTTTCTCTCTCTTTAGAATAGCTACCTCCATAGCAACTTTTAGTAAAAACCACCACTACCATCGGATTTCTCATACCCAAAAACCTTAAGTAAGACACTCCAAATCTGACTCCCCAAATCAATCTAAGCCGATCGAATTAATTGACGTCGACCGATGCCAACCGAGCCAACCATAAGTCAACTCAAGCCTACTCGAGACGACTCAACCTAGTCTGCATAATTTTTCTTTTTCATTTATTTATTTATTATTTATTTTTTTTTCCACGCATGTATAATATTAAAAAAAAAAGATAAAATAAAAAAAAGGAAGAAAGAAAATAAAAAAGAAAAAAAAAGGAAAAAGAATAGCCAATTTTTAGTTTTTTTAATAGATAAAATAAAATAAATAAATGAATGGATGGATAAAATTTTACCACCTAGAAAAATTGTTTTTTTTTTCAAATAAATAATATAAATGGACTTTTTCAAAATTAAGATCCTATTTAGAATTTCTAAGAAATAAACTCCAATTAGGACCTCTTAGAACAATTTTCTTAAATATACTTAAAACAAGAAAAAACATAAACTCGACCATTTTTTAAAAGTTCAAATAAATCAACCCGCTAATATTTTCAAAAACAAACTACATACATTTGATTTTGAATAGTAGGTACGTAGGCACGTACGGGGCAATGATAAAAAATATAAAAAAAGAACATATTTTTCCTTTTTAGTTTAAATTACTTAAGTTGCCTAATTCAATTAACTAATAATTAAGTTTTGTTTTGTAAAATTGAAATGTGATTTTTAAGGTTAAAATTAAATTTGGAAAGTTAATGATACTCATAAGGGTTTAAAAATCCTAACCCTCAAATCTAAATCTCTAGTTTTAAAACCGTTTTTAAAAATCAATTATCGTTGAATCATTAGCTAAGTTATAACCAATCTATCCAATTGGTTATAACTGAACTTTTTTCAAGACTACGATTGGGTAGCGACATCAAATAATTTTCAAATTAAAAAATCAATTTTCTTTAAATTCTAGTCGAGGGTCAGTATTAATTAGGCATGGTTTAATATGATTGGTTTAAAGAAGATTAATTTATAAAAACTGGGAGGAAAAAACTAAGCTTGATAAGGAGTATTTAGGAAGATCGACATGTAGTCAGGATACCACTAGATTCGAATGAAGCAAGGGGATGAATGAAAAACTACTTTTAAGAGTCGACATGGCCTATACAAGCGCATGGTCATTCCCTTTGGAATTTCAAACACCCTGAGTAAATTTATGTGTTTAATGAACCATGTTTTGAGAAACCTGATCAAAAGATGTGTCGCAGTCTACTTTAGTGGCATCCTTGCCTACAATGCTAACTTGGTAAGTCATATTAACTATCTTTGAGCTATTTTTAGTGTCCTCCGAGCAAAGAAACAATGTTGGAAATATGAAGAAATGTTGTTTTTGTTAGGAAGAGGTGATCTTCTTAAGCTACGTAATTAGTAAAGAAGGATTAAGAGTTACTTGAAGAGAAAGTTCAAGTCATTGTTGAGTAGGCAACCCTAACTTTATTTGCTAAGGTAAGACCTTCCCATGGATTGGATTCCTTCTATCGATGCTTTATCTAAAGATTCAGTGCTATAGTTACACCCTGGATTGAGTTAACAAAGAAGAACGTAGAGTTTAAGTGAAAAGATAAAGAGGAGAGAAGCTTTATCAAGGTGAAAGAAAGATTGATATGCTAGACTTCGAGAAAGTGTTCAAGCTTAAATACGATGTGTTAGGTGTCGACATTGGAGTTATGCCAATGCAAAAGGGGTGACCAGTTTCCTATCATAACGAAAAGCTCGGAAGAGCACAATTCAGCTATTTTGTATATGATAAAGAACTTTTGGCACTAATCCAAGCTCTTTGAATTTGGCAACATTACCTTCTGATAAAGGAATTTGTCATATAAATAAATCATGAGTTCTTAAGTTATTTGCAAAGCTAATTAAAGCTTTCTAAGCGCCAAGCTTGATGGATTGAATTTATAGAAGGGTTTAATTTCATCATCAAATACAAATAAGGCAAGAGTAATGTAGTCGTCGATCCACTATTATGAAGATATGTTCTTCTTGTCGAGTTATAAACCAGACTCTTAGGGTTTGCAAGCATTAAAAAACAATACCAACATGATTCTCATTTTGGCCCTATATATAAACACTATCGAGAAGGGAAAACAATGGATGAATATCATGTGAAAGATGGTTATTTGTTTCGAAGTGGTAAGCTATGTATGCCAACCTATTCTATACGTAAGCTGTTAGTAAGAGAAGCTCATGGTGGAAGGCTCTTTAAACATTTTGGAGAGAAGAAGACGTATGAATTATTGAGTAAGAGGTTCTTTTGGCCTAAGATGAGTTGAGATGTGCATCAGTTTATTGGAAATTGCACTACCTAGGGCAAAGATGCAATAGTGGTTGTCGTAGATAGGTTCAACAAAATAGTAGACTTTGTACCCTACTCAAAGACTAACGATGCTTCGACTATTTCTTCTCTTTTTTTATAGGAAATTGTTCGTTTGCACGATATGCCAAGATATGTGGTATTAGATAAGGATCCAAAGTTTTTGAGCCATTATTGGAAAACTCTTTAGCAGTGCATGGGGACTAAATTATTCTTTAGCACTTCCTATGATCCCCAAATCGATGGCCAAACAAAGATAGTCAATTATACTTTAGGATCACTACTCTGAGTTATAGTGGGAAGCACTTAAGTGATTAGGATGTCTATTTACCTGTAGCGGAATTTGCTTACAATCGTACAGCACACCGTACCACCAAACAAACACCCTTTGAAGTCGTTTATGGCTTCAATTTAAAGTTACCCCTTGATCATAATCCTATACCCATGCCTAAGCAAGAGGACCTTGAAGCAAAAGCTCGAGCACAGTTTATTCAGTAGATTTATCATAAGTTTGTACGACACATCGACTAAGTTGCTATGAAGTTAAGAGACAAGATTAGAGGAAGGAAATCTGTGTAGTTTCAACATGGTGATTTAGTATGGCTACACTTGAGCAAGGAAATTTTTCAGAATAAGAGAAAGAGTAAGTTGTCTGTTTGAGCCAAATGTCCCTTCAAAATACTCTAAAAGATCAATTACAATGCCTGTCAACTTGAATTACTTGAAGACTATGGAGTTTCTTACACTTTTAATATTGCTAACCTCAACCCTTATCGACTTGCAGGAGAATAGAGCAACGACCAATCAGATTTGATCCCAAATCAAATTCAACCTAGAGGGGATCATGGAAATCAAAGAACTAGACCTTTGACTCGAGCCTAAGCTTAAGGTCTCGAAGGACTAATGAAGTAGATTCTATCTTTCTAACCAACTCCAACTGAAGTTGAGCTAATCCTCACTACTGACTAACTCCGCATGCTTGGCCAAGCCACTTCAGCTTTGTCAACTATAATGTGTAGGCCTGATTCAGTTTTCCTAGACTACTCAGCTAGTCCTATTCTCTATACTATTATGCTTGTGCCAAGAACCCTACAATGCTTCTAAGCCAATATCTGCTTAGAAGAACCCCTAGATTTGCTAAGCAACTTCCAACTTAACCATACAACTTCGTCTATTTTTGTTATAAGCACCTTAATGACTGATTGCTACATATCCAACACCACATAAAAGGATCTGTTGCACCAACTACTAATTTCTTTGATTTTTCATTTGTATCCTTTATGATTCCTTGTATATTACTCCTTTTAAACAATATCCTTTGGTCTTTTCCATTTTAGGTAGAGTGTCCTAACTTTTCAGGTATAAATAACTTTGTAAATGTAGCCATAATAATACATATGATATTGAATATACTCCATTGTCTCTTTCTGTGTGAATTCCCTTTTTTCTTGCTTCATGCTTATCCTAACCCTCAAGCAAAGTTAGGCGGTGAGTATCTTCACTGAGCTAACTTGTGCGTCATATCGAATTCGCTTTATGATTCTTCAGTAGTTCCTTGATGCATAACATCCTTAGAGCTAATTGTGGTTTGCTTGTTCATTCCCTAATTTGTGTACTTTTCCACCCTCATTTTTAAGCTTTTTCTAAACTTAGACCTACCTCGATATGGTCGCTCTTATCTACTCTTAGCGTAGCCTATCAACTATTACCTTCTATAAGGGAGATCAAGTACGTGACTACAGGGATGATAAGTGCTCATTCTATACATATTAGAGGCTGGTGGACATAAGGTTATGTTTACCATTTACTGAGTTTTAGTTGGAGATATTTAATTACTTCCACCATACCTAGGCTCTCTTATTTGAGCATTAGTAAGTGTTCGTAGCCTTCATGGCCATGTTTATTTTTCATATGAGGAGGTTGACAACTCAACCATTTAGGTCGATTTATAAGGTTTTCTAGGGGTTTAGTGTATTACTTAGGCCAAAAGGTTACGTGAAGCTTTTCTATAGTGAAAAGTCTAAGATAGAGGACTAGAAATATCAGTTCTTCTTGGTGATTTCAGTTTACGAGTTGAATTTTTCTACTTAATAGATTAAGCCCACTTAAGCGAGGAAGCCCCTTACCTACTTCTAAGTAGAGGATGATGAGGTAAAAGAGTGTATCGTTCATGTTGCTCGATGGAAGGAAGAGGGATTCAATGCAGTAGAGACTGTAGAGTTATACTTGAAAAGGGAGATGTTGTACCCTTAGGAAAGAAGTAGGGGTAGTGTTGCAACTAAGAAGAGTAGCCAAGTGTTCGCTATTGATAATGTGAAAATAGCATAAATTTTTATAGCAAGTTATAGCTAATTTTGACTCTAATTTTCATTAATTTGAAGTTAATTTGGGTTTAATTTTTTCATACCACTTTATGAGGTTTTGAAGATTTTTGGCTATTTTTTTGGAGTAATTTGGAGTAAAAGCATTGATTCCGAAATAAAGAGAAGGAAGTTTGGACAAGAATCAATTGAAGAGTGAAGTCTCAGAAGGACTATGGCTAGGGTCTACGATCATAGTCCCTAACCATATTCCTCTTGTCAAGTAATTTTATTGAATTTCAGAGATTTTGAATGAAGAATAAGTATACGGCCAGCAACTATGGCCATTACCTAAGGTTTAGTCATGATGTAACATGTGAATATCTTATTTTTGAAGTAAATGTTCTATTTCAAGACATGCAATATTCAGTATATCTTTTATTTTATCAAGTCTCTCTTTATAAAACTAGCCCTACAACTTTATAAATAAATCCTTAGGCTAGAATTTTTAGAGAGAGCCCCTTTGGATAGACTTGTATCTTAAGATTATTGTTGCAAGTCTCTCAATTTATTTTCTTTCTTCTATCACTATGTTTTTCTGTTAACTATTCTTAGTGAATATTATTGAAATCTAGTTTCTTCTTATGACATTACTCTTTCTTCTATGGTATTATTTTTAGATGATTTGGTTACCCCTAATATAATGTCTTGCTTTAATATTTACCAAGGTTGCTAATAGGATGTCTGAGTTTACTATAAAGTCGTAAGCTCTACAGTTAATAGACAAGCGTAATTAGAAGAGTTTCAATGTACAGAGTGATTAGGTATTGGATCTTTACAGATTAAGGAAACTTAATAGCAGGATCCATGTATGTCATGCGATCTTAAGATGCTCTATTCAACAATGATATAAGTAGAGAGGGTCTTAAGGTTAAGAATTAGTTGAGATAAAAATCTAGTTAATTTAGAATCCTATCCATTGGAATAGGATTAGAAATCTCTACAATCTAGAGAATAATTGAGATCGAAAGGTTATACTAACTAAAGAGTAAATAATAACTATTCAGTAAGGAAAATGCCTTCTTTATTTCAATTAATTCATGTTTATTTAATGCTGTTAATTAGTTTTATTATTTTTTTCATTTATTTTATCGTTTCTATGTTATCACTTCTTATTCATATTTCCTAATTAACCACAATCATCTTTACATTGATAAGCTAGGTAATTGGATATTCTAGGAAACTATTAGTAATTAGGTTCTAATGTATTGGTTCCTTATAGGATCGACACTCGTTTTAACTATACTATAACTTTAACCATTTGCACTTGCTTGCCAGTGAGTAGTACCTATCAATTGTTAGTAGAAGGAGGAGGGGGGAGCTCGAGGTTACTATCCTTAGCAAGTATTATACTGAGTCTTTACAGTTTGTGTTGAATTATTAACTCCATTGTTTTGTTCGCAATATATAATTTGTCCAATAGTAGCTTCAATGAGCAAATGATGGAGATTCCAAAGCAAAGGAGCTAAGACAAGGGGAAGAGGCCTACGCAAGGGTAGGATGCAGCTCTCATTGCAAAAAAGAGTAAGAAGGTTGAAGCAACTAAGCAAAGGGGAGTAGGGCCCATAAGTAAGGGGTCGGAAGGTGTCATGACCGTAGTGCCTCTAAATATAGCTGCTAAGCAGTAGCTAGCTGTTGTTATTGTGGATTTAGTGAATAAACCCTGGCGAGAAGAGCACAAACAGGGTGCTGATGATTGAGAGTCGCATAAGCAAGGGGTATATGAGTAGGAAATGTGTAAGCAAGAGCCACAGGCAGGTTATGTCTTTCAATAGGGGGTCGAAGAGATCATTCTCTAACTAGGTGGTGTAAGATTAGTCCTTTAAGAAGAGAACTATTGAGGAGGGACTAATCATATGGGTAAGGGAGTTACCTGAGGAGCAGGGAGGTTTAGGTGCCAATCTGGTTGATAAGATAGCATAAGGGTAACCTATTCCTATGATCAACCTAGATGGAAAGATGGGTGGGGCCACTAAAGTATCTAGTAGCATTCACATTATTAGCGAGTAGCCCTTAAAGAAGATGTTGGTCTTATGTTCACCACTTCCACAAGTCATACACTAATTTAAAAAAATTAGCTCTCTTTTTAAATAGTGGAAATAATATGCAATTAATCGATCAAGCTTGAAAATTTTGATAAAAACTTATGAAAAACATGAAAACTTCGACAACCGTACCAGTTGATTAGTAGTATAAGGTGAGGTCCAAGATCATATTTCCTAAGGGAATAGTATGCTAGCTCTCAACTATTTTAGTCCCATTCATAGCTAAGCAAACTTAACAAAACTCAAATTTTATTTGACTAAAACTAACAACTAACCTAAACCACTATACTTTACATTTGTATTAAACTATAACTATTAACTATCCTAAACAAGCTACTTAGGAATTCCAACTTCCTGAAAAGATGTAATTATGAACCAAGGGTTGAAATGTCTAAAAGCATAGTGGTTATGTCATTCCAATAATCCGCATTATAAGCGAGCTATTAATCGGCTATTAAACTAAGCCCTAATTGAATTAAGAGTTATCAATTCCTAATTCATAATAGCCATTCATGAAATCGATTAGAATACTTGCATAAGTGACATTTTCCTAATCTACTAAATGTTCTTAAAGCGCAAAACAAGCTTCGTGAACAAAGTCAATGACCCACAACATAAAAATATGAACGAAAACAACAAATCACAATTATACAATCCAACCACTACATTAATTCACAATCTAGTTAAGATCAAAGGACACATTGAGTTAAAGAACAACATCCAAGCATATACAAGTATAAGACTGGAAAGAAACATCCTGAAAATAAGAGTTCCATGTCTAAATCCATGCTTGAATGATGTTTCCTAAGCATCCCCAAGTTGGATTTCGTTATTACATTGTAAAAAATGAAGCTAAAAGAACCTAAAGTTTGAAACCTTAGTAGAGAGAACAAGGAAAAGTTGAAAGAAAAAAGAAAGAAATGAAAAATGAGTCTGTGTGGCACACCACATTTTAGTAGCTTTTTATATTAGGAGGTTACTATTTTTACGGTAGATACCATCATGATAGTAGTTGGGGCTTTTACCAACACAGTATGGTCTACTCTTTGCAATACTTGCGATGGTTATGTTCTAGATGCTGGCTTGATGATACCGTCTAGCCAGTAGTTCCTGCTCCATGTCTTCATCTTTTCTTTTCCTCCTAGTTCTCATATGGGGGCTACCATGATGGTAGCCTTTAGACTTGCAAGATATATGAAAAAATACTAAGTTTGAGATCTAAAATACTAAATGTTTTGTGCTAAATTGATCAAATCATGATTTTCATTTGTGTAAATCAATTATATGTGATTTTTATACTTGCTTAGTGCATTTAAATTCATTTTCACCTAAAATCACATCCAATTTAGAGAAAATTATATATGATAAGTGTAAAATTTCCATACTTATCACTAACCTCCAACTTTAAAACTTGCCTATCCTCAAGTAAGCTAAAAATAATAAAATACTATGGGGCAAGTTCAAATTCTCTATATTCATTAGCTTAGTGAAATTTAGCTCACATAAGAAAAATGAAATTTCTTCAAGTTGTGATCTATACACGAAAGAGCTTTTTGTAAGCAATTATTTGTCCATAAACTCTTGAGGTGAAGGATTAAGTGTGTCCAAGTACACATGCAGTAGAATTCATTGACTAATCTATGATTCATATAGGTAATCCTCTCATTTAACTAAAGATTAGACAATTTGAGAACAAGTAAGATGTCACCAAGTGAGAAAGATATCTTTAAATTTTGATAGATTGATCAATATGTATAAAGTCCTAATCTACACCCTACCCCCCACCCTTCTTAAGCCAATCATAATATGGTAAAAATGATAAAATTGAGTCATTATTTACTTGGATTTCCCAATAATTTTTCATTTTTACTTTAGCTAATTAAACTCATGCATCTTGAACTTATGTTTAAGGGAGCTTTGTATTTCTCACCTTTTTCATATTATGGACACTAGGGGCTCATGAACCCATCCAAGAATTGTTCATACAAGGAAATGCTCTATGCACTTATTAGGCACCCCAAATATCTACCTGTACTATCTTTTATTTTTCTGTTCTTTTTCTCTCTATATATAGTTTTTCTTTTCTTTTTCTTTCTCTAGATAATTTTATTTATTTATTTTTTTTGTTAAGTTTACCCCTAACCTTTTTTTTTTTGTTAATTTTCATTCTACTTTTAATTGGGAAATCTTTTCAAGACTAACTCAATTTCAACATCTTTGCTAGTAGTATAATTAGCTACTTAAGACATTTGAGAACATGATACATATCAATCAATGGTCTAAAGTGTAAGCACCTAACTCACGCCAGCGAAATCATCTTATTCTCAACTTATGAATCAATATTTTGTAAACAAGGTTAACTATCTAAACCGAAGATTCCATTAATCAATTTAAAGGTAGCGTAAATGGCTCATTGCAATTCCATCCCTATTCACGTACAAAATAAGAATCCTTTGAAATTACTTACTCTTTAATGCACAACATGAAGAGGAAATTCTAAAAATTTTGGGTGATTTTTGAAAAACTTCACCAAATCAATAAATGATTATACAAATGTACAATGAAGTGCAATGGTGGTAGCAAAATTTTTAAAAGTGTATAGGGCAATGAACAAAACTAGCGAATATCAACAATTCGAAACTCTATATCATTAATCCTAACGTTACAACTCAATCACAACACCTCAGCTTTAATCCTAACTTCTAAAGATACTTTCGCCCCTAACTTCAAACTAATAATATCTTTTTAGTTTAAGCATTAATATAAAATATAGAAGAAATAGAAAGAATAGGACTGCTTTGGAGATTAAGTCGAGTTACCATCTTCTAGCACTTATTAGCTTACAAGTTTGATCTTTATTTATGTACACACCTGTGATCTGCAAAAAGGAAAAGGAAACATCATACAATAACTTATTCAACCAAAGTTAAGCAAAAGCAACATGAACAAAAAATAAACTAATAACTAACATAAATACAGCATAGTCTATAAATGGTCTTGAGAACTGAAATTAGTACCTTACCATTCCTTGGTAATGGCACCAAAAACTTGATTTAGTGTTCACCACTTTGACAAGTTACACACTAATTTGAAAAAATTAACTCCCTTTTTAAATAGTGGAATCAATATAATCAATCAAGCTTACATATTTTGATAAAAACTTATGGAAATTGTGAAAACTTTGGTAAGCCTATCAATTGATTAGTAGTACAGGGTAAACTCCAATGTCATATTTCCCACAAGAATAATATGCTAGATCTTAATCGTTTTAGTCTCATTCATAGCTAAGCAAACCTAACAAAACTCAAATTGTATTTAACTAAAACTAACAACCACCGTAAACCAATAAACTTTACATTTGTATTAAACTACAACTACTAACTAGCTTAAACAAGCAACTTAGGAAATCCAACTCCGTCAAAAGATGTAATTATAAACTAAGGGTTGAAACATCTACAGGCACAATAGTTATGTCATTCCAATAATTCGCATTATAAATGAGCTATTAATCGGCTATTAAACTAAGCCCTAATTGAATCAAGAATTTTCAATTCCTAATTCATATTAGCCATTCATGAAATCAATTAAAAGATAAGCATAAGTTATATTTTTCTAATCTACTTAATGTTCCCAAAGTGAAACACAATCTTCGTGAACAAAATCAATAACCCATGACATACAAACACAAACGGAAACAACAAATCACCATTAAGTAATCTAACCACTACATTAATTCACAATCTAGTTTAGATCAAAGGACACATCGAGGTAAGGAATAACATCCAAGCAAATATAAGTACATGACTGGAAAGAAACATCCTAAAAATAAGAGTTCCATGTCCAAATCCATGCTTGAATGATGTTTCCCAAGCATTCCCAAGTTGAATTCCCTTTACATTGTGAAAATGATGCTAAAAAGACCTAAAGTTTGAAACCCTCGTAGAGAGTACAAGGAAAAGTCGAAATAGAAAACGAAGAAGTGAAAAATGGGTCTGTATGGCACGCTGCATTCTAATAGCTTTTTATATCAGGATGGTATGGTCTACTCTTTATGATACTTGAGAAGGTTTTACTCTAGACGCTGGCTTAACGGTAGGTAGGTAGGATTACCATGTCTTTGTCTTTTCTTTCCTTTAACTTCTCATTTGGGGGCTACCATTGGTAGCCTTTGAGACTTACAAGATATATGAAAAAATATTAAGTTTGAGATCTAAAATACTGAATCTTTTGTACTAAATTGATCAAATCATAATTTTCATTTGTATAAATCAATTATATGTGATTTTTATACTAGCTTGGTGCATTCAAATTCATTTTCACCAAAAATCACGTCTAATTTAGAGAAAATTATATACAATAAGCATAGGATTTTTTACACTTGTCAAATGCATGGTACGTAGATGATACATAAGGCTTACCACACTTGTGCTCTAGCTACCTTAAGAGGGCTAGGTGATGCTTTGAGCCTATACAAGTACGCCTTTTCTTGTAGGGGTATCATCTTTGATAGGGTATGTCTCTAATTGTCTTGTATCCTCTTGTTGTTTTATCTAAGTCTTCATAAGTGCTCACTTATACTTATTGTTTGAGAGGAGAATGAGAGGTTAAGGTAGGAGCTATCTAAGCTGAGGGCACGAAATACAACCTTATAAGAGGAGTATAAGCAGCATGGGATTGAGAAGTTGAGGCTATAGCATGATGTTACTAGCATCAGGTCCAAGTTAAACACCATTAAGAAGCAAGCCAAAGACTTAGAGGTAGAGCTTGTTACTAACAATAAGGAGCTGGTTACAATAAAGGGGGAAGTAGAGACGGCCATGTGAGTGGTCAAGTCTATAGTATAGGAGGTTATGGTTACGAGGGAAGAGGTAGCTAAGGAGGGAGACCAACATGCTAAAGAAGGAGCTTGAGGAGGCCTAAGCTAATTTTTTAGAGGAAAAAGGAGGAGTTGTGTGATGGGAACTATTTGACTCTTACAACGATAGATGAGTTGTTCGAGGAGTTTTTATCAAGTGATAATTACAAAGCTGCCCTTATGGGTGCTAATCAAGATGGTACAAGGTTGGTGAAGATGGTGGTCGAAAGGGAATATCTCGAACTAGACTTCAATTGCTTAGACTTACTGATAGAGAAGGATGCGGTGGTAGATAGTTGTAGGGAAGATGAAGATGGTGAGCCTAATGATGGTGGCAAAGGCCTTATCGGTGTTGATGTTATAGGAAGGGGTAAGGTTAAGGATGTTTAGGGGCCTTCTTTTTTCCTCTTCCTTTTTTTTTTTGTTTTTTCTTTTAAGGCTGGTTTTCTTTCCATTATGATGTACATGGGTTAGGATGCCAACCCCTTGACCTGTATATCCTAAAATGATATGAATGAAAAGTTTCAAAATGTTGTCCATTCCTTATTGTTTATTTTGCATCATTTACATTGTATTTGTTCTCCTTTCTTTGTTTTATATGTCAAATTTTTGTTTTGATTGCATGATAAGGTATTGCTTAATGCTCGGCCTTTAGTGTAGTTATGCAATGCTAGGTACGGGCTCGAAAACCCTAATCCTGATGGTAATCGATCAGGAGTGTCAAGCATACTAGGCCTAAGTTTAGGAGGTTGAGCATTGTAATCTTGGTTTATGTGTTCGTCTTATAAAACCATATAGGTATAGATAACTATTGGAGCTCAAGGTAAAGCTCGACGTTTAAGTGTTCTCGAGTATAAGAATCGGCAAGAGTGTTTGAATGCTGAGGATGAGAATCCACTCAGCTTAGTCCAGCGCATTCGTACTTATCGATAAACTAATGATGGGGCTTGATAATAATTAAGCTAGGATGTCTCAATAATCAATAAAGTAAGATGAATATAAGAGTTTCTTTTCATTTCTTTTCAAAATTACACCAAGTGCACATAAGTGCTTATATAAGTTACATGAAATAAGGCTAAAGATTTTTCACGTTCTACATTCATAGGACAGGTTGTCCATCCAATGTCTCCAACCTATAGGTCTTACTCCCTATGTCCTCTTTAACTTGCACCGGGTCTTCCCAATTAAGGGATAATTTGCCCTACCCTTTTTGGGACCTAATAGCTTCATGACTCCGGCATACCAAGTCTACGAGTTGGAAGACTTTGTTTCTAACCTTCTTTTTATAGTATTTAGCTATCCGTTGCTGGTACATAGGAACTCGGGCCCGAATAGCATCCTTTATTTCATCAATTATATCCAAGCTTGCTTGAAGGGCTACCTTGTTAACACCAGCATTGAAGTTTTGAGTTCTACACGTAAGGAGCTTAAATTCAATAAGGAGCATAGCTTCTTATCCGAATGTGAGGCAAAAGGGGTTTTACCCATATTTGTTCTATGTATAGTCTAGTACCCCTAAAGGATCATAGGGAGCTAGTTCACCCACTGGCTACCTATTCTCTTCACCCTTCTTCCTCAAGCTTCTTAGGATTAGCTTATTGATAGCCATAGCCTACCCATTAGTATGGGGTGAGTTCTTGAGTTATAGTAGAGCTAGATGCAATGCTTATTGCAAAATTCCTAAAACCACAAGCTATCAAACTACTTGTCATTGTTTGTGATGAGAGCATAGGGGACCCTGAAATAAGTGATGATGTTGGTGAGGATGAAACCTTCTATTGCTCTCACGATGGTACTAACAACTGCTTATGCTTCCACCTATTTGGTAAAATAGTCCACAACTACCAATATGAACTAATACCCTTCAGATTCCTTCTAGAAGAGTCTAAGAACATTAAGCCTCCATCAAGCAAAGTACCAAGGGCTAGTCATGGGTGAAGCTCAGAGTTAGGTGCATTGATGGGTGTGTGCTTCTAGCAAGTGTAACATCATCTTACCATTATCTATGCATCCTCTTTAGTGGTCGACCAATAGTACTCAAAGCATAAAGCTCAAACATACGAAGCTTACGCATGATTGTGGTTACTGTAAATGCCCACGTAAATCTCATTTAGGGAATGGAGTCTCTCTTCTTTGTTTAAACAATGAAGGATACGAAAGTTGTGACTATGCTGATAGAGGATACCATCTATAAGGGTGTTGTTGGCCATACTATGTTTGAGCCTCTTAGCTTCATTCCTACCCTTGGGCAATGTGCTAATTTTAAGTTAGTTGATGATGAGGTCCATCTAAGATGACTCTATGGGTATGGGGTTAATCTCAAGGATCTACTGGACGAGCCCATCAACAGTCCATTATGGCATGAATTGGAGGAAGTCTTACTTATTGGCCGCATATGGTAGTAGTACAATCATAGATGTAAGTTTGGAGAGGCGGTTTACTTCAATATTTTTTTCTTAAGGGACTTTAGTGATGCACCAGAGGTGAAATTCAATGTAATCTCTCAAACCATCTAAAGGTACATCACCATTGTATCCCCTTTTGTTTCATATTCCCCCTTCACTTACTGCACCACTAACATGGAATCCTAGTAGATGTTAACCTTCCCAGCATTGACATCTATCACAATTGTCAATCCTATGATGAGTGCTTCATATTTTGTATCATTGTTGCTTATAGGAAATCTAAACTTCAATATGTACAAGACCTAGGTACCATAGGAACCTAACATAACAATTCCTGCTCCCCATCATCCAAACCCCTTATGTAGAGAGTCCAGATTGATGTGTCAACATTATTAAGTGCTTCCTCCTCTCTAATGTATTTAGAGAGAAAATTCATAAGTACCTATGCTTTGATGGCCTGCTGAAGGTAAAATTAGACACCATAGGCGTTAAGCTTAAGGGAGCACTTAACCTTTTTTCTTGACGCATTTGGCTTTTGCAAAAGTATGCAAAATAGTTAGTTGGTGAGGACGATGATAGGATGTGCCTCGAAGTAAGGTTTAAGCTTTTAGGTAGTAATGACTACTACAATGGAAAATTTTTTAACCCGAGTGTACCTGACCTTTGAGCCTTATAAGATATGGCAAACATAATATACAGGCTTGTATTCGCATCATCAACTTAGACATGCACCAAGGAGAGAGCTCAGTCACTGATAGTCAGGTATAGGTAAAGCACTTCACCAAGTACCGACTTAGAGAGCATAGGTAAGTCTTCGAGGAACTCCTTTAGTTCATTGAAAGCAGCCTTGCACTTACTTATCCATTTTAACTCTAATGGGTTTCTCAACAACTTAAAGAACTCAAAGCACTTGTTAGCACTTCAAGAAATGAATCGATTAAGCATGGCTATCCTACTTATGAGATGTTGAATGTCTTTGATCTTTTATGGGGCTTTCATATCCCTGATTGCTTGAATTTTATCACAGTTTGCTTTGGTGCCATGTCTTATGACCATGTACACAAGGAACTTACGAAATCCTATGCTAAGACAGATTTCTAGGAATTTGGCTTCATTTGGTACTTTCTAAGTATGTTGAAGGTCTCTTGTAAATCTATAATGTGGTTGGCTTTGTTCTTACTTTTGATCATTGTGTTATTGACATAAACTTCAATGTTTTTACTAAGCTATCATTTCAAGATAACAGTCACCAACCACTAGAATGTTGCCCAAGTACTCTTGATGTTGAAAGGCATGACTTTGTAGTAATATGTTTCAAAGTTAGTCATGAAGGAAGTATGAACCTAGTCTTTGAGGGCCATGTGAATTTGATTATAGCCAAAGTAAGCATCTATGAAGATGAGTTTGGCATGGCCTGATGCAGAATCGATAAGCTAGTCAACTTGGGGGAGAGGAAAGAAGTCTTTAAGGTAGGCTTTATTAAGGTTAGTATAGTTAACACACATTTGCCATTTGCCATTTCCTTTATTTATGAGGATCGTATTGGCAAGCTAGGTAGGGTATCACTCTTCCCTATTGAACCTAACATGTAAGATTTTATACATGTCTTACTTTATGGTGACCTATCACTTGGGTGTAAAGTGTTGTCGCTTCTACTTCATGGATTGAGCGCGAGGGTTAACCCTTAAGTGATACGTAGCCTCAGGGATGTTGATAATCCTAGGCATTTCCTTATGAGATTCCATAAAGACATCTAAATTAGTGCGAAGGAAAGCCATAGTTCTTTCTTTTCCAAGGATAAGGAGGTCCTTATTCTCTAGTTTAGGTGGTCGCAATACTAGAAGACCTTAGTTTTCTTTGTTAGTTCTCCCCTACGAGCTTGTGTAGTGTTGGGGATAGACTCAATATGCATGATCTTATCATGGGAGATGTTGTTGAGGTAGAGTGTTCTAAATAGCTTATAGTCTCTACGTGCAATTCGAACCCTTAAGGGTATGAGGAACTTCATCATAAGGCATCTCTAGCTAATGCACTCGTTAAATTTATTCAGGCTAAGACACTCGAGGATGGTGCTAGAAGGAAGCCAATGGTCGACAATTACAAAATCAATTAATTGTGAGGTAATGTGCTTGTCATCGCCTAACCTGATAGGTAGTGTGATCAAGCCTTTAGCTAGAATTGTCTTCCCTCCAAATCCAATAAGGCTTTACTTGTAATGTTAGAGCTCCTCATCCAATTTATCTTTCATTTGCTCCTAAGATGAGTAAAAGAGAATATCATTCAAGTTACCATTGTAAATGAATGTTTTAGGGACATCAAAGTGCCTAATCTCTACAGTAATGACTAAGGGGTTAATGTGAGGGTACTCAATGGCTTCCTTATCATTGTTGGTGAAGGAGATGCTTATATCAATTCATGGTTTCTTAGATTAGATTAAGAGTACCTCACATTAGGGTCAAGTAAAGCGACCCTTGTTTAATAGTCCCGGTCCTTCTATTATTGTTTGCACTTGTCTTCACTTGCCTTGCCGTCTATGTCATTAGGTGGATGGTATTATTAGGGCTATGGTTGTTATTGTGGTTCTTAAGTGTGGTGTCATTAAGCTAAGCAAAGGTGGTTTCATTTTCTAACAATAAGGTGGTCGTATAGCCTTTACAAACAATGCCGTCAACAACATTCTTGAGATGCCTACACTCATTAGTATTGTGGCTTTGGGTACTGTAGTAGTTACAAAATTTGTCCAAGTTAAAGGCTTCTAGTATCTCAATGATATTTAGGGTATAAGGTAGTTGTTTGTAGACTTCATAAAAGACTTATCCCAAAGGGCAATTGAGTAAGGTCTAAGTAAGATAGTTGGTTAATTTTTGTTTTTATCTATCTTATGACTCTCTAAAAGATGAAGGATGATCCTCTTGAGGATCGAGGCAATCTTTCATAGAGGTGCTTCGATGTAGGTTATTATCCAAGTATGCTTGGATGGCATTTGGTCAACATAGCACTATAGCCTTGAAGAGTTTGTTGTTGGGGTCTAAGCTGTAGATGATGGCCTAAAGGGAAGTCTTAGTTTCAATTTTAGGGATAAGAAGTTTGGCTTGATTGAAACGCTTAAGCTAAGCACATAAGGTTACACTTGAGCACTAGCATACATTGTATAGTAGATGAATCTTAACACAATACCTTACTACTGAGAAAGCGTTGCTAGAAATGAGTGATAAGGTCATTGCTAGAAATGAGTGATAAGGTCATCAAAAGAGTAGATGGAACCACTTGGAATTTGGTTGAACTATACAAGAGCGGCTTTAGTGGGTGTACTCAAGAATGCTTTGCACATCATTGCATCCGAGAAGTTGTGCAAGTTCATCATTATGTGGAAAAGTGCTAGGTATTATTATGGGTTACTCATTCTATCATATGTATCTAAGTGAGGAATTCCATACCTTATGGTAGGGTTTCTTCTAATATGACTAGGTTGAATGAACTTTTGCTTGCTACTAGCCTGATTGTTAAGCAAAGGACTTGAGATATTTCTGATCTTGAAGTTTAGATGCACGTTAGATGTGCTCGTCGAGCTCTTTGAAATTCATGTTGTTTAGGTGTTCAAGTGAATGTTCTAGGGAGATGTCTCTCCATGGCCTACTTGTGCTCGAATATGTGCCTTGATGGTGTACCTTACTGCAATTGGTGTTTAGTTGGTCATGTAAATCTTATAGTGAGTGTTGCTCAAATTGAGAACCAATTTGTAAGCACATAAGCTATACTAGTAGTGTAAGTGAGCGCTTAGGGTATCTATTAGGTCAATTGAGAGTGTTGGCAGTGGAGTTGTTAAGGTTAGCCCAATCATCAGAATGAGCCTTTTTCTTAAGTTTTTGTGTTGTTACCAATTTTTTTCGTAGGTTAGCATTGTCTTGTAAGACTTTTTATTAGTTTCCATTAACTTATAGAGCATTGCTTTCATCTTCTCCTTATTTGACAGTTGTAACTTCACTGGTAGTGGCAGCGAGTCTATTATGGATTGATTAATATTGCCTAGGAGTATTGGATGAGGGTATGTGTTTTTGCCCATAGCTATTGAGAATGAGTTTACCTAAAATGGTAGGCACCAAATGTTGATGATGGATATCATAAATACAACTCCTGGGTAAACCCATGGTGGTCGGTGGTTACATCTAATGGTAAAGCTGTAATAAGCCATGTATGGCTTAACCAGTGAGAGCCCTTCAACGTTCAAGTTAGTGGGGAGAGTGGTAAGGTTTCTATGAATTGGAGAATAAGTGAATGAGCAGGTTCCCAAGAGTATCTAAAAGATCCTTTACCTAGTGGCCTTGCTTATATTGGGATCTAACTTGCTCAGGTACATAGCACTAAAGGATTAGCCAGTATGAAATTTGAGGAGCTAACCCTATCAGTATAAGATAGGACTTCTACTCTTTCTGCTGAGGCTGACCTACCACATTAGCGAAGGGTAGCTAACTTAACCAGATGGCTAAGCTGTAGTCCATATGTGAGATGGTCATTCAATATTTAATGAAGAGAGAGCAAAAGGTGAAGAGAGGAGGATAAGACCGATTATACTAGTTAGCAAGCCCTCCAAAGGTGATCTTTAGGGATGGAAATCTGTGTACCTCCTGTAGTTGGGGAGTAGGGTACTCAAGGCTAAGCCCAAGTAGGGTAGATGAAGCTCAGGCAGATGCCGAACCATTCTTTATCTAAGTTGGAGAGGCCTTATTACTCCATTAATTGAGCTCTCTAGTGGGTTTCGGCTTTTGGAGCCATAGGCTAATGGCCGACTAACTACTACTTATTAATTCGTTTCAACCACTTAATTCACAAGTTTTCAGCTAGTGTTAACATGGCATTTACCACCCTAACCTTACGAACAAATAGAGCTCCTTTTCCATAATCCATGTGAGATTATCTTGAAAGCATGTCATGCGTCACCACCTTAATGGCATTCCTTAACTTTCTTGGACTTCTTCTCTAAACTTGGGTGAAAATATTCCTTCAAATATTCAACTATTTGTGAGGAGTTGACTATGATGTCATTTGTAATGCCTATGACCAAAATTATGGACCCATTTCAATCACTTCATTCGAAAGTTTCTAATTAGTTTTAACATCACATTCACCATCTTGTATTATACACAAATAAAACTCCTTCTCACTATTCATGTTGGACTACACTTACATGAGGTTATCACAATTATAAGCTTAAAAGCTTGAAATTTTTAAAAGAAAATCGATAGTAATTCTCAAATAAGCCAACTTTTCTTCTTCGATTTGGTTTTAGATTTATGGAAAGCTTAACTTCATCCAGGTATAAAAGGATATTTCTTATTCCAATAGTATATTTATAATGCCCCATTCATTTTGGAAAAGTGAATCAATTTACAACAACTTAAAAGATGTTCATAGAGATTTTGATTGAAAATTATCTTTCCTTAGGAAAAGAATTAAAAGAAATATTTTGAAAGTCAAGTCTTCCTAAACACAGATCGTATCAAAACAACTCATTTTATATACTCATCTGAAAAGATGTAAAAGAAGCAATTTGAAAGTCAAGTCTTCCCAAACCCACATCGTATCAAAACAACTCATTATAGTAGCTAGTAGAGCCAACTTTCCAAAAATAGAATATCCCTTCCCAAGCTTAATATAAGATGTACCTTAACGTTCTTTACTTTGTAAAACAATTATTTTAATATTTTTAAATATGAAAAATATGCCAGCTAAGGTCTTTTCTTTTTCCTCCGAAACACTTCAAAATCTTTCTTTTATGATTAAAATTAGACTCGATATAAGCATTAGCTAGCCATAGCAACATCAATCATATTGAAAACGTTCCATTATGTTTCACCAAACAATTCTTGATATGAATATATTAGAGTAAAAACATAATGGAGAATTTAACCTTAATCGATCAAAATAAGACTAGCTCTTTTCAAATTTATTTCTTACCTAAGTACGTCATTCAAATATACCTGATTGATCAATGCTGATTTTTCTAATTTGGTTCTATTAGATTTTCCTAACTTGCTTTTCATTTCTAAATTTTAGAGTACAAATTAACAAAGTACGTGCTTTATCAAAAACCGGGTTGCTAAAGTATCATGTCATTGCAATGTAACTCATATCCACTACCCATCTAAATATTTGTTCTTACTAGATAAATTTTCAAAAAATGCACACACTATTTCCATTATTGTATGGATAAATAATCCTCCGAACATGCATGTCGATTATAACCTGGATTTTGGTGGCGTCTCAATCTGCACAGGTGCACGAAAGCGATCACAAGTAATCAAAATAGGATTTCAGACCTAATTCTAGATCTCCCGAGGATATTACTAATATCCATTATCTACTTATTCAATTTTATTTAGAGCAAAGGACTTTGACATTAAAAAAAAAAAAAAAATCCGAAATACTTAAAATAAAATTTTCTAAACAAATCATAAAAATAATCTAATTTAGGAAGAACACAACTCCACCATGACAAATCGAATTAATGGAATTTCTAACACCATTGGGTCAATAAATTATGAAACCCGACAGTTCGCAAAATTATCTAAAAAATTTCTCTTGATCAAATTTAGATCTATCTGTCTACTTTGACGTCCTGTCGCTATAGGTAATTAAAAAAAAGACATAAATGTTTTGAAAATATTTTTGTTTCTCTGTCAACTCCCTTTCGATGTTCACGACCAAAGATGAAGAAGAAATGAGGGGATATGGTGTAAAAGAGAAATAAAATAAAGTATGTATAGGTTTAATTATATATTCATGTAATCATTATAATGCTATTTTTCAACCAGTTATTATATATATTACATTGCCATTAAAGAGTATCTTCTTCACAAGATGCCACCAGAAAATTTTAATTTATTTACAAAAATTCCATAATCTAGAAAGAAAGCTTTATTTTGTCTTTTATTTGATTTTTTTTTTATTTTGTAAATGTGACAACAGTGTAATTATTTTCATTATCATTTGAAAATATATCAAGAAGCGTATTTTCTAGCTACTTTTTTATTTCGCCACATCTACTTCTTTATTTTGTAAATAGGGCCACTGATAGATTCGAATGAGAATGGGCAGTTGGCATGTGTAAGTAATATAAACTGCACAAATACGAAAATTAACATAAACTCATCAATAGCACAATTTAATATGACAAGGATATGTCCTCGTTTTATTATGGCCTAAGCAAAAAATTAACTATATATTGGAAACATGTATAGTGTACAAAATAACACAAAAATTTATTAAACTAATTGATCATTAAGTTTTATTTAAATAGAGAATAATATACATAGTTTTTCTTCTCTTTTTTTATTTTTTATTTTATTTTTTATTACTATATATTACAATATTTAGGGGAAAGAGGCATTGGACTGAATTCATTACCTTAAAACACCGTTGTTCATACCGTTATTCATACCATTTGAGTATAAGGGCGTGGATAATAAGCTACAAAAAGTTAGTGGAAATTAACCAATTAAAACCATAGTCTTTCTATACCCAATTTAAAACACAAAGCAAAATGCCCGATATAATTTTAGGCTAAAGTGAAATGGCATGTTACACTTTATGTATCGCGTTTTTGCCCTTAATTGCTTTCCATAGCTATATTTTTGTTTTAAACCCTTTACACATTGATATTTGATTACTGTTTAGCACTGTTATTTAATCAATCATGAATGTTTTGTTCAAAATAAATAATTTGATAAAATAATATCAATAAATGTATTTAATTACAAATTATAATCTCCCAAGTGGTGAATATTCAACTTCACCATTTGAACTGGACTTTAATTAGATGGATTTTTCTCACAATTAATTAGTACAATAGATAGATTGCACGACCCTCTCACCTATAGTAATGGATCATGATTCATCATGCTATTTAGGGTTTCACCAACCGTCCTAAAGGCTACCATCTATAAGAGGTTATACCGTTACAGTTTAACCTTAGTTTTTTTGTTTTCTTATATTTTTATTGTATTATTTAATTAAATGTATTTAATAGGTGTCATTTTGTTAAATTAATTATTTTGAATTAATTTGAAGCACGTGTTGATAAACTAATAGTAACAAAGGATGATGAAATATATATATATGAAAAGAGTTAAAAAATAAAAATAAAAGCATGAAAAGTGGCAACGAGTAAAAATGTAGGTATGTAAAATGCAATTCCTTGAAATGTTGGGCCATGCGCCTACTCCAAATTATATGTTGGACAGCATCTGTTCAAAAGGCCCAAAGTTGAATTTTTCTGAAACCCAGCTCAGCCATAAGCCCATATTATTATGCCCATTTTTGTTGGGGGATATACAATTGGACAACATCCAGAATTGTATTAACATCAAACAAAGCTATTTACATAGTTCATAAACACTAACGTCAAAAGCCTGCACATACTTTACACAACCATGAGGTCAGGGATTATAGGAGTCTTGTCCAGCAAAATAAAAGACAAAACTTGTGCATAGGCGTAAAAGTTACAACTTCATCAACATTGTAGATTGTAGTTAAGAGCTATATAAGGGGAGTAGGTTAAACTGCTTAAAAAATGTGGTTTGGACTTAAAAATCTTGATTCACTTAATTGCAGGCATTTTTGGTCCACATCGCTTACCTCACGGAATGAAGCAAGCCAACCTACTATAGGGCAGATTGGCCTACGCACTTCTAAGAATTAAAGGAAAAAAAATAAGTAAACAATTGAATTGCGACCGTCGAAGGATGCATTTGTCTTCGACTGATTGTTGTTGCATACACAATCTAGTCTTAAATCTGGGTAGATTGCTTGAGAAAAATAAGAAAAGTTTATGCTTGCTTTTGACGAATATTAAGCTTTTCATTGTTGATCCATGTTCTTCCTTCTCCTTTTATACTCTGTGTTCTAGCATTTTAAACTAAAAAAAAAAGAAAAAGAAAAAGAAAAATGCACATGTGAGGCGCTTCAACTTTTCAAAGAAGATTTTCAAGTGCCATTGTTGGGTTTCAGAATTTATAATTCGTCATTGTGCTTCTCCGTACTGCTGTGTTGAATGGTAATATTGTATAGTTCTCCACACCAAGCAAATTCTAAAAAAATATGTTAATTAATTAAATATTTGGTCATGTGTGCATAAGGATACGTGAACATTTATCGTATTGATCACATTAACCAGTGGGTTAAACTAGCTATGCCGGCCTGTCCCTTCAACATCCTTTTCACCAGTTCTCCAATTGCTGGGGTGGCCCCAGTTCTCCACCATGACATGTTCCAAGGACAGGAGCATTTTCATATGGAATAACTCTTCTGTATCCTTTTCACCTCTCCAATTGTCAGGGAGCACACTCATGAAAATCCATAGGCAGAGACCTCACATGCACTTCTAGGTTTAATGTTTTCACGAAAGATTCACTTCCTATTTGATTGGATAACTCGGAAACAAGATTTTAGCACTAGTCAAGTTTTGAAAGACCACATCTTACTCTAAAATGTCACGTTTATATGTTATATTTCGACAGCAAAAAAGAAAATTTCCACCGTTGGTTGTGCCCTAATTAATGAGAATTTTGACGTAGTTGTGATGCCGGGACCAAATGCAGAGACACCGTAGAGATGCCCACCTTATTCATGAATAATATAAAATTGACATAGGTAAAAATGTTAATTAAAGTGCTTATAAGTTAGAAGATGAAGTTCAATTTTTTCCGATACCAAATAGAAAATGAATGGACTAATGATGAATATTACTTGGATGATTAAAGGTAGCTAGGATTGATGAATGATGATCTTGTAAAAGGTTCGAGGAAATAGTAGCAAGCAAGACATGAATCTTTGTTGCTTGAAAAAGTTGGCAATATAATGTTCGAGATATATAGTCGAGTTACTAGATCATATGTGGACACAATGGCATCACTCGTTTAATATTAAAATTTTAAAATAAATCTAATCCAACCAGCGGTCATATAGGTCTAAGAGTGTATATATATAAATTAACATATCATACATTGCAATGATTGCAAAATCCATGTCAAAAATATAATTTGAATGTAACATATTAATGTTTTAATAAGTAATGGATAAGTACTAATAAAATTCTAATATGTAAAAGTATAAGTCCATTATCATTGAGATGTATCTACATGTTTTTTATGCATATCCATACTTATAAAAGCACGTAGCATACTAATACTATGGAATCCCTTTTCAAAATTAAGGTTAGAGGGCATAAGTGTTCAAAGTAAAATTGTGCCATAAAATAAGTCTCTACCAATGCTATTGTTGGAGCTTTAAGTAGTATGATCCACTCATTGATGGTCCAATATCAATGAAGGGGCAAAAAGAATAGTTATATTATGAGGATGATGGTAATTTAATATTTATAAAATATGATCAACAATAGTAATTGAGCACATAAAAGAAAAATAATCCAAGTAGCAAAGTGGTAGTAGTAGAAATGTGTGATATGTTGATACATTTTGTAGTTTAGATTGAGATTGATTTGGGTTTCTTGGTGGTTCAAGGTTGCAGCTTGGTAGTGGAAGATAGAGGAATTGGCAGTTAAGGCGGTGGCGGTGGTAATCAATGGTGGCCAAAAAAGAGAGAGGGATCAAAGTGTGAGAGGTTAGAAAGTTGGTGTATATGCATGAGAGTGTGAAAAGAAAATGAGAGAAAATTAGATTATTATATATATTTAAAATTGCTCTTAGGCTAAGTTGGTTTATGCTCTTAAACTTAGGTTAATGGTATAAGATTTGGTTAATTGCACCAAACTGCATCTAGTTTTATAGTTAGATTATCCATTTCATTATAATATGATTTAAAGAACTTAGGTTTAGGGCCTAAATGTTAAGAGATTTTATGTATTTGAATTTGAGGTCAATTAATAAATAGATAAATTTATTGTTTAATAAATATGGATGAATTGTAATAATGCTAGTTGCTTTATCTTTGAAACTAAGCCTTTAGTCATTTAAAAAACAAACCCTACTTTGCTAGTTTTTCATGAATAAAATAATAAAATATGCACTTAAAATTAAAAGAAAGTACATAAAATCAAAGGGTTAATTGCACATAAAGTAATATAAGGAGATATATTTATTTTACACATTGTATTGAAATAAAAAAGGTTTTAAGGTTAGGTTTGAAAAATCAGGTTTTAGGTCCATATAATGAAATTGGCATTGATCTAAGTGTAATTTGATTTTTCAAAAAAGTTTTATGACTTATATTTTAGGGTTATGTACATTGTTCATTACACGTTGATATTGTATTTCATTAGGTAATTTAGTACTACTTAAGACTTAACGATTTTTTGTGTCTTTTTCAATTGATTTTATCTTATTGGATATATTATTTGATATTTTAGGTACCCCTTTGTTCTCAAAGATTAGAGGACAAAATTGTGCCATAGATAGTTACATGAGAGAGTTTTTTTTTTTTTTTTTTTTTTTGCAAACATTCATGTTGACTTAATTCTAATTTACACTTATATATAACGTTGAGTAAATATTATAAGATATTAGTTAAATTATTTTGTATAAACACCGTTCTCACCTAAAGATAAAATAGGTTCAAATCTTCCATCCCCATTAGCTATGTAATATGTGGTTGGAAAAAGAAAAGAAAAGAAAATGATGGGGAATTATTTGTGCATAGAAAAGATTAATGTTCTGTTCTTCATAGTTACTATTTGTTTGTGTAGGTGACTACATGTTGTGTTTATGGATATTATACTGGTGCTATTTTGATTATAATTTAAGTTTTAGAAAAGATTAGGATTTAATTATACATTTTAATTTCCACATAAATTGTTTTAGTTTATTGGTTGTTTATATTACATTTTGTATCAGAAATAACCTTTTGAGACACAACTTTAGGATTTAGACTTGTCATATGACCATTTGTTTTTTTTAAACTCATCTAATAATCATTGCTTTCTCATATAAGTTTGGGATATGGGTTACAAATTCATCCAAGACCTCTTGTGCATCTTCGGCCAGGGGGCTAAAAATTCATTTTAAGTATGAAACTTAGCAATTTTTTACATTTATCCCAAATATTAAACATCCATCTTGTTGAATTCACTTAAATTTTAGTTTATTTACTACAATAAAATTAATATGGGCTATGAATCTATAGTTTTATCAAAACCAAAGGAGGGATCGCAGCAACGAGTCCCATAACCCTGAGGTAAGTAGTTGTGAAAAGGGAAGCCATAGTAGCTATCCCCTATGGCTTTCCTTTAAAAAAAAAAATTAATAATACATGTACAATTGATAATGATTTAATTAAATACGTCTAACGACAAGATATTTCAAAAAAGGGATGTTTATTTAAGTACCTTTAGCTAATCAAGAGAACCGATGTGTCAATTTTTAACAAAATTTTTTATGGGGTAATTTGTTCTATCCTTTTCCAGAAGTTGGATAACTCAAATAAAAGAAAATATATGAAGTTGAAGGATTCCTGTAGAGAAGCAAAAGGTTAATAACTAGTTTTATAAAACTAATTGACAGACTTATTTGTGTTATAGGTGTAAAATAAGTGTAATATTTTTATTTAAAATTTCAATTAGAAGTATTTATGTACATTACTAGATTAATCTATATACACATATTTCTTGCAAAAAAACAAATGAAAAGTAAAAGTCAATTGTGTACATTTCTTAAACAAAAAATAGTTATTCCAAAAAAGAGGAAAAATGTTGAAATGGCCTTTTCTTTTAAGATTTTCTACTTTAGTGTCAATGTGAACCAAGATGTATTGTTTATATAAAGATTTAAAATATTTTTTTACTTCCTTTGTAAATGCTACTAACAAAAATCTCAACATTTTTTTAATCTTACTATGCTATTTAAGTGAAATTTTAGAATCAAACAAAGAGATACACACATTTAAGAAATGTAGCTCTATATATTGACATTTAAATGAAATTATCAAATCAAACTAATAGATAAATATATTTAAATATTAATGTAAGATGTGATGGAAATTAAAGAAATCAATTTGAACATCAATATTGCTTTTACCGCAAAACAAATTGATAAGTCAAATTGCCTTGTAAAGGTATAATAAATCCTTATGTAAGTAGCAATGACCTCGCATAGGAAATGAACCTTAGGTCAAATGTTATTAACTAATTGAGAGTGATATGATAAATGGAAGTTATCGTCATTAACCTTACTATAATCATGTATAAATAGGAGAAAAAATGGGTTGATATATATATATCTTAGTGTAAAATATTATTTACGCATGTATTATAAAATTGTAATGGTATGTTATATGATATATTAATAGTATAAAGGGTAAACTTCGCAAAACAAAAGACACCAAATTAACTTCTCTTTGTATCTAATAATATAGATAAGCAAATAAGTTTTGTCTAGATTATCAATGAATGGTAAGTACTCTAAAAGCATTTGTTATTAAAATAATTAATAGAGGCCTTCATTGCAACTAAAATTGAAATAAGTATGATATCAATTGAGATGGACATACTTGTCTCATCTAATACTCTTAAATGGTTTGATCCCATAGCCAATGATGATTTCTTGATATGAGTGATTGCATGTATGAGTTTTGATAGAATTAATTATAATTATTATAAGCACTATCATCCAATTATGGATCTTGTTATTATTTTAATAGTATGGGGTTTTAGCAACTAGAGTTAAACATTGATTCATGCATTGTAGTGAAATTATTTTCTCCTTCATCATATAACCTAAGAGCAATTTTAAATATATAGTACTTTTGTTTTCTTTCACTTTCCTTTCACATTCGCATGCTTACACACCAACTTTCTAACCTCTCACACTCTGATCCCTCTCTCTTCTCTAGCCACCATCGGCTGTCACCACCACCACCACACCACTACCTTGACTACTAATTCCTCCACCTTCTACCACTAACCTACAACCCTGAACCACCAAGAAACCTAGATCTATCCCAATCCAAATTTCAAAATGTGTCAACATATGACACATATCTACCACTATCGCTTCGTAGCTTGGATTATTTTTCTTTCAAGTGCTTAATTACTTTTGCTAGTCATATTTTATAAACATTAAATTATCATCATCAATCATAATACAAATGTTCTTTTTACCCCCTTCGTTGATGCATTACATAATTTAATTAGACCATCAACGAGTAGATTATACTACTTAAAGCTCTAGCAATGGCATTGGTAGTGACTTATTTTATGTGACAATTTTATTTTTAATACTTATGCCCTCTAACATTAATCTAGAAAAAAAAAATTTATCGATAATAATACACTACATATTTTGATAAGTATCAATAAGTATCAATAACATTTAGACACATACTAATCATAGTGGGTCCGTGTTGTTAAAATTTTATTAATAATTGTCAACGACTCATCAAAACACATGATGTGCGGGTATCATTGAGGGAGGAAATAGAATAATCCACTTCCTACGAGTATGTTCACATTATATTTTCAACATAGGCTTTACAATCATTGAGATGTATTAAATTTTAATTTATATATATATATAAATAAATACTCCTTAAATTTATGTGACATATGGTTAGATTTTATTTCTAGAATTTTAACATTAAATGACTATGAAACCCCAGTTTTTGACTTAATACCATGGACTAAGGACCATAGGTTACATTTATTACATAAGAAACTTAGAAAGCATGGTTGGGGGAAATAATAAAATAAACTTATTAAGGGAAGTTTAAGAAACAAGTTTAGTTATGTAACAAGACCCAAGCTGCTCAATATTAATATGAGCTAGGGTGATCAGTATGATTTAGGATTTTTAGGAAATGTTATCCAAATTGAGTCAAATTTCAATATAAGGTCACTAAAGTTAGAAAAAGAGTCTTAGTAAGGTTAATTTCCTAAAGTAAGATTCATAAAATATTTAATTCTAATAAAACGCATTTTTATCAAAATCACTCAATAATTATCGAAAACTCAAAATTTAAGTTCTAAAAGATAATGAAACCCTAAAGATAAATTATTTAATTTAGAAAAATAATATTATGAGTCAAATAGCATGTAGTGTAACTATATAATTATACTATACACCTTATATGTACCAAATGTGTAAATACATTAGTATAATATAATAAAAAATAGCTAAAAATTATATTTAATTATTATAAAATTATAGAAAAATACAAACCAATTTAGGAAATACCTAGAACCACATAGCATTCATCTAGAGTTGAGAAAAGTAACAAATACTAGTTGTCCATAGATTAATATATAATATTATTTGGTATTTAACTTAACACTATCAAAATGCCACTTGGAGCTTTCTTTTCACAAAACCACTAATTGGAGCCTTATTTAACAAGTTGAGTGGTGATTTTTGATTTATTTTAAGAAGACTAGAAATAAGTAAAACATTTTCTAGAACTAGGATTTGGTAATTAAACAAAAATAGGAGAAGTATAAAGAAAATACAAGGGTATTATGGTTTCCACATCAAACAAAGACCTGACATGGTAGGCATTGGGGGTCCACGGTTTGACATGATGGTGGTTTTGATTGAGATACCCTTGCCGCCGGTGAACCTTCAATGGTTAGAGAAACAAAAATTGATTTTTTTTGCCTGTAAGTTGCTATTTTATTAAAAATACCAAATGATGCTTAAAAATTATAAAACTTAGTGTTTCTAGGTATTTTTATGTGTAGAATCAGAATATTAATCCATAATTTTAAAATTAAAAGTACTTACATGAGTTCCTTAAGAAATTACTACGTTTTAACAAATTTTGTATTAATTTTTAAAATTAGTAAATGATGTTGTTTAGAGCTAGTTTTGGTAGGCCCATTCCACGTGTGATATGTTTAATTCAAATACAAATAATTTTTTGATAAACTACATGTATAGAATTTATCAAATTTATTTTACATAATTTGCCATGTTTTTCATGTTAAAAAAAATAGGTTCTTAATTAAATTTCTTAGTGAATCCGATTTGTAATAATTTTTAAAGTTTTTTTTTTATGAATTTGGAAGTATTTAGTTCAAATCTCATAATTTTATTTGGTTATTTACCTAATTTAAGGTATTTTTTGGTAATATTGAACTTAAAATCAGTATTTTGGAAAATACTTCATATTATGCTATTATAGTACTTTTCATGACCAAGGTTTAATAAGTATGATTTTCTAAGTATAAAATATTTTTCATGGATTTAATTGAGTATAGATCCTAAATATTAATTAATTTCTTATTATTTATGTATTTTTTACTTAATAAGTAAGGTAATTGAGTAATCAACATCGTAGTGAAGGGAGTTTTAGTTAACATTACATCTAACATGTTCTTTACTAGTCTTAACTTGGTTTAACTAAAAAGTGGGAATTTTAAAAGTGAATATCATGTTTTGGTCAAATCACAGGCTAAATTAGAGGATTCACTTAGGGTTATTTGTGTAAGTTAAGCTTGGAGGCTGAGTTAAGTGAAATGCTTAGGATCCTTAATTGGTGAAAATGATGATATAAGTTAGATAGTATTCATTTAGAAATCTTTAAAGTTAGCTTGAATCAAATGATAATTTAGATAATAGTTTAGAGACTAAATCAAAAGCTAAATCAAAGACTAAGTTAGAGGGAGTTCTATGACGAACACTCTCTTAACAGAGTGAACTTAAAGCACTAATAAGTTAATTTCAATATGGAATATAAGTATGCATGATATGTAGTTAACTTTGATACTATATGTCTTTATTAGGTGAGATAGATGAAGAGGAGTGCCGTGCTACTGAGTAAGTTTGGGAATGAACAGCAAACTAGGTAAGTGGATTTTTTTATGCCTTGAGTAGACTTATCTTTACTCCTAACTTTACATGCTTTATACTGTTTTGGCATGGCTAAGTTTGGTTATGAATTTGATGTGTTGTTTGATGAGTTATATGGAGCTTCTTTTTTATAACTATTTTTTTATTGAATGATATTTTGATATTGGACTTGGTTGCTGAGATTAAGTACTTAGTGCTTTGTGACATTTGCTAGGATTTACACTAACTTAGGAAAGAATTTAAGGATTAACCCTAACTCCTAAGGTGTTCACTTAAGCGAACCCAATATCAAGGTCGTAGAAATAACAATGAAATAAATTAAAGGTTGGGCAAATAAATAATGAGTAAGCTTGCTTAGATTTCTTGGGTATTGCTTAATGTGCAATTCGATGCATTCATGGCATGACATGAAAAGGACCTATAAATTAAGTTTTCTAAAAATTGAAATTTTGCTAAGGTAGATTTCATATGGAAGGTAAGGTCTATCAAGTGAACCACTTGATTTATAAAAGCTAGGTTTTTGACTATATAAAAACCACATTATATTTACTTGGCGAGCTATGTTACAACTCGAAGGGAGGTTAGGTTATGGTAGTACCACCATATACCATGAGAAGATCTAAAGCCAGCACCATAACTGGTCAAGAATCTTCATCATATTGCACGAGGCATCATCACAACTCTAACATCCATAGATATTAGCATAAAGTAATATCAAAGCAACTAATTAAAAGGTTCACCACATGACAGTAGATAACATAAAGAGTGGGGTACACAATTTCCCCTTAATTAAGTTTTACAAACCATAAAAAGTATTAGTAGTCTAAGTTACCACAAACCCTTAAGAAAAATATAAAATAGTACTAAAGAGTCCAAATATATCACAAATGTTCACTCGTACTCTCATCTTCCCTTTGATCATCCAAAAACTTCTAGTACTAACCTCGAGCATCTCCTAACCCGACTCTAACCATATGTCATACTGCAACAATAAAAGGGTAAGCAATAACAACTTAGTGAGTAACTTTCCCATCCTACCAACAAACAATTTTCAAGTAAGTTATTTAAATACACATATGCAATGTAGGCAGTATATGAAATGCACACATCATACATAGCCTACTAGCGACTATATAAAACATGGTTTTATGCCTACTGTTACCTAAGTTGGGAAGTATTAAGGCATGACAAGATACAGGTCTCTATATCTATTACCTAATCATATATCATCTTCTCTTGGTAGACCTAAAGTAGCAAATACGGCTTGGCTACAAGTAGAGGGCGACACTTCCTAAAGGCAAGTAGATCCCAAAGGTCAAGGTAAGAACATGTCATACAAGTACGTCATATGATACAACAATAACATATCAAAGATATAGATTCAACATACATGATCTCCCACTCCCTTATGTAGTGTTAGTGCCCTTTATATTTAATGTATAAACATACAATGCATGACCAGTTCTTATCAAGGTCAAGAAATTGTTATTTTGGTTCATAGGTGACCAACTAAATACATATGACAGACACTCCAAGGCTTTGCTTACTAATACAACAACCAATTCTCGATTCAGATATATTATTGCATTTTAACAAGAAGATACAATTAATCCAAGCACATGCAAATAACCTAACCCTAAGCATAATCATTTCACATATTTAATTTAGTTAGTGCTATATATTATAAGCATAAACAAAATAAGATAAGGCTCATATACTCACTAAGCCATAGCGTTTAGTAGTCCCAATAATCATCAGTTGAGTCGATCCCTGGGTCTATGTCACCTGAAGATTGTAATTAAGTATATAAGTATTATATCTTAGTTTACCTAGTTAGCTTTTCCCATCTTTCAACTTTCGCTTTTATTGTTTTTGTATTTTGATTATTACTTTTTCATTTTAAGTTCTTTTTTAATGATCTTATAGATTTTTTTCATTATTTTCGAATGTTATTTCATTTGGTGAGGTCCTTTTTAAGTGTTTAGGTTTGTAAGGTCTCAATTAGGTCCATCAAGTTCGCTGGTCAATGAGTTAGTTTGACTATCTAAGGGTTTGAGCTTAGTTTTGGGGTTTGGGCCTTATATATGACTTCTTGGGCTTTTATTTAAGTGTTTAAAGTTTAATTTTCTACCCAATCTTAATAGCTTTTAATTTAGGCCTCTGTATTACTGTAGTAGGCTTAAATGGACTCTTTTTACTAATTTAGGGCCTTAGTTGGTTAAAGAGCCTATAGAAGATGTCTTTTATGAGCCTTAAGACTTAATGGACCTTTTATATTTTGATTAGTAATCTTTTCATTTTGAGTACCATATCTCATCACATCTTCTTAGGGCCTAAATTTTAATTCTTTTAAGGCTTTTTAGGATAAGTCCACTTTATATTCTAAGTTAGATCTAATTTAACTAAAGTTCTAAATTTGGTTCTTTACTTTAATGAAGCTTTTAATGTTATTCTAAAGCCATAATCATTAACTAAGCTAGTTGAAGCCACTAAACAATTATTACACTACTTAACTTGGTTAATTACATCATAAATCAAACTTAAAATTAAATAATTAGTCATTAAGCTAATAAAGCAAGATTTGCAAATTATTAGGCCTTTCATAAGTGGCAACCAAGTTGATTTTCCTACCACCGTGGAGTCATTATCTTGAATCCATATAGGACAATTCCTTACCACTTCTCAGGTCATTACTATGCTTCTCATCGGTGTTGTGCCTTAGGCCAATTATTGAATATTTTCATTATTATATTTTATGAATTAAGAGGCATTTATTATTATATTGTTTACATGTTTACTTTATATTAATATCCTTGAATAATTATATAGTTATTCTAAATGTCTCTAGATACTCATTATTGTGGGAATAATAATAAATTAAATCTAGTATGAGGTTTGATTAACAATCATGAGATGTTTATTTGTATAGAGATACAAATCAAACTCATAGGTACATGTTCGAGAACTATATACCAAACTAACTCGCTATGAGATCACTACATATATTAATGTCATAAGTGATTCTCATTATAATGATGTCATTGCATCCTTAGACTTGAAATCACCATGGATTCCAATATGAGAAATGATGCATCTTCGAGGTTAAACACACGAATATGCACCGCAACGAAGCAAACTGAAAACAAATAAGGAAAAAAGGCTAGCAAAGTCCAGGCGGCTACAGAATGGACATAACGCACCACTTGATCCTACTCAACCTATAATCCGTTGAATATGACATACCGATCTAAATTAAAGGGTCACTCACCATTACTCCTTACTAAAGGGAATAGATAAGAGCTAAATAATAATGAGAGTACTAAGGTTACTCAACATGAATAATTTTGTAATGATTTGTCCATGTCTGCATACATGAAAGTAAGGCTTTATATACCGATCCACTATGGTTACTTTACATGAATGAAAAGATTAAAAGGTATTCTACAATTAGGTTACATAAAATATATTAAAAGGGGTAAAAGAAATAAAGAATATTTAATACAAAAAAGAAAGAATCATTTTGGAGGGTTGTGTTCAAGAGACATGTGTAGCTTGGTGGTAGGACATTAGAAATATGATACAAAGTAGGCGAAAGAAGAAAAGCATTACAATTAGGGGACTGACCTAATTTAGATTAGGTCGAGAGCTAATCAATCTGGTAAAGAAGTCAGCTGAATTGGAGTCAAATGCCTATGGTCGGTTAGGGAGCTCGGTTCAGTTAGTTTTAGGCTGTGTTTTAGGCTGTGTTTTAGAATAAGACTTCGCTACTAGGTAAGAGCATATCTAACACATGTGAGGATCTAACAGATAAGTTGGTAGGAGATCAATTCAGAATAGGGATCCCTATCTCGACTTTGGTTTTGAGCTACTATTCTTTACGTGAGTCCTTGGAGTCCTCTAACTTGACTATAAGTGATTAGTCTAGGGGGCAAATTCCTATCATTTGCTTAGAAGTAAAAAAGATTTGCCCTCAAATCTGAATTGGTTTATGCTTCTTCTTCTAAGGTACATGCGGGGTCTTCTTCTACTGGTTGGTAAGGGATCAAATCAAACACATTGAAGGTAGAAGAAATATAATAGTCATTAGGCAACACAATCTAGTAACCATTACAGTTGATCTTCTTCAGGACTTTGAACAAACCATTAACTTGAGAAGATAGCTTGTTTTGACTCAAGTGTAGGAATTGTTCTCGGCTGAAGTGTATCCGTACCAAGTCTCCTAGGTGGAAAGAAACAGTTCAGTGGCCTTGGCTACCAATTTCTTGCTGTCTCTGATTGAATTTAGCAATCTTCCTAGTTACAAATTGGTGTAGCTCATACAATTCTTGGGTTTGATCAACTCTAAATTAACTCTCTTTAGTAGCTGTTGGGGTACCAATCATATAGTGGGGAATAGCGAAGTTAAGGCCATAGATGACCTTCAATGAGGTCTTTCTAGTAGTACTATGGACATTTTGGTTGTATGTGGATTCCACAACCAGTAGGCATAGATCCTAATCCCTCAAGTTCTTTCCTACAACAACTTTGAGTAGATTGCCTAGCATTTTGTTTACTCCTTCAGTCTGGCCATCAATCTAAGGGTAGCTACTAGAGCTAGATACAAGTTTAGTTCCAACACTTCTCCAAAGAGTTTTCCAAGAATAGTTCAAAAATTTCATGCCTCACTCTAAGACAATAGTCTTTGGTACCTCATGTAGTCAAACAACCTCTTATAAAAACAAATTAGCAAAATATAAAGCATCATTAATCTAATAGCCTATGGCACGGAATGAAGTGCCGTGTGCCATCTTACTGAAGTGGTCTACTACAACAAAGATAAAATCTTTCCCTCTAGATGTCTAAGGTAACCCTAAGCCAAAGTTCATGCTAAGGTTGGCCTAAGGTAAGGTTGGTGTTAACAGCGGCATACATTCTCCATAAGGTTCTCTTTTCTCCTTAGCTTACTTGCATACTTCACAACTACTAATTACCTAATGAACATCCTTGGCCAAACCTAACCAGTAAAAGTTCTCCTTCAATAGATTAGTAGTCATGGTCACCTTAAAGTGACTTAATAATCTAACATTATGAGCTTCCCTAATTAATAGCTCATGCATGGAATAGTTTGGTATGCATAGCCTTCGGTCTTTGAACAAATAGTCTTCCTTAAGATAATACCCCTTAATAGCAATTCCATCCCTACACTATTCTAAGATAGGATCGAAATGAGGATCATAAGCATATTGCTTAGTAATGAGTGAGAATCCCAATAATTTTGTCTATATAGTGATTAGTAAGGTTTACTATTGTGACAGAGTATTAACAATCATATTTACACTTCCCTTCTTGTGACGAATGATATATGAGAACCCTTCTATAAACCCCAATCACTTAACTTGCCTTTTTGAAAGCTTATTCTGACTCCCTAAATACTTCAAGGACTCAAAGTCTACATAAATAACAAACTCTCGTAGCAACAAATAGTATTGCTAAACAATAAGGGCTCGATAAAGAGAGTACAAATCTTTCTCATACACAGAATAGTTTAAGGCAATACCACTAAGCTTCTTACTTTGGTAAGCAATGGGTCATCACTCCTACATTAGAATAACGCTAATTCGCACCCTTGATACGTCGCATTCTAATTCAAAGGGTTTGTCAAAATTTGGTAGTGAAAGGATAAGTATCGAGGTGAGCTTCTCCTTAATCTCCCTGAAGCTTTGCTCAGCTTAATCATTCCACCTGAATTCTTCATTCTTCTTTGTTAGCTTAATCAAGAGAGTGGCTATGGTACTAAAGTTTTTGATAAATTGCCTATAGAAAGAAACTAAGCTATGAAAGCTTCGAATCTTAGTGACATTCTTTGAGATCTTCTCCTCATCTTCTTGAAGTCCTCCTGACACCACAAACCTTAGAAAAATCACCTCTTTCTAATATAACATACACTTCTTCACATTCCCATTCAATTTCTCAATTCACAAAATATCAAATACTTTATGAAGATGTTGAATATAGTCATTTAGGTTGGCAACACTACTATGCATCTTCTAATTAGATGATACATTACATGGTTCATTAACCTCATAAATGTGCTTGGTATATTAGAAAGTTCAAACAGCATAACCAACCATTCATAGAGTCCATGCCTGGTCTTGAAGGCAGTTTTTTACTCATTGCCCTACCTCATGCGAATTTGGTGGTAGCCACTTCACAAACCAATCTTCAAAAATATCTTTTTGCCATAAATCTCATCTAACATGTCATCGAGCCTTAGTATCGGGTATCTATACTTAATAGTAATTCAGTTGATTACTCAGTAGTAATTCAGTTGATTACTCAGCTGTCAGTGTACATATGACATGTTGCATCCTTCTTAAGGATGAGTAAAGCTAATACATCACAAGGGCGCATTCTTTCCCTTATATATCCCCGCTTTATGAGTTCATCCACCTACCTTTTAAACTCGATAGCTTACTCAGGGTTCATTTTATATACAAGTCAATTTGGCAAGGTAACGCTTGGCTGCAAATCAATACAGTGCTCAATGCTTTAGACTAGAGGTAGTCTTCTAAGCAATTCTTTAGGGAACAGATTGGAAAACTCATTTAGCAAGCTTTGAATTTCATTAGG
Source organism: Lumnitzera racemosa (assembly GCA_024138005.1). Lineage (NCBI taxonomy): Eukaryota > Viridiplantae > Streptophyta > Magnoliopsida > Myrtales > Combretaceae > Lumnitzera > Lumnitzera racemosa. Next base: position 32,866,410 of record JAMXBC010000007.1, read on the forward strand.
GATATCCTCTAAATCTCTCATTTCCAACAATCTTCTGATCAATACGAACATAGGTTCTTTAGCTTTTTCAACAACATAAAGCTCTCTTCGACTCATCACTAAGGCATTCTTCTTATTAGCTCGGGTAAGCTAATTATGGGTTTTATTTACTTAGAACAAGGTCATAGGTTGCAATACAATTTTCCTACCATCCTTAATAAAGGAATTGGTGTTCTTATACCCATTGTGAGCAACATGTTAGTTGAATAACTAAGGTTACCCAAGTAATAGATGTGAAGCTCCCATAAGAACGACATTGCTCATTTCTTTATCCTTATATACACTCTTAACACTGAACGGCACGATTACTTGTTCAATTACGTGCAAAGTACCCTTATCATGAAGCTAATACAATTTGTAAGGTCAGGGATGCTTTGAGGTTAGGGAACCTAACCTCTACACAAAGGACTATGCAATAACATTAGTATAACTTCCCCCATCCACAATAATCGTACACAATTGGCTTTTGACAATATACTTAGTATGAAATAGATTCTCCCTCTAGTCCTCCTCAAAGTTTAACAAGGAACTCAGTACTCGTCTTAAGATTAGGGTCATCACTTCTCCTTAGTTGGCATAAACACAAGCCTTCTTTTCCTCTTCAACTTTGGGTTTTCTAGCATCTTCTTCTTTCTTAGGCTCGCTCTTGTTAGTGCTTTAAACACTCAGCAACCATATGTCTAAAGCTTAAGCATTTAAAGCATTTCACCTCGTTAGTCTTTCGTTCGAAAGTCTGCCCTTTCTCATATATCCTCAGGGTCAACCTAACTACGGTTCAACTTATCCAACTAGCTTGGCCTTGTTGGCTTGCTTGGTTATCATCAGATCATTCATTCCTATCTTTGGCTTTATATGGCTTCCTTGGCTCTACTTGAACAGGTCAACGTAAAATTAGGGGTCAGAAGAATGTTAGCTCAAGTTAGCTTAGAGTACTTCTCCTCTGTTTTTTGACCCTATATGTTATATTATCAACTCTTCCAAGGTATAAACCTCTGTAGCTCCACAATGTGGTGAATTTCATATCAGAGTCTAGAAATGAACCTCGACACAGTGCAAGCTTTAGGTTCTTCTACGCTAACCCAACTCATAAGTATCTAGAACTCTCTAACATAGTCATCGAGAGATCGGCTTCCTTGGTGAAGCTCCTTCAATTTTGAAAACATATATTGTTGGTACGTCTCGGGTACAAATCTACCTCTTCATAACCTTTTCATCTCATCTCAAGTTCTAACACCTTGCCTTACATCTCTTGTTATGACTGCATTCATATTTTTCTACCACATAATGGCATACCCAGTAAACTCTAGCATAGCAAGTTAGACTTTACCAGCATCTATATACTCATAATATTTAAACACCTTCTCGACCTTCTCTTCCTACTCTAAGTATTCATCTGTATCTCCACTTCCACTAAAAGGTAGAATTTGAACCTTAACATTATCTAGCCTTCGAGGGATCCAGCGTCCTCATCCCTATACTTGGTAATAGTTAGCTTCTTCTTCTTCCTCCCCAAACTCTTCAATATCCAGCTCTTCATAATCTTCCTAATCTCCTCCAATTCTAATCTCTGTCTAGCAACTCAATCTGCTACTCCTCTAGTTTGTTGTAGTTAAATTTGGCGATTGGTTTAATTGCCTTAGCCATGGTAACTCTTAAGGGCATTTTCTTATGGATTATGATGTTATACACCATGAGGTTATTGTTTGTTAAGTTTATCATCAATCGACCCTAGAATGTTACTACCATTATGACCATAATTGGGTTAAGCACCACTACTCTGATCACTAATAACACCCTGAATACTCGAATTTGACATGATGCAATACTTCTTGGATAAATTCATAACTTACTAGCAACTTTAATTCCCAATAATCACTCGAACAAAATAGTAGCAAACTTACTTTGTTTTCATAATGAAAAACAAAGTAATAACGAAACTATACTTATATACATATACTATAGTAGCTATAAAAGGAACATGGTGGTACAAAAGGAACATAGCGGTACAAAAGGAACATAGCAACCACCAACAATAAGGCAAACTAAAACTTCACTACAACTATACACACTCTCTCAGAAAACCATGCCCTAATACCAGCGAAGCAAATATATCTCTAGGATCGGATACACAGAGAAGTACCATAACGAAGCAAACAAAAAATAAACAAGGAAAAAAGGCTAGCAAAATTTGGGTAGATCGAATGGATATAACACATTGATTTGCCTAAATTATATATAAAAAATTAAATCGCAAATACTCTAGTAAGTATACTAGGTCGGAATTAAATAATAAAGAGTGAGTAAGGTTATCGATCCTTCAAGAACTAAGAAATTATTGACCCTATGATAGTTTTTATCAATATTTAGGTAATCAAAATTTGTAAATTAACTAATTTCTAATTACCCTAAAATTATTAAAAAGAAAATTATAATAAAATATTTAAAATTATGTAATCAATTGAGAATGTAGGAAAACATAATCCACCTTAGTTGTGCAAATCAAATTGTCATCATGTTATATAAATTAATAGCTATACAGGCATTCAAGTGAAATTATCATGTCTTAAAACTTAAGGATTTAAACCTCTAATTAATCGGTTAACTTCCATATCTCCAATTAATAGTAGACTCTAAATTATAATCATACATCTCCCGATGCTATGATCGTCAAATGTCCTAAATCAATTATCCCTAATGTCTTAATGAATAATTAACTCGAAACATTGCATTAATCCTTAGATAATTTCGAATTAATTTAATTAACGCTGCTCCCACATTAGCTAATCAATTTAATCAAGAATTTCTAACAAACCCTATATCAACTCCCATATCAATAATGTTTTTAACAATTATAATCAATAGATAATTATAGTTGAAATCATAGAAATATTAAGAATGAATCATCCATACATCTATTAACCCGATAACATGAATACAATTATCATCTCAACTATTTAAGGTTTCATTAATTTCTCACAAATTAAACTTAGCCAGCCATGGAAATTAAAACAAAGGCACATATAATAATAGAATTTATAAAGAAGGTTATAATTAAAAATAAAAACGAATCATAGAATTTCATAAATATAAATAGAATAGGGATCACTAGTTATGTAATTATGATGAATAAACTTCAATTGCAACTCTAAGAATGGTCTCCACAACAAAAGCAAAGTCTTCTCAACGATCGATGAATTTCAAAAGAAAAAATCTTCAAAAATAACTTCTAAGTGCTTCTAAGAGTCTCTAACTCTAAAGAAGATGAAAAAGTCCCCCTAAAATTTCATTCACATGTCTATTTTATAGAGAAAACTAAAGTTATTTGTTGAATGAATCTTTTTCATCGAAGGCTGGTAGTGTAGAATTACAAGCCGGTGGCCTTGAATGTAAGTTGGTACAAGGCTGGCTACCTTTAATTCGAAAGAGTTGTAAATTGATTTAGGTTTTGTTCATTTGCGTAAAACTCCTTTAAATTGATCGTATTTCCACTCTAAATCCTTTGAGACTTAAAATATCCATATGAAAATACTTAAGTACCATTTCTTAATGATTTTTATAAAATTAATAATAATTCAACCAAATTCGCACACTAAGATATGAGTAAAATATGCCTTTATCACGTACCACTCGATCCTACTCAGCCTACAATGCGCTGAATATAATACATTAGTCGAAATTGAAAGGTTACTCATCAGTACTCCTTACTAAAAGAAATAGATAAGAGCTAAGTAATAATGAAAACACTAAGGTTGCTCATGTGAATAATTCTGTATTAATTAGTGCATATATGCATACAAGAAAGTAAAGGTTTATATACCCATCCATTAGGGTTACTTTACATGTATGAAAAAACTAAAGGCTATTCTACAATTAGATTACATAAAGTATACTAAAAAAGGTAAAAGAGATAAAGAAATATTCAATATGGAAAAGAATGAATCACTTTGGAGGGTTGTGTTCAGGAGACACACGTCGCTTGGTGGCAAGAAATTAGAAATATGATACAAAGTAGGCAAAAGAAAAAAAACGTTGCAATCAAGGGGCCAACCTGATCTAGATTAGGTCGGAAGCCAATTAGTCTGGTAAAGAAGTCAGCTGAATTGAAGTCAGACACTTATGGTCGTTTAGGGAGCTTGGCTTGGCTAGTCTTAGGCTATCTTCTAGAATAAGACTTCAATGATAAGTAGGAGCATGTCTGATACGTGTGAGGATCTTATAGATAGGTCGATAGCAGATCAGTTCGGAATAGGGATCCTCATCTTGGCTTTGGTTTCGAGCTAATATTCTTCATGCGAGTCCTTGGAGTCCTCCAACTTGGCTATAAATGATTAGTCTAGGGGGTAGATTCCTATCAAGAAACATTATGATTCAACTTAATCAAACATTATCTTTAACTGAATAATCATAAAGGTTATGATTGGGCATAGTATGAATCATTGAGTGATTAAGATAGGATTTGTCCATCTCACTATGAGATAGATATCTCTAGGCCCCTCGATAAGTGAGACTAAAAAATGCATGACTGTACTTAAATGAATTGATAGTACAATCAATGTCATTTGTCATATTAGTCTACTTGGAGATCAAGAAATGATAAGGATTGAACAATATAAGGGTGGCATTATCTATGCCTTATGTTCAATCTAGATATCATGTGACAAAAGGATTATGACATAAGTTATAGATTAGGTAAAGTCGGATCATCGGCCTTTGCTTAATTTGGGTAGACATAACGTCTTGCTAAAGGCCACTTATGTCTTATAGGTCTAAAAGGAGTTCTTAAGTCTACTACCAACATTAAGTATACCTATAGGGTCATATACAAAGAACAAATAGAATAAGAAATGGCTTTCTTTTTATTAAACCTAACAAGAAGTATTAAAACATTTATTAATCTTAATGATTTAAGAATGATAAATAATTATGTTTATTTTTTTTTTGAAAAATAATAAATTATGTATTTTATATTATTAATATCCTTTAATATCTTACTAAATCTCATATTATCTTCTAGAAGATATTTTTGTTGGTCTATATATAGATATAGACATCTCTCTATTAGGGTTATGCTAACGTTATATCGTCAACATTAGACCCATAGAGAAACTCTACGGACAAAAAATACAGTATGAAATGTGAGAAATTGTGTGGGTTTCCTACATTCATTTTTAGTGCTAGCACACTATAGTTTATTTCAATGTGTTTGTTCAAGTGTAGATACCATAAAGTAGGCTTATGAGATCATAGTGCCTACAATCCCCATCACTAACACAACCTAGATTCGCATAAGGTAAAAGAACTTCATTCATATTAATTTAATTTACCACATATATCCACCAACATTTAGGGATTCAATTTTATTTGAAAAAAAAAAAAGAAAATTTACTGTAAAAGAGATTTTCAAATCCTTAAATCCCAACATCTTGACCCCTATACTAAACTCTATAGTCATCACTTATAATCCAACGTTCTCGACAATCTTAGGTGTGATAAAAGAATGAGTCACTATCGTATCAAACAAGGTATATATGGGTATACTAGAGACATGGATATTCCTTGAACCAATTTGCAATTTTTATCTTTTAACTTCTTAAGTAAAGGGTATCTTTTAGTTCTTTAATCACTTTTTATGGTCTTTTATACTCTATCAGGTGTTACAAATCTATAAAGGAGCAAATAGAAAGGGTAAATTTAAATATCTATAACAAGTCCTACATCAATAGCATCTCCTTCCTCAATCTCTACAACAGTCTCATCATCACCATTCTCTACATAATCCCATTCACCCTCTAAGTTATTAACTCTAACATGCATGGGTATGCATACTCTAACGTGTACTGGTCCTAGCCTACTTATCTATCTTCGGGCTATTGGGCAACTTGGAAGTACCGTGTGGGGTGAGTTGGCTAGATGCCCTATCTTTCTCTATGGATAATTAAGGGAGATGTTCTCTATCTACTTGTACACAAAATTGGTCATAGTAGCTCTCTTGGGATACTTAGCTATGCGATGACTACCATCTTCACAAAGGAAACACTTGTGTTGAAGTTGGGGGCATTCTCTCAAGTAATATGTTGCCTTACGTTTCCAACTTTTCGCTATACCCGAACCTAGAGCAACTGGCCTCAACTGTCAATTGTGGATCTATATAATCTTTTTCCCTTTCTTAGAAAGACTCGATCCCTTAAAGGGTCTCTTTCCAAATATGTTCACCTTGTGCCTCTCACTCTTGTCCTTAACATCCTTAGCACTTTTAATAGTCCTGACCATCTCAACTGCTTCTCTAAAATCCCTAGGTTAAAACTTACACACTCATCACCTGGTCTTAGAATCCAAATCTTTGATAAACACTTGGGTCCTTAACTTGTCACTAACTTGAAACTCTTCATCAGCAAATTGAGTAATCTGTTAAATCCAAACTCGTACTTATCCAGAGTATAGTTGCCTTCTAAATGGATATAAAAGCATCAATGTACTACAACCTCAAGGTCTTTAGAAAATAATTAGATATAAATCCTCTCCATAACACTTCCCACGTGATTAGACCTTTGATTGTCCTCTTCTTAGCTTCGCACTAAGTCTTGGCATGAAGCCTTAGGATATAAATACCATAGGTAATCCTCAAGTGATGTAGAACCTTAAATGCCTCAAAAGTTTGCTTAATTTGCATGAGTTAATCCTCAGCTTCTTTGGGGTATCTTATAACCTTATCAAAATAGTTAGTGCACTTTATAAACTCTAGTATCATAGGCCTCTAAAGCCTGGGATCTGAGGTATCTATAAGGATTATGCACCTATGCAACAAAAGGCAATGGTGGTGGTGGCACCTCTTTAACTGGTACAGGAGATAGAACATGAGCTGAAGGTGTCTTGTCTCTCTCATGGAAAGCTCTCAGCATTTCTTATACTTCAACTAGTACCTCCTTTGTGTGGTCCCTTTGTGGAACCTGTACTGGTAGATCCTCTAGATGATCCTTTGGGAATTGCCTTAATGGTAGTCTCCTCTAGCCCCTCCCATGCCTAATGCTAGAAAAAATTTAAGTAAACTCATAGTAGAGAAGCCTCTAATTTGAACTATAAGATTAGATAATAGAAAGCATGTATACACCAAGTAAAACAATACCTCCTTTTTTTATTAATTTCAGTTAATCATGAGGTTACAATAGAAAAAGTAGTGACTTCTAGAGAGGGAAACTCCACTGATACTACATCTAAACATATGAAAGTTTCATAGTAAGTTCCTAAGAACATAATACTACAACTCAAAACATATGCTCATGATAAGTACATCCAAAACATGGTAACCTCAACTATGACAGCCTATCTAATTACTAGATCAATGGGTCGATAATCAAACCAACCCCAACACTGTTTTTGTCCTCCAAATCATTAAATCCTATAAAATTATAATCGTCAAAATTGTCTCCATTTGAATCCATACTAGAAAATGTAGAAGGCTCATAGTGCTCATCTAAATCTAACTAATCCTCATCTTCTAGATCTTATATTACAAGTGGTAGAGGCTCGAGCACTAGCCAATCTATAAGCATCTCTACCTCACTATCTCTCGGCTCCATTAGGTAGTCTATGTAGACAATTGGTACAATAGGTAGCATAATCTATGGTGGATCCTCCTCTTAAGGGAAGTCTTAGCAACTAGGTTTACCTTCATTGGAGTTAGGACTAGAGTCTCGAGAACCTACTCTACTGACTAGTCATCCTCATCTTTAAACAATGGTGGAAGCCCGTAATCCAACTCCACCTCCTTCCAAAGAATGTCTATGACCTAATTAATGTTAATCCCCAATAAGGTTAGATGATCACCTTGATGGGCTCTAACAAAGGCAACCTATTTCCAACTAATCTCTATTAACTAAACATTAGTGCCAGCAATGGATAGTTGTTGCTAACCAAAAATGCTAACTCCAGTATTTATCCAGAACGGCCCGTTAACCAAGACTTGTGCTTAAGTACGAGAATGAGCTTGATGTTTCTATAGATCGGGTGCTAGAGATCCATGAGAAACTCCTCATGTTTAAACCCTTAGTGATCCATTAGTTTACCCCTCCATTAAGGCAATGCCATACTTATGCTGCGAGTCTCCCCAATCAGAGTAAATTCTTCACATAGCAGTTGGAGGCGACAATGATAATCTAAGAGAGTCTCTCCTTCCTCCATATGGAACTCAAGCCATTACTCCATAAGAGTCCTGAAATTACCCTAGAATACTGAAATTTCTTAATTTTATGGTTTCATTATTCTATTGAATAATAAGTATCATTTTATATCTCTTAACTCAGTTCTACCCCTCTCTACTTCACTAGGCTGACTTCATATTATGTCTAGGGTCAGTTTTTATTCTTTTTTAACTTCATGCTTTGATACCACCTCAATATTATTACAACCCGAAGGGCAGCCAGGTTATGATGATGCCATTGTATGCTACAAGAAGATTCAAGGCCACCGCTACTAATCAAGAACCTTCGTTGTACTACATTAGGCATCATCACAACTCTAGCATCTACTGGAGAGACTAACATAAAACTAATATCAAACCAATTAATTAACAAGTTACTATATGATACTAGATAACATAAAGAGTGAGGTAATTAGTTTCCCCTTAATTATGTTTTATAGACCATGATAAAGTACTAGTAGTCTAAGCTACTACAAACCTTTAAGAAAATTATAAAACAAGACTAAAGAGTCCAAACACATCATAAATGTCCACTCGTACTCTCATCTTCCTACTGACCATCCTAAAGCTTGTGATACTAATCTTATACATCCATTAGCTCGACTCTAGCCATAACTCGTGCTTCAACAATAAACTATAAGGTGGTAAACAACAACAGGTTAGTGAGTAACCTTCCTCTCTTACTAACAAACAATTTTCAAGCAAGTTATTTAAATATGCATATGTAATGTAGTTAAGCATATGAAATGCAGACATGATACATAGCCTAACAACAACAGTGTAAAGCACGGTTTTATACCTACCATTACTTAGGTTAGGAAATATTTAGGTATGTTAGGACCTAAGTCTCTACATCTATCGTTCGGTCATATATCATCTTCTCTTAGTAGACTCTAAGTAGCGAACATGGATCAACTTTAAGTAGAGCGTGGCAGTCCTCAAAGCTAAGTAGATCCCAAAGGTCATGGTAAGCACATGTCATACGAGTACGTCTTATGATACAACAATAACATAACATAAATATAGATCCAACATTTATGATCTCCCACTTCCTTGCATAGTGCTAAAGCCTTTTACATTTAATACATAAATATGCATTGCATGACCAATTATTATTAAGGTCGATAATTATTATTCTAGTTCACAAGTGACTAACCAAATATATGTGACAAATACTCCAAGGCCCTACTTACTAATGCAAGAACCTATTCTTAGTTCATATATATTATTGTATCTTAACAAGAAGATACAATCAATCCAAGAACATGCAAATAACCTAACCCTTAGCATAATCATTTCACATAAATAATTTAATCAATGCTCTATACTACAAGCACAAACAAGATAAGATAGGAGTCAGTATACCCACTCAATCATAACATCTAGTAGCCTTTGTAATCCTCAATTGAGTCAATCCTTAGGTCTACGTCACCTGAAAATTGTAATTAAGTATTTAAGTATTGTATCTTAGTTTACCTAGTTAGCTCTTGTTGTCTTAAAACTTCTATTTTTATTGTTTTCATATTTTGATGGTAACTCTTTCATTTCAAGTTTATTTTTATTGATCTTATAGTTTTTTTTTTCATTGCTTTTTAGTGCTCTTTCATTTAGTGAAGTCCTTTTTAGGTGTTTGGAATTGTAAGGTCTCTATTTAGGTCCATCAAGCTCGCTAATTAATGGGCTAGTTTGACAATCTAAGGGTTTGGGCTTAGCTTTGGCCTTTGGGCCTTACATATGACTTGTTAGGCTTTTATTTAAGTGTTTTAAGATGAATTTTCTACCTAATATATTAGCTTTTAATTTAGGCCTCTATATTACTCTAATGTGCTTAAATGGGGTCTTTCACTAATTTAAGGCCTTAGTTAGTTAAGGGCTTATAGAGGGTTTTTTGTATGAGCCTTTTATATTTTAATTAATGAGCTTTTCATTTTGAGTATCATATTTATTCACATCTTTTTAGGGCCTGAATTTTAATTCTTTTAGACTTTTTTGGGCTTGTTTTGCACTTTAAGGCCCTAAGGCCAACTCCGTTCATCCTTTTAGGCCTAAGCCCACTTTATACTCTAAGTTAGATTCAAATTAACTAAAGTTCTAGATTTGGTTCTTTACTTTCATGAAGCTTCTAACACTATTCTTAGGGTTACAATCATTAACTAAGCTAGTTTAAGCCATTAAAGCATTATTATCCTACTTAACTTAGTTAATTATATCCTAAATCAAACTTAAAATTAAATAATCAATCATTAAGATAATAAAGAAAGATTTCCAAATTATTAGGCCTTTCATAAGTGGTAGCTAAGTTGGTGTTCCTAAGGCTGCTCTTACACTTTCATTATGTCATTCATTTTTATGTATTTCTCCGACCAAAATCACATTTTTACTTATAGCAAATTGAATTTTCTACCCAACATGATGAAAGCAAGTTGGAATCTGAACATGAAGGTAGTGGCAAGCTTGAGAAGTTAATGCTATTAGACATTTCTTATTAACTTACTTCTAAAACCTAATAGCTACTTGACTATACTACATTTCGATGCTACTAAGCATAGTTTATGCATTATCTTAACTCATTCCATATTACATTACTCAAAAACTATAGAATATCCAAGTTCATGTATGTGAGTGTGTTTTGAAGTGTGAAGAACTTGCATAAACCTTAAGGAAAAACTAAGGAAAATATGGCTAGATAACTTACTAGAGTTGAGTGTATTAGCCTCTCTTCTTCCTAGGTGTGTCGTGACTTTATGTGTATGTGTATGTCAACCTACTAAGGGTGGATGTTAGGGTGGTGTATGGCTTGGTCGATGGTGATTTGGTGGTGTGTTGGTGGTGGAAATGTAGTCGATGGTGGTTGTTGTAATGGTGATAAATGGTGGTAATAGAGTAAGATTTTGGAGTGGTTTTTTAGAGAGATTTCGAGAGTGATTGTATGAGATGAATGAGAATGGAAATGAAAGAAAATCGGGTAAGGGGAATGAGGGTGGCCAGCATGGAACAGAGAAGGAATGGGGTGACAAAATAGATTGCTTTTGGGTGCATAGTACATGGTCTCCACATGTACCATATACTTTCATATGATTTTGACCCTTTTGGCATAATCTTATCTTGAAGGATAATTTTCCTTAATCCAACTAACTAATCATCTTGTCTTTTATCATTAATTATCATTATCTTGTTGTTAATTAATATATAGTGGAGGTTGGTTAGGGTTTAGGTGTAATTAGGGCGATTAAGTACAATTGAGTCTAATTAAGTGTATTAGATGCAATTAGCGAAATTCTAAGGTTGTTGTTACATTTTATTATTTTAATTTATTTAGTTTCCATATTCTACATGTACACCTAAGGTTTTCTTATGAATTTAGGTCCATCTATAATTATTGATTTGTGTATACTTTTAATACTTAGGGTTTTAGGAAATCAAAGTACTTATTTTATACATAACAAATGATTTTTACTACTTGAATTAGTTTTTGTCAATACTTTAGGGTTTTTAGGAAATTTTTAGGGCTTCTTAGTCATTTTAGGGTTTCCCACATGTTAGGATTTTTAGGGTTTTAAGCATATAATTAGGGTTTTAGGGTTAAACTTACTTTAAGGCTTTCTGTCTTCTTATTTAGGGTTTTTGACTTAATATTTAAGGTTAAGTTATCTTATTTAGGGTTTTGATTCTTATATTTCTATAGGGTTATTGGGATTAGCCATTGACTCTTTCTCTTATCTAGCTTCCAATTATGCTCAAAACCCATAGGATTTACAAGCTATATGCTGGATTTTCTAACCACTTCACGTTATTATTGTTAAGTCAGGTTTTAGCAACACCTTATTGCATTGCTAGGTTCCTGGACCTTGGTTTATGTACATATACTCGATTGAATTTAATCAATCGGATGAGTTACTAGGTTAGGCTAGGACATTGATGTTGATGCATGCCATGTAGATAAGTATGCCATATACTTGTTATATTTGCATTGCTTGGTTAGGTTAAAAAATATTGTAATTAAACGGGTAACCGATTATGTGGCTGTGATATGATGCCGTTTGTATTGTATTTATTTATCTACTTTCACTCATCTTATAATAAGCCAAGAGGATGAGTTATCTTACTCTCAGGTAAATGATGAGTTAGATTGGGCTTCGCATCATAAAAGCAAAAAGACTTTGAATTATAATAAGAGGTGTGTCCTTAGAAGCAGCTATTAGTTGTAAGATACGATCAAGTCCTTATAAGCAATACTCATTTTTGTAAAAACTCCTGCTGTTGTTTGTTATATTAAATAAGAAGTGATTTGGTGTCATATGTTATTTGAAGTGGAATGATAGGTCGATTACAATTTCTGGCTTATCCTTAACTTATACTTGGCAATAACAAATTGTTTTCAGGTATCAAAAGTTTCGAAAAAAATTTTAAGTAGTTGCTTAGAAGCTAAGGTGTTATGAGAGATGCCATTATGTCCACATATGATCTAGTACCCTAACTATATATTTCAAAATATATTATCTGCTTTTTCAAGCAACAAAGATTCATGTCTTGCTTACTACTTTTTCCTCAAGCATTTATGCCATCATCATTTATTAACATAAAATTGAAATGTAAAAATTAAAAGAGATTTCAAAAAACTATAACTTTCTACAACTTATGTAAAATAGATTTCAAAAAACTATAGATATACTTTTAGTAGTTATAAAAAAAAAACTTAAAATATATTATGAAAATAAATAAATGAAGAAATTAAAATCTATTCCAAAAAAAAGAGATCTATAATAGAACATTCATTGAAAAAGGATAAGTAGAGTCAAAATTAATTTTTTTCCATTATTATTATTTTTTTGAAAAAAAGTGATGAATTAAATAGTACTAAATGTCTTAATTCATTTTGAGTTATTCATGGTATAAAATTAAGTATATAGTTTTTCTTATAAATTTTTTATTAAAGTTGAAACTCCAATAAAAGCTACTAGGGGAGAGAGAGAGAAAGACGAAAACAATTGAAATAGGATAGGGATGATTTAATGCCTTAGTAATTAATGAGATAATAGAAGTTTAGTTACCATAGTTTTATTTTTGGCCATTCAACTCATATATGCAATGTTGGGAAACTAAGTTAAAACATAAGTTTTTATGAGTTTGATATGTAAAATCAATTAAAAACGTAAATTTTTATAAGAAAATAATTTTATACACAAGTTAATTTGGAAGAGTCTCTTAAACTCATAGAATCGCAATGATAGAATCATGATTTTAACAACTATAAATTTACCATTTATGTAATATTCATTATTAGTCCATTTTTTATCTATCTGGTATCGAAAAAAAAACCTTCATCTTCTAACTTATAAGCATTTTAATTAACATTATTACATATGTCAATTTTATGAATAAGGTGGGCATCTCTCTTTATTCAATTATTATATGGTTAGTTTGCATTTGGTTTCAACAATACAACCATGTCAAAGTTCTCATTCATTAAGGGCATAATCAATAGTAGAAATTTTCTTCTCATTGTCGAAATATAGCTTGAAAATGAGACATTTTAGAGTATAATGTGGTCTTTTAAAAGTTGAAATTCCTAAGCTCTACCTTTGGATTTATCCAATCAAATAAGAAGTGAATCTTTTGTGTAAACATTAAACTTAAAAGTGCATGTGAGGTCTTTACCTATGGACTTCCATGAGGATGCTCTCTAACAATTGGAAGGTGAAAAGGATGTAGAAGAATTATTCTCTATGAATATGTTTCTGCATTAGGAATATGTCTAAGTAGAGAACTAGGGTTTCCCCATTTTTTTTTCTATTGATGCATTTTCCATTGATTCAACATTGAATTATAATTATGTTGGGAACTCTTTTTGTCCCTATAAAATGGTTATGAAATATCGTGAAAAGTACTTTGAAAATCCGCTATGTTTTAACTAAAAGCTAATCCAAGTATGCCATAGTTTAATTGAGTTTTTAAGAGCCTAATTGTACACTAAAATTCAATTAAGTGCTATATGTTTAATGAGTCACTTAAGCACTTTATATGTTCATTGTTGGACTAACTAAGACATTTTTGTTAGTATTTCCTATTAGCCTTAGTTTCTACTAGTATAGTGTATTAAGTTTATGAGGTTAGATGGGCTAGCATTTGATGGACTTAATAAGCTAGAGAGTAGTTAGGGAGGTCTATAAAATAAATAAAAGTGAGTAGAATAGCTAGGAGTTTGTTCAACGAGGCCACTTGATGTTTAAGTTAGTAAAGAAGATAAGAAAAACATAGTTACCAAGTATGTATGGATGACAATGCTTTCCTCCAAGAGGGAGAGACTGTATTATCTATAGTTAGTGCCCTGTGTTTTAGTTAACTCATACCCTGCAACCTAAGATTAGGGCTCAAGTTGGATAAGATTTTTTGACATAGTAGAGGAATGTTTATGTTTAGTACCCTGTGTCTACTATCTTGCATTTAATGTTATAAGGGTATTGTATGATGTGGCCATGTACACGTTTGAGTAAAAGCCTCTTAAACATTGTATTACATTTAATGCTGTGTCGTTCAATAAGACCATGTGGATGCTCCTATATTGAGGTGTATATGACCTAAGAGTTATGGGAGCAATGCCTATTCTTAGGGACTATTAATGAGGAGCTGGCTTCAAAAGAGGTTGGTTTGAGTATTTAAAAGCTTAGTTGAAGGCTTAAGGAAGTCAGTCTTCACTTAAGGGCTTATGCCTAAACTTCACCAAGGCTTAAAGAGGTTAACTTAAGTCTGGGAGACCATATTATGTATGAATATATGTAAATGACTTATATGGAACTTGTGGAAGGTTAAATTAGATATATGAGAATTTTGAACTAAGTTTAGTATTAATTTCTTGTGCCTTAAGCTAGTGATAAGATCTAGAGAGTTTGATCTATATCTTGGAATGGTGTAAAGAGTTTTGACATAATGAACTCAAAACATGAATTGATCTATAAGTCAATCACCCTAATTTCTCTTAGATTCATGCACTCAATAAGGAAGGGTACTACTTTAAACTCATAACTAGCTCATCAAGATATAAATCCAAGTATACTTTACCTCATGTACAAATTACTAAAATAACCTGATGAATGTCATTGAGCCTAAGAGTTTATACATACTTAGCAATAACTCCTCATTTGAGATAATTTTGAGATTAAAAAAGCACTATTCTACTATTGAAGCTTTGCTCTCAATGATTGAATAACCGTCTAACAAAGAACATGCTCAATTGCTATGAACTGCAAAGTTAAGGTTTTAGAATCCCTTATCTATCATTTGTGTATATATATATATATATATATTTTCTACCACCTATCATTTGCATATTTGAGCATCTTAAGATTGTTTATTTCTCCTCCTAGTCACTCTTTCCCAATCATTCTTTTCAGATGTTATTTTCACATCACTACTTTGAACCTCATGAAGCATTAGACATATGTCATATGTACATGGCAACATTATACCAAGTGCAAATATAAATATAGAGGACTTAGATGATATATTGAAAACTTGAAAGAATATATTAAATGTTGGCATAAACATTAAGGATTTAAAATGTCCTAATCATAATATAGAAGATATAATTGACTTTTTTCTACAAATATAATGGACTACTAATATATTTAAGAAAAAATATATATTAATGAATCAAATTTTTGGGTCAAGTTCAACTAGATGATGAAATTTTCTAACATTTCAAATAGAGGATGGTGCAAATCAAGAATGAATGTTGTTAGAGTAATGTAAATAGAGGATGGTATTATGTTTAAATAGAGGACAAAAATTTTACACTAGAGTAAAACCATTTTTGTGTCTTTAACATGTCATATCACTAATAGATGAGGTCATTACACTTGAATCTTATTGTTATCTTATATTTGTACCGTTTATATGATATTCATTCTCTTGTTTTAATC
The DNA here is from genome assembly GCA_024138005.1 of Lumnitzera racemosa. NCBI lineage: Eukaryota > Viridiplantae > Streptophyta > Magnoliopsida > Myrtales > Combretaceae > Lumnitzera > Lumnitzera racemosa. The sequence goes on from JAMXBC010000007.1 coordinate 32,882,565, forward strand.
ATTAAAAAGATTCATTTCGTATTTAAACAATTAAAATATTTCATACTTTATTTGAACTTGACTCCAAATGTTGATTTTTTGATATGCAATTTCCCAATATATTTATCCTAAAATTTTTTCCAAGCAAATTCAAACCATGTATTCTTCCTATATAATGTTAAAATAATTTTTACATTGACATATGCAGCGATGAATCAACATACAATGTCATCGTTATCCTGTGGTCATAAAAGGTATTACCATCATACTATTATGTGTATTCATTGGGCCTTCTTCTTTTACTACTTTTTGACTCTTCAATATTTTGAACACCAAATCGAGGAATAATCTTTCCAAGATATTCTAATATATCTATACAAGTGCTTATTGATAGTGATTAGCCATATTGTTAGACACATGGTGCTTAGATATTGATTTGTGTACTTGATTAGTAATGCTCTTGTGAGTTGGACATTGAAGAAACATACTATGGTCTCTAATAACTCCATTGAAACATACTTTCATGCTATCGCCATGACATATGTGAAGACACCTTATTTCTGCTTGTCCCAATTTCATCTTTGGTTCAAAACCTTGATTTCGGAAAAAAAAAATGTTAGTATATGAAAATTTTTCCAAAAAAAAAGAAATGGAATAATCAAGAAAAGACTAAAACAAAAATAAATAAACAAATAAACATTAGGAAAAAATTGAACAAATTAAGAAAAACAAAAAAAAAAAATTGAATAAGAAGAAAAAAAAAGGTAAAATCCAAACAACCCAAAATATTAAAAAATTGAAAGAAAAAACCATAAAAGCATGGTGCGGTGATCCATTTGAGTTAATTTAGGGTAGAACTAATTTTTTTGTGATCTAAAACAGCTTATGGAGTTAAATTAAATACATGCGATTTGACTAAATTAGGAAATATAAAAAAAAAAAAACACATTTATTGAAAATCAATTTTCTAACCCGAGTTAGGCATTATCGTTTTGAAATATTTTGAAAATACACATTTTCAAGAGATCATGCTCAATCAGAATTAAAATAAGTATTTTATAGCCATTTGAAGTTCTTAATAAAAATTGAATATGGGTAAAAATTGAGATCCTAATTAGATAATTTTTTAAATTATTTTGTATTTATTTTTATTAGGCTTCATAATAAATTAGAGAGGAAGATTTAATTTTGAAACTCGAGGAATTAATTAGGTTTCATTTAAGGAGTGTTTAAAAAGAAAAAATAAGAAAGAATGAGTATTAGCATCAATGAAGAAAAAGAAAAGGAAAAAAGAAAAAAGAAATGAAGGTGACATGTGTCACCCGTTGTGATGTCACGTGGCACCATCCATTAGTTGGCACATGGCATCACTCATTTTGTTCCACGTCGCATATAAAAGGTTAAACTTTAACCCTCCCTTTCCCCCTCTTCTTCCTTGATTGTCAAGCAACAGCTTTGAAATAAAAATAATAACTTTCACCATATTACACTCACATTTTTCTACCCAATTTCAACATATTTTTATACATCTAATGTCATGAAACCATATGGAATTGAAAGGGAAATAATATTTTGGTTAAGAAATCTAAAAAAAAAAACAAAAAAAAAAAACACCACAATAAAAACTAATAAAAGGTAGTCTTTTAATAAATAATATTTGTACACCTTTGGAAAATTGGCAAATTGAATCTATTAAAGCAAGCTCATCACATGATTAACATCAAGAATTACTAACAAGACATGGAAGATTAATTTTTGCTATTTAATTGATAAGAATTATATCTAAAGTATACCAAAATTAAGTAAAAAAAAAAGGAAAAAAAAAAAGAAACAAATTGAATCTTTAAGATATAAAAGGATTTAATCTTCCCATCCAAAAGGAAAATTTTTTACCACCAAACATGCTTCAACAATATAAATAGAATCCTTTATTAATCATTTCAGTAAATAAAGAAGAGCCAAGAGGTACACTCGACCCCCCTAACAATCCTCCTAACAAGTTAGGGTAAAATAGGGCAACTGTCTAAGAGAGGTCATCCATAAATAGGTTGCCAACAAAAATGCCTACCTTCACAAGAATCAAAGGAAAGAATTGCAAAAATTATTGATTAAATATAAAGACTTCTTTATATTCTCACTTTAGGAATTGGTTAGGGTTTTGCTAGAAACTTTGGTTTCTTTAGAAAAACTAGCGGTGTGGAGCATGAAATTTTATAAAATTAGTTGAGGGGTTTTAAAGTTTATGAAGTTGGAAGTTAGGAACCATCGTTACTTCATCAGAAGCCACCTAAAAACCATTTGAATCGACTATCAATTCCTTGCTACATTAGGTAGGTCCTTTAATCCTTAAAAGTGCTTGTATGTTTGTTGATAAAATTGTTTGTTTAATGTTCGCTTTAATGTATAACATGGAAAAATCATTCCTATAATTTTATTTGTTCATGTTGAAATTAATTATTTGATGAATGATTTGTAAAATAATTTGTTTAATTCTTGTTTGTCCATATTAGCTGATGCATAGTTTGTAAAATTGTTTGACTCTTGTTCATAGTAAATTCAATGATTCAATATACGATTTGTAGAAAAAAATTTTGGGTGCATGTTAAAATTAATTATTTGATGCAAGACTTGTTGTAAAAAATAAATCATTAGGCTATTGCTTGATTTATTAAATAATTTGATGATGGCTTGTAAGTATGAGTTGATTAACCAATTGAATTTAAACATTTTTGTAACATAGAATATTGAACTAACTTGATATGTTGTCATATAATAAATTACTTATGAGATCCAATTAAATGATAACAAAGATCTTGATGATGTATAGCAACATTGGCACTTATAATAATATGTTGGTGTAACAAAAATTCGTAACAAATGATGTAACATGGTACAATTTGTAAAATAATAATGTGATGAATATAATAATTTAATTTTAGTATATGAAATGTACATGAAATTCAATTTGGTAATTGATATTTTTGTAAATTGATAAATGTTATGAATTGTGCCTCTTTGTAAATTATAATGCTAAGATCCATTTATTTATTATATGCAACATGTAATATATAATCCTTAATGCGATAGGTGTACTACAATATTATAAGACATGTAATTACCACTTAGGATATGATAGAATATGTACATAATATACTATTAAAGTTTTATTAACATATGATTTGAGATAATTGTTTGTTGTAATGTAAATATTTTGCTAAATATTTTCTTTTTAAAATAAAAAGAGGACTTTCATAAGAAAATGTTTTGTCACCTTAGAAAAAGTATTTTTGATAATAAAAATTCTAACTGATTTGTTTTTAAAGTTAAAGATTTCTAAGTTTTATTTAAAATTGGAAAACAAGATTTTTTTTTTACAATTGAATTAAAATGTAAATATTTAAAGTGAAAAATTTTATAACTAAAATTGACTAACCCATTAAAATTTTTATAAAATAACTTAGAACTATATGAACTTAATCTCGGCTAGTAGGTACGCAAGTACTTTGAGCAGTCTTAAAAAAAATAATAATAATTTTCCCTTATTAAGCCTTTTTTTTTAATTTTGAAAAGGATTAAAAGAATTAAAGGTTCACTTACTTATTTATGGATCTTTTATGACAACTCTATTGGGATTTAATATGTTAACCTTCAATCATATTTTTTGTGGTTTCCTTCTTGTCTAAAATCTTTCCTTTTTCTTTTTTTTTTTTTTTTTAGAAAAGCCTATGAACCAATAGTCTAAAATAATGCCTATTCACCCATAAGCTTTGATTTCACTATTTTCCAAACTTAGTCAGTTGATGACTCCACGTTTCAAATATACATATTTTTAAATCGAGCTTTTCCAAATCTAATGGAGAGATTTATATTAGATAGGTTGGGCTAGGTATAAGTTAGGTTAGGAAAAAAGGGAAACTAAATTTTTAGCTTGACAATGTGTTGAAATAATGTAGCTTTGCATATTATTAAAACACTTTAATTGAGTGGACTGAACTTAAGTTCCTCTCATTGGTCATGGATTAGAAAACAAAATACCTAGATGATGAAAGAAAAGCAATGTTATAGAAAGAAAGTTACAAACAAGATCATTCTTCCTTTTCTCTTTAACAGAATTTCTAGTTGATAGATCTATTCAATAAATTGCTTCAACTAAGCCAACTTTGCTTTCTATCAAGTAAACGTTGAGTACTCATCATATAGACAAGAATTGAGGAGAAAGTGTAAAAAGAAGTATATTGAAGATCAAATTTTAAAGGTTATATATAGATATGGTTCCCTACTAAGGCAGAAGCATTGAATAGACAAATTGTTATAGGGCAAGTAAGCTAACAATAGATGACACTTAAAAGTGTCGTGTAAGAAGGAAATAAATATCAAAATGATTTATATGGCAAACATTGGATGAACTTAGGGAGGAAAGTTATGAGAGTTGAGAAGCAAATTCACTATTTGAGAAAATAAAAACATTTATGGTACAAGAATGGACTATTTTCTTCATATAAACTATAAGTCCATTTATAGACCACACATAAACCAAGGGTGTAATACATTCACATTAAACAATAAAAGAAACAAAATAGATTGTATTAGATAACCTACTCAATCGCTATGAGGTAATGGTTGGTAGTAGTTGGCTATCTTCTATTGGCTGATTACATGGTGCCTTGATACATTCTAGTTTACTAGATTTTGGCCTTAGTCAACCAGTATAAGTCGTGAATCACACAAAGCATTAAATTTTGACTTGATTTCATATCTTACAACTTTCAGTGCATATAATACATATATGAGCTAAACTCTTAACCATAGTTATTAAAATTTTGAGTGAACTCACATGCATCTATAAGTTTATAATTTTATAATATTTTTCTTAGTTAAAATGAATACAAAATTATTTTCATATGAACTTTTATTAATATATATATATATATATATATATATAGGTTTAGTGCACAATTTCACAAGCTTATAATTCCATATGGTTTCACTTATCCAATATGTGTTAATCCTTGGTAAAATCACGAGTTTGACAATTTTACTTTTAACAGTTCGTTTAATTAGCTAATTATTACAAAAAGCATATAAATGTGTACTTACTACTTTAACTTATCTATTGTACTTAACAACTACATCATAAATCCTTCGATTTTTATTGCATTATTTTTTTTTCCTTCTCCTAAAATTCAATTTCATTGATTTGATTCTTCATTCATCAAATCCTATATTGTTGATAATTGTATTTGGTAGATATAGAGAATACTACAAATAATTTAAGCTAGCCCCTAGTAGCTTTATCATTACCTTTAGCATTTTTTACATTGATTTCATGATAACCCCTACCATTCCATATGTAGTCACCTTTATATGTGTCAATCCTCTTACGCTTGCTCCTTGATTTTCCAAGTTGGAGTAGGCATATGCATGGCACGACAAACAATATTGTAACAACTCGACTAGGTCTATTAACACAATTAAAATTAAAAAGATCTAATATAAACAATTGTTCATAGAACATATGTTTTAAGTCTTTAAATTTGTAAAATCCATCTAAAAATGATGAGCTAATAACCCAACATGAGCTATAAGTACATAGGTGTATAGTGCTCATGTATCCCATCACTTTTGCTAAAACTCAAATTGTCTTTTCTCTTCTGACAACAAACGGATCTCCAATCACTTCCTCAACCGTAAAATACATCAATCTAACACTCACTCCATGACTTGAAGCCTTAACTTCACAAAATAAAATTACACTTGGCTCCTCATTTCAACTTCTCACTTAAAACCATAAGAATAAAACGTTGAGAATGAAACAAACATTTACTTACTTGCAAGATCATTGCAGGGCGCTTCAAATGCAAGACCTAACAAAATCTTCGAATTTAAATCCCAAGAAAGAGTCTTTAAACCCTTCTCATGAGAGACATACAAAAGACATTGACAAAAACCCCTAACTTACTCCGGAAGCTTTTTCTTCAATCGATGTCAGTAGTACTCTCCAACAAAATTGTGAGTAATTTCTATTTTTCCCCAAACCCCATTTGAATAAATAGCAAGAACCACAAAATCTTGAAAAAACTTTGCGAAAATATTACCTTGATTTCGAGTGTTGAGTTGGGACGAATGAGTGAAAACTACGCAAATGGAGAATGGAGAGTGAGAGAGGAAGAGAAGGAAAAGGGGGAGTTAAGGGATATACTAAGCCATGTCACAAACTTAAGCACAACACAAACTCATTAAAGGGCCATTATTGGGTCAAGCAATCGAAACTGAGAAAAGAACTGCATTTGAGCGAAAAATGATATAATGATGGGTCAACAAGGAGTTTAAACAAGGGGAAAAGACAAGCATGCTATTGGCACTAAAATGGATTTAGAAAAAATTCCTTTGGTTATAAAATTACTTCACAAAATCTTATTTTTAATAGAAACTTGAGAGTGTAAATTCTTTATTTATCAAATCCTATATTATCGATCACTGTATTAAGAACAAATAAAAGTAAAACTCATTTAGGTGGATTTACAGACTATTATGAAATTATTTTCAAACCACTTAAGCTAGTTCCTAGTAACTTTATCATTACTTTTAGCATTTTCCACGGTGATTTTATGATTAACCCTACCATTCCAAATGCAGTTATATTTTATATGTATCAATCCTCTTAGCATTTCTTGATGGTAAGTATTCGAATGTTGTATTTAACATTTGGAGTTAAATACAATTTGTGTACAAGTATTAACTTTTGGAGAATTCTTATTGATTGTCATCGTTTGCCGTGTTAGTCATCGCATAGCCGCCTTTGCTCATTGATTTTCCAAGTTAAGTATATATATATGCTTAGATGGCTCGACAAACACAATATTGCGACAATTCGATCAGGTTTATTTAACACAATTAAAATAAAAATAAAAAGATTCTAATATGAACCAAATAGTTCATATGTTATATGCTTTAACACTAAATTTGCAAAATCTTCCTACAAATAATGGGCTAATAAATCTGGGAAAAAAATTTCATTAGAATACCCGTCGTACTTGTCACATTATGCGATAAGTCATCATGTACTAATGCTAAGCAACTACATAGCTGCATGTGTATGCTGGCATGGCATGAGGAAAAGATTCAAATTTGGTACATTTAAGGTTATCAAACTAGTAATTCTATGTAGAATTGTAGAGAGTTAGTTGAAACAAAATATAAAATCGAAACGTAAAAACGTAAGTTTTTATAAACTATATAAAATAATTTTGAAGAACTATAGAGATACTTATAGTAATTGTTCAAAACTTAAAATACATGATAGAAATTTAGAAATAAATAAATTAAGTTCTTTTTTCATAAAAAATTCTTAACATTATATAATTAAACATATATGGAAAAAGAACAAATAAAGTCAAAACTAAAATTTTTTCATTATTTTCTTTTGAAAAAAAAACATAATAAACTAAAGAGAATCAAATATTGCAAGTCATTTCAAGTTATTGATAGTATAAACTGAATTATATAGTTTTTTTGTAATCTGAACTATTAGAACTAAAACCTAGTTGAAGGGTATGAACATAAAATAAGAGATTAAGAGAGAGAAAAAGAGAAAAATAAAATAAAAATAAAATAAGATAGGAAAGATGATGTGATGTCCTAATAGTCAATAGCTTATAAAAAGCTTAGTTGTTTTTTTTTTTTTATTTTTTAATTCATTCAATTTAAATATGTAAAATCAATAGACTTGATTAAAAACATAAATTTATACAAAATTTACATATAAACTCGATTAAAAACGTAAAATTCTATATAAAAAAGAGTTTATACATAAGTTAACTCAGAAGAAAATTCTAAAATCATAAACTTGTAGAATCCCATGGATAAAATCATGATTTTAACAATTATTGATACGTCAACATCTAACAAAAAAGGTGAGGTAATGCAAAATCTTTCCGAACCACACATCTATATATGCAATTCTAAAGAAAATTTTTGTCTAAAAATTAATTTACTAAATTTTGTATTTTGTTGTTATCATATGTTACGAATCAAAAGAAAAAGGAGATTGCCATCAGTCATCTATCAAAATAGATCAGTTTGTTTCAGAAAAAGTTTTAATAATACTAACATATCACATAAATGAATTAGTGATATATAAATATAGATAAAATTTTATAAATGAAACTATAAAAAACTGTTTTTTATCTTTTATATTTTAAAGTATATTCTATCATTAATATATAGTATGTGATTTGTCCACACATATGATATATTGGTATCATTAAAACTTTTTTCGTCGTTTCCTCCTTCTCTAGTAGTTGTAAAACGCTAATAATTGGGCAAGAAAAACAAAATAGAAGAGAGAAAGTAAAGAGATTCTCCAGACTTCGTGGGCATATGTTAATGCTTCTTTTTGTACAATAGAAGCGATAGTAGGGTGTTGTCAGTAACTAAATAAAAGGAATTTGGGTTTGGAGCAGTGCACAAGGATTCTTATGTACCACCCCACTTTACTTTTACAACCAAATAAGGGAGAATCCAAGTGTAGTCGGGGAATTTTTCTTTAGGATTCTGAGTGGGCATTGCACTGTGAAAGGAATATCGAGGATATTTTAATGGTTGACTTTTACTTCTATATGTATAAACTTTCGGGACTACAAAAATATCATGTGTTAAGTTGACAATAGAATGGAAATTTTAATATTCTAGAGTAAGATTTAATAGTCCTTAACTAAAATTAAATGAATTAATTATAAATATTTCACGTGTACTGCACTTAATAGTATACTCTTTGTTGCCGGTCTATTTTGGCTCTAGGCTTCCAAGCTCAAACTTGGCCCATCAAGCACATTCGAACGTGGAGAGGGTGGGAAGCTTAGATGCTTGATATGGCAACCAAGCCTCTTTCCCATAATCTCTTAAACTATTTATATAATGTTTACAAAATCTATAAAAGTAAGGTGGGGGTGGAAACCCTAAGTTTGGACAAGTTCTCATTGACTAAGACGGATAAGTAAGTCGCAAATATTGATTGTCTTCCACTAAACTTTAGAGAGGTTAATGTAATTTATATTTTTAATTGACATAAATTGTTTTCTGTAGTTATTCAAAAAGTTAACATAATTTAACTTACGTTATTGGCCAGTTGATTTGTGTATTTCCAATGAACCGACATCCAAAGAAAGCGGACCAATCTTTGTTTTGCTTTACTCAATGTTTTCATATTAAAGGAATTAGTCACTATGTATAATACAGTAGAACATTCATTAGGTTTGATTAACAATTTTTTTGGGTTTTATCAGGGCACGTATAACTTAGTAGCAAATTTATTAATATGAATATTAGTTTATAGTCTATATAGGATAGACTATGTTTAATTCTCTTTCTTTAACAGTTCTAATTATAGTTAAAGAAGAGAACAAATTTGAAAACAGAATACAATTTCATGCATTTCTGACAGAAAGGTACTCAGGGTTAGATTTCCAGCAAGTATTACTTATGCTTCTCATTACTTTTTAGGCCACGCTTAATAATCCGTTGAAGGTTTTAATAAGGATATTTTGTCCTATTGTTCATACACATCTATGAATAGGAATTGTCCGCATGTCAGCCTAAGGAAAGTAATTATATTGGTTTTGGATTCAAGAATCGAAGCAATTATCTACTATACAGAAACCAGCAAAATGGATCATTGGACGCGGTCAAGCGCTAAATCATTTAAACCATCACATGGAGCTTTTCTCTATCTGTAAGGGGGTGCCTATTTTTACGAATTTTTCTTCTTTTTTTTTTTCTCAAGGAATTTTTTGATATTTTATTATAATAAAAATTTTGCAATTATTTGATAATATCATGGTAATCTCATGAGATCATAAGTAGTATTGGTTTTCAATAGTCAGTAATAGTGGGAGACCACCATAGCAACCAAACTTGATAAGTGAGGGTTAACAATGACGGAAGATACCATCAAGACTGAGGACGGTAACTTTTGCTTTTTAAGTTTGGAATTATTTTATCCATTCTTCGGCAGATATTTTTATGATATTTAATCACCATCTTAGGCCACAATGACGTCCCTTATTTCTATCTTCACATGTTGTTAAGCGTCATTAGTAACCACATTACTTTGAGATTATTGTGTTTAATGTTTGATTATTCAAATTTTTTTATTATATTAGTAAACATCGGAAAAAGATCCTATAAAATTGTTTCCACGGATCAAACATTTCCTATGATGTTTCGAATAAAAATGGTGAAGGCTAAAGAGTAGAGCATCTGCTCTTTTGTTGTATATGTGCAATTGTTATAGATACTATCCACTCACTCGTCCATGACATTAAAAAAATTTTGTGCCTCGGAGCTACCATCCAATTTTCTAAACCCTTTAATATGGGTCAAAAGGAACATAATTATGTACTCTGGAAAAGCCTAGAGAATTAAACGATTTGGAACTGTCAGGGCTTGTCACATATAAACTTAGTGTTGGGTTCTCTTCAAGAGATTCTTCTTGGTGCAATGCAAACCAATGAGTTGTGGGTCCTAGAGTTTCCATGCTTTAATTGGAGCCAACCCTCCAGAACTGTAGGAGAAAATAAAATAAAATGTCTGACATTCCATTTCCATCAGCGCCATCATTTCCATGAGAAGACTACTTCACCAATCACCTATATAGATTCTAGACAATGATATTTTGTGTTATGTTTCAATTGTGAGAGATGATGCCTCTACCTTTTCCAGCAGCCCATACTGACTAGTATATAGTCATAGCAACTATTCCACTAGTAAAAATTTTTTTTCGCACTTATTAAACTCAAGCATAAGTTCAATCTAATGCATACATTGCAAAAGTCCCAGGTATACTTTGGGTGTGACAACTCCTTGTAGATACAACATCCTTTTAGTATTGAATTACCAACGAAAAAATATTTAATAGATATTATAAGTTATATGTTATATATACATAACGTATAAATATTAATAATATATTAACACAAATATTGGTGATATAAATAGTTTTTAAATTAATTATTAAACATAATTTGTATTCAATATATATATCAATATTTTATTAATATTTATACATCACATATACATAATACATAATATATATTATCTATTAAATCATTTCTTATTATCAACTGAATCGCATTCTATGCTATGAAAATGACTTATACATATAAATATGTATAACAAGTTAATTAATAGAAAAACGACACATAATTGCATATCAAATATTTAGATAAACATGTATGTCAGGATAATTTGGCTTAGAAAGAACAAATCGGATATAAAGCTTAGAGTTTAAAGGCACGTCATAGTACTTTCTTTAGAGAATTTCATGTGTTTCATACAAAAATCACTAAGGCAATAGCAAAAGCAAAATTCTCTTTAGATACAATTAAGTGTACAATTTAGATAATGATTTTCCGACTTTCTTAACCACACTTGGGATGTAAAGGGCGTTATCATTTAAGTTTGTAGGAATTTTTGTTAATAAGAGAGTTTTTGAAACTCGTGACTATATCATGCATGAATTACATCTCAAACATTTCAATGTAAAAATGACTCCTAAAAAAAAGCTTAGAACCATGATCCTTGAATAATTGATTTTTGTAATTAAATTAGGAGTAGGTCAATTACAAACTCATCTAAATCATCAATCATGAATTAGAAATGATACATTAATCAGAGAAAAAGCTGCAACTATCCCGCAGGGAATCATTTTGAAAAAATCTGCATAAAGACCCCTTCATTTGGAGCTTATATCATGTCCTTCGAACAAAGTGATGATGAAGCTTTGCCTCCTGTTCGACCACTTTTCGTCCTTAGCACTTTCATATGTGCTACAAATGAAGTCCCATTTCCCACACGACATGGATTATACTTGATTGTTCATAAGACATGGGAAAACAACCGTTTCCCATTTTTGTGCCAAATTTCTGCTACAATTTTATCGAATCAATGTTCCAACTTAACGTTTGGTTTGCTACTACTTTTAACTAACTATTGGGCTTCCATTTGCTCGAAAAGTACTTCAAACATGATCTGAAACTCATAACTAACAATCTGTTCTATAATGCATAAAAATTGTTTGTCAAATGATTGCAAACTTGAGATGTATCTACAAGTGTTCTATCTTAACGAAAACACACGAAAGAAACTACTGTTGGACTCTCTCTCAACTATAGAAGTAATATTAAGGACATGATACGTGACTAATTAATCATGACTGAAACCATGGAGGCAATAGTTAATGACATAAGAATGAGATCATGTTATCACTTGGGTTATATTAATAGTGGGTGAGTCGGTCTTATGGTGAAATCCAACCTACATTAATAAGTGAGTGTGGACGGGTTAATCCCATATGAGGTACAGCTAGTCTCTTAATGCTAGCTAAACCTTTAATATAAACTTTATAGGGAAGTGAATGCTTAATGAAGTTTACATGTTCCAGACTGTACATATGTGCAAAATATTAATAATAAATACATGCATAACCGTATCTAAATATCTGCATACAGTTTTTAGCTTAGTGAGAGGCTAAAGAAACTAACCTTGCCTTAACATCATTTTTTTTTTTTTTTGGGTGCAATAAAGAATGCATTATTGGAAGAGCTAGCTACACAATAGTATTCAGGGGACGATAGTCCCAATCAACAAATAACAAGCAAGCCAAATGTGATAGGGGTTTGGAGACCCTAAAGCTGCAGCATATCCTTATCTTGCCTTGGGTGGTAACCTAGCAGGTACACATATTAGCATTGTGCATAACAAAAGAATAAAGACAAGAATCAAAATTGTTCTTAAATGAAAAATGTACTCAACCAAAATCTTGATATTCCATGCCAAGGCTCATTAAGCTAAAAACATGTCAAATACTTTCTTACTACTCATCTCAACAATGATATTGGACACAAGGTATAGCATAATAGATACAAATATTATGGAAATAAATGTGTATTATTGTAAAAGAATAAAAATACAAATGATTATAGGGTATTTATAATCTCATATTCCTAAGATAAAATAAGGAAAGTGAATAAATCCATATCCTATAAAATAAGGGGAAAAAAAAAGATGAGACAAAGTTTCTAAACTAGCAAAAGTAATCTTCTTCAGCAAATTGAACTTCCTAAAATTACCCAAACGACAAATATTTTTTGTCTTAGTAAAGTAGACTTAAACGATTCTTTACTAACATATTAAGAGCTTCGTAATTCTCCATATGCAAAAAGTATTGGCCTCCTAAACTTGACTGATGAGAATTGTAAGAATCAAAACTAAGGATCAGAGGCTTAAGCTTCTAGCCTCTTTTATTTCTGACCAAGTATACTCTTAAGCATTTCAAGTTTAACTTCTAGATAAAGTTGACTAACTTCTGACTTCTTCTTTCTTATCTTCTAATGATCTAATTGGTCCATGACTTGTAGTTCTTTTTTGTTCGCTTCAATATTCTTCCATCTCTTGCTCTTTACTGTTATGAGACATTGTCTACTTACCATAGCTTCAATATAGTCTATATACTCTCCATTAACTTATAAGGCCATTGCTTAGAGAAGACATCTACTAGAATTACTTGTAACTAAACCAATTCCACCATAGCTAGAAGAACTATCTAAAGCACCATTGGCATTTAGCTTGATGTAATCATCAACAATAGGTCTACAACAATTGATTTCTTCTCCTTTAGATGTGATCAAAACTGTTGAAACATTATGCTTATGTGCTGCAACATCTTTATATTCTAAATATTCCTTCTTTGCTGCTACTATTACTTCAACATGATTTAAGTTCATTCCCTCAAAAATAGTTTTATGTCTTCCCTTTCAAAAATTATAGATAATCAAGTATTGTGTGTGTTTTCTAGACCTTTGTTTTATGAAACGGGATAATAAATATAATTTTAAAAAGCTTGTAGACAAGAAGATATAGAGAGCATATAATTCTAAGTAATGTATGTGTTTTCTAGATGATAATGGCACATGATAGACTATCAATGTCCTTGTGATCTAAGGTATGACACCACAAAAGTGATAAATAATGCCTATGGATTTGTTTTCTCTAGAGATATCTATGTATAATACTTAATTGGTATTCAAACATTGCTAAGGTTTTTATATGATAACAACTCTAGCAACTTGAAAAGCTTGATTATTATGCTACTTGGTGTAATATTCATAACTACCATGATTGTTATAATTATATAACCATTTTTGGTAAATTGTATATACTTTTGCTCATGTTTGTTTTGGATGGTTAACCCTCTTATGTTTAATGCCCACGCAATGTCATAAGTTGTTATTGTCATAATTAAATAATTATTTTCTTTTCATTTTGTAGCTGTAAATATGTTCGCTTATGCCTGATTATGTGGGCTTAGACTCTTTTATCTTTAAAAATGAATGTTTAGTACCTTAAAATCTTTAAACCAATGGGATTTTAGACCCTATAATATTTCGTCTTAGGATAAAATAGTAAAAGAAAGACTAAATTAATGAAAACATAAATAAAAGTAAGGGCAAAATAGCTATGTTGAAGTTCAAAAGCACATAAGCACATTAGAGGGGTTTATTTTACATGATGTCAACATAAAGGAGTGTTTTTATAATATACCATAATTTTTTTCATTCAAACCAAGATCATCCTTATATTAAGTGATTCATTTTATTGATAATGACATTATTCTTGGTATGTATTTTTATCCTATTGTATCTAAAAATTCGCATGCCATTCTATAATTCTAAGACATTAGTTTTTCCTAAGTTGTAACCTAATCTTAAATTATTCATACACAAGATAAAAAAATCCAATAAATAGTATGATCCCCCCCAAAAAATAAAGGTATAAAATAAATAGAGGTTAAAACATTAAGCAAGGGACATATTAGACTTTAGTTAATTAATAAGTGAGGGAATTTTTGAAAAAGCCATCACTCTTTAAAAAGCCTAATAAGCAGTGAAACTCTAGCCTTATACTTATCCTTATCTAGGGTTTCCTCTCTTTGATAGGGACTTTGGACTCCCTAGCAACAAACCATGCAAATTTTAGGGGTAAAATTGAAAGTCCTACAAGATTTTATTGGGTTTTGTTTGAAAATCATAACTCTAAGTGTGATTTCGTTGGTACTGTAAAAAGAAGGCATTAGTGAACGTAGAACTGCAAATCTAGTTACATCCTAGGAGGATTTGTTGGTAAGTATCATATCAATTATAGATTTTTAGCATTTGATTAACTTTAAAGAGTGCAACTGTGATTTTCAAGATTTTAGTGATTGAATTATTGAGAAGAAAACAAAAGTTCACTTTAGGGTTCTTCAAGTGTTAAGGCAATGAATTCCTCCTTTCACAATCTTTATCTTTTATGTAACTTATGGATTAAAATGTATTGTAGAGTTGTTGAGGCAAGCATTGTTGAAATAGAAAAGGGATTGTAGTGCTTTTGGGTTAAGATTAAGATTAAATGTTGGATTTAAGGTATAGGGATTGTGTTTTTGGTGAAAAGGAGAAGGAAAGTCGAAGAGGAAAGAACATAGCCATAGATCATAGGTATGATCCTAACCATAGTCTTATTTAGAGAGTTAGACATGAAGAATTTGAAGGAAAAATTTAATACGAGAGCATCACATCCAAAATTCAAGACCTAATCTAAACCATAGTCATTCTATGGTGAATTTCAACCTGTGATCTAGAGTGTAAACTTATGTTTCACCTTTTACAAAGGATCATGGTGTGATTTTCAATTGTGATCCTTGTAGTTGTTTCTTTCCATCTTTTCAAACTAAGTTTAATTCTTTTCAGCCTACGATTTCAATCTAAAACCCTTCATTAGTCTATAGGAACTTGTAAAGTATTACTAATGCAATTCCTATCTATCATTTCTTTATAGATTTATCTTTTTATGCTAGGTAGATCAAGTTCTTTCAACAAACTATAAGCCTGTAACACGTATATATTGCTTGTGATTGCTATGCTAGATTTTATATTTATATATATACTCAAATAGACTAATTAAATATCCAGCCTAAATTATTATTACTTGTTGCTTATACTTAACTTAGCCTAAGGGTCGGAGTAGCAAATGCCTAAGAAGTAACCCTGATGATTCTTATAAGACATTATCCCTAGTAGAGTATTGCTTAGAAGTAATATAAGGTAGATTTGAGTTGTTATAGAGGGATCTAATTGGCTAATACAAAAATAATAAAATATGATGTAGCTTACTTGTTCTACAATTAATGAATGTTATTATGTACTATTTGTTCATGCGCAAGTGAATGTATATTACATACTAAGTTTCACTCCTTGTATTTTTCATATGTAGGAAATAGTGATGCATAAAATGACTAAACTTTTGGAGATACTTATTATTGCCTTTGGAATGGGAAGTGGGACGATTATGTATATCATTAAAAGAGGAACTTAAGAGATTAAAAGTTAATCTGATTTAATCTTTTTTGGCTACGAATTATGGTTTAAGAATCAATTGTCTTTAGTTAGAGGTTGTTCTGACCCAATTTGGATAATTAAATTTATGAAGGTATTTAGAGGTTGTCAATTGCTTTTATTTAGAAGAGATCATGATTTTGTTTGAGGAATTTAAATTCATAGGGATATTTAAAGATTGTTACAAGAATATTTTGGATATTTTAGTTTATTGTTATGGCTAACTTATCATTAGAGGCTACGGGCCATGTATCAGTGGTATTTTAGATTTTGAGGGGTTACAGATTTAATGGCATTAGAGCTTATGATCTATAGAAACTTAAGAAAATTATCTCTAAGATAGTGAGATGACAAAAGTAGGTAGATAGGGGTTAAGTGTTTTCGTTTTTAAAGTTTATGTTATATATATTTCTTTTATGTGGATTGTCGGTAATTTTATCTTGTGGTTAGCTAGATAATTTAAATCATAGTAGAGAGTTTCTTTTATTGCACTTATTTTAGGGGATAATAGATAGATGTACCAAAAAAAAAAAAAAAAACTCTTGTTATGGTACTAGGTTTAATTGACTTAGAAAAATATAAATAGGTATAACAAATGGGAATGGATTCATTGATCTATAAGCTTGATGTTATAGATGTCTATCTATAGATAACTACAACACATTTATTAAGTAAGAATTGATAAAATAAAAACTTAATATAGTTAAATGCAAGAATGTTAAAAGTATATTTATGAGTAATGAATCAACTTAATAAATATATACATTTATAAACCCTCATAAATGTTTCATTGGTTAATAAAATAAGGACAACAAAAATTAAAACATGGCTAATAAAAAGACGTAAATAATGGAATAGTAATAATAATAATAATAGGCTAAACTTTAACCATAAAAACAAGAAAGGTTGACCATAACGCCAACCATGATATTTGAAATTACATATTAATACATTTAAGATCATTAAAATAGAACAAAAGCAAAAATAATTATGTATGTTTCAAATTTCAAAAATACAAGTAAAGGTCTATTTATACTATCTCCCTAGTCAATAGCAATGTTACCTTAATACAATAATGACTAAAAATAGTTATTAAAATAATACTAACATCATCAATATCAATCCATGAACACTTTAAAAAGTAAATATTGTCTCACTATACCTTTATAGTGGGAAGAAACGTAATAAGAAAATAGCAGTTGGACAACAATAGTGATAGCCAAATAATACAGTAATAATTATAATAATAATAGCAACAACATGAAATATTATGACAACGATTGGTATAAAAATGATAATAATAGCATAAAGGTCTCATAACATAAAATTGTTCCACTAAAACTTCCATAATGAGCAATAGTACCAATATAAAAAAGACAAAAGACAAAAAAAAATTAAAAGAAGAAGAAGAAGTAAAAGAGCATATAACGAACTAAAATAATTAACTAAAAGGAACATGACAAGAACCAACATCCATTATGCAGTTTAGCACCTATACATATGAGATTGAGCTGGTGAATCTATGTTCCTCTTTATTTTGATTTGTGTCATCCCATATTTATTGAGTCTTGTAACTTGTCATATCTCATCATATTATATCGTATTGAGTCACTATGAGTCGTTAGTTATGTTCCACTCATGTCTAATTCAATATTGGGTCAAATTCACTAACTCTGTTCATATGAGTGATTGTGCTAGATGACATGGGGCATTACTTCCAAAATGCTAAAAAAAATTGAAAAAAGAAATAGTAAAGAAACATAATCGTAGAAAAAACTAAATTAAAGAGTAAACAACTCAACTCAGTTAATGTACAGAGGGATTAATAAGCAAAGGATAATTAATTACACATAAAACAAATTTCTAAATGACCAAACATATATTTTCAATATCTATTTTTGTAACCCCCATGAAGAAATAGTAAATATTATAAGGTAAGTAAATAAATAAGGAATTATATTAAATTGCTGAATAATGAATTGTCATATTGCGAAAAAATTAAATCACAAGGACATGATTTAAATAATCAAACAATTATAGTATGTATAATCTCATCCTCCTACCGAAATAGTTTAATAATAAAGCACTAGTATAGGAAACAACTCTAGGATCTGGGCTGATATAAAAAAGAATATAGTAATAATGTCCCCAAATGTGAAGATCACAATCAGGAAGTCATTGAAAAGTAAGCAATAGATTTGAAGATAGATTTGAGAATAACTTAAGAAAAATTTTAAGTACCATAAGTGGAGATCTAAAATCAAAATAGAAAAGGAATTTGGAGACTTTAATATCAAAGAAAAGATTTACAAAGTATATTGAATAAAGAGACAAAGGAAATCTCATGGATAGAAGTTGAAATGACGATAACCTAAAAATGTTACTTTTGGAGAGATTCTCGATCTAGCAAAATTAGAGAAGTAATCTAAATATGTTTGAATCATTTGGATCAAATATACATATAGGTACTAAGGTGAAAGCAGTGTTAGTATAAAATAGATAATAACTATAAGTGAGATGATCAATTTTTTTTCAAAATATCATAATGAAAGACAAGGAAAAGGAGAAATTTTAAATAATTGGAGATTTAGAATCCAAATGATAGAAAACTTTTAAAGGCTTGTTGAATAATTCAAACAAAGAGAATGAATAAAAAATTGTAGATAGGAGTAAGATAGTGACAACCTTTACAAATTTTATTCTCAAAAGTTGGCTATGATTTAGTAGCAATAGAAAAGGGGATTAAAAAAAAGGCTATTTTTTGAATTAAATGGATAAAGATATTAAAATAATATAAATATGAGATGAAATGTAGATTACCAAAAACGTTGTGACTATGATAAATTTTGCTATGAGGTGGAGAGGGAAAGAGTTAAAGTTTAAAAGTGTTGAGGAGAGATGCATTAACCTTTGGACAATTATCTAGCGTTGGTAATGCCATATCTAAGACTAATAAATGGAATGTAACGTTTATCAAAATCAAGAATCAAATTTGAAATAAGGAAAAGTAATAAAGTTAGAGCTCATTGAATAAATAGGAGGAGCTGAGTCATTAGGCTTTGATGTAGTGAAGGAAATTGGAGACTCGAATTCCAAGTAGATGATTTACAAAACGAATAGAGTGAGAAAATTAAAGAAGATTTGTGGACAGAAGCTGAATTGACATAAATTACAAACGTTATCTTGGAAGATATTAGTTCTAACTTGGTGTCCTTAAAAAAGTAATCTATAAGCCTAAAATTTTTCAAGTCAAAATAGATTAATGATTGATATGACAAAAGTACAAATACAAAGGAAGAATGGTTGCAAGTAAGATGATTAAAACTTTATCTTGGGAGACTTATGAACACCATCAAAGATTATGCATATAACATAGAACTATATCAATGGGAGACAAATAGCAAACTTAAGTAAGTTCTTATAATGCAATGTGTACTTGGAGACAAAAGGATAAATCCTAAGAGTAAAAGTGATCAGTTGTCTTGAGGCTAAAAGAGCAAGATATAGTAATGAAAAATTTTAGAAAGTACCAGACAAGAAAGCATATAGCAAATCCAAAATGACCTAGTAATTTTGAAAGATAAAATGATTATAGAGAGATATTGGAAGGAAAGAGAGTTTACATTGTAGGCAAGAGAAAAGCAATTGCGAATGCATAATGCAAGGAGCAGAAGTACGTTGTGAACTAAAAGCGCATATGAAATGAAGTAGGTGGCAATTAGAGAGGTAAAAACTATAAGACTCGAAACATTAAGTGTTGATCTTGAGGATAAGCAAGAAGTTATTAAAGTAATAAAAGGAGAACTACGTGGCTAGCATGGTAAGTGCAAAGTAAATACTAAGGGAAACTCAAGGATGGTTACCATCGAAAAATTGGATTGAAAATTTGGAAGAAGTATAGAAGGATTGAGAAATAGATGAAATTTACAAATAGAAGTTACGAGGACGCATAACTATAAATATTGGAAGATTGTAAATGTTGTAAAATGGTGAGACTATGCAATTAACATATTTGAATTGAAGTCATTAGGATAAAATGAATCAAGTAAAATGTAAAACAACAAAAGATGTAGTAAAGGGAGTACCTTAAGTAATTAAATACTCATAAATGAAGAGAATTATAATGGAAGAAATCAATGTTTAGAGATAAGTTCAAATAAGGGATTAATGTTTTGAAAAGTTCAAATAAGGGATCAACGTTTTATAAAGTAGTTCAAACAAGAGATTTATAATAGCAAATTCGTAAAATGTTCGAACCACTTTATAAAACATTAATCCCTTATTTGAACATTTTAAAATACTAATCCTTTATTTGAACCACTTTGTGAAATTTTGATCCCTTATTTGAACATTTTGAAACCTTAATCCTCTATTTGAAATCATCCTCAAACCTTAATTCCCTCTATTGTAATTCTCCCTTCATAAATGATAAGGGAAGACTTGAGGATAACAAATAATAGTTGAATAAATAATCTTGTAATGGGATAAGCAAACAACTATGAAAAGGTAATGGTCAAGTAAGTTGAGGCTCAAATAAGCATTTTACTTAGAAGTTAAAGATGGCCACAAAAAATAACCATACAAGTTATCCTAAAGTTCAAGCAACTTTCAAGGACGAAAGTTCGTTGAAGGGGGTAAAATGTAATACCATAAAAAAATAAAGGCATAAAATAAAAAGAGTTTAAATATTAAGTAAGGGACACATTAGACTTTAGCTAATTAATAAGTGAGTGCACTTTTAGAAAAGCAACCACTCTTCAAATGGCCTCATAAGTAGTGAAACCCAAGCCTCATTCTCATTCTTTTCTAGGGTTTCCTCTCTTTGGTAGGAACTTAGGACTCCTTAATAGCAAACCTTGCAAAATCTAGAGGTAAGGTAAAAAATCTTGTGAGATTTTATTGGGTTTTGTTTAGTCTTCAACCTACTACCTAAAACCTAGAGCGGTGGACCACCTTTACTCTACAAGGGACCTAGGGAGTATAGATGATGGAAGTTATAAAGTAAAGTCACTAATAAAAGCTCAAGAAATAAGTTAAGTTGACTTACCATACCTTAACCATTCAATGTCAATGTAAATTTAGGTATTTAGAATGATTTAGGATCTTTAGATAATTTTGTCCGAATTGAGCTAAATTTTAATATAAGTTCATAAAAGTTAAACAAATACCCTTAGTAATATCAATTTCTCAAAACATAGTAATTATAATATTTAATCTCAATAAAACATATTTTTATCAAGTACGATTAATAATTATCGAAAACTTGAAATTAGAGTTCTAAATGATTACGAAGCTTTAATATATATATACCCTGCATATAATTATTATGTATATATATGTACCCTAAGCTAATTAATATACCCGATAATTTAAGTTTTAAGTCGAAATAGACTTAGGAAATTATAAAAAATTAATAAAGATTATGTAAAACACTAAGGAACAATTGGGAATTCTTATCATAGGCATGGCAAGAGACAAAGATGGTTGCCCGGAATAGCATCCTAATGCAATTAAAGTTTTGTATACAAGTGAATTTTCCATTAAGAGAGAGAAAAAAGTTCATTTTATCTTCTACAAAGGCTTTGAAAAATCTAGAACTTACAATGAATTATTCTACATGCAAAGGGACATCTAGGGAAAATAGGAAAAGGTTGGGAAAGATGAAGAAAGAAATTATGGGAAAATAATAAAATTGGGATATGAAACTAGGTAATAGAAGGAGCAATGGTGTAGAGAAAATTTGGGAACCAGCCACCACCACCACCACTCGACAAAGGAGGCAACACCTAATGCTACCGATAAAGCCTTATCGTTGGCAATGGTTGGAGCTGTCAACGCCAATAAGGTCCTAATTTCACCTGATTTAGATTAAACTATTAAAAATAGGAAATTAAACCAGAAAATTATGAAAAAAAAAATTATTCCCATATATTTTTGTGAATGGAATCTAGGAAAAATAATATTTTGTATAAATTTGGTAGTTATCATTTATGTCCTTAAAAAATCGAAGAAATTGGATAATTTTCAATATTGAAATAAATAAGGTTAATAATGTAGTTTCCACTTCAAATTTTTTTTGCAAACTACTTTAAGTTAATACTAAATAGCTATGTGAATAACTTTAATGAAACTATTTCATAAATTTTTATGTGATTTTTTAGCCCTAAATTAGGTATTAAATGGTAATTTGAGTGACAAATAACCTATTATCTTAATAACCTTACTTAGATACTAAGTTTGATTCAATATTAAAGTATGATTACTATTGTGGAGTAGTTAAGATTGATTAATAAAGTGCGAAGTTATGGAAAATGGTGAACTGGCCTTAATTAGTGAAGTTAGTATTTGACTAACTTAGTGAATTTAAAAGAATTGATGATTAGAGTGTTATTTGATTCCATAATTGCAACTTAGAGGGAAGTTGGTTAATTAGCTACTTATATGACATTAATTAAATGTAGAGGATAATTCAAAGGATTCTGATCATGAAATTTTCACTAGATTTATACTCAGAAGGTAGGTTAGAAGTAAAAATGATGAGCAAAATGTAAAAACATGGAAAGTAGAAGGTTGGTCAAATGATGATTTTATTAAAAATCCTATAGCTAAGAGAGTCAGAGGTTAAATCAGAAGATATTATAATAAGAGATTTAACTTAGATAAGCTCATAGGTTGTCTTAAAGGATAGAACTAGTGTAACAAATGAACCCTATATAGCTCATATGGTAACATAGAGGATTTACGATTAAATAAAATTACTATAGATTCGCTTAAAACCTAACTCAAAGGATTTGGAAATTTCGAGTAACTTATAAAAATCATTAATTAGTCAAGAAATTGTGATTTGTAAAAGGGGATAGTACGATAAAAAGTTGTTTCAAAAGCTAACTCATAATCAAACTCAAATATTAAAATTGTCTTAAAAAGAATGGTACCAAGGCTTAGACCCTAAATGTAAGTAAGTTAGTGACTTTGTTTATACTTGACATATATTAACTTGGATACTTTACGTGTCTTCTTTAGGAGATATGTGCATGGAAGTCTCTAAGACAAGAGTAAGACTTAGGAAGTTTGCTAAGTGGCCTAAGTAAGTGGATATTTGTATGTACTTGAGTCAACTTGTGTTTACTCCTAACTTTGTATGCTCTATGATGGCTGAACATTACTTGTAAGTTATGTGTTGATCGATGAACCATATGGAGCTATTTGTTATGATTGTTGACAATTGAATAGTGATATGATGTTAAACTTAGCTGTTATGTTGATGATGATGAATGCATATGTGACATTTATTGGGATTTGTGTTGTCTTGGAAAAGAATCTAGGGATTAACTCTATCTCTTAAGATGTTCGCATAAGTAAACCCGATACTGAGATCCTAGAGTGGACAAAACTACAAAATGAAGGTTGGGTAACAAGTGATGAATAAGTCTACTTAGATTTACGGGGTTTTGTTTTCATAGCATAGTACGAAAAGGATCTTTTGGTCAAGTTTTCTAAAAGCTAAGATATTGCTAAGTCAGTTTCCATATGAAAAGCTAGATTTATCAAGTGAACTACATGATTTGTAAGAGTTGAGTTTTTTAGCATATAGCGACTGCATTGTATCTATTGAGCCAATTACATGCTAGATTTTCCAACCACTCTATGTGATCATTGCTAAGCTAAAACATTTGATAGGTTTTTGGATATGTTATCCAAATGCCCAATTTAAGTCAACTAAGCCGAATGAGTTGCTAGGCTGAGTTAGAATATCGATGCCAATACATATTACAGGCATGAACATGGTACGCTCTTGTCAAATTTGCAATGCTTGGTTAGAAAACTATAAGATAACATAATTAGACTAACTACTTAAATGATATACCTATTTTGTTATGATTATTTTTGTGTGTCTATTCACTCTTACTCAACTCACAGTAGCTGAGGGGATAACTATCTCTTATCCTCAAGTTACAAATGAATAAGAAGACTTTAAAAACTTTAAAGTCTAGCTAAAGATGGGACATTGAGAGAGGTTATTAACTACACAAGATGGCTCGAGTGCATGGAGATAACATCTTAAGAAAGCAGTTGCATTATACTTTCACCAAAAGTTTAGTATAGTTGTGGTAATCCAAAAACGTGTATTTGTAAAGGAGATACTATGTTGTATAAGAAGTTTATAACTGTGATACTCTGAGTGCAGCTTACTAATATAGAAGCTTATGCTATGGTTGATTATATTGAATGAGATGATTTGGAGGTAATTGTTTATGGAACAAAAAAACAAGTTGAATATAGGTTCTACCTTATCCATAACTTAAGATTAGCAATAACAAACCGTCTTTAAGTACCAAGAGATTGAGAAAAAATTTTTAAGTTAATACCTAGAAGGCAAGGCATTATATTGTTTAAAGATCATAACTCTAACTATAATTTCATTAGTACTACATAAAGATGTCATTAGTGAATGTGGAATTATAAGTTTGGTTACAACCTTAGGAAGATTTGTTGGTAAATGTCATATCGATTATGGATTTTTAGCTTTTAATTGATTCTAAAGAGTATAATTGTGATATTGAAGCTTTTGGCAATTGAATTATTGAGAAGAAAACAAAGGTTCACTTTAGGGTTCTTCAAGTGTTAAGGTAATGTTTCCTCTTTTCACAATCTTTATCGTTTATGTAATTCATGGCTTAAAATGTATTATGGAGTTATTGAGGCATGCATTGTTGAATCAGAATAGGGATTATGGTGTTTTAGGGTTAAGATTAAGATTGAATGTCATATCTAAGGTGTGGGGATTGTGTATTTTGGTGAAAAGGAGGAAGAAATTTGAAGAGAAAAGAACATGGTCAAAGTCCACGAGTAGAGTCTCGATTGTCGTTCTTTTTGGAGAGTTGGACACGAAGAATGTTGAAGGAAAAATTTAAAATGAAAGGATCATAAACAAAAATTCATGACTTAATCTAAACTATAGTCATTATATGGTGAACTACGACCAAGTCTATGACTATGGTATGGGATGTGGACTTGTGCTTCACCTTTTGCAAAGGATCATAGGAGTGATTCCCAACCATATCCCTGTAGTTGCTTCCTTCCATCTTTCCAACCTAATTTTAAGTCTTTTCAATCTAGGATTCCAATCTAAAACCCATTAAAAGTCTATAAGAAGTTGTAAAGTGTTACTAAAGCGATTTCTATCTATTATTTCTTTATAGATTTATCTTTCTAAGCTAAAGTAGATCAAGTTCTTTCGTTGGACTCTAAGGACATGACACTTATGTGTTGCTTGTGATTATTAGGTTAGATTTTATATTTATATATGTACTTAAATCGACTAATTAAATATTTGGACTAAATTATCATTACTTGTTGCTTATTCTTAGCTCACCCTAAGGGCTTCAAGCGATAGATGCCTAAGGGCCAGTCCCAATGATCCGTGTAACATACTGTCTCTAGTGGAGTTTTGCTTAAAAATGCTCTAGGATAGATAAAGGTTTTTGTAGAGGGACATAAAGTGGTAAGCCTATAGTAGCATGCCTAAACATAGGTTGTATAGCAAATTGAAGAGGCATACCCAACTATAGGTTGTAGAGAGGCTTGGAAAGTTATGTCTAAACACTGGGATGATGATATGGATTGTGTTGTAATGGGGGTCATGAGGACCTTCACCGTAGGTTGTGTGAATGGCTAATACAAGGATAATAAAATGTAGTGTGGCTTACTTGTTTTACATTTAAAGCATGTGATTATGTATTGCTTATTCATATGCATGTGATTGTGTGTTAGATACTGAGTTTCGATTCACTTGTTATATTTCTTAGATATAGGAAATAATGATGCATAGAATGACTAAATTTATGGAAATACTAATTACGGTCTTTGGAATAGGAAGAGTGACAACTATATGCATCATTAAAAGAGGAACTTAAAAGATTAAAAAGATGTTTTAGTCTTTATTGGCGACCAATTATGGTTTAAGAATCATTTCGTTTTATTTAAAGATTGTTGTGACTTAACTTGAATAGTTAAATTTATGAGGATATTTGGAGGTTATCAATTGCTTTTATTTAGAAGAGACCATGATTTTATCTAAGGAATTTAAATTTTTAAGGATATTTGGAGAAGCTCATAAGAATATTTTGGAGACTTTAATTAATTGTAATGTCTAAAGTATCATCAATTAGAAACTAGAGATACGTGACAATTTAGTGTCATAAATTATAGATTGTTACAAATAGAATTCAAGCATTATTTATGGAAAAAAGAAAGTCATTGCTAAACTTTATCCATTTTTTTTTTCAAATGGATTTCATCATTTCCATTTACAATTAATCAGATTATGTAGTCTCTTCTAGTGTATCTTTCATATATTTGCAAAATTGAAAAAATTAAGATTCTATTGTGCGGTAAAGGAGCTCGTCGGAGTTGCATATACACGTAAATCATACGTAAAATAATCTATTATTCATTTCATTATAGATGTTTAGATAATGCATAATCATATACACCATGATATATTTCTTTTGACTCGATACTATATAACAATTTACTATATTGACAAAGCTTGAGCATTATATAACATAGAACTTCCTAATATAAGGTTTTTTTTTTTTTCCAACTATTACATTATAACAATTACAGGAGGGGGGGAAATGCAACTTAGACCATCTCGTTTAAAAGACTAATAATATAATATCATTAGGCTATCTTGGTCTTGACTTCCTAACATAAATTTATTGATAAACTTCCTAACATAAATTTATTGATAAATTTTTGTGCTGAAATGGAAATTCGTAAATATACTCGTTTATTTTATCTTACAAAAGGAAACATTTTAAACCCAAAACGCATATCGCACGCTCATCGTTGCGCATTATGTCTCCCATCAAAAGAAAGAAAAAGACGGGGTTGGAAACCCAAATTTTGCATGTTTTATAGATTTTCATACGATAAGTTTTTTTCTATTTTTATTGCTAAATCTGCTTAAAATTTTCTTTTCCAATTTCTTTTTTCCATTTTTTCTTTATTGCCTATTTATGTTGCTTATTGCTTTGCTAACATTTATAATGCCAATTTAATGACGTTTGTGATTCGACGGGATTCTAATGGGGTGTATTAACAGGGCATGCGGCTATAGTACAACTAAAAGCTTTTCTTAGAAACAGATTTAAGGGGATCCTTATTCCTCTACTTAATTTTTATATGTAAGTATTATTTCTTTTTTTTTTTTCCCTATTGCTTTTTCCCTAGTTTAATATCTTTTTTTTTAAGAAAAAAAAATTCTTATTCATCATTATTTCTAGGATAAATTTTATATTATTCATCTTAACTTTTTTTCTTTGTATACTTATCCCTATAAATTCACAATACACAGAGTAACATTACAAGAGTTTTGATTTTTTTTTTTATAGTTTTTATTTCATATATTTAGTGGCATTTTAGGTTTCCATTAGAACTTTTAGCGTGGTATAAAATCACTATGAATATAAGAGTAGTAAAGTGACATTAGTGTCAATTTTTTTAATATAAGTATACACAATACTATTGTGACAGTTTTTAAAATGTAAAGGTATATGTATATTACAATAAAATTTATTGAAAGTTACTAAATTATTTAAATAAAAGAAAACTTAAGACTACCACTAGTGATATAATATAAAAGTTATTCTAATTCATTACTATTTTCTACATTTAATGTTAATTTAAAACAACTACTAATAATATAAAATAATAATTACTATAACTTACCACTATTTTCTTTTGCATGAAAAGGAAATGAAATGCACGTATATGCTTTTAGGATTGCTAACTATATATACTCCTTTTCATCAATAAATTATTTATAACTTATTAATAATAACAAGACCTTGGAAATAATCCACTACCAAGTAGCATCTAATTTTAATTCCCATTAAAGAAACTATCTAATTCTATGTAAAACAAAGTTTAAACACATATATGATTTCTTATATTATTTCATTATGATAGCACAATAGCATCTAAAATTCAAAGATACATGTAAATTGCAAAGAGTTTAATGTTTGCTTCCATTACAATATCATATATTAATTAATACCCTCGATCATCTAATGAACTATTCTACAACTATACATTTAGCCAATTTCATTCGCATACTTGTGGCTCCTAATAAGTTAGCTACACTATTTTGCATGATATAAAAATCTTGTTTCACAAAAATCCAAAATAGTTTAGTACATACATTTATTGATGACTACAGCATCAAAGGGGAAATGAAAGAATCACTTACATGCAAGTTTGACAAACAAAGCTAATAATCAAGTTGAAGACTCATATGTAACTTGAAAAACAATTTGCAATATTAGGAGTCTCAATTCCTTTAATATCCTTAAGGATTCTATCTAAGTATATTAAGAGATATATGTCATATCTTAATTAAACTTATACTAAAATCATGTGGAGTTCTCAAACTATTACTATGATAACCTTGGGTTTCAAACCCCTAAATCGAAGGCATCTAGTAATGTAATTGATCAAGCTCAAACTTTGTTGTAAGGTTATAAAAGCTAGGTGAAACAACCTTGTATAGTTTGTTTTGACGAATGAAAGTTAAAGTGGATTCAATTTGATAAAATGTAATATGTATGGCACCTCCTTGTTTATTGGAACCTTAAAATTCTAGTTTTAGGACATACAAGACATTAGAAACGAGTTGATTAGTTTACAAAATCAATAATATGAAAGGACTTAGTATCTAAATAAAATACCTAGTCACTAAATATAAATAACAAGCAAGATATACACTCATACATTAACATAGTAAATAAATAAAGGAGAAAGGCAAAAGCTAAAAATAATAAAGAAAATAAACAACATAATATATTATATATTTATTGAAGTTGTTGAAACAACCCAGGGAACACAAGTGGTATTATGATTTCCTAGCCAAATATAACAGAGTTAATAAATACTAATGTAATAAGACATAATACTAAAATATAAGCATGTCAAGTAAAACAACGAAAACAATATGAGTATTCTCATACCGGTACATGAAATGACTAGGGAAACACAACAATATTGACTTACTAAGAATTGAACACATAAGGGGTTAGCTTTATTACATTATTCCAAAGCAAACAGTCAACAAATTAAGGCGTAAACACATAGCCACACCCCCACACACATATATATGGAAAATATAGGTTTGATACTTATTAAAAGAAATTTCTTGGTTGTGATCGGACCAAACACTCAAAGAAAAAAAAAAAGATGAGCTAAACGTACATATCTATCCTATCTTAACCATCATATACCTTTCATGAACAATATAAGAAGAATATATGCATAAATATACTTACTAGAAGAGGATTGCTCAATTGTATATTGGTATAAGGAAATCTAACTAAAGATACCAAGTTCACTCCAGTAATTGATCTTATAACTATAGGATAAGTCTCATTTTATTTTGTTGTTGTCAAATAATATAAAGTTATAAACATATATATATATATATATATAATACAAATGGATAGCTATGAGAATGTAATACAAGGATATTTATCGGCACTATAATTTTAATAATTTCCTAAACATAATGCTCATGTGACTCACCTTATACATATATAACTATATATTTGTTTTTCTTATAAATATATACAATGTTTATCATACCTTTATTAGTAAATTTTTATTGTTCGATGATAGCGAGATGATTTCATAAGCTTAATATAATATAAACATAAGCTATAATGTTTTTGTAATTCTAAAAAATAAATAAATAAATAAATAAAACTAAAGCAAACTTTTGTCATAACATGGTAGGGGTTATTTTCTTTCCCTTAATAAAACTAAAGCTCAAAATTGTGTACCTTGTAATGCTTTCAAAAAATGTCATTTCATGATACCCATTTTTGAAACTAGTACATGAACTTATGACCTCTATGTTTCAGTGTGATAAAAACAACATATCATAAGTATTATTATGTCAATTCTTGCTTATATAACTAAACGTAAATAATTAAATATGGTTTGTATATGCATACATATTTTTCCGACTCTGAAATTAATGTCTATACATATATATAAACTAACTATTTTGTATCAAGGATGTATTTTTGTGATAATAACATGTTATATTACTGGTCAGACCTAGTATAGTATGGTATATGATAACTATTTTGATTTTAAGTCTAAAATTTATTATATTTAAGATAAAGATAGAATGTGTATAAAATTATTTATGAAACCACCTATATTCTCCATATGTAGGTATTAAGAGGTTCCATTCTGGACTCTTACCATATCAATCACATATATCTTATGAATTAAATATATACCCAATATCAATTTTATGCATATGTGATTAGTTATGTTAACATTGATAAAACATGTCAAGAATGGAAGTTGAAGTACAAACCTATTAAGGCATGTAAAATTAGAATTTTTAAAATATTAGTTCCTAAGTTAGATTTAAGTAACATTCTTATTTTATAATATCACTACTGCAAATAATTGATTTTTGATTAAATTAATTAATGAGCCTTACGTATATTACTTCGGATATTTATAAGGATATTCGGACACTTGGTATTTGTCTTACACATGAATTTGTTTGTTTTTCCTAATTTTTCGTAATTTCGAGCTAGAACCACTATTTTTGTAAAAATAAATAATAAGTTAGTTTATGGTCAATTACGAAGCTATAATAATGTATGGTCAAATTGGTAATACAAAAGGCTATTTTTGGGCTTTTGACAATATTGATTAGTCTTAAATCTTAAGATATCTTAATAATACAAAAAATAATAATTGTGACGATATAAAGTTTATTAAAATTGAACAAGAAATGAATAAGATACAATTAGAATAAGTTTGGAGAAAAATAGTAGTAAAAGCTTGTAAGAGTTTAGTATTGAACCATACTTAACTAGGGATTTTTGTATATTATCCTAAGTGTGATAAGTAAGGAAGGACCACGTAGTAAGGTTTAGGATTTTGTGCTATTACTAACAATAATTGTATCTTATGAACTCAGTTTTTTGAAGCATATAAATTGCATTTCCTGAACTTGTGACTATTTTAATAGTTAAATTTGATAGACTACAGTATATGGTGATAGTGTTGCCTCTTTGATTCAGTGAATCACAGTGTATAGTCTAATTTTGCAAAATAAAGTTGAAGGTCTTCCAAGCAGCTTCTTATTACCCTTTTTGATAATGGTAGACTACAGTGTATAATCTAATTTGGTAGGAATCCTACTCCTAAGCAGCTCCTTGTTGCCAATAGGTTCTTGGACATTATATCCAAATGCCCAGCTATGTCGACTAGTCGAATGAAAATTAGAGGGTATAGAATATCAGTACTGATGCATGTCACGTGTATGAGCATAGCATATGCTACATTGCTAGTAATAAATGTCCGGTTGGGTGAATGCATATGTGAAGTTGAATCTACGGGTTATAGTTAAAATGTTTTAGTTGTGAGATACAATATTTTTTATCATATTACTTATATTATGTTATTTATTATCCACTGTCACTCAGTTTCAGTAATTGAGGGGATAAAATATTTTATCCTTAAGTTAATTACATCATAAAGGACTCAACATTAAGGGAGGATATATATATATATATATATATATATATACGGAAAGCAAAAGTTAGAGTCAGTGACTTTTGTATGAAACCTGTACTAAGTCAGGAATCCGATTATCATGAAGATGACAAAGGAAAAAACTAGTTCATGTTTTAATGTAAATATTATGTTGCATGCAAAAGTTGTAGCAGAATATCTAATTGGACTTTGATGTAGAAATCCCTTTATCATGTAAACAATGTTGTCTTTTAATAAATGAGCAGGTTGAATTAAGTTTTCAATAGGTATTCCTATGTAATGGTGCATCCTATGTAATGGTGCATCCTATGTAATGGTGCATTCTATGCTAAGCCAAGATGTAATAGTTACCACACTAAATTATTTCTATAAGCATTATTTCAATCCAAAAATATGAAACAAATGACTATAATGAATATAATACCTCACGGTTATTTAGGAACATATTTCAAAAAACTTTTTTAATTACATTAGCTAAAGACGTAAATACACCTATTGAAAGGTTGATGTCATATCTATTAATCAATCCAGCTCTCTAAATTAATCCAACATAAATAAAACAAAAATGAAATCATAAGAGATAATATTAGTCCTAATAATAATCTCTTTCTATCTACATAATAGTCTTGATAAACAATGGACCTTGCTCATTGATTATATATAAGTGAACTGAAAATATTACTTAACCATGAAAAATATATACCAAATGGTATAATAGAACTCACCATTATATTGGAGTCATATTTAATATCACCACCATTTTGTGATCCGTCTAAATTATTTTCTCCTTGGCTATTACTTTCTTTTTGTCTTTTTGAAAAATCCAATAACTTTTCTTTCCAATGACCCATCTTTCCAGACTAAAACAATAAAAAAGTAAGGAAAAAAACTAACAAGCACCAAAAAGGGGGAAAAATAAATAAATTTTTTGAGTTAATAGATTACTTAAGTAATTGTGGGCATGAGCATTTGGGTTAAGGAATCTTAATGTGCGTTTTGTTGTTGAAGAGCAAGTAAGGTTGCCACTTGGTTCCTTAGTCTTAAAATCTTATCTGATTGCACTTTTGCTAGCTCCTTCAAAATGACAATATAATCAAGTGCCTTCTTATATTGCTTTAAACTTATGCAAGCACCTTCAAGGTCAACTCTTCTACAATTTTTGGATATATGGCCTTTTCCTTTGCCATGGATTTGACTAAGCTATTCTAAACCAAAGAACATAGACTATGCATCCATTTTCTAAGTATTTTCTTAGTTGAATTCAGCTCGTAACGCTGCATTAGATTCTCAATCTCCTCCTATTAAGAAGAAAATAACTCATGTTAAACTCATTAAAATAAAGGAGATATTAAATTTAAACAACTAGTCAATAATATACCATAGCCTTGGCTGGTTCCTCATTTACATCTGTCCTATATTTATGTTTATGAATCTTGAGGAAAACCAAAGCTCATGCTTAACCATTGTAAAACTTTTTGTTCTAAGAGTGAAAATTTTTTTGCTTGTCTCGATTCTTTTTGTTCCTCTTGCTTACATTTTCTATAGATAACATAGATAAAACTCATTAACAAAACAGTAAACGTAAAGTAATTTTACACTTCATCATGTAATTTAGTAGTTATTAATTAAAAAAAAAAGTTATTTGTATTCCATATGTTTAATAATCATATTCACCAATCTCTCCTCACTATTTTTGGATATGATATCAACAACTCATTCAAGGATTTGGTCTCATCATAATGTTTGTATCACAAGTTGTACTTGTAATTCTTCTATTTCACACTTAAGTTCATGATGAGCTATGCCTTTATAGCTTCCTTTTTCTCCGCCTTTATAGCTTCCTTTTGCTCACTTAAAGTTAAGAATTTCAACTAAACACATAAAAGAAAAAGACAAAGTCAAACAAAATGTTACTGGAACTTTAAATAGTAAATCACTCACAGAACATTACCTCGACTTTACTCCATATTAGTTCTTTATTAGCATTTGACATCTTATGCCAACCTTTCAAATTGATGGGAGCCAAGTCAGGCTTCTTAACAATAGTACCAAGAAGTCCAGTGAGAAGGCACCCTCTTCACACCAACAGGTTGAGAATATGCGTTAAAAGTGCAAATAATTCTCTCATTAGATGGCATATCCCGAATACCATCTAAGTGTGTGCAACCTTGTCTTTTCTTTTTGGAATTGTCTAAGAAAATAAATATAAAATTAACATGCAAATATATTAATTCAACATGATAACCTAAATATTTTAATATCTTAAAAGCATACTCCATCAGTTTCTTCTTCCATTACATTAATACCATCTTGACCTTCCTAAATCAAAATTTTATACATCTTATGACGTTGTCCCATGATACCCTATTCCTTAAAGATCAACCCTAGTAGACGTAATAACATTAATATAAATTAACTTTATTGATTTAAAAATTAATCATGGTTGTCCTAAAAAATGCTACATAGCTTATCTAATTATCTACTTTTTATATTTCTTCAAATCCATTTTTAGTTTTCTCTACATTACAAGTAAATAAGTGAAAATTAATTCCCCTTGGTTTCAACATATAAAATATACAACAAGAGAATAATAATAATGAACCATAACTATGTAATCCTATATAGCCTGCATTAATAGACCAATTAACAAAACTTTGATTAGCAGTAAAAAAGCCAAAAATTTAAAATCAAATTAAAGGAACTAGAACCATAAATGGTTCATATATGTAATAGCATTGATTTTATAGTATCATTAACAAAACATGTATATCCTAAAGTACAATGAGTTTCTAACAATAAGAAAATAATTGTTTTCAACTCAAAAATAAAGAAGAGGTACTCTATTTCAAGAGGAACATACATCTATTAAGATAATAAATCATAATATTGTTAACTCAATAATAGTACCATCAACATCATCTCTCTTCCAATAAAAATCATCACTATCATTCCCATTGATATTTTCAAGAGCTTGCAATATATATTGTTCATTCTGATAATCTGCATCTCCATCATTGCCTATAAGTTGTCCTTCCAAGTCATGCAAGTCTATTGATTTTGTTTTTACTACAATTCTCTAGTTTGGATACTAAGGATCTTCTATATAAAAAGCTTGTTGTACTTCTAATGTCTATATATAAAGCTCATCAATTAACTCCTTACTTGTATGTATCTTATAGAAAATTTACAAGGGTAAATTTGAACTCATCTTGTATAACTCCTTTCCCAAATCTGCAATATACCTAATCACATCTAAACAATACAAATCTTATATGATTCCAATTGTTTAACTCAAAAATTTCTCTTAAAGTTCCATAGTAAGTACTACCTCCACTATCCACTACAATTACACCACTATTTTGAGTTATTTCCCCAATCTCATCATTAAGTAGACGAAATCAAAAACTATTAACTATATATCCCTTATATCTTTTAGCTCTTTGATAAGATCCTTATGCAAGCCACTTAATCTTATTTGATATTTTTTCCTTTCCAATCTCTTTTTGTTAAGAAATGTAAAAAAGCTTACCACAATTAGATAAAAATTTTCTAAATAAATTGAATGATTAATTTGGTAGTAAACTTATATGATGTTGAAGCCATTTATGAAACTTCTCATTTTGAATGAGAGAAGCATGTTTCCTATCATATGAGTAGTCTTAAATATTGGTTGTTGTTACCTATCTACTTAAGGAAAAAGTAAATTTTAATTGTTACTAACCTACAATATGCAATAACTACTGAACTATTGTAGAGTACACAGTTATAGGATTGTATCCATGATTTTTCTTCTAGATCAATAAATTCTTCCTTTCCAAAAGATGTCCCTAAGTTTAATAAGCCCATATGCCTTCCCTCCAATACTTTAACATGATCACAATTTCTTGATGGACGATTAAATACTATCTCAATACCTTCTAAATATCGTGAATAGAAAGTAATATGCTCATCAACTATATGTCCTTATACAATAAGACTCTTTAGGTGTGCCTTATTACAAATGTAAGATTTGAGATTCTTCAAGAATTTGTAAAAGAAATAGTCCATTATATTAAAATTTATTCTTTATTATATATATGAAATCATATAGGACAACCAATACCTTTCAATTTAATACATTCTTTTGTATTGCACCGGTCCCGCAATCATAGCCTCATTTACCAAATGCATAACTAAGTGTACCGATGGTGTAAAAAAGAAGGGAGGAAATATTATTTCCATATGGGAAAGAGTTAAGGCAATGTAAGACTAAAATTGCTCAAGCTCATGAATTATGAGTATTTTTTAACACATCTCTCTAAAAAATCCACAAAATTATATTAGTACATAACTGACTTATTTAATTAAAATCTTTCTAAGTGCAATTGGAAGGAATTGATGTAACAAAATATGGCTATCATAACTTTTAAGATTTATTATCTTTCTTAGCTCAACTTTCACACAACGAGATATATTTGATGCATATCTATCTAAAACTTTTATCTTTTTCAACATGTAGAAAATATCCTTTTCCTATAACCTCATCATATAAGATATAGGAGACAAAATAACTTTTCCTAGACCTAGCTCTTGAGGGTGAAGTTCTTATCTTATGCCAATGTCTTGTAAGTTAAGGCATACTTTGTAATTATATTTTAACTTCTCTAAGTTCAACACAATCCAAAGGATCTGATCACAAACATTCTTCTCTATATGCATTACATCAAGATTGTAGCGAATTAAGTGCTGCTTCTAATATGGTAGATCAAAAAATATACTTTTCTTTTTCCAAGTTTCAATAGAATGAGAATTGTCACCACTCTCAGTTTTCTTCCTTTTTTTATTACTTTAACTTCAATGCTTCTTGAAAGTCACTTTAATTCCTTATATTTAAGCTAACACTTCTGAGCCCAATGGCAAAATTCGTGCATTTCTCAATTCTTGATTACCATCAAAGGTTTGTTTTTTAAATCAAAATTTCTCTCCCATTACCAAAAAATGATGGTAACCCATATAACAAAATTTTCCACCACTATGTAATCTTCTAGAGATTGTAGAGGAGTTGTAGTTAGGACATGTAAGTGCACCATGAGTGCCTCACCTGATAGGTTACCATATGCTGAAAAATCACTAATTGTCCACATGAGCATTGCATGCACACAAAACACTTCAATATTTCAGAAATCAAAAGGGTCAATGTCAACTTCCCATAACTCCTTCAATTCCTCTATCAATGGTTGTAAATATATGTCAATATCATTTCCAAGAGCTATAGGTCCAAGAATTAGCAATGATAAAATGAAGTTTGATTGCTTCATACACATCCATGGAGGTAAGTTATAAGGCATCAAGACAATTGGCCATGTAAGTAGTTAATGATCCAAATAGGTTAAAACCATCTGTAGAAAGGCCAAGTCTAACGTTCCGAGGTTCAGAAGAAAATGTGGGATACTTAGAATTGAATATCCATAAGTTAAACTATCTGCCAAATTCCTTGCTATCCCATTTTTTACACGACCATTATCATGCCACCTCATCAAAGAAATTGCCTTAAAAGACATAAAAAGCCTATTAAGTCTTGGCTTTAAAGGAAACCAACACAAGATCTATGCAGCTTTCCTTTTCTTTTTAATATTTTTAACTTCCTTCCATCTTGATGCACCACATGTTAGGCATAACTCTAACTTAACATTCTCTTTCCAAAACAGTACACGATCATTTGGACATGTATCGATTTTTTCATATCCAGGACTTATTTCTCTATTAATTTTCTCGGTCTTATAAGTATTACTCGACAATTTCTCACCCTTAAGTATTATGATCTTGATCGCATGAAGAACTGCATCAAATGCTTTATCACTCAATCCATGCAAATATTTTATGTGAAAGAGAAGAACAATATAAGATAGCCTACCATGTTTTTTACAACTCGAATAGATTTCTTCTCCAACATCTCGAATAAGAGTGTAGATTGATTGTACGTCCTCAAAAGTGGCATTCAATGGTTGCTCCAATAAATAATTTTGAACTCCACTTTCCATTTCATTTTGCGTTCATTACATTTCATCAAGTAGTCTATCTATACCATACTTATTGAAAGTATGAATTGGAGGATGAGACTCACCTAAGGAAGAAGCATGGCTTGTTGTGGATTTTCCGTGAAAATTCCAACAGTATACTTCACATTGATATCATCACACATTAAGTGGTCATAAACTACTTCTGTAAATATAAGTTGCGATTTGGCAATTCACATATGGATATGGAATAACTCCCTTAGATGAAGGGTTTTCCAAAGCAAAGTCTAAAAAAGACTTAATCCCTTCCTTATACTCCTTACTCGGCCTACTCAATTTAATCCACTTTTTATGCATGTCATAACCATATTCATAAAAGGTAAGAACTTGTTTTTAAGTTCATCAATTCATAACATATTTGGCATTATATAAAATTTAAACGAAGTGTCAAACTAATATGAATGTCATTTGACAAGTAAGTGGCAAAGTGTGAAACTTAAAGTTGGAATTAGAATAGCTAGACATTTTACTTCAATCAAAAATAAGATTAACTAAAATAATTAGTATAATTAACTCTTTCTTTTGGGGGTAAGTTTGCTTAACTGATTAGTAAAGGTTTCATGAAAGAGAAGCTATTCCTCAAGTTGCAAAATAACAATAATTTTTTCTATCATTGAAATGCATTTTATTGTCAGGATAATAAGGGTCTTTTTATGGCCAAGAAAATAAGGTTACTCTAGCTCATTCCCATGATAAACACCAAAAGGAAAATTAAATCTATCATTAAACAACTACGAACAGCCGGCTACAACTATCTGCTGGATTACAAACATATCATATCTAGTATTATCAGCAAAGAAGAGTGACATTATCAAAACAGATAACACAAAATTCTTCCACGGTAATTCAAGCCAAATATCCTCTTATTTATGGTATTTGACCCTACACCTAGAAAATAAGGTCAGTACCCATAAGATTTCTTTTGATATTTTCAATCAGCATACAATCCCATCATATCGAAAATTTTAGAACCATGAAGATCGCCAATAATTAAATAATACATACTTGATAGGAAAAAAATGATAATCTGAAAGTTAATAATACGTCATGCCATTTGCAATATAAGAGGGTAAAAGACTAAATCAAGCTTACCAATTGCCACGCTTTGCAATTACTCGGACATTAGGCCTGAGTGTGGGAAGCAATGTGAGAAACTGCAATTCTGCTTTGGATAAAACCTGGCAATAAGATAATCTGAAAGTTAATCCATAGCAAATTTAAATAGGGTAGATAGCATATTCTCCTACTACTATAGACCATCCAATCTCCTAACAAATGTAGACTATTTGTAAGATAGTGAAGAGAAGTCCATCAGAAATACTATGAAAAAAATATATTCAAATCATACGTCACCTCATTTTGCACCTTCTATAAGGAATGACACAACTCTTCCCAACCCAAATAAAAGTACCTTCTCTCTGGCCAGGAGCCATAAGTTGGTTACAAGACATACTTTCTAAACGTCTTATTCAAAACCTAATATATATCTGCAGTTCGGTCTATAGGGAACTAGTTAAAGGACAAAAAAGAAAAAAAAAAGAAAAAAAGAAAAAAACTCTCATATTTCCAACATCGATGACACACATTTCGAAAAACAAGTGCAAGCGCAAGCGCATGAAAAGTTTTTCATTTGGCCTTTTAACAAATGCCTGGGACAATCATTAACATTTCAATGTATGACTCCCTAAAACTTGAATATGTGTGCATCATTCGACATTAACATACTGACACAAGAGGTATTCACCGATGATATACAGCTATAAGATAGTAGAGTAACATGTGACACAAAATACTAAACTAGTAGTAAGATCCAGACGAGTTGATGCTCAGCCAGGCCTGACAAACTTGCATCAAATATTTATTGCTTTACTATTTAAAAAAGTAATTTTAATTATACTTTCAGCACCTTATAATTAAAATGTACCCTTTTCATATTCTGAATTTTATGTCAATTCATTAATAATGTTAAATTAATTTTGCAGGCTGTGGCCAGTTAAGAGACGTATTTTCTCATATGCAGATACGAATTTGCTTGCTATCACTTTTTTAGGACGAAGATGCTTTCTTTGCAGATTATGCAGAAGCTCATTTGAAACCTTCCGAGCTTGGGTAAAACCTCCTTCTGTTTGCCATTTTTTTTTTTTTTTATTACTTGAACTTTTTCCATAGTATTTAGCAACTATTATTTGGATGAATTGCATGAACGAGATTTACTAGAGGTTTTGCTGAAAGTGCTCGTGAACTTATGGGCTTTTAATCTCTTGCTTAGGTTGTTAAGGAATTGAATGTGTCATGCACATACAGAATGTGAAAACTACAGAGCACTATAGATTGAAAACAAGTTATCGCTGAAAAGTAATTTTAATTATGCTTTCAACACCTTATAATCAATGTACACGTTAGGTTCCTGCTAAGTAGAGAGGAGTGACCCAGAATTTTCCATGTAGCATGACATTCCGCCCATTATAGATTGTTGCTGCAATTTTTACATATCAAATGTGGTTCTTTCTCTTTGTTCCGTGTTGATCATCAGAATATTGCATTACGGCCTAACGAGGCTTATAGTGGCATATTATTACTCATTTAATTGTATATGATGGTTCCAAACCTTAAAAATGCTGGTTAGTAGAGAATATATTTTTTGAACAACCTTAAAAATGCAAGCAAAATGGATGGACAAACGTGGACATACGTGTAAAAGCAAATTTCCATTTAACGTGAAAATGCCTATACACCATGGTAAATAAAAGCACAGCAAGATCACAAACCAGATTCGCTAGCATAGAACACGAATAGGCAATTCTCACAACGGAGCCCAAGTCCCCTAGGATTTATACAACTCTTTCTCACACGAGAAATTATTCTTTTTGCGAATGGAGTAGCAGTATCAAGAGCAACAAAAAGGATTATCACTAGAGACAAACACCCATCTGTCCACTGTCACTCTCTAGATGATTCTCCATATAAAAGAACAGAACACAAAAAAGAAAAAAATCTTAAATAGAAGAATGGGATTGACTGATCTTTTTCAGGAGGAAAAGAGTTTTGGTATAAGTTCTGAATTGTTTATAATGTTTAACAACCTATATAAGAAAAGAACAAAGCAGAGCTAAGGGGAAGAGAAGGAACCATAATTATATCAAAATTTTGCTAGGACTTTCAAATATATATTTAGAGATCCTAAGTTACCATTCACTAAAGTGCTTTGCCTACTAATGTAATTCATGTTGTAATATGCTCAAAATTTCAATTATTTATATCTGTTGAATGGTTAATCTCAGTGACAATTTCAGGTGATATATTACTTTTTCTTGTCAATATGGTCATCTTGCTTTATAATATTTGCAATGCTGGAAAGAAGAGTACTAAACCATAAGCAAATTCACATTCACTGCTTTATGAACATTCAGTCCAATGTTTTATTGTCGATACAATAAAATCCTTGCTCATCTATCCAAAATCCTACATTCTTCTCTGTTATTTCCACAATAGATGGATTATACACAACATTTCTACAATAGATAGTAAAAAAAGCAAAAGAGAGACTCACGTTGAAATGTATTTCTATTGTAAATGGAGATAATCATTACTATGTCCAGTTAGTGGAGTTTCTTACTACTATGGCTTCGTCTGGTAGTCAAACGTGTACAACTACAAGCAATTAAAGAAAGTGCCTGCGAGAAAAAGAAAAAAAGGAGCAATTAATGGGGTGAAATTAAAAGACAATGTACCATATGGAGAAAAATAAACCATAAACACACTTTCTATAGACAAGTTAATGTGGTTACTTAAATTAAGCTAAAAACAAACAACACAAAAATATCTAAAACAATTCTATATCAATGGTAGCGATGAGTAAAATTTCAA
Source organism: Lumnitzera racemosa (assembly GCA_024138005.1). Lineage (NCBI taxonomy): Eukaryota > Viridiplantae > Streptophyta > Magnoliopsida > Myrtales > Combretaceae > Lumnitzera > Lumnitzera racemosa. The sequence continues at coordinate 32,924,476 of JAMXBC010000007.1, forward strand.
TAAATAATCAAATATTTGATTATTCTTTTGATAATTTTTCCATTCAATACAATTTGTAAAACATTTTATTAGCGAAAGCTATTTGATTTCAAGAAGTAATGGTACTATCGTTGTCTTCTTTTGTTTTCATGGAAACACAAATCTAGGTTTAGATTCAAGTTTATAACTATAGCTTCAATACATTCTTCACTTATTGAACAAAGCATTACAACTATCCATAAAAATCACTAATTATGGATAACATAATCAACAACATCACACATATATAATTAAATCAATGAATTGGAAAAATGAAAAACCTAAAAGTTACTAATTACAGACAACATTATAAAATGACCTCTTGAAGGAAATAATAAGAAAAATGCAAATTATTTGTAGTGGACGAAGAGAGTGATGAAGGAGTTACCACATGAAGCTCCCAGTGAGCTTTTAGTTCAAAATGAAAATAGAGTGAGCAAAGGATAGAGACAAATGAGAAAGGGAGAGAAAAGGGGGGCAGGGTGGTTGAAGAGAGAGAGAGAGAAAATAATGAGTGGGAGAGGAGGAAAGAGAAATCGAAATCACATGTAATTTCCTAAATGATATTTTAAGCTTATTCACTTTTTATAAATTATATTATTTTGTAGCATATTTAAAAAATTACCTTTATTGTACATATTTATTAATTTTATTGAAAAAAACTACTATAATACCATATATAATATAAACATTAAATAAAGTGTCCCTAATTGTAAGTCACCGATCTATTGAAGTGTTAGACCTCAAACCTGTCTTATAACATTTAGAATCCATTTTGTGATCTACTCGAACACAAAGTTTTCAGCTGGTAATACAGGTTCATAATACTAATGTTCACTTAAATTTTGTTTTGTTATCACTTAAATAGTTAAAGTAAGACTATATTATAATCAAAATTCATGAAGCATAGATTGAAAAAACTTCAACGTAATCATACCTTTGGTATTTTATTTCTCAATTTATTAGTGTGATTGTATGTGTAGTTCTTGGTATATTTTTTTAATTAGGTATATACCATTTATTGCTATTCATGTCGAAAATAGAAATAATTCTTCTTTCTTTCTTCTTTCAACCACATCATATTACAACTTTGTGCGAGAGAAAATCAAACTTAGCTTTTCTCCTTGGAAGACCAGTATTATATTTCTGCCATTAGATTAAAAATAGCCTTGGAAAAATATATATATATATATATATTTAAATAGATCCAGTACATTTGCTTGTACTTCTTGTATCGTGATAAGTATATATAGTACTTTTGTTCTTTTTCTTTTTTTATTTATTCACTTTCTTATATTTATTATGTACACATTATAAGGTGGGTGGTATGATCCAATGTATAGACGGGTCTAAAAGTAAATTTTTTCCCTGAAAGAAGTGGGGAGTTTTTTGTGCATGAGAGCTCACGAATTTAAACCATCACTCGACATCTATATATATATATATATTGAACTTAAGCGAATTATTGGTGAGTTCCGTCTCTATTCCAATTTCTTGGCACTATCATTTTGCTCTCTCTCTCCCTCTCTCTCTCTCTCTCTCTCTCTCTCTCTCTGTGAATTCCTTGGCTCTTGCTTCTTGTAATGATTACTCAATCATTCCTCTTTAGCTACTCGAAAGAACTAGATATCATCACTCAACTTCAACCGATCCGATCCAGTTAAAATATTACCCGACTCTCTCCAACTAATAAACTTAATACTATATTCTCTTGCTGTCAATTGTTGCCTTATTTTCCCTTGTTGTTGATGGACTATATGAAAGAATTGGAAGGCAAGCAAGGTCATGATCCTCTTCTAGCCAACATGAGTACTAAACTGAAGACGACTACTACTAGCGATACTATTGCTACCACATTGGTAAGTGGTCCAATCATAGTTGGAGCTGGTCCTTCCGGTCTAGCCACAGCTGCTTGCCTCAAGGAAAAGGGGGTTCCTAGTTTGATCCTTGAAAGAGCCAATTGCATAGCTTCCTTATGGCAGCACAAGACTTATGACCGCCTTTGCCTTCATCTTCCCAAGCAATATTGTGAACTTCCCTTGATGCCATTTCCTAAAAACTTCCCTACTTACCCTACTAAACAACAATTCCTAGATTATTTAGAAGCATACGTAAAACATTTCGACCTCAACCCAAAGTTTAATCAAACAGCTGTGAGCGCAGAATATGATCATGCAAGCAAGTCTTGGCGTGTTAAGGCATTAGGGCTAAAAGGCGTTGAGATTGAATATGTAAGTGAATGGTTGATAGTTGCTAGTGGAGAGAATGCGGAGGACTATGTGCCGCAATTCGAAGGGATGGAAGATTTTCGAGGGCCAATTTTGCACACAAGTTCATATAGGACTGGTGAAATGTTTCGTGGTAAAAGGGTTTTAGTGGTTGGATGTGGTAATTCGGGCATGGAAGTTTGTCTAGATCTTTGCAATTATAGTGCTCGCCCTTCCCTAGTTGTTAGAGATTCGGTGAGCAATTTAAATTAATCACATGCATGACAAAAATCTGATTGGATTAATTAGCCAATGCTTTTTTACTTTTGAAGTGGTTTACCAGAAAAATGATTTATTTATACCAATACTTTCCATGGTCTCGTGAGTAATAGATAAGTATCATGAGAACATATGATGTGTTAATATCGTTAAAATTTATATCAAATTATTTAAGAGTGCATATATTTTTTCTTTCTTTTTCAATACTTGTTTTTAAATTTTAGCAACCTCAAATAAATAGACAATAATTTCTTACACAAACTAAGCCAAGTACTTCCATCCAGAGAAAAAAAAAAAAAAAAGAAAAAAAAAAGCCAAGTTCATTTTCACCCTCTTTAAGACAAGTTGTATAAACTTTTATATTACATACAAAAATTGTATTATGTTAATTTGTATTGATCATGCTTTGTTAGATCCAATAAGCAAACTTTCAAATGTAAATAACCTAGCTTACTAAAATAAAACTATAATCTACTCTAGCGAGCACATTGGCCTCAAAAGATCCCCAATTTGCTGCAATATAGCGCTATTTAGAGAGCATGCTCACCCCAAGAGTTTATTGCTAAAGGGTCACCAAAGAGACTTATTGGAGGGGTTTTAACTCTTGAATTTAAACTATTAGCCATGAGATTATATTACACCAACTAGGTTATATACTAACCCTTGTGGTACAGATCCTCCAAAAACACTTTCTGAAAATTATTTACGTGCTTAATGGACCACAACAAAGAGGGCAAGGACGATTTAATCACCCAACAATTATTAAATTAGAAGTCATTAGGAAATCTCTAAAAGTTGAGTCACTGGAGGTGGATGCATATGTATTGTACAGTTAAAAAAAAAAAAAAAAAAAGAGGAAGAAAGAGAGAGAGAGAGAGAGAAATAAATAAAAGTTGAGTCATGCCCTAGAATGAGCTTTCCCTTGGACCATTTTGCATTTATGCTTTTGAAGTAACTTTACTCTGCGGTTTGCAGGTGCACCTCTTACCTCAAAAGATGATAGGAAGGTCGACTTTTGGGTTATCCATGTGGCTGCTTAAGTGGTTCCCGCTACGTCTAGTTGATCAATTCCTGCTCTTGATTTCGTATTTCATGCTCGGCGACACCTCGAAGTACGGCCTTAAGCGGCCGAAAATTGGCCCTCTTCAGCTCAAGAACATGTCAGGAAAGACGCCCGTATTGGATATAGGCACACTCTCAAGCATCAAAAGGGGAGATATTAAGGTATATAGTCGTTGTATATTTTTTAGTTGTATTGAACAAAATATTTTCAAGAATGTATTTAGTGGATAGTTACACCTTAAGCGTTATGCATATATGATATATAATACCAATAAAATATTGATATATATAATATATATAAATCATAAATGATAATTGATTTAAAAACTATTTATTCCATTCTTATTCGTATCAATATTTTATTAATATTTATATATCAATGCGAATAATTTTAGAGCTTTTAGATTAAAAAAATGATAAAAATTAGTAAAAGATGCATCTATATGTACATATAACTTGTTATACCGTTTTTTTTTTTCCCTTCTCTAGGTCTAGCTAGCTATCTTTTTTTTAATAATAATGATTATGATAATGATGTTAAAAATAATAATAACAATCAATCATTATTTTCTAGAGTCCATATATAAATTTATCATATAATGAACTATTCCCCTAGTAAGTTAATTTAAAGTTCCAACAAATTAAAGCATATAGATTAATAATATCCTAGCATATAAAAATATGGACTCATTATTATTAATAGATATTTAAATATAATTAGTACTTATTCATCATGTATTAAAATACACAGTGTGTTAATATCAATGAATTAATAATTTTTTTTTTTACATGACATTTAGTATTAAATTTTATAGGTGTGCCGAGGAGTGAGAAGAATATGGCGCTACGCCGTGGAATTTGTTGATGGAGAAGTAGAGAACTTCGACGCCATCATTCTTGCCACGGGCTATAAGAGCAACGTACCCTCGTGGTTAAAGGTACTACGAGCTTGCAAAAAGACACACCTTCAAAAGACAAAAAGATGTACAGTTTGAATGAACTAATATTCATTTTTTTTTTTTTTCACTTAGGATAATGTCTTGTTCTCAGAGGAAAGTGGATTTCCTAGGAAGCCATTTCCAAATGGCTGGAAAGGAGAAAATGGTTTATATGCCGTAGGCTTTTCCAAACGCGGTCTACTTGGTGCTTCGATTGATGCAAGAAGGATTTCCCAAGATATCGAACAACGTTGGATGAAGCTGAGGACATAAAATTCTAAATCATTCCTACTTCAACATGTCCCATCAATTTATACATATTAATTATACAAGGAATTAGGCATAGTTGTTGGATAGGCCCTGTGGTTTAGTTTTCTTTATGCTCTGTGTAAATGTAGATTGCTAATTACTTTCTTTATTTATTTAGGTACTTTATTAGTCTTCCATATATAGGGGCTGAACATTTGTAGAATTAACATGGTGATTGTAGAAACTATTTTAATTTGATAGTTGAGAATATTGTGTATGTAAACTTTTATGACATGCTATCTTTCTTGTATTTGTTCTTGTTTTGATCTCATATTCGCTGAGAAACTGTTTTGAGTAATTATAACCTAGAGGGTTTTGTCAAACAGAATCCTTCCAACTCTTTCTTTCTTTTCTAGTCACCATTGTGCTCAAAACTTGCCGTTGCAACTATCACATATATTTGAAACTAACAAGTGGAGAAGTCAACTTTGATCAGTATGCCGATAGCTTTTGGCAAGCCCTTTTTTATTATAAATGATTATATGTGTATATAATAGATGGACACACATTTGCTATGCATGTGCCTGAAATAAAAGAGATGAATTATAATGTAGGTAAAAAATAAAAACTGCTATAAGATTGACTTTTCCGATTTCTACGTCCCTAATTTGCTGGAACTTACTCTCACTACTTAAACTAGAGAATGTGACCTTATTGAAAGTAAAAGGAAAAAAAAAAATCTGTTAAAGTGAAAATAAAAATTGATGGTTTGTTGGAATAATCTTTAACTATTTGTGAATAGAAATATACTTTGAATAGAACAAATTAAAGAAATTTGTTGATAAAAAATTATTTTTTAAAAGATATAATATCAAAACCTATTTCTTCCAATTTAATATTTTATATATGGATATATACATACATATAAATGTATATTCCTTCCCACTTGTCACTACTGGTATAGATTCATTTTTCATTTACTCTATCCATCAATATTTTCTTCTACCATAGGAAGCACCCCACTTGTAAAATGGTTTAAAAAAAGCTCCTTAAGTTTATGAATAAGGAACCAAAGTATGCATTTAATATATATGTGAATTATGGGTTAACCTAGTCATGTCATTTACTTACACCATTTAAGTAAGCTTCTAAAATAAGATAGTACATTACTTAGACCAAATCTATAAAAACTTGGATATGTGAACTTGCTCTGGTACTTATTACATTGTGTTCATAAACTGATCTTTCATGAACATGGAGCTATATCAAAAAAGAAATTTAGAGAAGAATGTATGATAAAATGGCTAGAAAGTCACTACACTTGATGCATGAAGGAGAAGAATGAAACCAACTCTACACTTAGTCCAACTATTATAACTACTACCAAGTCTCCAGCTATCAAAACTGTCTAATTCACATATATATTAAACATACTAAAATAATATTTGTAATATAGGGATTATCAACGATAACCTGAGCAAGTTGCACCTCAAATAAGCAAGCGAAGAGTCTAGGTAAGTTAAAATTAATACATTATTGTATTCCGAAGTACTAATTTGTAATACTTGAAGACTTGAAATTATGCTTGTTGTGTTTGTTAGATAGTTAACTGTATGCATATATTTGTTTCTGAGTTGATGATGTGATTTGGTTTATTACTTTAGCTTATATTGTGTGATTTGAATGAAATGATTGATCACCTTCAACTAGACTTAACGAAATATATGACTTATAAACATAAATCAGATCTACATAGTAACTCATTAGGAGAAACTTAGGCTTCTCCGGCAAAATACAGACCCCTTTAAAAGAGATAGTGCTAGATAACATAATTGGTCCATTCTCCATCCTTAATCAAACTAATTGATAGGTAAGGAGGTCGCTATAAGGGTAAAGTCAATAGTTTGAAGGTAGTTACAGGAAGAGTAGTGTTTCTATTGTATAAGCTTAGGTATAGTCATGAACTATTACATTAATGAAAGCTCTTTAACCCAGATTAGAGCTAGTGTAATTTCTCTAATCTTTCGACAGACCAAATAACGTCATGCGATAGCATTTGCTTAAACATGCATTACATCTACGTCTAATTAATTTGGTTGATAACCCTGTTTATGTTTACTGTATAGTATTAAGTCTCAATCCCAACTTAATAAGCTGTGATTGCTTATATCACTATAGACGTTGTTGTAAATACTAACTAGAAAGTGGCCTATATCTACTTTGACGCTAGCAATTGCTGAAGACTAGGAGAGTGAGGATAATAACCCAATGAGCAATTACATTTTCAAGTTTGGATTCTGTCTTTAAAATTTTTAGTATTAATATACTAGTTACTCAAATAGATTAAGTTAGGTTGTTAAATCTTGTAAACATACTCAGATTATTTTAATGTAAATATATATTTTTCTTAAGTTCATAAGTAAATAATTTATTTAATTTATGAATTATTTATTTCAAAGCGGGTTAATCATGGATGTCTTGTGTAAATCAGATCTAAGATTACGGTTATATAGTCAGCTTTTATCTTAAAATAGTTTGCACGATGGGACTATTACTACTTTACCGCTTTAGGGCATGACAAGAGTCAAGATCGGGGGATAAGAGGCCAAGGACAACAAGAACAACAATAAGACCCCGAACCTTTCACTATGGCAAAATTATTCCATCGATTCGAAACAATGATGAGTAACCAACAACAAATGATGGGAACCTCACGAAGGTATGAGGAAGTGTATGAAACATTGAAAACTGAATAACAACTATATAGAAAGATATTGCTGATATTCAAGTTGAACAAAATAGGCAACATAATAGGATAGATGAGATGTGGACTCGACAACAATTGTATTTCGATTGGCAAGGTTTCCAGTACCTACCCTTGCTACCTCTGCTTAGTGTTAGTGGTGGTTAAGCGTCAGATTCCCCATTCCTACTGTTCGATGATATTTAGGATTGTTTTTTCCTTTGTATATGCTTTCTTTCTTTTCTCTTTTGTATATGCTTTCTTTCTTTTTTCTTTTCTTTTCCTTTCCTTTTTTTGTTTTCTATGTAATAAATAAAGTTATTGTTTATTAATGGAAATTAATTCTCAATTTGCTAATAGTCATTTGCTTTCCTTAATTGTTCTTTTGACTTTTATATATGGAGTTATATGCATATAAAAATTAAAATTAGTAAAATTAATATATCGTATCTTATTTGAACATTTACGCATATATATCTACAATATGTACATACCAATTTGCACATATTTTGTACTCACGTATTTATTTCCGTATATTTATAAAATTTTCTCCAAATATAATTGTGTGTAGATATGTACGTGCTTATATGTACACAAATATACACATATATTTTCTCAAATTATACATTTCATAAGCATATATTCGCATGTGTATTTTTTTATAAATTTATTCTCACATAGTTGTAACAATACACAATAGGGCTAAACAAATGAAACCGTGAACCGCGGATCAAACTGTAAACCGACCAAATCGAAAAATCAATTTTATTACAAACCATTTAGTTTATGGTTTAGCTCAGTTATGTATAAACGATTGGCAGTTCAATTCAAAAAAGCAAGCCAACTTGTACCGTGTTGAACTAAAATGAACTGTTTACTTATATGAAAAAAAAAATTAATTGTGTGTAGATATGTACATGCTTATGCATATACAAATACACGTGTATATATTTTCTCGAATTATACATTTTAGAAGTATATATTCATATGTGTATTTTTTATAAATTTATTCCTACATAGTTCTAACAATATACAATAGAGTTAAACAAAAGAAACCGTGAACAGCGGATCAAACCGTAAACCGACCGAACCAAAAAATCAATTTTTTTACTAACCGTTTAGTTTAAGGTTTAGCTCAGTTATGTATAAACGATCGGTAGTTCAATTCAAAAAAGAAGCTAACCTATACCGTATTGAACTGAAATGAACCGTTTACTTATATGAAAAAAAAAATTAACTAATTATTTTGTGCTTTTTTATATTTTTTTTCAATGAATCTTCATCAATTTTATTAAAATTTTCATATCTTGTTATTCTTTATTATAATTAGTATCAATTATTAAAATTAAGTCAAGTAAATTTTATTTGAAATTTCATATTTATTAGATATAAAAATATTTAGTAAAAATTTAACCAAAACGATTCTAACTATGAATTAAATCAAACTGAACTGATTTTAATTAAGTTCAACATTTAAAAAAAAAAAACTGAATTGTGATATTAAATTCGTTCAGTATGATAGAAGGAAGGGGTAGGGGGAGAGGGGCATAAACCGCCCTAAATAAACAACACCTACCCCTAATAAACATAAGTATTTTCATTGATGTATATGCATACATTTATTTTTTTTACATACACACGTACATATTTATACGTATATAAATATGTATATGTATTATATATTAATAAACACATTTATCTATGCAGATATTCATACGTGTATACAATTATATTTCAATGTATACATTTTTTTAATTAATATTTTAACATATAAATTTAAAATATCTAACAAATATATTTATATGTATGTAAAAATGTTTTGAGTAAAAAATTGTATATGTAATTATTATTTTTCTTATTTTATTTATTTATTTATTAAATTACTTAATAATCTCAATAAATTACTATATAAATATATACAATAGTATAAAACATATCATGACCCTAAAGGAGGCCTAATAGAATTATCTAAAATTTTCATATCATGTGTGCACCCATGATATGGAAATCCTCTTCCAAGTTAAAGATTACAAGACTTCAAATGATTAGTCACTAAAGTTTTCAATTTTTAATTTAATTAGCTTACTATAACAAATATTTGACTATAGATATTTAATATTCCACAGTCCACCAAAATCATGAAAAATCGGTATCTCCTATCAAATGCTAAGATAAGGTAGTAAAGTTCTAAAACTTAAACTTATAAAAGTTATAAAATTTAAATATAGTATTAATAATTATATATAATAATTCAAACCAAATATACAATCTGTCCTCAAATTTTAACTTCTATGTATCTTAACATTAACATTGATACTCAACATTCAGCTCTTAACCCATGCCCAATTATGTAGCAACCTATAAAAGAAAATTGTTGAGGAGTAAGTTATACGAGCTTGATGAGTTATCTCTTATACTATTCTAATAAAAAAATTATCAAATAATTTATTACTAAACATATAAATGCATGAACAAGTAGTATGTCAAACAATATATATGCAGTTAATCGATGTTAGCTACAACATTAGATTTAACGCCTTCCAAAGTAAGGGTTGGAGTATCAGTACTAATCATAATTGAGTTTAGCATTTAGGGTTTTTAACCATAAATTTAAATTACACATTTTACGAAATATGTTTTCACTTTAAAGGAATCCAATAATACACAAAATGCCAAGTCTAAAGATGAAGTGGCTCCCGTAGTTTACGCTCACACCCTACAGCAATGGTCTCTAGACACGACTTCTAGTCACTCATGGTTAGTGTCTCCGACGCCAACTAAACTCGTAAACCAAGGATAAGGTCTTGTTGTACTAATACTCTTACACTATACTAATCAAATCATTTAGGAATCTATCCCTCTAAGACTTTTCATTACCAACCGCGTGAGGTGACAGTCGAAACATTATATATAATTTCATACTTTATACATGATCCATATAATTTAAATTAAGTCATATGTGATTTAGCCATTTTATGAAGTGATCAACCAATATCAACAAACCATTTAATTATGCAATAATAAATCAAACAACCAATTATTCAATATTATGTTTTACAACATAACATACAACCAATATTCAAGCACATACATAATCAAAGCCCCTATGTATCAAGTTATTAATATTTACTTTAAGTTCACTAATTATAAGTACAAAACAAGTATATAATTATTGAGAGTACTTACTTAGTCATTAAGTTTATCAACAGTTGCAATAATCCACTTAGTAAGTCGGGATCTGTATCGATATCACCTGATATTTAAGGAATAGGAAAAGTAATAAGTATCTAAGTGGAATGACTAAGTTATTCATATATTTACTACTAACTACTTAAATTAGTTATCTATTCTTATGAAATACTTAGTTTGAGCTTTTTCGTTAATCATGTATAAATTTTTCAATTTAACTCTACTTTTTATGAACTTATAATTCATTTTAATCATTTTTAGATGTACTTTCTCATAGCAAAATCCATTTTAAACATTCTAACCCACAATTTCAACTATGACTTAAAAATATTACAAAATTAATTATTTAAATCTTATATTTTGAAATTTTCTTATTTTTAAGTCTATTTTACTATAATTACTTATTTTTGCTAATTTGAGGTTTAAGACTTATTAATTTAAAATTTTCTACTTTATTACTTTTCTAATTAATTAATTATTTTTAATTACGAAATTTAATTAATTTAACTAAGTGATGACATGGCAATAAAAGGGAATACCACATGCCGCTTTTGTACTTTTTCCATATTTTTTTTTTTTGCATTTTATGTCATATGTATATATATATTAATATTTATTACTATATTTTACTAAATTTTCTAAATTAATTATTTATTATAATTTCTTCAAAGTTACGGTACATATATATATTCATATTTATTAAATTACTTTACTTATTAAATTAATATTATAATATATTATGTATGTACTATTGAAATATACTTATATTTCTACATATACAATACTATTCATATACATATGTTTATATGTATAATATACTTTGTACTATGATATTTTAACCTTAAATATATTATATACTATATGTATGAGTATATATATATACATGTAATTGTACTTTATGTACATACATACATATATGGTCATATTACATATTTATATATATACTAAAATACTTAATATAAGTAATATTATACATAAATATATATAGACATGTTCATCACGTCCATAGATATATTTGTATATATTAAAATAATTAGTATATATAGTATTATACATATATATATGTATACCTAACATACTCCCTAAATTAGTATTTTTGTATTTTATACCTACATAAATATATACATATACTTTCGGTTACATAGTGTGTTCATTTGCATGTAATAAAAATTACGTAAATCTAACTATACTTATAGTATAATATATAAAAAAATAACAAATATATATATACTATACACGTATACATATGTATATATGTACATAAATGAAAAAATACATAGTATATATATATATATATATATTATATGTGCATACATACATATACATATACAAGGAAATACTAACAATATATAAATTCTAAGATACACGTATGTAAAGAATATATAGAAATGATTATTACAAAATACATACACTGTATATGATAAAACATACTTGTAGAATATTCTTATTTGAAGATATCTAGGCTTCTTCTCCTTAGATGTTGTCTTTGAGTTTTCCAACAAATTGAAAAAAAGAGAGAGAGAGAGAGAGAGAGAGAGAAGTGTTCACAATCAAAAGGGAAGAAAACGAGAGGATTTTTGTGTTTCTTTTGTTTTTTATTTTCCAAACGTTTTCTTTTTCTTTTCCACATAGGGAGTAGCTGAGTTTTATGAACATAAAACAAAAGAAAAGAGAAAAGAGATTAAAGCAAGATTTAGCATTAATTTGGAAAGGACATGATGTCATCTCCTTTTGATTTTTATCTCATCTTTGCACATGGTAAAACTTAATAAGATAACATTTGTCAATCGAAATTTCTAGCAGCTAGGAATGTGGCACTAGGAAAAGAAATAGGAGAAAGAAGGAAAAAGTAAAAGAAAGGGAAAGGAGGAAAAAGAAAAGAAAAATAAAAATAAAAATATTTAATATTTCAAAACATAAAAATTATATATTTAGTATTGATAAAATAATAATGAGAGCTTATAAAAATTTATTAATTTAATTATTACCTATTATATTCATAATATTCATAAGTTATTTCAATGTGTTTACTAAAATTTTTATGCGATTATGCATATTAGTCAATAATTACAATAGACAAAGGTTTTATTATTATTAAGTTATGTTTATCTATTTTATAAACTTAAAGTTATAGTTTTAAGGTTTTTGTTGAGTTAAGTTCGATTTAGGGTATTTACACATACATCGGATTTAAGGTTTTTGTACACAATTTAGATTTCAATCAAGTTTCTAGAGTTTTTATTACATATAATATATTCAAATTTATAATTTAATAAAATTTTTATCTCAATTAACCTTAATAACTCATAAAGTTATCTATAGTACTAGGATTCAATTTTACTCTTAAATAACTAAATTCGTGAGGTTTACAAAACATACGCTCTATATTTGAGGTTAGAAAAATTTGAAATAAATAATATCGTAAATTATCACAAATACATGAAAATAGCAAAAAATGTATTTTCAACATTTTATTCCTTATTTGAAGCCTAATTATGAGCATATGGGCAGGTATGCATTATAAATTAGCAGCATGTAAAATTCAAGCACGCAAGACATACGAGCACGATGGGCCTAGTATGCAAAAACGTGCAAACATGTAAAGCACATAAATTTTAGCATGTGTAGGCACACATGCCACCTAATTACCACCCCTACCTTTAGCAACCAAGTGTGCTTTGTATCATTCAACAAAATCATCAAGTTTATATTTAATTTTGTATACCTACTTACATCCAATTGCTTGTTTGCCTCGAGGCAAATCTACTAGTTCCTACGTCTAATTATCTTCAAGAGCTTTGAGCTCTTTATACATTGTATCCACCTACATATCATCTTTAATCACTTGAGCATAGGGCATTAGTTCTTTTGTTTTAATACATTAGCTAGTGAGCACATGTAATCATAAGAATATGAACGAAAATTATCTATAGTGAATAAAGGATAACAAACATGGGAAGCAACATAATTATTGACTGAAGGAAATATACGAGAAACATGGTGAACATAACTTTCAAGCCATTGTGATGGTTTATGAACTCAACTGGAGCATCTAAGGGATGGTTCTGTATGATCAAATTCTGTTGAACAAGGATGCAAAGAAGGAACTAACTCCAAGGCAGAAGGTAAAATAATATCATCATGTAAAGTCACAAGAGAATGATGCAAAGCAAGGGCTATAGAAGAAGGTGAATTTGCATTAAGTTCCTTAAATAAAAAATGATCTTCAACAAACTGAACATCATGACTCATGAAACTTTGTTTACTATACAAGTCATATATATGATAAGCTTTCTATCCTTATCCATATCCTAAAAAAACATACCTAGTACCACGACTATCAAACTTATCTTTAATTGGAAAAGTATTCACAACTTAACACAAACAACCTAGAACTTGCATGTGTGAGTATGAAAGAACTCTTCCAAAAAGAACCTCATAGGGTGTCTTCTACTTTAACCACTCAATTGGAAACCGGTTAATCGAATATGTTATAGTAAAGACACAATTTGCCTAAAATTCCTTTGGCAATCCAGCATGGATCTACATAAGCCTAGTTGACTCTATTAAGTGTCTGTGCTTTCCTTTGACTGCCCCATCCTATTGGGGAGTATACAAAATAGTTTTTTTATGTATAACACCATATGAAGAGAGCAAACACTTAAAATCACTTGATAAGAACTCTGTTTCATTATCAATTCTAATGAAAGTTGGTACAATTTGAAAATGATTGTGTATATACAAGAGAAATTGCTGGAATGTCTTCAAGACTTAACATTTGTGACTTAACAAATAAGTCCATGTTGCATTAGAGTATTCATCTACCAATGTCATGAAAATCTAGCACCATAATGAGAAGTAACTCTATATGGTCCCCAAACATCCAAATGAATTAATTCAAAAGGAAACTTTGATGCAAACTTGCTTCTAAGAAAGGGGGATCGATGGTGTTTAGCTAAGCAACAAGAGTCACAAAGAAAATTGTTCTTATTCAAATGTCTAAAACAACTTACATGAACAAGCTTGGACATTGATATATGTCCCAATCTAGAATGCACCATATCAATTGGAACAACAACAATAAAAGTGAAATGAGGTGAAGTAAAAGAGTTAGCAAAAGATGACTTTGTATGCTTGGAACTAGCATGTGTTGACAAAGGGAGTGATTGTAGTATACAATGACTATTAGAAACTTGAGTAGAAACAACACACGCTTTAGTCATTTGGTCTTGAAAAATACAAGTATTGCAATTGAAATAGGCTACAACTAAAGAATCAACTAAAATTTTATAAACGGACAACAAATTGTGATAGAAATCAAGAACAAAGAAGACCTTTTTCAATTCAATAGTAGGACTGTTGCAACAAGAGCCAAGAGTGTGAATAGTTTTATGTGTACCATCAAGCAAATTGACATGAATTGGTGTAGCAAGGTATTGTATATTGTATAGAATGTACTGAAAAGGTGTCATATGCTTATTACTTCCTATGTCTATTATCCATAACTGTTCCTTTTGTTTATGAGTATCAATAAAAGATGTTGATTGAGACATACCGACACAACGTGCAATGGCTCCTTCACTCATATCCCCTGCCTCCATCAATCACTTAGATTGCATCATCTCATATATTTCTTTACAAACATTTTGTAATACTTGTTTATCAGAGCCAAAAGATGATTTAGTATCCACAAATTGATCTAATGGAGTATTAAAATGTAAGCTTAGCCTTTCAATTTGAACTTGTGCTGCAATTCATGTTCAGCTTCCATTTCTTCTGTTCTTCTTTCCTTTATTCCAATCTAGGTAACCTATCAACTCAAAACAATTCTCATTTATATAACCTTCATTCTTGCAATTCTTACAATAGGCTTTAGTTCTTTTGCTTGTTAATAAGATTTGTTAGTGGTCTTGTTCACAAAAAAAGCAGCGGCATCACCTTCCACTATCTTAGAACTAGTAATTTGTCTTTGTTTTTCACCTTGTAATACCAGGTAAAAGGCTCTACCAACCAGTAGGCAAAGGATCAAAAGATAAAATATGATTTTTTGACTAACTTATACACATCTAAAAGTCCCATAAAAAACTATATTAATTTTGATTGTCACTCAAATTCAATCAGTCTATCTTTAAGTTCACTCGTACAATATTCCAATCGACTACAACTATTTGTAGGATACGGTCGGATTGATTACAATTCTTCTTAAAGTCTTTTCAATCTATTATAATATGCAAACAATGATTCTGTACCTTGCCTAACATTAGAAATTTCATGTTCCAATTGAAAAACCAAAGGACCATTGGTTTGTCCATACTATTCATTTATTTGATCCTAAAGTTCCTTCAATGATTAAGTAAAAATAAAGCTCTATGCTAACTCACTACTCATAGAATTAAGTAGCCAGCACTTAACCATGAAATCATACCTGTTCCACTTAACCGATTTAGCTGTATTACCTTCTAGTTTCACCACAGTTCTATCTAAAAATCTTAACTTCAATTTTGTACCTAGTGCCATTCATACAGATCTATTCCAAGCAACAAAGTTTGATCTACTAAATATTATATTTCCTAACATCATACTGAGATTATCAGATGAGGAAATATACAATGGATCTGTTGCTATTTGATCATTCAGATTTGCTTGTTCTCCCAATTGATTCATAGTGGAAAATGAAACAATAGAACTTACAGTAATAGAACAATAAAAGGAATGCACGTCTAAATATCTCCTTGCTATGATACCATGTGAACTTGCTCTGGTACTTGTTACATTGTGTTCATAAACTGATCTTTCACGATCATGGAGCCATATTAGAAAAGAAATTTAGAGAAGAGTTTATGATAAAATGACTAGAAAGTCACTTTACTTGATGCGTAAAGGAGTGCTTATACAAAAGGAGAAGAATGAAACTAACTCTACACTAACTCCAGCTGTTATAACTAACACTAAGTCTCTAGCTGTCAAAACTTAAAGCTGAAAAGGGAAGCGAGTTTGCATTTGGCCACTTGACCTTCTGTCGTTCTTATAGAAAATTCGAACAAGTAAAATCGTTTTTCGAAGTTTAGAGCAATTGCACAAATCCCACATTTAAAATTATCATATTATCATACTTATTTATTCACTTATTTTTCCAGCAAAACTAGTAGAATTATCATATCATCGTCAGCCCAAAATACAAACCCCGTAAACGAACATGATCTAAAATCAAAGATTTAAGCCCTATCCATAATGCCGGTCAAGGTCACAGAGTTTTGGCGTTAATATATTAGTAAAAACTAATTTGAATACCTTATGAAATAAATATATTGACCATCTTTTATTATAATATAAAGCTTTTATCTTCGCATGTTTATATTTACTACGCCATACATCGCGTCAAATAATATATACATTGCTTTTCATAATTATTGAATCATTAATTTGGTTTCACGGTTTATAAACTATTTTTCTTTAACATGCCTGTTTGCATGTGGTGTGAATGGACGGTATATGTCTCTAGTCCTGGTTATACAGGGTTTGTGTTTGTACGTTCGTTCCCCGAAGTAGGTTTTTATGCTACGGTGGTTCTGGTAACCAAATTTCCTTCAATCGACCTAATAAATAACAAATCCTTATTTTTGTCACACCCTATAAATTATAGATTGAAGATATAATTTTGGGAACAGAGCATACATAGAAGGCAAACAAAAAGACAAAATTTTCTTTGCATTGTTTGTTAGTTATATTCGATTTGTTCCTAAATTTATAAGGTAGTTCAGTAAATTTGTATTTGTTTTGTTAGAAGAAAAGAACAACCTTTTCTTTTTCTTTTCATTCTTTATTTTTTCTCTTTTATGTTTTATGTTGATCGAAAAAACACCGGCTTACAAATATAGCGTTTTGTAAAAGAGGTGTAAGCTCGGAAACGCCGTAATAGATTGATGCATGTGAAGATATTTAATCTCGTACATATTGAGTTGATTCCAACCTTAAGAGTACATACGATAAACTTCGGAGTTTTAGGTTAATCATATCATCCTTCAAAGTTTTCCATAGTTTACTCATTTTCAAAGAAGTGGGCCTTTTCTTCTTTAGTTAGGGACCATCAAATGTCAACTTTGACAGAAGGAAAAGAGGAAAAAGAGTTTGAGAAAGAAAAAAGACAAATTGATCTTGATAATCCAGCCCTGGATCTGGTCCCAAGGAGATGCAAGTTAGCATCATGATCAGGTTGTTTTAAAAAGAACCAATTCGTGAACATTGACTCGATCAAAGAGACATTTGCTGAAAACCATGTTAAATCAAGCTATAAGAAAATCTTGGGAGTTCACAAGCGTCTCAGGTTTTACACCAGTTGCCGGTCATACTTGTTTATACTCTCGTCTATATACTTGTTTGATTTGATGTTCCTTTCTTGACAAAATAATATAGGCTCCATAGTTTGCTATCTTATTCATACGTAGGATTAAACACTTCAGAAAATTAAATAATAATGACCGTAAATTAATGGTGTTTTTGATATAATAGTTAATTCATTGTAGTAATTGAAATTTTGTAATTACTTATAATTTCTTTCATATTATAGAATAGCTTATATGTTATGAACACTTTTCAAACTATGTAATGAAAAAAGTACTTTATATTTGTAGTTAATCCAACAGTTTTAAACCACCACCACCACTTACCGGCAATTCAAATGTGTTGGGTTGGGCATGTTAGAATAGACAGTGTGCTTTGTAGTGATATTTTATACTGCAAATTAATAGTATATATATATATACTACTAAAATGTTTCAAACTGCTCCAATAAGAAAAGAAATTGCAGTATAGAATCTTGTCAGAAACAAAAGTACAACTACAATTGGTAACTGTAGCACTTGTTTATTAATTGTTGCTAATTTACAATCTAAATTGCTTTATTTTCTTATAGTAATTTAATATAATTGGCAGGTAAATATATAAACGAATATCTTTAATGACTAAATAAAGAGAAATTAGATCCCCTTAACTTATGGAAGCCAACTAAAAATAGGTTAAAAACGTCAAATGGGAAGGTCCTTTCTTGTCTTTTCTTAAATATTAAGAAGTTTTTCCCAATTTTCTTTTTTTTTTAAGAAACTGGCAGACAATGCTTGTCGTAAAATAAATAAGCTTCCAGGAAATAAATGATGATGAATTGGTGGAAGTTGAAATTATTAGTACGAAACATTATAACCATAATTTTTGTTTGACGGTACTCTATCAACTTCACACTAGATGGTCCCTAAGTCATACCCTCATATCAACATATACATTAAATCGATAGCGCAAAGGAAAATTGACTCTCATATTACCTGGAAAATGAGTGCAGATATGACATTTTTCTTCTATTCAACAGAAGTACAATACATATCCATCAACTTAAAAAAAAAAATTTATACAATTACAAATTATATAAAAAAAAATTATCAAAATACCATTATTATATCGAATCTTGAAAATGCAACATTACTATTTATACTAATATCGCGTTTATAATTTTTATACAATGCAATATTAACATTTGTATACCATGACTATATTACATCTTTAAAATACGATATAGTTACAAATTCACTAATATTATACTAGTATTATAATTTTAAAATGTGATATTAATACAAATTGTTATATCCTATCTAGAAGATGTCATATAACATTTGTATTTTAGTAACATTTCTTATCTAATTTATATCTATATAATATTTATTAATTTTGATGGTAAACATGCATATTTCTCAATCAACAGCTACCATTTAATTAAAGGAAATCCTATATAATCTTCTAAACATTGATTAAGTGTGTATTCACTCCCTAAATATTCAAATGTTTCATCAAAAGTTTTCATAGAACTTAAATAAATCGGCAATATAAAGGATATTTGTTTTTTCTTTTTTAGTTAAAAAGCGATACTATAGTTAAGATCAATGGTTAATATTTATGAAGTCTTAATATAAACTTTGATAAATCAAGGGGAATTTTTACATTAAGGTTAAAATTTAGAAGAGTTATTTACAACCCTTAGAGTTTATTCACCAATTTATCTTCTTCTTCTTCTTCTTCTTTTGGTTTGTTTAGGGATAGGAGGGAGAAGGGAGATTTGAAAGTTCATGAGCTAAATTTGCACATAGGCCATCAAAGTTTGGGGATGTTATTTGCATTTTCCTCTTTAATATCATCAATTTAAGTTTTTTTTTTTTATTTCACTACTACCATCTTAAGATTCTATCTATAAAGTATAATGAGCCTCTAAGATTGAATAGGCTAAATCAAGGCAGTTTTGGGTACCTAAGGTCTAATTGCAAAACATACAAGGATGAGTAGAATAACTAGGGGATTACTTGCTATGGTTAGTTCAATACTAAAGATAGCAAGACATATAGAAAAGTGTGAAATCCAAATATGGAGGCTTAAGAATAATGGAGTGTAAGTGAGTGTAGAAGTTCTTATGTGCTTACTCGAAGAGAGACATTCAATATTTATATCTTGAGCCTCTGAGCACTTATCATATCATAGTATCCAACCTAAGGCACCATGTTGCAGGTTTAAGGGGACTTAAGGTCGGTAGGATCCTTTGACGATGCTAGAGGAAAGTGGTTAGAAGATGATTGTTTAAGGCTTACGCTTATCTCTTCTCAATAAATGATTGATGGTGCCATGAGATTTAAGCTACCTAGGCTATCTAAAGGATAAACCACCAAATGTCACATCCATTATATGTAATGTATGTGTCGTACAGATGAGCATGGATCTTCCGCTAATGGATGGACATGTATTACCAAGGAGAACAAGGGTTGCAATTGCTCCTTCAAGCTATTTTAGGAGGATCTACTCGAAGTTGGTCATTTGAGGCTCTAAGCATCCTAGATTGTGAACCAAAGAGGCCAACCTACATTGGGGGCACTCTATATGTTAGGTTGATCAGTCCCATGACCAATATGGTGGGTTTATGTCGAAAACCAACAATCAATAGCTACTATCACCATCCTATATAACATATTTTAATTATTTTCAAGTAGATAATCTTAAGTATACTATAAGAGGCTTCCACCTTTTTGAAATGTCCTTCCCAAACATTGAAAACGTAAAACATAGATGAAAATTGATTGTGAATGAATCATACTAAATAAATTCATTGTACAATAAATATATGAGATAAAATGCTCCTATGATTACCTTACATGTAATTTTGGAATTTAAGAATTGACTTTTCCAAAGTAAAATTAGTTTCTTATATCATCTCTACTAAAAAAATTAACAATATTACCAAACACCATACCACTAGGTGGTGATTCACTATACCTAAGCCTAAGGAAATGCAACCAAGTATCATAATGCATAATCTACTTAAGGTAGTAGATAGCTAGCTACCCATCACCTAGAAATTAAAAAAAAAAATTAAGGGAAAAAACTCAATAGACCATTAGTTATTTAAGTAGACAACAATCGATTAGGTTATCTTGCTAATATTATTTTTAAAAAAAATGGGAGTGATAGGTCATCTACTAATTCATCTAACACCTAAACAACTACCCTAATGGTAAGGCTAACCATCACCTTGGTAGAGTTGCTCAACATTACTAATAAAATACTCTTGAAAATAATTTAAAACTAAGGATAATATGGTAACTTTTCCAAAGGTTTCTTATTTTATATAAGGCCTTCAAAACCTTGGATTCATTTATTTGTAGTCACTTTCTCTCCCTTTGTAAACTATATTGGCATTAAACTCATCTTTGCATGATGTGTGGAACACTTGTTGTTCCTTCTTATATTATTAATAAGTTATATTAATAAACCTTATGTTCAACCTTTTCCTTCTATATTTATTCAGCCAATTAACAAATTCACCACTAACTCCTTCTTGTTACAAGGTTGGAACTATGTAAGGGAAAATTTAAAGATGAAGGCATAAGAAATGTAAGGAAAGGTTTCTTTGATTAATTATAATCCCCAATAGTAGATTTCTAACCATTATTTATATTGACTAAAATTGATAATTGAAGAATGCATTAGGATCCACCATGCTACCCTAAGGTAAACCCTTAAATCATAATTCCTTGGAAGGCCAAAACCTGACCTTGATAAGTTATGAATCTAATTATAGATTAGAAATTCCTTAAGAAATCGATCATGATAAAATGACTAAGAAGTTAATAATATATCTACTAATAAATGATAAGTTTATTATTGAAAGTGCAAGCTAACTCTTACTGAAAGTATATTGTCTTTTGCATCTGTGTCTTTTCTAAGCAATCTAACTACTAAAGAGGGTCACAAAAGTTTTAACAAAAATTGAGAGTATGCTTACAACATTTTGTAGGGTAATTATATATTGTATAGGTAAATTCACTAGACTTCTTAGGATAAGTTATTGCTTTTGTTGATGGTTTGAAGATTCCCTTTAGTTCAACTGTCTATCTTAGGCTTGGATTCAAGCCTACAAAAGAGAACAAATAAGTTTAGAAAGTGTTGGAGGTGGACCTACTATACATATTATGATGCACAAGTTTATAAGATGACTTGAAGAATAGAGAGAATTTTCAATATTAACACAAAGGGTTTAGGTTTTGAAAGAGTATACTAAAATCAATGTAGGGATTTAAGTGAAAAAAGGTTCGATCCCTATATACGGAAGCATCCATGCAACTTCATAAGTTAGAGATGGCTTGTAAGATTTCACTACATAGACAACAATCCTCCTTGGTTTGTACCTGTTCCCTTAGAATCAAGGACATCCCTAATCTAGTGTAGGTCCTTTAAGCAATATAGGAGCTGCCTAGATAGGGACAAATGGCAAGTGATCATTGTAGGGTTGGCAAGGCATGTTGTGTGATAACCAATGGCCCTTAAGGTCTTCTTCTTAGTGAGCAACTAAAGCCATAGCCTCATAGGCTAGCTATGCATATTAGAGCCTAAGAGATAAAATCAACATATAACACTTGTCATCCACTCTCCTTATTGATAGGTTGGCAAGGAAATGTAAGCTAGCCTTCAATCTTCTTCAGATTAGCATATGGGATATCCTTTACTCATACACATTAAAGTGGAAGTACCAATTCAATTCGCTAAAAAAAAAATTATGTCGAGCTTACTATCTTGACTTAAGCTTCAATGTTATGGGGGGCTTAGGTAAAAGCTAAGCTATTGTGGACTTAAGTGAGAGGGGTACAAGTGGTTGGTGATGATGGAAGTAAGAGCTTGCTTAAGCAATTAGGTTAGTGTGTTTGAACCTTCCTTTACCTGGTGTTAGGTATTCTAACCATTGAGCTTCTCCTAACAATTGGCGTTAGGTGTTTAGGAAATCAATCTGTCTTCTCTTATCCCAAGACACCTTTTCATATGTTGATGAGCATAAATACCTTTATTCTAAGTATGTATTCCTAAGTTTCAAATGGTGTTAACTGTTTTTAAGGCCTGCAAATCAACAACATAAACTTGTCAACTTGAAAACTTAGGACATCTACAAAATTGATTCGCATTGGTTCGAAACTAGCCGTAACTACCCAAAAGTTAGTTAAGGCCTGTAAATTTAATTTTTGAAATGGAATATTAAAATATTGTTATAAGCTAAAATGATGAAATTAACTCACTTGTTAGTAAAATTTTAAAAGATTTTGAAACCGAGCCAAATTGTAAGATGAGCTTAGAAATAAACTAAATAAACGAGAAGATAGATAAATGAAATAAGAAATCATAAACATATTTTATAAACCAAATTGTAAGATGAGCTTAGATATAAAGTGTATTTGGTTAGTTAAGGTTGTAGGAGCTTCAATAGAAGCTCTTACTCATAATGAAAACTAACTTAAGTGACTAAATATAATAAAATAAGTCAAACAGCTTCTTTAGTAGGTCAAGGAACCTAGTTTATTTTAAGAACTAAGAGTTTTATTTCTAGTTTTGAGCTAAAAACCATCAACAACCCATGGTTTTGAGAGACAACATTGCCACTTAGCATGGCATAAAGGAGCTAATTAGCATTACACTAGTCTTACAAGCACCCAAAATTACCCTACTAGTTTATACCTATAAATACCCCTTCCCTTGGCCATTTTAGACTCTTTAGATACTTTAGAGACTAGAAAAATTCATTAGGATATTTTTTGGGTTTATCAAATTATTTTGAAATTTAAGAAAATCAAGTAGGGATCTATAAAATTAGGTATGCTAGAATTATGTGAGAATTGACTACAAGCGATTAACACCACTAGGACCCTTAGGTAATGCCCTTCCTATTCAACAAACCATCCCTAACCACTGGTGGTTGGTTCTTCTTCCACTAGAAAGTTTGATTTTTAGCCCAATTTTCAAAAATTTATAAAAATTATCAAATTTTATCTAAAATTTATGAGAAAAAAATTATTCTAGCATTATTTTGAGTTTACTTTAATGTAAATTTGTTATTTTCATAAAATCCATTCATTTAATATATCATTTGAAAGCAAATTTCACTTTAATTTTTAAAACCCTGAACAACATAGTTTTCCTACCAAAATTTTTCTTAAACATCTTCTATTATATAGAAAATTGCTATGTAAAATTCTTTACAAAAACTCATTCTTTTTATTTGGGTTAATTTTTCATTTATGAAAAACCGATAAGTTGGAATTTATGAGAAATTCACTATTTTTCAATATATATATTTTTTTATCTAACCTGAACTCTTTCTACGTAAATATTTGTTACATGAAATATGTTGATCTTGATTTTAAGTGGAAAAGTTTAGTACCTTGAAAAGATGGGCTTTTCAAAGTTAGATTTGAAGATCCTTCGCTTAAATTACAAGTGTTAAATCTTTATTAAGTAAGTGAGTTAGCTATTTTTGGTTAAAAATTCAAATAATCAATAGTAAATACAACATATATGCTGCTATACGTGTTTAGTTTTGTCATAAAATTATATTTTTCAAGCTAAACTTATGAAATTTATGTGTTTTGGTTGACTAAATAAGGAAACCACCTCATTTATTAAAGTACAAGATCATGTGTATTTGTGTAAGAAGTTTTCTGAACCTTGCAAGTTGTTAGGAGTGGAGTCTTGATTGCATTGAATCTAATTGAAATAAAAGAAAGCGTAAATTATGGAGTTTTTGGTGATTTGGAGTGATCCTAGCAGTTGTTGAAGGATCTACAGAGTCTTCCTTGACTAAGCCAACTTGAGACTATCACGACAAAAACTTCAATAAAAAGGTTACCTAAAGCAGAGCTACACCCAAAACCTTAGTAGAAACTTCAATAGAAAGTTTGCTAGAGTATAAATAAAATATTTTTATAAAAGGTTGAGTAGGAGGTCCTAAAGTTATAATATACCTTTGTAGAAAGTTAAGTAGAAGGCACCAAAACCCGATAATACCTTTGTAGAAGGTTACGTAAAAGGTTCTACTAACCTATAATAAGTAATAAAACTAAATACTCATAACAAATATCTAACTAACATTAAAAGAATGTTAAGACTAATATAAAGTATAACTTTTAAACAAACTTTATACTAAATGATATAAAACTAAAATATGACTCCTAATAGGGGTTACTTAAGAAGTACTTAACATCTTGGAATTGAAAGAGCAGTAGTAAATCTAAGTAAGTGAGATTGATGCTTAGTGGCATTTTGGAGTAATCTATTATAAGTACTTAGAGACTAAAGTGTATGTTGTTTCTACTTGTAGAGTAGTTGATTATACGTATGTAACGTATATGATTGGAATCTATTGTATTAATGTGGTAGCTTGGCTACTTGTATTGTTTGCCTTGCTATGTTTTGTCCTATATTCGAATGTCTAAAATTGTTTAACCACCTTATAAATGGACTAACTCAAACTCTTAATTAGACATGCATTACAACCTATTAGGACAATAATTAGGATATCCGACCAAATGCTTACCCTTCGACAAGATCACTATAATTAGCCTTCCCCCACCCTTAAGGACAAACTAAATGGCAAGAGATGGCATTAGGATTGAAGAAGGTCTCAGGAGGAGCACATCTCCAGTATGCAAAACCCCCTTGACCCATGTTAAAGCAAGCGCAATTTCTCTAACTACACAACAGATCAAATAACGCTATATGGATAACAAATGTTTAATTGCATTGCATTGCATCTAACTAACTGATTGATAACTTTGCTTACTGTTGTGTCATGTGCACTGTTGTTTCCATCCCATCTTACTAAGCGCTTAGTTACTCACACTCTTATAGATTGTTTTGCAAGTACCCCCTAAATATGCAATGCTACTCTTACCCGTAGGTTAATTACGTTTTGGAGGCTAAGAGCATAAAGGAATGGAGGTAGATTTAGAACTTTTTGAATCTTTTGTATATTTCTCTTTTAGGGTAAATCTTATTGGCCATTTAGGTCACCTAAATAGATTTCTGTTCTAGGTTGTAAATATTTATCTAGACTACTTATGTACTCTTGAAGTAAATGACTTTTGTAAATATTTAACCATCCTACTTTTGATGTAACAACTTATGTAAATATTTTCTATACAAATGACTTAACAATTTCTACTAAGATTTACCCATTATGTCTATGTTTGTAATGAGCTAAACTCTTTTTGAATTGTTTGGTCGTGTATGCCTTCTGTAAACCTAGCTATGATAGCAGCTAGGCTCTATCTTAAGTTATTTTATATGACATTACTATTACGACTTGGGTTAGTGTAAGAGTATAGTTCTTAAGAGCTAACTTTGAAGCATCCTAACTAAGACTAAGTAGGCATCATAAGTAAAAGTGACTATAGGTAATAAGCGAGTAGTAAAAAGCTTTAGACTTATAAATATACAATTATACTATATTAATAAAAGAACTTTAGGTAAAGTAACTGCGAATGAATGAATATGTAATACACTAACTATTCTTCTTAATTAATTTACATGGTCATAAAGGGGTGCTTGTTATATCCTAGTTAGATTTTTGATGGTATGGTAAGGCATCTGTGATTTAGTATAAGGTTCCATTATA
The DNA here is from genome assembly GCA_024138005.1 of Lumnitzera racemosa. Taxonomy (NCBI): domain Eukaryota; kingdom Viridiplantae; phylum Streptophyta; class Magnoliopsida; order Myrtales; family Combretaceae; genus Lumnitzera; species Lumnitzera racemosa. Next base: position 32,951,125 of record JAMXBC010000007.1, read on the forward strand.
GCATCTATTATTAGAGTTAGCTAATTGGGAGATATTTCGAATGATGGATGAGATTATTGATACTTATCATAGAGGCCTTCCTTATAATTGAACAGATGCTTGGCATATTATGGAGATAGATTTAGGGCTATGGTATGATTGATATGCTATGATAGCAACTTTTGAGATTAGATACTTGTAGAGTATTGGAGCAATTGTCATGATGATTCCTATTTTGTATTTTCCTATTAAATTGGGGGATGGTAGGCCATACCAAATATGTATCGATTACATTCCTGTACATATTCCACATATTTAGAGAGACTATCCACCAAGCATCATAGATTGGTTTCCTTGTTTTTTGCCTCCAATAAATGATGGGATTAAGGTATCCCTTCAACCAACCAAACTAATTGAGGATGTACTAGAGATGTAGGGAGTTTAAGGAAATATTCCACAAGTTGGACTAGGCAATTATGAGTAACCTATGATTGAGGTGTAGGAGGATCTAAAGATTGAGGAGAATGCGAGGAGGATCTAGGTAATGATCTTAGTACAGCTATAGCTTAAGTAGAGGCTGAAGGAGATTTAGATGATTGGATGGATTTCGTTGAGGACCTTATAGAAGCATTTGTAGAAGGTGAAATGGACCCTAATGGTAACCCTACAAAAGTTCATGTAAAAGGCAAGGAAGATCTTGATGAGGACCTTATAAAAACTCCTATAGGTGGTAACTAGGTTGAATAACCTAATAGACTAGATGTTGTAGGAGCTCTTATAGAAAGTTAATGGCATGAGAATGAGGAGTTGGTTTATCATATGATAGTTATAGCAAGTAATGAGGACAAAGATCCAAAGATGATAGAGGTTGATGATGATGATGCTTATGAGGTGATTTATATTCTTAATAGTCTAGATTGTGTAGTTGAGTTTGGAATCTAAGACGGATGTTAAGGCAAATGATGACATAAGAGAGGTGAATTAGGCTCCTTTAGAGTAGATGTTTGCTCATAATAGTTCAAAAGTACTAAGTGACTTTTAGGATGGATGACATGCTTGTTTGCATGGATCATGACAACTCTTATTATAGAATGGAGATTGTAGAAACTTTTGATGTATATAAACTTTATAGTGTACCTTTGACACATGTAGATGAATTTTTGTCATTCTAGATGTGCTTTTGAATCATTTTGATGTACTCCTAAAATTTTTTTATGTATTGAGAGGCTTTTTTATGTACTTTTGATTTTAGATGTACAAATGATGTAAATTTTTACTTGTATTTTGAGTTAAAAAGAAGATGTAACTAAAACAAATATATTTAGGACTCATGTATCTATCTTTTGATGTAAACAGAAGATTTGTGCTAGGATTCAATGTAATTATCTTATGATGTAAACGTTAAGTATGTAACAATCTTTTGGTTATGTAAGTATCATTGTGCTTAATTATGAAAGTAAGATGTAAATATCAAACATTGTATATTCTTTTCCAGTCCAATGTACTTAATGAAATTTTATATTATAGAAATTTTAGTAATATATTCTATTATTTGACAAGAAACATATTATATTTCTATAGATTATATGTTTATGTAGCAAGACGCCTTCAACTTGTGAGTTGTAGTTAAGGTTTATCACTCTATTACCTAGACTTATGGACAATTATGAATGCAGAGATAGTAAGAGTAAGTTAGCACAAATAGTTGGTAATGAATAACTAAGGAGATGGGAATCATAATGGACAAAAAGGAGAAGTTCTTGCATTATCTGTTCAAAACCCTTTGCCACCATAAGAACAGTATCAGGGAGATTTACCACCACCTCTACCTCCATGAGCCCTAGGCCCTATTGACTATAGGCAACTTTTAGCTATAAATATTGTGATACAATAACAAGGAACATTGATACAGTATTTGTAAATCGGTAGAAATGTAAAGGATAGGATGCCCCAAAAAGATACTAAAGAGGAAATAGATCTCAGGATGTGAGTAAGCTTTCAAAGCTTATAAAGGCTACTTGGTACTTCGAAGGAGAAATGGGTAAACCAGTAATAGTAGATGATTGGATAGATCAAATTGAGGGGAGTTTCAAGGCTTTTAGAATCTTAGAACATAAAAAATTATCTTATGGGACTTTTATGCTAAAGTCAAGTGCATATGTTTGATGGGATTCTAAAGCAGGACAGTTAGGTGAACCTATCACTTGGTAGAGGTTTATGGAGGAGTTTAAATGTAAGTGCTTACGAAAGAGTGTTCAAATAGAGATGGCTAAAGATCTATTTACTATGAAAAAGGGGAATAAAAGTGTGATCCAGTATGAAATAGAATTCAATAGATTGTTGTAGTATACTCTACTTTCTTACAAAGATAATCAGGAGCTTAAGAAAGATTTATTTCTTAATGGTTTTTATCCCACCTTGTGATGTAAGCTACAAGACTATTGTCATACCACATATAATGAAATAGTTGATAAGGCTCACTAGTTAGAAAATAACTATTTGCAGATGCAAGCTTAATAGAGGAAAAAGCTAAGTAATGAGTTTAAGCTTAGATCATCGTTTAAGAGATCTTATCCTGGTTCAAGCAGTTTTGGACAAAAAGGGAAGAAGTTAACCACTATAGCAAGTAAATATGCACAATCTGAATTTGGAAGGAACTTTTATAATAAAGATGGTAATATTAAGTGTTGGGTAAGTCACTATCCCCAACAACATCAATAGTTAGTTGGCAAGTGTTACCTCTATGGAGACAATAATCATATGGTTCAAAATTGTCCAAAGATGGAAATAATTAAGTGTAATCAATGTGGTAGGAAAGGACATTTCTCAAAACATTACCCTCAATTTAGACAAAAGAAGCAAACACTAGAGGATCAAATACAACAGTTATTTTAGCATGTATCTTTACCATGGAAAGTGTAGAAGATAATGTAGAAGATTTTAGTGAACGAATGGAAGAATACTATTAGGATGATTTAGAAGAAGATCTTAGAGCAGCAAAAGGCATTGACGAAGGATAAGTAATAGGTATGTAAGCTATTTCAATTTATAGATTATTAACTAAAGATGTAATCCATGTTAGTAAACTGAAGACTTTGTGTTTTATGAAGTGTTTAGTAATTAAGTTTGAATTGATAATACGTAGTGAATCGATACATAACTATAATCATAAATGTTTCAAGAAAGATGATGACAAATTGACAAATTGATAAATTGCTTATGCATTGTTTAACACTAGAGCATCGCATTCCTTTATGAGTTAGGGATTTATGGAAAGAAATGGAATTAGAATAACCAAATCAATACAACTCATAGGATTAAGACCCTTATTAGAGAGAAAGTATCAATTAGAAAAGTAGTGAAAAATAGACTAAGTATAATTGAAGGAAAGGATTTTCCAATTACTTTATAGTTTTGCCTCTACAAGGTTATGACATTAATGTAGGAATTAATTGGCTTTCCCAACACAAAGCTAACGTGGAATGCCAGAGTAAGAAGATAGTTTTAGATTATGGAAATAATGTCTTCCATGGAGGGCTAGTAAAGGAATGATTAAGTTAACGTTATTGAAATTTGTGAAGGAGTCAAGGATAATGATGATTGGGTGTTTTGCTGGGTATTTGCAATGGAAGGGAAGAAGGAAGCACCTAAAATATTTGAAATACCTATAGTTTGTGAGTTCCCAAATGCTTTCCTTGATGAGTTAATAGGTTTAGCTCCGCATCAAAAACTAGATTTCTCTATTGATTTAGTACCCCAGAATATAAACCTACTTCAAGGGCACCTTATAGAATGTCCCTTATGGAACTACAAGAGTTAAAGAAGCAACTTTATGAGCTATTAGATAAAGGGTTTATTCGACCAAGTGTGTCACCACGGGGAGCTCCAGTACTATTCGTGAAAAAAGAAAGATGGTACCATTAGGCTATGTATAGATTATAAGGAGTTAAACAAAGTTACTATCAAGAATAAATATCTATTGCCTCTAATAGACGATTTATCTGATCATTTGCAAGGAGTAATGGTATTTTCACGAATTGATCTTAAATCTAGGTACCATCAGCTATGGGTAGAACCTAAAGATATACCTAAAACTACCTTTAGAACAAAATACGAACATTACGAATTCATAGTGACGCCTTTTGGTTTAACTAATGCACTAGCTGTTTTTATCGACTTGATCAATCGGATTTATCAACTATACTTAGATAAGCTTATTGTTGTATTTATTGATGACATACTGATTTATTCTAAAAGAAAGGAAGAACATCCCGATCATTTGTGCTTAGTATTACAAAAGCTGAGAGATAATAAGTTGTACGATAAATTAAGGAAAAGTGAATTCTGGTAGGATAAGATATCATTCCTAAGACATGTAGTATCTATAAAGGGGATTTCCGTTGATCTAGAAATGGTTAAGGTGATCATAAAATAGAAGCAACCAACTATTGTAACCAAGGTTCGAAGTTTTCTAGGGTTAGCTAGTTATTATAAGCGATTCATAAAGGACCTTTCAAAGATAGCAAAGCTTTCAGCCCAACTAATGTTGAAAAATGTTAGATTTAAATGGAGTGAAGAATGTGAACAAAGCTTTCAAATTAAGAACCAATTCATTACAACTCTTGTACTTGTGCTACTTGATCCTAATAAACCCTATAGTATATATAGTGATGCCTTATAGAATGAACTAAGATGCGTTCTAATGCAAGATAGGAAGGTAATGGCATATGCATTGAGATAGTTGTGATTACATGAAGGAAATTACCTGATACATGATCTAGATTTAGCTGTAGTGGCCTTTGTGTTGAAGATTTGGAGGCACTATTTGTATGGATAACATTAGGAAATATATACGAATCACAAGAGTTTAAAGTATTTCTGATAGGAATCAAGCCTTCAAACCCATCACCCGTAGCTAAGCCAAAAGATTATTAAGGCTTACCTAATGAGTACTAACTTGAGAAGCATTCATTGACAAGGATTTCATTACTAACCAAGGATTACTTCACTTTATCCGACTTAAGTACCAAGCTTTAACTATGTTCAAGACAATACCTAAACTACCAAAATACTAGGATTCTTTTCCTAGGCTGAGCTATTCAGGTGCTCGACTAAAGTCAAGCTATCTAATCGCCCAACTTGAAGAGACTTTCATCAATACTTTATATCTAAGCTCAAACTTGACCCATATTAGGTTAACCAAGTTTTTTAGTTTCTTTCCGACATCTGTTGAGTTGATTCCAACAAATGCCAAGTTATCAAAGAGCTTAAACCCACAAGAGTAGCCAAGCTACAGATCACCAACACTAGCTTGACACATGTCATTTGATATAATATTTTAGAATGTTTTTTTCTTCCATACATTGTACATCGTTTCTCCCTTTTACCCCTTTTAGTATGTCTTAAGTGTTACATTTGTAATTTATCCTTTTGTCTTTTCCTTATATGTATGTAACCTTAGAAGGGCTAGTATATAAAACCCCTCTATCTGTATACAAACAACAACACTTCATTATTGAATATGAAATTTTATCCTATGAGAGCACCTAACGGTGTTTTCTCTTTTCCCCAACTCTTATCTACTCCCTTTAGCAAGGAATAGTGGCAAGTGACCCTAATCCTCACTTGTGTGTCATATTAAGTAAAGGTTAGGTTAAGTAGAATCAATTTGTGCGTCATATCTACTTGACATCTACTCGGGTTTTGCTAAGACCCTTTCATTTTCCTTTGTTTCGCTTTGTTGTGGTGTGAGTTGCGTATGTACGACCCTAGAGATGCATCAATTTGTTTATACAAAAAGAGTTGAATCTACAACAAAGAAGATAGCTAGAATTAATTAAGTATTATGATCTAACAATTAATTATGACCCTAAAAAAGCGAATGTTGTAGCTAATGTGCTTAGTCATAAGAATTATGAAGAGTTGCTTCACTACTTACAACCTAATGGAAATCGATAGGGAATTTGAAAGACTAGAGATTGGATTTAAGTGGCATGCATCTGAAGACCTGTTGATGAATATAGTAGTACAACCCTCTTTATTAGAGAGAATTAGATAGTAGCAAGATGAGGATGAGGGTCTCAAAGAGATTACAACGAAGATAACATCTAGAGAAGTGCCTAATTTTCAAATAGATGAAACTAAAATGTTGAGATTCAAAGGAAGAATACGTATACCTCGAGATCCTAGCTTGAGAAAAGAAATAATAGATGAAGCTCATTTTACTGAGTATACAATACATCAAAGTGGAAATAAGATGTATCGGGACATGAAGTCACATTATTAGTGAAGTGGTATGAAAAAGGATATATAGCTCAATATATAGCAGAGTACACCAATTATCAACAAGTTAAAGCTAAATACCAATGACCAATAGGTCCTTTGCAACCATTACAAGTTCCACAATGGAAATGGGACCATATTACTATGAATTTTGTGGTAACACTTCTAAGGAATTTAGTGGAGGCATAATTCAATTTAGGTTATTTTGGATAGGTTAACTAAATATGATCATTTCTTGGCTTTTCGAACAAGCGATCCGATGGAACAGATGGCCAAGCTGTATATTAGAGAAATCGTCTGGTTATATGGAGTAATGGCAAGTATCATTTTTTATCGGGACAACCAATTTGTATCGAAGTTTTAGGAGAGTCTACATTAAGCATTAGGTACTAAGATGCAATTCACAACTACTTATCACCCTTAGTTAGATGGCCAATTGAAAAGAACAATTCTAACTCTAGAAGACATGTTAAAGGCATGTGTACTAGATTTCGATGAACAAGTTGATCGCTAAAATGAGTGACAAAAGTAAAAGTCATTCAACAAAGGATGAAAGAAGCTTAGGATCAGTATGAAAGTTAGCCATACCTAAAAAGGGGGTTTGTAGAATGTAAAGTGGGAGATCATGTTTATATTAAGATCGGTCCATTATAAGGACTTAAATGTTTTGGATTGAAAGGGAAGTTAAGTCCTAGATATCTCAAATCTTTTAAGATACTAGAGGAAGTAAGAGATGTATCGTACCAAGTCGCTTTACCCCCAAGCCTGCCAAGCTATCATGATGTGTTTTATAATTCCATGATGTGAATGTTTATGAAGAATCCCAATACTAGTGTAAAGTTAGAACCTATGGAACTATAAAAGGGTCATACCATCAAAAAGCAACCTATCAAGATTTTGGGTAATCGGATTCAAAAATTAAGGAATAGACAAGTTGAGTATGTTTTCCAATTAGGTGGTGGTCAAGAAGCTGAAACAACTTGGGAGCCAAAGGCCGTAATGGAGCCACAGTGCCCATGTCTCTTCTAAATCACAGGTTTGTATTTATACCCAAAGGTTAGTTATTGTATGAGTGATCACCCAACTATATAAAATTTGTACTTAAAAGTTTTGAGGACAAAACTTTTCTGAAGTAGGGTGGAAATGTAAGTCCAACAAATCAACAATATATACTTATCACTTGGAAAACCTAAGACGTTTATGGAATCTGTCCACATAGGTTCGGGACTAGTTGTAGCTATCCAAAAGTTAGTTAAGGTGATCCTGTAAATTTAATTTTTGAAATGGAATATTAAAATATTGCTATAAGATAAAATGATAAAATTAACTCACTCATTAGCAAAATTTCAGAAGATTTTGAAAATTGACCAAATTGTAAGACGAGCTTGGAAATAAACTAAATAAATAGGAAGAGAGAAAAATGAAATGAAAAATAATAAATATATTTTATAATTACATAAAATAATAACAAAATGTATTTAGTTAATTAAGGCTAAAGATGCTTCAATAGAAGCTCCTACTTGCAACAAAAACTAACCTAAGTGACTAAATATAATAAAAGAAGTCAAACAACTTCCCAAATAAGTCAAGGAACCTGGTTTACTTTAAAAACCAGGGGTTTTGCTGCTAATTTTAAGCTGAAAACCATCAACAACCCATAGTTATGGAGACAACATTGCCACTTAGCATGAAGAAGCTAATTAGCATTACACTTGTTTAATATACACCCAAAATTACCCCATTAGTCTATACATATAAAAACCTCTTCCCTTGGCCATTTTGGATTCTTTGGATCCTCTAGAGACAAGAAAAATTCATTAGGATATTTTTGGGGTTTATACTGATTTCTTTTAAATTTAAGAAAATCAAGAGGTGATTTGTGAAATTACGGATCCCAAACTTAAGTATGTCTTAACCACAAGCAACTAACACCACCAGGTCCCCCAGCCAATGCCCTTAGTTGATAAACCCTCCTTAGTTGTCAGTAGTCAAAGCTTCTTCCACTAGTGAGTTTGATTTTAAACTCAATTTTCAAAAATTTGTAAAAATTATCAAATTTTATCTAAAAATTATGAAAAAAATGTATTCTAATATTATTTTGAGTCTACTTTCATTTAAAGATGTTATTTTCATAAAATCCATTTGTTTTATATATCTCTCTTAAGAAAAGTCACATTTCAAACTAAATTTCACTTTGATTTTTAAAAACCCGAATGATGTAGTTTCCTTACTAATTTTTTTTTTTTTTGTAAATACCCTACATTTTATGGAAAATTGTTATGTAAAAATTTTTATAGAAACTTATTACTTTATTTTGGTTAATTTTTCATTTATGAAAAATCGATAAATTGGAATTTATAGGAAATTCACTATTTTTCAATATATTTTGTTTACTCTGACCACTAAATATTTTCTAAGTATATATTTGTTGCATGCAACATGTTGATCCTAATTTAAAGTGGAAAAGTATAATATGTTGAAAGAATAGGCTTTTGAAAGTTAGATTTGAAGATTTTTCGCTTAAATTGCAAGTGCTAATCTTTGTTAAGTGAGTGAGTTAACTATTTTTGGTTAAAAATTAGAATAATCTATAGGAAATACAATGTATATGTAGCTGCACATGCTTAATTTTTGTTATAAAACTATATTTTACAAGCTAAACTTATGAAATTTAAGTGTTTTGGTTGATTAGATAAGGAAACTGCCCTATTGAGTAAAGTTTGAGATCAAGTGTGTTTGTATAGGAAGTTTCTCAAACCTTGCAAGTTATTAGGAGTGGAGTTATGATTACATTCAATCTAATTGAAATAAAAGGAAGTGTGAGTTATGGAGTTTTTAGTTATTCTGAGGGATCCTAGTATTTGTAGAAAGTTTTGCAAAAGCTTTCTTCACTAAGCTAACTGTAGACCATTAGGGTAGAAACTTCAATTGAAGGTGCCTTACAAAAGAGCACCCAAAACTTCAATGGTAGGTTTGCTAGAGTATAAATAAAATATCCTTATGGAAGGTTCAATAGAAGGTCCGAAAGCTATAATATACCTTTGTAGAAGGTTGAGTAAGAAGGTACCAAAACCCTAAAATACCTTTGTAGAAGATTTAAGTAGAAAATTCCACTAACCTATAATAAGTAATAAAACTTAATACTTATAACAAATATCTAAGTAACATAACAAGAATGTCAAGACTAATTAAAAGTATAATGTTTAAACCACCTTTATACTAAATGATATAGAACTGAAATATGATTTGTAATGTAGAGGTTACTAAAGAAGGAGGAGCTAACGTCTTAGAATTAAAACAGTAGAAGTAAATCTAAGTAAGTCGGAGAAATGCTTAATGGCATTTTGGAGTACTCTATTATAAGTACTTAGAGGCTAAAGTGTATGTTGTTTGCGCTTGTAGAGTTGCTATTTTTGCGTATGCAAAGTATGTGATTGGAATATGTTATGTTGATGTTGTAGCTTAGCTACTTATATTGTTTACCTTGCTGTACTTTTTCTTGTATTCAAATGTCTAAAATTGTTTGACCACCCTATAAATAGACTAACCTAAACTCGGATTAAACCCTTAATCAGACATGCATTATAACCCACTAAGGGAATGATTAGAATTTTGACTAAATATCAACCATTTGACAAGGAAACTATAGTTGGCCATCCCCCACCCTTAAGGCCGAAGTAAGTGACAATAGAGGGGCTTGCGGAAAGGTTAGAGGCATTAGGTTTGAAGAAGATCTCAAGGGAAGCAAGCTTCTATTGCACAAGGTTGGATTTGGTCATAAGGCATCGCAGCTAGAGCTCACCTCTAATATGCAAAAATCCCTCAACCGGGGTTAGAGTGAGTGCATTTTCTCCAACTTCATAATGGACTAAACAGCATTGTACGGATGGCATATGTTTGATTGCATTGCATTATATCTAACTAACTGATTGATAAACCTGTATGTTGTTGTATCATGTACACTTTTGTTTCTATCTCATCTTATTAAATGATTAGTTGCCCATACCCCTATAGATTGTTTTGTAAGTATCCCTATAGATATGCAGTACTACTCTTACCCACAGGTCAGTTTTGTTTTAGAGCTAGGAGCGTAAAGGAATGAAGGCAGTTGTAGATCTTTTTTAGTCTTTTGTGTATTTTTGTTTTGGGGTGAATCTAATGGGTTGTTCAGAGATCTAAATAGATTCTTATTCTAGGTTGTAAATATTTATATGGACTACTTATGTACTCTTGAAGTAAATGTCTTTTATAAATATTTTAACTATGCTATTTCTGGTGTAACAACTCGTATAAATATTTTCTATATGAATGAATTAACAACTTTCGCTAAGATTTACCTATTATGTTTATATTTGTAATGAACTAGACCCTTTTGAATCGTTTGGACGTATATGCCTTGTCTAAACTAGTCTACAATAGTAGCTTACCTCTATCCTAAGTTGATTTATATGTTGAGATTGTTACGACTTCATTATCCTAAGGCGTAACACTATTGACGACATGTGTTAATCATAGAGAGGGTAAGGGTATCCGAGTACTATCTTCACTTGCATCTTTTGTTGAGCCTAAAATTTTCAGTTTTTTTATTTTCCTTAATTTGATTTAAACAAAACCCTATAACTATTTAATTTAAACGCTTAGCTAAAATTAAGGAAACTGGGTTTCTTATTATTATTTAAAAAAAAATAGAGTTGCCACCCGATAAAACCAGGAAAAAATAATTAAATTAGAACCGATTAGGTGAATCAATTCTAATATTGCTATTAGCATGCGTTTTGAATTTTTTTTAAAATTTTTTCAAGAAACTTGATTTTCTTAGGTTCAGGGCCTATCCTATTAAACCCAAGTGGGTGCAATTTTAACCTTTTGAATTTAAATTTATTTTTCAAATTAACCGTTTAAGAAAAAAATTTATTCACAAATAGAAATGAAATTACATTTAATTATAAAAGAGGGAAAATGAAAAGCTATTTACCAAAGGGGGGGAAAAAATTTCATATTCTAAGTTGCCCTATAGGTGCTTATGTACCCAATAGTCAAGATTAGACAACCATAGTTCATTTTAAGAAAATTTTAGTGGATTGGTTTATTTTATTTTGAAAAGCATTCCACTTTAAGTATTTACATGCTAATTAGTTTATAAAATTATATTTCCTTTGCTTCCAAAATTTAAAAAAAAAAATAGAAATCCCTGGTTCTTTTAAATACAGGTCTATTTAGATTTTTATTTAAAAAAAGTTCTTTTAAGATGGTAAAACATTTTTCTAAATAAAAATTTTATAAAAAAAATGTAATTGAAGATACATATGTTAAATAAGTCACATAAAGCACTTAAATAAAAATTCATACAATATTCATATAGTCATAAAAATTTGTTTGCGATGAAAATGAAATTTTAAATCAAACTTCCATTATATATTACATCAATATGATTCATCAAAATAACTAATTTCATAATTACATGTCAAATATAATTTATATATTCAAACATCTATTCTATAATTTACATATTCAAATATCTATTCTATAATTTATATGTACAGACCCCTATTATATAATTTACATGTTCAGACATTTATTCTATATTGAACAAATATGATTTATGATAAATACTCTATAGTTTATTAATCAAAATGTATAGTTCAATTAAAATAATCAAGAGTGATCGCATAATTACATATGCAAACATGATTCATAATAAGCATTCTACAAGTCATTTAATCAAAATATTTAATTTAAACAATCATGGACTATGAACACTACATGGTTATTATATTATAAAAACAACAAATCATATTAACTATACTAGAAAAATTGCATCATATAAGTATTTTACATTCCTTAAAACAAGATTTCTCAATTATTTAGTACACAATAAACACACATAGAAAATAAGAACAAGCAAAGATTTTAGGAGTTTTCCTCGTACGATAACAAACGAGTAGTTGGTTTAGTGAGTTTTTGGTGACTTCTGGCAAGATGGTGCTATATTTGGAGAGAGAAAATTCATGCCTTAGAGAAAGCTTGGTTTAAGTGTGTTTCAAATCATAATCTATGCTCAATATGAAGAGTAGCACCTTATTTATACTAGTGGAGCTTGGATTTAGTCTCGAAAAGTGCAAAAATGAAGGATCATAAGTATGGGGACCTAAGATATTCTTGCCTGATCTGTCTCCAAATTTTGAAGATGTTGGTTTAAGTGACAGAAATAGGCAAGAATACATTAATAAAAAAATGTTCATACCTTGGATTCGGAGGAAATTGTCTAAAGAATAAGATTTTGCAAATTTTAGTCGAGTGTGTTAATATATTTTTTTTCTTTTTCAAGTTCAAATTAACTTACAATTTAGCAAAATTAAGATATGTTTTCTTTCCCAATTTAGAGTATGCCATGTATAGTTTCCAAAAACGTAAAATTCGAGTGAATATCTTAAGATATAGAGTTAGAACATAAGTTAAAATTAAGGGGTTCAAATAAGGAAACCTCCCTTTTATTTTATGGAAAATGCAAAGTTGTAGGCATGAAATTAAAATAGAAGGAGAAGGAGAAAAGGCACAAAATGTGTTTAAATTTTTAAGCACATGACCAGATCTTATACTTGGTTTAGTTTAAATTTTTTTCTTTTCCCTTTTCAACAAAAATAAAATGAAATAATACTAAGCCTAGGTTCAACAAAAAATTATATACACGCGAAGAAAATAAATAATTTTGAAAACGTACTTAAACAAAAAAAAAAGAGAAAAAAATACGCTTGCTCTAAAATTACAAGTAGCAAAAATAGAGTGTCTATATCTTTTAATTGATCCAACCTATCTATTCTATGTTTTGCTACGTGATTCGCTAGGGAATGCTACATATAGTCAAGGTAAAATGACTATCTCTAGTTTGTAATACTTTCAATTCTTGTCATGAATTAGGATGGCATGTCAACCTCACCTTGTTAGTATTACTAGTTAATTTAAATGATGGAAATGATCATTGTTTATTCTTTATGTCCTTGTGTACTTGATTTTCCTTCAACTTTGACTACTACCTTTTGTTTTTCCTAAGTGGTAGGAGGAGACTAGTGCTCTAATTGCATGCATCTAAATAAATGCTTAGTGCAACACCTTATAATTTAGTTACTATGAGCCTATGTCAAGGACTTAACTTGTATGGGTATGATACTTATTATAATTATGTGTTATTATGGCTAACGACTCTTATCATAATTAAGATCTTCCATTATCAAATAACAAGTAGTCCTTGACTTCTAAGTCCAGTTAAAAGGGCTTCATCCTTATTGACCTAATGAAAGACATATCAAAGGTAGGGGTGCCTTGTTCAAAAATCATTAACTGAGGCAATCTTGTTCACCTACCTTAGGCAAAGGTATTCCTCTTTCAATTATTGAAGGGTGAAAGGTTTTTCATTTGCCTACCACAAGTCTAAATATTGTAAGGTTTTGACTATAAGTTGTTGAAGAGCAATTAAGTCAAGGTCGGCAATTAGCCATGTTTAACATTATATGTAGATTTTAGAATAAGTACATATAGAAACTTCACTTCATTTAAAATGTCTTAAATACAAAGAAGTGGAAAGAGGCTCCACATAAGGGAGACAATACATGTTTACCCATAGTAAGGCTTTAGGTTATCTTAAGGATGGGCTAATTATCAAGTCTTTTTTAGTAGTAGGTACCACATCTACTTCTTCTAGAACTCAAATTTAATCTTCTCGGTTGGCCAAAAGTTTGCCCTAAACATCCTTAGAGCCAGTTGCCTCTTCCTTGTAAGAGACAAGGTCCCCTAGTATGAAGGTTTTATGTTTAACCTTCTTATCATCATACAAGGCTAGTCTCTGTTGGTAAACTAAGCTTTCCAAGCAAGTTGAGGTTAACTCAAATACCGATCTCATTGATCTTTAGGTCAAAGTCTTAAGTTTACATAGTCAAGATCTTGACCTCAACCAAGTGTACTAATTTTACTCCAAAGGTCAGGTTGAAGAGGCTTTCTAATGGCCATTCTTAGTATAGTACAATACCTTAAAAGATATTTGGGATCTCGTCAAACCATAAATCTTAGCTCGATCAATCCCCTTCTTCAGGTGTTGAGGATGACCTTATTTGAGGCTTTGACCTACCGCTGGATTGTGGATGAGCAACCACAATATAGTGGACCTGGGTCCCAAGACTTGAGCAAAGGCTTTTAAATTGGTCATTGTCTGGCTAGGTTCCATTCTCTATCATAATGGAATAGGGGACTTCGAGTTTGTGTATCATTGACTTTAATCAAAGTCTTAAACACTCTTTTCTATGATTTTTCATAGTATGTGGTCCTAGAACCTATGTGTTCATTATATAAATGAGTTCATGAACTCTTTTTATTCAACATCATGGTTAGGTCTTACAACCTTTACATTCAATGTTCTATGAAGTTTTGGAATCTTAGATTAAACAAATAGTCATGGGATTATTAATCTAATTTGATGTTGGTTTGGTTTTAAGAATAAAAGTTTTTAGGGAAAATTACAAATAATCTTCTAATCTTTAACAAAGGTATAGATTGACCCCATAAAGTTTCAAAATACACTTTAAAACCTTCTAAACTTCGATAAATTAGCAACATAAGGACATTTCGTTTTCTAGTTAAAAAATGTCACACTATGGACAAAGCTAGTGAGATCTTAAAGCACATTTTAATAAATTTAAGAAGTGTTTTTGTACTAACATCAATGTTTAGGGGGTTATTTTTCAATTAACAAAGATAAAAGGGTCGTAAAACACAATTTAACAATTCAATGGGTCAATTTACACTTAAGTCAAAGTTTAAAGGGTTATTTACAGTTTTTCCATATTGTTCTTAGTGATGGCTTGAAAAGTTAAAAGTTTTATGTGTGGTTGATGCTATCGATTGATATGTCTATTACATTAGTACATTTATTTAGGCTGTACACAATGTAACATTTGTACATGTGTTGTATCTTTGTACTGAGTTTCATAGCTCAACCATTTGAAATTTGAAAAATTCATGTACAACGAAAGATTAGAAATTTATATTGATTCTTTTTGGGAGGGGATTGTAATAGTTCAAGTTATAGCTTTGAGAAATAGCAAGCTCAACCTAAGTTAAAAATCATTGAGTAGAAATAAAGATTATGTTTTGAGGTTTTCTTAAATTTTCATATGTTACTAATGCGATCATCATATGAGTCTTCAATTAGGGATCAGAACCTTTACAAATTGAGGAGAAGAATCCTAAAATATTAGCAAGGAATTTTATTGAGCACTTTGAATGATGAAGAACAAATATTCCCAATACTTATGTGATTCACTCAAGCCTTGATTTAGAGTGAAGCTACAATATTAAAGTGTCAAATAAGCAAAAGACACTTGAAAAATGTAGCTAAAATGAATTTAGAGAAGTTACAGAAGCAAATGAAACTTATACATTAGAGTTTAACTCCATCAACAATTTTAGGTGAGGAAAGGAGGTAAACAATGAACCCTTATAGTCAATAGTCAAATGGGGGTCAACATCTAGTTAATATTGATTAATTTAAGGCTCAGGGCCATGCAAAAAGGGGGTTAAGGCGTTCAATTCTTCCTTGGTGTTGGTTTGGTTTGGTCATTAAATTGTGTGTTGAGTTAGAGTTAGTTATTTATGAATATGATTGGTGATGGAAGAGACTCTAAGGGTTATTATAGGCCAACTTTCTTTCCTGTTTTTTTTTTCTTTCCCAGATTTATTAAATTGTTCTAAGTCCCTAAAAAAGTTAGATTGGTTCAACAAAAGCTCTCTTAACTAAGCACCAAGGCCAAATGGATTGTATCCATGATTAGAATTTTTAGTTTTGAATTCATACCATTTCAGCTCATGAGGAGTTGTAATTGAAATTATTTTAAGAGGAACTATTTCGAGACATAAAATGTCACTCGTGACAAGATAAATGATGCAAGAAGAGGCCTGGAAGATAGCACCAATTGAAAAAAGTAGACTTCCTTGATTTGGTTCAAATGGTATCCATTTGAGTCATGAAGTGTTTTTCTTTAGTCTTTTTTAATTGTTTCTATACAATATTCTAGATTTGTCGTATTATTTCAATCCTTAAGAGTTGTATCATTTAGCTAAGTTGTGCCAAAGTATCATATTGTGTAGCAATGTCACGCCATTTCAATTTTTTGCAATTATTTCTATAGGTAACTTTTAAGAAGGCATTAATCATTAGTTAATGAATGAATTTTCAGCCTTATGGCATTTTGACAATTTTTTCTCATCAACTTTATTACAAGTTGCAGTGATTTCCTCTAATCTTAGTATGCATAACATTACTTTAATAAGTTTAATTCAATTCATTTAGGTGTATCATATCCCAAATTGAATTATCCTTTTTTTATTATTATATCTTATGAGTAATATCAATCATAGATCCAATTAGCTCCCATTTATTTCTATGATTATTTAATGTGTCATATTCAATTTATAGATTCATTTATATCCTTTTACTTCTTTTGGTACTTATTTTGAAAACCTAAAAAGAAATTTTTTTATCATTTTTAAATGTAAAAAAAGATAAACAAATTACTTTATTCTTTTCATGTTAGCATGATCAATTCTTTAAAATTTCAGTACGACCCCTTCTTAGTAGGTTTTATCCATATCTAGGGACTACAGCTACGTTTAATGAAGAGCTTTGTTGCTTCCATTATATGTGGAATTTTGTATTATCGATTGTGTTTTTTGCTTATGGAAGTTGTTTTCGGCATGTTGTTGTTGAGGAGACGATATGTACTATGGTGGCATAACAAAAGGAATATGACTCTAGTTGTATGAAATAAGAATCTCTCAATGGTAAGCAATAGAGTCACTCCTATTAGTGGGGTATATAAAGAAAGTAATTGAAATATCAATATTTAGAAGATGTTACAAGAGAGATCAAGAGAGATAAAAAGGTATTGGATTTCATGAAAAGAAAAATCGAGTCTTGATAAAAAAAAAAAAGAAAGAGTAGTAGTGGTTGAGACTCCTTATAAAGTTGATGAGAAGACTATTATAGATTCTATAGATACTAAGTAAGTGATATCTACCAAATAAAAGATCAATGGGAGACAATCATTGAAACTAGCTTTTAAAAAATTGAAGCACTATACAACTATTGTTTCATGAAGAACAACCATTCTACTGAATCATCTTAAAAAGTTTCACAATCGCTTATTGTCAATAACAATATATTATCTATTGATGCCATTTTAGGAGAACCTTTACTACATTACATGAATAGTAAGATTGCTAATGCAGTAATCTCCTATGAAGTTCGTTTGCATGTAGTAAATCTTACTAATTGAATCTATCTTAAATGGAACGAGCCCCAATTGTTATAGGGAATAAGACATTCGCTACGCAATTGCAAAATTTCTTTGTTTATGTTTTGTAGCATTGCTTTTCATCTTGGAGGAAGTATCATGGGATCATCATATCAATCTTCAACCGAGGATTGGAACTCCTGTAAATCGAAAGAGAAGAATCCCAAAATTTTAAAGTTCAACATTATTAAGCACCTTAAATGAAGATCGGCAAATTTTCCTAAGTACCGCTATAAGAATTTTGGTTTTAGGCAACATTTGCAAATTTTGCAAACATCGCCAATCTTGATATGTTTTAGTTATGTTTAATAAATATTGTACAAAATAAATTAATAGTGGAGTCTATTATTAAATATGAAATATATCATATAGAACATGGTTATAGCATTATACAAGGAAATGGAATGCTTGAAATAAAAATAAAACCATGCTTCTTTCTCTCTCTCTTAAAAAGAAAGAACTCTACCTAATTCTATCTTTGAAAACAACTAACTTACAATGAAGCTTCATCTTTGACATATACCTTCGCTTGACCACACTTCCTCTCTCTTCGATATACACATGCAGGTATACATCTCTCTCTCTCTCTCTCTCTCTCTCTCTCTCTATATATATATATATATATATATATCGTCTATTTCTTAGGGTTTTACTATTCTTAGATTTTTACAGGAGGGTTAATTGCATATTAGGGTTTTGGTCTTCAAGGTTTAATTCCAAATTAGTGTTTAATTGCTTTAAATTACATACTTAACAATGTTAAATCTACATTTGAATTATAGACTAGGTATTTCCTTGAACTACAATCCAATAAGCTACAACTACCCTCATTCTCTCAATTATAGTACCTAAAAAGGGAGAAGTTCAACCATTTAAGGTTTCTCACTCTCTCTTCTATTCTTTCCCCTTTTTTTCCCAAGCTTGTTCCCCCTTTTTCTCTTATATTACTAGCTGATAATTTATGGATAAATCTTGCTAGCGTAAATCAATAAATCCAACTTGTTTTCCATTTATAAGAACAAATATGCAAATTTTCTTTCCTCTAGGCTTTTCATTTAAATAGATTTTGAAAAAGAGAAAAAGAAAAAGGGTAAAGAAGCTCATTTATAAACAATAAAGATGATGCGTCTCTAGGGTTGGATATACGAAAAAGCACCACAATGAAGCAAGCTAAAAACAAACATGGAAAAAGCTAGCAAGTCTGAGTAACTACTAAATGAATATAATACACCATTTAATCATACTCGACCTACAATCCACTAGATTAGACACACTAATCTGAATTGAAGGTTCAATCGCCACTACTACATAATAAAGGAAATAGATAAGAGTTGAATGATAACGAAAACACTAAGGTTACTCAACATGAATAATTCTATATTCATTAGCCAATGTCTACATAAAAGAAAGTGGGGGTTTATATATCCATCCACTAGGATTACTTTACATGTATGAAAAGATTAAAGGGTGTTGTACAATTAGGTTACATAAAACATATTAAAATGGGTAAAAAAGATAAAGAATATTTAGTACAAAAAAGAAATAATCATTTTAGAATATTGTATCAGAAGACATGTATCATTCAGTAGCTGGATGGGAGAAATATGATACAAGGTAGGTGGAAGCAAAGTAGAATAACGTTTACAGTCGGTTGGGGGGGGAGGGCAACGACTTGATCTACATCAAGTTGGGGTTGATTAGTCATGTAAAGAAGTCAGTTGTATTGGTGTTAGATGTCTGCAGTTGGTTCGACAACTCAGCTCGGATAGTCTTAGGCTGTCTTCTAGAATAAGGTAGTGTTGTTGAGCAAGAGCAGATCTAATCTAACACATGTGAGGATGTGATAGTTAGGTTAGTAGGAGATCAGTTCAGAATAAGAATCCTTATCTCAACTTTGGTTTCAAGATAGTATTACGAGTCCTTAGAGTCCTCTAGCTCAGTTGCGAATGATTAGTCTAAGGGCAAATTACTATCATCTACTTAGGGCTTGGAATGATTTGGCCTCAGATCTAGATTAGTTTCTACTTCTTCTTCCGAAGCATACGCTGGGTCTTCTTCTATTAGTTGGTGAGGGATCAAATCGTAGACATTGAAGGTGGAAGAAACACCATAGTCATCAGGCAACTCAATCTGGTAAGCATTACAGTTGATCTTCTTTAGGACCTTGAACAAACTATCAGCTCGAAGAGATAACTTATTCTATCTCAAATGTAGGAATTGTTCTCGGCTGAAGTGTATCCATACCAAGTCTCTTAGGTGGAAAGAAACAATTTGGTAACCTTGGCTACCAATTTCTTACTCTGATTGAATTTGGCGATCTTCCTGATTATAGATTAGTGTAGCTTATACAATTCTTAAGGTCAGTTAACTTTAGATTAACTCTCTTCAGTAGTTATTGGGGTACCAATCATATCCAGGGGAATAGCAAGGTTAAGGCAATAGATGACCTCAAATGGGGTCTTCCCAGTAATGCCATGGAAAGTTCAGTTGTATGCGAACTCCACAACTAGTAGGCACAAATCCCAATCCCTCAAGTTTTTTCTTACAATAGTTCTGAGCAGATTACCTAGCATCATGTTTACCACTTCATTTTAGCCATCAATCTAAGGGTAGCTACTAAAGCTCAATACAATTTAGTTCCAAGTCTTCTCTAAAGAGTCTTCCAAAAAAAGCACAAAATTTTCGTATCCTAATATGAGATAATAGTCTTGGTACCCCATGTAATCGGACAACCTCCTGTAAAAACAAATCAGCAATATATAAAGTATCATTAGTCCGATGACACAAAATGAAGTGTGCCATCTTGCTAAAGCGGTCCACTATAACAAAGATAGAATCTTTCCCTCTGAATGTTTGGGATAACCCTAGGATAAAGTCCATGCTGAGGTCGGCCCAAGGTAAGGTTGGTGTTGATAGCAACATTTATTCTCTATTGGGCTCTCTCTTCCCTTTGGCTCACTTATACACTTCACAACTACTAACTACCTTATGGACATCCTTGGCTAAACCTAGCTAGTAAAAGTTATCCTTCAATAGATTGGCAATCTTGGTCTCCCTAAAGTGACCTAATAATTTGCCGCTATGAGCTTTCTTGATCTATAGCTCACGTATGGAACAGTTTGGTATGCACAGCCTTTAGTCCTTAAACAAATAGCCTTCCTTATGATACTACCCCTTAATAGCAATTCCATCCCTACATTATTTTATGAGAGCGCCAAAATGAGGATCATGAGCATACTACTTAGTAATGAGTGAGAATCCCAATAATTTTGTCTACAAAGTAGTTAAAAAGGTTTGTTGTCATAATAGAGCATTGGCAACCACATTTACGCTTCCTTTCTTATGCCAGATGACATATAAGAACCCTTTCAAAAACTTTAACCACTTGGCTTACATTTTCGAAAGCTTGTTTTGACTCCCTAAATGCTTCAAGGACTCATGGTCCATATAAATAACAAACTCTCAAAATAGTGTTACCAAACAATAAGGGATCAGTAAAGAGAGTACAACTCTTTCTCGTACATAGAATAATTCATTGTAGGACTACTAAGCTTCTTGCTATGGTAAGCAATAGGTTGTTACTCCTACATCAGGATAGCACTAATTCCCACCCTTGATGCATCACATTCCAATTTGAAGGGCTTATCAAAATTTAGTAGTGAAAGGATAGGCGTTGAGGTATGCTTCTCCTTAATCCCCCTAAAGCTTTGCTCAACTCGATCATTCCACCTGAATTCTTCATTCTTCTTTGTCAACTCGATTAAGGAGACAGCTATGATACTAATTTTTTTTATAAATCACCTATAAAAAGAAGCTAGGCTAGAAAGTTTCTAACCTCAATGACATTCTTTGGTGTTAGCCACTTAAGAATAGCTCGAATCTTCTCCTCATCTGCCCAAAGTCCTTCCCCTAATACCATTAACCCTAGGAAAATTACCTCTTTTTGGTAGAATGTACAATTCTTCACATTTCCATTCAACTTCTCAGTTCGCAAAATGTCAAATACTTCGCGAAGATGTAAAACATAATCATTTAGGTCAGTATCGTATACCAATATATCATTAAAGTATACAACTACACGTCTTCCAATTAGAAGGCGCATTACATGGATCATCAACCTCATGAATGTACTTAGCGCATTAATACTCTGAATGGCATAACCAACCATTCATAGAGTCCATGCTTAGTCTTCAAGGCAGTCATCCACTATTCGCCGAGCCTCATGCAAATTTGGTGGTAGCCACTTTGTAGATTAATCTTTGAAAATATCTTAGCACTATGAAGCTCGTCTAACATGTCATTAAGCCTCGATATCAGGTATTTTTACTTAATAGTAATTCAGTTGATTGCTCGGCTGTCGATGCACATGCACCATGTTCCATCCTTCTTAGGGACTAGTAGAGTTGGTACAGTACAAGGGCTCATGCTTTCCCTTACATAGTCCTGCTCTATAAGTTCATCTACCTATCTTTCAACTCGACAGCCTGCTCAAGGTTCATTCTATGTACAGGTTGATTTGGTAAGGTGGCACCTAGCTACAAATCAATATAGTACTCAATGCTTCAAAGTGGGGGTAGTCCTTTAGGCAGTTCTTCAAGGAACAGACCGAAAAACTCA
This sequence comes from Lumnitzera racemosa, assembly GCA_024138005.1. Taxonomy (NCBI): domain Eukaryota; kingdom Viridiplantae; phylum Streptophyta; class Magnoliopsida; order Myrtales; family Combretaceae; genus Lumnitzera; species Lumnitzera racemosa. The sequence continues at coordinate 32,973,345 of JAMXBC010000007.1, forward strand.
TTTAGCAAGCTTCAAATTTCATTAGGGATATCCTCTAAATGTCTCATTTCGAATAATCTTCTGATCAATAGGAACATAGGTTCTTTAACCTTTTCAACAACTCGAAGCTCTCTTCAGCACATCACTGAAGCATTCTTCTTACTAGCTTAGGTGAGTTAATTATGGGTTTCATTTACTTAGGACGGGATTATATGTTGCATCACAATATTCCTTCCATACTTAGCAAAAGCATAGGTGTTCTTATACCCATCGTAAATAACACGTCAATCGAACAACTAAGGTCACCTAAGCAATAAATGTGAAGTTCCCATGAAGATGACATTGCATACTACTTCATCCCTATACACACTCTCAATACTGAACGGTATGGTCACTTGTTCAATTATGTATAAAGCACCCTTATCATGAAGCCAATGAAACTTATAAGGTCGGGGATGCTTTGAGGTTAGTAGACCTAAGCTCAGCACAAAGGACTGTACAACGACATTAGTACAACTTCCTCCATCCACAATGATCGTATGTAATTAGCCTTTGACAGTGTACTTAGTATGGAACAAATTCTCCCTCTAGTCCTCCTCAAGGTTCGACAAGGAACTCAATTCTCATCTCAGGACTAGGTTCATCACTTCTCCTTGGTCAGCATAGATACAGGTCTCCTCCTCCTCTTTAGTTTTGGGTTTTCTAACATCCTCTTCTTTCTCGAGCTCGCTCTCATCAGTGCTATCTACTACATCTCTTAAGAGCACCATGACGTATCAGTTCGGACACTTAATAACAATATGTTTGAAGCCCAAGTATTTAAAGCATTTCACCTCATTGGTCTTCCGTCCGGAGATCTGCCCTTTCTCATATATCCTTAAGGTCAGCCTAACCTCAGCTCGACCTAACTGACCGTCTCAGCCCTACTGGTTTGCTTAAATATCATCAAATCGATCATGCCCATCCTTAGCCCTGTATGGCCTCATCAACTCTACTTGAACAGGTCAACGTAGAGCTGGAGGTTAAGAGAATATAGGCCCAAGTTAGCTCAAAACACTTCTCCTTTGCTTTTTGACCTTCTGCACTATCTTTATCACCTCTTCTAAGGTAGAAAACCTCTACACCTCTACAAAGTAGCAAATTTCATATCAGAGTCTAGAGATGAACCTTGATACGATACGAGCTTCGAGTTCTTCTAAGTCAACTCGGATCATAAGCATCTGGAACTCTCTGACATAGTCATCAATAGATCAGCTTCCTTAGCAAAGCTCTTATAACTTTGCAAATGTATCTTGTAGGTAGTTCTCAAGTATAAACATATCTCTTAACAACCTTTTCATCTCATCCTGAGTTCTAACACCTCACCTTCCATCCTTTGTTTTAATTGCATTCAGATTTCCACCACATAGTGGCATACCCAGTAAACTATAGTATAGCAAGTCAAACTTTGATAGCATTTGTATATCCATAACATTTAAACAACTTCTTAACCTTTTATTCCCACTCAAAATATTCATTTGCATCTCTACTTCCACTAAAGGGTGAGATTTGAACCTTGACATTATATAGCCATTAAAGGACTCGGCATCCTCATCCCTACGCTTGGTAATAGTCAGCTTCTTCTTCTTCCTCCCTAAATTCTTCAAAATCCAGCTCCTTATCATTTTCGTTAATCTCCTCCAACTCTAATATTTGTCTAGCAGCTTGGTCTGCTTCTCCTCTAGCTCGTTGCGATCGAACTGGGCAATTGGTTTGATTACCTTGGCCATGGTGTCTCTTAGGGGCATTTTCTTGTGGGTTATGGTATTGTACACCATGAGGTTATTGTCTATTTACTTGCATTACTATAACTAAACTCTCAACAAAGTTGGTCAATTTGTCAAGTTTGTCATCAACCGACCCTAAAGTGGTACTACCATTACGACTATAAGCAAATTGAGCACCGCTACTCTAATCACTAATAACTCCCTAAACACTCGAATCTGACATGGTACAATACTTCTCGAATAGACTAATAACTCACTAACAACTTTAATACCCAATAATCACTTAAACTGAACGGTAGCAAACTCACTGTATTTTCATAATGAAAAAAAGAGTAATAATGAAATTACACTTACACACAAACACACTACAGCAGCTATGGAAAGAACATAGCAGCTACTAATAGTAAGATGAACCTAAACTTTACTGTAACTTCACAGACTCCCTTGTAGAACTGTACTTTGATACCAGCGAAGCTAATGTATCTCCAAAGTCAGATACATAGAGAAGCATCACAATGAAGCAAGCCAAAAATAAACATGGAAAAAACTAGCAAAGTCCGGGCAGCTACCAATTGGATATAACGAACTACTAGATCCTATTCAACCTGTAATCTATTAGATATAACACACTGGTCTGAACTAAAAGGCCACTGGCCACTACTACTTACTAAAAAGAATAGATAAAAGTTGAATGATAATGAGAATACTAAGGTTGCTCAATGTGAATAATTCTGTATTCATTAGTCAATGTCTGCATACAAGAAAGTGGGGGGCTTATATACCTATCCATTAGGATTACTTTATACATATGAAAAGACTAAAGCGTATTCTATGATTAGGTTACATAAAACATACTTAAAGAGGTAAAAGAGATAAAGAATATTCAATACAGAAAAGAAAGAATCATTCTAGAATATTATGTCAAAAGAGATGTGTTGCTCGGTAGCTGGATGGAGAAATATGATACAAGGTAGGTGGAAGCAAAATAGAATAACGTTTGTAGTCGAAGCCAGGGGGGTTGACTTGACTAGATTAAGTTGGAGGTCAATTAGTCATGTAGAGAAGTCAGCTGTATTGGCATTAGATGCCTATGGTTAGTCCAATAGCTTGGCTCAAATAGTCTTAGGCTATCTTTTGGAATAAGGCATCGTTGTTGGGTAGGAGCAGATTTGACACATGTGAGGATTAGTTGGTAGAAGATCAGTTCGAAATAAAAATCCCCGTCTCAACTTTAGTTTTAAGCTAATATTCTCCGTGTAAGTCCTTAGAGTCCTTTAGCTCGGTTCCTAGTGATTGGTCCAAGGAGCAGATTCCTATCAAAGATTTTATGGATTACGTCATAAGTGAATTTGGAAGCTACATGAAACTTTTCGAAAGTACTTAAACTAACAACAAAATAAAACATTTATTGCAATTTTTACCATAGTAATGAGATATGTATAGATATTATTATTTAACAATTATACTAATATAGGTGTCAATTTGTAGGTTTTACTGAGTTTGGTTCAGAAAGATAGATTTACTTATTCATTTGATCTTTTACTTTATTGACTTATCAGCTTCAATCCACCCATCATCGGCAACATAAGCAACTAGTACCATAATACATACATACATACATACATACATACATACATACATACATACATACATACATACATACATACATACATACATACATACATACATACAAGGATGTCAATCAAAAAATACTATGACAAAAAAATATGTTATCACTTGATATGGTACATAGTTGTCTTTATAGAACTCGAAATTAGTTAGATCTAAATGATATCTTGCTCTATTTTTGCTGTAAACTTTGTGGAAGAAAAGGGAATAGAAAGAAGTATTAAATTGGATCACGATTATGTTTGAACTCTTTTTTTCTCTTTTGCTAATTTAGTGTCATTCATAACCATGTGCTTGATATATTTATCCTTCTATTCATGGCTCTATTCGTATCGTGTAAAGCAATAGAGATAATCTTAGTTACCTCATATTATTAGTTTGGATATTTATTGTTTGCATGCACATCTTTTATGTGATATGGCAAAGGCTTTATTTGATATTAAAACTTTATATCACTGTCGTAAACTTCTAAAGTTTGTTTTTATCACTGTTGACTTAAGCTTCTTTACAGTTGGTTAGGCAAAGAAATAGAATAATAATTTAGTATGATCATAGCTTTTATTAATTTCAAGAACATCTAGTTTCCTACTTTCCTTTTTGTCATATAAGTAGCATTCAAATGTCATTTTTTATCAAAATGCTAAGAAATATCTCTTTCTCTTGTAATGTTACCAGAATAGTTATTATGTATTCAAGAAAAGATTATTTTTCCTCTCTTTGTGTTTCAATTCTTCAAAATGGTCTATTAGTAACTTGTTGTCGTTGTGAAATTCCAAGCATACACAAAGCGTAATTAGTCAACAAGAAACCTATTTCTAAATCCAATAGTAGCCTCTATAATTTATTTAGAATATCACATCTTCTATTCATTGCTCTTTAAGGATAAGTTGAAAGTGTTTTCACTTATGGCATAGAAATTATACTATCTATGACTATATAATGGCTAAAATTTCATTTAACATAGACTCTTAGTTGCTCTACTTGTTTAGTCACTTTTTTGAGTTTTAAAGACTCCTCATAAAAGTAGGCACTTGTATATAATGGCTAGAATTTCATTTAGCATACAGTCCTATTTGCTCTACTTATTTTGACACCTTTTTGTGTTTTAAAGACTCCACATAAAAGTAGGCGTTAATGCTTATTAATACTATTGTCTCCAAATGAAACAAATCTTCATGTAAAATCTCCACAACACTTACAAGTGAGTGATTGTATTGTTATCTTAATGCACCAAGCAAAAGAAAAATTTCATCCTATATACGATGATCTTTCTCTTCATGGTTAAAATATTTGAGGTACAACACGAGCTTTCATTGTTTACATATGCACTCTATGAGCATGCAAGTGGTAATGATCTCTGTTCATTTATGAATTAGCATGGTGATATTAGTGCCTTGATCCTGTTGTTTGACATTGGTAAATGGCATCGTAGTGTAAAGGAATTTCTTCTGCACAATTAATTGACTCATGAAGGGGACCATTGTACAAATGGAATACAAAATAGCTGTTCTTTTATGGTCTATGTAGGGATTTATTTCCCATATTATTGTAGATAAGTGCAATGTAGGAGGTAGACTGTAGAAGTCTAGAGGCAAATAAAGGAAAAGTTAAAGGACCAACAGATAACTATTGCATAAATGTGGTTATGGTGATTGCTTTGATGGTGTCGGCCTAAATTTAAGGGCTTTTAGAGCATAACTAGCTAATATTATATCAAAATATCACAGCAATAATCTTAATTTTAACGTGGTTTAGTTGTGTCTATTATTTATTGCATCGAATGTCATCGTAATGGTTTCCTCAAGTGGTAGCTTATCCATTCTTGCTCGTATGAAACGTAAGGGATGTCTCAATGACCATTTAGTAATTTTCTTATGTGAGGATAGTCTTACATCTATTATGTTTGTGTCCATTATTTTTAATATTAAATTTTAGAAACGTTAGGGCAACCAGCTGAATATTTCTAGCTCTAATCAACTTAGCAACATTTTTATAAAATTTGTTAGCCCTACTGTAGCTAATATTATTCGATTCCAAATGCTTAAACGCAATAGTTGTAATGTTTACTACTAAGGAATTTTGAGGGAATGAAATGATATGAAACACATACATACATTATACACACATATATATATATATATGTATGTATATATGGAATGATTGAAAATCCTTATGATATTATCTAAGATTTTAAAAATAATGCTAAAGCTAGTTGCAAGTAGCTTTGATCATTAGAGATAAATTTATGATAATTTGTATTGTCATTTCCTCAAAATTTCCTAATATTTAGTATTTTTATCCATTAACAACAAAAGTTATAGATCCTTCATTGGTTTATTTTGTATAATATTAATTAGTTGTCTTGATTTGGGTCATAGAAGAGGTTAATTTTACTATGGTTTTAATAATAATACACATAAAAGAAAGGTTACACGGTTCATCAATGTCCTTAACCCCAACATCATGGTCATTATCCCAAGATAGTATTATAATCTTTGTTTCCCTAACTTGAAATAATTTGGTACTATGTTGATAATTTAATTAGAAAAAATGCTTATAATTGTTCCTTTAGTTTATCATTGTTTATTTTTTAGTTCTTTTTTCAATGAACCAATAAACTTACATATAATGTGTTAGTTAAATAGTTGCAAAAGGTTTTATATTATCTACTTTCAGATTTATCTTATGTTTAAATTAGTAGAAGCTTGTAACAATTTTAATTTCATATTTTAGGTTTCAAGAGGGATTAAGTACTATGTTATTTGCTAATGTTCATTTTGCTTTTGTAAATGTAATGTGTATTAAGTAAATTGGCTTATCACATTATTATGACCACTTGTCACTACTGATTTCCCTTGTTATTCATTGCTCTTGCCAATCATTATTATTGTTGCTATCATCTATTATTAGTAATCAAGGTAAATGCTAATTGTACTCATAAGTCTCTACTGAAATATATGAAAATATATTATATAGAATTGAAATAAACCATTAGGAACGTAATTATCTTTTGTTTTTTCTACATGGATGAAGTAACTGGTGACTAATGCTTATGTATTAGCCAATGTATTTTGTTTTTTTCTTAGGCATGTGCTTCAACAAATAGTTGAGGACTAATGCTTATGTACTAGAAAAAACCATAATCAAGTTGCACTATGACATATTGCATGAAATTAAGTTTTGAGTACTCCAACAACTTTTTTTCTTTGTGTGGTATCTCTTCTTGGATATTTATAAAGAAATCTTTAACAAAATGAGAAAAAAAAAATAGTTTGGTGCTTGCTATAGGACATATTTATCAAATGTATGGTAGAAAAGAATACCCCAAATAAGAAAAAAAAAAGTTATAAGAGGATCCTTTAGATACTTATTAGCTATATACTAATCAAAATTTGAGATATCAAAGTTAAATGAATTACATGTATAGCAAAGACAATTATCTAAAGTTATGTATGATGATTTTGCTAAATTAGATAATTATTAAATCTAAACACTTGATAATTGACAATTATAATCTTACTAGGTTCTTAAGTTGTATTATAGTTAATTGTCAGAGACTTGTTATCTATTTTACTATTCTATATAATTGTAGATACAATTGTAATCCTCAACTTCATCTTATCATCTCATATTCTTTGTAAATGAATTCGTACATAACCCATGCTGTAAAAGTGTGCTAGTGTCTTATTCTAAATAATATTGAGATAATTATAAATATGCTCTAATAGCAATTTAATATTGCTTCTACCTCCAAAAATCATTGCTCCATTAAGATTTCACCTATTACAAAAGTTGCCTCACTATTGTCTCTCCCTCCCATCTAATTTTTCTTCAATTGTGATAGCTTCTCATTGCATACACCATATACTGAATTGCTATGATGAACGGATAGAAAATTGCTTCTCTTCCCATAATATTCCTCCCTTGCGTTAAGTATGATAGCAAATTTTTTCTTTGCTATTTTAAAACTAGCTATGTAGAAATGAATGACACAAGAACATATTGATATTGCCTTGAAGAAACTCTTATAGTGGCTTTTTCACGAAGGAAAATGACTTATAGTATGTGTTGCTATATTTATCAAGAAACTAATTAATCTAATTAATTGAGTTTTACCTTTCTCTAAAAGGTATTTTATGCACAGTTATGTGTGTTTAGTAAATATTTGGGACCTGAATCAATAGAGCCTAAAAAAGAAAATATTTTAAGAGCTTGTAGTGTCAAATTAGAAGACTTGCACTTTAATTTTAAAGCTTAAAAACATAGTTTTATGAATTAGAATATGTTTTCATGTTGAACATTTTATTTTCCATGATGTTGTAACCAATAATTTTATACTCTCTTTTCTCTATATCTATGCTTAGATGTTAATTTATTAGGTAATAGTTCAACAATGATGCAAATTAAATCTATTTCTACTTATGTATTCTTTGTGTTTGATGTTACCGATTCTTAAATCTAGATTTTCATCATATTGATAGTTGTTACTAAATTGTGTATTACTTTCTTTTTCACTCTATTTATATATAAACTATCTAAACATTGAAGATATCATAAAGGATTCTAAAATGTTCCATGCTACTAATAGATGAATGGAAGTCATCCATACAAACCATCACTGTAAAACTAGAACTAAGTGGATGTAAGTTGGAGATGCAATTTGACCAATGAGTTCAAAGGATAAAGACTGAAAAAACATAACACAGTGATGGAAGATGGGGATTGTAGAAAAGAAAGAGATTTTGGATTCCAAAAATTCATCAAGAAAGGTAAACTTTAAGTGGAGTTGTTTTCCTTAAGTTTTTCAGTAAATAAATTAATTAACTTTTTATTATCCCAACAAATAGGAGATTAAGTCCATGAATGGGAAGGTTGCATGTAGTAAAGTAAAATATTTGCATAGGTTTGGATATAGATCATTTGAGAGTAGGAGGAATGATTACGTATGTCAAATAATTTAACTATATGATATTAAAATTGATTGAGTCCTTAACTTCATATTACATGTTTGATTAGATTGCAAGAAATTAACAGCCTCTTAATGCAATAAAGTTCCTCAAGTAAACCCAATATTTAGATCCAAAGCCTAATGATAGTGGTGGATAGATATCTTAAAATGTTGTCGAAGATTATGTAATGTGTAGTGGTGGATTGAATGTGTTGAATGTTGTGATTCAAGTCTTTGTTTTGGTTTGTTAATGAAATGATACTAAAATATGTATTAAATGTTTACTAGAATATGTCACTTGATCAATGTATAAAATAGATAGACATAAAGGGAACTAAGTTTCGTTCAATTTTTGTAACTTGAATAAATAATGAACATTTTAAAAAGTTCAGATAGTCATGCTTACTTTATTACAAATCTTATCTATTTCTATTTCAAACCCACCATTTTAATAAATCTTTTGTGCATTTTTATTATATTTTAAGAGAAGATGGTCAAGATGTATGAAGAAACTTAATCCTCTAAAAGCTCAAAGACTACACAAGAAATAATTGATGAATTTATGAGTACACAATCGAGCACCAACTACCATCTTAGTATGGAATATGGACCACTAGCAATTGGAAAATTTGCAAAAAGACAAAATTATGCCTAAGAGATGAAAGAATAATTGGAAGTGGGAAGACAACTACAACAAAAGTTTAATAACCAAGACCAATGAGTAAGTTTCAAATTGAAACTTACTTTACAACTACTTGTTACTAAGTTACCTTAAATTAAACTAAACTAAATTCATACGTAAAGTATCCCTTTTCTTGTCCATTGATTATTAAACTAGAAGGTTAGTTTCGATTTCAACCCTTACGCTTTCTTGGTTGATATGAACACTCTAATTTTGGGGCTTTTTGTTTTATTTACATAGTGTAGTCAAACAACCACTAAGTTTAGGACATGGTAGAGTGGAGGAGACCATTGTGTTGAGGCAGTCAAGACCGCATTGTCAATCGGATACCAACATATTGATTATGCTCATTTATATGGTAATGAGATTAAAGTAAGGGAATCATTGGCTAAATCATTTAAACCTGGTTTTAAGAGGGAAGATTTGTTTTTTACTTCTAAGCCGTATTGTATCATGAATTTGATAAATATAATTGAGAATTATGTCAAGATATCTCTTAAAAGTCTAAGAGTTTCGTATTTAGATGTTTATTATGATATTAAGTGTTTTTTCATGCTTACATGTTAAATAGGATATTTTTTTACTTAATATAAATACTTTACAGTTATCTATGTTACTCTAAGTCTCAATTATACAACTTAATGGGAATATACCTAATATTCCAGGTAAAATATTATAAATCTTTTTTAGCATTCACTCTTTTTGATTTTTTGTTTAAAATTGTTGTATACATATGTGTTAATTAGAGTTTTTCTTATTATATAGCAAGATCTGGGGATATACAGAATGATATTCTTCCACTAAAGAGTGATGATAATAGAAACTATAATGAGTATAATTGATAGGATATATAGATAGGATTTTAGATAGTTGGATTTGACGTATAAGACTCTTTTTAGCCTAGTATATTTAAGATCATATGTATAAAGAACGTAAACTTCGTTAATTATTATAAGTTATATTTTGTCAAGAAATACTTACTAACTTTGATATTTTATGGAGGACATTATCGTTTGGTATTATGTATTTGGTCATGTGTAAATAAAACAACATGTGTATATTTGAAAGAAAATTCATTTTGTTTTATAAGTTAAAGAGACAATGTCACCATTTGTATACAAAATTTACAAATTTTTTCAATTATATGCTTGAACTTTCATATTATCTTAATATACACTTAATGAAGTTTTATATGTCTTAATATACACCTCTATTAACCTCCTTTAACACCATTAGTATAGTAGACAGTAAGAGCTAATAGTTATAAGACATGTAGATTATTAAATTTTGCCTCCCCATATCACCTTTTTTTTTTATTTCTTACTCAACCATCCACATCAAATAACCTCAAATCTTATGAAAAAGAAAAAAATTTCAACTACAATCAAATGTTTCCTTTGACAATCAAACCCTAAATCCTCATAGGCCATCAATGGTGAAACCCTGATTATAAATCTACAAAAACAAAAAAAAAAATTCATCACCTCTTTCTCCTATATTTCACATAAGTGAAAATCCTAACTCTATAAAGAGCTCGTCTCAAGTTTAGGAAAGTGGAAATATTCTCTAATAGATTGTTTCTAAGAAGAGTAAATCAGAAAAAATGTCTTATACAAATTCCACAAGCTCATCAAAGTCTTCCTATAGTTATAGTGATGGGACTGTGTTCTATAAATGTAGTATTGTTGCTAAGGTTTCAATTAGAAGGATTGAAGTGAGTGCAAGAAGGAGGTTCTATGGATGCCCAAGGTTCAACGAACTACTTTGATTTTAGGAATAAAAATTAGCAAGAGATTGATATTTATATGTAAAGTTTTGAAGTTGTTAAGAAACATCTGTCTTAGTTGTTTGTAATTTTTATTAAAGTTAACTTGTGAGATGATTTGTTGTGGGAGGGTCATTTTATGAGTTAAAAGTCAAAATAGAAAAAAAAAAATTTACGATTGATTTGTGGCGTGTGAACTTATATGTGTTATTTGGTCATAGATTCACCCATCAAGAATAGCAAATTTCACTAATTGTTACAAACTTGTATTGCTAATGCAATATAAGTTTGTGAGTTAAAAGTCAAAATAGAAAAAAAAATTTACGATTGATTTGTGGCATGTGAACTTATATGTGTTATTTGGTCATAGATTCACCCATCAAGAATAGCAAATTTCACTAATTGTTACAAACTTGTATTGCTAATGCTAGAAGCTTCCAAGGTGTTGTTATATTGCTATAAATATCATGATATAAATAACAGGTAAAAGGTTATACTTTTTTCGCTTAGGCTAGGAGTAATGATGGCACAATGCATAAGGAAGAGCTTGTAAAAAAGGAGATATCAATGACTGATTCGATTGAAGTGTGGGAAGAGAGAGCATGTTGAAGAAGATATTGGTAATGCAGTCTAACAATGTTAAATCAAGTGGAGTTCAATTGGAGAGATCGAATAAAAAAAAAAGACCAAATCTATAAAAGATTGTAACATATAGTTGAAGAGAGATGTGGCTATATACAAGTAGTCTTTGATAATCACTTAATGTTATATTATCAGGAAGTTGTTATGGGATAGTTAGTGCTAAGATTGTTTAATTTAGATTGATAAATTACTCTGTTTATTCACAGATATACTTGTGTAATTTGTTTGATAAGGAATGATAATATCCAAATTATGTAGGAGGTTATGGAATATTTACTAGTGAAATATTTAGTATATTTTCTAAAATGAGATATTTATTAGCAGTGGAATGTCACATTCATAGTTAAGGTAGATTAGATTGGTGCTAGGAATGATGACATAAATTTCTTTATTAACATTGATGATATTTTTGTCTCTATCATTTCCTCATTTATGTTCCATAAAACCCAACAATTATAGTCATGTTTGGTAAGGAAACAGTGATCCATTCCACTAAGGAAACAATATACGTTAATATTTGCTTACTTATGTAACACATTTGATTTTTAAATTTTCTAAAATCTTTTCTAAAACTTTTTTGTTTTAAAACTGTTCAAAAGACAAGACAATAATTTAATAATTTTTCATTTGAAACCTTTAGTTAACTTAATTAAAAAATATGCCGAGTGTTATATATAGAGAAGAAATCATCTACAATTATCTTGCATGTGATCTTTAGCTTTTTTTTTTTTGTTATATGTTATCCACTGGATTTAAACACTATTGTCAACATCGAAAAAACCAAGAGAAGAGGCAGTAAGTAGGATCATGTGGATAGAAATTGAGTGAATCTAGAAAGCATAGTTATACCCTACTACAAACATTCTACGGGAATTCCATGTTGAAATATGATTAAACATTTTTATGTTTCTGCTTTCTAATATGTTTCAATAAGGTGTTAAGTAAGATCACTTAAACTATAAACAAACACAAATTAATTCGAAGTGAAAGATGCTTAAGTTTAATCAATGTTTAAATTATTAAACTCGAATTCAACTTAAAATGTTCAATTTGGTCTGACAATTTGAAACAATAAAATAACACACAATTGTCATAGTACGTGTGGTCTTGTGGTATAAACCATGTTGTTTTATTTATAGATCGTGGGTTCAATAAATCTCTAAGCCTATACTTTGTAGAACAACAAAAATTATGCATTCACAATATATAGGCTTAATACTCTCTCATTAAAGTAAATATTTCAATAGAAACATATACTAAAGTAATGGACTCTTATGCAATGAAATGATGAATCAAAAAAGGGTTTTTACTTTAAATTACTCATGGAGTATCATTTTCTAGCGAACTGCATAATCACCTTACACATTGTTACTTAATAAATTAAACAAATGTTTATGGAGAATCATTTATTATAGAGTGGTATCATTCTCACTTGCTCAATTTCCATTAAAAAACTACTTTGCTAAGATAATTTAAGCACCTCATAATTCTAACTTGTGGACATAAGTCACGGGTTTTTGTTCCATAATAGTTTACAGCAACAATTTTCACATCAATACATAGCCTTGGTAACAAATAATAGGTCAATTTATGAAGAATAATTTATTATAGAGTAGTATCATTCTCACTTGCTCAATTTCCTTAAAAAACTATTTGCTAAGGCAATTCAAGTACCTCATAATTCTAACTTGTGAACATAAGTCACAGGTTTTTGTTCCGTAAGAGTTTGAACCAACAATTTTCACATCAAGACATAACCTTGGTAATAAATAATAGTTCAATTTATCAAAAATAAATGAAGCTAGCACTGTGAATGATGAAAGAAATGACCTCTGATTAAATCATTGCTTATTATATGAAAGAAGATTTTGAATACATGGTCCATTGAAAGTGATACCAAAATAAAATACAAATACACAACCTGAGAAATAACATACAACTACAACATGCAGTCAATAGAGAAGAAACAGTAGACCTGCTAATTAACTAACATTTAAGTAATTTCCTTAAACCAAACAAGCAATACAAAGTAAATCCAAATTACAGAAACTGCTTTACTTTGATTTATAATACAATTGCTAGTCCTTTCATTTACAAAAAATGACAAGATCCCTTAACAAGATACTAAAGACAACATAAGCTACTAATCCTTTCATATAAGAAAAAACACCATGGGACAATCTACTACACTTTCATGTACAAAATACCTATTGGACCTTTCCTTACAAAAAAAGAAAAAGAATGTCCCTATCTAGTTATCATAGCATAAACTATTGGTCTTTTTGTAACCAAAAAAAGAAAAAGAAAAGAAAAAAACCTTCACGGCTAGCTATCATAAAAATTCGCAAAAAAAAAAAAAAAAAAAAGCAATTTCTACATGAAAATATTCATAGCCTTGTAATTTGACTCTCCCGAGTCAAGACACTTCCCCCATTATTCTCATCACTTGTCTCCTTAAGATTAATATGTGGAAGCCCAATACACTTCTTCTGGCAAAAGTTCACCATTACGATCTACTCACGACTACTACAGGGAACTAATTTTGACCTTACTTTTCTTGCTTAGGGCTATTGTGTTGCTCATGCCTCTTCCATATCAACTTGTAACTATGCTTGGCTAGTAGCCATATGCTCTCTTCACCATTGTCCATGAAAATTTGTAGAGCAAGCCTTCTTAATCCTTCCTCCCTAAAGAGAAACACATGCTAAATTTGTTGTGATCTACATCATATTCAAACCAATAGTTAGTTTCATGTAATAATACACACATACATTACTCTAAAAGGAAAAAGAAAATTATGTACCGAAGGTGCATGCTGCCTAGCATTGTTTTGAGGTTGCGTGGAATGAGTTAAATTCCTTGGTACACTAGGTAGGTGTTAGCTAGATGAAGAAGGTGCTAATGGTGATTCCTATTTTGCAAGTGGTTGTATACCTTAGAAAAGCAAATGGGCATACATTATAAATGCATTATCTAAGTTTTGTTTAGTTACATGATAGTAGGTTTGAACACCAGCCTCACTTGGCAGTTCACTACCCTCACCCATTTGACCTTACTCTTCAATAGTTACACTAGCCTAACTTAATTATCCTTATTATATCACACAAAGAAAAAGTTGAATACAAGAAACTCGAAGTAACAGGATATATTAAATAGACTCAAAGTTCAACACAATATTCAAAAGTTTAGAAGCAGTAGGACATTCCAATCTAAGACTTAGGAGAATCTTAGACAAGTCATTAAACATAAAAACAAAATTAAAATAGTAGCAAGTAGTAACAGCTAACTATCAACAAGATTTAAGCTAGCAAATACTCATAAAATTGGATACGAGGTTCCTCATAAATATCCCATTAGATTCTCTACAACTGTAGGAAAGCCAATAATCCATATGTATTCTCATTGATTTATATAGTAATTACAATAAACCACCATAAGCAATTGAAACATACAACGGTGAAATAAATTATGGAATAGTATCTTCTTTCTATTTGTTCTCTTGTTGACAATAGAATAGGACATTGCTCCTTAATGCTAGCTCCAACAAGTACATCAAAAACTCATTCCAAAACACAGCTTAATAAAAATAGATAGTTGAAAAAGCACTAACCATATCCTTTCTCTTCTTCTTATCAAGACAACTCCTAACATTAAGTTCGTTCTTTCAATAAAGCTTACAAGTTATCACACAACGTGGCCTATTGTAGCCCTTCCCAAGCTCACTATCCTCCCTTCTCCTACTCTTGGTCTTCCATCGAAGGAGTTTCTTGATGATTGATGGAATCATTGCGAGCTAAGTCATCTTCTTCCAAAATTTAAAATTAGGTATTGGATCAATTGAATGTTTATAGGTGTGCCCATAACTTTCCATTGAGTACCAATCACTAACATAGTCATCAACATCTCTATCAGTATACAATATAGTGTTGCATGCATGTCAACAAGGAATTCTACTTAATCCCTACGATCAGCAAGTACAAGACTTCACCACCAAGTCAACAACACATATATCCCTATAACTTTAAACTTCAAAGGACATTATACCATTAGGAAGTGGATGGGAGTTAGAACTAAATATTCTTACACCTTTTAATCTTTTGGCACACATAAGTAAGAAATATGTATGCCATACTTTCTATGTCGTCTCTCTTCTACACAATTCTTGACATGACTAGCTTCCTTATATTTTCCATCATTGAAGTTATCGACATGTGTTTAGTTTTTAAAATAGAGTTAAACGCCTTAGACTTGTTATTATCAACTACATCACACTTACTCTCATGTTAAAAGAAGGCCTTATACCGTCAACTTAAATTTACCTTAATCATATCTTTATGTACTATTGGCTTTAACACTAACATACAAGCTATTGTTTCATCAAGCTCTGCGGTGATTGTTGCTTTGCATGCAGCCTAAAACAACCTTTACAGCTCAACCCTCTTGTGTTATTTTGCTAATTTATAAAGAAAGAGCAAACACAAAACCTATGCTTAACAAGGGGGTAGTATTACTGCAACACTTCCATCAAACCCTATAATATAAACAACATGTATGACTCGTTAGCATATGTTCAAGAAATGTTGGCGCATGTTAAGAAAGCAAATAAATGAATATGTACCTTTTGTATACTACTGATGATGATGAATTTAGACAAGTAGATACCAACCAAAGGTGACAAGGTATCTAAGAAACACTTCCAAGTCTCCATGTTCTCACCTTTGACACAAGCCTAAGCAACAAGATACATTTTCTCATTTGCATTACATAACTACTGATAATAACTCTCCCTTTAAGTCCTCCATTAAGAAACACCCTTCAAGTTTTGAAACAAGCTTATACCCTTTAATAAATGCCAACCTACATCTTTCTAAGAAGATGACAATCTCTTGAAGTATAGCGGACCACCAATAGTTGGCCTTTAGGTAACCACATCAAACATATTCTCATGTCCTATAGATGCTTTCCTAAGCACATAAGCATAGTCCCACACTCAACTAATCTCAAACTCATACCTACCACATATTTCTTTCATGGTTTTCTCTTTTGCATGTCTACACTGACTATATGTTACCTCGTCTTGTATCTTCTCACGAGTAAGTTTTTTCATCTCATCTAACTTCATGCGTAGTGTCAGACGCAAACGAGGTATGAAGTGTTTCACTAGAACATGGTAGATCACTCTTTTCAGTATAAATTGAGGCCTACGATGCTCATTGTGATTCTTAGTAAAGTTTTCACAACAAAGTAGCCACTTCTACTCTCTCAAGAAGCATATATAGCAAACGGGCATTTCTCCATCTCACATTTATAAAAGACCCTCCTTTTATTGGCCAATTCAAGCATTAAATCACCTTTATGGTGGATCGAATACTAGCTCATCACCTCTTTAAACTAGATAGGACTCTCGAAAACCATTCCAACACATATGCATGGCGCTTTCATTTTAGGGTCACAGTAATCTGTAATCTTCACACTACAATGTAGTCAAGCAACATCACCATCTTCACTAAAACCAAAAATGAATGTCCTCTTATCCTTTAAAAATAAGTAATCACTACCTAAATATGAATTCTCACTTCCCTCCTAGTCATCATCTTCCCTTATTCTTTTCTACATCTCATCTCTATTATCCTCAAAAGTCATGTTTATAGAAATCCGTAAGCCCTCAACCACGTATTTTCCCTTAACAGCAATATATGCCTTCTTCTTCTATCAAGCTACTAAGACCTCCTTGTCATCATCGTTTGATATAAACTCAACTTCCATAACTTTCTCCTCAACTATATCATCACCAAAACTCGAGTCCCGACCACTAGCAATACGAGTGTTTGCCCTTAGCTATGCTTAACATATAAATGACCACTCCCTGAACCCTTTAAGATTTTAACCATAGCACTTTATGCTACGGCATTGTCTAAATGCATCAACCTATCTTTCAAGACTAGCTAAGGATCAATAACCATATATTGGTGATGTTCACATGCCAGTATCTTCAAGAAAGGACAAAAAGGCATTCTTTTGTTGAATATTCAACTTCTACTAACTATTGCTTATGCATTCCTCCCTTGTATACTAATTTGTTTCCCTGACCATCAAATGTTCCCACAACATGAATGATTTAGATTTACCCTTAAAATAAGAGCAACTATGGAATTAGCAAGTGAACATTAAATTATTAATAATAGCAAGGGCAATCGATGCATCCATATAGGATAAATAAACTAATAAATGGTTTAAGTTGGGATATGGTAATCCATGATAAAGAAATGTTGCTTTCAGCTATATTATTATTTTATGTTTATGTTGCAGCATTCCTTTATAATTATTATTGAGTTTAATAGACTCGAGTATGGACTTTTCTTGTACAAGTTTTATTTATCTACACCATATACAATTCCTATATACTTAATGTTTTTGAGTTCAATAGTAAAGATACCAGATCAAATGACTTTAAGTGCAAAACATGTATTTTATAATCCATTTCTATTATGCTAAGAAACTTCTATGTCATAGCACTCCAATTCACCAACATATTTGCTTAGTAATTCCTTTGCTACTCTTTGCTCAACTCTTGCAACAACAAAAATGCTTAGTATTTATCTGTTTGTATGTATATTTGATTTTCTTGGCATTTCTTTTCATGATATTCAATTTCCTTAGTAAGCTAAAGGAGTAGCCATACAAAAATTGTTACAGGAAGTTAAAAAATAACTTAAAGTTTTAGTTACTTGACAAAAATTTAGATAGAGATTGCTCTTAATACTTATTAAAAATGATAATCAAAACCCCTTTGGATGTTTCATTACTTTTATATTGGAGGTACTTCTTTTAGTTTCTTTAAAAAAAATAAAAAAAAAGCCCCCATGAAGTGTAAATATGATATAAGACAAATGAATAAAAAAACAAACAAAGGTAGTTGAATAAGAAAAAAGATATACAATGATAGCATTTTTATCCGGCATGTACGGTTGTGGTTTTAGTTGTTTATTCCACATTAGAACCAACAGAATGAATTAAAAACAATACAAATACCCTAAGTCCCTGACATACAAAGCATTTAAACAACAAAACCCTAAGTCCTCAACATAGAAAGACATTATCTTCTTTCTACACATCACACCCAAATTTCGAAATAATATGAGCCACAAAAGGGATGGTAACTGTACCTTACATCATCACTTTATGGTCTTACCATCTCTATTGCTAAACAATTATTCCTACAAGATAGTTTTTCTAAGGTTTCATTGAGGGGATTAATTGCATGACAAGGATGGTATCGTATTCTTGGTGTTTTAAGATTATTTCCAATTTGTGAGACAAGGTTTTGTTCAGGGTTTCATTACTTTTGTTTTGTACTCTAAATAATTTTTCACTTTCTAGATTTGCTTATGTGTATTGTTTTTTCATTTTCCCTTTTCTTACATGGATGGGTGCATTACAACAAATTTATTTTATAGAGGTGCATTTTGTAGGGTAGGTAGGCTAAAACCACACAAAAATATAATTATAGGGGTAGTCCCCATTATCAAGCAGTATAATTTTCATTTGAGAGGGTAAAGGAAATTTAATGGATTATAAAACTGCCCTTTTCTTTAATTGAAATAAAGGAAAATTAAAAACCTATTATGTCCCCTCTCCCATGGTCATCTCTCTCTCTTCACATATCTATACTCTAAATCACAACCCTTCTTAGTCTCTCACCATCATTGCATTGTCTCCCCCCTCTCTCTCTCTTTAAATACCCTTATCATCAGCTCCAACGACCCTCATTCTTCATATATCCTCATCGAATCTGACCTCTATCTTTATGTGTTTCAACTTTCATTCTCTGTTAAAGCAGTAAGGTCTCTCTCTTTCTCTCTCTCCACCACCTTATGACACCTGTAAATTCCTTACTTGCTTATAACAAGATTTACTCTATAGTTAGTGCTATGAGGCTATTACATACATTTCATTTACAAATAGCATTGTAGATATATTGCCAGTTGGAAGTTCACAATGTAGATCCTTTTTAACAAGTACTTACTTGACCTTATGCTTCCCAACTTATAAGGTTCTATCATTATGCTAAAAATAGGTATAAGTGAAGGATTTCTATCATTTATGAAGAATTGTCAATAGTGCTTTTTAGGGATAAATAAAGTTAGTGCAAAACTAACCACCATAGGTGCCAATCCTATAAAATATACTAGATCCTTAGATATTTGTTTCTCTAAGAACATCATACATATCCATCTTTGTACTCTGCTCTATCTCTTTCCTTTTCTTTTATAAATGATATTTCCATCACCTCTATACTTATGCTATGAAATAAAAAAAAAAAAAAAAGAAGCTATGGTGCATACTGTATTTTCTGAGTTTTGAGAACATGATGTGCCCTTTCAAATCTTCTTAGGGCTATCAAGAAATTTATGAGTCCTATTGTAGATATAGTGTCAATTTACTGAACTCTATAATGCAATATTGTCTTTTTGCTTGGTTACAAGTATGTATGTTTGCATTCTCTTAATAATAGTTCTTATTATCATGATCATAATGATTCAATGTTAATTTGCTAAGGCTAAAGTAACTGGTTTGTCGTGACATTATTATTGTTGATGGTAATTTCAATTTTCTAATATGCTCTATTGCATTGCTTTATACCATATAGGTAAGGTTCTTTCTATTAGAAGAAGCACCTTCTAAGGTTGGTTTGGGTTCTCAAGATCACCTTCAGGTAGAGAATTATAGCTATTTCATTCAATAAGAGTTAGCACTGATGACACCCTTCCCTTAGGCTTTGAAGTAGCAGGTCCATATTCCATTTATAGACTAAGTTGTAAGAAATACCTCCATTTAAGTGAAAATGTCATCTAAGAAATAAGTTTCTTTTGTGACTAACTATAAACTAAGTTGTGTGCACATATTTATAAATAGGTTCCCTTGCAATTGCAAACAAGAGGGCTTTGATAGTGTTCTATAAGCCAAGTTATGCAATTATGTTACATAATTAACTTTTAGCATTAGGTTACACTAATTAGTTGTTTATATGCATTTTTTTGTTCGTGTACTAGATTTATTTTATACCCTATTATGGTTTGTATACTCTGTTACAGGGCAAGTCCACCAATATTTATTTTTCCTCTAGCAAAGTAGTGCAGGGCAGCTTATGGCAACCAAATATCATTAGGAACAACTTTATAATGATGTTTGATTTTGAGGAGTCAAGGACACAAAGGTAAATATAAATTTCTTTGTTGGTTATATTAGCTAAAAAGCTTGATGGCTTACAAGGGAAGAAGAAAGAATATCATGTTTTCTATTGTGAGAATCACACTTACATTAGGACTCGTATTGTATAAACATGTACTTAAAAGTTAGAAGTTAAAGACAAAAATTGCTATAGGTACATGAGGTATAGTAATAGTGATATCATCCTTATAAAATGGAAAAATTTGCAATGTGATAATTTGCAAATAAAAGTTCCAGCACCTTTTGGTACTAGTGATTTTTTTTTTTTTATGTGTGTGTATGTCTTTTATGATTGGTTAATATTTTTAGGGCACCAAAAAATAAAAAGGTATGCATAATTTGTTACTTAAATATTTTTAAAGTTTTTTCCATTTGTGAGTCTCTACATACTTCTTTTCTTTAGTTAAGATCTTCATGTAATCTTACAAAGAAGACCACTTAATGCTAATAGCATAAGGATTGATTGCTATATACTGTCTTATTAACAGCTACGTAGAATAAGACCACTTAATGTGATAATTACTAATGCTTTATTTATTAATAAGACCACTTATTACTAAATGCCTTTTATTTACAAAAGAAGACAGTATATAGAAAAAGCTAATTACAAAATAAAACCACTTAATGTGATAATTACAAAATGCCTTTAATTTACAAAAGCTAATGCTATATACTGTCTTATTTACAAAATAAGACCGCTCACAAAATTTATCATATAATATTGCCTTATTAATAAAAGCCTTCTATTTATAGGTTGAAGTGGATGAGGATTTTCAAAAGATGGTTATGCAAAGGGAAGAAGATTAATGGTTTTAGCTAAAGATTTTGTCACTTTTTTGTAAGGTAATCAAAAAAGAAAGAAGATGAGTTCTTCTGAATTGTTGGGAAAAAAAACAAACTTTAAAGTATTTTATATGACAATTCAATGTTGCTTTGATGGCTATCGTGGAATTTTTTTTTCAGTTTCTTTTGTTCTTGTAAAAATTTATCTTCATGTTATATATTATTGATTTCTTTTTATTTATAATGAAGTGGTTCTCATAATAATTATGCTGTTGTGACTTTAATTTTTATTGAAGTTTTTGAGTTTTGCCTCCATTGATTTGATTGTGACATATACTACAACCAACTAGATTATAATATATGCAGATAGATAGATATATATATATATATATCTTACCCTCTAAAAGGAGACTCTAGCTACCTAATATATTAGAAGTAAATCATTAAATCCTATTGTCAAATGGGTTTTTAGGGTAGCTCAGTGAGGCCTAATAGATAATTTCAAGGTGGTTGTCGTCCACCGTTAGATTGCTTTTCAGGCAATCTTTTATACCATAGTAAGATTGATGAGAAGAAAATAAAAGGGTCTTTTAGGACGGTTTTAGCTTCCCTAAAATGTTTATATTAGGGCAGGGTATCTTTTAGGGCAACTACTACTGTCCTTAACACCTATTACAATAGCCTACATATAAGGTGCAAGTTCCGACAACCCTAGCAGTTCCAACTGCCCTATTAGGTACCTTATTGGGGTAGTTTCAACCACCTTAAAAAAGCTAGATTTGTTGTAGTAGTGAGTGGGAAGAAATATTATTTAAAAAATAAAAATTAAAATAAACACGTATCATCATATAATTGACTTATATTGTCTACTATACTAATGGTGTTAAAGGGAGGTTAACAGAGGTTAATAGAGGTTTATATTAAGACATGTAAAGCTTCAATTGAGTGTATATTAAGATAATATGAAAGTTCAAGTGTCTAATTGAAAAAAATTGCAAAATTCAAGTACAAACAGTAATAGTGCCACTAAAATGAATATATCATGTATATAAGGGTCTTATTATTGTTGGTCGATTTTGGTACTTGAAATTATCCTACAAAGAAAGGAAAAGCTCTTGGTATTGGGGCCAGTCCAGTGGGGCCACTTCGATACCTGAGTTAGTAAATATGAATAGAGAAAGTTAAGTGAATGGTCAAGAGATATCAAATATCCCTTATAATGTTTCTTTCTCGTATTTATAGGCAAATATCATGTCTAAAGCAGCATTTATCAGAATGATTAACAAGACACATGGAAGCCCCTTGATTAGACACATTCCTGAAATGGAGGGCGAGTAGGCAATTATGAAATATAACCGTGTTAGGTGATAACTATTCGCCTCACTTTACTGAATTTAAATCAAATGCTAGTCCACTTTACTCAGCATCAATTGAGAATTAAGTTACTCATCATGTTGATGTTACTTAGCACAGCCAAGAATAGAGTCTCTCATCATGTAAGCAACTGAATGATGGAAATTCGACTATTAACATTTTCTCCCCAACTCCCGTAGTCGAGTATTTAACTAAGGGAGTAAACATTTTAATGTTCTACGGGGTTAAGTAGGGAATAATTTCCTAAATGGCAAGTAATTAGAAAAGTCCTCTGATTTCCAAGAGGCAGATCGTGTCCTAAGTGAAAGGTTGTTACTTTCAATTTTCCTACCTATCAGAATCTCAAGCAATCGTATGAATGACAACTGTAACATTAGCCATAATTATACCGTAGGCCATAATAACTATCAAGCTTCGGTAACCATTGGATCTTTGTCCCAAAACATACATCAATAATCCGCGCCATCTTCTATTTGGTACGTCATTTCCAACAAAGTATTTAAGAGTTTTTTATAGCAAAATCAAACTTTACAATCACATTCATAAGCTTTCTCTTACTTTCGATATTTCGTCTTCAACTTCAAACTCTTCAAACATTGTGAATTTGTAACCAATGAGGTATGGTGCACAACATAATTCGTCGACTTATCCTTTCGAATTTCAAAGCAATAGAGACTAAGGCTACTTCTCTCCCCTAAAAAAGGAGCAAAACAACATGTTCCCCAGGTAGTTCAGCTAATAACGTGGTAAAGCGATGGGATAAACTCACCGAAATCAATTCCTTCGCAGTAAATACCTACCTAGATGATAAGGAGGGAAGATTTATGGCTAGGTATCTATACAATATTATAGTCTACTTCCATGATTCGTTAGACGGAGTAGTTAGTGTCGCCGATAAATTCCTTGCCTTGAAATATAATAAGTACTGGCAAGACCTTCTAGGGGCATAGAATCTTAGGAGGCTAAGAGAAGAGGAAAGAGTATGTTTTCCGAAGGAGCATAAGTTCCACATCTATCTGAAGTATCTTGATTTTGGACTGTGCTTCCCTTTCTTGGCATTCATTAAGTAGTTCTTCGATTATTTCCAAGTTACGCTAAGTATGTTTTCACTAAATACATATTGGCTTCTAGTAGCTTTCAAAATAATCTATGAAGAGGTTAAAGTTAGGGCTACACCTCAACTGTTCCAATACTTCTTTACAATTAGGAAGCAACCTAATGATTGGTATTTTGCTACTACGAAGCATGAGCAGAAGTTCATGAATGGGTTGGAGTCCAAGATCCAAAAGTAGCATGACAAATTTGTGTCAATTGTGTTAACTGAGGATTTAGATTTCTAGACTTAATGAACCAAGCCAATCTACACCATGAACATAGAGTTGATGCCGAATGATACCACTGCAACAAAGAAGATTTAAGAAAGGAGGAAGAATAAAATGTTCTTTTAAGATGCCAAAAGAATAATAAGGCATTATGAAAGTGAAGAGCCGATTTTTACCGAAGAGAAAGGTACGCTAATGAGTAACCACCATGCAAAGTATAACTATAAGAGGAAAGCCATTATCATGACTTAAGAGAAGAATTATTACCTTTAAGCCTTGCTTGGTACGAAGAGTGTAAGTTCATTCTTTTTCCTCGCATTAATATTAATATGTTTACTACATATTGCAGATATGGGTAATGATAAGGTGAATCCTACCAAACTATTGGCCCAAGCCAAGGCCAAGAAGTCAAAATTTGATAAGCGTGCGGCCACTACTACTACGATCAATCGGCTAACTACTATGAAGAAAGCAATAAAAGAGGGTACAGTAAGGCAAGTGGTAGCCTAAAAGACCTCCTAACTGGTCAAGAAGTGGAAAGGGAGTGAGAAGCACAAATTGGTTGAAACTGCACAAACTGAGACACCTCCAGCTAAGAATGTTCCATTAGTTGTAGAGCTAAGAAAGGTTGGCCAAGCAATACAGCCATAAAATGAAGCTAAAATCACCACTGTTGTTGAGGGGTTATCACTGGTGGCAGAGGTGGTGCTGAACACTAGTAAGAGACCTGGGTAAGAGCATATCGGCCAGCCACCTGCCAAGAGGTCCAAAGAGTTAAACGAAAGGATGAAGGAGGCCATGCCCAACAAAGCTCTCGGCATCAATAGTGTCGAATTCATTCCCAACACAAAAGTTAGTGAGAACTTCGTCTTATGTTGTAGCTACACCGTCTTGCATACCAATTTGGCCCTAGGCAACAAAACGAAATCTCTAGCCTTAATGGAAGGAATTATTCTTCCTAAGGATAAAAAGACCACAAAGAAAGACATCGATAGGGTCAACAGTTGTAATAAGGCTCATATCACAACCAAACTATATGATGTAAGTATCTAGAGCATGCTTTCAATAATCAAGTTTGTTTTATTACTAAGACCCCTGTTTGTTTTCAACTAAGCAATCACTCTCTAATAGCTTTGGACGAGGCCGACAAAGAGATGAAGAAGGTAATAGCAATAATAGTCTTCATGTATTCTGCCAGGTCATTTGGAATATTCATTATTCTTCATCATCTTGTAGAAAATTAGGGATGTGTACAACTCCTCCAGGGCCAAGATTGCTGCTGCTGAGAAATCTAGAATAAAGGCCGAAATGGAGGCTAAGAAGTACTAAGAAGAACTAGCTATCGAGAAATTGATACACTCATTGGCTACTGATGAAGTCTTGAGCCTTAAGGCTAAGGTCGAAAAGTAGTTCAAGAAATTTGAAGGTTTGAAAGTGGAGCTGTAGAAGAAAAAAGAAGATTGCTGGGGTCTGGACCAAACTCTCTGCACAATGAGCGATGAGGAAGATAAGCTTAAAGTGTAAATCAAGGAGCTAGAGGCCAACAAAACAAAGTTGCAACGCCACGTTGTCGAGTTGGAGGAGACTGTAAAGAGAGGTCCCTCTATTAAAGAGGCACTAAACATCGTCACTCCTAGTCGGCAATACAAGAGACTCTTGCAGATGAAGTTATTAGAGGGAATCTAGGTAACAAGAGAGGAAATCCTCAAGCTTCACCCCGATTATGATCTCTCCTATCTTGATTTTTCCAACGTTGACAACAAAGTCAGCAGTTGCAACAAGAGCGATGATAACGAATTAGGCGCCAAGATTGTCATGAGGGGTGATAAGGAAGCTCGTGTCGATGATCTCGGGGAAGATGAAGAACATCCGTTAAAGGAATTCCCCTATGAGAGAAAGGAAAAATCCACCTATTCTAAGACCCCAAGCGCCAAAATAAAAGTATGCTCAAAGAAAGCCCCAACCTCAGAACCAAAGATTGCATCTACTCACTTCAAAAATGGGTCATAGGATGGTCTTGTACTTGTGTTCTTTATACATAGTACTCTAAGCCGACAGGCCGAGCATTTGTATTAATATTGTGATAAATGAGAAATACTTATTCTTCATATAACTTAGTATTTTCAGTTCATTTTATTTCATGCACTGTGTTTTCCTCGCATGTATGCTTTTTCTATTAATATGCATGTTTTATTTCTCATGCTCTTATTCCTCAACATGTTTTATTTCACAAGCTAAGTTGTTATTGGCATGTTTTACTTCACACCTAAGACATTTTGGCATATTTTATTTTACATTCCTAATTCTTTCAATATGTTTTATTTCACACACCTTTTTTACGTCTTTTATAGACATTGTCCTCCATTTGAGACGTAGACTAATCGAGGGGGATCTTATGGCATTACAATTACCACTTTTACAAATGATAAATTAGTCAAATAGTGATGTTTAAACATGGTAACATGTTGTTTTAGCGACGTTTAAACATTGCTAATGAATAAAATTATAATGATACACATTGTAGATGATGACTATTGAATATGCTTAAACGTAGCTACTTACGACAAATTATACAACGTTTAAGTCAATACAAAAATATAACAACGTTTAAATGTCACCTAAGGATAGAGATCACTATGTCTAGATGTAGCCTATAATCATTACTAGCTACAATTAAACATAGATAATGTGGAATTTCTTTAACATTTTAATTAATGGGGGAAAATATAGGCCTATGTTTAATCGTTACCTAGAGATATAAATAACTATGTTTAAACATAGTCAATAATAATCATTAGCCACATTTAAACATATCTAAAATAGTATTTCTTGGTAATATTTTCATTGGAGGAAAAATATATACCTACATTTAAATGTTGTCAATGGTTATAGATAACCACGTTTAAACGTTGTCAATTATCTTTATTAGATACATTTAAACATACATAATGTGTTACTTCTTTAATATTTTTATTGGCCGGAAAATTATTTGACCACATTTAAATATCGTGTAAAGCTGAAAATAACCATGTTTAAATATCACCAATGGTCATTCATGCACCATGTTTATGATAGCTATCTAACATACCTAAATAAATTTTAGCGACATTTAAACGTTACTAATTGGTACATACAATGACATGTAAAACATTGCTAATAATTTGATGTTGAGTCACATTTCTTTCTTTTGGCAACATTTATTTTATTAACATAATGAAACTAATTAACGATAACCTTTTGGTGGCGTCTTTGTTTCATGTCTATTAAACAACTAAAACTTCTCGGCTACCTTTTTCCCGCCCATCGTTGGAATTCTGATAGTGTGCTTAGGCAATTCACACGTTTTGATTTGATGTGAATCTGTAACATTCAAGTGTCAAATAAGCCAAAGACCCTTGAAAATGTAAAGAAAATGGAATTGGAGAAACTTTGCAAGCAAATTCTTCGTAGATTGGAGTTTGACTTGCTCACAATTTAGGAGAAGAAATTGGATCAATGTTGACTGCTATGGTCAATGGCCAACATGGAGGTGAACATTGGGTTAACATTGACGAATTCAAGACTTGGAGCCTTGAAAAAGGGGTTGGAGTGTTCAATTCTCCCTTGTTGGTTCAGTCATGAAACGGTGTGTTGAGGACAAGAGATATTTTTGTATAGGTGATGATTCGACCCTTCGAGTGTTATTTTGGCTCAAGCTTCTTATTCTATTTTTTCAAATTTGTTGATTGTTTTAAGTCCAAAAAGGTTAGATTGGTTCAAGAAAAATTCACCTTAATTAATCGCTAAAGCCAAAATCAATTGTATTCATTTGAATTATGACTTTTCGATTTGAATTCGTACCACTTCGGATGATGAGTTGCTATAATTGAAATTCTTTCAAGAGGAACCACTTCATGACATAAAATATCATTCATGATAAGATAAGAAGAAGAGGCTTGGAAGTTGGCGCCAATTGGAAAGAAGTAATTCGCAATGGTTCGCTTCAAATTGGCATCCATTCGAGTCATGAAGAGTTTTCTTGAGTCTTTGAATTACTTTATGCATTTGTTTTATTATTTCATTCCCTAAGAGTTATTAGGGAGCTTCTATAGTCATGTTCCCCATTTGGACAGAACTATTTTAGCTTTTTATCTTACAATTAATTTACATTTTTCTAAATTTAAATAGTTAAATTTACGATTAATTTAATAATTTAAATTTAGAGGAATATAAATTAAGCATAGAATAGAAGGCTAAACTAGTGTCATAAAACATAATAATTGGACCATAGAAAAATTTAGGTTATTAAGTTATGCCATTTCAATTTTATGCAATTATATCAGTAAGTATTTTGTTAGAAGACATCAAATCATTAGTTAGTGGAAGATTTTTCAGCCTTATGGCATTTTCACAATTTTATATTATCAATACAAGTTGTGATGCATCCTCTAATCATAGTGTGCGTAACATCGCTTTCATTAGATTGGTTAAATTCTTTTATGTGTGTCATATCCTAAATCGAATTGTCCTTTTCACTTGTATAATTAATTGTGAGTAATATGGATCCTAGTTTCAATTAACTCCATATCGTTTCTATAATTTGGTGCGTCATATTCGTTTATATTCCTTTATTTTTGTTTGTTCTTATTATGCAAACACAAAAAAGGAATTATTGTTGTTCTTTCACCCTTTCCAAATACTAAAATGACAAAGAAAATAAACTACTTTATTCTTTTCACACCAACATTATCAATTCTTCAAGACTTGGATTTGACCGCTTCGTAGTGGTTTTATCCATATTGGTAAGGTTTTGAATAATCTGCATTCATAATGATTTGTGTAGACAAACATATTGTTCAGAGATCATGGTGATGTGTAAAATTGAAGTTTATTTTTGGCATTTAGTTAATTTATCAACCATACATGCTCTCACCGATAAAAACTTATCGCAAAACGGCCACGCCTCAATCTTGGGCCATGACAACTTTAAGAATATGTTGCAAATCGCCTAAATTGGGGGACAATAACCCTTAGCATAGAGTTGAGATATAGCTCATACACCATATTTATTTGGCTTTAACTATCTCTCTTTTACAAATTTTGTTACTATGCTTGGTTTATAGAATAAGTAATTCAATGAATTTATATAGAAATTATCATGAAGTGGGCTAATATTATATTACTATTCTTAAATATTTTCCCAAGTTAATTTTAAGAATGAAGTAATAACAATTATTTCTCTTTTCTGTTCCATCAGAATAATAATTTTAATTTCTACCCTATGTTGTTCCACTAACCAAACCTCAAGTTGGAACTCTTATATGATCCGACTACCACCGGATGCAGGCACATGCCATGAACCACCAGCAAGCTCATCATGTTAGACATAACCCAAGCCAGTGATGTCAATATCAGCATCCAGCAATGAAGCCATAAATAGCCACCTTTTGAATGTCAATATCACGATTATAACATCAATCCGCCTAATGAAGCCATAAATAGGTTTTATATTGTACGTTTTGGAACTTTGGATGAATGAGGGAAACAGGAAGGAAAAAGAAGGAAGAGAGAGATAAATGAAGAAATAAGACAGTGATGGCATTAAATGGTGATATGGTGCCTAATGTCAAGGGAGAAGGTTGGAGTCGTCTGTATGTGTTCGTGGTGGAGGGTGGGTGGCAGATTGTTCGTGTCTATGGTGCTTCTTACTTGGTATATGCAACCACCTTTGTTTCGCAGAATAGATACTTGCTGTGCTATCACAAATGTATTCCTACCAATTATAAACAGACATTTACTTTGATGGAACAAACTTTTATGGTTTTGTGTATCGATTCCTTACCCAAATGATTTAATGTAATTAATAGGGAAACACTCAAGATAGAAACTCCAGAGCAACACTAATAAAATGAAAATCCTCAATGCTTCCAATGGCAAATGGAATGTATAATATATACATATAATCCTCTTGTCATGGAGGTATCCTAACCGAGAAGCTTGTTCAATGGATTTGGTGCATGAACGTCCGGTGCTATCTATATTTTGAGAATACTGATCAAAACTTTTTTTCCGGCTAGATGATTAAAAATAGAAATTCTAGTCAGCTCAAACTTTAACTTTTCCTTTGAATAAATATTTGCTTTTATTAAATAAGTTCGATGAATGCTCATGGAAGATTTATCATTTTCTTCTTTGTATTAGAGAGTTGTTTCATCAGTTTGAGATTGTTGATTTTAAATTGATAGGACGATCTGCAAATTCATGTGTGGATTGGTTAGCTTCTAAGAGTTTGTTAGGAAGGAAAGTGGAGCTAAATGTGACTACTTTTCCTCATGCTTTTGAATCATTGCTGAATTGTCATAAGCGGAATATTTCGCGAGACTAATTTTCTTTATATGTAATAAAATTTTTATCGGCAAAAAAAAAAAAGGGGAAAAGAGGAAAAAAAATGGATCTATTTAAAACTTGCAATCCCCGTTAAGTTTTTATGCTTAACCATAAAGCAAGCAAATATAACATATATAATAAGTGTAAAACCATCAGAAAATTTGTAAGTAAACTCTCTTTTCATTATTCCTCCTTGTGTACTGTGTCTACTTACCTTAGAAATCTTTATAAATGTGTTTTACGGTCTATCGTATGATCTTTTTGCCCTTAAAAATGACAAAAAAAAAAAAAAACTTTAATATATTTTAAATTGTTTTATCTAAGGGTACAATAGTAAAACATGGTTGATATCACGGTTTTTAGAATTTAAAGGTCTGAGTTATCAATTTCAAACATGAGGAAGATAGATGCATATCGAATAACTTGGAATTATATAATACAGGAAGGACGTTTCAGGTCAACTCAGTAAGATTGAAACATTTTTATGGTTCATATGAATGATGAGTTTTCAATAAAGCAGTGCAAATAAGAAATGAATGTTATTAAAATGGTACAAATAAAGATGGAAGTTACGTTGAAATAGATAAGAACAATTATACATCAAATAATAAATGCTTTATGTATTTAATTTGCCACATCAACAAGATCAAATGAAGTCATAAAATCCAATATTTGTACTCTTTTACGTAACGTCCATCTCTATTTAAATCATTAAAAAATTTTATTCTCTATTTGAATTATCAAAAACCTTTCATGATATGCTTGAACTTAACCCAAAATATTCACCGTGTATAGTATGTAACCCTAATCTACGTTAAACTAACGTGGTTTATGCGCCATTTTCAGTGCGTGCTTTTCTTTTACTCCACTAGTTTTCTCCCTAAAACATGATACTTTATTAGCCAGTTTGTTAGGCCGATAAGAGTTTTTTATATTTCTTTTATTTATTTATTTATTTTCCCTTTCTTGGAGGTATTGGTGGTGTTCTTTTTGCTTGATTAAAACATACATGTGTATGGTCTGCCGAAAGGACGGGATTATGTGTATCGCATGAATTTATATTCTTCACATGGATTTGTTAGATGAGATGTGTCAATTTCCTTATCATTGGAGTGGAGAACTTGTGGTGGATATTGAATTGAGCCTTAGGAAAACATTTATGCGCCTCCAATGACGGGGGTTATAGGACTTTCCTTTTGTGATTTGTTTAGACATGGAAGGGAAAAACTATTTCAAACTATATTTTTTTTTTTTTGAACGAATCTAAGATCTAATTTGTTTCTAAAATACCCAATTAAAGTCGTAATAAACCACCTAAAATTGCAAATTTAACCTCTCTTGCAGAGTTATTTTTTCCTAATATGTGAGACCCAACAGTTGGTGCAGTAGGTGTGGGAAAAAAAATAACATCAATTGTAGGAACGCAAAAGTGATTATCAGGAGTTAACATTTTAATAGTCAATGTTTTATTTGCTTAAACTTAGGCAGTGAATCCTTTTGATAGATTTAACTTGCCAAATCTATGCTTTACTTTTAACTGTACTAACTAGAAGAACTTTTTATTCTAGATAAAATCCTAAACCCAACTCGACATGGAATATTAATTTTTGCGAATAAATGGTTGGAGTAATGTTTTTATGATATTAGGTACAGCAAAGATTTAGATTTTTTTTCCTTATGTAAGTTAACATATATGCATGCTTGCAATATAATAACTCTCTCTCCCCCCCCCCCCCCCCCCCCCCCCCCTCTCTCTCTCTCCTCTCCACTTGAAGATACTTGCATAGTTTTCAATTTAAACACGGGACACTCCATGAATTACAATAATATAGCTAGGCAAACTTAATATTTTCATAAAATTAGAGCATCCTCCCTCATTAAGCCTTATTTTTTTTCTTTTTTTTTTCCCTTTCAGTTCAAATAATCATGAATTTGTTGATTTTGCTTCCACATTAACCAAATCGTAACTGAAGGTCGCCGGATCATACACGAAAGTTACAAAACTTACATCCAAAGCCAAAAGAAGTGTCATATATCTGTTAACTAGTGAAAAACCTCACAAACTCATGAAAATAGAATCATACAATTTAATTCGCAATTTTATCAACCACGCTTTAATGGAAAAATTCTTTTTTATATCCTAGCATAAACTATTTAGCAAGTTTTAATAAAGGTTATGACCGCACGTCTTAAAATTACAAAATTATATAGACTAGTAGTATTTATTTGTTTTCGATAATGCTCTATGATTTCACGTATACATGGCTTGAAGTCATTAATTGGTTTGAGTTTAATAGTTTGTCGTTGGGAGGTAAGCAGATCAAATGATACCAAATTCATATCTTTCAGTAGCTTATGAAAAGTGAGCAGCGACTTAACAAAAAGGAGTGAAGGGGAGATTGTCAACGTCAAAGGGGCTATAGTCACGTTTTATAGGGCGATCAAAAGGACCTACCAATAATTGACTGGCCCATAAGATCCCACATTTATTCCAATTTTAGGTCCACCATTTCCACTTAGCTACCGACTAATCTCTCTTTTATTAAGTGTATACAGCTCCTAGGGTTAGGTACTAACACTGATGGATACATAACATTAGATGGACAGCACATAAGTTGTTGCAAATGGTCTAAGGAAAACAAGTTGGAGCCTCTCCCAAGTTGCTTTGCAAGTAGGTGCCCTTTGTATCATGGGTCGGTAATTTTATTAATCCTCTTTTGTGAGATATAGGATGCCCGTTTGATTACTTGATTGAATGATCATCATCTCATAAATTTTCAATTTTCGAGAAAAAAATAAATAAATGAAAGAAGAAGAAAAGAATTGTTCGATGCCTTCTTTTTTTCCAAAAGAGAAATCTTTATAGAAACAAGAAGAGAAAATGGTTACATCACCTGTGGACGAGAATTGTAGTCCAGTATATGAGATAAACAAGATGAGATGGCAACACCCTAAAACTACAGCCCATTCCTAACCTTTCTTGGCAATCAATGCATTAAATGCGTTATTACTACTATAAACATACAAATATCCAAAGCAAAATAGTAATTCATTTCTGTATTTCTGAAAAACTAAATTAGAAGTCTTACATGGTTGTACTAAGAATACATTCAATTCATTGATAGAATATGAGAACCAGTACTAATGGTAGCAAAAAATAACACATCAAAGCGTTGGAAAACATAAGTAAGAACAAAAATGAACACATCTTCTATAGTAAAAATAGGTATCTAGAAACATTGAAATCGAAAGGGTCCATCAAGAGGATAAAGAACGATCATAATACCCAACTAGCTAGGGGTTCAGAATACTACACTATTTAACATGAAGGTTAATCTATATTAAGCATCTGTATATTATGGAGAGTGGAAGTGAGTTTTTTCACTCATTTTTCTTTCTATCTACCAAAGACGGGGAAAAGAAATGAATTTTGCTTTTGAACATGATTATTAATGATTCTACTATTCTTCATATGTTAAAAAGAAAGAAAAAAAAAAAAGAAAAAAGAAGAAGGAATAATCTCTCTAGTTGTTTCTTGATGTACAACAAACACTATCCATGGCCTACAAAGATGTGTATGGTCCACAAAGCACGTGAAAACCTTAAGGGCCATTACATGTCACAACCCTCGCTTTGCATTTTCTACCGTGGTTGCGCATGGTTTTCCATGCACATCTATTTGGACCATGAATATTGATGATGGTTGATGGCTATGATTATATATTTTAATTAATTGTGGTCCAATTTATTGAATTTTGAGTAACTGTTTGATAAGCATATATCCCATTTGGACCATTTCTCTTGTTAAGATTAAATGTCTCCAAGTTGGCATCCCAATGGGATACTTCATTCTTCTACATTCTTTTTGTCTGGAAATAACGTTTGACAGTGAAATAACAAGTGAACATATATATTCGTATTTCCCTTTCTTTTATTTCTTTTTTTTTATTATTATTCTTTTTATTCTCTCAGTATATAGTTTTTCCTCTGTGCACAAATATTCCGGAAATATGTAGTTTCCAATATTTAGGTAAGTATATTATATTCATCCTACTAACATTTAATCCATTGTACCTACACCCGATTATTTGTCCTAATTGATCGTATTTTATCTCTGGCTTGGGAGGGATTCATGTTTGAAAACCTCAATCCAAAACATAATTTATTTATTAATCGCATTTCAAAACTTAAAATCATAATTTGACCTATTTAACGAACATATGACTACATTTCTTTTACAATAAAAAATTACGATAATTCTAATACAAATAAAATAGTTTAAGAATATAATTATTGATTTTGATTTTGAATTCTACATGACAATTAACTTGGATAAATCTATAGCATTAACGTTCCGTCATAAATAAAAATCAATTTACTCATTCAATCATAACAAATCATTTTACTAATGAAGTTGGGGTTTAGTGAAAGTATGCCTCATAAAAAAATTTGTACACATAAGCAAAATTTGGGGTTACTTCCATACACGTACGCACATGCACATACATACATAAATACATATTTATATATATATATATGTGTGTGTATTTTACATGTGCATGTATGCATGTATATATATGTATAAATGTATGTGTATATATATGCATATATACATATAAATCTGTATGTGCTTGTGTATGTGTGAGATACTTAAGTTAGTATAGTGCTACGATATCTTAGGCTTAAAGTAATAAATGGTCAAGTCAACCAATAATAATAAACCTTTTTCCAATCACTTGACCTAAAAGATTTTAATTAGTATTGACAAGATGCTCACTACAAAGGCTTTATGAAACAATATCGATTCTATCTCACAATCTATATGGGACTTTACTTAACATGAGGTATTATAATCTTCATGCCCTCCTACCTCAATACATGACATCTTTGTTGCAAAACCTTACTATTAAACCCAATTCTTCCCCCTTTTTTGATAGACAATTCAATTCATTTACACTACCCTTAACCTACATAGGTCATCTTGGAAGCATATCACGAGTCATACCCTAGTGACGTTCCTACCCTCCTCGAACATCTTCTTTAATTAGGTTGAAGTAATTCTCAAATTGTCCACATAATGGTAAAGGATCAACTCTGATACCATTTGTAATATCTCAAGACAAAAGTTGTAAATGATCAAGTAAATAAACACTAATGGGCTTGTTACAACCATTTGAACAAAATTTTTTTATTAGTTTCGATAAAATATTCACTACCATGGCCTTATAAACCAATAATAATTATTTTCCACAATTCATGTAGAACTTCACTTAATAGGAGGTTTTATAAGTATACTATACATCCTTGAGATGAGCATCAGATTATTTTAGAGGAGCTAATTGTAAGAGGAGCTTAAGTTTATATATTTGTGTGTGTTGAATTGCTTAAATATATGCTAACGTGGACATTTTTTTAAATGCACATCTTAAATTATACAATAATCAAGTTGAAGCGATAATTGAAAAATTCGACAAGTAGTGAAGCAAGAGCATAAGGTACATTGGACGTAATTGATTACTAGGTGTAATGACTAACCACTTGGTGTCACGATTGATTAGTAGTAGGTTGTCATTGATTACCACTATTTTATGGTCATTTGTTTGATGTTATATGGCTTTAATAACCTCTCACTTTGTGCTTTCTTAGTACCTAAGTTATTTCCTTTATTGAAAAAAGTTTTAAGGGTTCTGTAACTCTATATATGTATTGTTATGTGTTTTGGTTAGTGCAACAAAGAGAGAATCACGTTAATCTATATTACCTGCATGTGCTGTTGTGGCATGCTATTATACAAGTGGATACATCTAAAGTTTTGCTCATGATGTTTCACTCATATTGTATGGGTTTTCCATGCTAAATATATGCTTCAAACTCTTTGGTCCTTTGCTTTTTTATCTTTTATTATAACTTTTTATGTGGTTAGTAATGACAAATCAGGATTCAACCATAATAAAATGCTGCTATGACTATACGTACCAATAACTTCCTAAGAATTTTGTCATCATAAAAAAATAAAAGTTAACTAATTCTTGCAATTTTCTTATCAACTGATGAATTTTTTTTTTTTTAGGAAAAATATAGAATTAATCCTTGATTTTTGTAGCTTTTCTATCCTAATCTCCAAAATGGATAAAACAAGTCTCCATTAACTTTATCAAATAATCCATTAAAATTGACACATACCACCTTTTCACTTATTTGACAAAATAATATGACAAACTCTTCATTAAATATATTTAGTTAAATTATGGATAATTAAACTTAAAAAGATACTATAATTTAAAAATAAATAAATAAAAAGTAAAACCTAGAATATTTTGGAAAGAAGAGGAAAACCTAAGGGGGAAGCCACCATTTATGGTTGACTACCTAGGAGTAACCATCCATACTTAAAGAGAGTTATATGTCTTTCCCTAAGTAATAGCTCGCTGCCACTTGTAACTAAGGAGGTTGACCCACTTAAAACTTAGTGGTAACCACAATCAACAACTGTAGGTAGGCACCCTCGTCTGCTTGTGGACGATACAACTCACCATCGTTAAAATTTAAAAAGAAAAAAAAAAGATATTATTCACAACTATAAAGACCCAACACTTAGGCTATAAATGAGTCAAGCAGCTTACAAGTTTCTCAAGCTTAGTTTACTTTAAACTCAACTCTTTTCCAGTTTAATTGTAAATAAGCCGAGCTTAAACATAAAATAAAGCTTATTTATTTAAATAAGCCGAGTTTGAGATCTTGTTTAGCCTCATCAATTGGCTTATGAGTAGACTTATGATCCTTGCAAGTTGATACATTATTTGAAAAATCATATTATACTAAAACTATAACATAGAAAAAAATAATACACTAATATAATTAAGAATCAAGAAACAATATAAGAACAAGAATGTGAGAATGAGAAAAAAATATATATAAAATATAAGCTAAATTAAAAGTTGTTAAAAACATTAATAAAATAAAAAATGATAAATTTTGAACTAATTTTATTGAGAAAAGGGATTTAAATGGTAGATTTTGCAAATTTGAATTAATTTTATGCTCTTTAGGCTCACTTATTTAAATGAGTTTGAGCTTAGCCTTATTCAAATAAACAAACTTAGGCTCATTCATCTAGACAAGTGAAGCTCAAGCTTCTAATTTCTTAATAAACTTGAGCTCTAGCCTTTAATTTTTAAGGTAAAGAAGGCTAAACTCAACTGAAACTCTACAATTTTTAGATAAGCTCAGCTTAGTTTTCAAACACTTAGACTCAACTCATCTCATTTGTAATCTTACCTAACACCGAAGGTGAATCATGTCACTCACCACCATCAAGGGATCACATGGTCCACCATGTTTTTCTTGGTAGTTGGCCATGATAATTACTATACCCTTAGGTTTTTCTTTTTTCTTCTCATATTTTACTTTTTTATTTTATATTTGTTATTCCTTTCACTATATAATTTAATCGAAATACTTTTAGTGCTATAAGTTAGTTAAATTATTTTCTTAAGGGATTAGAAGCTTACACGTATCATTTGTCAACAAAATATTAGATCAAATTGTGGTTTTAAGGAAATTAAGGTTAGAGAACTAATACTAAAAAGTAGTTAGGTTAACATTTTAAGGCTAATTTTACATTTTATATTATGTATTGATAGATGATAAGAATGTGTCAAAAGGTCCATTAAATTTAATAATAAAAACAAAAGTGGATGATTTTTCATTATTTTTGTCCAAAAACCTTAATTGATATTTTAAAAATAATAAGAAGATTATTCTTTTTTCTTTTTCCTCTTCTAGAAAAAAGTAACCTTGCCCAATGAGACTTGAGTCCTCTAACAAGGTGATCAACTTAATGAAAAGTTATAATTCTTATAATATAAGGATATAATCGAAATGGTTTTAGTACCAATTTTATAAACTCAAACCTATAGGATTTAGCATTTTTCAAAATCCTATAGGTTTCCCCCCTTATTACTTAACTCCATCCCTAAAGTCATTACAAACTCTATATACAAACTACCAGCACTGATTACATAAAATATTTTATTTTGCTTTTAATTTTTTAAGCTATTGTTAGTATATTATTAAAAGATTTATAAAAACAATGTTCAATATACGTGTTAATCTTCTTAATAGAAAAATATAAGATAAAGTTAATAAAAGAATTTATTATTTTTTATCAGGTCAAATTTCTCATTAAGTTCTTTTATAATCAAAAAACCCGACACTAAACCTTATAGGATATTAAGTTAGAATGATTAGATACTCTATAACAACTCGCTTAGTTGCATCTTTACTATAGTTAGGCTTGATTAGAGCTTAAATGATGCGAACATGTTTAAATGGGTGTAACTTTTAATTAAAGAAGAATTTTTCTTATGATTATATGTTTTCGAGGACTAATTTTCGAGTATTTTGGTGAAATAATTAAGACAAGCTCAATCGATGTCGTATTTGGTTAAAAAACGTACTTCAAAACCCATTACCGACCTTTTTCATTTTTAAGAAATATTTTAGAGATGTTTTAGGGATTCTTTTAAATATAAATAGCCTCTTTGCATCTTTTCTTATTTCTTTATAAACAATTATTTAAGAAACAATAGAATTTCAAATTTCTTCCTTACATTCGCTACATTAGGTGGAAAGAGACAATGTGTTTGGGTTTAAAAGAGAGGGTATATAGTTTACTTTGACGCCAATAAAGAGTTGAAGTTGTTCCAAAGCTTCTAAAGTGGAAGAACATAATTTTTTTACTATCAGCACTTCAATACAAGAGATGGAGGTAGGTAGAGGTAGTTAAACCATTATCAGATGTTATGTCAAATGAACTTCTGGATGGTTTACCTCCATTGAGAGATATTTAGTATCTGATAGATTTTATTCTAAGTGCTAGTTTACCAAGCCTTCCTCATTATAAGATGAGTCCAAAGGAGAGTGAGATTTTAAAGAGAAGGTAAAAGAGTTACTGAAGAAAGGGAATATTCAGGAGAGTTTCAATCCGTATGCAGTTCCAACCCTATTAATGCCCAAGAAAGATGAGGGTTGGAGAATGTACGTGAATAGTAGGGAAATTAATAAAATCATAATTAGTTATAAATTCCCAATCTCACAACTGGATGATATGTTGGACAAGTTGAGTGGAGCTATTATCTTTTCCAAGATAAATTTGAGAAGCGGGTATCATTATTTTCAAATTAAGCCTAGGGATAAGTAGAAGACGGCATTTAAAATGAAGGAAGGGTTGTATGAGTTGCTTGTTATGCCATTTGGCTTGTCAAACTCATCGAGCACCTTCATGTGAGTTATGAACCATGTATTTAAACCTTTTATTAGTAAATTAGTAGTTGTTGATTTTGACATTTTGGTTTATAATAAGTTAGAAGAGGAGCATTTATTGTATTTACATGAAGTATTAACTGTTTCGAGAGAGAATAAGATATATGTTAATTTGAAGAAGTGCCTCTTGATACCAAGGAAGCTATTGTTCCTTAGGTTTGTTGTCAGTGCTTTTGGTATCTATGTGGATGAGGAGAAAATAAGGGCTATTAAAGAGTTGCCTACTCCTCAAACAATTTCTAAAGTTAGGAGATTTCATGGGTTAGTGACGTTTCATAGGCAATTTTTAAAGAATTTTAGTAGTATTGCGACCCCAATAATTGAGTGTTTGAAGAATGGAAAGTTTAATTGGGGAGATGAGGTTAATGCTAGTTTTGCATTGTTAAAAGAGAAGCTGTGTTCTGCTCTAGTTTTAACATGACCGAGTTTTGACAAATTGTTTGAGGTTAACTATGATGTGAGTGGTGTGAGAATATGAGCATTACTTAATTCATAAGGAATTTATTTTATATTCTAATTGCCAAGCACTAAAGCAATTGAACAGTCAAACTTAAATTGGTAAAGACATGCATGCTAGGTGGCTCCAATTTTTACAAAACTTACCTTTCAAAATTAAACACAAAACTGGTGTAGAGAATAAAGTGGCAGATGCCTTGAGTTGCCCTGCAAATTTACTATTGACTTTAAGTCATGAAATTGTGGGTTTGACTAAATAAAGGAAATATGTAGAGAAGACGAGGATTTCAAGGAAATTTGGGTTGAGTGTAGTAAATGCCAAGTTTATGATGATTTCTACATTCATGATGGATATTTAATGTGTGGTAATTGACTTTATATCCTTATAACATCCTTAAGGGAGAAGTTGATTAGAGATTTGCATGGAGGTCGACTTACTAGGCATTTACGGCAAGATAAGACACTTGCTGTAGCTATAGAGAGGTATTATTGGCCTCATGTGAGGAGAGATATTTCCAAATTTGTATATAGATGCTATATTTATCAAACAGCGAAGGGTCAATCTCAAAATATTGAATTATACATGCCCTTACTAGTAACTAAGAATATATGGGAGGATCTTTCCATAGATTTTATCCTTAGGTTACTCCGAACTCAATGAGGGCTCAATTCTATTTTTGTTGCTATTGACAATTTTTCAAAGATGGTGCATTTTATTCCTTGCAAGAAGACGTCAAATGCAATTAGCATAGTTAAATTCTTTTTCAAGGAAGTTGTTTGCTTGCGTGGAGTGCCAAAATCAATTACTTCAAATAGAGATAGTAAATTCATAAGTCACTTTTGGAGAGCATTATGAAAGATGTTTGATTCCTCATTGAATTTTAGCAATATGGCACATTCTTAAGCAGATGGCCAAATTGAAGCGGTTAACATGACACTTGGCAACTTAATTCAAAATATATGTAGAGAAAAACCAAAGCAATGGCATACAGCTTTAGCATAAGGAAAGTTCACTTATAATAATGTTATACATTATTCTACTGGAAAGGTACCATTTACTATTGTCCACACGAAGCCACCTCAACATGCTTTAGCTTCGCTGAAGCTTTCAACAAGGATAGGTTTGAATATTACAACAAAGAATATGGCCAAGCATGGCAAACTACTACAAAATAGGTGAAGCAAAATTTACAAGAAAGTAATGCGAAGTATAAAGACGTAGCAGACAAGCACAAGAGGAAAAAGACATTTTCTATTAGAGATGAGATCATGGTATTTTTTCGAAAGGAGAGGTTTTTGACGAGGTTATAGCAAGTTACAACCTACGAAATATGATCCTTATCAAATGGATAAGAAGATAATCAATAATGTGTATGTCATTGTATTACTAGATAGTATTGAAATATCGAAGACCTTCAATGTAGCA
This sequence comes from Lumnitzera racemosa, assembly GCA_024138005.1. NCBI lineage: Eukaryota > Viridiplantae > Streptophyta > Magnoliopsida > Myrtales > Combretaceae > Lumnitzera > Lumnitzera racemosa. The sequence goes on from JAMXBC010000007.1 coordinate 33,015,038, forward strand.
AACATTTATCCTTTTTACCTATGTGATGAGTTCTTCTCAAGGGTGGGAGCATAATGTGAACATAGTAAATTAAGCAATTTTTCTAATTACGCTTCAAACGGGCATTTATTTATCTAGAAAGAATTTTTCATATTATTATATATTTTTAAGGACTATTTATCAAATACCACTGCAAGGTGATTACGTATGAATGATTAATGTCATTTTGGGCTTGAAAAACACATTTTGAAATCTATTATCAACTCTTTTTAATTTTAGGTGATATTTTAGAGATATTTTAAGGATTTTTTTATATATAAATAACTTCTTTTCATCTTTTCTTGTTTCTTTATAAATAATTATTCTAAAAATAATAAAATTTCGAACTTCTTTCCTGCATTCCCTAAATCATTAAAAAAACTCAAAGCATGCTCACCGGAGCGATCTGCTTCCCAGTATTACTTGGTAATAAGTATGGTATCGTTAATGGCTACAGTGGATATTAGGAGTACTCTCTTTTGCCACAACACTTCAGCATATCTAAAGACTTACACAACTATGTTTGCATTACATGGGCAATGACGGATTAATAATCATATGCTTTTTGAAAAACGTGCATTTTTCGACGCAAAAGCACGTCAAAATCAATTATCACTGTAGCTATATGTAACGTACATATCTCTATCATGTAATTGCCAAATCAAGAGTAGGACATATGACCATGCCATTGACAAGAAAAAGTCTAAATTATGTGGTTAGATATGTTCTACTTGAAGCTGAAAAGGGCAAGACATGCAAGCCAAAGTCCCTTTGAAATGACAGAACATTTACTGGATGACTCATCATCTATAATTCTTTACGTCCATTTGGTGGGCTAAATTTTCTTCTGCCTATATATTCTGTTAATGTATTCGTTAATTACACAGTAGAGCATCTAACAATTAATGTGAGTATATGTACTTTAATTACATTAACGCGTATCAGTATATAAACTAATACTTAAAAAGTAAATACAGAAATTGCTTGATATATATGATGTCTCATCAGGATAGCACTTAAAATGGACAGGAATTAGACGTAAATTTTGGCTTTATTTCACTCATTTGTTCTTCCCCGGTTAATACCATTTACGGAACCACTACGGACAATTCGTATTTCTCATTCAATCTCAATCATGTGACCTTCCTTTCGCTCCACCTGTTGAGGAGTTTAGAAAGGTAAAGAAGGTCGCTATGAACAAGAAAACACTATTGTGAAAATTGCTTTTACTTTCTGGAGGAGTGCATGCTCGTGTTGTCATTTTCTTTTAGGCACAAGAAAGTGTCTAGAGTTGCAGGAAAAAGTATGATAGACGAGACTTTAACTTTAACTTGCCCAAAAAGAAAGAAAGAAAAGAAAAAAAAAAAAAAAAAACATTATGCTTCACTGGATACGAATGTAGAAATATGTAGTGGAGGAGCCAGATGTACCTTATTTAAATCAATATTAGTATTATTTATAAAAAAAAATCTATTTATTGTCACAATTATAGTGCATCTTATAAATTGAGAGAATTCAGCTAACAAGTGTACTTGCAATACTTTCTAACATACTCACTAGAATAAATTTTACATATTTTCATTGGGGGCATTTGTCTAATTGAATTAGCTACCAATTTATAAAAAAGAAAAAAAAATTAACATATAAAACTTGTGTAGGGTTCTATTTGGATTTTTTTTATCTATCTTTATTATGTGTTTAGTCTATATTTATTTGAAATTTTGTATTTGAAAAATGGTCTTATCTATATTTTATTTATTTTTGTTTCATAATTATGATGAAGGTAGTGATTAAAGTATTAGAATTAAAAAATGAAATTTTACGTACTTTTAAAAGTAAAGATTTTAAAAAATAAATATATTTTATATATTGGAAATAATTATTTTAATTAGTATTTTTATAAATATAAGTAAAGTAAAGTGTAGATGAATTCAACTTTATTGAGATTGTTGGGTGATTAATTTTAGATGAAGAGAATATATAGAATTATATTTCTATCTTTTTACTGTCCTACTGTGCTAAACGTAGAATTCAAGTAAACACCAAAATGACACAAATAAGGTGGAAGAAAAATGAACCAAATGAAGTTTAAATTTTGTTTTCAGCAAAAATAGATCTCAAAAGAATTCAAATTAAAAATTACAAGTAGAATGAGAAAAACCATATAATCTTAAGATAAGTATTCTAGAATTTCTTATGATGACTTCACAAGTTTGTCTTATTTGCAATTATAACAAAAACTATCCTTTTCAACATAAGTGATTAAACATATTGATTCCTTTATAATATTCATTCATTTTTTATAATATTAACTATATGGAAAAGAAAATGTTAATGCATTAAGAAGTATTATTATTATTATGTACTAATACTTTATATAATATGATCGAATTACTTATGGTAGTTTTGATGTGTGAAATGGAATAAGATAGGAATAAAATTATAATTCTTAATAAATGAAAAAGAGAAATAATAGATATTACTTATGTTTCCTTTGAGTTTTCATGGATAAATATGGAAATATGTTGAAAAAAAAAATCAAAGAATAGCTGCTCTTAATTAATCCAATAAACAAATTGTAATTCCTCACTTCACAATAATATCAATTCCATGCAATAGCTATTCCAAAAATCAAATGGCGGTATAGGCTATAAGGGAGAAATAATTATTCTATTTTATCTTTGAAAAGTCTATCAAGCGTGGCATTAAATTAGTGATAACATAATTATTATTTAAGGTACAACAACTAATAAGTTAATAAATATTATTTTTCATACGTAAGTTTTAACATTATAAATTATTATAGGAAAAGAAAAAGCAAAAAAAGAAGAATATTCACAAGAGACAAACCATAAATACAACTTAAGAATATCAAGTGACTAACACATTTTTGTTTAACCCCAGGATTACCTACAATTTGCCACTCAACCATGTTTTAGATCATGATGAAAATGCATCTTTATAATATAAGTATAATATGTATTATCTCTTTTTTTTAATGATTTTAATTTTTTTTATTTTATTTTAACAGGGTTAGGCCCTTACAGCCCCTGAGGAGACCGACACTGTGCATGGCCGTTATTATGAAGCGCAACCTCAGGATAGGTGGACTATATATGTATCCTTATGCTATAGGTAAACTGTAAAAGCACCTAACAAACGAAGATGCTGGTGTACTTACCCTCATCAACTTCTATAATAATGTGTGCTCATATCCTTAAACTCCCAAAAAATTGCAATCACACCGACTTCGATAATTTTACTCTTAAAAATAATATAGTAAACATATTGCTAAAGTAACTAAATTATTATTATTTTTTTTTTTAAATGAAAGTCTTGTACAAAAGACCTCAAAAAAACATAGTGTAACCAGCCACGCCTTGAGTTACGTGACCCACCTTAGGAGGAGGTCGGCAACACCACCCCTGACTATTAAAATTAGCATGGGCGGTGACCTACAATTGGTAGTGGGATGTTGGAATTACGATTATTGGTTAGTGATAACACCTAAGTGGTGACAATTGTAATCCATATAAATTAGTGAATTGTATGTCATTACCATATCTTTACATGACAAATGAAAATTTGGAAATTTATCAAGATTGAGTTGTTTCTCATTGCATGTAACAAGATTCAATCACTCAAGATTGGTAGCGACCACCGCCAGATGGGTTGCATTGCCACTCAGCATTAGATCAGGTCTCTCAACACATTATTTGAAGTGTACCGTCACCTACTTTGAGACCTTCCTCTTAGACTAAGTATTGTGTTGGCCATGTCCTAGGGGTGAATTGCACGACCTACATTGGCAGTAACTCTATCCTTAGTTCTCTGGCTGACCTCCTCAAGTGAATTAATGTATCATCTTTTTCCTTTCTGTCTTTTCTCAGTTATTCCCTTCTTCTTCTTCTTCTTCTTTTTTTTTCCTAATTTTATAACATTCACTACAACCACCTTAGCTGACGGAATATTTTAACAATTTCTTATACCACGTATAAAAGAGAAAAAGCAAAGTGTAGATCCATCCACATGCTCATATTAAATTATAAGCACTAATTATGATTATTTCTTCCCTCTGATGCTGAGTCTCTTTCTTCTCCATCATTTTACTCGAGGAAAATATTTACGTGGAATCTTTCTATAAATAAACCGAAGAAAACTGACCAATATTATTTTATGATGTCGCATTACAAGTATGTACCAGGCCATTACAGAGGGGTCTCGTGTATGTTTGATTTCCCATGAGAAATATTTCCTCATTCAGAAGCATGCCAACGATTGCGGGCTCTTTTGATCTAACTTTAAAATCATTCATTTTTCACCGTTATTATGATAGTTGACGAACCTAGATTCTAGGACACCTGGACTAAAGGAAGCACTATGGGTTATTTACATGTAATCTACAACCTCCTAAGTCGCAATGGTATTGTGGATATGAAAGATGAGATAGTACTAATAATTGGAGTTGCAAATAAAACTGTCTATGCGTGTTATTCGAAGATTACTAAATGCCTAATAGTAAGAGTTCTTCATACATTTTTGCTTAGTTCCAAGAATTATCCATGTTAGCAAGACTATATATTGTACAAATTGTTAATGATGTTCTTCTCTAAAACTAACCTTAATAAAAGGGTATTGAATTTTTTGTTTTTTCTTTTCCAGTTTTCATAACAAGAGAGGGAGAATTCGAATATAATATATACTTTACTAAAAAAATAGTATCCATTCTATAACATTTTGTTGTTAATACATCTAGGAGTGAGTAAGTATGCAAGATGGTTAGGGTATAAGGCCTTACCAGTACCCTATCCTATGAGTTTAGATTTCGAAATTTTGTTACCTATATTCTACCAGTTACACCCTAGAATCACTATGTACCGCATAGAATTGTAGAATTTTCTCTTTTTGTTTCCCCTTATAAATTCAATATGTTTATTTTTAAAAACATAAGATAAACTTGACAATTTTTCTTTTTAGAAAAAAGCAATTGCTTAACTTGGCCAATTATTCAAGTGGCGACAATGAATAGTCTATTGAAGTTTATTTCTAACTGATTTTTTTTTCCTTAAATGGTTCTTTAATCGTTATTATTATGAATGAATTTTTATGAAAGTATTGTATAAAATATTATTTATGAAAATAAAACATTCATTTTTGTAATAATCACATTATAAAGATATTTAAGGGAATAAGTATACTGTTTTAAAAAATGAACTTGTTAAACATCATACTTAATGCGAGATATACAAGTTTATTAAAATTTGAATAAAATATTCATATGATTATATAATTTAATAATTATGGATGTAATGATAACATAGGATTAAACAATTAGCCATGAGAAAATGAAGACATAATATGAAAAATTAAATAAAACATAAATTTAAACTAAATTTTTTTTCTTGTTCAAGGTACATAAATCAATAAAATAATATCCCTATAGTTTAAAAAAATTATATTTCACTTTAGTAATAATACTAAAGCTTTTGTCAAACACAAAAACAAAAAAATTCTGCTATTAAAAATAAGTAATAGATGTACCTTGTAACTTGTAAGGGCACTACAAGTAAAAACTAAAATCTTAGATTCTCTTTTTTTTTTTAACTTTACTAAACGATGGATTTAGTAAAAAAAGAATGAGTAGAAAAAAGATGACAATTAAGTAAAGACTAAAGACAGAAAATGAAAGGAAATGGACAAACAAGCATTTAGTTTAGTTTCTAATAAGTTGGACTTTACTTTATTTTAATAAGATGATATTATTTATTTATTTATTTTATTTAATTATTATTACATGGTGGGGACCCTAGAACCCATACCCTAATGCTTTAAAATACACGTTTTAAGATGAGTACAACATACCCTAACTTCTTATCCATATCTTACACTGTAAGAACAAGTTCTAAGAAATTACTACTCAAAACTTATCATATAACTTTAATTATCCACCTAGAACCTATCCAGTTGAGCAAGGTCTAGGTAAATATTCTATAAGACAGGGTTATCTACTCATCTATAAATGCATCAATTCAAATCATTTCCACTATCACGAGTCTGTATCATTTACAAGTGCTTTTTTTTTTTTTTTTGTTAATTACTCCAACTATAAATTATGCAATTGATGGGAAGGATGGATTCAAATTCATTTCATCCCTATGCCGACTCGGTTATAAGTCCATGATTATAAGTGCCAATTGAGTTTTCCTAGTCACACATCCTCTAAGTTTAGATGTTAGACTTACATTTTTTATCAGGGGCACTTATTGTAACCAAGGCCTAAGTAATCTACCAAGCCTTAAAGGAGGGATGATTCTCATAGTAGGAAATGCATCCCAGTTTCTTAGTACAAATCGATCTTTTCTCCTAAAAATATGGATTTTTGTTTGTCATTTTAAACCTAATTTGAATATTCATAATAAAATATCAAGTTTTATTAATTACCAAAAGTACCTTATCCAAATATTTTAATCATCCACAATTTGACAAGAAAAATGGTATCAAGTTCATAATTTTATTCTTATTCCAAAATATTAAACAACATATCATAAAAATAATGTAAAAATATGTATCTAGATGAATTGGTACTTAGAGAACTTTCATAAGAATATCTTCTAGTATTATTGGACATGTGGTTTCTAGTGTGATACTAATTTTTTAAAGTAATTATTTGGTTGTGTAAATAAATTGAGTTGCCATCAACTTTTTTTCCTTATTAAACCCATCTTGAAAATTTCATTCGGGTATAGTTGCAAGCCTACTAACTAGGCTTGAAATTAATGTTGAAACCCAAGAATTTATCTAGCTTTTCCTTTAGGCTTAATGGGTATTCTACTTGTTGATCACCCTTACATGCATTAGGATAACTTCTCATGAGTAGTATAAAACAGCTACCTTTCTTAAAAGCTGTATTTATATTTGGTTTATGGAATAAATAACAATAAGATGAAATTTTTATTGTTAAGAAATAAGGAATTGTAATTTTTTATATGACTAAAGAATAATTATTCTTTAATATTTTCCAACATATTTTCATATCTACCTATAAAACTTTAACACAATTGTCAAGTCACAGATGAAATATGAGTATATCAATATTTTTGGATATATTTCTAATTTATCACTAATGTTAGCTTAAGTGCAAATAAAATAATAACTATTACTTTCATATATCGTCTTTGAAATTACAATTATGTTATTATCTTATTTCATTATGCCAACTTTTTATATTTGCATCAAAGTAAGCAAATAGCAAATACATCTCCTAAACTATTCATCACATGTGAATAAGCCCTTTGAATTACATTACTAAAGTGTGGCTTTACTTTCCTATAACTTTGAAAGAATATATGTATATACATCCAAACTATTGCTATTATGACCCCCTTTTTATAAGGGTTTTGGGTTTTGGGTTTTGGATAATGGTTTAGAAAATCATAACTTTTTTCTAACTAAAAAGGAAACCATACTTTAAAAGTTTAAAAAACTATATCTACCTGTTATTTTAAAAGGTGTATCTACAGTTATTACATAAAAATAACAAAATGCATCTTTCTTCTTTATTCTTCTCTACATCTTTTTTTCTTTTTCTCTTCTTTTATCCCTTGTCCTTCTAAAGGGAGGATGATACTTTGTCCAAAGAATATTCTTTTGCAAATCATTTAAATATTCTCTTTCTAGCTAATGGGAATCCTACTCCTCAACCATTTTACCATTACAAGTGTTCTACTTCAAAACTTCAGTGGCATATCATCACAATGCTAGAATGGAAAGCATGGTAGAGAAAAATGACATGATTGTTAGCCAAGAAGAAAAGGAAACAACCAAAAACAACAACTATCTACTCATCCGTCATATAATCTTAGAGATCTCCAAAAGATGAGCAATTGTCAAATCTATGATCCTTAGTCTCTATTTTATGATATTACAATAATTTTACAAGTAAACCAAATGTACCCTTCATTCTATTATGGGAATCTAAGTGAAACCATTGGAATTTTCTCAAAAAAGTGCAGATTTCATATGAGAACAAGTAATTGGAATAATTTTTGTGATTCCTTATATATTAGACATCTTAGAATCAACTAACAGACGATTTTTACATAGGCAAGTGCCTAAGTTATAGACATGGAACTCTTCAATGTGGAAAAGAAGATAATAAAAAATTGCCAAATGATCAAATATTAAACATACTCAAGGTTTTCTACTTTTTTTCATTTTTATTTTTTGCAGCACGTTTTGAGATTCCATTAGATAGCTAAAGTGATTTTTTGAGACTTTACATGCATATTTGTAGCTTGTGCTTAAAAGACTTCAGCCCATATTCATTTTATTTCTTAATGTTTTGACTTTCTTATTTTTCCACTAAAATGCAAATAGGTCATTTTACTTTTTCTAAGTTGATTAATAACCACTATCTTTCTAAACAAGTGTTAAAGTGGTTAAAAAAGCCCGCATAACGCATGGATAAAAACTTGAACAATGATTATATATTTTTTTCAAAAAAAAAATTTAATAATCGAATATTCTCAAGTGTTAAAAAAAATGTAGAACAATTATTTAAGTAATATAAGGTACCAAAAACAAAAAATTTGTTATATATATTTACTATAAAATAACAGATAAATCATTAATTCAGTGTAAAGGTTTTCGATTAAAAATTTAAATTATAATTGAAATTAATACAAGCAGTTTAATCCTTTTAGTCAATGATAAAATGAGGAACAAACTTGTAACTATATCCACAAAAATAGAAGAACATGTAGTATGCATAAAATATAAATGAACCTTAAAAGACTACTAAGTGGAATGGTTCTTTTAATATATATAATACATTGTTTTGATAAAGTATGAAGCCAAAAATAGAAGAAATTTGCTTAGTATTTATAGATATAAAAATAGATAAGTATTTTTTTTTAAGTAGGTATGCTATCAAAGATATCATTTTAGCTTAATATAATAGATTAATATGAATCTATATGTTTAGATTATACATATTACTATATTAAGATATGCTAAGATAGTTTTATTACATTAATATAATTTTACCGTTATTGTCATTGTATGAACATATATTAGTATTGTTTAGCCTCATTATTATTATATAATATGTATTAATATTGTTTAACTATCATTATTCCTGTATTAATATAGTTTTGTAAGAATATGTATTAATATAATATAAATATAGTGTGACTATATTAATACATGCCGGTATAGTTCATAATATATTAATATTGATATACAGTGATATAGCTCAAGGTGTATTAATATAGTTTGACCATCAATTTTACTAAATTCATATACATTATATTAATTGATTGTCACTATTATAATAGTAATATGTACTAATATTGTTTCACTATATTAATATATATGTTAATACATATTAAGATAATGTGTCTATATTAATATGTACTAATATAAATTGCAGTCGTTATTACTATGTTAATTTGTATTAATATAATTTGACTATATTAATACTTATTAACATATCTTGACTATATTAATAAATAAACTATAATGTTTAGGGTAAAAACTACCTTTAAAAGAGTGAACAAAAGAAAAACAACAATAGGAAGGAAATGATGTATGCTAAATAAATTATAGGGAAAAATATTTTAAAAAAGTAAAAACATAGACAATTCTCTAATAAATGTATAAATATGGCATTAATTTAAGAAAACCAAATAAAAAATAAATACAAACCTTTAATGATTCAATGAGTTTGATCAATATACTTTGGACATTTTACCATAATAGCATTATTCCCTCTCCAATCTAGTTATAAGACAAATTATAACTTCATATATCAAAACCTAATGATATAAAAGTCATAATAATAATATACTATGTTACACATCCATAATACTCAAATGACAAAAGACAAAAAAACTCGAAAAATACATTTCATATATTGAATTTCCACGATTCATTAAATTGAAATAACGAAAATGAAATTAATATAAATAATAAAATTAGAAAGATATAATTGTTATTACGTCATGACTTTGTTCATGTGAGAAGTGTTGATAACCAAAATATAAACAAAAATAAAAAGATTAGACTATAATATAGAAATATTATATACATATATATATATATATTATTGAGAGAGAGAGAGAGAGAGAGAGAAAGAGAGCTATGATTTTAGATATTAGTTAGGTAATTTAATAAATCGTTGCAACTATTAGGATTAGTTAGTTAAGGAAAATAGCAAATAATTATAACTAGTAAAGTTTGTTACAAAATTAGTTACTATATGAATTATTATAAATAATATTTGTAAAAGCCAAAGATTGTTATTTCATTTATAATTAAATTCAAGAACTATTAATCTAAAGTTCTCTCTTCTTTTGTCTCAAATTTCTAAAAGTTTGTTTTTTATTGAGATAAAAGGCAATTATATTTTTCTTGTTTGTACAAATGGGCTATGCAAGATTCCATCAATAGTGCTCTTATTGAGAGATTCCTTTAATCCATTTTCGTTAACTCGATTTTATTTATCATTTCTTTTACTATCATAATTTTTTTATTTGTTATTCAAATTCATTCTTGATTTTAGTCATGATCAATTTGTAAGATCCTATTGAGTCAATGTAAATAGAAAAGTTGTTAAAGCAAATAATAGCACAAATGCAAGCATTGGAATAGAAAATGATGGTATCATTTAACAAAATATAAGAAGATTTAAGTAAACCTGTAGCAAGTAAACAGTATTGGAAATAATTAATTGTTGGGTGCATTGATAGAAAAGAGAAATCAAATAAACAGTATGATGAAAATATCACTTCAACCATAGAATCTATAAATGAAGAAATTTTTCAAGGAATAATTCAAAACAATGATTAAGAAAATATTGCCATTGTAAAATAACAAGATTCCAATATTAATATTAAAAATAATTTCTATCATGATCAAGAACTATTAGCAATTCAAATTTAGATTTTTAAAGAATCAAAATACAAAAGTAATTGATAATAATCTCTTTTATATTGATTTTGATATAGTGATAGGAGTAATTGAAGTCATTACTTGAGTTTCACCAGAGCAATATGTTTTTTAAAAAAAGTTATACTTGATTTTGAAGATAATATTCAATGGCATTGAAGAGCCAAGTCATAAACAATGAAAGTTGCTCTATAAAAAGAAACCAATAATAAAATCTTTTCAAGTTTCTCAAGTACTATTAATAAATTTTTACTTTCGTTAAATAGGATTGGTTAATTCTTGTTTTTTTGTTTATCTTGTTCCCTTAAACCTTGAGGATAAGATTTTTGTTAAGGGTTAAGAAAATTGTTATAATTTTAAATATTAGTTAGGCAACCTAATAAATAGTTATAACTACTAGAATTAGTTAGTTAAGGAAAATAGTAAATAGTTATAATTTTTTTTTTGTTCAAATTCACTCTTGATTTTAGCCATGATCAATTTGTAAAATCCTATTGAGTCGGTGCAAATAGAAAAATTGTTAAAGCAAATAATAGCGCAAATGTAAGCATTGAAATAAAAAGTGATGTTATTATTTAACAAAATTTAAGAAGAGTTAAGTAAACTTGCAACAAGTAATAAATAATTAATTGTTGAGTGCATTGATGAAGAAGAAATCAAAGAAACAATATAACAAAGATACCACTTTAACCATAAAAGCTATAAATGAAGAAATTTTTCAATGAATGGTTTAAAACAATAATTAAGAAAATGCTGCCATTGTAAAATAAAAAAATTCCAATATTAATATTAAAAATAATTTCTATCATGATCAAGAAATATTGGCAATTCAAATTTGGATTTTCAAAAAATCAAAATATGAAAGTAATTGATAAAAATCTCTTTAATATTGATTTTGATATAGCGATAGGAGTAATTGAAATCATCACTTGTGTTTCTAACGAGCAATATGTTTTTGAAAGAAGTTACACATGATCTTGAAGATTGAAGAGCCATGTCATAAACAATGAGGGTCATTCTATAAAGAAACTAACAATAAATACTTTTCAAGTTTTTAAATTACTGTTGATAAATTTTTACTTTTATTGAATAAGAGTAATTAATTCTTATTTGTTTACTTATCTTGCTCCCTTAAACCTTGAGTATAAGGTTTTTGTTAAGGGTTAAGAAAATTATTATAATTTTAGATATTATTTTGGCAACTTAATGAATAGTTGTAACTACTAAAATTAGTTAGTTAAGGAAGATAGAAAATAGTTATAATTAATAAAGTTTGTTATAACATAATGACCTTGTTTGCGTGAAAAGTGTTGATAATCTAAATATAAATGAAAATTAAAGGATTAGATTATAATATAGAAATATAATATATATATATATATATATATCAAGAGAAAGAGAGAAAGCGAGCTATGATTTTAGATATTAGTTAGGTAATTTAATAAATAGTTGCAACTACTAGGATTAGTTAGTTAAGAAAGATAGTAAATAGCTATAATCAGTAAAGTTTACTAAAAAATTAGTTATTGTATGAAATATTACAAATAGTATTTGTAAAAGCCAAACATCGTCATTTGTAAAATAAATCATGATGGTTCTTCTATTTGATTATCATTGATAATGCATTTACATTAAAACTATGATTAATTTCAATTAAAAAATAATATCGTTGATGAGAAACATGTAAGAATTACAACAAAATCGTCCTTATAATCATTGTTCACCAGCTCAATCTTGTTACTACTAATTCATCACAATCTGTTACTTGGATATAAATAAAAACAACATCATTTTATCGAATTTGGATCTTTTAAAGTTGCTTTCCTAAAGTTTTCCCTTTAAGATGCAAACATATGTAATCAATGATTGATATTGTAAGGAAAAAGATGAAATCATTTGATAATTCAAAAATCAAGACTGTAACGTCCTAGGCCATAAGTAATGAATAGCTAAGCCAACAAATACATTTAGACTTATTTCAATCACTTAGCCAAAAAATTTCAAACTTGTATTTATAAGATATTCATAACCATGACCTTATAAATTAATGTCATAACCTCCTATAATCTATATGGGATACTTAGCTATGTAGTCTCATAATCTCAACCCCTCCCCCCCTCTGTAAACATATGACGTCTTTGTTCCAAGACCTTACAAATGGACTAAGATCTTCCTCCTTTTCCGATGTATGATTTAGGCTACACATTATCTATAGGTCATTCTAGAAGTATGTAAGGAGTTACGCCTAATACTCCTCACCTTTCTTAAATCTCCTTTAAATTGAAGCTATACTCAAATGGTACACCTACTAACAAGGGTGTCCACTTTGATAACATTTGTAACTCTTTAAGCCATGAGTAGTTAATAACCAAGCCAACAAACATTAATGGGCTTATTTCAACTATTTAGCTCAAAAGTTTCAAACTTGTTTTGACAAGGTATTCATAATCAAGCCTTATAAACTAGTACCATAACTTTCCATAATCTATATGAGATACTTAACTATAAGATCTTACAAAGATAATATCACCTATTGAATTTCTAACTTTATCTAAAGTACTTTAGATAACTTATTTCCCATTTTATCACAAGTCAATGAAAAGGAAAAGACATATAGAAAAAATTGTAAATATAATCACAAAAATAATAAAAGAGAGCATCAACTATTTCTCATAAACAATTAATAAGTTAATAATAATTGATGAGATATAACCATGGTTATCCAAATCAACAATCTTTACAATAAGATTAAGAAAATCAAAATCAAAAGTAAAGAGAAGATATCAATATTTATAATTAATTCAAGAGATATATACTATTGTGTTCATAAATAGCTTCATGTATATAATGTCCTTTAAGTTCTTCATCTAACTCTAGAGGGAATCACATATGCTTCCATTTTCATCGACTGCATTATTTTCAACCTCAAACGATTGTTCTCCATCCCTTAACTTGATTATGAACTCAAAATTTCATACAATGCAAAAGAGTTTCCACATAAGAATTAATCTTATGGGAAAAAATGAGACTTTTGAATGGTGCCCATAACATATTAATGTTAATTTGTTGTAGATTACATAGGAGGAAGCAAGTGAATGTAAAAATAAATTCATAAAAAATTTAACCTAATTATGGACATTAATAGAAGAAATGATTAATTTTTAAAAGTTAAATGAAAATTTTAAATAGCAAATCCAAAAAACCCAATAATGAAAAGCCATTATGATTTTAAAACTATATATGGAAGGAGTTTTTGAAACTATATATTTTAATATGATCTAAATCTAAAATATGTAGAAAATCACGTTTTGCATATCCTACACTACCAATTTTCCATTTAGAAGTATAAAATAAATAAGAAAAATCTTATAAAAAATATTCAAAATAATATAATTCATAATAGCTACATATTTTGGCAAAAACAAAATAATTAAGAAAAGAAAAAAAGAAAAACCCTCAAAGAGAACCTATAAAGGGATGCAACGATGAATATCCCTCACATTAGCGGCCCAAAGAAGGTAGTGTCGCCGTAGGGTGGAAATATACACCAACATGAGGTGAATTTACTTTTTATTAGCTAGAATGCGGCATTAAAACAAGGTTAATATATGTTATATATAATAAATGTAATAATAATATAAAATTAAATATACATTTATTACATTCAATTTTACAACGTGTTCGTGTAATTAATTTTATATAATTAGTGTTTACATAATTAAATTAATGAGGAATCGGTAAATATAAAAATATCTTTTTAATTAGTGTTATGATTCAAATGAATGGTGTGGGCCCCATCATTGATTAAATAATGAGCCTTTTGTCTCTATGTGTAGGAGTCCTTTCAAAATATCTACAATCCCCTTCACTTACGCAATCTTTTGATGGGTATAGAAATTAGAAACATCTCTCTCACCAAGAGTCGAATGGTCAAATAGCGTATCTTCATGGAGCCGATGCTCCGGGGGTGGGGGGGGGGGGAGGGGGAGAAATTGCACCCCTTCCTTTTATTGTTATACATGTTATCTTTGAAGCCGATATCATGGGCCACTGTAAGGTCCAGAAATTTCTTCGTTAGGCCCACACCCAAGCGAAATGACATGCGCTTTTTCTAGCCTTTCTTTTTGGGCCTCACTACAACTCCAAACTTTTACATATAGACATTTGGACCGTATCTGTGTTTCGTTCATATGGAATGCTTTAGATCTGATAGAATGATGTAAAATAGGATAACAAAGACATGAGATACATTGACAGCCAGCAAAAAAGACTATGAATGCACAGTAGAGTTGAGCATCACTTACCAAAAATCTGACCCATTCAATCAAAACAAACCGATTCAAACTTTGGGTTCTTTAGTTTGAAAATTCTTAAAACCGAAATATTTCGGTTGATTTTAATTTGGGATATTTCCAAACGTAAAAAATAAAATCAAACTAAAAATTTAAATTATATACATTATGTTATTTACTTAAGATTATATATAGATGGATTATATACAGATAACAGATGCATTGTTATAAATATTTATTTTAGAAAAATCTTAAAAATATGAGATGTATTATTATTATTATTATTATTATTATTATTATTATTATTATTATTATTATTATTATTATTATTATTATTATTATTATTATTATTATTATTATAGTACATATTAAAAATTATATCGACATGTAATAATATTTAAAAGTGGCAACGGCGTAGCGTTTAACTACATAAAAGATATATATATATAATTATTTGATCTATAATATTATTCCATACAATAATCTTTTTAAAAATGAGTGATACTCGTAGATATCTTGCCGGAACCTACACTCCTCGAACTCAAACATTTGCTTTCCTTTTGCTTGCTCATATCCCCAATGAAGGTGTAATGTCAACTCTCACGATGTGGACAAATGATATCCTTTCAAATATCGATCCAGAAAATCCCACTGGATTTGCAAAGTAAGTAAGATTATCATTGTTATCAATGCTGAAGAATTTTCTTACTAAGGCATAATTAAAGTAATCATTGACAAGTGTACTTATGCTGACAATTGCAGCATGCCACTTTAAATGCTACTTCAACCTAATCAAATCATTTGTATATATTGGTTGAGAGCATGGGACACTAAAATAAGAATCTACTGTAAATTTTGCTGGAATTCACTTTTACAGGTTGTTTTTAGAATATGTGTTCACAGATACCTGTAACCTTCTCGAAACCTAAAAACTATACATATGAGTTGCAGTACTACAAAGTAAAAACTAATAATACTATTTCACTGTTTGGGTTTACATATTGGGCAAAATGATTGAACAAAAGAGCCTCAAAGTACCGAGCAAAAGTTCAAAAAATTTGTAATATATATATTTGAATAAAAACCCATTTTAAATGGTCCTCGATAAATATAACTTTACATTTTCAAAAATAATCTCACACCAAATTCACCAAATAACTTTATTCTAATTTATATCATGAATAATTAATTTTTTTTATTTTTTCAATCATAAAAATTTGTATCCAAAAACTATACACGATAAATATGGTATAAAAGAGTTGCATTATCTTGTTCTCTTGTATTGTACTATCCAATTTTTTATAATATTTAGTTCTTCTAACTAAATGTTATCCATATATTCCTATTAAATGGTACCATCCTCACCTTGCTAAATGTTTAAAAGGATAAAGTCATGGGATGAAAATAAGAATAAACCTACCATAGACAATGGCTCACATTAGTATCCAAACAATTCTTGCACTTTACTTTAAAAAAAGTGTAACAAAAAATATAATTATATAAAAGAACAAAACCTACATATGTGTTTTCATCCTGTATCGAATGTTAAAGTTCTCTTAGTCTACCTATTAGTCTCGAATTTTATTTGTCATAAGTTTATGCCTTAGATTTATATGAGACGTGAGCTTTACAGTATATAGATAAAGAAATGAGTAAAGGATAAAACCGAAGTGTAGTGATGCATGAGGGCAATGAATCGTCGCGCATGAAGGTCAATTGTTATATCACCCATTTGACCGACGAAGATGGCCATTTGACTGACAGACTTCCACATTCGATCGGTGACTATCTGAAGTTGATTAAGGGGTGCATGAAGCTTTTGGCTATTTTCTCTTTTGTATTTTTCTTGTTACTTATGTAACTTCCTATTTTATGCATCATTTAAAAATATACATATTCACCCTTAAAGTGTATACAGGGGTAATGTATGATAGATAAGAAAACCGTGAGAACTTATTAACAAAAGGATGTTTGCTTTGAGATCATGTAATAATCAATTTACCATTATTGCTATATTATAATGGAATAATTTAGTTTTACTGCTGATGTTTTACGCCTATTCTTTGGGTGTTCCCATGCAAGTTCTGTACCTTTCTTTATTTCTCATTATTCTATGTTCTTTGATAAGCGATCTTAAGTTAAAATCTAAAGTGAAAAAAAAAAAAGAAAAAAAAAAGAAAAAGGGGGGAATTATAGTAAGGTTAAGAGATTAGGAATTTCAAGGGTTTCTAATTTATACATTAAAGTGATGCCCATCAATGATATTGAGAAATTGGATGATTGCACCAACTTCAGCTTTTAGCAAGTGCAGACGTGAAGGTCCTCGTGCAATCGGGCTTTAAGAAGGCATTGGATAAGTAGCTTGAATACATGTAAAATTCATTGAGAAAGCTTTAACAGAAATCCAGTTAAGCTTGAAAAATAGTGCCTTTTAGGAGGTACTAAAAGAGAAAAATTATAACTTAGCATTTGTGTTGCTATTTATGATTGGAAAATCCTGTGCTGGCTGTAAGGTGAAAGGGTCCAATATACTTAAGTATTAAGAAGGTGGAGGCTGAGGGGTCCAAGTAGCACTCGATAACTCCAAATGTGCTGGCGGAAAAGTGAAGAGTTGTCTATAGAATTAATGGTCATAGTTAAGCATAGTTGTCATAGCAGATGGGATATCATTTGGGATAAGATTATGATGTTCATAAGTATGTGTAGTCCATTGGATAGTCTGCGGCGAGTGGTTGGTAATGTTTGAACTAAAGGAGCTACGTACTTCACAAGTATTACTTGTGTGTATGGACAGGCATATTAAGTTGTGCCAGTTTGAGTCAAGGTGAAGAATTATCGATGTTTTTTTGTATTGATTTACATGAGATTAGGGTTTTAAAGTATAGATAGATAAAGAAATAAGTGAAGGACGAAGCCAAAGTGTAGGAACCCACAGAGGAACCAACCACCACACAAGGTCATTTATCATTGCGTTGCTCGTTTGACCATCTGGATTGGCTATTTAGCCATTGGCCTTGGCCATTCAATTGTTGGGTGTTTGTCGTTGACCACAGGGTGCTTAGGAGCTTTGTGTATTTCCTATCTTTTGTTTTCTTATTATCTACATAATATCCTGTTTTGAAAATATAAAATAATATATATAACGTTTTAGATAGTCTAGCAAAGAGCATAATATATCTAAGGGACTTGTGCATGGAAATAAGTGCTTTAAAATTGTGTGCGAATCTTCGTACTGTTTATTGTTACCGTTTGGTGGTTTGATTTAATTTTTCTCGAATTTCTTTGTCCTTGTTCTTTGGGGTATTCCACGTAAATTGTGTGTCTTTCTTCCTTTTTACTTGTCATATTTCTTATTATTATGTATCGTGAGATTTAAAACCTAAAATCTACATCTAGTCGCAATTTCATTATTGAAGATAGCGATATTTGTTGTCATATCTTATGATTACAGTTTTGTATGTCTATATTCATAATTGATAAACTACTTAGTTGAAACATATGACTTTTCATTTAGAGTGAGTAATGTCTTTTTCAATCCTCCCAAGAGTGCGTAAAACGATTACTAGGATAATCGGAAATATGAAATCGACACCCTTACCAATGGTTACAAAAATTCTTCTTAATACCCGCGCTTTTCAATCATTTTACATGGGCACGGGAACAAAAGGAAAAATCACAAGAGAAGTAGGAAGCAAAAAAACAAACTTTTTCTGTATTTGTGTAAAAAAACTATGAAGAGAATTTGCAATGTCACCAAAACAAGTGTCATACGTTTCTTTTTTGTTTTTCTATAACCAAACATATTGATACAAAAAGATTCCATATAATAGATGTTAATAGGCCTTTTGAACATAAGCTCTTCAAGCATATCTCAATCTTATCAGGCTCATTCCTTACCTCGAGCCATTCCTTGCCTTGATCCACTCTTTGCCTAAGCTTAAAGTTCGGCCTATCCAGCTATGGCATGTCTCTAATGGTTAAAAGACTTTAGATAAAACTAAAAGACTACATTAAGCAACTACCTCTTACATATTTAGAACATGTCAGACATCACAAATCCACTCTCTAATACTTATAAAAGTGGCTTTGCCCATTAACTATTCTCTAACTACCAATACTACTCTTTTATAAATATAAGATTATCACCTAACGGTAAACTACTTGACATTTTACATACTTAAGCCTACTTATCGCTCCTAATCACTTATAATCTTCAAAGCATCCTACTAACTTAAATATCGGAGTAGTCATGCTTAACAATACTCTGACATCCTCTCATTGTGTTCCTTTTCGTGGGCTTATTAATTGCATCGAGTCCAATCTCAAATTAACTTCTACCGGTAAAATCCTTAAGACGACATGTAGCACCATCTGTAGGAAGTCTAATCCAGGTTCCTACATAAACCAACCGAAAACACTAAACACCACATTTGATTACCATTTCTCATGCTAACAACCTTGAGAACCACTAATTAGCGAGTAACTAACCTATTGAGAACCAACCCTTCCCAAAGGAAACTCTAGAAGAGTGCCTGGAGTGCATAGAGCGCCTGGTTAAGGAATTTACTACTCAAAATAGGCTACTATACACTCACCTCGAAGAAATTGAGAAGCGCAGCACATGGTGATGAAGCTACTCGAGCTCCAGATCAAGCACAATATAGAGGTATATGTTGATGACATAATTGTTAAGGGCAAGGAGTTGGGCAATCATGTCAGGGACCTTCAAGAAGCTTTTGACCAAATGAGCCGGTCTCAAATTAGCTAAAGAGATCGGTGCTGAGCACTTACAAGTCTTCTTGAATTCTATACTAGCAAGTTCAAGGTGAATATGAGGCTAAGGATGACACAATGGTGAGGCACCTTAGGAAGGTGAAGAGCCTTATAGTTGAATTCTCTTTGTAGACCATCACAAAGATCCTTTAACTTGAAAATTCAACAGTAGATTGGCTATCTAAACTTCCTTCTATTGGGATACAAATACCTAAGGTGAGGGATAGGAAAATCTTTATAAAGTACTTACCATAGAAAAACATAACTCCAATCTTAGTAGAAGTCTTAGAATCAATGACAGCAACATCAAAGTTAAGCTAGATGGATCCCATCTGGAGTTACATGGAGTAAGGCATACTCCCGGAAGACAAGAGAGGGGTAAAAAAGCTAAGATATCATGCCATCAACTAAACATTGGTTGAAGGTGGCCTATATTGTAGGGGGGTTAACCTCCTCTTGTTCATATGCCTCTGAGAAAGTGAAGACCTATACGTCATGGAAGAGTTGCCCGCCAGAGTATGCAATAACCATATTTAGTCCCAAGCCCTCTACATTCGAGCTCCATATCTCGGATACTATTGGCTCACCATAAGGCAAGATGCCAAAGCTATAGCCTAGAAGTGCCTCTAATTCTAGAAGCACGCTCTTATCAATTGCATACCCAGAACCAATCTTTAACCCCAGACCAATCCGTAACCGTTTGCCCAATAGGGCATCAACGTCCTCACGCCTTCCCCAAGGCCTCGGGAAGACAGAAATTCATCATAGTTGTTATCAAATACTTCACCACGTAGGTCAAAGCCAAAGTTATGGCAAAAATTATAGAGAAGAGTATTGAGTCCTTTCTTAAGAACAACATCCTCTCTCAATTTGGGGTCCCTTACACCTGCATCATTGACAATAGGTGACAATTCGACAACCCTAAATTCAAGGAATTATGCGCCAAGCATCACATTACGCAGCACTTCACTCAGTCGCTTACCCCCAATCAAATGGCCAAGTAGAAGCAGCCAATCAAGTCATCTTAGATAGCTTAAAGAAGTGAGTAGACCAAGCTCGTGACGCTTAGGCAGACGAACTACCCAACATTTTGTGGAGGTATAAGACCATATGCCACACTTCTACAAGTGAGATACCCTTTTGCTTAGCATTCGGGTTGGAGGCAATCCATCCCATTAAACTCTTACTCCCTAACATATAGGCTCAAAGTTTTAACGTTATTACTAATGAGTCTATAAGCCAATGTTAACACCATCGAAGAAATAAAAAACCTCGCTACGACTCAGGTAACTGCTTACCAGCATTGAGCCAACCAATACTACAATCAAAAGGTTTAACATAAAGAATTCAAGATTGGCAACCTGGTTTGCCAAAAGTTAAAGGCCATACGTTCACAAGAAAGACAAGGTAAGTTGGTCTCCAATTAGCAAGATACTGTCAGAGTTAGACAAAATTTAGGTAATGGAGTATACAGATCAAAGAGATTCGATGGCGAACTCATCCTACGCACATGAAATGCCAATAACCTTCAACTTTATTTTGATTAACATATCAATCATTTCAAAGTTTGAATGAAAAATTCTATTTTGTACAAGTTATGCATCTCTCTCTCTTAGTCGTGCTAAAATCCCTACTCCCAAAAGGTGAACGGGCTCACCTACCAAACAAGTCAAAACGATAAAACCTAACTCCTTCCGGTAACCTCGATAAACTCTTACTTACTAGATAAGTCGGAATGCCACCGACTTAACCCTCTCCAGTAACCTCGATAAGGGGAAACACTCCTTATATAAAGGAACTCCCATCTACCGAGGAGGTTAGAACACCACCAACCCAACCCCTTTAGGTAACCTTGGCAAAGGAAAATACCCTTTGCATAAAGGAACTCTCACCTACTAGGCAGGTCGAAACGTTACCAACCTAATCCCCTCGAATAACCTTGGCAAGTAGAAACACCCCTTATATAGAAGAATTCCCACTTATCGGGCAAGTCAAAATGCCATTAGCTAAACCCCCTCGAGTAACCCTAGCAAGGGGAAACACCCCTTAACTAGACTCCCATTGTCCTAACTCGCCACTACCCGACCCAGCCCGTGCCTTCCCCCCTCCCCTTTTCTAACTATAAGATCTTGTAACGATGAACCAAGAAGCAAGAAAAAGAATTCAAGTATTCAGTTAAAAAATTCAAACATGCGAAAAATTCAAATTTAAATACCCATTCATATTTTAGGGTCATATAAGTTTAAGGCCAACATCCCAACCTAAGGTATGAGAAGAAGAGGAAGGAATAACTATTGCCTTGAATTAGCCAACTTTGGCAACTTCAAAAAATCCAAAGGTTTTGTCTACTTGAGAGGCTGGTCCATTGGTAGCCTCTAGGAAGGTTAGCTCCAAGCTGAAGTATAGGTTGAAGGCTACTGATTGGGTCAGCAAGAGGATTACCCCAATCCTCATCACCCTAAGGGGTACCTTCAGAGGTGACCTCTTACTAAACTATCGGGACAAAAGTGGATGTGGTATCATCGTGTCTAGACTCGGTAGTAAAAGAGGTACCTTAGACTTCGGCAGATGCTTAAGCAACCTCTCTTTCTCGAGCTTCGGTCTCCTTCTTCTCCCTAAAAGTTGGGACATCTAAATGATTAAGGAAGCTTAGGTCGAGGTTGGGATAACGGGAGAGCACCCTTTTTCTCGTGTAGCGAACACATTTGATCGAGATGTCTTCCAGCTCCTCTAACCACTATTCCAACAATTGAAAGTTAGCAAGGGTTTTTTTAGCAACAGCGTCGCTAAGGACCTCTCTGGTCTCCATTTTGGAGATGATCTCTTCCATCTTTGAAACTCTTCCTTAAAGCTCTTGGATTTGCAATTCCAACCCACCTTTCAAATCAATTAGCTCCAACGAGGTAGCTTTAGCACTGTCGTACTTGGATGCCTTCATCGCCAGCTCAATCTGTAGCTTAAAGACCGACACCTTAAACTTAGCATTCTCTCTCTTAAGGTAGACCCTAGCTTTCCTCTCTTCATCTAGTTTCTAACAAAGACGAGCCTTAGTCCTCTGCTCATCTTCTAGCCAAGCCTTTAGGTCATTGACCTTCTTAGCAATGCCTTCAATAGCCTATCTTACTTACTCTGCATCCTTTAATCTCCCTTAAAGCCCAACCACCTACACATGAAGTACCTCTCGACTCTCTCCATAGCATTAATTTCATTACTGTACTTGAGGGCCATGAAGACCTGGATCTCCCTCATGGCCTTAGCATCATTGGGCCCCATCTCCTTCTAAGCCCTTATTTAAACCTATTCGGTCTACCTAGTCTAAAAATCGACCTCCTTTAGCAACTACACTACCAAGTAATCGTCCTATTAACTCTTGATGGAGTCAATAAGGCTACAAAACAACTTCTTCCCTAGATAGGGCTAGAGGTATGGCCACCCGCCTATACTTTTCGACATATAGAAGTGGTTGAAAAGTTTGAGGGTGGCATAAGGGCACTCATATAGCCCTTAGAAAGCCTTTAACACCCTTTACCCATTAGGAGGAACCTACGCCAGACTACACCAGTAGAAGTTGAAGAGGTCCTCCTCAAAATTACTCAAAGGTTGGCGCTTCTTATACTCCAAGCATTTTTCGAACATGGTGAAGTGCCTTCCTAATAGTAACGGCACCCTTTCTTCCTTTAGTAACACCCGTACTCTCTAGCTAAGAATTGACTCAACTATGAAATTGTTTAACACCCAACTAGGATTGGAGGCCTTGCTCTCACTAACTTAGCCACTTGGACCCCTACCTGTCCTAGGTACCTTAAACAAGTCTTTAGCGTGTGGCAAAGGAGCATATACATAAGCATCCCTTAAGATCGCGTTAATGAACTTTGCCCTATCCAAAGCCTCTACTGCTATTCTGGTGGCTTCATCTAGCTGTGTTAGTGAAGTGACTTCGTTCTCTCTATAGGGGGGAAGATTACTTCTTATGATTTTGAAGTCGGTAAGGTTGTATTTAGATGCATCCGAAGCTATCTCACCCGTATTGGTTGACATGGTTGATAGTATAGTGAAATCGAATGAATTATGAAGGAAAATTTAAGAAAGCTTCGAAAGAACTTAAAGAAAGAGAGAAAGTAATGCAGTTACGCATTTGTGAAAAAGCAATCTTTTGAAGCAACTATTGTATTTATAGATCAAACGCGGTGGCAAGTATATCAACTGTTATAAGGATTTGTATAAGCACAAATCCCTTGGAATATTGTAATGTAGACATGTGAAGTCAGTTTTGATCGGACAACTATATTCAAAAGCAAAAGGCATGCTGCTACATATTAGTCTGCTTTGATAAGACACTTGTCACGTTGCATTAAATGCACTGAAAATCGATGCGATAAAGTAAGGATTTGAAAAGTTAATTCAACAAGAAGTCTTCTTGAGCGCCCTTGACTTCCACAAGAGAACTTCATCAACACGCTATTAGAACTACACTTTAGATCAAATCCATTTCCTATCTAGACAATAGTCAACATAGTTTAGCCTAGTCTACTAAGCATGTTTCATCTACGACTCTACCTTAAGGAACACAAGCTGCCATATTTACGCCTTAGATTGGATCACCTTAGAAGTTAGTCCATTCAAATACATCTTCACCTCTACCTATTGCTACTTCGGGTCGCTCCATCTGGTTTGATAGATTATGCCCTACTATAACCCAATGAAATACAAACTGCTCAATCCAGATGTTAAACCTTTCGCGTTCTACCATAGAACTGCCTCATTCACCTCTATTTGGAAGGTAGTCTGATTAGACATATTACACCTATTTAGCACCTATACTTGTTAGCTTGGATTTCTCCATGTTGGCTTTACGTCATATCAAACCTCTTTGCCTTAGACCCCTTCACTTCGAAGTTTTACTCAACCAAATCGACCACACACCTCAGAAACCTATTTTTCCTCCCCTTGTCTTCACTATGACAACGAGACTACATGGGGGGCAAGTGTTGATAAAGCCTTTTGGACATAAGCCTCTCAAGTCCCGTCCTAATCTTGTCAAGCTCATTCCTCGTCTCGAATTGCTCTCAACCCAAGCCTAGAGTTCAGCCTATCTAGCTATGGCAAGTCCCCAATGGTTAGAGAACTTTAGATAAGGCTAAGAGACTAAGTTAAGTAATCAACTCTCATAGTTAGTGACTTTGCCCACTAACTGTTCTTTAATTGCCAGTATTACTCCTCTATAAATACAAAATCGTTACTTAATGGTAAATTACTTAAGGCTTTACACACTTAAGCCTACTTATCATTCATAATCACTCATACTCTCCAAAACGTCTTACTGACTTAAATATCGGAGTAATCACGCTGATCAACACTTTACCATGTCCTCATGGTATTCTTTTTCACAAGCTTATTAATTGTACAAAGTCCAATCTTAGATTAACTTCTATCGATAAAATCTTGAGACAACATTTTGTAAATCTAGATCCCATATAATTCAAAAAAAATTAAAAGGTGGTTCTAACCATGAATAAAAATTGGATGATTATAGTACCACCCAATTCTAGCAATTTCGCCACTAAAAGGCTGATATATAGGAGAAAGGAATCAATATATAAAGTGTGTGTTGTTGTACAAATCAAAACCTTCTCGTAATGTGTTCAATAATTAAATGGAAGGATTTGTTTGAGTTAGATGGGTTCTGCAATGGCGAACTACTGTTACAATTTATAAATGCTCCTCATTTCTAAGAATTAACTATATATTAGCTCAAGACCTAATATGTGACGTGCACATTTATTCTCATAAGCTCGAAACGAAACCCCACTTCGGAGTTTCCCCTTCCCCTTCCTTATGCTGTGTGATAAGTTGTCTCAGGATTATATAACTCTGGCAACTCCCTCCAATTAGACCTAAACACATGGGACAAGTCTTACATAAAAGGTCCATTTTTCTTTTATTTCCATATATATATTCTATGATAAAGTTATCAAAATCACCATTATACTATTCATTTACACGTGTAGACTTGGTAAAATTATAAAAATTTATACAAAATTGATAAAATTATAAACTTATAGAATAATACATTAAAATTCATAATTCTACTAAAATTCTATAATAAAATAATTTTATATTCATTTCAATTAACAAAAACATCATAAAATCATAAATTAGTGAAATCGTATAGTTAACTTGTAATTTTGATAACTATGATGATTCCATATCCGTATCCACCTCATAATGAAAAATGTTTTTAAAATTGGGTGAATCAACCAACGTTTTCTCAATAAATTGACAAAATTAATAATTGTGGCATCGAATTCATATAACAATCTCACCATAAGAGATAATGTTTGGCCCGAAAAGATATAATTTAACATAGAAAACCTTGTATAGATCTTTTTGGAACTCGATATCCTGTTAACTATATAAGAATATGTGGAGCTCAGCATGTCTAAGAGCACAGGAAAACACTTTTTTACTATATTGTTACCAGTATTAGATACTGGGTCCGTGTCCGAAGTCCACAGCAATAGGACACTCATTTGGCCAACTCGTTAACAAGCAATAATCGGGGCCTTATATTTTCTAGTGCTAGTGAAACTCTACATAAGATGTATGATGGAGCCAAAAGTTGCATGTAAAACAATTGTCATGGCTTCCACAATTTAGTAGTTACTAAAATAATCATCGCCAATAACTGATATGAACACTGTAACATGGAATAGTTTTGGTTCTCCTCATTGAGAAATAATTGCTGGAACTACAAAATTATACATACATAAAGGGGAAAAAAAAAACCTTGTGATCTTTGAATGCATTATTAATCAAGAAATTAAGAGCGAACAGATAATGGAAAAGTCCAACCAAACTCATGACACTCCGAAGAGAAATGTCTAAACAAATTTATCACCACCACATCAAAGAAAAGAAAAAAGAAAGACGAAAATTAAAGGCGGAGAGAACAGATGAGCAAGAATAATAATGTACATAGATTGTCCAGTTAATTCACCTAGAAGATGGTGGTTGATGAGCCGGAGGATAAGAAGAATAATAAGTTTTGTCTCTGATCATGATGAACCGATTAACTGATCAGTGTTTTCAATTAACTGGTTGAACTCTTAGCCGCTCCGAGGTGCCAGAGCCATGGACAGAGGCCAAACCGATGGTGCCGTGAAATTCAGCATACATTTCCATGAAGAACTTGTCAATTATGTCAAGATAGGCTGGACAAGTGAGGAGTGAATAATAGTGGAGAACCTCTTGTATGTCTAGGACATGATCTATGTTGCTCATATCCATCTTTTCAAGATCTTTCAATTTCTGAGCCACCAAGCAACTCCTTTCTTCTCTTCCCCCTCTCGAGCATCTATCCTCTCTTGTTTTTCCTACATTGATTCTATTCATTTTGCCATTCTCCTCCTCTCTTCTAATTTCTCTATGGCTATGGTCATTCCTTTGTGAACCCACCTTGGCAAATTTCCTAGGAGATTCATCCGAAATATCATTCCCTTGTCTAATTTCCGACGAAACCAACCCTTTCTTGTTCCCTCGTTTAATCTTTGCATTTATTTTGTCGGAATCCCACCGATCGCTGAACTCGGCATAGAAGTTATCGAAATCCGTGTAATTAGGGGGGTAAAACTGGCCATTATAGCAAGAATGTGGCATATGGGGGCTAACCGGGGTCTTTGGTAGTTTTTGGTAATTCCCTCCGGAGATAAAACCCTTAAGGCTCCTAAGTGTCTTTTGGAAGAACCTTTTAGTACTAGAAATGGAATTCCTTAGCAGCATTTCCGATTCTACTACCAATGCTAATAGCTATGAAAGAGAAACAATTTGGGACTAATGTGAAGAAGGGCAACCTTGTTGAGGTATCTTGATAATATAGACAAAAAGAGACCTAAGTCCAAGAGGTTGGTGAAATATGCACTTAATAAAATCTCTTTTAAGCTATGACTTCAAATTTATAGGTGATCCTTTGTCTACATACGCTCTTTTGTTGGGGCCTTGTTTCTCTTCTTGGGTTCTTACGAGTCCCCACTCATTGATTGCTTTTTTCTCATCTATAGTGAGGGTAGGACATTGGAGAAGCAAAAAGGGTTGTGACCGTTTCACAATTATATATCAAGAAGATGAAGAAGAAGAAGGAGAAGGAGAAGGAGAAAAAAAAGTGAGGTTTCTTTAACTTTACTTTTGCAAGTGGAGTTGGTGGTGTAGCATCTTTAGGAGAAAGACAGGAGCGGGGGGATGTCATGTGGATGGTTGTTGAATTGAACCTCTCGGTTTGCTACCTTTGATTTACTGTTTTACCTGTATGATATTGCCACATACATAGTATACCCTAATTGTAAGATAGGTATGACATAGTTTATGCCGTAAGTTTTGTCTACTATTAGTTAATGAATAGTTACTAAGAAAACTCCAAGTTTATAAAAGCACAACAAATACAGCAACAAACTGCTATCTTTAGGTAAATGTATCCTATAATGCACAATGTGACCTAGTTTAAGTACCTTATGTTTAAGTAATAATCTATTCATACGATTAAAATTTTGTCATCTTTTATTTAAGGGATATTATAATCTATCATCCTTATAAAACCGATGTTTCTATCGGTTTCATTATGTAGGCTTAAAATCATCATCAAGTAGGAAAGACCCTAGAGTTGCTACCTTACAAGCTCAAGAGATGTCCCTATCTTATAATACTTTACCTTATATAGCACTTAATTCCTCCACTTCTAACTAGTAAGCTGCTTTGATATCACTTATAACAACCCTAATATTGCTTTTATTAGTGAGGTATCATCTTCTTTAGCATCAAAAGCTACATGATCCTACCTCGGTGCCAATTCCTTTGTAAGAAGTCATCCATCTTTAGATAGTCCCTCTCAAAACACTTAATTTTAGAGTTCTGACAAACTACAAGTTATTGTATCGAAAGATATCTCAATGATTAAGTTTCATTGTTTTCTATTTAAGGGTTATTATAATCATTCACACCATCATTGACCCACCAATATGAGTTACCACCAAAATAAGTCTACATCTGTAGAACTAGTCAGTTTGAAAATAGAGGCGATTGAACTGATATTAGTTTATTAGTAATTTCTAGAATAAATGGTTCCTATATCTCTGCTATATTTTTCTTACTTTAATTTTAAAACTTTATATGGAATTATATTACCCCTTTATGTGATTTATTACACTTGCAAATCGGGTAAGCTTTTTCTTTCTTTTTTTCTTTTTTCTTTTTCAAGGAGAAACAATGACATCCTACAGATCAGGCAAATTAATCCTAGTATATATGTGGTCCTTTATTTGATTGGATGTTCGTACCCATTTGTCATCCTCTTGATCGGTATAATCGTGTCCTTTGAACGATGTTTACCTTTAATGGGGAAAAAGGGAGATTAAAAAAAAAAAAACACAACCGGTAAATTCTTAATTTGGCTCATTTCCGAATTTTCTTTACCGAATCAAGAAAAGTTATGATTGGTAATGCGCACCCCAATATATGACGATTCAAGACAAACTTTCCATAATCTCTTACTTTTTATCTAGCTGCTATTATGACTGCGAATGAAATACTTAGAAAGTTGCCGATGCCAACGGTTCACGTACTCCGTATTACGTGTATAAAAAATAAAATTAGATTTTATATATAAAAAGATCAGTAATGTATATTTATAAATAAAAATTATAATAAATTTTTTCTTAGAAAAAAAAAGTAACAAATATTGGTTAAATAAAGAAAACAATAAATTTTTCAAATAATAGAACGTTGAATAATTAAAATAATGGATTTCTAAAACAATAATAATTATAAAAATAAGTATGATAAAAAATAATAACTATATAGTTGAAAAGATTTATGAGCGAAGAATGATAATTAAGAAACCTGCGAGATATATTTGAATTTTTTTATAATTACTATAAGATACAAGTGGTTAATTATATGTAATTTAGAAAAAGGTTTTACTTTAATATAATAGATAAATGGAGAATAGTTAGTGATCATCGTGTTTTAGCTAAAAAGATAAATAAATAAATAGCACGAAACTAAAATATGAGTTCAGAAAAATACGGATCTTTCAATTATTATATATATATATAAGAAAATGCGGGATTAAAAACTCCATTATGGAGACAAAGAGTAGGATGTACAATTTGGCCAAAAAGACATGCAATATTTTGTAACTTCGTAATATAGTATTTGGCGTAAAAGTAAAAGAACTCCGTAGGAGTAGTCAAGTGGAGTTCACGATAGTGTAGGATATTGGACTCAAGCTCAATTTGAATATTCATTCAATGTTACAATTTAAAATTAAGATTAAGCTCAATTTGAATATTCATACAATTTTAGAATTTAAAATTAAGATTGACTTAATGCTTGAACTCACCTTGATTGAGGCTTTCATTTCTTTCCTAGTTACAATATTATTGATATCCAAAATCGCCTCCAGCTCAACTTATAGACAATTAAGCTCAGGACTTAGTTAGGCTTAAGTATCATGAGGCTCAACCTTGATTTAATAAGCAAATTAAGTACTTCATCTTGACTCAATTACACACAAATCGGATTTCTATAAATTTTGATTCGATTCAAGTAGATTACGATTTTTTTAACCCACTTATACTTTTATCATATCATATGCAATTCAAGCAAGGTATTTACAATTGCTAAAGTTCTACTGCAGATTGAACCATGGAATGACAAACCGTTTTGGTCCGGAATCGAACTAAACAAACCTTAGATGATAGAATTCTGCAAAATTACCAATTTGATCTGGAAATAAAACCGTATTTCAAAACTACAGAAGTGCAATTCTAGTCCTAAACTTTTGGAAAATATATAATTTATCCTAAATCTTTTATTAGATGATCAAAATTAAAAATAACAATTCGTTTTCATAGGGCCTTCTTTTTTTTCTTTTTTTTTTTGTTCCTTCTTCAAATGTGATAAAAATGAACAATTGACCAGCCTGACCTTTTAAATTTTCCAGAAACATACCGACTTCTAAGCGTGTCCAATTGGTATATTATATATTTTATGAGACAGCTAATATACGACCAATTTGGTGATAATATGTCTCCGTTTTAGTACTTACGAGAATCATTGCCCAAGAAATAATATAGTACACATGAAAATCTCCCCGCAAATCACGCAGAAATTTAAGCGTACTGCGCTGCTGAACTTTATATATTCTAACTGCGGCAGAGTGCGCACTAACACTTAAGAAGAAGCCTGTGGAAATAATAATTCTCTAGACTAATGGCATAAGGAATCCTATAGAGAAAATATATTTTATATTCGGGTTCTTTGTTTTTTCTCTATAAATGGGAAAGAAAATACACCAATCTTTAATTAATTTTCTAGTTCAGCTTTTAGCCTTTCTGTTATTTGTGTTATATTTGAGTCATCATATTTTCTAACTTTTATAAAAATTGAATTTCATCAACTTCCTTAAATTTTTCACCATCTTTGATGTGTGTCAACTCACAGCCCTTCTTTACCTTTTTTTTTTTTTTTTCCTTTTTAATTGGTGGGTGGGGCTGGTGGGGTGTGTGGTGGTTGTTGATGGGGTATATTTTGCTATAAAATATATTTATATTACTATTTAATATATTATAACTAAGTATACTTTCTATTATTATTTTGTTATATTATATTAATTATAATTAACCAATTAGAAACTAACATGTGTTAATGAAAGATGAAATCTAATAGACTTGGGAAATCCTAATTTTCTTGTAGAATTTGAAATCATCAAGAACTCAAATGGAAGAAAAAAGAAAAGGATGTCAATAGAGATATAGGTAAATATTGAAGACTAAGCATGCATTTTCCTCCATAAATAAATATAATCTAATTATATACCATATAGTTATTGGTTAATATATAAATTTTACAGGAAATATATATATTCTTTCTGCAACATTAGAACATTTGTTAAATATGCTATAAGTTATTTATGTTGTTTTTCAGTTAGTTAAGTAGCAGTGTTGTCTGTTATATTGCTAGAGTTTGTTAGAGGTAGTTGTTCTGTTGATGGAGTTTGTTAGAATCAGTTTTGTTTCTGCTATGCGGCTTTGTCGTATATAAAAGCAGGAGTTAGTTATGTAATAAACAAAACAACGAAAAGTATTCTTCCACATGCTATTTTCTCTCAACATCAGTTTCTCACTTTTCTTACTGCTTCAAGTTTGTTCAACTTGTTTGTGTACCATTCAAACACTATTTGATACTGAACTTTATCATGGTATCAAAGCCATTTTATAGCTGATCAATAATGATGACTTTTTCTGTTGAGGATGCTAATTCCCCATATTATGTTCATCATTCAGATTCACAAGCTTCGGTTGCAATCACTCTAGTGCTAAATGGAATCAATTATAATACATGGAGGTGGTCTTTCATGCTTGCGCTTTCTATCCGGAATAAGGAAGGATTTGTTGATGGTACCATTGCAGTACCTACGAAGACAGACAAATTGTATCCAGTCTGGAGTTGGTGTAATAGCCTCATCGTAGCATAGATTCTTCGCTCAATTTCATCTTCCATAGCATCAACAGTGTTATACATACAATCGGCGAAAGAGATTTGGGACAAACTCAGAATTCAATTCTCACAACTTGATGACTTATGCATCTGTCAATTGTTCCATTTGCTAAGCAATACGATACAAGGTACGCGTATGGTTAATGAATATTTTACTGATTTGAGTATTATTTAGGAAGAGTTACGCAATTTTAGACCATTATCATATTATTCTTGCGATAGCTGTAACAATAAGTGTTTTGATAACTTTGTTGAGATGGCACAAAAGGATTATGTGTTTAAGTTTCTTAATGGTTTAAATGAAGAATTCTCTGCTTCGAGGTCACAAATTCTAGTGCTAAGCCTCTTCCTACATTGGATGAAGCTTATAGTCTTATCATCAGAGATGAGTTTTAGCGCACTAATAGACCAAAGAATTTGATCTTGAACAATCTTTCTGTTATGGTAAGCGTTGTTGATCGCAAGTTAAGGAATAGAGGTGAATTGTTTTGTAGTTACTGTCAGAAGAAAGGGCATTTGAAGGAAAAGTGCTATCGACTAATTAGTTTTCTGCCACATTTTAAAAGTAATAATGGCACTAGACAATATACTTCTAGTCTGAATCATATTGTTTCTAACAATACTTCTGGCAATGATTCTCTTAGGTCAAGAAACAAAGTGGACCATGAACGAGTTTATGAAGGTGTTTGTGAGAATGGACGAGTTAATCTTTCTCATGAGCAGTTACTTAATTTGATTAAGTAACTGATTCAACAATAGCGAATTCAATTTCTTCTAGAGTTACTGATACACAGGAAAGGTCTTCTAGAGGACATGTATCTAAAAGTCATATGACAGTTATTTTCAATCCTTATTCTATTTTTCGTCAGCAGAGTTTTGTTGTTTGGACTTTAGACTCTGGAGCTATGAATCATATGGTTAGCTCAATTCATATGTTTAATTCTTATACTACGGTGAAGGATCGTTATGTTTATCTGCCTAATGGACAAAAGATTAAAGTAACTCATGTTGGTACAGTGGTTTTCTCTTTAGAGTTGCTTTTGTTCAATGTTCTATTACTTCCATCTTTTCGATATAATCTTGTTTCTATTACTAAATTGATGGAAGATAATAATTGTATGGTGCCTTTTAAGAAGGGTATTGCTTTGATTCAGGATTCTTTCAATCAGAAGATAATTGGGCATGCTAAAGTTGTAGATGGCTTATATTTGTTGGTACAAGAGGTTGATTTTAATGGAAAAGCTAAGTGTGTTTCTTCGTTAAGTTCTTCTGTGATGAGTTCTATTCTAAAACATTTATCTATTGGTTTTGATGTCTGGCATTTTTGTCTTAGGAATCAGTTTGATGCTTGAATAAAGAAACTGAGTCAATTAGATTCAAATGTTAATTGTAAACAATTTGATTGTGTAGTTTGTCCAATGCCAAAACAGAAAAGAGCTATGTTTCCTATTCATGAATGAAATACTTCGATTGCGTTTCAATTGATTCATTTAGATATTTGAGGACCATACTCTATTCTACTATGAATGGTTATCACTATTTTCTTACTGTGGTAAATGATTATACTAGGATGACTTAGGTGTATTTGCTCAAACATAAGCATGATGTTTTTTCCATTATTCCCACATTTTGCCAAATGGTAACTATTCAGTTCAATTCTTGTGTTAAAATTGTTAGAAGTGATAATGCAAAGGAGTTTTTATTGTCCAAATTCTACTCTTCTGCTGGGATTATTCATTAGACGTCTTATGTCGAGACTTCACAATAAAATGGTGTTGCGGAGCGTAAACATCAACACTTAATATTTACGACCAGAGCCTTGTTATTTCAAGCTAGTCTCCCCTTGTACTTTTAGGGTGATGCTGTGTTGATAGCAACTCATATAATCGATCACTTGCTAACTAATGTTTTAGGTGGTTTGGTAAAGCAACAAAGTTTAGTTATTTTCGAGTGTTTGGATCCTTATGTTTTGCCTCTATAATAACACGAGGTAAAACTAAGTTTGATCCGAAGGCCCATCCTTGTGTTTTCTTGGTTATCCAATTGGTGTTAAAGGATATAAGTTATATGATTTGATGACACAACAAGTTATTCTTTCTAAAGATGTCAAGTTTACGGAACATATTTTTCCTTACTGACTGATCAATTCGTTAGGACAAAGCTCTTCTTTCTTTCCTCAGACATTACTTAGCATCTTACATGGATCATGTTTTCTCATTGTTTTTTATAGATACAGTTGCCTCTGACTATGATAGTAGTGATTCTTCTTCTTCTTATTTTGTTGAACATATGGGTGCTAACTAAGGCGTAGCACTAGATCACACAAGTTACCTTCATATCTTAGTGATTATCATCATAATCTGGTCACAATTATTTCTTCCCAATCTTCTACTGCTCATCCTTTACATAAAACATTGTCTTATGATTCATTGTCATCTAGTTTTAAGGCATTTAGTGTACAACTTACTCAACATTATGAGCCTTCTACTTATGATCAGGCCAAATAGTTTGATCAATGGTATAAGACTATGAATGAAGAGTTAGCAGCTTTAGAAGCTAATAACACATGGACTGTTGTTGTTTTGCCTACTAGAAAGCATGTTGTTAGCTGTATGTGGGTTTATAAGCTTAAGACTAAAGCTGATGGATCTATAAATAGACACAAAGCTTGACTTGTTGCTAAGGGGTATAGTCAAAAGGAAGGTTTTGACCACACAGAGACTTTTTGTCCCTTGATTAAACATACCACAATAAGAATGTTTTTCTATTTAGCTACAATTTATAAATGGCATGTACATCAAATGGATGTACATAATGCTTTTCTTAATGGTGATCTTCATGAAGAAGTGTATATGGACATTCCACCAGGCTTGACTATTCTTGATTCTTTGATGAAATCTAGTAGGGTTGTATGCAAATTAAATAATTCTCTTTATGGCCTAAAGCAAGCTTCTCGACAGTAGAATGCTAAGCTGTCTTATTTCTTGTTGTTGTACGGTTTTAAACAGTCCCATTGTGATTACTCTTTATTTGTCAAATGCTCCGGTGATGATATGGTGGTGGTCCTAGTATATGTGGATGATATTGCCGTGGCAAGTAAGAGTCTTTATCTCATTGCTCACTTTAAGTCTTTTATGCATACTCAGTTTAAGATAAAAGACTTAGGAGTTCTTAAGTATTTTATAGGTCTTGACCTTACTCGATTGTCTTAAGGGCTTGTTCTTTCAACAGAATTTCACTTTAGATTTACTTGTTGATACCAGTATGCTTGGTTCCAAACCAATTTCTACCCCCATTATTGTAAATCATCGTTTGACAAGGCATGATTCTTCCCCTTTAGTAAATGCTTCTTCTTATCGAAAGGTCATTGGAAAGTTGTTATATCTGTGTATTACTCATCTAAATATTGTATATTCTATTCACATTCTCAACCAATTTATGGATTATCCACGATGTACTCATCAGCTTGCCCTTCAGCGCTTGTTAAGATATATCAAAGGCACTATCAGATAGGGTGTTTTCTTTTCTGCTCACAATGATTTAACTTTGCATGCCTACAGTGATAGTGGTTGGGGAGGTCGTCCTGACTCTAAGAGATCTACTACCGGTTTTTGTGTTTTTTTAGGCACTTCATTGTTAAACTAGAAATCTAAGAAGCAAACAACTATTGCTCGAAGCTCGACTAAATCTGAATATCAGGCCCTTGCTACCATTATATGTGAAGTACTTTAGCTAGTTACTTTATTGAAAGAGTTTTGCCTTGATTGCCCACTGTCAATTCAACTCTTTTGTGATAATCAGTCCACATTACACATTGCTAAGAACCTAGTTTTTCATGAGCATACCAAACATCTTAAGATGCATTTGCATTTTGTACGGGACAAAGTTGTCGATGGAGTTGTATTGCCAATATATGTACCTTATCAACAGCAACTTACGGATATTTTCACCAAAGGATTGGTTACTAAACAGTTTTGATTTTTATTATCCAAGATGGGAGTGATAAACATCTACTCTCCATCTTGAGGGGGGGTGTCAAATATGCGATAAGTTATTTTTGTTGTTTTTCAGTTAGTTAAGTAGCAGTGTTGTTTGTTCTGTTGCTTGAGCTTATTAAAGGTAGTTGTTCTGTTGATGGAGTTTTTTATAATCAGTTTTGTTTCTACTATGCGGCTTTGTTGTATATAAAAGCAGGAGTTAGTTATGTAATAAAACAACGAAAAGTATTCTTTCACATACTGTTTTCTCTCAACATCAGTTTCTCACTTTTCTTATTGCTTTAAGTTTGTTCAACTTGTTTGTGTACCATTCAAACACTATTTGATATTGAACTTTATCAACATCTAAAAGAAAAATGGAGAAAATAGGAAAAAGAAAAAAGAAAGCCTCGTAATGATATCCCTATCATATAGTAACGCTGTTGATATTTTGATTACTTGAAAGCTTAATGTCGCATTATACATTAGTAACTATCTCTTTCTCATCATAATATATTTGGATCTATTAGGCTAATGTTTGTGGTTTTATACCACCTTAAAATTTACAAAATTTTTTCACATTTTTGCCATATAAATAGACATGCGCCTAATGGAATTACCTTTCTATGTTCACTATACACATTTTGATTCTGTTAACTCTAATTTTGTCTGACTTCATTTCACTTGAAAACTATTAATAATTTGTGTTGTAATCTATTTATTCCATTGGACACAGCATCGTGTGTGGCTACTAGAACATCGTTGTCTTACTCTTTATGCCCAAGGAAGGCCGTTTTATGTAGTTTCTCATCTATTTTATCTTTTACCGCTTGTGCCAATAACAAAAGGATGCTTTTGCTTGAGAAAGCCTATAACTACATTGTGTAAATCTTAAGGTCACTATAATGGTCACTAGCAATAGTTTTATTATAATAAGAATTTGTTTCAATTTTTAACTGCATAAGAGAAAGGCTAAAAAAAACCGTGAACTATGAATTGAATTGTAAACTGAACCGAAAAATTAGTTTTTTTTTTTTCTTTGCAAACGGTTTGGTTTAATTATATATAAACGATTCATGATTCAATTCAAGAAAATAAACCGAATCGAACCGAACTATTTTGTTAAACAAAAGATATTCATGTAATTATTCTCTGCTTTTTATTTTCTTCAGTTAATCTTCATGAATGTCATGAAAGTTTTTATATCATATTCTCCTTTATGTTATTTTTGGGTCAATTATTAAGATTAACTTGAGTGAATTCCATTTGCAATTTTAATTATAGAAATTTTCCATTTTTTTTATTTTTTTTCAAATCAAAGGTCTAACAATAATGTTGTTTATATGTCTCTCATTTATTTTCTAGTCTTTTGCATTTTTTTTTTTTTTATCTTCTTCATATTGCTTTTGGAGGTAACTATACTTTTCTCTCCTTATTGCTGTTTATTGGAACAGAGACTTTTATCCTTATCCAATCAAATTAGATTCATCATGATCTTGTGCAATTTTTTACTAAGTAGCATTATTTATAATAAATTTATGAGAAATTAAGTAGAAATTATGAAAGTTTAATGGAAAGAAAAATATTTTATTAGAAATAAAAATATTTAATAAAAATTTGATATAAATAGTTCGAACCGAATCAAATTAAATTGAACCAATCTGAATAGGTTTTAATTAAATTCAAAAAAATTATTAACAGAATAATATGATTAGATTTGATTAAAAATAAAAATGAACCGTCATATTGGATTTGGTTTCGACAAGGAGGGGGAGAAGGTAGGGAGAGGGGAAGCAAATCTTACCAAATCGAACCATACCTACCCCTAGTAAGAGATAACATGGGCAATTTAGTTTTTAAATTAGTTTTCTCTTGAATGAGATTCAAAATTGGTGTTAAAACTATATTTTAACTCAATTTTAGAAAGAGTTTTAAAATTAGTTTTCTAATGGCTTCGATTTTTTAATGACAAAATATAATGAATTGTCAAATTGACGTTTCAATTATTCTATAAAAATAAGAAAAACCATAGAACTAATTGTTAAAACAATTCTAATCTAAGCCAATTCGACCTCCAAACTTGCTTATCCATACCACTTCATAAGAGTGGAAAAGTGTCTTTTGAGGGAACAAGAGAGCTTTCATTAATGGGCGCAAAGTAAGCTAACAATTTGGGGTTTAAAAAATTGAGTTCATATTGCCCTTAATATTAATTAAAGGATTATGTTATATCCATCTTTACATACATAGAGATGTGGTATCCGATATTTGCTTTCTTTTTCCCCACACAAGGGTAAAATTAATTTTTATATTACCTGTTACCAAATTGGATTTTAAAGGATAACACATAATTGCTAAACATATTAACATGAATATCATTAAAAAAAAATGGCTTTTAGAGAGAAGACAAGGGATTTAACCACTAATATATCTTAAGGTAGGTTTACTACTTAGATGCTTTCAGTAGTTATTCACTCTATACTTGGCTACACAATGTTTACCATGGGTACAATAACTAATACACTAGAGGTACATCTCTGCTAATCCTCTTGTAGTAGCGAAAAGTCCTCTCAATGCTCTAATAACTACACCAAATATGGACCGAACTGTTTCACAAAGTTCTGAATGCAGGTCATATATCATTTCAACAAGCGAACAACCTAACCCTTAGAACATACTATAGCTCCAAGTAACAAGGAGTCAACATCAAGGTGCTAAACCTACTTATCGATGTAAACTTATAGGGAAGATCAATTTGTCACCTCTAGAGTAACTTTTATCCATTGAGCAATGACCCTTCTACTTAGCACCATTAGGTCACTAAGGATGACTTTTGTCCTTATTCAATGGGTAGGTCTTGTATTTAAGCTTCCTTTTGCTTTTGCACTTGAGGCCTAATCTCCATCTGGCTCGAAGAAACCTTTACATGCCTCCATTACCTTTTCGGAGGCTTACATCCCATAGAAACCATCTACTTAAGACTATCCCTTAGTCTGTAGTAACTGACATAAGCTTAGAATTTTAGCTATTCTAGAATAGTTTCTCACTGATGACTCAAGCCCCCCTAGAAGGAGGCCTTCTTGACCTTCCACATAAGTTACATATAAAAGGCCCAAAGCCAATCTTAGGGATTAGTAAAGTTTCATAGTATCTTTCTATCCTAATGTAGGTAGTCCACATCTTCATACGCATGTTTATTTCACCAAAGTCTCTCTCTAAGATAATGCTTAGAAAGTTTCACCTTTTGTACGAATCAAAACCTACTTGATAAGGAATTTTGCTATCTTTAGACCGTTATAGTTATGGTGTTCATCAGGGCTTTGATCACCAATTCCCTAACCTTCCAACACTAGGCAGGCATTGTCCCCTATATATGGTCTTACAACTTTAAGAAGACTTATGTTTTTTGCAAATAGTCACCTCGACCTAGTCACTGCAACCCTCTTTATAAGGGGGCACCACTTATCCCGAAGTTAAGGGTTTATTTTGCCAAATTCCTTAAAGAGAGTTGTCTTATGTCTCTAGGTATTCTCTACATACCCATCTATATCTATTTGAAGTACATATATCCTTTTATTGAAGGTTATTCGAGTTTTTCTTAAGAGTGTGGCATGGGTTACTTTAGGTTTGTAGCACTTGGTATACAAATGTTGGCTCAAGGTATTTTCTTTACCCCTTCTTACCTTGAAAAAGCAAAGACACTTTGCATCCTTAAACTGATAACCATCTTTTAGCTAAGCTAGCCTCCTCCATCCCTTGGGACCAACAAAGGGTAGTACAGGAATACTTACTTGTTGTCTATCGACTATGCCTTTCAACCTAATCTTAGGCCTTAACTTGCCCTCCATAGACAAACCTTATAGAGAAACCCTTATGTTTTCAAGACATTAGATTATCACTAATGTTTGTGTTACGTAAGCCATTTTCACTGCCACTTCGTCTACCCTTACTCTCACGAGTACTTTCCTTTAAGGCAAAATACTCCCCTATTGATACATTTTTACATCCCATAGTTTTAGCAAATCGCTAAACTCCATTCAACTTTAGCATAAGAGCACTCAATCAGTGAGCTATTATACACTATTTCAAGGGTGGTTGACTCTAGGAAAACCTACTAACTATCTTTATGCCCTTACCTCCTTTATCATTAAGCGATTATTTAGGGGTCTTAGTTGGTGATCCGAGCTATTTCCTTCTCAATGAGGAAGCTTATCCCCCATCGTCTCATAAGGTCATATCTGGTATTCAAAGTTTGTCTTGATTTGGATCATGTCTCTCTCCTACTATTGGGGATGATCTAATTAGCCACATAATTAGCTTTTCTTTTCACATAAGAAAATTAAGCTCTTGATTGCTTGGAATGTTAGGTAAAGTCTTGGACCTCTATTTAATGCTAAATGGTCACCTAATGATTCTTGAGCTTAGGCTTTAATAGAGACTTCATTATCACTTATTGTCTAGTTCAAACATAACCACATCTTAATTATTCTTTAAGGAAAGTTCAATTCATATCCTTAAAGTAATGAATTATACTCTTCAACATTCTAATCATTGCACATTTGAGAGTCCAAATACTATTACCTTATCAATCATGAACCATAACACTAACAACCACTTAATCTTATACTGTAACTCGTGAACCATCCATAAAAGGCTTCTAAGACAAATCTAGTTTTTGAAATTATGTATAGTAAACTCATTTTCATCCTCTTTCTTTGTATCATCCTCCTATTTAGAAAGCACTTTAGCTTTCTTCATCACAATTTCAAGATCTTATTTTACCACTTTAAAAATAGCACAACATTACTCCTTTTAGATTTGCTACGCCAATAAACTCATTTTATTTTCCACATCTACTCTTTTTGTTTTTGATACATCCTCAAACCAGTCAACAATGCACTTAATTTAGGTTTAATCTACTCTCAATCCTTATTTCCAAAATTAAACTCCATCAAACTAACCATAACAAAGAAGCACATATGCACCACAAAAGGGATAACAAACCAAGATGGAAGGTCTACATTGGAAAGACTTTTCCATAATAGGAAGGAAATTTAAAGCATTTTCTATGGTAAGAAAAGAATTGAGAAGGCTCTCCAAAAGAGTTACATCATCTTTGGTAATGTATTTGCTTTCTAGTTCCTTTCCACTAATTTTTTGAAATTATCCATAATAAAGATGCTTTAGTTGGCCATATTAACTCTTTTTTATTTCTAACAAAGTAGTACGATGTTTTCAGCATACATATACCTTGTTAATCAAATAGTTGCACAATGGAGGTAACATGTTGTTCAATCAATAGGTATGACATGAAATGCTTCCACTTCTTCATTATTTAATCATTGCTTCAACTTTTTTATGTCACAAGCATAAGTCTCTTGATCATTTAGGTTGTATAATTTCACATCTAGATGTCCATTATTAATATTATCTTCAATAGTTGTTTGTGCAATAAAGATACCCACTTATCTCTCCTAAGTGCTCACTTTCCTTATAATCCCCTCAAATAAGACTTCATTTCCTTTCACTATGTTATCGCAAGCTTGAGAAGCTTCCCCTCCCCCAATTGTTCCTAACTTAAAGAAATCTCCTTCATTACTTAAG
Source organism: Lumnitzera racemosa (assembly GCA_024138005.1). NCBI lineage: Eukaryota > Viridiplantae > Streptophyta > Magnoliopsida > Myrtales > Combretaceae > Lumnitzera > Lumnitzera racemosa. The sequence goes on from JAMXBC010000007.1 coordinate 33,057,198, forward strand.
CCTATAGCATTAAGTTGTCTTAAGTCATACACTAACCTTGTAAGCCGAGCAAGATTGTAACTACAAATGTCTTTGAATCCCATCCTACCCTCTTCATTATGGTTTGAGAGATTCTCAACTCACCTAGTGAATTCTTCCTTCCCCTTTCCTCCATCTATACCAAAACTTCGTAATTAGAGCAATAACTTCACCATACTACTTAATAGGAAATGAAAGGTATGATATAAAATAAGTAAGGATGGATGAAGCTATTGATTTTATTAACGTTTATCATCCTAATGCAATCGATAAGCTTTATTCTCGTCCTTTCTACTTTTTCTTAATATTTTTTCTTTCATGAATGATAGGGCTTCATACTTAGATCTTCGCCAAAATGTAAGGAGATCTAAGTAAACTCTAGGACATCAAGTCACTCTTAAGCTCAAAAAATTACCTACTTCCACCTTCAAACTCTCTAATGTGTTATTGCTAAAGAAAACACTTGAATTGTTAATGATGACTTCTTAACTTTAGATAACATAATAATCCTAAATAATCTTAGTTGATTTAGTGATTTCAATAGCACTTACTTTTAGAAAAAACAAAAAATCTTTTGTAAGAGACAAATGTAAGAGCTCAGAACAAAGTTCTTAAACGATAATCCTTTCAGTTTGCCATCATTCATCTTTTTCATAGTACCTCTTGTTAAAATACCAGCCACTATATCCAAGTCTCATTTATGGCTTAATATTACTTTCTTACAATTGCATTGGACTTCACAATAGAGACATATATCATTACACATTTAATCTACTTCTCATCAAAGTCATATTTATGAAGCATATCTTTTAAAAAATCTCAATCAACCTTATTATAAACTTTATTTAAATCAACTTTTGAAGCATATCTTTTAAAAAAATTATCATGAATCATTCTTTATAACATGAACACACTTTAGTTTTTTGAAATGAACAAAACAGTGTCACTAACACCACTCGAACTTTAATCCAAAGTTCAATTTACTACCTAAAGTTTCAATTGTTAAATTTGATACCTAATTGAAACTTTTCATATCATTGTTATTACTCACTTAGTTTAATCATCAATAAAAATGAAACATGCATTTCATATTTGTACAATAAGTAGCAATGATGGCACAAAAAATTTTTAATTGGACATTAAATTTGACAAATTAAAAGTTCATATAATAAATTAAAATATCAACCACAATTCAGCTAAAATTTGTAATATCTTCTAAAAAATGAACTCCCCTAAGAATGGCTTTAACTTATCAACTAATATTTTTCTAAATAATTTTATACAAAAAAAAAAAATTGCTTAGAATGGTAGGTTGAAATTAGAACACATTTTAGGGATTTAGAAATAAGAACAAGATTAGAGCTATTAAGTTACATAGGAACATCTTGAGTTAAGGAAGTTTTAATTGCCTCTATGATTAATTTATGCACTACAACCTACAATTTTTTACAAAAATTCCCTAAAACTATTGGAAACAATTTTAGCCCACCAAACTAAAAGATTGCAAATTTCATTTCATAATTTTCAATCTTTCTACATAATACACCATTCATCTCATGACTAACTATTTCATTAATCCATTTTAAGTAATCTCCTTAATCATATCTCTCAATTTTATAAAACAACTTATCAAAGTGCATAACAATCCTAGAGCCTAGTAAAGTTGCCCTAAGATCATTATATTGTATGTACGCTCACAACATAATAATTACCTTAAAGGTAAAAAACAATAGATTATATTCTAAACCTAAGTCAAGGAATTTTCTACTCTAACTTCCATAGTTTTGAGATTTTAATCCTATAAAACCAAGTACTCTTTTTGTTTCCACTTTTACAATGTTATGCTAATACTTACTAAATCAATCCATCTTTTATTCTACCTCCTATCTTATAGACTTATCCCTATGATGAGTCAAGTGTATTTTCCAATGTGCCATCTATTATATTCTCTACACATCCATAGCTAAATTCCAATTAAGGTCAATAATAGTATTATTGGTCCTTTTTGTGTAATATATCTCTAATTCTTTATCTTATATTTATGGATTTCCTTTGGTGGTAGTAGTCATGTTGCTATCATAATTATTGATTTGATACTTCATATAGCTTAATGTAGGTATCAACAGAAATGAGTTTGGAAAGTCTTCACTTATCTCTATCTCGAACTCAAATGCGATGGTCAACGACTCGAATCAACTTTGATTTGACGCAACAAAAGTTAACACAATTCTTAATCAACAGACTTACAAGGATAACAACATAAACTTAGTACTTGACAAGATAGGACATAACATGATATTACCTAGATCGCCAACAAAGATAGAAGATTCAATAAAAGAGGGACTTGACAAATCATAGTTTTACCATTCTCTTCTCGTTTACCCATTGTATAAATGTGTATATGAAGGATTTTATATTATCTTAGTTATATCCTTTGTTTCAATCATTGATTTCCTTTCCTATTTGTAGTTGTTGGTTAAGATTCCTAGCTTAACCTTGGATTTCTCATTTTTGGGGTAGATACTTATTACTAGTGGCAGAGTGAATTATATAATTAATGAGAAGATTTCTTCATTACTACTATTGGCCTTCTCAATGTAGCTCTATTTTTCCTTATTAACATCATCGTACCAGGTATTTATGGTTGTAACATACTAGTTATATATTTGGTATTTTGGCATTTGATCCTTCGTAGTAATCCAAGACTATTATTTACACGTATCTCCTTTAAGACATCTTATGGTCGTATTAAGAATACAGATGAGTTAATATAGTGGTAGCACTATTTCTTAACTCGCTTGTAGGCTAACTTACTATTATATTTTACCTAGTAAGGATATTACATTAGGGCATTTTAGGTCTCAACCTTAATGTAATTTGTGGTAGCACAAGCAGTAGGTAAGTTAGAGAAAAAATTTCTTCCTATATTAGCTCTACAAGAGATAAGGGATAATATTCACTATTATTCTCTGTTATATTGAGTGTTCATTTTATAAAAGTCTTATTTGGAAATGTCATGCTTAGTTAAATAATTATCTATGATCAACAAATACAACAATATCCCCAATGTGCATGGATTGCTATGGATAGTACTTAATAGATGATTATACACAAAAAAGTAATTCATATTCCCCTCTTATGGCACAAACCATAAATACAATTATGATTTCAACAACCTCAACTAATTATACGTATAGAATTTAATTTTATAAACGTAGTTTCTTATACACAAGAGATACATAAAGAATATATATGGAGTAATGATATTACAATTATGATGATTTTCTTTGCATTTTTTGTTAACACCACATAATATAGCCTATCCTTAAGGTTTTTTTTATAAGTACATATGTATGCAAAAGCATTAGTATCACCTAAATAGTTATTACACATATAATTTGATTTAGTTAATATTTTAGTCCTTATGCAAACATTCACTCATATATTCAAGTTTATAAAATTATTAAAGTATGGATACACCTCGTTATAGAGTGCTTACTAATTAGTTATAAGATCGTACTTCTATAACTTCTTAATAGTTACATTTAAGAGAAATCTGATAGACATACATGACAAGTTTCTAATATTGTATAATCAATATTCCTAGGCTCTTGCATGCTATGACCTATGTATTTCTTATAATAACATTACAAAACCTCATTTATATTCATATAATAATATGGGTATTTAATTTATTACACATTTTGTTCTCAGTAGGGAATATATATGCATCTTTAACTTAGTCAATAATCAGTTTTACATCAACCCCTATCCCTTTTTAGTTACACTTTTGAATTTATGAAGTTTTATTGGTACAATACAAGTTTATCTTTAGTTACAAGGCACCATATAGCTCAACTCCATTATCAAATTCAATCTTGTTAGTCTTAATAACAAACTGCATTCTATTTTATGAAGTTAGACCAATAATACTATGACTTTAACCATATGTAAGGTCTAAACAAAGTCATACTATCAATGGGAAGGTATGTTGTTAGCTTATCACTAGTTACATTAATTTAAATTAATGAAATTCAATACCCTACATACTTTATTCTCAACTTAAGGAATCATTTAGAACTATCGTATAAAGACTAACCTCATTATTTTCAACTACTTGATCTTTAAGTTTACCTCATAATCCTTTACATAACCCTCCAAATTAGGTTCTGCTATACCCTCTAGTTAGGTCTTACTCTGCTTGCTATCTTGGACTTAATGAAATCTACACCTCACAATTCAACCGCAACCACACTCCATATTTTAATTACACCCTAGTCTTCACTAAGATACTTCCTAAGATCCTCTTTATCAATTACTATTAATCTCTCCTCAACTTCTAAATTCATAACTCCTTATAATTTTATAGGTAATGCTCTTAGTACAATAAGTAATTTACTATTAAGCCTGGGCTCCTTGAATCATACTTACTTACTAATCTTTACTTCTATCAAAAGTACAAACATGATAATCAATTATCTAAACTTAACAGTTACCTTCTATAAATGTGATATACTCATGAGCATAAAGTTTATGCTTACCAGGTGAGATCCACCACGACTTTATCAATTAGCTCCAATAACAACCTTCGAAATTACACTTTAGATTCTATAAGCTATTCCTTCATAGTCCATTCAAGGTTTAACCAACATATTATAAGTATTTCTCCATAATTCAATAAATAAATTTGATAAAAGCTAATCATGTTTTTCCATAGCTCAATATTGTTAATTATGCTTCCTACATTACTCTTATATATATAATAGACATAAACCTATAATCTAAATTTTTTACTATCTACTTATTGGTAAGACTCAATGTTTACCTATATTACTTAACCAATTTTATTTATGGAGCTTCAAAGTAAATTCTTAAGAATCCCTTCTTAAGTGAGTTGTTAAGAATAATGCTCTTATACTAACTCAAAAGTATCATGCCTTGAAAAGGTAAAGTCACAACAGTCCCTCCATGTGAATTATCTTAAGGTAGAAGCTGGCCTTACAACTAATACCACAAACTTAGTTCACATTAGGCATACTTGACTCAACTACTTTGAACCATTCAATTATGTACTTATTGGATATAAACATGTGGTGTATTTTTCTAAAATAACTGTTAAAATGAAATTGTAGTTTAATTTTCTAAAAAAGTATTTGAAAAATCCACAAGTTCATGCTACTTAATAAACATACTAGAAATCGAAAACTATTGGGCCACCTGAGGAGTCCTAAGTGGTTTTCTTAAAAAGTTACAAATGTCAACAACAAAAATAAGAATCTAACCAATTGTTCTAAATCCTCACTCCCTGACCTTGTTGGCTAAAGTTTGGAATTGGGTATTATTCTTGCAAATATGCTTTGAACCTACAAAACAAACTATAAGAAAATGATTAATAACTTGCTCAATAAGGGGAACAAAGATAAAAGCATGTATTCAGTACAAAAAAACTAAGGTTTCCAACTAAGTTAATTAGATACAATGCATGTACAAGTAAATGCTATTGCACGACATTATCTAGTCCATTGTGAAAGAGTTCAATATTTCACATATGAATCAAAACTAAACCAAAGCTTATTTAATAGAGAACACTCTCTACTATAGATTACCTTTAGACCACGGTTCCTAACCTTACCATGACCTCCTCTCCTGTTACTTGGTTTAACTAAGGGTAAAGAGAGGATTATTTCAACTATCCTCATCGAAAAGTCCGTGTTTAACCTGAATATCCTAATTGTTCTCCTAACGAGTTACAATACATGATAAGTTAGAAGTTAGGCCGAGTTGAAGTTAGTTTACTTTTGGGATGATCGACTAATTTCAAACAATTTAGTCAAAGTAAAAATCAGAAAACAAGCAATACATAAAGCACAAATCCACAATAGCATGGCATTATTCAAGCATGTACAGTGCATATGTATAGTCAACTAACTTACAACCACAATTAAATATATACTAAAGCCTTCAAGTATTCTAAATAATACTTTGAAATACAATGAAGCAATGATCCCACTTGCTTGAAACTCGATTGCTCACTAAACTTAGTTGCTGAACTTGTCCCTCTTAGAAAATCCTTATATGTTTATCCAACTAACTATTTTAATTACTATATAAGTTGTAAAATTCCATTAATTTATTCATCTTCTCAAGAATAAAGTTGATAGGAATTTATCTCATAGGTTATTTATACTTAAGTCTAGGAAGTTTATAGTTACTTCATAAGTGAATTTTACTTTTGGCACCTTTTGAACTACATTCTAAGTAAAGTCATCCTTGAAGCTTTTAGGTTAGGAAGCTTCTGAGTTACCCTTTAACTTCAACCAACTTTAAAGTTCTTAAAATTTACTCTCTAACATAATCTTTGAGATTGCCTTAATTATCGTTCTCCTTGGGAATTACCTCTGATTTAGTCTCTTAATACACACCTATTAAGATTTTTATCTAATAAACTCTTTGATTTATCCTCTAATTCCATCAGTACCTCATAATCTCACTAAATCTTCATTTTTCAACCTATAGTTCAATTTTTTTCCTTTCCATCAACCCTGCTCAAATGCAACACCAAATACTTATTCCCAATTGAAATTATCAATATCAAGTTATGTTTCGGTCTCTATACTACATAATTGTCGCAATTAGGCCATTTGACAAACTATTGTGAATTTTTTTTCTAATTCAAATTCAACCTATAATATTAGTATAAATTAGGTTCTAGTTATTCAAGATTTTAACAACTACTTATTTACTTTGTCACTTTTAGTAAAAGCTATATATACATTTTATTTAAAAAAAATACCAATTTCAACCTCAAAGACCAATTTAATCATGAAATCAACAACTCATGTCCATGGAATTTAATCCCAAACCAATTGTATACTAACTAAATGGTCCATAATTGATTTAAAATCAAGCTCCCTGTCAGTTTCCTAGAAAAAAAAAATCAACGAATTTCCTAAAACTCTAAGTTAATCACATACTTTAATTACAAAAATTATATAAGTTGTTATAGCAAAATTTTTACATAGCATTATATTAAATATCATAGAGAGTCCATAAATTATTATTATTATTATTATTATTATTATTATTATTATTATTATTATTATTATTATTATTATTATTATTATTATTATTATTATTATTATTATTATTATTATTATTATTATTATTAGGTAGGTAAACCTAAACAACAACATTTAGGGTTTTAAAATTTAAAAGTGAAATTTATCTAAGTAGCATAATTTGTTAAAGGTGACATATAAAATCATCAAGTTTCGTTAAAATGATATATATTTTTTAATGAATCTACATTCAAATTAACCTAGAATACATTTTTTTCTAAATCTTTCCTTTACATTTTAGTGTCTTTTTTTTATTTTGATTGAAAATCAAAGTCTAAAGTGGACTTACCAGCATACAGTTCTCCAATGACTGGCAATTATAGTAAGTGAGTATATTGAAGCTTTACTCTTTTTAATTTACCAATATACTACCCTCATATTGGCTAATCATGATGGTTTGCTCCATAAAATAGATTTTGATGGTGAAATGCTATTTTTATAAGGAAGGATTAATAGATTGTATTGCATGGAAATCTACCTTTCTAGTTTACTTCACCATCTTTTGTCTACAATGCTAGGGATGGGTCTTTCTCTCTTTTTTTTTTTTTTTACAATTTAACCCCATGTAATTATTCCATCCATGTCCTTAGGAGTTACCACATTGATTGTAGACAAAGCATCACCCAAAACTTCCTTTAATAATTATTTGTTAAACATCTACTAACATGGGCACATTGTCTATGTATGTATGTGTGTGTGTATATATATATATAGGTTTTTATATATTCAAGGTTTTATATTTCCATACTAAATATGTTTGATGTATATATGTATTCTTTGAATATTACTTCATGTTATCTTTCCACTTTATATTATTCAAATAATTTATCTCTCATAGCTTATTAATCATCTAAACTCGAATTTTAGGTTCCTATTATACAACGGGTAACATAAGTATGGCTAACTTTTTTAATTATATTATTATTTTATTATTCTACTTCCAAAATCAAAACTTATTAGATCACTTTGACTCATTGCCATGACTTTGTTGCAAAACCTAAACCTAATTATCGATTAAATCTTCAGTTATTTAAACATAATATACATGTATGGATTTATGTCTAGAGTTTACATTAGTTTATCATATAAATTTATATATATACGTACTTTATTTTCAAAATCTCATTATATAGCCAAACTCGCTATTTGAGTTACCAATAGTAAACTATCCTTTTACTTGCAGCTGTAGCCTTTTAGGTTCTATCTTAGCTAGTTGCTTAGAGGATATGGTCTCGTAAAGTGTACCACATAAGGAAGACAAATCTTAACCTAAGATACTCTTTAGATTCGTTGAAAGATACATTGGAGAGATTCTTGAGAACTTTCTTTAATTACTTGAGGAACCTAAATGAGCTTTTTAAGAGGTTGATTGAGCTTAACATCATAGTCCAAAGCTTAACACGACCGTTCATTATAAGAAAAATGTCATGAGAAGTAACCAGGGCTTAAATGAGCTGGAAACTACTCACCCTAGGTTCACAAGAAGGCTAATTCAAACATGAGAAGCTAGACCTATGGCTATGGTCCACGAAGATCGGCCTAAGTTTAAAAGGTTTATGTTCAAAATAATTTATCAATGATTTTTAAATCATCCATTTAATCTCATTTTTCTAATTATGGTATCCTTAATAGCCAAAATATAAAACACCCTAATATCATGCTTCATTTGGCTATAGGATCAAGTGGTTTGAAATGAAATGAGATTCAGGTATACACATTATCCTTCCAATCTTAATGTTTGGAACCAAAAAATGAGAAAACAAAAAGGAACCTATATTAGTAGTTGTTATATGTTTTGATTAATATGCCTTTTCTTTTCTATATTGAGTGGAAGGATGGATTATGTGATATATATTGAATGGAAGGATGGATTATGTGTTTTATATATATATAAAGCTATATTCAAACACATAGTATTTTTATATGTTGTACTTTATACCTTTTTGAGTAAATCTATAATCCTAATTTCCATTAGGATTGTGAATAATAAAATATGTGATTTATTATAATATTCTCTATAGTTATAAGGCAACTACTATGATGTCATGGGTGAGAGAAATTGAGAAGTAAAATGTTATATACAAACAATATGGAAATAAGGACATACGTTTGATGAGATATAATATATATGATACATGTGTGTATATATATATTATATATATTATTAGATGTTATATCTCCCCTAGAGAAACCTTTGTCGATCAATAACTGGTTTATTAACAAATAACAAAACTTCTTTTAACTTTTGTATTTTAATCAAAATGAAGTTAATTTTAATAGCTAGAATTGATTCTTTTATTATGCAAAAAATGAAAAAAGAAAAGAAAAAGGAAAAATTGCTGAAAGGGACAGGGGCTGTTATAGGTCATCTCGACAATTCTAGCATATTATTCTATTATTATTTATTTATCATATATCTGCTAAAAGTAAATACGCACTCTGCACAAGCAACAACAACTATAAAAATTTGGCCCGATGAAGCTTTCTATGACAATTCAGAATTCAAAAAACTTATTTTTTTCTTAATACATTTGGACAGGCCCAAGGGTGCCCATAAGGGCCCTCGCCCCCAGCCTCCATCTCCCTGCAGTTAAATAAAATAAAAGGCATTGAGCCGTGCCTTGCATCTAATATGAGAGCCCATTGCTGCAGTTGCGATAAAGGTAACTATAAATAGCATCGTTCGACTTTTGTCTTGTTATCAATTTATTCACACCAGTTGGTTTGTTTTTTTATTTTATTTTTTTCATCCAATTACGTATTGATTATTTCACTTCTTTCTCATAAAAATACGTGAGTATATTCTAATTTTCCTTTTTATTGATAAAAATAATTAACTTTCCACAATTGAACTTATTCAAAATCCAACTTTAAAATTGTAACTCTCTATGTTTATAACTTATTTTTAAAAATGTCACTGAACTACCTAATTTGTTGGGAATAAATAACTTTTTTTATTAATTCTCTCTCTCTCTCTGTTATTTTAAAGAGCATCAACTATAAATACTATGTAGCAACCGTAAATGATAAAACCATAAATTATGTCATTTTTTAATATTTTCGTCCGCATCACAAAATGCCAAAATATTATCACCACACCTAATTTTGGTATGAAACACATTAAAGTGCTCTAAAATTTTTAGTTAATTGGCAAATTCAAATCAAGAAAAAGGTAAAATTTGTAAAACAAAAATTCCCCATACGGTATATAAATTAAGACTTGTAAACTGTAGAAAAAACAGTAGTTGAATCTTAACTCGAGTCCGAGTGTTCTAACTATACAATAACTCGATAAGGCGAATGATAATAAAAGAATATGAAGTTTAATAAATCAAATATAACATCGATAACAAAACCTTTAGAATTTATCAAAATCCTAAATCGCTTACTAAAACCCTAAAACTAGTTTATACATCATTAATCGAAACCGAGCTCAAAATTGCTCGAGACCCTAAAATCATAAACGTAAATCTATAAAATAGTTAAATATTACACAATAGCAATAACATTATAATCGAATGTAATTTTCAACTAAATCGCCTGTTTGTACGACATTGTAATGAAATTACCATAATAACTTATAATTAACTTGTAAAAATTATAATTGTAACGGGTACCAGTTAAATTGATAAAATTTTACAGAATTTTGAAAACTAATCTACGAGGAAATTCGTTATAAGTTATATAATTCGAAAAATTACACATATTTGTTAATAAATTTCATTTTCCTTCTCTACTATTTTCAATTTATCTCATTTCCTTCTTCCCTTTCCCATTTCAAATTCTTTTCCTGCTTAGCAAAAGCAAATTCAACAAAATGAAAGCTAAAAGAAGCAGCCCACATGATGGATTATCTTGCCAGGTGTTGAGCATTTAATCAAACAAAACTCTTGCAATTAATATCAAAGATTTGGCGTAAAATCTAAGCTAATAAACAAGTAGAATAAAACGAAAAGAAAACAACATTCTGGACACATTTAGCAAATGAAACCGTAAGAAAAAAAAAAAAGAGAGGAAGAAAGAGAGAAGAAGGAAGAAAAAGAAGAAGGAAAGAAGAAGAAAAGAAAAGGAAGAAATTAAAAGACTAGGTAAGTGTTTTATTTGTAGATGTATATTATATATAGTATACATATGTCTAAAGATAGTATTTATAGAGTATTTTCTTATAAATATAATATTGTATATGTACACTAATACATGAATTAAATAGTGTATGTATGTATAAGATTAGATATGTATACATGTATGTACATAGGTATATTATACATGAGTGGATATGATATGTATATTTGTCGGAATACATATAATGAGTATTATGTATTTTATACTATAGTACACATGTATGATTTATACCGAAAATATATATATGTGGTTATTCTTGTATAATTATGTTAGTATATATATACATATATAATCGTATAGTATAGTACATATATACATATATTAATTTACTTCCATAAGTAGTAGTATGAGACACATAAATATATATATAATATAGGGTATAAGTATTATAGTATATGGTATATTATGTATGAAATGTATTGTATATATATATATATATATTTGTTTTATGATAAATGATAAATACTATATAAGCTTATGTATGTATTTATAGGTATGTATGCCAAATATATATATTTATATATATAGATAAATGAATATGTGTATAAGAGTATGTTTGAAATAAATACATATACATATATCATACATATAATATATATAGTGTATATATGTATATATAATACTGTAATTTACGATTTTACAATAACATAAACCATAAACTATATATTATAAGTATTAGACTATATATATATATAGATGTATAATTGTGAGGTAAAAAAAAAATAAAAAAATGAAATAAAGTAATAATAAATAAATAGGAAAATGAGAAAAATAGGAAAATATACCCAAAATAATAAAAATAAAAAATATATGATTTAAATAATTATTAACTTATAAATATGTTATGAAAAAGCGAAAATCAATATTTTATAATTTTAAAATTTAAATAATAATTTTTGTGATATTTTTGTATCACAATTTAAGTTACGAGTCACAACATCCAAAACGAACCTCGTTATGAGAAAATACGCTTGAAAACGATCAAAATGGACTATAAATTCATAACGATCCGAGCTAAAACGAAAAAGTTACACGCGATTCGATAAAAAGCTCGAATCGACAATTTCACGTAACTAAGCAAAATAACCTTACACATTATAACTTTAGTTAGTTTTAAATTCCCTATCTTACAAATTTTCCTTATTCTCAAGTGATCTCGATATCGACCCTGAGCTGCCCACCGACTATTACAATCCCTGAACTAGCCATGGCCGAGTGAGTTTTTCCTTATGATTCCATACTTGTTTGTGCTTGTAATTAGTGAATCTAAATTATGATTTATAAATGAATGTGTATGGGGTTGGGTTATGCTTGTGCATGATAATTGTTGTGAATTGTGAATCTACTTTAAAGTTCAATAAGATAATGTTTGATGTATAGTAGATTCAATAGATTGATTGTTTCTGACTTGGAATGATCACTAATTAAATATGACTTAACTTTTATTCGACTAGAAAAGTTAACTTGGATCATTCATGAATCATGCACTGCATGACTAATTCCGGGCAGTCACATTACACAGAGGTAGCGAGAGGCCATACTTGGGTTGATTATTGATTATTATTGATTTCGTATGGTGCACACGTACGATATGACCTTACCCTCGCCCGCGGGATGACTAGTCGTTGGAGGCGCCAACCGTCTGGCTATGGGTCAAGTCCAGAAGCCTTCGTTTAGGGGTGAGTAAGGGCTGGGTGAACCTACTCACAATCATATGTAGAACTCGTTTTGATAAAGCTGGTAATGGATGTACCATTACATTTTAAATACGAAACGCAGAGTTTCGTTATGAAATAAATTCTAATATGATACCCGGATCTAACTGTACCAATGAATCTCCAACCCTGACTTCGGAGGGCGTTAAATCTGAGTTACATACAGTACCTAGTCACCTGCATGTATTTGTTTGACATACTGCTTGTTCATGTATTCATTTGGTTGAACTTAACTGTGGTATAACTCGATTACTGTATGGTTGAGGGAAAATATCCCACTAAGCTAGTAAGCTTACACCCTCGTAGACTTCTCTTGCAGACCGACTTCTTTGTGGAGTCAGGCCGTCGTATACTCGAGGTTAGCTTTCTATACGGGATCAATGTGGGAGCTGTTTGAGGACAGAGAGTACTTTTGACTAAATATAGAGTTGAATATGTAATTTTTATATTAGTCTGACTTTAGACATGTTTCAAACGCTATATCTGTAAACTTTTATACACATAAATTATGTGTTATGTTTTCTATATTATTATTCGTCATGAAATGCTATTGCTTAAGCTTGTGCACTCTTGGTAGTTAGTAGTAGTTGTAGCCTTGTGTATCGTATTAAAGGGTCGTTGATTGTAAGGGAACTCAATCTACAATCCTTTGTACGGTATACGGCGACTGTCATGACTAGCCCCCTCGGATCGCGACAAGACCAGTACCCTTATCCTGATCAAGTTTTTGTTAATTTCAATATGGTTGACCTACACCTAGGTATCGGGCCGAATTGGCTCGAAATCGGCTCTGAATCGTCGATTCACAAGTTAATGACACAGTGAATCGTGATCGACCTGTAAACTGATGGTTCTAGACCTATTTACTAGGCTTAAAGGTTCAAGGATCGGTTTGAGACTATTGAACCATTTTTTTTTATTAATTTTCTTTCTTTAATACATTAATAATTTCTAATAATGTGATCTCTTTTTTTTTCAGTATACTAATTCATTAATAATTTCTAAATTTGTTTATTAATTTCTAACTTAATACGATTTCAACTTTTTTATTTTTTCCCTCAAATTTTATTTTTTTCTCATATTCATGTCTTTAATATTTGATAAATTTTACAAAAAAGACATACGAAATTAAATTTTCTATTTATTCTTAACACATAATTAACTTATGATTAGTCTTTTATCATTAGTTTGATAATATTATTTTTGAAAAAATTATTCTTCACCATCGTAAATAAAGTTTTGACATGTAATAACTTACTGAATATTATCAAATTATTTTTTTCAACTTAATGGTCTTTCTTTTCTTTTTTTCTTTCTCGCTCTTTTTTTTTAAGAGGATGAACCAGCTAAGTTGACCCTCTGATTCAATCGTAAGTCAGCCCGGCGGTTTACGACTCACCAATTCAGGCAATTCCATCATCTTAAACCACTTAAACCCTGAAAACTCGGTAATTTGGCCCACTTACTTTTGGATTAGGCCGATTCATGGTTCATCGGCCCTTACCTCTAGGCAAACCTATTAACAATGCTTACTGCTATTGTAAAATTTTTGGCTTGTAGGATATTCAAATTAAAAAGGTAATATAAACAAATAATTTAGGAAGGCATATAAGTTAGAAATTCCTAGTAAGCCGCATGGTATTTAAATTATACAATTCTCCCAAAGTGTATGTGTGTGCGTGCGTATATATATATATATATATAATATTAATTATTGTCTAAAATTCATGGTTGAAGGACCATGAATATTATTAACAAATGAATATTATTAATTATTGTCTAAAATACCTATCAGCTAAATAAAATTTATCTCCAAGTAAAGAATAAGCCAAAACAAAAATTCTACTGCATCTTCTAAATATTGGTTATATTCAATTAAATCTTCTCTGTTATTATCCTTTGTATTTTGAGACACTAAACGTTTAATCACAATCTAAAATATTTTCAACATTTAATAACCAAAAATATAATTCATGAAATCTTTCAAGAAATGTTATACAATCTATTAAATAATTATAAAATAATTCTATATCCTGTTTGTTTTCACGAAAAGAATTATAATCTACAGGCATATATTTTATAAAATTTGATTTTATTAATGATCAAGAATATTAATTACACTGAAAACAAGTCAAAGATAATTCTTATGAAAATCCTCTAGTCAAACTATAGCACTAAACAGATATTGTAATGCTTTGGCTTCTTCTTCCCAATTTTGTAGATTATATTGTTTAAACATCTACCGAACAAAACATTTTATTAGTACCAATCACTATTAATTATATTAGTATAATACCACTCAAGAAATTCTATTGTATTATCCAGATAATGAAAAATATGGATATCAATAATAACTTGTGATATAAATATGCATACAGAATTATCATTAGAACCACCACAAGCGGCAGTGCCAAGTCTAGTGGGGTTTTATGCAAATATGAGACCTTCAAAAGGCAGTAATACCAACCGATTATGGGGTTTTGATTTGTTGATAAGCAGATAAAATCTCGAGGAATTATACCCAAATTGATTGGAGATTCCCCACTTGAGATGTGAAGTAAGAGAAGAATTAATTAAACAGAAATTTTATTGATTGAAATTGATTTATACAAAATACAAGAGCATAAATGGATATTGAAATATTAAGAGGTAAAATTACTTTACCTCAAAAACAAAGAGAAGCAAACAATTATGCTTCAGGAAATATTTGAATGATTGTAAAAATTCAAAGAAGAAAATAAGTTGTGTAAGTGAGAGAGAGAGAGAGAGAAAGAAGGAGAGAGATGAGATGGAAGAGAGAATGGGAGAGATGGAAGAGAGAATGGGAGAGTTTTTTCGGATGCCTTCCCTAGTTCTCCGAGGTTCCATTTATAATGAAAGCATTGGATCCTGTAATAGTATTGTGGTAGACAGATTACTATAGAAATAGTAGAATTATGGCTGATAAGGTACTGTAGAAACAGTATTATTGTAGCAGATAGGATACTGTAGAAACAGTAGTATTGTGGCAAACAGGGTACTGTAAAAACAGTAGTATTGTGGCAGACAGGGTACTGAATGATTGAGATTAATAGTATTGTGCACTGTGGTACATGTGTAAAATACTATATTTCTACTTTACAGTGCATAAAGATATAATATTCATGGATCTCCTAAATCTATTCTATAGCAGTCATCTTCATTGGTATTTCCGCTATGGGAGATGTAGAATCCGAGTCTGAACTTGATTCTTATGCCGATTCATTAATATTTGCCAATGCCCTTTCCAAAATTTGTTTCATTTGTTCTGGAGAAGTTGCACTTGCGAGTGAAGAAATCAGAAATCCTCTATTATGATATTGTGGAGTCGCAATTCTGGATGGTGGATTTGAGGAATTAGTCTTGATCCAATTTAAAATTGAATCTTTTTCACACTTTATTCTACATTTTGAAGCTGTCCCACCATTTGACTTTATATATTATGATCAAATTGATTGTATTTGATATTTGATCTGGCTTGTAATCAAACCACCAGGCCATAACCCAAGATATTCCAATGTGAACAAAATATAACATCTCTTTTTAAAAATTTCTCTTATGAGATGCAGGATTGTAATTATTCATGAAGGCATTGAATCCATCTCTGGCATTTTCATAAATGATTTCAAAGGTTACACCAAATTGTTCCCACCAGTATGTAAACCAGTTAGGAAGATTTAAAGAAGAACAATTATAAAAAAAAATATTAACCAAGAATGTGATCTTTTTGGATTCATTTGATAAAACGCATTCCACCATGCCTACTTATAATCATAATAATTATAAGCGGCTCGATGACTTGGTTGTGCAAAAAATGGTTCTATATTGAGTTTTATTGGGGTGGTTAGATGAGTCCGCCATTCTTTTAAGTTGATTACTTTCAGTATTCTAGCTGTAGAATAGCTAATCATTCCTTCCTTTTCAAAATGTTCGAATTTTATTGATCTAATTTCAACCAAGATTTTTTCATAAAACTGGATTGTCTTCTAAGAATCATACGGTATATAGTAAAAGTCTTTTGTAAATATTTTTCTTGTAAATTCAAAGGGATCCTTTTCTAATAAGTCTTCTTCTACAGAGAAAACATATATAGAAAATAGGTTTTATGAAAAAAATTTGATCTTTGATTAGTAGATATTAACCTAGAAGGTACTGGAGTTGATATTTCAGTGAATTGAAAGTTCTGATTTTTCCTCTGACTTTTTATTGGTTGAGGAATTTCTGGTAACATTGAGACTTTATTTTATGATTGTAAGACTATTGAGATTGCCTTAAGCAAACCAAGAGTTGGTTCCATATCAGCCAATTTTGAAAGAACTTCATTGGATTGATTATTTGAAGACATTGGTTTTGAGGTCCTAGAAGAGGATTCCTCTTTGATTGTTAATGGGGTATTAGATGATTTACATACATCTAACCATGATTTAAGATTGGTTAATCCTTTATTGGGAGTTGAGGAGATTTTTTCTTTTCCTTTATCCTTCTCTTTCTTGGGAGATATTTTCCTGCAAAAATTCATGAGTAAGGAAATCAAAAAGGGAATTTAAAGATCCATTAATATGCTCTATTTCAAAATCAAATACAAAAAGAATAGATTGCCATCTGTCGAAAATTTGTTTTGATGCAATATTTTGTACATCTTTTAATAAAACATTTTTAGCTGCTTTACCATCAATTCCTAAAAGAAATTTTTGATTTAGCAAATCTCCTTAGAATTTAGAAATTGTTAAGACAATGGCTAAAATTTCTTTTTGGATTGTAGAATAATTAGATTGATAATTATTCCAATTTTTTTATACGAATTAAACAATATATTCCTTATTATTTTGTTTTTGCTTTAGAATTCCTCCGAATCCTAAATCAGAAGCATCGGTTTCTACTATTTTTGGTAGTGAGAGATTTGCAATGTGTAAACAAGGGATTTTTTTTATTCTTTGTTTGATTAGTTTTATTATATTTATATGTTCATTTGTCTATTGAGGTGGATTTTTCTTTTTGATATAATGGTTTACATATTATATTAAGATTTGAGAAAAAATCTGCAACATAATTTAAACTTCCTAAAAATCTTTGGAGTTGATTTTTGTCTTTGATTTTATTAGGAAATTTTTCAATAAATTCTATAGATCTTTGTATAGGAATTATTGTTCCATTGTGAATATTAAAACCTAAGAATCTAATTTTATTCTGGAAGAGACTAATCTTTCTTGGTGAAACTACTAAGCCATTATTTTTTATTACATTAATGAAGAGTTTTATATGTTTAAAGTGTTAGTCTATATTGGATGAAAATATTAAAACATCATCTATATATATTATTATGAAATTAGTATAATCATTAAAGATTTCATTCATTATCTTCTGAAATTCAGAAGGAGCATTTTTCAATCCGAATAGCATTACATTCTACTCGTATTGACTAAAAGGAACTATGAAGGCAGTTTTGTACTTATCACTTTCCTTGATCTGAGTTTGCCAAAATCCAGATTTCATATCAAATTTTGAAAATATTTTGGCATTATTTAAACTATTAAGTAAATCATTTTTATTGGGTATTAGATATCTTATTCACTTTAGAGCAGAATTAAAAGGTTTATAATTGATTACTAATCTCGGGACGCCTCTTTCTATTTCTGCATTTTTATTGACATAAAATGCAGAACAGCTCCATGGAGATCTACTTTTTCTGATTAATTTCTTATTAAGTAAGTCTTTTATTTCATTTTTACAATGATTTAAGACTTCATTATTCATTTATGATGGTCTAGCCTTTGTTGGAATATTTTTCTCATTAAAATCACTTTCATAGAGAAGATTTACAATATGTGATTTACAATTCCAAAATGCATTTGAAAGTGTAGAACAAATTAAATTTTTATTTCTGATTCTAATTGGGAAATTCTTAATCTTAAATTATTATTGTTAAGTTGATCTTCAATTTTTTTTTTTTAATTCAAGGTCATTTTTTAAATACATCAAATGATTTTCTTTACATTGTATTAAACAATTTAATTCATCATTCTTCAATTGATTTATATATTTGGTTTGTGGCTTTGTGATGAACTTAAACACAATTTCCTTTTTCAGATATTGTGTTTTAATTCCATCTTTGTCTACTTTAAACGGTTGAATTTAATTTATGAATGATGTTCCTAAAATAACATTTTTATTCAAGTTTTTTACTAGTATAAAAGAAGTTTTATAAGAAGCATTATCTTTTAATATTTCAACATTAGACAATTTATATTTGATCCTTAGTTTATTACCTGATGTAGAACTTAGAGATTGGCTAGTTTTCTCAAAATATTTTGTTAGGATCAAGCTTTCTCTAATGCAATTTAAATCTGCACCAGTGTCAAACAAAGTAAGTGTTTGTAGAACAAATTCATTATCAATTCTGATTGAAATATTTATTATCCATTTTCTTGTTGTTATTTGATCAAGATGCATTAAATAATCATCATTCCCATTTGGTGAGATTTCTTTTTCTTCATTCGAAGTCTCAGATTCATTTTCTTGGATTACTTTTTGGTTTAATTCAAGTATTTCTTTTTGAAATTTTATTTGCATTAGTTTTAATTCTTTTATTTCTTGTTTTTGAATGTTGATTTCATTTTGTAAATCACTAATTGTTATCAATTTCTTATTTTTTTCTTTTACCTCTTTTAAGGATTTCATTAAGGTTATATGGTAATTTTGGAGTAAGAACTGTATTGGTCTTAAAGTTATTAATATATTCAAAATTTTCATTGTCATTAAACATTTGATCAATTCTTTTAATAATTGCTTCTCCATTATTTGTTAACACATTAATTTCTTCTTTTTCCTCATCTAATGATGAAGTGGAGTCCATGTCATCAACATGGATTCCATTGTCATAATCATTTCCTAATGAAGAGGATTCATTTTCACAAAATATTTGTAGGACATTTTCCATTGTTTGTTCATCTAGGTTTAATTCATTAAGTCTATTGTTTATTTTACAAAAATTTGCCGTGTAACTAATTTTTTTACATTTATAACACCTTAGTTGTTTATATGATTTTCTTTTATATTTTTTATTTTCAGGTTTCTTTTCATTTTCCAATCTTTTAAATGTCCTTTTCTTAAAATTTCTTTGGGATTTTTTATTCGTACATTGAGGACAATTCAGAGAAGTATAAGAGGATTTTTTATTATGTTTTAATTTCTTATTTGCAAAAGAGGGATTATATATATATATCTATGCATATGTCTAGTTTTAAAAAAAAGTATAAACATATATTGTCACGGTTCTATAACCATCCAGTTTTATATGTTCTTTTTTTTTTTTCCCTTTTTGACAGTAATCCAGTTTTATTTGTACAAACACATATATTTTATAGAATCATTTTACAGTTCCGTCCGTACTTTTAAAAGGACTAATCCATCCCTCTATTCCTCTCTTAATTTTATATACATTAGATTTAAACTATTAAATTAATTGTATTTTCAATAATTTATATCTAATAAATATAAATTAAATATGGGATAGGAAGTTGTATCAGCCCGATCAAAAGGATGGATATAAACATATCTTTTATATGTTTTGATTTACGCCTTTGTTTTCTTTCATCTTGAATAAAAGGATGGATTATGTGTCTTATATATAAAGTTATAGTTAGATGTATACTATATCTATATACAATTCTTTATAATTTTTTCAATAAATCTATAATTGTAATTTCTATTACAATTTATAATAATAAATTATATGATTTACTATAACATTTATGCGGTATGAGATGTTGAATTCCTTCTCTCCCAACGCAAACGAAAGGAAATGTGTTATATAAAAACTATATGACCTGATTAATGAGTTGTAATAAAATAAATATATTACATGTACATATGTATATATATGTGTAATTATATGGTGTATCGCTTGTAGTGAAGCCTACGACTTGGTTTATTACTAGGTAAGGAACAATGCCATAATCAGTATTTGAATCTTGGATATTTTTTTCCAATTTCACATCACTTTTTTTTTTTTTTTTCAGTGCATGAAATTTTATGTTGAAGTAAAATTTATAGAAGTTGATGATATTTAATAACTTTAAACTTTAGGTATGTAATTCAATATAAGTAAAAAGTCAATTGTGTAGGAAATTTAGTAATTTCAAATTTTAGATATAAAATTGAAAAGAACTTATAAAGTGTAGGTAATGTTGACATTATCTCTTTCCGCATATTAATCATAATGGAGTTAATTTTTATTGCTGAAGTTTGTTAAATTTTTATTTCTTTTTAATAAAAAGCAAAATTGTTGGGATGGAAAGGAGCTAATATTGGTCATTCCTTAGGCCTTGGGCCTCCTAAGGAAAACTATATCGGTGTAGCCCAATGAAGCTTTCTAAGGCAATACAGTGGAGTGGGCCATTTCTGTCGACAAACTAGTTTTGGTCCAACAACCAGCACAGTATATTAACAAAAGAATTCAGCATTCAGAATTTTTGTAATTTTCTTGTACACCATTTCATGAAGATCATTTTTCACCATTTTTTTCCATGAGAATTTCACGAAGATATAATTTTAGGAGCACCAAATAAGATCCCAAAACTCTAAATCTAAATAAATAAATAAATATATATATTTATACCTTTTTTTTAATTTCCATAAGAGAAGTCAATACTAAATTTTAAGAGGAGCTAGTATATTGAAAAAGTTGATCACAACTAGGAATGCTACTAGGCTAGCTACAGTATAGTGTCCGTTCCACCCATCTCAACGACTATTTTATAGAGCATTAATCATACAAGTTTTCAAGGATGAGTTTCAAAACTTTATAGGTTTCGCATTAGATTTTGAGATTTAGAAAGATTTAACGAGAAACCTAAACTCAATAAAAATAAGTAAATAAAATATATTTAATGGTGACACACTATTGTGTATTGTATATAAAGTAAATAAAAATAATAATCAATAAAGATGATATTTTGAAAAGAAATCCTAATTACTCTTGACATTTTCTATCATTTCATCTCTACTCTCTTACACCCTATCACCTACCCACACAAGCACCTTAGTGAGCCCTCTAGCATAAATAAACTTATAAGGCAACTTTTGCCAATTATCAACACTGTAATGTTAGTTTATGGCTCACATTCACAAAGCATCATTGACTAATCTACCCTAACTTAGACTTAGGTAAGAGCTGATTCCAAACCGTGAATTGGTTTGGTGAGACAACGAATTGGCTTTACCCATAAGAGGTTAGGTGGAATTGCCCTCCAAACCATCAGGCTTTGAGGAACCAAGCGATTCAAAAGAGTGGAATCGCCTGAACCGGTGGGTCGATCCGATTGGTTCGCTTCCTTAAAAAAAATAAAAGAAAAATAAAAGAGAAAAGGGAGGCTACAAAATTGAAAAAAATAATTGAATAATATCCAGTAGATCACTATATATCAAAGTTATTTTATTTGCGATGGTGAAAAATAATTTTTGAAAAATAATATCATTAAACTAATAATAGATAAATAATCATAAATTCATTATGTATCAAAGATAGATGGAAAATTCAATTTCAATTAATATAAGTCCTTTTTATAAAATTTGTCAAATGTTAAGGATTTGAATATGAGGAAAAAATAAGATTTGAGAGGAAAAAAAACAAAAAATTTATAATCACATTAAGTCAGAAATTAATAAAAAAATAAAAATTATTAATGAATTAATACGCTTTAAAAAAGAGAGAGAAAATAAATTATATTATTAGAAATTATTAATCTATTTTAAAAAAGAAATTAATAAAAAATTAAATATTAAAAAAAGAAAGAGGTTTAAGGGCCAAATTAACTCGGAACTGCCCTCCTACGAACCAGTCACGGTTCAGCTATAAGCAAGCCCATAAATTGATGGTTTTAGGCTGAACGGGCCTGTTGCCCACCTCTACCCTAACTATATATTGTTGGGAGTCCAAACTTAGAATTTATCAACTCAATATCTATATAACACCTTGAATCTATTATAATACCTAATAGCATAATTTTGCTTGTAAACTATTTTGTACAATATTAACCCATCAACTTTGATATATAATACTAATGATCAAAAGATCGAAACTTGTAAGTCTAGCCTGGTAGAGTAATCTATCTATTTAAATATATATGAAAACATGAAGTGTGTGATCTTTCTTCAATGTCCACTTAAATTATATCACTTGGCTACATATCTATTATATCAATTAATAATATGATAACGGAACTGATGTTTACGCTTTTCCCTTGATTATATTTTTTATACAAAGAGCGAGTTCATAAAGAACCTATGTGGGTAGGTTATGGCTATACAGTAAATTCCTATTAGGTTTTGAAGTGGATTTTAGAAAACCTTACAACATAAAGAGTTAGGTTCATGTTTATAAAACTCATTTTAAACTTACCTTAATAGGATCATTTAGACTCTTAAGAAATGTATGAAAACATCCATTAATATCTAGTTGCATTGAAGTTAAGCTTTTAATAGAAAAATATATGAAAAAATGAATTTTATAGATGTACAAATAGGCAATCACAGATTGGTTTGTCTAACTTGTAAAATAGCAAATCAAAGTTACAAGTTTCGATTCATTTTAAAAGCAAATTGTTTGGTTGCCCTACTTAATCTATGGGTTAAAGTAAGCTAACTTGCTACCTTGCTAGTAAGTTAACGAACTTACATACATGCAAAAATAAGAGAAAGGAAAAAAAAAAGCTTTAGGTTATTTTTAAGCATAATTCTCAACTAAAGTAAAGAAAATAAAAATTTCTTATTCCAAATCCAGATTTACCTTCGTAATCCAATCTAGTTTGGCTTTACTACTCTATAAAACCGATTTAAGTCACCCATTTAAGTCTTATCGACAATAACTTTGATTCAACCAATTAATCCGGCTAATCCAATCTAGTTCCTATAAGAATCTACCAAGTTAAAATTATATTATTTTATTATATATTTTTTAGAAAATACATCAGTTTACTAAAAAAGTAAATGTAAATTGAGGAAAAATAAAAAATAAACCATAAAAAACTTTCAACTTTTAATTTTTAAGGATATAGGTAATTTTTATTACTTTAGATACAAATACAAATTATATTATAATATTTATTTTATCTCGATTTAATCCCGATTTACTCTCTTTATTCTTAACCCCTTCTCATTCTTGGATCGATCTTTCAATCTAAGTTTGACAACATTGTTAATAAGATTGTCTTTCTTTTTTTTTTTTTTTGGTTCCCCAATATGTAAATACTTTTTTGTAAGATTTTAATTGAAATTTTTTAGTAAATCTTTATTTTACAATATAATTTTTTTATTAAAAATATCTTAATGAGTTGATGGATTAGCTGCTTGACACAACAACTTGTATATATAAGTTAAAAAAAAAGTTTAATTTGCTTTTCTCCATAGGTTAAATGGACCATTCATCCATGATCTACTTAATAAGTGAGCTAAAATATTAGACTTAAACCACTAATCATATATATATATAGTATATCTATATCATAGAGTTAACACGATGAATTTGATAAAATCACTTCTAATAGAATTGTCTAGTTTTTCTCTTATATATAAATACTTTTTTTTTGTAAAATTTTAATTAAAATTTTGCTATAGATTTTTATTTTATAATATTAAATTTTATTAGAAAACAGTTTTAACAAGTTGATAAATTAATCTATTTAACTTATCAAATTATATATATGAATTAAATATCATGGATTTTTGGGCTAACCCCAATAATCCACTAACTCTAAGAAGATAACTCTAATGTGATAGATGGAATCTTAAATTTTAGCTCACTTATTAGATGGGTGATGATGGGCTGCTATAGAGCAAAGCCCGTTAAAATGGGTTTGCACCATCCAGGATTAATAATTGCCAAAAAGTAATAAAATACGTAAACGACGTACAAAAAGACACCACAAGTTATCCAAACGAGGAAACGAACTCATAAAAGATTGTTCCATCATATTTCACTAACTTGCTCCAACAATTTAAATATTGGTTTCAATACAAAATAAATCTTCGACTTATTGTCCCACACTATAGGGAAAAAAGGCCCCGTTAGTGATTAGTGGTGTCCTCAAAATCATTTAGTAATTCACGATTTTGGGATCCAGGAGGATCCTTTCTGCTTGATTCAGGGCATGTATGCTCTCTATTAAAAACCATCTAGCACTATAGAAATTAAATCAAATGTTGCATAAAGAGATTTTCGGATGCCACTTAGATGTCATTTTTAACAACACTACGTAAAAAGAATGAATGGCTGATATAGTTTTTTTTTTTTTTTGGGTGTGTGTGTGTTTGTTTCGTACACGTTTAATCTCGTTATTTTTAAAATTGAATATCCAAATTTCCAAATTCTCAAGATTCAAGAGCAAATTTTTGAAGATTTAAGAGTATAAACTCTTAATTTTAAAAATAAATGAAGAAAATATAGAAGGATTTACTTATTAAATTACTTGCTTACATACAATTAGATTTAAAAAAAAAAAAAGGAAAAACCCATGATTTACGCATAAAGACGTCAGATTTTAGGGCTCGAAGACCGAAAAGATGCTAGCATTAATTGCCGTCCAGTAAACACAACGGATGAAGGCTCAATAACCCAAAAAATGCGACCATTAATGAGAATACCACTAGCCTATGAACATGCAATGCACTAGCCACCAGAGAAACAGCTGCCATTACCGGACATCCTCATTTAATTATCATTCCGATTTGGGAACATACCCTTGTTAATTTTTACCCTAGAACATGCCGATCGACTCAGATATGTCATAATTATTAATCATATTTAAATACATAAAAATATGATAATAGTTTTTACTATGTGTTTGAACATAATTATTAATTATATACCGTATATAAGTATATGATGTTTATTACCCGTGGAAACCTTTCTCAAGAAAACACACGTATTTGTGGTTGGTGGTGCACCACAACTTTCCCATTTATACCATCCCTTGTTGAGTGTAATATTGCTTTCAAAATCAGAGCAGTGTGCAGTAAAAGCAACATTCCAACAGAGACCCACATGTCATTAGGTTTTCTCTTATTTGTTTTGGTTCATGTTCTCTCTTGCAGACCTTGACAGTTTTCTACCATTTTTCACTCATTCCATTGTGTCTTTCTTATTATCATTTCAGAATTAGTATTTAGGCTGCACCAATTGCATCCCTTTCCTCTGAAATTGACTTATCAGCCAACTTTTTGTTCTATGGTGGCCCCTCAATTTCAAAATTCTTATTTGGCATTAAGGGAGCCTTTTTATCCAAAGGAACCAAAAAAGGCAATCTGTTCTTTGCATGTGATTTTTAAAAAGTGGCAATTTTGAATTTAAGTGGAAAATACTATCTTGCTGTGAATTGCATGATTTTAGGTTTTAAGATTTTTTTTTTTTCTAGGGTAATAACTATGGTAGAGAATGAACTCGAGTACATGGACCGAAAACCAATTGTCCGAAAAGTAATCTGACTAATGTATCAAAACGTGGGGCGTTGACACCGATAAAAATATATGATCATTCCTTTTTGGCTTAACAAAATGCAGCATTCCTTGCTTTAATCGGTGGATTTTCAAATTCAGAATACATTCCGGATGAATCATTGGTCAATACATCAATTTTTATAAATGTATCCCCTGTACCTACCAAGATTTATTTCTTTTCCGGAAAAGTACAAATTTGATCATCAACGGCATTACTTTTTTCCTTTTTTAATTTCTGGATCTACACCTTTTAATTCTTTTATATTCCTAAACGTTTCCAAATGAGATCTTTTATTAACTGTAGGGCTAGCAATAGGAGATATAGACATGATACGATTTACATGAGTTATAGTATGAAAAAATTTAGTATAAGACATAAATGGATCAAACTCATTTAGATACAATTAAATTTATGTCTAGGTTCAAGTTCGGGTTTTACACACCATATTTGTTTATAGACCTATTTAACCGTAAATCCATTACATTTAACTTTAAATTTTTTCATCTAATGAGAGTACAAAAAAGATAGTAAAATACTACACTAAAAGATTAAAAAATAATGAGCAAGTCTTTTCTTACTTTTAACTTAGACAAACCTAGGTTTTTAATTTTCATTATTCATATTTCCAATAGCTCTTTATTGCAACTTCTTTTTTTCCTCTTCATCTCAACTTTTTGATTTCAGATATTAGTACAAGGAGATTCTCTTCGTTAACTTCAAACGTAAGTCTTTTGACTTTTGGTTTGATTTTTTTTTTATTTTTCCTTTTCTTTTAATTTTTATTTTGTCTCTTCTTCCTTTGATATTTTTTTATGGTAAGAATGCAAATTATTTATTTAGGACTAGGACCTTCGTGACAAATCACTTTAATAGGTATTACTGAGGGAAGTGTGGGTTAACAAATGGCTAGTGACCATTAGGATTTTTATGAAGTGTTAGATTTTTATTATGAAGTTTTGTTTTGATTTAAAATGCTTTCATAATCAACACATTCAATTAATAAATAAAAAACCAAGCAAAACAAATACCTTTTTTAGCATTGCCATCCTCTACTAAAAATGCCACAATACTAGGATTATTTGTATTGTAGGAAACATTACAAATGCTAAGATGGATGAAAGTAATGCTCCTAAATTTTTTTTAAGAAATTACACTTATCTCATCCTAAATTATTAAATTACTAATGTGAGATCCATATTAATGAACATCTAGAGTAAAAATGATAAAGATAAAATGTTAAGATTAAAGTTAAAAAATTTGAAGAAACATACGTTTTTACAATCTAATTTGACCCTATTTAAGTTCGAATTCATAAATTAGATTATGTATTAATTGATCTACCCATATTAAAATAGGAATAATGAAAAAAAAAATAGTTGGTAAATCATATGAAAGAGGAAAATAAGTATAATTGTTTAAAACATATATAAATAGTGCTTATGTCATTGTCACCTCACCCATTAATATGATAGAAAAGAAATTTAATTGATTTTTTTTTTTACTTTTTGGAAGTTTGCTTAATTTTTCAATCATTATCTAGTTTGTTTTCATCACACGATGTTATTAGGCTTTGTTATATAATTCATAACGAATTTTTTTTGTTATAGAAGAAAAAACTACATTAAATATGACAAAACTCAAATATAAATTGAATAATAATGGACATATGTTCATTTGTCTTTAGTTTTAGATGATAAATGTCAAAAAACACATGCACTCTATAATTCAATTCATATAGTGAATGTTAGAAAATACGTATGCTCCATTAAAATCTTCTATATATTTTTGGAATCTATATAATTTTTTTATCAAAATTGTAGAAATATACATATAAGTTTAGTATGAAGTTAGGATGAAATACAGGAAGGTTGGCTATTGAAAAGGTAAATAATAATATTTTTCGATTTATTCATAAATTTTTAAGTAATGTACAAGTCCAACTCGGATACGAGACACATTTATTAAACAGATTGAGTTATGGGTTTAAGTTTTCTTACGTGATTAATAAATGTGTTGTATTACAAGTTAAGATTTTTTAGACACAAGACCTATTTAGATACGGATACGAAATATGATACAACAATACGAATTACTAGCCCTAATTAAAGGTGTTGAGTTTACCATCCATAAATGGCACATGGTTCTATTTCATTTGTCGACATAATTAAATTAATTAAATAAGGTGATAACATTAATTATTTAAGTAAACTATTAAAGAAATATAAAACATTAATAAAAAATTTGAAAATAAAAAAAAATAAAAGTTTGTAAATTTAAATAATTAAAGGAATTAATTTTTTTTTTTTTGGGCCGACTATCATATTTTAACTTTTGAGAGAAATCAAACTAGGTCTATCTCATTATTTATTCCACTAAACTATAATAGTTTTATTAAGTTAGTTAAAAAAATCTTAAATAATTAAAATATCTTTAGATAATGCAAAATAAATTGAGTAGCTAGAATAACCAATATATAAGTAGGTCACGACCAACTCACAAAATGGAGGTTAGCCACCTACTACTCTTTGAGGGCCATGCAACCCTCTTTGTGAGTAATTACCTTCACTTTTTTATTTTTAAGAAACAAAAAAACAAAAGGAAAACCTAATCGTGTTACATAACTCATCTGTAACACAATGAGTTTTTCTTTTTTCTTTCTTTCCTTTCATTTAAATAAAATACTTGGTAGGCTATTGGGGTTTGCATAACCATTTAGGGTAGTAGGCATCTAACCTTACTGATAGTTAGTCGAGTGACTTGCTTTTTGAGTGGGTCATGACCCACTTACTTATAGAGCATTTGTAGTTGTTCTAACCACTTAAGAGTAGGGCGTAGTTGATGGCCCCTATTGGGGGGTCACATGACTTTACTTAGGTGGCTATTAACTACCTCAATTGTTTGGAACTTTTATTTTTTGTAGTTTCTCCTAATTTTAATGATTTTTAAATTATTTCCTTAAATATTCAATTATTTAAGATTTTTCTAATTACCTTAATTATTTAATTTGAAATATTTTTTTTATTTCTTTAATTCTTTGTGTTTATTTATATTTATTTAATAATTTACTTAAAATATATATTATTATCATATTTAGTTAAATTAATTATTTAGTCCAATCATATCGCTCTACATGCAATACATAGGTACAAACCTTAATGCAATCAACAAAAAGATTCATTTGCATTTGCATATATTTTGGACTTGAATGCAAAAAAATAAAAGGTTTAGAATTGAAATAAAAAAATAGTCAAATGTTGAGAACTAAATTTGTATTTTCCCCTTTTTTATATATATACTAATTAAAGTAATAATACTATTTATCAATCACCTTTTTTTTTTCCTAAATCAATCGCTTATATAAGAGCACAATTTGTCTAGCACAGTAAAGGCTATCAAGTATTACATAAAAAAAAGGGGAGGGTGGGGGTGGGGTAACACTACTGTAGGGGTTACAAAGATAAAGAAAATAAAAAGAATAAAGAAACCTTTACACAGCCTTGCAAAAATTTGCTAATGACTCTATACATTGTTCAGTTTTAATAGAGTTGTGCAAATGACCAATTAGACATGCAAATGCAACTTGGCTTATGATGGGCTAGTTTACTTTGACCCATATAATAAACAAAATATTTTAATAGGCTAACTAGCCAACCCAACTCATTTAAGGGATTGATGGATTAAATGAGTCAATAATCAACTAACCAAAAAATAGACATGTTTGATTAAGTAACTTAACATAATACATAATTTATATTATTTATACAAAAATATTCAATTATGTAACTACCACATAATTTAAGACAATTTGATGAAATATTAGTTAATGAGTTTATGGTGGTTGATATATGAGTTGACTCATTCTATTACGTTGAAAAATAAGGATTATTAAGTAAAGCGGGCCAACTTAGCTAGTAACATACAAGTTCACCTTTACCCACTAATTAGTTGAGCTAGGCGATAAAAATCATTTGTTAAATGGTTTTGACACTTTTTTGGAGTCTTAAAAAAGCTAATCGTTGCATCCCAACACAACACAAAATCCCCCATCATATAAGTAAATCTGTTAAATATAAGTTCAATTTTAACAAAATAACACTTCATTATATACTTGGCGCTTAAAAGAGTTTGGCTATAATATTTTAGTTATAAATATTTGCATGATTTACAAACTTCAAAAACTTAAATACTAAACAATAGTTAAACTTTTAGGTCTTTATTATACTTGTTTAATGATACTTCAACTTTCGAAATAGCTGACTCTATCTAGTGTTCTCCAAAAGTCTACCACTATTGCTGGTGACACCCCAAAGAGTTGCATCATAATCTAAAGATAAGAGAAAACTTATCCCTTAACTACTATTGAGCTAAATGAGAGTGGAAAACAAGCGTAATATACCAAAGCACATAAACATAAAAACTTAAGTTTCATCTTTAATTAATACCTAAGCAACAAATAACTTAATCCAAATTGTACACCATGCTAATGCACGTAATATGTATCGGTATCAATATCCTAGCCTCTCATCTGGCTTGGTCGACTACAAATCCAGGCATCTAGAAAATATATCCGAGAATATAGCAAAACATCTTAACCTAACAAAACATCCTAGCCTAGCAAAAACCCACGAAGCATTGTTAAAGTTTTAGTTAATGCAAAACTAGATGCACAAAACTCAGCTTTGTATACTTATCCTGGCAAAACCATAAGTTTTAAGAAAATTGACTCATAGGTTCTCTTCGTGCCATGCTGTGAATGCATCAACCAATTCTCAATCAACATCAAGTATATCAACAAGGCTTATCATATTCTTTCTATCTTTGCATTATGTTTTGAATTTGCTTCTAAAATAGCTTATGACTCATTATAGCATAAATCATCATATGTTTTACTTACAATTAATTCTAAAGTTCATTACATAAAACATTACCAACATTATACAAAACACAGCAACACCAAGTACCACCATTGAAAATTTAGGCAATATTCAAACAATCACTCCATTCACTAACTAAAACATTCACAATTCACCAAGTGTGAGTCATGTTCTTTACACAACAATTCTAAGCATCATTCAGTCAAATACCCCAATCATGTGCAAAGACAATCAAATTTAAATCTATACGTTACACACACCATTTCACTAACCTGGCTATTGGTACGATCCCAATTCACTTGTTAGTAGGAACTTCTTCCTCCTCGACTTCACCTAATAAGAGGAAATACTTCTACAGTTAATTACAAGTCATGACTGTATATATATATACATATATATATATACATATATATATATATACACACACATACACACACGCACACACATATATATATATATATTAGTTAAATACTTGCTTGTTGGTTCTTAATTTATCGTAAGTTGGTTCTACTTTATCCTTTGAGTTTGGTTCTGAGGAACTCTATAGTAACTTTATTTACTTGAAAATCCTTTAATACAACATCTGAGTTTTTCCAGTTTAAGACCCCTACTAAATTATCCTTTGAGCTACCTTCTGATTTCATTATTCCTAGAGTTTTTTAAGAAAACAACCTCTGACCAAGCTTCTGAATCCCCTGTTTTCACTTTTAACTCATAAATTGCCTCTAATCTATTTTCTGAGTATCATTATAATGGAAAAATTTATTCCCAAAACCTCTGAGCTATCCTTTACCTTCAACCAATGTCATAAAATTTTATTGATTCACTCATTTTTCTTTCAGGTTATAATTATAGGATCAATTTAATATAGTAAGAAAAACTCCAAACAACCTTCCTTAACTTCATTAGTTCTCAAACTCTTATGCATTACATCGGCAATTTACAAATTTTACCCTTAATCAAATATGGAGCAAAATATGTATAAACAATTGGAAATATATATTACTTAGTATTTGTACTTCACGAAATCCATGAAATACACATTATATTTAGAAAATTGTAATGATCATTTTCTAATCTAGAAAAATACTAAAATCGCATATTATATTATATACTCCATAATACGTATCAAGCTGTATTTCTTCAATAAGTGACTAAAATTAAGGAAATATTTATACTTAACTTTAAATTCAAAATTTTATACATATCTCAGCACTACTAATCACTAGAAATTGGATTAAATTAATTTTACACACAAAATACCTTAAAATCTCCTTATTTTCTAGAATCAGCAAAACTACTAACAAATATCAAATAAATTACCATAATTAGTGGCCATAATATTTTTCAAAAATTCTTGTTACCATAATTTAGCATATATTACAGGAGTGTTATATAAAATTTTTCATCTCAAAACAACATCATTTAATATTTTATAAAAATTAATCAAAATTCGTAATAACAAGGCACATTCTAAAGGAAGTATCCTAAATCGATATAATTTCAAAGAAAAATAAAATTACCAAATGAAAGTACATGTAAAATAACCTAGGGAAACTAAATTTCATAATTTTCTAAGCTTATTTGATATTTTTAAAAAATAAATCAAAATTAAATGGGAAATTGAACAATCATTAGTTCATGGTGCTCCGGCCACCATGGTGTGTTTGCTCACATTTTCTACACCCCAAAAGCTTAAGTCTAAAGCCCCACAATGTTAGGTTATGTGTAGTTGTTGGAACCCTTAACCTTTGTTTTTACTTTGAATTTTCCTTATTTTTGTTTTGATTTCGTAAGGTAGATTTCCTGAGTAATTTAGGTGACCAAAATGATCAAAAATAAAATTTGGATCCTTTTGTATAATGCCCGAGTCGATGGAGTGGGGAAAATGAATTACAAGTATCAATTTATAGATTATTTGGTGTCATTCTACTTGATTTGTATCATTTGCCTTATTCAACTCACAATTCTAATTATCCCTATTGTATATGAGATATGTTAGGCCTCAATCCTTAAAATCCAAGTATTTTATAATTCTCTATAATTTTAAGTAGTTAAATACAATTTTTAATAATTATTTGGTATATTTCATAATATATTTATGTATTTGTTATATAACATATATACTATATGATTATATATTCATGTTATATGTCATTTGACCCATAAATATTATTTTTATAATTTAAATAATTAATCTTTAACGGCTCGTTACGTTTCAGGACTTAAACGTTAAGCTCTCAATAATTAACAAATGTACTCGGTAAATATATGTTTTATTGAAATTATGTATTATATAACACCATTTTGAGAAATTGATCCTTCTATTATTCTTTATCTAACTTTTATGACCCTATATTAAAATTTGGCTCAATTTGAATAAAATTATCTGAAAGCCTTAAATCATTCTGAATGCTCTAAAAATCCTAACTCGGATTTGTTAGTTTAGAAACTAAGGTATTTAACCAACTAGGATCTTACACTAACCCATTGAGTAAGAACCATTTGCACAAGTCTATGTGAATATAATTGTTTTTCATTGAGAAAATTTAAATATCCCTAACAGTATTTGGACTATAATTTAGTGACTAAAACATTATGCTCCAACAAAGAAAATCTCTCAACTCTAATCTTACTAGTCTTACCCTCTTTCTCCAAATCTTTACCTAATATATGTTCTATTACAATCCTTTATGTGCTACC
Organism: Lumnitzera racemosa; assembly: GCA_024138005.1. Classification (NCBI taxonomy): domain Eukaryota; kingdom Viridiplantae; phylum Streptophyta; class Magnoliopsida; order Myrtales; family Combretaceae; genus Lumnitzera; species Lumnitzera racemosa. The sequence goes on from JAMXBC010000007.1 coordinate 33,091,258, forward strand.
ATTAATGTAAATCTATTACATGTTACTATGGTGTCCTAAAACCAATTTTATATTGTTACCAGAGAGAAAAGAATCACATAGAAAACTTAGAAATTCAGAGATTACATCACATATTAACATATGCAATAATAGATTAGGGGAAGATTTTTAAAAATATGAACAAATAATAGTAGATTGCTTACAAAGTGTAGTACTTGTAAAGATCTAGATTTTATACACATTTAGCAGTTGTAACTAAAGGGAAGGTTGTTACAAACCAACAAATCTATAAATACAAAACAAAATAAAAAGAAAGAGATCAACTTCACCATAAAGATTAGTCTCAATTAGGAGTCTGGGTCACTTAAAGCAGCCCTCATCATCTTCTCTATCACACTTGTGTTTCACCTTACAAGAATTAACCAATAAACCTATTAGTACTACAAACCCTAACCCTAAATCTAAAATATACTAAACATAGAGAGAGAGAAAGAGAGAGAGAGAGAAGTACTTACACGTTAAAAAGGACAGTGTCTAGAATCTATCTATAAGTGAGGGCTTTGGCTAGTTAGTGTGCAGGCCTTGGGCTTGAGTTTTTAATATCAGGCCTAACACTTTGGTACTCTTGTCTCCTTGATCATGATGCCTAAATTGAGATCTTTTACAACTAGTGTAGACATGGAAGCAATTAAAGCTATGTTTTTAACAATGCAGCAAAGCTAATAAGGGTTTGAAATCATATTATTAACAATGACTTGTCACGCCCCGAAGCGGTAGAGTCGTAACAGCCCCGCCGTGTAAACCACCCTAAGATAGAAGTTGGCCTTACAACCGCTATCTTAGACCTGATCTACACAAGGCGTCAATGACTAACCCGTTCGAAGTAAATAGTTTGTAATTTCAATAAATCATTCATCTAAGAAAGTGAGGGAATATATATATATTCACTATAATTTAGTGATTACAATTATCGTTTGCAATATTTCTCCGAAATATATTTCCTAGTTATTACATTATTAAAAAAAATGATAAGTTCTAAAGTAAAAGCTTAAACCTTAAAAATATATGTTCGTTCTTCAATATTTTTCCTTACTCCCCAGGATCCAACAGTTGCTAGCTTCAGAGTAGTTGTGACTGTTTCTTAGCCAGCACCTGCACGATGTCTATAGGGATGTGAGCAACCACAGCTCAGTAAGTTAGGACGGAGGACTTAAAACTATATCATACACATAACAAGGTTTTCAATCACTTATTAAGTGCAATGTATGTGCAAGCAAATGCCATCGCACGACGTTGTCCGGCCCGTCGTGAGATTAGAGAAATTGTGCCCTCTCTAATCCGGGTTGAGGAGTTGCCGTTAATATAACAACTCACGACCAAACCCAGGCTTGTGTAATGGAGATCTTGCTCCTCCTGCGACTACCTTCGAACTACTGTCTTCACCCTTGCCGCGACCTCCTCTCCTGTCACTTAGTTCGACTAAGGATGAAGAAGGGACCATTTTGCAATCCTGCGCTATCCCTTTCGAAGGGGTCAGTATTTGGCCGGAGAAACCTAAGTTCCCCTAACGGGTTGCCATGCATATCCGATTATGATTACTGGTCGGATATTTGATTAAGTCCAGTTAAGGGTAATCAATCCTTTCATACAAATCATATAATATGTGCCAGAGCAACAAACATGATCATAGCATCACCCATAATCAAACACATGCACACATTCAACTATCTAACAAGCACAACCAAGCATAATCTTAAGCCTCCAAAATACAGTATCGTATTAATCCCAACTTACCTCGACTCCTTACTCATTCACTCGAGGTCCGATTTGATCAGGTCATCGCCGATCATCCCTATAACACAAACGTGGTTTCAGCTTTTCATATAACTATTATAGGTTCATTTATCCTATAACACTTATTATTATGTTTTGTTTAGAGTTTAATATGCCTAATTATCTAGGTCTTATGTCTTTTACAATTATTTAGGTTTGGGGTTAGGTTTGGGTTCGGTTTTCGCATCGATTTCTAAATTAGGTTCTAGTTCGATTTCTAAGTAGTGTTTTATACTCTAACCCTAGAAATTCATTTCAACCCATAATGTGAAATTAATCACATTATTTCCCGATCTCCTAAATATTATCATTACCCCTAGTCAGTATTTTATTTCACCCGGTACACTTATATCCTTATTAGTGTACCGAATTCACTCCTAATGTGAGAAATTTTTACATTTTTTATATAATTACATAAATTCAAATTTCCTATCAGATTTATTGTACATTTTTATTATTATCACAATATCAATTTTTATTATAATATTTCCTATTTATTATATTTCCAATAATTACCTATTATGTATTATTACCTTTTATGTATATATTACACTTCTAATATTTATATCACTCTAATTGTCATCTCTAAACATCAATTATCATTTCAAAATGTCTAAATTCATCCTAAATTAGATTTTACTCCTAATTACCCTAATTTACAAAATTAACTTAAAATGTACTATTTTTCCATATTACTTATTTACTACATAATTAACCTAATAATTACATCTAACACCCTAAATGCTACAAGTATCATTCTCCATTAGATTTCAACATCCATAAACATCTACTTATTCACTAAGTCAGTAATTAATAATTTAATTACTTAATTAACTCCAAATTACCCAATTTTTCCATCATTTTAGGGCTAAAAATTAACTTAAAAATTTTGAAAATTAATTTTAAAAAAATGGCTTCATAGAACTATTCTATATCACATGAGAATCCTATAGAAAAAAAATTGAGCTCCAAACTACACTCCTAAGGTAATTTATTTCTAAATGGAAATGTGTTCGGTTTTGCATGATTTCTTAAGGACCATATATTACGGGGCATGTTTTCATCAAAATAATATTTTTCCTACAAACTACATACAAAAATATCCCATGATAACAAAATTACACAAAATCGGGTTGAAAATCAAACTCACCAATCTGGGTGGCTCCGGCCGCCTTGACCTTGTCGTCCGGCTTGGGCGCTGCCACCATCATGTGTTGGTGGTGGCCGTCCACTCTCAGCTGCTCGTCTGCTGAGGGTTCCCGTTAAAGGCCCTAATTGCACAGTTTTTTCTAATTTTTTTCTAAACCAAATTTTTCTCTCAATTTTTGCCTCTCTCTAATTTTCTATGATTTTTATCTGGCCAAATGAGCTTTTGAATTTTTCTTGCTATTTATAGACAATTTTTGTAATTATTATGCATTAATTTGACAAGACTTTGCCCATTTTGCTTGATTTTTGGCTTTTATGTTGTCCAAATTTTATTGGTTGATTTTTCTTTTGCTTATCCTGACATGCCACGACCTGATCTTAATTCATCTTATCCTCTTCTGATTTTTTATGATTTTTCCATAATTAATTTATAATTTTCTTTAATTATTTAGTATAATTTTAGCACATTTCGCGTATTTTAAGTAATTACGCGTATTTATACCTACATGTAAATTCATATATAGTATAAATAAATATTCCTAAATATTATTTAGGTTATTTTATAATTTTTAGTATATATATAATTTATCTCTAGCGATTCGTTAAGTACCAAAATGCCTTTTACGCATTTTCGATAAATAACGAGTTATATACTTAAAATTTGAAAATTTTATAGTTTCCTATTTTATTACTTATTTTCTTAAATTTAAACTTAGGTGATCGGTTTATTAATATTTCTAGTTTTACTTTATCATTTAGGCTCGATCGGATCATTCAACCGATCGAAACCTCGGATTGCTTAATTTTGAAGCTTACATAAATACACAATTGCAAGCTTTAGTTGACAGAGTAAGGAATTTGGAGGTTCGTAGGAATTATAATTCTTAAGAAGTAAACCAACCAAATGATCATAATAAGAATTCGTCATCTTCTATACTAGATTCAAACAACTTAATTTTAGCTAACTTATTAAAAGGAATCAAACTTAAAATACCGAAGTTTGGAGGATCGGATCTACATGGATGGATATTCAAAGTTCAACAATTCTTTGAATTTCATCATATACATGAAAATAGAGAATTATGATTACATCTTTAGTTATGGAAGATGCTGCACAATAGTGGTTTCAATGGATGCACAATAACAAGCTAATATCTACTTGGCTTACTTTCTTATGTGGTTTACAACTTGTTTTTGACCCTTTGAGTTTGAAGATCCAGAAAGAGCTTTATATAAGCTTCGATGAAAAAGGTCAGTACAAGAATACTAACGTGAATTTGAATTGTTATCAAATGGCGGGGGTGGGGGTTGGGTTTCATTGTTAAAATGTTTCATTTCTAGTTTGAAACCATTGGTTAGAAAAGAAGTTCATATTAGTAAACTAGATTCATTGCCAAGATCAATATGGTTGCCTAAAATGTATGAGGCTAAATTCAATGAGCAATTTGTTTTCAAAGCAAATGTCACATTTCCAAGTGGACTAATAACAAAACAATTAACTTTGCAATTTTCTAAGACTCAAACTATTGGTTTAATGGAAAGGATTACCTATTGAAGAAATATCCTAGAAGGACTTAGATATTTTTCATACTACTTATTTATAGTATGATCTTGAGGACAAGGTTGATTTTCAAGATGGGAGAAAAATTGTTACGAGAGAGAAAAGAATTACATAAAAACCTTAGAAACTCAGAGATTACATCGTATATTAACAGATGCAATAACATATCAAGGGTAGATCTATAAAAATATGAATAGATAATAATAGCTTATACGCAAAGTGTAGTGCTTGTAAAGATCTAGATTGTATACATGATTTAATAGTTGTAACTAAAGGGGAGGTTGTTACAAATCAATAGATCTATAAATATAAAATGAAACAGAAAGAAGGATATTAACTTCCTTGCAAAGATTGGTCTTAGTTTAGAGTTTAGCTCCCTCGAAGTAGCCATCATCATCTTCCCTTCCATACTTATGTTTTACCCTACAAGAATTAACCAAAAGACCCCTTAGTAATACAAATCTTAACCTTAAATCTAGAATATACCAAACATAGAGAGAGAAAGAGAGGTACTTATACATTAGAAATGATAGTATCTAGAATCTGTTTGTAAACGAGGGTTTTGGCTAGTAAGTATGTGGGCCTTGGGGTATCAAGCCTGAATTTTCGGTTTTCTATTTAATTTAATTTAATTTCTATTTTTCGATTAATACTGAACCTTAACCCATTCAATATTAATCATCGACTAGAGAAATTAGGAAATTCTAATTCTTTTGAAAAAAACCTTTGGAGTCACCACTTGATCAAAGTCAGGAAAAAAAAATAGAAACCATAATCAATCGGATGGATTGACTACAATTTAACAACTAGTTTTTTTATTTCAATTTGATAAAAACCAAAAGATTTCAAATTTGGGGGCTAACCTATTAAACCCTAATGGGTACCACTATCTAGTTTCTGAAATTAAGTTTATTCATTAATTTTTTCCTGTTTTAATATTTTTAAGAAAATAAAAATAAAATTGAAAAAAACCTAAGCTTTTATAGATTTTTAGCGTTGCTCCAAAGCTACATACGTACCTACTAGTTGGGATCGAATGTCCGTAGTTCTTTCCTAAAAACTTTAGTGTGTTAGTTTATTTTAATTTTAAAAAAATCGACCAAATTTACATTTTTATCAACTTAATTTATTCAAATAAAATCTAAAGGGTCTTAATTTTTGAAAATATATATTTAAAAAAAAACTCTCTAATACATCTTAATTTTTAAAAAAGGTTTTTTATTAGTTTTTATTTCAGAAAAAAAAAATTTCTAAATGAAAAATCCTAGAAAAAAAACATAATACTAAAAAATACCTAAGGTAATATATATATATATATCTATTTATATACTATGTTATAAACATAACTAAATAACTAATAATAATAATAATAATAATAAATAAATAAATAAATAAATAAAATTGAAGAAGACCGAACTTGACTTGGTGAAGTGCGGCAGTAATCGATGGTGCATATTGGTGTGACTCGTGTAGACATGCAACATACATGTGTGATGGACAGTGGCTTGAACGGCTACTTGTGGATGGCTGTTGCTACAATGAGTCGTGCGCGAGCTCATATGTTTAGGTATGTGCTATCGTCGAGATGTGGTTATCAAGCATGGGGATTTGGCTACTGTTCGTTAGATAAAGGGGATGGAGTTCAGTGTAGACATGGACACATAGTGCTGTAGATGGAGTAGTCGATTATTGTGTTGATCACTGCTGCTATTTACTAGTGCATTGATTGTGCGGCTGGACGTATGTGTGTGGGTGTTGTAGACGTGTATGTTTGGTTAGTGGGGGTGTATGGACGTGCGAACTAATCACGCACGCAATCGAAGTGCTACGGCAGTGAAGGATGGTAGGCTGATTATGTTGATGCAAGGATGAGAGAAAGTCAGCTAGTGAGGGAGTGTATTTGGTATTGGGTTCAACCTGTGTATTTGGTCACAGTAGGTTACTGTTGTACAGTGTTTGCTGGCCTTGGATAGAGCTTATCTATCGGCGTAGATTGTGACCGTGGTTGCTATTATGCAGTACCTACTGTTGCAGTTAGCATGTGTGATGTTAGATTTGTTTAGAGTTTGTGGCTATGAAGAGGACGGTACTGTGTTGGGTATCGTTGACCGCTACTACTATGGCATATGTGTTGGACGAAGGATGAAGCAGCAATAGTGGTGTGAAGTACTTGGTCTGTGCGCTGTGAAGTGTGTAAGCGGTTAGACAAAGACGATGGACATGCTGTGATTTGTGTATATGCTGGATCTTGCGTGTGAATCTAGTCGATGGAGTCGTGTCATTATTGTTGTTTATGTTATGCTGCTCGTGTGTTTGGATAAGTAGTACTCGGTGTGGTATACATGAGGAGAGAATGGCAATGCAATGTGCGTTAGATGTTGCTCAATAAAGACTCGTGATGGAGTGTTTGATCGGTGTGCCTTGTTGTGTATTAGAGAGGTCACAAGCTATAGGGGTAGAATGGAACTTAGGGTCTACTATCATGCTCATGCATAGGAGGTTATGTGTGTAATTGTGATCTTTATGCTGCAAGATTATATATAAAGCTAAAAAACAAATCTTTTAAATCGGATATATCAAGTTTCGTAAAATGAAATAAAGAAAAATAAAAAAGCACATGTATTCTTGGTGAGATTTGAACCTATGATCACAAACTAACCTAATGTCATATCTTTGTGTTTTACTGTTTGGCCGTTGGACTATACCTTCTTTAATATTTAGTACAACTATATTGTACTAAAATAACGTGATCTTTTAAAATTATTTGAATCGAACTAAAATTAAATCAATTGATCCTAAATCGTTCTTTCTATCTAAAAATCTACTTTCCAAAAAAATATTTGTGATTTTTCTTTTTTTTTTTTCATATTTTGTATTTTTATTATTTTTTGACTTTTTATTTAATTATTTTTATCATTTTTTTAATATTTGAATTAGGATTTTTTTTTAAAAGAAAAAAGAGAGGGAAAAAATTGAGTATCTATATTGGGCTTGAGTTTTTAATATCAAGCACAACATATGATGTGTTTTATTACCTTTTAAAAGCTAAACTAGATTCCAAATATTATTAATAAAATTAATGGGCGTCTCTATACATTTATTGAAAGTCTAAAAGAAATTTTTTTTTATTTTCAATATTTATCATAGACTTTATAAAACAATGCTAAAAAGGTAAAAAAAAAAATTATATTTCAACATCTTAATAAATATCTTAAGACACCCATTAACAATTTCACATTATTTGCGTTGACTCTCATGATTGTTAACTAGTTGTTTAAGTATATTTCAAGTGAATATCTTGATTGTGTAAACATTTATGAATTTGCATCAACAATACATCTATTAATACACATTACTAGTAAGATTAAATATTCTTTATTTTTATTAGATGTGGAAAAGTTGTCATATATTACTCATTATAAATATTATCAATGTCAAATATGTCATATCACATTATCGTATTAGTATCTGTATATCCATACCTATACATCTAAGCAATAGCTATTTGGAGCACCTTTAGGGCATCTGTTTTAGTAAGTATCCTCTATGTTATGTTTGGTAAATGGGAACTACATGAAACGGTGACCGATTGATAAATTAATTTTTTTTATATTTTAAAATATCCACATAATGGGATTGAAAAGAATGAAATAGCTATTTTATGCTCTAAAAATAGAATCCGATTGACTTTTAAAGTTGGATTTTTAGGAATCACAATTTCCTTTTCTAAAAATCATAAATCGCAATTTCATTCTAAATATATTCTGATGTACCCAATGTGGGAAAACGATTATGGATCAAAACAGGAAAAGGGGATATTTTTTTTAATGTGTTCAAGGACAAAGAAATTTGAATCGGATAAGCACCTCGGCACATGCATAATGAGTGAGAGCATAGACATAAATTCTTGGGCGCAATCATAAAGTCATCAACAGTTGTTAATATTCCAAGAACACTGATCAATTATATTCTGACTGGTTTGTTGGGTCGTTTAGTTCACTACGCGGACAAAGTCACTGCATTATTGAAAAATCGTGGATATTGTGGAAACACGCCATGTTAACAGAAGCAAAACTCTGGTCAGTTCTAAAAAACTTTGTTTGGGATAACTTATGTTGTTTTTGTCTTGGCTATGTTTTCCTTTTCCTTTTTTATTTTCCCCCTAAATGAAAACAAAATGGTATTACTAATTAAATGGGCAGTTTAACAAAGCAACAAATTCAGACATACCTAACACAATGACTTATTTGTCTGTTATATGCACTTACTATTTGAAAAATCTTAAAAACTATGTTTCCTTGTCCTTATGGTTTATGACAATCATAATACTGAAATGTTTGATTTTAGTTTATTTCTAGAGTAATAATCCGGGTTGTACTCATATGATTTTTTTTTTTTTTTTACATCAATATAATTAGCAATTCCCAAATTTGAAGTTTCTTTGATATGTCTCCCCCGTGTATGTAGGTGTGTATAGTTAAATGGGCAGCTCTTGTCTTGATAGTAAAATCTGAAAGTAGCTATATTATGTTTCCAATTAAAGAACTTTTTCTTAATTACGGATTTTGAATTTGAATTGTCTATTAATGGTGGGGATAACGTGTGATTTATTTTTGAACAAAAATGACTATGAACATCTAATACTATAATCGAGGATTAATTAGAGTATGAGTAAGCTACTATGCATATGTGTAACAATAAGGTTCTAGGAAAATGGAAACTTAATCCTTACAAATACCCAAAGGCACTCGATAAGAACTTTATAAATCATGTTTATTTGCATTTTACAACATTGTAACAAGAATCACATGAAAATTATCATTTTAATAATTTTGATGAAACAAGAAAAATAAAACTTTATATATGATTCTTACAATATATATATATATATATAGATAAACATTTCAAGAAAATAATAACCATAAAGATGGAATTCAACCAAAAAATAAAAAAAAGCCTCAAAATTTATAAGCAATCATCAAACCATATTTTACAATGTCGAACATCAAAATTTGAAAATCATCAATAAGAGTAAGATTTGTAGTGACCATAAATATTATATGTACAAAATGATAGCTGGTCTCTATTTCATTAAAAATAAAAATCTCGAGTTGTTATCACATTATCTCTATAACTATATGAAGGATTTACCTTATTAGTTAGCTTCAAAAAAATGGAATCACTATTATAAATCAAATCCATGATATTATTTCTCCCAAATTAAATCAACTAATAAAGTGGGATTTTTTTTCCATATAAAAAGAAAAGCTTTCTACACAAAAGTTTAAATTTCTTCTCCTTTCATTCCCTACAAAAAGTCTGTTCTTTCCTTTACTCACAAATCCCATCATCCTTCAGAGACGTCAACGTTAAAATTGTTATATAACAAGCTCCATGTTTTTGTTTCAAAAAAAGTGATTTTTCTCGATCTCTTTTTAACAAGATTACTTTTTAGAAGAATCACATTAAAAAGTCAAAAAGTCTTTTCCGTAGAAGTAACAAGTAACAAAAATGCAACAGCTTTATGTCTCTCTGTCTCTTTTGGTTTTCAAATCGTAAAAGCTTTATTCATGTGTCATATACTTTGAAATGTCTAATCCCACTATGGAAAAGTTGAACAAAAATCCAAATTTTATCTCCTCTATTATCTTCTTTTCAACAGATTGAAATTGCCATTGCAATTCATAACATTTTTCCATGTCCCACTGTCAAAGCTTCTGTTCCTTTCAAATCCATCTTTTCCATTTCACAGTCCTCTCAAGTCTTTGATTAATTAAAAGAAACAAACAAAAATCACACAATTGTCCAAAACCTGTGGTTTAGATGGAAATCAACAGATTTCACCTCCTCCTTTTCTTTTCTTTTCTTTGTTTTTTTTTTTCAATTTATTGCAGTATCTATATGTGCAAAATTTTTTATTTATTAAATATTTTAAAGCTTGCTTGGAATTATTGTATATTCCAAAATTAGCATGAAGCATATTTTTTTTCTTCATTTATATTATGACTTAAGAAAAATTTAGATTTAATCTTATTTGTTATGAAATCAATATTAATATCATTAAATTGTAATAATTTTAATTTTAAACATAATTTTACGTCGCCATTTATATAGCCTAGGTGTAGTGGCAGTACCAGTACCACAAATTTTGCCATTATTCATAAAATTAAAAGAAAAGAACAAAAAAGTAATGCTAGAACCTTTTTTAATTAAAAAAAAAAGGAGAAGAAAGCTAATGAAACAAATGAAAACACTTAATTTCACTTGGACAACGGAAAGAGACCATCCATTAAATCCATTAATCCAGTACGTTAACCTAATAAGATCCTAAACTAAAATAACACCTAACTAATTAATCCTAAGTAGTTAGACACTAAAAACATACTTAAAAGTACATAAATTAAAACATGGGAAACTTTATTTTCTGTTTTTTCTTTTTCCCTAACACCAAGTCGAAAACAAAGCTTCCCATATCTCTGTAAAAACTTCAACGATTATCTTGTGATGATGATGCGAATTCAACGACAAGAAACACTGCAACAGCTTCTCCAAATCCTTAGCTGCAAATATCTGTCTCTCGACAATCATCTCCACCATTGAAGTCCTGAAATCATTGTAAGGATCACTCGATTTCTTCACAACAGCAAAACTGTTATTGATATTCCCTACCAACATGGGCAACACACCCACGTCTCTTTCCTTAACCCTTCTTCTTCTTCCTCCTCTTCTTTGTCTTCTCCGAGTCCTCGAGCTTCCAAAACGGCCTGAAGAATCAGAAGAAAGAGTTCTAGACGAAAACAAGGTGTCCGTTTCGTCTTCTGATGAAGATTCTCTTTCATCATCGCTGCTATACCAATCGTCAAGGTTGAAACTTCCTTGTGAGGACGAATTCAAAGGGCGGTTCGGGTTGTAATTCTTCATTTTCTTCTTTCTAGTTGTCTTGTTTCGTTTAGTTTTGAAGTGAAAGTCCTTGGTTTTGGGTATTTCGACGTTTGTTATGAGTCCCAGAGAGAAATGGGGAAAAGGGTCGGGATGTTTTCGACCCGGGTTGAGGATGGACTTGGCGGAGACAATGCATGAGTTGTTTATGGTGGCCTTAGGGTGGTTTGGACATGGTCTAGGTTTGCAAATGGAAGGGAGTAGCATTTTTGGAGATGCCTGTGTCGGTTGGTTTTCCTGGTGGTGGTTTTGTTGTTCTAGGAAATGGAAGGTTGTGGTGTTGTTTTGAGGGACATTATCACTGAAAACAGCATCTTCGATAACGTCTGATATGTTTTTAGACCTGCATGAAGAACCAAATGAGGAACGAAACATGCGTGAGAATCGCAGCTTGAACTTGTTCTGGTTCTCCATTAGAGAGCGAGAGACAGAGAGACAGAGAGATAGCTGAGGTGTTTACTATATCTTGTACTAGTACTAGGTGGATGTACGTGGAGAGGAGAGAAAGAGAGAGTATTATAATAAATACGGTTTGAAACTTGAAGAGGACGACGAGCAATTTATAAATGATAAATTAATGAGTAACTGATGATGGGTGTTTTCCGTATTTGTCTTGTTATTTTGTCATCATAATAAAAATCTTGATTGAGAAGACTCGACGATTTTGGGTTGTCTTGCAAAATCAACTATGGTCCCTCGATGGATAAATTGGGTTCCGTTCCTATTCATAGTAATTGTGATAGCATATAAAGAAAAAAAGAAAAAGAAAAAATCAAACCAAGCATAAAATAATATAATTTTTTTCTTATCTTTTCCTCCCACTAGAGTATCACAGGCAATTTAAGATCAAACCGTAAATCTGAACACGATATGATATAATTATAAATAAATTTGAATAAACAAAAGCTAACATAAATAATTAATGAGTCAAACCTGAACATGATATATTTAGATTCAAATTCGAATCTAGATCCTAAATTCAATTAAGAAACCTTTTATTAAATATGTTAAGTAAACAAGTCCTAAGTGTAACCTATAAACTCATTTATCATTAATAATTATATAATACTTATATTTAATTTTATCTTATTCTTATTTTACTTTACTAACTACTCACAATAATTTTTATTTTCATGTTAGTTTAAAGTTTCTGCTACTCTTTTTGGCTTTTATTCTTCTACTTACCAATCACAAATCTCACAAAACTCGTTCTTTTGTTTTATCCTAAGTCCGTTTCCAAGTACTTTCTATGCCAATATTGACACTCACAAGTTACATTGCCTTTTCCGTCCCTTTTGGTAAGTTATAAAACATAGCTAAGTAAATGTTTAAAAATTATATCATTTGAGGATGTTATCTATAGAAACTTTTGTAAGTTACAACACATAGCTAAGTAAATATTTATGGGAGCATATATATATATATAAATCAAATGGAAATTATATAGAACATATTTAGGAGGCTAATTGGTATCAAATTGATCATAGCAGTTGGGTATTCATTTATTTCAAAAGAAAAAAGAAGAAAAGGGGAAAAAAAAAAGAAAAAAAAAGGCGTTCCACAAAGCACTCATATTAAATTTGTAAGTATTTCATAGATTTAATTTTAGCTTTTTAATCGATAAATAGGTTCAATTCGAACAAAACAAATTGTTAACCTTACATTAGAGTTCAGTTAACTTTTTGTCATTTTCAAAATATAAATTACGTCAATCTCTCAACAATTGTAAGAACACTAGGCGACATAGAAAGGATCTCATCTTGAAAAAATTTTCATTAGTATTAATAGGTCACATGATGAATTAGTTATATATAAATATTGATAAAATTCTAATACATAAATATTTAAATTGTAGCTGTTTTAAAAATCAATTACTATCAATACTATATATCTATTGATATTAGCTTATTGCGCATATGATGGAACATGCAATATTTTTCTAAAGTCCACAAGAGAAGAAAAACTTGAACTACATTGTGAAAATACCAAAGGACATTGATGCGGTCAATGATACAAATATAAAATTACTAGCTTTAATGGACATGCGGTGGCTGGAAGGGACAGTAGCAGTGCCTATTCGGATAGTATCGAGTCGATAGCTCCGTTAATAGGACTAAGGTGAATGTTGGCTATTAGAAGAGAATTACAATTCTAACCTAAGAAATAAAAAATGTGTTCTTAAGATTAAAGTAATGGAGAAAATGTTGATTTAATTTATTTGGTTCAAATATATAAGTAAAAGAATAATTAATCATAAACTTTCAGATATAATTTAAGATTACATGCATACATCAATTGATATAATATATATCACCCATATTAGATTGTAAATGGTTTATCATGCTCTAAAACTTTTGAATCCAATCACTTGATTGTGAGAATATTGATTCAAAATCAATTTGTAAGTGATTAAACATTTAACTCCAAAATGCTATTATGTGACATAGCATGATGATAGGTTGATTCTCTTAAAGTGCATCCTATTGGCTTTGCTTGTAATAATGAACACAAGGCTTAACCATTCACAACTAATTCCTTAAAACAATCTACAACACCAAATTATTAACTCCTTTCATACACCACTATTTTCATCATCTAAAATAATTATACATCTCTTAACAAAGAGACAATTGGAAAGTGTTATGGCAATAGTTGGAAGGAGAAGAGATGGCAGAGTGGCAAAACTTTACAATATTTGAGGATCAAGCTCATTATCAATATGGGTCAGTGTGATGACAATGTTGCTCTTATATGTTTGAAGCAAGTTATTTCAATCTTTTATATCTGTTACACCAACTAAGTTCCTCTTTTTATATTTCTAAAGATAGACATAAGACTTATATCATGTGGTAATTTGAAAATATAGAACCTAAATGACCAACTCAAAACACACATGACTTTATCATATTTTGGTATAAATATAAAAGAACTTTAATGATTTGCTTAAATAATTAAGGAGATAATTGAAATTCAACACAAATATGAAGGATAACAATGTATTCATCCCAATTCAAAGGGAATAAAAAGCCCTCATATATTAAGTTTGCTATATTACTAATATCTCTAAAACGATGGAACACTTTGATAGCATATTTGGTTAACTTCACCATAAATAAGTCAAAAATTCATTTTATAATCAAGGGAATAGAAGTCATTTTACACATCAAATTTCCTTTTACGTAATGTCAATAAAGCCTCTTGTCATTTAATTACAAAGCTAGAAAGCCTTCACCACTACTACCCTCTTTCTTAGAACTGTGGTGTCTAGGGACGAACCTAGGATAATGTAACTAGAGGGTAGCGAACTTATTTTAATTAAGTCAATATTAAATTATTGATAGGAAAATATGTTATTGTTGTTGTAATTATATTGCAGTTTATACATGCTAAAGGAACTTGTTAATAATTTAACTTGCAATAATTCCTAAAGTTTCATAAGATGGAAAAATTCTTTTTAAAAATGATTAAGGTGATAGGTACACTTCATAAGAAGTTTAAAGAATAAATTTTTAACCTTTTTTATTATGTATATATATCAAATAAAATTTAACCATTAATCTATAAAAAAATTACATTAATATAAAGAAACTTATGTAAGTTTTGTTTTTAGTAAAAATAAATCAAAAGAAAAAAAACATATGAGTAGGAAATTACTAGTATAACGAAAAAAGAAAATTAACATAGATATATGTATTATACTAACTTTTTTATGATAACTTTGTCTAAATGTCTCATTAGTAATGTTAAAAAAAGGAAGACCATTTTAAATATAAGTTATTACCTAATCAATTATTCAATAATCCATATTCATTTTCATAACATTAATTATAAAAAAAAAGCTAAACCAAATTTGACAATTGATATTATTTATCAATAGCTTATATGATAAGATCATAATATTTATAATATGAACAATGTAACTATTATCTATGGTGTGATGCTAATAAAAAAAAGTTTAATAAATATAAAAGGACAAATATTTTTTAAGTAATAAATACATATAAGAAAAATAAAATGATACTATAAATGTATATAAAAATAAGTAAAATAACAAACATGATAATTGAACCCAAGATCTCATGTTTATAAAATTAATTGTTTAACCACTAAGCAACACCTAATTTTATGTCATACTTTGCTCTTTAAAAAATATATATATTTTACTTTATTAAAATATTGAAAATTAATTTTCCCTAAACTTGTGGGGCAAGACCCCTATAACCCTGCCCCTACCCTAACTCCCCCCTTAAATTCTTCCTTAGTAGTGTCATATCCTCTTACTATCACACAAGTTAAGATGCTATTATGTATTTTACTCTAACATGGTAAGGTTTCTAAAATTTTTATCTTTTAAATTATCAATTTGGAATCAATATTATTTCTAATAAAAAGCATTTTCATATGTGTGTTTAAAAGGAAGAGTAGTAAGGAATTAAGAAATCAACCAGTTGATAAGGTTTTACACTAACTACCTCTTCTTCCCTATTTAGGTTGTTGAAAAATGGAATTATAATTACATTTTTTTGAAAAAAGAAATATTCTTGGTCACTATGATCCAAGAAAGAGGGTTGATTTTCTTCATAGTTCCTTTAAGGCAAGCATTAATCACCTCTATCTTATTATCCTTTAGGAAGTAATTACTAATTTGAAGATTAGAATTACCTTAAGCTATTGATGATAAAAAAAAGGTATAAATCATGAAACAAATATAAAAATGGAGATTGAGTTACATTTGTGGAAGTAAATGATTAAATTTTGATAGAAGTCATAAATTTTAGAATTGAAAGGACAAATAACCCTATAGGAATAAACCAAACCAAGCACCTCTTATAGGGTAATCAATTGCCCCCTTACTCTTATCGTTTAACCCCTCCTTCAAGGTTGACTACCTAACCTCCTGTACCATGGCTGATCATTTATCCTCCTTAGGTTGATAGAGTAATCTTTTAGAGACCAATATGAATTCAATAGGCTTAAAATCATAATTGCAAAGAGGAAACCAAGTCCTACCTTAAGGATTTTAAATTCTTAAGTATCTATATATGTATTAATATACTGTATGGTTAATTTAGGTGTTGATTATAAATTTAGTATTTGTCAAAGCATTAGGCTGATACAAGTACGTAATTGTTCTTTTACAATACATGTGCTTATAGTTCGTATGAAATAAAATAATAATAATCCAACCTGATGAATGCATGTATTGCTTGTATGTAGCTTAAGTTGACATATGTAGACAAGCTATCATTGATTAGGTTTTTGTGGCTTCAAAGGGTAGATTCTTAGGATAATGTGATTAGTTACATGTTTCAGCCATAATCCATGGTTCGGTAGATCGTTCATACATTGTAAATGTAGTTAATATCCATAATTCAGCAAGGATGATGATATAATTGTAACACCCTAGAACTGAAGGGCACCACAACCCGCTAAGTGTCCTTGCGTTTTAGGAATACGTTAAGATTCTAAAACCAACTACAATCTCCATAATTATCTATAACAACCGTTTATCAAGTACAAAACAACAAATCTTCAAATACATATATTTGAGTGATTTACAAGTAAGTCACTTCAGCCCTAAACATACTAAATAACTAGATCTTTATCTTTTATAACATAAAAAACTAATTACCTCTCTTTCCCAACTCGACGATAGCAATTTCCATAGTTGTTGTAAATATATTGCATCAACTTGTAATTGTAAAAATAGAAGAATGAGCTGAAGCTTAGTACAGGCGTACAATCACATACAGATGCCAAGCTTAGAACATATACATGCATATAATGTAGCTGTAATAGAATATAAGCAAGCAGCAATTTGAATATCTTCACATTAGGTCAGCAAACAATAAAAGGGTCCTCATAACCCCACTACACATAATCTGTGTCCACATATATGGATAGATATAATATAAGTATTCCTTTAAGTCATTTATGCTCAAAGTTTAGAGTCTAGAGATTAGAAACTTAAAATTCTAACTGCGTCGTCCTATATGAAAGTCCTCTACGGAATCTCCGCATATGATCAACAGTTGTTCCCTTAGGGATTTATCATTGAAGGCCCTTAGAGCAAGTAGGGCAAGCACAACCAATAGTCAAGGTCATTTATGCCGTATAGAGATTAGTTCAGTTATATTTTAGGTCCTAACATGAATAACCATACAAACAATCATTACGTACTTATAATCGTTCCACAATAGCTAACAAAGCTCCAAACTCACAACCTCGAATTGAAAGCTCAAACCTTAATAAAGAATCCAACAATCACTATGAATTTATTTAAAAAATAAGTATAAATGTTAACCTTCAGGAACTTAATAACTAAATTCTAACTAAAAGTTGCCCATGAACCTATAAATTGTCCAACCAAAGGTTCCGAAAGAAAATAATCGAATCCAATCATAAATCAATAATAGAAATTAAAGATATTTTAAATATGTAATATGATAAAACAAAAAGTTAACATATTTATATAATATTATTTAATTACTCTAAATCGTAAAGTACGATATATATATAAAAGAAAATATAAAGTGGACCATGATGAGAGTGTCAAAATGTATAATTTTACTAATCGATATAGTAATAAGAGAATACGTACTTTAATTAGATATTATTATAATTTGTAGAAATATATAAGGAAGGACATATTAATAATCGGAATTCAAAATGGACATACTTTACAATAATATAATATACTAAATAATCATAATAACTATCGTAATAGAAATACTTAAATTGTAATGCCATCAATATTAATAATGAGGCATAAAAATAATAAGATAATGTCATAGTAAACAAAATCAACACTTAAAATACATGTATAATACGAGTATTAAAGTAAGTGTATATCAAGCCAGAAAATAATGTCCCCATATAAAATATATTAGGAAATTGAAATCCAATGCTATAAATTTCTATATACACATAGTTTCATATTATGACATAAAGAATAATAATAAATTTTATATACACTAAAATGATAGTTATGATAATTAAATCAATTATAATAGAAATCAAACACTAATATATAATTACTTTTCACAATGATATTGGAAAATAGAAATAATATTATACTCACTGATATAAAAAATGGGAGTTGAATCATCCTGCAGAATAAAATTGAGTTCGGAACACTAGATGGACACTGAATTAATGCTAACTATGAACCTATAAAAAAAAATATAAAAATTATATTTCATATAATAATGTACTTAAATAATTAATAAATACTAAATTCATCGAAGTGGTTCGGATCTCGTAAAAACAAGGATGTAACAAAACACATAGATTGGACTAATTGATTTTAAGGAAAAGTGGTCCAACTGTAGGGAAAAGAAAAAAAAAAGAAAATGAATGAAGGAGGGCAAGGGAGAGGAAACAAGCAAGTGGTGAAAGGACAGTAGGGAGGGGTCCAATACGTAGAAGTTGGAGTTAGGGTTGGTGTTGACTCCAACGTGCATGTGGGGTTGGAACTAAGGGGCAATAGATTGGAAAGAAGAAGGGGGGTAGGTTCTATTGAAGGGGATTAGGGTAGGGAAATAAGGACCGAAGGGAAGGGAGTTAGGGTGTCCAGTGATAGGGCCATATGGGGGTGAGTAAGAGACATGGGACATAGGGAGGATTGAGAGAAGAATGGGTAAAGGAAGGTCAGTTGATGAAGGAAAAGAAAGAAGAATTAGAGAGGTGAGTGAGGTTAGCTAAAGGGAGAAAGACGAGGAAGAAAAATGTGGTGGTGGGAAATAAAAGGGTAGGGTTTAAAGTATTCTAGATTATTCTAGAACATTCTAAAATATGGGGTGGGTTTATATTTGAAATAGAAAATTAAAGAATTAATTAAAATGAAAATATATAGTATTTAGGAAAATAAGTCATATATGAAAATATTGTAGTATTATAGTAATAATAAAATATTTATTCCTTATACGTATAAGAAAATTTAATCTATTTAATGTGTACGTAAAATAATAGTTTTAGAATACGTATAAGAAAATTTAATCTATTTAATGTGTACGTAAAAAAATAGTTTTAGAAAAATAAAATCGAACCCTTAAATTAGATATGTATTCTATAAGATACGCTTTAGAATGAATCTAGAATTATGTGAAGATAAATAAATTGAGAAATTTTCTACTATAATGCAGTTTCTAACGATATGAGTTAAAAGGATTTTTATGACTTAAATCTATTATTAACTTAATTGGGCTATTTCAATAATGGGACAAATCAGTTGAATAGGATAACCATTCGAATTTTGTAGATGGATTGTCCTTGTGATGACATGATACAAATAGTAAACCTATTATAATATAATTTCTTTTGGTGTCAACATTGTAGACTTAGATCATTCCTTGTATTTGATGATGTTGGAGTAATGTAGATCTATATGACCTTTCATAAAATTTGTGTTGTTTAGGATTTATCTTACTATAGGGGAGTTTGAGTTACTCCAAATCTTAGAACACATGGATTGTGCTACTTATTACACTTTATTAAACAATTTAATGAATCATTTTTGTTGCATTTGGTAATTATAAGCTTGTATATATTACATGTGTTTTTTTTTTTTTTTTATGATGGTGTGGTTACATGTTAGGCTTCATAACTCACCATTTAGGATTTTGTATATTTAGGTAATGAGGGCATTTTAACTTATGGATTGGGAAATGGGATTGATGCAATGCATTTGATAATTGTTCATTATAAGTGAATGTAAATTAGGTTTAGGTTATTGACATTGCATTTAATAATATGTATTTATCTTTTGTAGATTATAAAAGTTTTTTAAATAAAGAGAGATAAATTATTATGAGTTAGAAGATTGATATATATATATATATTTATGTATTTTATAGCGGGTTCTAAATCTTATATGTTCTCATTGAAGTAAGAATATGTGATGAGCTGATCCCATTATATAGTTCTAAGGCATGACAACTTAAGTTATGTCAAAGCTTAAATTCATAATCATTAGAGGACCCAAGAAATTAATTTTTAAGATGGTGACAAATATAGTGTAGATAGAAAATGGGCTTAATCTTGCCCCCTTAGAAGCTATTGAGAAATAATTACTTTCTTTAGAAATCTTATATAAATATCCATAACTTCCTTAGTACAATCAATAGGACAAACCATTTTCTATGGATGCTTCTCATAGACCATTATTTTCATCATAATAATTATACATTTATTTCTTTACGCCATCTAATTATGTCTCTATTATTAGGGTTATGGTATACCAAAGAGAGAGTTGAAAAGTTGTTATGGAAGTAATAGGAAATATAAGAGATTGAGGATAAGGAATATCTAATGTGATATTTGTTCTGAAGGAATGGATTAAAATGGAATTGTGTTTCTAGATTCCATTACTTTTATCCCTGCTTGGAAGTACATTTAGGAGGTAAAATCGTGATTTACATGGAATGAACGATTGCAGCTTTAAGCAAGAATTCAGTAATACCTTTGAGAAGGCATAATTACGATTCCATTCTCTCTTCTCAATTAGGATTAATTAAAATTACTTATTTAACCTTTAAAGACATTATGACATAAACTAATTAGTGGTATTTTTAACAAATAATACTATTTACATATTTGATATCATTCCATTCCATTCGATTTCATGGGTATTTTTAAATAGAGGAAAGGATTTCTCATTCTAAAGCTCATTCCATTCTATTCCATTCCAATCCAGACCATTCATCCACATAAAATGTGACATAAAATAATATAGCATCAATATCCAAGTAAGATGAAGAAATCATCAATTTTGGTGAATATAACAATAATGTTATTATTATGTTTTGAGCAAGTCATTTCAATCTTTTATGTCTATATTATTGCATTAATTAAGTTCATCATTTTATATTTTTAATGATGGATAAAGGTCTTAAATGGTAAGATGATATAAATATAAAGGATTTAAATGATTTATTTAAACTATACAAGACTTTATCAAATATTGACATAGATATAAAAGAGTTTTAATAACTCACTTAAAATAAAGGTAAAATAATTAAAATTTGCCACCAACACAAAGGATTTCTAATGTGCTTATCCTAATTTTAAGGGATTTAAAATCCCTTCTTAATTTTCAATTTTTTCTTATAACCTTTACTATGATGGAATGCTCTAACAGCATGTTTAAATTGGATAGAATGAAATAATTATTTTTCTCTTGTAAATTTATTATGAATTTCTTTTGTGGATTAATTGTTCTATAGAATTTGTATGACTCTTAAATAAGAAATTGTAGTTTTTTTTATAGAATTAAAATGATAGTAATTCCTTAGCCTTTACATTTATATTTTTATACTCTATTTATCAAATTTAATAACCAAGCATGGATTTGGATAATAGTGTATTAATAACTTCAAACATATTTTTAGTCTATTATTTATATCATTTTAAGGGTAACCTATTGATCCTTCGAGAATTTTTAGCGATGATAATATAGATATTAAATATTTATTTATGTTTCAACAAAATAAATATAAACATATAATAATATTTATTTATCTAGTATGAGTATACAATAATATCTACATTAATCGATTTATTCAAGATGATATTGTAATGCCTTAGCCTAATAGATAATGGCAAAGCTAATAGTTGACTAATGTGCCTTCGTAAGCACTAGATTAAAAAGTTAGTAGCTATTGTGACTTTATAAACCACTACTAATATTTTTTTCACAACCTATGTAGAATTTTACTAACATAGAGTATCACAAACTCTCCCCTTAAACATGATACATTCTTGTTGCGAGGTCTTTCAATTGAGTTTAGCTCTTTTTACTATTTTACTAATTGTTTCGACTTGTAGGTCCCAAAAGTAACCAAGAGGGGAGGTGAATTGGTTACTTTAAAGTTTGAAACATTTTCGAAAAACAAAATTTAAAATGTTCCCTTTGATTACTTAATCAAAATTATGTGTCAAATAATATATAATCAATAATAAAACTTAAAATAAAGAGAGTAGAGTTGAGAAGATTAGGAAACATATTTATAATGCTTCAATCTTGTGCATACTGTATTCTTCCAACTTCACTGTTAGAGATCTAGTATTCGTCATTGATGTTATTCCATTATCCATTTTTTCACAAACTTAACAAGAAAAACACATTTACAAGTCTTTCAGCTCTATTTCACTAGGTTACCTTTGCCTATACAAAAATTTACAAAAATTTGAATTTCTCTCTATCACAAAGCCTATCACACAAACAATTGTGTTTACAGTAATTATGAGGATAAAATACAAAGATCCTTTTAATGAAAGTACACAATAAAATTAGAATATGAAAGTAGAGTAGACATTGCTATCTTTGAATTAGATTCTAAAATCTCTCGAATGTTGAGTTTTTAGTAAATAAATGTAGCTCTGCTATTTGTCTTTTGAAAATTTGAACTCTTCTTCTTCTTCTTCTTCTTCTTCTTCTTCTTCTTCTTCTTCTTTTTTTATCTTCTAGTGCAACATCTCTTTGCGAGAATATTGGATAACTCTTGATCAAATATTGAATTATTTTAACAAACAATCTTGATTTGGGTGTTGGTTATTATAATCCCTTGAATTATAGAAGCTAGATCATACTCATTGTTGATTTCAATTTGAACATTAGAAGTCTATCAGTGTGCTTATATAAATGCTCTGATTTTTTCTTATATTCCACTGATATGATATTCAAAGAAGTGAATTCCATTTGAAAATAAATATCTCTTAAAGATTAGGAGTAAATCTTGATTCTTGGTATCCTTCAATTTGAATCTTGGATGTTCCAATATCTTCATGATGAACTTCTACATGAATAACCTTAAATCCGATTTGCTTGACTTAATGCTCCTTAAGATATTTTTTTATCTCAACTCAATTCAAGTTTGAAAATCTTGTTGCAATGTTGATAAGATTTATCCTTAACTTGAATCTTGCTTTACTTATCCAACTTAAAACAATCTTGAAAAATATCTAATTTATATTTCCAAGGAATCCTCGAATTTTTCTTGATAAAAATCCTTGAACTAAATCTTGAAAAATTTGATGAACAACTGTTAATATGACTCCATCAAAATTCGTCCATAACTATGATGAGCTTATTTAAATCATCTTGTCATTATTTTTTATTAAGTTAATCCTCTTTAATCCATATTGATTTAATTAACCAACTTAGTAGAATGTGTTAAAAACTTTACCCATATATATCTAACATGTAGATCTAAGCCTTCAAACAATTATAAACCTAATATGCTTCTTAAAATATTTTGCTTTGTAACTTTGATATGGTACTTGAGGTTATGAATTTATCTCTGAATTTGGTTCTAATTTTTAAAATTAGTACTAAAGCAAAAATCTTATCTTATTTTTATTGACCTACACAATTAACAAACTTGTTAAATATCTTTAATTTTTTTACTATCATCAAAACACTTATGAGAAAACCTAACATTCTCTTCTTTTTTTTATGATGACAAAACCCATTCTTAAGATGTTGAATAATGTTCAAAGGTTTTGCAAGGCATATAAATCCCCCTTTTTTGTTATGATCACTTATGTTTTACTTCCCCTAAATTTGATATAGATAATAATAAGATTGGAGAAATAGAAAGACTGGTAATTCATTATCAAGTTTGGTTACATTAGCTTGATTTTGAATTTGACTCTAGATAACATTATAAAAATAGAAAAACATGAACAGAATAAGACTTAAAACACCAGACTCTAAACATGAATTTAAACAAAATTTTGACAAGAATAGAAATAAATTGAAATAAATAAACAATGATACTTAAACACAAAACTAAATCTAAATTAACTTTTTCTTTTTCTTCTTTAAGTAACTTTTCTTGATCCATGGACTGCTTAAAGAAGAAGGTGGTGGAGTAGACTCTTTCTAAGGAAGCATTGGTGGTGTTGTTGAAGGAACTTGTTGTGCAAGTTCTTCTAATGCTTGGAGTTGTTCAGTTGGAGGGATTAGATCTATAGATAAGTTAGGTTTAGCTTTTAGAGATGGATGTTTAATAGAATCAAAAAATTGTTGTTGTTGTTAAGATGGAGTTAGAGATTTTAGAGATGGAGGATGATCCGGTAGATCATGTAGTGAAGGGGTCAAATGGTGGAAACTTAAGTTCTATTGTAATCTATGGAGAGGATTTCATTGGTGAAGGAGGATTTGTGATAGTTGATTCAGAGGGTGGTTTCTTAGTTTCTTGTTTGAGAGTTGCTTAGAGTTAGAGTTAATAGCCAATCCATCTTAGAATCTATCATGTTCTTGATTTCTTTTCTTGAAACTACTTTTACCTTGGAAAATTCATCAGGTCCTTCCTTAAAAACTGCTTTTAAAGCAAATTCTGAATCATCTTTTAATTCGAGTATTTTATTCTTCTCCTTAATCTTGAACTTTCCTCTTATTCTAACTTCATAATCCTTCTTGGATTTCTTCTTCTTGCCCTTGAAAATTTACTTGCCATTTCTTTTCTTGCTGATCTTTTTCATAGGTTTTGATTCAAGTTTTGAATTAGACTCTAAAACTGCACTTGGTTACTCTCGCTTAAACATTGACTTAGGTAACCTGTTCTTCTTGTGCCTATTATGTACATATAATGCCCAGTCATTACTATACCGAATCTTGTTTTTCACATTTATACCCGTGTGGTTAAAGTGATCTCTTCCTATTACTCTAATGGATGTCTCCTTCTTTGTCAACTTAGGAATTTTAACCTTCTTATACTCAAACAACTTCACCAGCAAATTTCCACAAAGGCCTTTATCTCCTAGTCATAAGTATATGTCTATTTATTTGTACATCAATATTTAGTTTCTTTTTCCTCAGTATGGCTAAAATAATAATGACATCTTCCTTCGAAATACTAATTGTGCTTCCTTTCTTTGAATGTAAACAACTAATAACCATTTCATGTAGCATTCGCACAATCAACTTGAAGTTAAAAATAAACTTCCTTTCGAGGCCAAATCCTTTCACCCTTATTTAACTCTTAAAAAAATTATTTTTTAGACCGTTTCATTAGTTATCTATCATTGTTCATTCTAGGAATCCCAAAATATTTTTGAATATCATGCTTCAAAATTTCTATTTTCTATCTATTCACATTAGACAGCCACACTTCTCTCTAATCCATGCCAAGATTATCATAGAACTCAATCAACAATTCTCTATACACAATAGTCTTAACAGAATAGATGTTCTAGCATCCTAAAACATCTAAAAGCTCTTCTTAATAAAAACCATTCTTTTAGAAAAACTCAAACTCTAACAATGCTTGGTTATATAAACTGTTTTTATTTAAAAGACGAAATAAACACAATTTTGAGCTTTACCCTTTTCTTCTCTTCCTTAATCTACTCAAAATGCTCAATAATAGTCTCTGTTTCTGGTTTAAATTCTAGATTTGTCTCTACATGTGGTTCTGAATGTAGTTTTGATTGAGTACTCGTTTCTTCATTCGAAGATTTTTCTTCTTCTTCTGTTTCTTTATCATCCTTAGAGTCTTGTTTGTCTTCTTTTCTGTTCAGCGATTTCCTCACTTGAGGAACTTTCAACTTGATCATCATTTCCCTTCCCTTTATTTGAGGTTTCAGTTTGTTTAGGGTTAGGGTTAGGGTTAGGGTTCTTAGAAATGGGATTTTGGGGTTCTTGAATAAGAGTTTAATTAGAATTTGAAAGTTCATTTACTAAAGAACATGGGTTTTCTTTATATTCTTTGGATCCTTCTTGGTTTTGAGATCAAGACGTAAGGATTTTTTTAGAGCTATTAATGAATATGTGAAGAATGAGTTAAAAAAAAAAATTAGAGAGTGAGAGAGAATGTGAAGAGATGATGGCAAGTGAAATGACTTGCAGTTGTGTTCGGATTGGAATTTAAAGAATTTGAAGATAAATCATGTGAAAGTGATTATGAAGAAGTGGAGTTAAAATCAGAAAAAGAATAGAGAAAGAAAAAGAGTTGGCTATTACAAAAATAAGAAGCTCATTAGATGTGAAGAAGGGTACGTGTGAAACAAGAAAGGTGAATGATTTGACTGTTAACATTTGCTAACGTGGGAAAAGCCAAAAAATAGTAGCTTATTTATTGTCCTCAACGGTAAAATTAGAAAGTAATAAACTATCCTTAAATTTTACAAAAATTAACAATCCTAAGATTTTATACTCGATAATTAATATTACTTTACTAACTGAAATATTATATTTATCAAACAAAATAAATTATAAAAGTAAACTATAATGCAAAACTAACAAAATAAATTAGAATTGTCAAACAAAATATTAAAATAAACATACATATGCACAAAATTTGCATAACATTTGAGAATTAAATAAACTATATAGCATACACAATTTGTACAAAATGCTAGTCAAATAAGAGTTCGTGCAAATGGATAACAAATACCAATTTCATTCCTTATAAATTCAAATTTGGTTTTATTAAGAGGCTTGGTGAAAATATCAGCTAACTAGTTTTCAATTAACACAAATTCAATATTTATATCACCATTATTAACATGGTCACGAATGAAAATTATTTCTTACCTCAGTATGCTTTGATCTGGAATAATGCACTAGATTCTTAATCAAATTAATTGCACTTGGATTATCATGTTTTATTGGAATATTTTTTAAATTTAGCCCATAATATGATAATTGATGTTTAATCTACAAAATCTTAGCGCAACAATATCCAATTGAAACATAGTCAACTTCAACTATGGTAAGGACAATAAAATTTTTCTTCTTGGAAGATCGAGAAACCAATTTATCCCTTAGAAACTGACAAGTACTTGAGGTACTTTTTATATCTATCTTACATCTAGTATAGTCAACATCTAAGTAATCAATCAAACCAAAGTTCTGATTATTTGGATACTAGATTCCTAATTTTATGATGCAAGATACATACTTAAAAATTCTTTTCACAGTTGATAAGTGTGTTTTAATTGGTTTAGATTGAAAAATTGGATAAATATACACACTAAATAGTATGTCTAGTCTAGATGCAATCAAATGCAGTAGTGAACTAATCAAACTTCTATAAAGCTTTTCATTGACTTTTTTACCTACATCATTAAAATCTAACTTAGTCAAGGAAGTCACTAGCATAGATATGCTTTTGACTTTTTTTCATACAAAACTTCTTTAAGATCTACTTTATGTACTTCTCTTAATGCATAAGGATCCCATCATTGGTTTGTTTGATTTAGAGTCCAAGAAAGGAATTCAGTTTACCCATTAATGACATCTCAAACTCAGCTTGTATAAGCTTAGTAAACTCCTTGCAAAATGTTTCATTTAATATCATCAATATATATTTGGACTACTAGAATATCCTAATCATAGTATTTAAGAAACAAGGTTGCACCTACCTTACCCTTTAGGAATTTATTCTTAATTAGAAAGTTACTTAGTCTTTTATACCAAGTTTTAGGAGCTTTTTTTTATTCCATATAAGGCTTTTCTCAGTTTATACACATTATCCTTTTTAAATGGATCTTCAAGTCCTAGAGGTTTTTCTATAAACACCTCTTGTTTTATATATCCATTTAAAAATGCACTTTTAATATTCATTCGGAACAATTTAAAGCTTTTGTAACAAGCAAAAACAAGTAGAAGTTTTATTGCCTTTAACCTAACATCTAGAGCGTATGTTTCATTAGAAGTCTTCCTGATAATAGTGTAATGTCCTCGTCATCCTTGGTTTCAAATCTAATTCGGTCTCTGAGTTAGCTTCTTGAGATTTAAATGCAATTTCACAGGTTCATTAATATGCGTGATATGAGATTTATAAGCAAGCAGTTTTTCTCTAAGTTGACTCATGGTCATCTTTGTCAAGTTTTAGGCTTCTTCTACTGCCATTTTCTTAGCGTTCTACAATCTAGGTAAATCCTTAGTAACTTACCAACAAGACTAAAATCTTCAATCTTTTTACCTAGTAATGCTAATTCATTAGTAATTGTTATAAAGTGATTAAATACATCTCGTATATTTTCACTTGATTGAAATCTACATATTATTAGAGCAATGATTTGATCCGAGTATCCTTGCTTGTGGTTGTTTTTTCACAAGACTCACTTAAGGTATTCCAAATGTTTTTTACAATCCTATAAGATGAAATAAGATAATATTCAAAAGATGCTATTGTCATTAATAACAAATGCTTAGCTTGATTATTCTTCTCAATCTTTTTCTTCTCAGCATTAGCAAGTGTTGAATCTCTATTCATAGAAAATTTGGATGTCTCTATACTCAATGATTTCCCATGATTTAAAGTTAATTACTTTGACATATGTCTCCATCCTATATTTTTAATATGTAAAGTTAGTACTATCGAAATAGGCAGGACGATTTTTAGCAACAGATATATTATCTTCCACTATGGATCTTCAAACTCTAAATGATGGAGAATTAAGCTTTAATACCAATTGTAGGTAATAAAAGTAATTAAGAGGGAGGTAAATTGGTTATTTCAAAGTTTGAAACATTTTTGTAAAACAAAATTAAAAATGTTCCCTTTGATTGTTCAAGTAAAATTAGGTGTGAAACTATATATAATCAATAATGAAACTTAAAGTAAAGAGATTATGATTGACAAGATTAGGCAAGGGATTTATCGTACTTTGACCTTATGCGTATTGCACTCTTCTAACTTCATTACTAGGGACTTGGTAATTCTCATTGGTGTCGTTCTGTTATCTACTTTTCATTAACTCAATAAGAGAAAAATAATTATAAGTCTTTCTACTCTGTTTCACTAAGCTACTATTACCTATACACATATCAATACAAATTTGAATCTATCTTTGACACAAAGCTTATCACATAAACAATTGTGTTTACAATAATTGTGAGGACAAAATACAAAGATCATCTCAATGAAAGTACACAATAAAATCAAAATATGAAAGTAAAGTAGATGATATTGTCTCTAAATATAATTCTGAATTCTCTCAAATATCAAGTTTTCAATAAACGAATGTAGCTCTGATCTGTTGATCTATCTTTTGAAAATTTGAACTCTTCTTCTTCTATATCTTTTCGTGTAACAACTCTTTGCTAGAATCTTGGATAACTTTTGATAAAATCTTGAATTATTTTGAAAAACAAGCTTGATTTAACTGTTGGTTGTTGTAATCCCTTGAAGTGTAAAAGTTAAATCACACTCATTATTGATTTCAATTTGAACGTTATATTGCCACTCTTTCTTATTTCAAAGTCTATTAGTGTTCTTATGTAAATGCTCTAGTTTCTTCTCATATTTCAATGATATGATATTTAAAGAATTGAATTCCATTTGAAAATAAATATCTCCTAAAAATTAAGAGTAAATCTTGATAATTGATATTCTTGAATTTGAATCTTGGACCTTCAAATATCTTCTTGATGAACTTTTGCATGAATAACTTTAAATATGATTTGCTTGACTTAATCCTCTTTAAGTTATTTTTTTTATCTCAATTTAATTCGAATTTGAAAATCTTATTTCAATATGGATAAGATTCATCCTTATCTTGAATCTTGCTTCACTTATCCAACTTGATACAATCTTGAAAAATATTTGATTTATCTTTCTACGAAATCCTTGAATTTTTTTTGATAAAAATCCTATAAATAAATCTTGAAAAATTTGATGAACAACTTTTAATATGACTCCATCAAAATCGATGCATAACTATGATAAACTCGTACAAATCGCCTTGTCCTTATTTTTGATTATGTTAATCTTGCTTAATCTTCATGGATTTAATTGAGCAACTTAGTGAAACATGTTGGATACATTACTCAAAGATATCTAACAAGTGGAGATAGGCCTTCAAACAATTAGAAACCCTATATACTTCTTAAAATATTTTGCTATGTGACTTCTGATACAGTAATTGTGGTTTTGAATTTATCTTTGAATTTGATTTTGATTTTCAAAATCAATGCTAAAGAAAAAATCTTATCTTCTGTTTATTGACTTGCACACTTAATAATCTTGTTAAATATCTTTACTCTTATTGTTATTATCAAAATACTTATGACAGAACTCAACATGAGTTGTTCCTACCATTCTCTACCTATGTGTCATCTTAGAAGCCTATTAGGAATCATACTCTAGTAGTACTCTCCACCATTTTTGGACCTCTTCTCTAAAGTGAGTTGAAAGAAGTCTGTTAGCTTTTATCTTAGTTCATCTCCAAACCTTCCCTCAACTAAGAAGGGCTTATCATTGATACCAATTGTAGTATCTTGTTTAAAAAATAGTAAATGACTAAATTAACAAGGATTTATAAGCATTTTCAACCACTAAGCCTCATAGTTCATTAGAAGTGTTGACTTGACTTTCACTACCTTGATCTTAGAAACTACTACTAGTACTCTCAAACAATACTTATTGGACTTCATTCATATGGGCTATGATAAATATTTTGAAAGAACTAGGTTTGTTATATGTATATGTAGGTGAATTTGTCACAATATCTATGTATTATTAGAACTGCCGCGCCCAAGAATATAGAAAGTGATAATACTACCATATATGTAAATCATAGCATAAGTATGTGAAAACTTAGAGACCTATTAACTTTTACAACTACACATAATAACTACCAAACTCTCATAAAGGAATTATTATAAAGTCATGACATCCACAAATGGCTCATATGAACTAAAATTTATTCAACATAATATAACTGCAAAATCAATTAATAAAAGAGATGTAAAACTAACATAAAGTCTATTTTATCAATTAGAAACTAAATAGAGTCTAACATAAAATCTTGTTGTCATCATTCCCACTTCCATTATGTAAATCATAAATAAGCTTATCATAAAAGTTCCAAAGTTATCTATGGTACCTTTACTTGAAAAAATATATCCTGTAAAAGGGGAGCAAGAGCTTAATCATAATTATCACATGTGTCTACACATACACCATGCAAATAGATCATACATAATTTAAATCTAGAGCGATATTGATGAGTTAGTATCTTATTTTAGGTATAATATATAATACATTCTTAGCATCTTAAGACCTAGAGTAACTCATGATTCCCTAGCACATA
The DNA here is from genome assembly GCA_024138005.1 of Lumnitzera racemosa. NCBI lineage: Eukaryota > Viridiplantae > Streptophyta > Magnoliopsida > Myrtales > Combretaceae > Lumnitzera > Lumnitzera racemosa. The sequence goes on from JAMXBC010000007.1 coordinate 33,122,765, forward strand.
CATACATACATACATACATACATACATACATACATACATACATACATACATATATATTGCTGTAGTTTCTCCTTAACATCGCCAAGCTAAGCACATAGTACAATTAATCCACTATAACTATCTATATAGGCATCCTAAAACACCTACATAACTTAATTATAGCTTTATCCCAACAAACTAATGGATACCTTAAATAAGTCATTGGTCAACAACCCATCAATCAAAATATGCACATATGATAACATATAAACCTAACATATTCCATCATATTGTTCTCAGTTGTTGTCCCCTTAAGAACCACTATATCCAATCACTAGTGTTCTTGGATCTCTTAGACTAATTATAAGCATAATCAACAAACACTTATGATTTTGATATTTTAAAGTTCATTTCATTACTATACTAACATATACAATCACCAAACAACATCATCATGAACATAGGTGTTGCTTAATAATATCAAATTAATTAAGAAAATAATCAACTCTTAATAACAACATTACATAATTTATTAAACTCTCAATTGTATGGCAAATTTGTAAGCTTAAATCTAATGATTGATTTCTAATATAACTAGGTGGTTAAAAAATAAAAGGAAACCTAGGTGGTTAAAAAATAAAAGGAAACATTCATGACCTTCAAAAAGATAATTGTGATAACCTAAGAGTTAACGATGTTTACTAAATACATATAAATAATGAGTGGTCAATTGATTAAGTAAATTGATTAGTTAACTTGAGAAAAGGGGTGGTGATTGACTGGGGATAAAGGGCTAATAGATTAGCCCTTAATTTCAGCTGTCCTTAAATGAAGAATAACATTAATCTATCAAGGTTGATCTGGAGTTGAATAGGCAAGTTAACCAAAACTTCGAAATCCATCCCTAAAAAAATCATAATTGCAAATTTCCCCTAAAACTCAACTTTGGCTTAATTCCTTCTTTATCTTAAATCTAAGAGTCGACATTATAGTACTAATTGACTTTAAAAATATGAATTAATAATATAGTTTATACATAGAAACACATATGGATAATTCATGAATTACTTTTATGTTCTAATTCATTGCAAAAGTTCATATGAGTCCATTTCATACCTAAAATATTCAAAACTCTTACTAAGATCTTCGTTTATATTAACAATAATAAAAGGATATAAAACCTTACCTATTATTCATTTTTAAAGAATTGCAAACTTAAGCATACAAAATCACCATAAAGTCATCAATGCTTCTACTTTAGCAATTCTTTCAAGAATTACAAATGTAGTATAAGAAACTTCACACATTACCTGCACTCAAAGCAACAGCTACACTTAATAATACCTATAGGTTTCTCTTTTATCCAATTCAGATTGTCTTTTTCTTTAAATCTTTAAAACGGTCTATTTAGGCTTTGATTAAGACTTGAAAAGGCAAAACCAAGGAATAGAAAAAGAAAATTACCAAAGAATTTGACAAAGAATTAAAGGATATGCTAAAGGAAGAAAAGAGGGAGGGATATTATGCTTGTAGAAGAAGAAAGAGATAGGAAAAAGATATTTTTAATTTAAAGAAACTAATAGAATGAAGAATATATGATTTGTAACATATGGTATGATTCCTACTTTAGATTTATACCAACCAAAAGTAAAAGGATTATATTTAATTTTAAAATCTCATAAAGGGTAGATTATTGAAATACCCTTCTTTTATTTTACTTTACCGGACATTTCACAAAAAATGAAGACAATTGAGTTAAATATTTCATAGTAAATATTCTTCATGTTGATATCTTCTAAATGTTCTTTGTGTATTAGATTATAATTATAAAAGCACATATTTTGTTATTTAAGAAAATTTTGGTTTGTCAACTTCAACATATATGAGTTAGTTAAGGAAAATTGGTTAAATTTTTTATAATATGCTGTTTTTATACATTTATTTTACAATATTGTTGTGAGGAATTCACTTGTCTTATTAAGTATTAAAAAGGAAAAGAAAAAGTTATTGTGTAACGAAACCTAACTTTACCAACCAACTATGTTTGGATACGATATAAGGGTAGGTGTTTTAAATGTTCAAGTTTCCAATTATTTTTCTTATTTATTTATTTATTTTTTGTGATGATAATGGATAGCATCCATTTGTAAGAAAAATATGTATAAGTACTGGTGGAAAAACTTAGCCATTGAAGTTTTGTAAGCACAAAGATACATTCAACTTTATACAATGACCTTACTTAATAGGTCGCAAATAACCAGACCCTGTGATATCCTATTTCAAAAAATAAAAGACCTCTCTTGGAGGTACATTAAAAAATACTTCATCATCACTAGTAGCTAAACAATTAGCAACAACATTGATCTCTTACGGTTAGCATTAATATTGCTAATATTCTTCCCTTCTAAGTAGAAATGATATTTTGATATTTCAATTTTATATTAACATTGGAACATAAAAGATCAATAACAAGATTTGAATCATCATTTATTTCAACCTTTAGTGAGCTCTTTTGAATGCAATAGCTAATGCTTCAGTATATAGCCCAACGTTTAGCAACAACAATATCAATCTTTTTTACTTTCATAGCATAACTAAATAACCATTTTCCTTCATCATCCCCAACTATGCCTCCTATATATGGTGAATTCACATTAAGCTTTATTGACTAACTAGTACTGAGCTTTACCCAATTTTTTTTTTTTTTTTGATGACCAACATATAGACTTGTTTTAAATTTCATAAATTTGCTTGGACCTCTTTGTAGTACCTAACTTTCATGTGCAAGCTGTCTTATAAGTGCTTCAATGATTGTCCCACTTCTTTCTTACTAAAAGAGTATTTAATTTCTCTCATTCCTCATATACCATAGCATAAAACCAAAAGTATATGGTTTTAGAGGATAAATATCAGTTATACTAGCTTTTCAAATCAGATAACTTCTTTTTATCTAAGTTTTAAAGTCTCTATCTATTCCATTTCCTTTTAACTCCTAAGTTTGCCACCTATTGCTCTCATATGTATACATTATTGAACACATTCTAAATCCTCCTTTCCGCTATTATATCTCAGATAAGTTACACTCAACTAAATTCTCTTTTGCTGCGAATTCACTCTCATTAACAAACTATCATGTTGAATCCTCTAAAGAAAGAACTTAATTTTTGGAGGAAATGGAGAAGTTTATATCCATTCCCAATCCATCCTTAACATTGACCCTACTACTTTCATCCGCTTATAAATATTTGCTAGAGACAACATACTTCTGGCATCTAAGGATACGCTAAAAACAGCTCGTTGCATTGGTTGCAAGACAATTGTTTCCTTGGGTGTATACGAAATAAGAAATCAAATTGTTTCCTCTTTCTATTCTTTTTCATTTGCCTAATAGCTTGATACATTTACCTTCATTACTGATTCATGAATTAGGCCATAACTATTTTTCTTTTTAGTTTTTTTTTTTCCAAATAATCCCTTTCTTTGTATGTTGAGGTAAAATGAAAGTTATATTAACTTATATCTACAATATTTTAGATTTCTTCTATGAACTTTCTCAATTTTTTGAAAGCATTTCTAAAGTTATTTTTCATTGTTTATCTTATGTTTCCTTTCCAATCTATTTGTTCCCCCCCCCCCCCCCCCCCCCCCCCCCTCCCCTTTCTTTAAGTCTTGCTCTATCATTTCGCAAAAGTTTTCTATATGGCATTGGAAATGAAATTCCTTATTGTCCTTTATGTGTTTAGGAAAAGGTTCCTTTTGGATGCTCCTTAAGGCCTTTTTTTTAGAAATTTAAAAGGAAAAAAAAAAAAAGAGAAAAATACTTTTAGTCATTATGCTTTACCTCAAGCTTGGGAAAATTTTGAATATATTTAAATCCATATCACTGCTAACTTTTATGGCTCGTTCACTTCATTAAATAGAATGAAGGGAGAATAAAATTGACATTCTTAGGAAATGTAACAAAAATATAATACTTATTATTTTATTTAGTTAGATTTCTAAGTAATTTAAGAATAAACACATAATAGAATTTTATCAATTAAATTACCCTTGGTTTATCTTTTTTCTCAATTAAATCTAAAGTAATACATAGTAGTAACGGCGGCAATAGCAACAGTAGTAGTGGTTGATGGTGGGGACGGTAGTGGCGATGGCGATGGCATCAGTGTTGATTGGTGGTGGTAATAGTAAGTGGCGGCAGCGATTGTGGTGATGGTAGTGATAATGGTGATAAAGGCAACAATAGCAGTTGTGATGATAGCAACTGTAGTTAGTAGTAAAAGTAGCCATGGTGGTAGCGATCAATGGTGGTTATGGTCAGTGGTGATGAAGATGGTGGTGGTGGTAGGATAGTGGTGACTATGGTGGTAGCGACTATGGTGGTGGCGGTCAATAGTGGCAGTGGTGATCAATAGTGGCAGTGGTGATCAATAGTGATGGTGGTAGTAGTTGTCATCGTTAAATTAGGATGAGGTTATTTTTTGGGAAAAATACGAAATTTTATAAGAAATTATGATTTTTTGAATTTATTTTCAAGTAATAGAAGTTCTTATCGAATTGCAATTTGAAAAAAAAAAAACAAATTGAACACTATAATAAAGAATATGAAAAGAATGTAATTCTAATTCCTCTTGCATGATTATTTACTCCATTAGATCATTGCGGACATTAGCTTAGGATTTCTCTAGAATGTCTATTATAATATTTTCTTGTCAAATCCTTTATAATGCGTCAATCCCCCATTAAATATAATGTCTTATTTTTGTCCTTTAGTAACGTTCTTTCATAAAGGTATCGTTCTTTCTGTAGATAGTCTAATTGTTTTGAAGCGATTCCCTTACCCATTTTAGATTAGATGGAGTTCAATTGAACCTAGTAAAAGCACAAATGATGTTGCAATAATAATTTCTTCTGAAAATATTGGTCGTGAGATTTGTGTAGATAGAAAGAAATATTTGTTATTTTTTATTGCTCTTTAATATTGTTTTTGCTTTCATATCTCAATAAACGAATCAAACAATTCTAAATTAAGTTATCATCATTATAACTGATTCTTTCCCTCTTAGTCACATCCCTTAGGTCTTTCATGACATATCGAAATAATAGTTATTTATTTGATCCTATAAAAGTTCCAATTTTAATACCATCTTATCCCATTCTGCTAGCCGAATGTTTTCCTATTTACTTGCTATTGATCTTCTTTCTCTTCACTTTCTTTCCATTCATATACCATCCCGAAGTAAAATCCACATTGGAAAGTAGCAGATTTGGTCAAGCTCGCGTATTTGTTGTCAGCTGTTTAGATCATGGAGTGATGGTGGAAGCAAATGTTTGATCCACAGGGTCACAAGGTGGACACGATTTAAAAGGGTAAAAAAAAAAAAAAAAAGAAAATGATAACGAATATAATACTGAATGAGGAGATAGGAAAATGATAAGCAATGAAGCTATTTAGAGGCCTCCCCTATCTTCCAAAAGAATTCTTGCTGAATCAACATGCAGAAATTGGTTGAAATTCTACTCGTGAACCTTTTGGTGGCTATTGATCCGGTATAATCATTCCAAAAATGAGTGGAATCCACTTTTTGAATAGAAACAAAATTCAATGTTGTTATGAAGTGATCGGTTTCTGAAACAGCTGTGCCCGATTGAAGAAATTCATTGAGTAAAGTAGGGGACCAAATGGATTGAGAGAACTGCTTCAATGCTATTTGAAATCGAAAAATTGTATTAGAACACGTATCTATACATATCGTCATGAGAAGTCAATGTCATGAAACCATAAACACACACAATCTATGTATCCAAGGATAACCCGTTCATCCATCAAACTTTTAATATCTTAAATGATTAAGTAGATTTCAAAGCGAATATTGAGTGTTATAGAAAATTTTGATAATAATTTTCCTAAAATGTATTCTCATAAAATAATAAAGTACTGAGTGTGATCTCTTACCATCATGAAACTTTTACGATAAAGATATTCATTAATAATTCAGGATATTGAACATAACATCACCAATATGACAAGCAATTAAAAAAAAAAAAGAAAAAGATTAGACATACACCAAAATAGAAACAGTATGAAGTTATGCAAAAATTAAATGTATTAATTCACCTAGGCTGTTGATTCAGTGCTTTACTAACTATTGTTGATTATGAGGCAAGATGGTGTGAAAAATGGGCTCGTGTTGGAGATTGGATAGCATCAGTGAAAGGTCATGCATCAGCATCAAAGGACGAACATGGTAGTATCGTAGCGGAGTGAAGTTGTAGGGTTGTAACTCATAAATATCAGAAGCCAAGATTAAGAGTTAAGATAGGATTGAGGGGTTAAACAAATTAATATTTTTATATAAAGTGGTTTGACGTGGGTTTAATGGTTTAATATGATTCAATCAAACCGACTCGAATGTCAATCAAGTCCTCTCCTAGTCAAACCCTAGTATAAAAAGACCACATTTTGTACTTCAATTTAGTTTGGTAAACAATCATAATCGTTAAAACTTGTTTTTATAGAAATGATTCTAAGGTAGATATTAGACATTACCGAAGGTTTCGATTCTAACTTTTGGAGCATGCTCTCACAAAAATTCCAGATTTGATCTTTTACAATCATGGAAGCAGCTGAAAAGCTATATTGTATACAATAAATTCTACACTCTAGATGCTTTGTAATTGTGATTATAAGTATCATGTACTGTGTACACCTTGTATAATATCTTCTATAAATATAATTAATTAAATTTTGTTACAATAAATAATTAAGTAACCCATTCTACAATTAAATATGTAGTTAATGAAAAAGAAAAATCAGCCTACTTTAGTAGTCAAATAGTATTTAACCCGCGAAGAAATAGAATTTCATAATAATCACACATGATCAGTTATATTGGAATTTCAATTTGTTAGTTAATCAATGAACAACGTACACTATGAATTTTTATTGATTTTTCAGTATAAAAGTGGATATAATATTCGAAGAATCTCTCTCCCTTCTTTAGTGATAGTAGCTTAAGCATTAATATTATTATATTATAAAAAATAATGAAAAATTCCATACATTTCATTTTGAGTCTAACACTTACGAGTTTCACATAATATAGCTTCCAAGAAAGTTTCAAAAGTTATGTGGTAGGTTATGATTCTAGATTTTGGAGAATTTATACCATAATTTAGGAGTATAGAATAGTACACATCTTCTCTATTTTGAACTTCATCACTATTAATTTGTATTTATAATTCTTTTACATATAAATCAAGATGCATCTTAAACTTCTCTTACATGTAAGTGTGCTCTTGATTTATGTAAGTGTATATATGCATACATATATGTATATATGTAGAAAAGAAAGAAATTTAGAAGGACTTTCGAACATTTTATGCTGAAAATTCTAAATTAAGAATTGAATGAGATTAAACCACAAAATATAGTTCTTTTATATTTTGATCTGGTTTGTAGTTTGGTTTAAAAAGAGTTTCAATGTTTTACGGTATGATTTGGGGGGTAGTTAACAAATCGCTTGAAACCCACCAAACTACTTCTTATTCAATGATAAGAAATAAGGCATGTTTTTCAATTTAAAATTCTATTAACATTTTAGTATGATTTTGCTTACCTTTTCTTATCATCTCTTATCTCACTCTTAGCCAAAAAATTTACTCATTTTCATTTACCATAATCTCTTATCTCTTAAATAAACTGCACGTCTTTACAATAACTTAAAATGCAATATCACCATGATTTAATGTTATGTGACTTTAAATTTTTGCATAATATATCTCAATTTAAATATTAATATTAGGTTGAAAACTTCAATGATTGATAATTTATCAATTGGAATAAAATGCTTTTAGAAATAGTTCAAACCGATTCGAATTGAGTAGACCACAATTGAAGCGGGTTGATTGAGAATCTCGAACCATTTTTAATGGTTCGATTCATTAATAATTTAAACTCGACCGTTTCAAATCAATCAAATCGAACCTCAAACAACTCCATCGAAAATTCAAATTGGTACCATTTGCTTCTCAAAAAATGTGAGGAAACAATTAGATCTTCAGATATTTTAATCATGTCAAATAGACCTTAATGACATCAAACCCATCTATATATATATATATAATTTGGATCCATGCTATGGACAATATATTAACTCCATTACGTTCCACGTGGGGAAATGCTACGCATTCCAATTTGTGTTAATAGAAATCATACATCCGAAGTACGTGTTAAGAGAAAACGAAGATGCACTTAATCTAGTTTATGAGCACCATATACAATTTATGAAGAAAGTAATATGAGACTTTTATCTACTAAGACAACCTTCGAGAGAATGACTATGGTGCAGTTTGTTGGCTGTTGGAATATCCTTCAAAGATCCAATCAAATGAAATTTGAATTGGGATCGATAAGATGGCTTAAATTTTCTCTTTCCTCCTTTTATTTCTTCATTTTTTAGTCAACTACATTATAGTTTAGTGGAAAGGGTTCAAATTCGGTTTAACTCTAGTTATTCTTTTATTTCATAATTTATTTTTTGTTTTTTTTTTTTCCCATTTTTGTTTTAGGCAGTGGAGTTTACGAGTCAAATGAGGACCTCCAACTTTCTTTGTTAAATCTTCATCACTAGGACCCGGAGATTGATTTTCCATCTTTTTTCTATTTAATGGAAGGCTCGTCAAACATGAGATCAAAAGAAATAAAAAAAGGGGGCCAAACTTCAAATGCTCTATACTTCACATTGACCTTCTCTGAGTGACAAGATATGAACAGAGAGAAAATAAAAAATGAGGTCAACCAACAGTGTGATTTGCTTAAAAAGTCACCTGCTATTACAGGGACATTGGAATGTGAGATGAAGTAAGTGTGATTACAAAGGCAATGTTGTCACCTTTCTCATTGTTCTTTTCTATCGGCAGTAAATTCGAGTCATGTGGTCTACCTTTTTCTTACAATCGCATAAATAGACATTTATTAATGTAAATCTTCGTCGTCATATTCACGTTTGTGTCGAAGCCAGACGTTTATTAAACGACAAAGATTTAGCTATCACCGAGAAGTTGAAACCCAGACATTGTACTACTCTTTAAAGCTTGTAGACGAACCCGCAAAATTTCACACATTAATGAATTAATCTCAGTGTGCTGTTCCCTTGGAGAAACAAAAAATAAAAGTTGTTGTACCCTTGAGAGTTGAGATACTTTCATCTTTAGTCTAAATGAAGCTTTATGCAATGGAGGATAAAAAAGGAGAAGAATTTTACTTATGGTTTACCTACTTTGAAAAAACAAACGTGAGACCCATAATGATCATGGTGGAAATACATCTATGTTTACTGAATTACATCTTCAAAAAGCTTCGCGTGAATCCTCAATTGCTTTTGGTGAATCAAGCATGGTTCTCACTTAAAACATTTCTGTCCATATGTGGATTTATTGGAAAAAAAAAAGGGATTTAGTTTTAGATAACGTTTGGTTATAAGAATTGAAATAGATAAAAAGAATTAGATATGATAAATAAAAGGAAGACTAGATAGTATAAATTTTTTGTACCGTGTTTAGTTTACACGGTATTAGATATAAAATTTATATTAAAAAATTAATTTTTTATTATAAAATAAGTAATTTTTGGTAATATTTAATAAAAATAATATTAATTAACTCAATATTATAATATGTAAGAGTATATTTGGGAATGTAAAATATTTTTGTTTTTATCTAGTGAATTTTACTTTTTATGCCATGGTGTAGATAAGATAAGATCTAAACTTTTTATTTAGTCCATCAATCTAATTTTTATCAAATCAACATGCGAAGTTACAAATCGCACATGGGACAAAATTTTTTATCTAGTCTAGTAGCACAAAAATTATATAATTAAACGATACCTTAAACTCTTACAAGTAATTAGTTGGTTGTCTCTCTCCACCAGATCAATTGCACGACACCATCTATATAAAATTGATGTGATGATGTAAATTAAGATATTTTACGGTTACAGCTCATGCTCTAAGTTTAATACACTTGTGCTTATTCATCATATTAAGGTGACATGTGGCCAATCAATAGTTGAGTAGGCAAGGAAACCAGATGAAACATGTATTTACCAATGTTAAAAAAAAAAATTACGTAACTATAAATTATATGAAAAAAATTACAAAAATATCGACCTATATCGTCTATTTAAAATATGACACCCATAACGTTATAAATCTCACATTTCAAAAATACGATAACTATAAAATACTACAAAACCTATATCGCATTTTACAATCATAAATCTATTCTGAATTCAATTGATTAGAAAAATTATGATAAAATCATTGATTCATCTAGTATTCAAATATACGATTCATTTACAAGTTTACTAGATTAAAGATTTATGTCATTTTCAAATTGATAGATTCAATGTCACATTCAATAAAGATTTATGGTATATGTAGATTAGTAACTACTTAAGGTTCAGGTCAAGAAATAGAAGAAGGATGAGTTAGAGTAGGTGAAACTCTTTGGTATGGAGTTGGGCTCATAGCCACATTTTAGTCCTTCATGGATTTGTTGGTTTTAAGGGTTGTAAAGTTATTGCAATTTTCTTTACCTGGTTTTACGATGCATTCTTATATTAAAATGCACGTCATGCACAATTTCAACTTTTCATGGAACATGTTTGGGTTTGGAATTGCTCAATCATAGGCTTTTTTAACATGTTAAGGTCTCCCTATCACTTTTGTCAACAAAAGAGTGAAAGTCGAAGCTCTCAGTACCCCAATGCAACAGTAGTATTAGTATATCATTGTATTTCAAAAATGCGATATAATCATGATCAAACTTGAAAAAATTGGAGTGATACGATACTATATCACATTTATAAAATACGACATATTTGTATTAGATAATTATCGCATTTATTAAATACAATATAACTTTGATTTATGATAAATTAGATCGTTTTCCTTAGTTATGCTTAAACGAGTATAACTTTTGATTTAGAAAATTTTTTTCTTATTATTATATATTTTCGAGTATTATAGCAAAATAATTTAGTTTTACCCGATTGATGTCGTTTTGGGCTTGAAAAATGCCCTTTTAAGGTACGTTATAGCCCTTTTTTTTATTTTTAAGCAATATTTTTGGCCAATATTTTAGAATTGCTTATGTTGTTTTTTCAAAATATAATATAGGTTCGGTATTTTAATAATTTTTTTTAATGTAATTTGCATTTTTTTAATTTTTAAAAAAATTTTAATGGTAAAAAGTTAATTTTCTCCGAGGAAACCCGTCGACTAGAGGTTTAATGCAATCAATTACTAATCTAGTGGTAATTGAACAAAGTGTCACCATCAGCCTTTAATTGATTAAGAGCTATATATAGGTTTATATAGGGTTTAATGCATCGGACGGAGCCAATAATTCTAGCTAAACAATATTCTATAACATACTGAATTTATCTTTTGCTCCCAATTGGTTTTTATGCCACATTCATCTAGGTTTTTCTACATAAATCATCAAATGTTTTATCTTCTTCCTTTTATGTCTGGTATTTGCATTGTAATTTGTATTGTTCGTGTCTCACCAAACGGTTTGTGGATTAGGCCTTCAAGGGGTCCTTAGTCGATACACTGGATTTAGCCTATACAAGTAATACAAGTAAGCTCAACAGGATGCCGGAGGTTGCTCTGCACGGCTCTTCAATGCTCAAGTCAGTTAGTTTAGGAAGAGCGACACAAACTTCCTAGATAAAAGTGACGTGGATCTTGTGGACCGCCTTTTTTTCTCTTACATCGTCATGAGATCTTCGAGGTTTAAGGACCAATAGGTTGGAATTGGTGGCTCTTTGCTTCCAGTCAACTGGCCCTGCATATCTATTAGCGTGTCTAGTCAAGGTCGGATGGATAGGTGAGAATCCTCTCCACGCGCCACCTGTCCTCCATCGTCTTCTTTTGCAGACGGTAGGATGTGCCCATAGGCTGGCCTTTGGAGTGCCACGAGCCCAATACCGAACTAAGCTATCATCACAGATCTATCTAATTTTTGCATCAATACATAACAAAATACCGTAGTTACGTTAATTCATACTAAATTGAAAACATTGAAATAGCATATACTATTGGCCTCTTTTGGTTTCCTTCGTATGATAGAATTCCAAAAAAGAAAACCTAATTTGCATATACTTTTAGCGGGAACTTAATCATATTTAAAGTTTGATGATAAGAGAGTAAAATTTGATAGTTTTTTATTCCTTATAGTTCTAATAAATAATATGAGAAGGGAAACGAATTGCAAGAAATTGAAAGCCATGTAATCCATCATTGTAGCACCATTATGATAATTTAATCAAAATAACTAAACAATCAATTGGATAATATAAGTTCTTATTTCATGAAATAATTAAACAGAACTGAGATATTTGATTTTCTTTTTCTTTCTTTTTTCCATCTTGTATATTGGTTATGGTTTGATAATACATTTTTGTCCTGATAGGACAAAAAATTATATAACTTGGAGTATAAAATTACAACAAATAAACGAAAACACTACACACCATCCAAACAAGTCAATACCTATTGAATTTTTCCTATTTGAAGCTCTTACTAAAACTCTACGTCATACAAAATTCTAAAAATGTAGAACGTTAGTTTGAAAATTCGTTAGAAAGAAATATGATTTGAAATATAGCTCTAGGTATCCTAATGGGAATAGAGAGGGAATAGGGGGGAACCTCTTGGTAAATAGATTTAAACGAGTTATATTTAGGTGTATTGGAATCTAAAAGGTCACATAAGTTTCCAAGCACATAAAGACACACAAACGAGTGCAGCTCTTCTTCATTGCTTCAAATACCCCAACAAAAGCTAAGCGACATGTTAGAGTAGTTGGGTCCAGCTTTTTATGTTGAAATTTGGTCTACGACAAGAAGAAACTATCTTCTTTCACATAGATTTCCTGACCCATGCACATTTTTCTTGCTTTTATGATTGCAGGGAGAGCTCTGAAAATTTTCGGACTCTTTTGGGGGTTTCCAAGCCCTTGGAAAAAGGATACCGAGAGCTTATAGGGATTGTCTTGTGACATCAGTTATTGATGCGTGAAACATGTATATTTTCCTGGATTATTTAACAAATAGCTATAAGATTAAGCGAGAAAGTGACTTCAGTTTACGTGAATTGCAAATCATTTAAAGGATTTGTCTGGTGCGAACAGATGTATTAGTTCTACAAATATAGTTTTACTTTTCTATATCTTTTGAAGACATGTATACACATTTAGCTATAGATGTTAAAATCATGATTTCACCAATATGATTTGATGACTTTATAATTTTATAAGGCTTTTTTAAATTAATTCACATATAAGATCGTTTTCTCGTAGAAGCTTATGTTTTTAATTAATTTTATATATTAAACTCAGTAGAAATTTATATTTCTAATCGAATTTATCAACTCCATATATATGAGTTGAATAAGCTAAAAGTAAAAGAAAAAATTATACCTAGGCTTCCATTATTCCATTAACTATTAAGAGTTAAATTATTTTTCTTATCCTATTCTAATTTTTTCCCCTCTTTGTCACTCTCTCAATCCTTTTTTTCGATATCCATAACTTTCATATGAGATCTAGTTTCAATAGAAAAGTTAATAAAAAAAACCATATATTTAACTTTATGCCATTAGTAATTGAAAATAAGTTAAAAAATTTGTTTTTTTTTTCAATTTATTACTTTTTTCATATAAAATACTACAAGAAAAAAAAAGTTCATATGTTTAACTTTATACCATTAGCAAAGAAAATGAGTTAAAACCTTTAGTTTTTTTCAATTTATTACTTTTTTCAAATACAATAATTGGAAAAAAAAGTTTTGCCCTTGCTTATCCTTATTTCATATATATTACATTATAGACTTATAATTTTTCTTTATGAAAAAAGAACTTTATATTTTTGTTTCTTTATTTCCATGATCTATTTTAAGTTTTCACAACTATTACAAGCATATCTATAGCTTTTCAAAAGTTCACACGTTCTGTTCTTCATTTGTAGACTCTTTAGAGATTTTAGTTAAAATCAGGAGTTTAACAACCTTACATCTAGCTAATGTACTAAAATCATGGTTATTTAAGATGCTTTTAATAAAGCTTTTGGGTTTTACAAATGGTTGTGTTATTTATATATTTTCAAAGATAAATTACACAAATCATCCTTGAAAACTTTATAAATTGCATGAATCTTAGTTTTCTCAAAGGTTAGCATTTTCCATCCATAAAACAAGTATGGGATCTTTTCTTTTCTTTTTTTTTTCTTTTTTTAACTAAATTGCTATGTGTGAACATAGCGATAATCTTATTAATTTAATTAAACCATCTATATATTTAAATAAATATGAGCTTTTTTAAGCTATTCTGTTAGCTTTAGTTAATTTAATTGATTAAGTATATATATATATCAATAAGCTTATTTGCACATAGCAGCCTAATTAGGAAATAAAAAGAATGTGCTTGTTTTTAGTTAGTGTTAGCTTTTGAAAAAATTGGAGTCTCTGTAATTTCTAAACTTCATTGGGGTGGTCCGTGCAGTTGACTTTTTTTAAATATTGCTGTTCTATGAAATCAAATTTCAAAAGTTTTGCTAGCTCTATTCATCCTAATCAATGATTTGAGAGGTATATTAACACTTGTCGTTACTTTTAATGGTTCATGATACAATTTATGAAACGTTTTCTTTTTCTGTCCCAGATGATGCTGCGTAATGGAACAGAGGCCGGCCCGCCCGCCCCACGGCCACAAAACTAACCCAAAACAACTTAGTGCGAATCTAACTTTTGTTTTTGTTTTGCTGATTTTATTTTTATTTTTTATTTTTTTCCCTCACTGCATGAATTTACTTTAAAAGCTAATTTTAAATACAGGTCTTTAGTTATTCACTTGTTACCAGAACCCAGTGTCCTGTAAGTACCTCATGGCCCTTCTAATTAATAGATTATCATTGAAATTTAAGATTCTGGCATTTTGAATATTCAAAATAAGTACGGCAATTTATTTATTTTATAACAGTGTCATGCATGTGAAATGAAGCCTATAGATGTACTAAGCGACTAGACAGAAAAACTTGAGGGGAACCAGGGCCCCAAACCCTCGCAATGGGCACGCATCTTATCTATGTGAATACAAAATTCATTTATTCTGATCAGTCGATGATGTTTGAAAAGAAAGCAAAAGATGGGCCTATGTACCAAAATTCTCAACTTGTGATTCACGGATAAACGAATTGAACCACCGAGTGAACACAGGGCAAATTTATCATTTCAATTCTACACATTTGCAACAATGCACACTTTGAAGCAAAATTATGCAATTATACAATCTAGTCAAGCTAAATATGTTAATGTAAATTATATTAATTTGCCATGCATATCTCTCATGGAAATAGGGCTAGGAATTTTGGATCTAACCAACTAAACCTAGACATGATACGGCATGATACAAATTGGTAAATATGAAAAAAAATTGATATGAGATATAAACGAATTAAACTAATCTAGATATATTTAAATACATGTCTAGATTCGGATCAGTATCTCAGACTCATTTACGAACTCATCAATAGGTTCCACAAATAAGTCCCCACTTCAACTTACAAACCCGTTTACTATTAGTAAATTTATATTTTCTTTTACTCTTTTATTTCCGGCGGAGGCCAAAGTAAACATGTTTGACATGTTTAAATTAGTCAAATGCAAACAATTCTTAATGATTAGGATCCCTTCTATTTCTTTTTTCTTCTTTTTAACTTGTAGCTGGAAGCTAAACACATTTTGATTTGATGTTCACAAACCTTCAAGTTTAAATCTTTTCTCAACTATAAATATGAAGTCTTTAAGTCTTCTTTTTCACTCTCAACTATCAAAGTAAATATGAAATCTTAAGTCTTCTTTTTCAATTAGTGAGATATCATTTTTTTTTTTACTTTTTGTTTTTATTGTGTCAAATAGTGTGTCATGTTTTTTTTTTTAATCTTTATAGCCTTCTTTATTTATTTACACCGTACCATGATAATAAGGTACTAAACTATTAAATTTTGTTTAGAAATTATCAGTTGGAATTTCTTATATGAAAATAGTGTATCCTCTTATCTTTTTTTTGTTTTTTATAATGTGGCACACTTAGATTTTTTTCTTATTAAAAAAAAAAACAGATTATGGATGGTGAAATAGTATCATATTACAACTATTTGTTGAAATTATATTTAAGGTCGAGAAAATTTCAACGATATATATTTCATTGATATATATATATTTTATATATGGATTCTTTGACTATATCCTTTGAAGATTTAATGGAGAATGTAGTGAATTTACAAAATCAATATTGTTAGTAACATCCCTTTTGGCCATGGTTGTGCTTAATTAAGTGGTGATATGTAATTAAAATTTTAAGATTTCTTATAATTTGATTAGACTTTGTTTTATTAAAACTTTTATTTGGATTGTAATTTTATGTTAAATGCTAAGATCTTATAACGTTTGTATTTGTAAAATTTAAATATTATTATCGCTTATTTACCTTTTATATGTGCAAGTCTCTTAAAGATTTTTCAATGACTTTTTAATCGATAAACTAATTCAACTCAGATATGAGATACACTTGTTAAATAGTTCGGATAACGAGTTTAGGTTTTTAGACACAATTAATAAATAGGTTATCTCATATATTGAGGTTTTCCACATATGAACACGTGACACAACATGATAATATGAATTGCCAGTCCTATGAAAGATGTTCCTAAAGCACTTTTAGAGAAATAATTATTCAATGATGTATAGGATCCTCTTTTTAACATCCCCATATCCTTCTCGTTTGGTGATACGAAGGAAAGAGGTAGACGGGTTTCTCTCCCATTTGATTAGCAAGCTTTAACATGAGGTCCAAACGAAAAATCAATTTATAGAGAAAAATAGAACTTATTTAATGAATTTATTAATTTTAATTTTTATATATTAAAACTTACCTTGCCGCTTAACCATGTATTTTAAGGTATAAATTGGGAGAATGGATTTCATAATTGGGGTTTTGAACTCTATGCATTTCAATAAGAGGATATCACCATTTCTAAACCTAATGTGTACATTATATTTGTTGGGAAAAGAATAATTGAGCAAACATTGAATAACATGGTATTGGAAGGTCCTAAGCAATTGGATAATCATTCTAAAGGGCTTGTTCAACCCAGTTATACCAAATAATCCTTTTAAAGAGTTATTTAATATTTGTGCAATTTTTTTTTACTTTCAATTCTATTAGGCATTATAGATTAGAAAGAATGCAACGAAAAAAAAAAACTATAAAACCTACTCTACAATCCATCCGTGACATGAAATAAAATATTTGTTGATAAAAAATTATAAAACTACCTTTTCCTTGATAAGAAGTATTATCTTCTCTTGGGGATAGAGTTCAACTGAAATCTGAATCCGATTTGTTGTTTTAAAGTATGTTCATCATAAGGACTCCAAACATAATCCCTCTAGCGGTATATAAAATACGTTAACAAGAACAAATTCTAATCTTTTATATTGCTAAATAACTAAGATTAGAATTAGAAAAACTAGGAAGTGAAAATTATATCTATCTTTCTTGCCTTTTCTTTAGGTGTTTATCTAAAATAGAAAATCATCATTATAATTCTTTCTCCTACTCTTGTCTCTTTTTAAACATTAATTAAAATTAATAAAAGAGACCTTTCATTCTATGAACTATTCAATTACCACAACCTTTCAGTTGTATAACAATTAAACATGGAACTAATGGTAGATAACCTTTTAATTTCCATGAACTTTTCAAAAGCAATTGAATATGAAATTAATAAATTTCATATCCTTTCAATTGCTACGACCTTTTCAATAGCAAGTAAACATAAAATTAATAAATTCTATCTATTTATATAAAAAAGACAATAATAAAATATATAACCTTTAAAAGATACTTAATTGCAATAAAATAAATTGCTTCAAATTTATTATTTCAGATCAATTTATTCTAGCTCTGAAATAAATATTGATAAATCTTAATATCTACTAATATTTCTTGTTAAAACTTTGTTCCCATTAATTGTGTTATAGTATGTGATCATCTAGGTTTCTATATACGAAGGTAATGTATATATAAACATAAACCAAGGTAATCATCTAATAATAGTTATTGGTTATTCAACATAATATAATAAGTGTGAAAGAGAAACTACTATGAACAGATTAATGCGTAATTAGATTTCTTCATCAAATGATATTATGATTAAACAATTGTATGTCATGTCATCAACATTTAACCATTTTACTTGGTTTCCAAGATAAAATAGACTTAATAATACTTATCGTGGCAACAGGCTTACAAGTCATTATTATCTTAACCAAGTGGTCTTGGATGTCGACTCCTTAATCCAAAAGAGTGGTGAATTTTATCTTGACTTATCACTATCCTCTCTATATTTCATATCGTACCTAATAACCGTATTATCTACAATCCAAATAAAGACTATGTTTAACAGCTTTAAAGCATAGCATTCCATATATAGAATATATGAAGGTCTCAAGTTTAGAGGTTATTTACACTCGTTCATTTAGAGGAGGACCAATGACATTAAACATGTAGTGTCCTTTATTAGTAGGTCGTGTACAATGTACCTTCTTAACTTTGGGAACCCACTTGTATAACTCGAATATCTTTTCCTTAATCCAATGAGAATGACCTTAGTTTTACAATGTATTGGTTTAAATATCCATGTCTCCTCTAGATATTTATCCAACCAATGACAACTTTTAGATAATACAATGTAATGGAATTTTACTAATAATACACCTTTATTATAATTTCATATATACTCTAATTATCTATGGGACTTTACTATAAAATATATACTAGTAGAAAAGTATATAAATATAATAAATATTTTCCTTTTATAAATAATATCCATAAATACATAAAAAATATCCCGCCACATTGTATACAAATTATAACACTCCTATTTGCACTATTGTTAAGCATTATAGACTTTAAGTCCTAAGCTCCTTACATGGGTCTCATGTTTTTGCTGACGTAAGGCCTTTGTGAGTGGATCAACAACATTTTCATCTATTGTTACTTTACAAAACAACACATCACCTCTTTGAACTATCTCTCTAAGGATGTGAAACTTCCAAAGTACATGTTTAGACTTCTGGTGAGATTTTAGTTCTTTAGCTTGAGCTATAGTTGCATTGTTGTCACAATATAGTATAATAGGATTTGCAATACTTAGAACCACTCCTAACTCGAAGAAAAAGTTTCTAATCCATATGTCTTCTTTAGCTACTTCAGAAGTTGCTATGTACTCAAACTCTACTGTAGAATATGCCGCTATCTCTTGTTTGGAGCTCCTCCAACAAACAGCTCCATGGTTTAAGCAAAACACACAAACTTGCTACTATTTCAAATCATCCTGATCTGATTAGAAACTAGTATCAATATATCCTCTTACAGTTAGTTCCTTGTCTCCTCCATAAACTAAGAACAAATCTTTTGTACTTCTTAGATACTTGAGAATGGTCATAATAGTAGCCTAGTGACCCTTACTTGGGTTGGCTTGATATCTACTTATCATGCTTATAACATAAGCGATGTCTAGCCGCGTACATATCATGGCATACATTATAGACCCAATTGTTGAGGCATATGGTACCTCATCCATTTTATCCTTCACTTATTGTGTTTTTGGACACATTTTCTTGGAGAGATATACACCATGTGACATAAGCAAAAATCCTTTCTTGGAATTTTGCATATTGAATCTATTTAATACTTTGTCAATGTACATGCTTTAACTTAGTCTACGTAGCCTCTTATACCTATTTCGGTATATCTTACTTCCTAAGAT
Source organism: Lumnitzera racemosa (assembly GCA_024138005.1). Taxonomy (NCBI): domain Eukaryota; kingdom Viridiplantae; phylum Streptophyta; class Magnoliopsida; order Myrtales; family Combretaceae; genus Lumnitzera; species Lumnitzera racemosa. Next base: position 33,142,646 of record JAMXBC010000007.1, read on the forward strand.
ATAAGTTGCTTCTCTTAAGTCTTTCATGGAGAAGCACTTACCTAACTAAGCCTTGATAGACTCTAAGGTAGGTGTATCATTTCTAATCAGAAGGATATCATCAACATATAAAACTAGGAACATAATCATGCTCCCACTCAACTTCTTATAAATGCAAGGTTCTTCTAGATTCTTAAAATGGCCAAATTCCTTGACTATCTCATCGATTCTTAAATTCTAGCTCCGAGAAGCTTGCTTCAATCCATAAATGGATCTCTTCAACTTACATATTTTATTAACATTTTTAGGTGCTATAAAACTAAGAGGTTGTACCATGTTTCCTCTAACTTTCCATTTAGGAAAGTTGCTTTAACATCCATTTTCCAAATCTCATAATCTTTATAAGTTGCTATTGTAAGTAAAATTCCAATAGAATTAAGTATTGTTACTAGCAAAAAAGTTTTATCATAATTAATTTCATGATGTTAAGTGAAACCTTTTGCTACTAGCTTAGCTTTATAGGTACTTACATTCCCGTTCATGTCAGTTTTCTTTTTAAAGACCCATTTGTACCCTACAGGTTTTATCCCAACCGATGCATCTACCAAATCCCATACTTAGTTGGTGTATATGGAGTTTATCTTAGATTTCATGGCTTCTGACCATTTCTTGGAGTCTAGTGATGTAATTGTGTCTTCATATGTCAACGGTTCATCATTTTCAACGAGTAGTATATCTTCTTAATGTGTTACAAGTCAATTCAACCTTTCAGGTTCTCTTCACATCTTTTTGACCTACGTAGTTCTTGCATTTTAGGAGCAATCTCTGGTTGTGGCACCATAGGTACTTATGATGTTTGTTTCACACTCAATTGCTCATGTTCTAACTCATTTATGGAATCTTGAATTTCTTCAATAATTATTTTACTCCCATTACTTTCTTTAGAGATAAACTCTCTCTCTAAGAATGTAGCATATCAAGCAACAAACACTTTGTACTCACTTAGAATATAAAAGTAGTATCCCTTAGTGTCTTTGGGATATCCTATAAATGTGTATTTAATAGGCTTTGCTATAAGCTTATTAGAGAATCTACTCTTTACGTAGGTATCACTGCCCTAAACTTTAAGATAAGATAAATTAGGTTTCCTACTAAACCATAACTCCTATAGTGTTTTATCTACTACCTTAGTTAGAACACGGTTTAGTGTACATGTTGTTGTTTCTAAAGAATAACCCAAAAGGTTAAAGGAACACTTACATGACTCATCATTAACCTAACCATGTTTATTAGGGTGCAGTTTCTCCTCTCTAAAACACCATTCCATTCTAGTGTTCTAGGAGGTTTGAATTGTGAAATTATTCCATACTCCTTCATGTAGTTAATGAACTCTTGACTAAGATATTCTTTACCTCTATCACTATGAAATGTTTTTATCTTCTTACCAAGTTGATTTTGTACTTCACTTTTAAATTTTTAGAATTTCTCAAAAGTCTCTGACTTATGCCTCATCAAGTAGATACATCTAATGGGATTCAGGCCATAGGACCTTTAACCTATAGTTGAGCCCAATGACTAGAAAGCTTGGCATAACAGATTCTCCTGTTCTAGTTGACTCCTGCCGAGGTTGAGTATTTCTTTGCCGATGTGTTTTGCATTTTGAGTCGTATGACTACTTATTTCTCATATATTGTGTGCTGAGAAGCTGAACGTCGAGAGAACAACCAATCCTCATTCTCACTCATGCTTAGCCAATTACTTACTCGGTATTACCCTTGTGAAGATGATGAGAGAGAGACTTTGGATTGACTTAGCCACCCTTGCTCGAAGAAGCAACTTATTCATATACTTTTGTTTGCATTCGCTAATGGCCTTGCCAATGTATCATTACCACATGTACAGGGCTACGCGTAGAATTTGCTTTACTAACCATTACTTTTCTGAAATATTTATTTTTACCTTTTTATATTCTTGTGCATTACTTCTTTAGGATAATACCATTTTTGTTTTTTTTTTCTTTTTGGGCATATTACCCTAAATTCTCAAGTATAAATACCCTTATACTTATAGCTATAACAATCAGATAGATTGAACATTAATACACTTGACATTTCTCTCTCATAAATACTACTTTGTTTATAGTCATCTTACTCTTATCCCAACCCTTAAGTAAAGCTAGGTGGTGAGTAACGTTACTAGATTGGTTCATGCATTATATCGAATTATGCTGTGAGTCCTCAGAAGTTCCATTAGTGTACCATATCAATTGGAGCTGTTCGTGGGTTTTTGCTTACTTTTCATTTGCATTTGTCCTTCCGTGCCATTCCCTACTATTCTTTTTGAGCTCTTTGCAAGCTTGGACCCATCCATCTATTGGCCTTGTCCGTTCTTGGTCATGGTTTGCAACATCTTGATATTAGAGTGGAGGTTTTGTTTAAGTTGTGGCTTGTGTTTCAAGTTCTGTTATACTTTATTTTGGGTGTGTGAAAAGAGCAATTTACCTATGTTCACCTTAGCTGTTGTGTTTACTAGCTGTTAATTTTCTGAAGTGTTAGTTTGAGCTTTGAATCTCTAGAGAAAATGATTGACCCTAATGTAAACATTGGTGTTGGAGATGATAGTAGAGTTATCCACCATGAATAACAGTCTCAGGGAACCCCAAGAAGCATCAACGAGAGACTCAATGAACTGGCCAATCTCTTAGTAGATCTAACTCAAGCAGTTCATGTGTTGGCATGCTAACCTATTGACACTGCGCAAAATACCCCATAAGTTGCTCAACCCGTTAGAGGTTAGAACCTAATTCGATAAGTTCGAGGTGAGGAGTAGGCAGATGAGTAAGACGAAGGATAAAATTGAAGGAACTAGATGAAGAGGATGAGGAAGAGTATTTTGAAGAAGAGTGCGTATGAGTCCCTAGAACATTTGACTATGTGAAGCTTCGGATTTTGAGCTTTAATGGGTCTAGAAATGCTGATGAGTTCTTCGGATATACTACCATGTTGTAGAAGAATTTCTAAGCCATGAGAAAATGAGAGGAATACGGAAAGGCTGACCTAATACTAAATTGCCAACCCAAACTTATAAGAAAGGCTAACAGTCTGGTAGGAAGACAAGTTAAATCAAGTACTTTAATGCCAAGGGTTTGGACATATGACCGCTCAGTGCCCAAATCGAAGGACTATGGTAATTAAGGGAGAAATCACAAAGCTAGAGGTTGAGAGTATGGATGAGGAACCTAAGGATGATGAGATCATTGCCAAGAAAGAACTTATTGAAGAAGAGGTGTTTGTCAAGGACTTGGATTAATTAGTCTTAGTTGTTCGATACTCCCATGAGCTTAGAAACCTTATGGGAGGATGAGTAAACAGGGCATTTGTTTCATACCACCTGTAAGGTGAATGACTAGGTGCGAGTATTAATTGTGGATAGTAAAAGTTACACCAATGTGGCATCAGTAGAAATGGTTATGAAGTTAAAGTTGCTGACTATTGCATACCTTAAGCTGTACGAGTTGCATTAGCTGAGTGATAAGGGAGCACTACATATCACCTAGTAGGTACTGCTACTGATCATAATTAGACACTATTGTGATGAGATTCTCTATGATGTGCTACCTCTATGTGTTTCACACGTACTGCTTAGCCGACCATGGCTGTTTGATAAGAGAGTTATCCATGAAGACTACAAGAATACGTACATGCTCAAGAAGGATGACCGAAAGATCACACCGAACCCAATGTTGTCAAGAGAAATTAATAAATTTCAGAAAAAAATTACTCGCGAATCAAAGAAGGCTTTGGTGATGAGTAAAGTTGAGCTCTGAGAGGCTATCAATGCTGACGAATCCACCCTTATGTTGGTCAGGTACCTATTAGAGATGAAGGAGCGAGGTGAACTACCTTAGGAAATCAAAGAGTTGCTGGATGAGTATATTGACCCGTTCCTAAAATAGTTACTTGGGGGTTGCTCCCAACTCGAGGCATAAAGCATTGCATTGACTTAGTACCCGGTACCACACTACTGAATAAGCCAGCCTATCGAATGAATCCCGGACAGGCTTCTAAGCTCTAACGTCAAGTTAATGACTTATTGGAGGGAGGATATATCAAAAATTGTCTTAACCTTTGTACTGTGCCGGTGCTTCTAGTACCAAAAAAGGATGGAACTTGGTGGATGTGTGTCGATAGCTAAGTCATGAACAAGATCACAATCAAATACAGGTATCTGATCTCGAGGTTAGAAGACATATTGGATGAGTTAAGTGGAGACTTGGAGTTTGGCTACCATTAAATCCGCATGAGGTTGAAAGATGAATGGAAGATAGCATTTAAAACTTGGCATGGATTCTATGAGTAGATGGACATGCCATTCGGCCTGTCAAATGCATTAAGCACTTTCATACCATTGATGAACTACATGTTAAGACATCTGATTGGAATGTGTGTCGTAGTGTACTTTGACATCATATTAGTCTACAATGTCGACATGCTGAGTTACTGCGAGCATCTTCGAATCGTATTAAATATTCTCAGTACCGAGAGAATATTTAGCAATCTTAAGAAGTGTTGCTTTTGCTAGGAGGAAGTAGTATTCTTGGGCTATGTAGTTTGTGGAGGAGGCATATGAGTGGATGATGAGAAGATTCAAGCAATTGTTGAATGGTCGACCTTTATTACTTGTGCTAATGTGAGAAGTTTCTACGGACTGGTTTGTTCTATAGATGATTCATCAAGAATTTCAGCACCTTTGCTGTACCACTTACTGAGCTAACAAAAAAAAAAAAAAAACACCGATTTCCGATGGGAAGAAAGGGAGGAGAAGAGCTTTGCCGAGATAAAAGAAAGATTGACCTTTGCCGAGATAAAAGAAAGATTGACCTTTGCCTTGTTGTTAACTTTACCTGACTTCGAGAAAATATTTGAGCTAGAATTTGATGCATCAGGCATTCGAATAGGTGCTATCCTAATGAAAGAAGGCTAACTAATTGCCTTCTATTGTGAGAAGCTCAAAGGACTACAGCTAAATTACTCCGTGTATGACAAGGAACTCTTAGCGGTGATTTGAGCATTGCAAGCATAGCAGCAATATTTACTGTCGAGAGAATTTGTCATATATACTGACCATAAGTTACTGAGGTACCTTCGAAGTTAGACCAAGTGATCAAAGCAGCAGCGAGATGGGTTAAATTCCTTAAGGGATTCAATTTTGTAATAAAATTCAAGTAGATGAAGAGTAGTATAGTTGTAGATGCTCTTTCGAGAAGACATGTACTTTTGAATGAACTATAGACCAAACTGTTTGGGTTTGTGAGTATTATAAAGCAGTATTTTAAGGATCTATACTTTAGACCCATAATTGTGCAATGCATCGATGGAAAGATAGTGGACGGGTGTCATGTGGAAAATGGTCACTTGTTTCGAAGTGGAAGATTATATGTACCGACTTGTTCCTTAAGGGAGTTATTGATTAGGGAAACTCATAGTGGAGGGCTCTCCAGATACTTTAGAGAAAGAAAGACTTACGAGCTATTGAATGGTCGATTCTTTTGGTTGAGGATGAAGAGAGATGTGCACTGAGTTGTTGAAAGCTGTGCTGTGTGTAAAAAGGCTAAGTATTGAGTTGAGTAAAGGAAAGTAATGCTTTTGCCTGTCTCGATGAAGTCGTGAATTGAATTGAGCATGGACTTTGTTCTTAGATTACCATGAACTACCCGAGGCAAAGATTTTGTAATGGTTGTCATGGATTAGTTCAGCAAGATGTCATACTTCGTGCCTTGCCCCAAAACTAATGCTTCTCTTTTCTTATAGGAGATTGTGTGAATACACGGTGTGCTAAGAAGTATAGTCTTCGACATAGACCTGAAGTTCTCGAGCCATTTTTAGAGGACCTTGTGGCATCTGATAGGGACTAAACTACTATTCAGTACTTCCTGTCACCCTAAAACTGATGACCAAACAAAAGTGGTTAATTGCACTTTGGGATCACTACTCCAAGCTACAATGGGTAAGAACTTAGCTGATTGGGACGCTTGCTTAATAGTGGTTGAGTTCGGTTACAACCAGACAATGCATGATACCACCAAACAAACTCCCTTTAAAGTGGTCTATAGTTTTAATCCCAAGTGCCCCCTCGATCATACCCCTATGCTCGCATCTACACAAGAGAACCTTGACACCTCGGCTAAAGCACAATCCTTCAGCACATTTATGACAAAATCACTTGGCACATTGATGAAGTTGCTAAAAGAATGCAAGATAAGACTAAGGGTAGGATGGTTAAACAATTCTAGAAAGGAGACTTGGTATGGCTGCACCTTAGCAAGGAATGATTTCCAAGAAAGAGGAAGAACAAGCTATCCCTAATGACTGAAGGACTTTTTAGAATCCTCCAGAAGATTAATGATAACTCCTACAAATTGGAGCTGCCAGAGGACTATGGGGTTTCTGACACCTTTAATCTAGCTGACCTCATTCCATATCACCTTGACGGAGAGTTGACCGAAGATCATTTGTATTTGATCCTAAATCCAAATCAACCCCGAGGGAATGATGGGAATTGAGCTATTGGACCATTGACCCACAGCTGAACCCAGGGACTCGAAGGCCTAATAAGGTAAATTCTCCTAATCCAGTTGATTCCTATCAAGGCCGAGTATTTCCTTATCAACTCATTTTACATGCTGAGTCGAATGACTCTTTATTTCTCATAAATATTGTATTGAGAAGAGGAAGGCCGAGACAACAACCAATCCTCACTCTCACTCATGCTTGATCAATTACTTACTCGACATCACCATTGCCTATATATTGAGAGAGAGAGGGTCTAGACTGACTAAGCTACCCCTATTCAGACAAGCCAGCTAACTGTACTTTTTGTTTGCATCTTCCAATGGCCTCTCCAATACAGCATCGTTACGTATACAGAATCATGTGTAGAATCTGTCACACTAATCATTACTTTCCTAGAATATTCATTTTACCTTTTTGTATTCTTATACATTACTTTTTTAGAGTAATGCCATTTTTGTCTTTTCTTTTTAGACATGTTGCCCTAAATTCTCGAGTATAAATACCACTTGTACTTGTAGCTGTAAATAATTAGATAGATTAAACATCAATATACTTGACATTTCTCTCTTGTAAGTACTACTTTGTTTATAGTCATCTCACTTTTATCCTAACCCTTAAGTAAGGCTAGGTGGCAAGTAAATTTACCGGATTGATTCGTGTATCATATCAAATGGTGTTGTAAGTCCTCGAAAGTTCCATTGGTGCGTCATATCCATTGGAGCTATTCGTAAGTTTTTGCTTACATTTCATTCGCATTTGTGCTTTCGTGCCATTCCCTACTATTCCTTTCGAGCTTTCTATAAGCTTGGACTCATTCAGTGACTGGCCTTGTTTGTTCTTGGTTACAGTTTACAACATACATCCATACCTACTTAAATTATCAGTAAAAGTCACAAAGTAACAAAATCGACTTCTAGCTTGAGTTGATAATGGGCCATACACATCACTGTATATGAGTTCTAATAACTCTTTTGCTCTTTCACCTTTTTTATTAAAAGGTTTGTTAGCCATTTTACCTTGTAAACATGCTTCAAAAGGATCTATGGATTAAAAATCAAATGAATCCAAGTACCCTTCAAAATGAAGTTTAGCTAAGCGTTTCTCGTTTACATGGCCAAGTCTACAATGCCATAGGTAAGTTAAATTTGAATCATGCATTTTCTGTTTCTTAGTCTCAATGAAATGAACATATTCACTAGTATTAAGAATATAAAAACCGTTAACTAATGTTTCATCACCATAAAATATTTCATTCATATAAAATGAACAAGTTCTATTTTTAAACTTAAAAAAAAAAAAAATCCCTTGGTATCTAAACATGATACTGAAATTATGTTTTTGGTGAAACTAAGAACATAATAACAATTCTCTAATTCTAATATAAGTTCACTAGGTAAAGAAGTGATATAGGTTCCTATAGCCAAAGAAGTAACTCTCTCTCCATTAGCTACTTATAGGTCCATTTCTTCCTTAGACAACTTCTTGCTCTCACTTAGACCCTGTAAGTCAACACAAATGTGGAAACCACATCTTGTATCTATGACCTACACAAAAGAAATAGAAATATTGCATTCAATCATAATGATACCTAAGGTATTATTCTCACTTGATATCTTTTTCTTAAATTGAATACAATTCCTCTTCCAATGGCCTTTCTTGCTACAATGAAACATATTGCTTTCTTTTCATCAGAATTAGGCTTTTGTTGCCCTTTCTTAAGTTTAGATTGCTTACCTCTCTTTACTTACTTATCCTTAGAATTGTTAGTTTGATTAACCTTTCTCTTTTTTGACTTACTAATAAAGAGAACCTCTTGAGGTATCTTTGACTTGGACTTTAAGTCCTTTTCAACTATCCTCAACATGGCAAGCAAATTTCTCAGACCCCTCTTCATTCCGTTCAAGTTATAGTTCATGAAAAACTAGTAGAAGGAATCTAGTAAAGAAGCCAATATCCGATTGACAGCTAAGTTTTCATCTAACTTGGAGCCCAAGCTCTCAAGCCTCTTTACGTACCTTATCATCTTGAGTACATGAGGCTCAGCTTGGCTCCCTTCAGCCATCTTACAGTTAAATAAGGCCTAAACGTATTTTAATGTTTAGCCTTAGCACTTTCCTGGAATAGCTCCAGTAAGTGAGCATATATTTCTCTCGTAAACATATTCTCATATTGTTTCTACAATTCAAATGACATTGCAAATAGCATGAGACACTAGACATCAATAGAGTCCTTTAAGTATTTTTGATATCGCTCATATTCTTATATGGTGGCATCCTTGCCCGGTTCTTTAATTTCTTCCTCTTTTAGAACATATAATTTCCTTTCATGCTTAAGGACAATTCTTAATTTCCTCATCCAGTTAAGGAAATTTGATCCAATGAGGATATTGCCTTTATCAAGAATAGATCGCAGCGAAATGTTATTGTTGTTATTTGCCATTTTAGATCTACAAAAAGATGCAAAATTTAGAGTTTATGAATTTATTTTATAAAAGGACTTTAAATTATCTCCTACTATTTTACTCAAATCTAATAACCTCCTTCTATTAGATTTGACGAACCCCATTGGAAATTTTTCTAGAGGATCCAAAATCCCAAATAAAATTAATATGTACACAACTGAGCTATACCTACATATTACATTATTTTACGTAGGCCTTAATGAACTTGCCAATCATAAAACTATACGACTTTTGGATTTCCTATTGAGCTACCTTTTAAAGTATAACCTTAAAACCTAATACTTGCGCATTAAATTGTTAAACTTAGCTGAGTTAACAAATCAATTATTCAATTTCAGTCAACCTAGTAATAAATTATAAAAATTACAGTTATTTAATGTGATCCCACAATTGAGCTATACCAACTCACATGAAATCCTGACTACTTTATAATTTATAACTAGAGGGCAATATTATCGAACCTTAACTTAATATATTTAGGGGATTTTATAATGTGTCACCAATCATGTATACTATTGTCGATCATTAACAATACTTGCATACGTAAAACAAATAAAATAACTATAATAAAATAATAATGCAAGGATCATAGGCTAGCTAAAAAATGGGTTGAGATTAGGCCCACACTAAATGGTTATGGGACCAAAATCCATTAACTCAAATGTAGCTTCTCTTTGGCCTTCTGAGCTTCTCTGTGTCTTAAGTAAATATGGACCTCCAATCTTCCATTTCTAATACTAAAATTAATTTTCTAAAAAAAAAATATATAAAATAGAGTATAAATAGAATTTGAATTTAGGTTTGCATACCTACATACACTCAATTTACATTTTATTTATGGGTGCGCAAAAAAAAAAATGAAATTACATCTGTTTTTTGAACTTAACTCGTCTAAAGGACATGCTGACCCTATTTAGTAAATCTATAAATATTCACACAAAAACATTCATGCTTAGTAACCAATTAATTCAAAATAATTATTATAATCTAGATATATAGATTGGGATTACTATAACCAAATTCTCATAAAAAAATTTATTTATTGAATTTCTTGGTTCATGGATCGAAAAAAATACTATCAATATCAAATAATGATTTACACTTATAAAAGATATAGATATTTTCGATCCAAAAGCAAAAGATTCCATGTTTTACATTAAATCCATAATGTAAACATGAATAAATTAATCCCATAAAGATCATAACAATATTCTATGAATCAAATTTATATCACTACCAACATATGTTTTACATGTTATACAAGTTGCTCTGATACCATAGTTATGTTTTATAGATTAGAAAGAATGTAATTAAAAATAAAAAAAAAACTATAAAATCTATCCTAAGATTCATGTGTGACATGCACTAAAATATATGTTAATAAAAAAATTATAAAACTACATTTTCCCTGATGATAAGTACCATCTCTTCTTAGGGATGGAGTTCAATTGAAATTTGAATGTGATTTGTTGTTTCAAAATTTATTTACCACAAGGACTCCAAATGCAATCTCTTTAGCTGTATCTACACATACGTTAACAAGAACAAATTCTAATCCTTTATATTGTTAGATAATTAGGAGTAGAATTAGAAAAACTAAGAAGTAAAAATTATATCTATCTTTCTTGTCTTTTCTTAAGGTGTTTCTCTAAAATATAAAATCATCATCATAACTCTTTCTCCTGCTCTTTTCTCTTTTTAAACATTAACTAAAATTAATAAAAGAGACATTTTATTCCATGAACTATTCAATTGCCATGACCTTTCAATTGTATAATAATCAAATATGGAATTAATGACAAACAACCTTTTAATTGCTATGAACTTTTCAAATGCAATTGAATATGATATTTATAAATTTTACATCCTTTCAATTCCCATAAAATTTTCAATAGCAATTAAATATAGAATTAATAAATTCCATCTATTTATACATGAAAAGGTAATAATAAAATAAATAACCTTTAAAAGTACTCAACTGTAAATATATACTATGAGATAAAATAAATTGCTTCCAATTTATTATTTCAGATCAATTTATTCTTGCTCTAAAATAAATATTGACATTTCTTATCAAAAATTTGTTCTCATTGATTGTGTTATAGTGGGTGACCACCTAGGTTTCTATAATTGGTCATCCAATGTAATAGAAAAAGTGTGAATGAGAAACCATTATGAATCAATTATTGCGTAATTAAATCTCTTAATTAAATGATATCCTGATTAAATCATTGTATATCATGTCATCATTGTTTAATCATTTTACTTAGTTTTTAAGATAAAATACACTTAATAATACTTATCATGGCCATGATCTTACAAGTTACTATTATGTATTATCTTAACCAAGTGGCCTTGGATATCGACTCTCTAATTCAAGAGAGTGATGAATTCTATCGTGACTCGTTACTATTCTCTCTATATTTCATATCGTACCCAATAACCGTATTATTTACAATCTAAATAAAGACTGCATTTAATGGCATTAAAGCACTCCATGTCATATATAGAATATATAAATGTCTTAAGTTTAAGGATTATTTATGCTCATTCATTTAGAGGAGGGACCGATGATATTAAACATGTGGTATCCTTTATTAGCAAGTTATGTCCAGTGTATTCTACTCTTTCTACTTAGCATTCAAGCTAAGTTTCTCAAGCATACTTACAAAGAGTCTCACTTAACATATCCAATTTCAAAGCACAAAAGTACTTCTTTTGCCTTATTTTGTTTTTTTTTTAAGAAAATAGAATAGTTCATGAGCTACTACTACATTATGCTAAATTAGCCTTCTTGATATTAATGTACTTTCATTAGCTTGAACAAATGAATTAAGATAAGGTTTAAGCCTATTAACCATAATTTTGGATACAATTTTATATAAAATATTACATAAACTAATAAGCATGAATTGTAAGACCATTTTTTATGAAGGAACCTTAGGTATTAAAGCTAGATCAATGGCATTAAGTGAATTAGGAAACTTACCTATATGAAAGAAGTGTTGGACAACCATAACAATAAAAAGCTCAATGATTCTCCAAAAACTTTGATATAAGATTCCGAAGAATCCATATAGTTCCATGACCTTAAGAGCATCCATTTAGAACATTCCTCATCTAATCTACTCCTTAGTTACTTCTGTACATAAGCTAATGATATCATCTTCGTTGAACATTGGGTTAATCTACTCTAGACATTTTTGCACATCTCTATCTACATCACTCTTAAATAGATATGAGGAAAAATAAGTAAAAGTTGTAATCACTACTTCTTCCTCCTCATTATGACACCATAAGCATCTTGTACTCTTAAAAATAGAGTCTCTTCTCTTCTTAGTAATAGTCGTATGAATACTGATTTCTTAACGAGATGGATAATGTTCATAATATATAATGTAATTGACATAGAAAAAAGAAATCCTTGAATAAGGAAAATCGCAACAACATTTGCACTCTCTATTTTTATGTTTCCCTTTGTAGTAACACTCTTCCTCTTTAGCAAAAAATTTGTTTTATTTTCTTTAAAATCTTTTTTTTTTTTAATAATTATCACTTTGAAAAACTTCTCTATCCTATAGAGTACCAAGTTTTCTTACCAGCTGATCTATTCTTGTATTGTTATTAGGAATGGCAATATTAAAATATTAGCAATTGTTTTGTTATGTAAAGATAGTTTATACTACTAATGACATCTACTTTTGCTTTTCCTAGTGGCTTCATATTACTATGATATTTTAAATTTTTATTATAATAAATATTGCAATGTATCTAGATTGTAGCTAGACCTAGAGAGCTGGGAAGGACTACTATAGGTACATAGTTTATGATATCCACCAATAGATATCCCATTTGCCTTTATTATGAAATAGTATTCTTGGTTTGTCTTACAAATTCACATTAAACCAATTTTAGTTTTCCTTTTCACTACTTTTTATTTATCTTTAAAGTTTTTCTTAACTAAATTGAATCAAAATTACAATTGAAAAAAAAAGAAATCACTTAGTTACCTACCATAAAATTAAAGAAAATAAAAAATAGAAAAAAAAATAAAGGCAAAAACATTATTTTACCTTATCCATATACGTGGAGTTGTAACAAACAACATGACTATATGGACTTACAAGTTCTATTTTTGGATTGAGTTATATGGTCAAACATTATAATAGTATTTTTTTTCCAACAAGAATATCTAGATTAAACTATATACATGTAATTTAATATATATATATATATATATATATAAGTTTCCCCCTTTGAAGAGACAATCATAAATCACCATTGTTTGGATTAGCTAATAATATTTATATTATATAAACAAATGATTTATGATGTGTCTATCTTTACATTTTAGCCAACTTAATAATGAACAACACTATTTTATGGAAGGGCATCTTGGGGTTTATAATCCAATAGTTAAGATAGATGAATTGACTAAAATAAATGATGGTCACTTTATTTTTCTTACCAAGTCTTCTAACCAATTAAAACTCATCTCACTTCTTTTCATCTTTATCATAGAAATTGCTTTGCCCCTCCTCTTGCTTTCTCTTTCTTTTTTCACAATATGAAGTAATTTTAAGAGGCAGCAAAGGTGGATGCCATTAATGGAGTTAATTGATTAGATTTTCCATACAACTTAACAAGTTACCCAATACATCAACAAATGGACTATGTCTATCTACTACATCCAATTCCTTTCCACCACTTACTAATAGCTTGCCAATTGCTTTCAAAACAACATTTCCTTACTCATCTTCTAACAATTTTTGTTAACATAACTATAATAGTTGCATGATCAGAGTCTACCCACTATTTGTAAATGATAGGTATTTGTATATGACATCCTCTCCAAGCATAGAGGCTAAAGCTCAATCTATTCTTTTCTTAACCAAAACTCTATCAAACCTCTTATTGAGCTAAGTAAATTTCTAACACTGAAACCTAAATTAATCAAATTAGCAAAGACGCCATATTGCGAAAACCTTAATCTGACATCTGTTGCTAATGTGCCTACCATTCTATTATGATCAATTAGAATTTCAATAGAATCTCTAACACATACATGACTAAGGACATTGGATGACTTGTGATCAATGAAAAAGATTAGCCTACCACCTCTTTTTATCATAATAACCAGTAGGACAATAGATCCATGAAACCATTCCTAACATATGACCATTAAGTCTCTTAATTTCTATTACAATCATATTTGATGTAACTTCAACAATGTTTACCACTACCTCTATCTTCTACCAAAGAGTAAGTCCCTTAAGAGCTCTTAGCTATGATACATAGAAAGCTTCTCCATAATGAAAGAACCTTTTCATTGCATTTGCAATATTATTACTATTTTTTGTTTCCATAATGGAAACAAGTCAAGGGTTTTTTTTTTTTATTAATAAGTCCATTAAGATTTCAAATTATCAAGGGAGGACTTAATCCTTAACAATTCAAACTTAAAAACTTTATTGGTCTCTTATGGTTGATCCCCTTTAGCTATTAAGAGCTAACCACCACCACTTGTATTTATTTCAATCTTAGCCACTTCACTTGGACTTTTACTAGACTATTCTCATTCATTAATCCTTTCGCAAACTTCTCTTTATTTATTTTCCCCTTTCTTCTTTTACTCCGCCCCTTATAGCCCTTAATTCCATTAAAAAACCTAACCTAAAATTTGGCATGTCTCGAATGATTTAAAACTAATAGCTACTTTTAATCTCTTGTTAGCTAAAATTGTTCCTCTATTGTTTGTCTTTTTAAAGTAAGACCCTTTAACACATATACCATTACTTGTGGGATAGCCATTGTAGCCTATTAATTTACCATAGCTTCAATAGTTTTATCAAGTTGATCAGGTCCATTTTCATCAAGGTGTACTTCTCCTATCTAAGTAGAAGGAGAATTAAGTGAAAGAGGCTTAATATTAGGTATATTATGGGTTCTATAAGAATGGAGATAAGGCTTTAGGTGGGGTGGAAACTAGGCTTGTTGTATGTTAGTAAAAAATGGAGATGATCATGTCCATTATCATCAAGGGGTATTTCTTGTAGAGTTTATAGGAATGGTTTGCTTACTACAACAAGTTTAGATAAATTAATGCATATTTCTCATCATCCTATTTCAACTTAGATACCATAGACCACTTATAGAACGATGTTCCAACGACTACTTAAGAAGATGATGGATCAATTTTGGAATGATACCCTTTCATGCCTAGGTATAAAACCAAAACTTGTTATATATACCATTGAAACACTAGACTAGGACCAAAATTTATTACACACACCATTAAAATACTACACTCTCAAAAGGAGGGAGTTTTTGTTTTTGTTTTTTTTTTTGGGGGGGGGGGGGGGGGGGGGGGGGGGGGAGAGGGGGGGTTGGGTGGAGGTAGGGTGGCACGGGTGTTAACAAATTTTACTAAAAATTATCAATTAAAGGAAATAATGAATGAATGAGAATAATAAGTAAATCACTAAAATTTCAGAGACAAAGGGATTAGAAAATTTAAATCAAACCTAAATTTAACATAGAATTTAAACATCCTAGACTCCATGGATACATACCTCCAATCGAGTATTTAAAACCACTTTTATTATTCTCTGCAAAAACACGATTTAATAGCCACTTACATAAAGTTTATATGCTCAATTACATGTGTGGTACACTACCAAATAAATGAAAAATAATAACTCACTCATACTGAATTTAATTGTTAAAATTTTGCAAATTAATAATGTATAAAAGACAAATAATGTAACGAAAATTAAGACAAGTTGTGATATCATAGATAAAACTTTATTAATTATCTTCTTACTCCTAATTCGTCCCAAAGCTCTTGAGTTTGTTTAGTCTTGCATAGTTGTATACACATGTTTCAGAGCTCAACCATATAATTTGAAGCTTACATAAAGGAATAGTAGTAAACTTGTAGCTAATTCCCTTAAATCTTGATAACCTTACTTCAAGCACAAACTTATCTCAATAAAATTGCACATTTTTCTTTTTTGAAAGTTCTTTTAATGATAAACTTTTCATACATGTATATTATTTATATAAGCAAGGATTCATTGTTTTGTCTAATCAAAATTGTAATTAAGAACTTAAGTTCAATAATCATTTCCTAGGGCAATAAAACCATTCCTCATAAGCCAATATTGATTTCTTTAGTTTTTATTTTCATTTTTTTCCCCAGTGGGGAATAATTTTTTTTAAATTATTGGTTTATTCTTAGTATCCTAGAGTTTTATTCTTGTACATGGCTCCACGAAGATTCATCCAAAGAAATTTTCTAGATTTTTATTAACATGTTTGCATAACACCAAAGATTTTGTTAAGAAAGTAAGTTAGTGAGACTCAATCCTCTAAAATTCTCACTAGCAACAGTATTCTCTCAATCCATTCAATGAGTTTATATCCAACACTAGATCATTATGGAAGAACTTCCTAATAAACTTCTTTATGTTGTGTAACAATCTAGAAGTCAAAGAGCATGCTTTGTCTCATGATCCCATTTGGTTGATCAAAGAAATTAGTAATCAAAGGAATCAGGTAAAGATGCTTCATTGTCAACTTGTTAAGAGTGTGATAGTTAATGCATAGTCTTAAAATCCCATCTTTCTTGTTTTAGAAAAGAACGAGAGTCCTTTATGGTGCTTTTGAAACTCTTCTAGTCGTCTTTTCAATTCTACAAGTTATGTGGTGACATTCTATAAGGAGCTCTTATTGATGGTGTAGTTCCTAAAATGATCTTAATCTCATTATCTTCGGATCTTCTTATAGGTAACTCCTTAAGGAGCTTATCTAGTATCATAGAATTTTGCTCCTTAAAGATACTCTGGATTGCCTTCGAAATCTCTACTTATCCACCCTCCTCATCCTCTTTAAGGACTATGAGGAAAGTAGGCCTTTGATATTGGACGCCTCTCTTCAATCGGAACACTAAAAGCATTATGGCCTTAATGTTTATCCCCTCTTAGCCATTGTTACTTGGCTTCTTCCTTCGAATTGATACATAACATGGCTTCTCAACCAACAATAAACAATCTACTACTGGCATGGATTAACTTTGGCTTGTGTCAAAAAATTTATTCCAATGACTATGCTGAAGTTGTCTAAAGGAACAACCATGGAGTTGAGATTCTCATTCCAATCTCCAACCATCACCTTCACACCTCTAGCAATTCTTAGACTGGTCTCACCTCAAGTTACTAGTTTTGATATGGCTAAGGCATTACATCATCTTACATATTGTATTCAAATTTTTTTTCTCTTTCTATCTCTCCTAGCCTTTATGTTTGATGTTCATGGCCTTCAATCATCTTTTAGTTCCAACAGTAAAGTTTATAAAAGAAACTATATACTTAAATTTATACCATTAATAACTCAAAATGAGCTAAAACGTTTGGTTCTCTTCAATTCGCCACCTTTTAAAACAAAATAATGAAAAAGAATTTTAGTTTTTTACTCTACTTGTCCTTCTTCCTTATACGTTGGGTTATGGATTTAAAATTTTTTTATAAAAGAAGAAGAAGAACTTAATTTATTCATTTCTTCATTTTCATCATGTTTTTTTAGAATTTTTTATAACTATTATAAGCAAATCTATTGTTTCTGTAAGTTATTTTATATAAATTTTTTAATTGTAGAATTTTATATTTTTATGTTTTAATTTTATGTTCTAATTTTATAAACCCTTTATGTTACGTTTCGTATGTAGAAATTATCTGAAATAGAATGATTTAGAATGGAATGGAATTAAGAAGGGAATGGCATGGAATTAAGAAGGGAATGGCAATCTATTCCTATGTTTGGAAACATTAATGGAATTATCAATTCCATTCCATAATTATGTTTGGTTTTACCATATTCAAAATGGAATGGGACGAACATATAGTAAAATTTCATAAAAACACCCTCCATTTACATATATGTGTATGTGTATATGTTATGTTATATATATTTGTGTATACACATAATATTACATATATATAATTATAGATGATATATAGAACTATATATTATACATAAACTATGTTGCAATTACAATTATATAAATAACATTTGTATATTTATACCTAATATATATATATTTATATGTTACAATATAATTTAATACATAAAGCAATATATTACATATAAAATATATAATCTATGCATATAATACTATATTTATAACATATAACTAATATTTATAAATTTATGGGTAAACATTTGTAAATTTATATATAACATATATCTATATATATTACAATATAGTTATATATGTATATATAGAACTATATGTTATATATAATTGATATTGCTATTACAAAATATGTAAATAAAATTTATACATTTATAACTAATATGCACTTATATTTTATAATATAGTTATATATATATATATAGAACTATATATTATATATAAGACATATGATCTATATACATAAGTTATGTATACATATAAAACTTGTATATATATATATATAACATTTATATATATAATACACATATTTTAATATAACAATATATATGCTTAACCAAAAAAAAAAAAAAAACTTATATATATATGATAACATTTAGATAGCAAAGCCTTTTTTAGGTTGCAAATTGTAATGATGCCCAGCAATTTTTCTAGTTGCAATGATGGTAGCTTTTCATAATTGCTTCTCTACTATTTATTTCTATACCTTTTTTTTTTCTTTCTCCATACTATTTGTACATTAAATGGGACTATTTATGTAATTTCTTATTTACTAAGATGGAATAAAATCGCAATTTTCCATAAAATTATAATTTCATATGGGAAAAAGAATTGGACCCAAAATCATGATTCCATTTCAAGTCCATTCCTACATACTAAACTTAATATTAACGACGTCGAATCATGATCTTAACAAGCCCTACAATCATTGAATTTAATAATACAGAAACAGATTCGTATCCTTCTTATCAACTTGATTTATGATATAGATTTAATAAAAACTAAAGGATTCAGTCCTATATTAGAGTGAATTCTAGTAAAATCTCTTATTGATGTCAAATAAGTATATACAATGGTTAAATAAAAGCATTTGAATATGAAAATTTTACTTGACAAAAAAAAAATGAATATCAAAATTTTATTAGATACTATAAAAATTATTCGATCTTAGTACTTTTTCTCTACAACAACACTAACTAGAATGGGTAACTTAGATCTTAAACGTGTTTCTCATATTTGTGGAAATGGTGAGGATATTTTGGTTAAGGAGTAGTTGGCATAAGTTCTTTCTTTTTCTCAGTTTATTTATTTTTTGTTTTCTTTTTTTTGGAAGTACTTCTGACTTGTATTAATCCTTATTTTCCATGTTCCCTAAATTGGAAAAGCTAAGTTAGACTTAGACTCGTGCAATGCTGATTTCGAATTGTGAACCGACTAAGCACGGAAATGGTTAGGCTTGAACCACCCCTCGAATTGATGGGCTGGCTCAACCAGTTCACTTCCTTTAAAAAAAAATAAAGAAAGATAGATGAAGTCGGAAAAAATAATTGGATGATATTTATTAAGTTATGATATGTCAAAACTATCTTTTTTATAACAGTGAATGATAATTTTTTTAAAATAATATGATTAAATTAATGATAAAGGACTTATAATTGATTATGTGTCAAGGATGGATGAAAAATTCAATTTAAATTAATGTAAATCATTTTTATTAAAATTGTCAAATGTTAAAAACTTCAATATAGGGAAAAAATAAAATTTGAGAAGAAAAAATAAAAAGTTGGAATCACATTAAGCGGAAAATTAATAAAAAAATTAGAAATTATTAATAAATTAATATAATTTAGAAAAAAAGAGAAAAGATGTCACATTTAAGAAAAAAATACACAAGTTGAAATCGATTCGAGTTAAAAATTAATGAAAGATAAAAAATTATTAAAATTAATAAAAAATAAAAAATAATAAAATTAATAAAAATTAAACATTAAATTTAAAAAGAAAAAGGACTCAAACCGACCCTTAAACTTTTAAACTAATTGAACTGACCTAAAAATGTCAACAATCAAACCGATCACAATTCAGCTTTCGTCACCCGATGGGCAGGACTAATCGGACCACGTACATATTCAGATATACAATCATGCGGTACCACCATGACACTACTTGCTCTAAATTGATGTAGACCCGTGAATTCACGTATTTTCGTCCTCTTTTATAAGTTGTCGTTTCCTCAAAACTCTAGTAAAAATTTTGGTGTCATTTCTTCTGTTAGTTAGATCCATGCAAGATCCAGTTGTACGTAAAAGAAGAAAAAAGAAATCTTCTGCCTGAATAATTTCGTCACCTGCATTTTATTTTCACACTCTGGACAAACCAGGTCACAATGAAAACGAAGAACGAAGAGTTGCGTTTCTGTAATAGAAACAGAAAACATATATGAAGGGAAAAATAAAAATAGAAAGCGCAAATATTGTTGCGATTTTCCTTATTGAAGGATTTTTTTTTTATGTTAATTATATTATATATTACAATATGAAAAAGAAATTTAAATCTAATTTATCTCGATAAGGAATCAATATTCATATAATTAAATATTTAAGAATCTTAAAAATGATTTGTTTACTATTAAAAGAAAAATCGATTATGGGTCCATAGGGAAGGCCAAACACACCGCCTCTTCAGCCTTGTGTAATTTAATTTTCCATAGTTAGGATTATGCTAATCTAATTTATATGATTTGCCTTGTATACTTTTGAGTCATGATAACTTGTGAAAGTTGACAAGACGTTATAATGCAGGTTAAGGATACCTAGACTATCATTGTGCTATTTGTGTTTATTATTTGGCAAGTATGAACAGAGAGGAATTATTCCTAGTATAATCGTAGAAGCATTTTCTTGACGGGATATTTTGTTATGTAATCTTGCTAACACTTAGTATCTTGACCGTATCTGAAAATTCTTTTTTTTTTTTTTCCCTCTATTTGGATTTGATTGCTAATATACTAATTAAAGTTTTTCGTGTGGGATTTCGCTAACAGTGTTCATCATTTAACCAGTTCATGATGATTGAGCGCAAGGCTTAAAAAAGTACAAAATTGAAGCGACAAATTTGTAGAATAACTATATATATATATACTAGTTAAAGAGCATGTGAAATACAAGGGTTTCAATTTAGACCTTATTTATATCGATAAAAATAATATATTTATACAAAAGATTATTGTAATTAATATGTTAATAAATTCATATTGGGATTATGTGATTGCAATTATTTAATTATATAAATATATTTTATATATCATAATTTATGTACATGAAATCTTATAATATATATATATATTTTAAAAAAGTTATAATTCTTTGAGTTACAAAACACACGTCGTTTACCAAGAGTTGTATCATTTTAAAGACTAGGGATAAGCAAGTAATCTTGTTGTATAAGGTACCCATCCATACTCTATTCGATTGAGTAGGTTTCAGGCAAGTGATAAGGGATATAGGGTAGGTTTCAGAAATTAATTTATCGGATCTTGCTCCTATAAGGTAGGATACAAGTATGAAATTAGGATACCATATCCTATCCTGAAACTTATACTCTAAAGTATATGGTGAATTGATTCTATGATACTCTATGCCCATTTTATAATAATAATTAAATAATATTAATAAATAAATAAAATTAATATTATAGGATTTTTTGTCTTAAAAGAATAACAAAAGAACAGCTCTGAATAAAATTCTAAGGCTATATGTCACTTGTGTTAACAATATAGTCTCTCTCTCTTCATCTTCATCTTCTCCTTCTTCTTCTCTTCCTCTTAGTAAAAGCCTCTCTCTTCTTTTAATATCTTTTTTTTTTTTTTTGTCTAGTCTATCAATGTCTTAAAAATATCTCACTACTTAACTTATCATCTAATATGTTACATTGGAATAACTCGAACATGATTTTTGTATTTTAGATATAATAATCTTCAAATTTGAGAAATATTTTATTTTAATGATTTAAAAAGAAAAGAAAAAAGAAATTCAAGCATAACCGACTAATGGTTTGAACATTTCTAGTTGCAGAAATATCTCTTATTTTGCTTACTAAAGTTTTATATTGTCTTAATTTAAAATGTATTATAGTTTATAAAAATTATTACTCACATATTTAATGATAGTGTATTATAATTTTGATTGACTATATATCCAACATAAAATTTTGATGGAAGATATTGAAAAATAATATATATATATATATATATGCATGTATGTATGTTTGTATGTATGTATAGGTTCTAGAGGATACTTTGTACCCCATAAAATTTACAGGGTATAGGGTACAAGATAGTTCTAAGATGCTAGAAGATAGGTTTTGGGTACAAAAACTTGGAAAATTGTACGTGTAAGTAAGGTACGGATAGGGCTTCATACCCTACCCATTCTATACCTGCTCACTTTTATTAAAGAGTACTGTTAATTAAAAGATATGAATAATAGGGATTTTTCTACGGTTCCTTACTTGTTTTCTAAGGGATCAATTCTACCATTCATTCCATTTTTAATTTATATTCCTTTAAATCTAGATCATTAAACAAATTGTAAATTCAACAGTTCAAATTTAAAATGATGTAAATGAATAGTGAGATGAAAGATTGGACCGATTTCATCAAAATGGAGGACGAGACCGTAGAAGCTCTCGAATAATAATGATGTTATGGCAAGGACAAGAAGGGATATTTAGGCTCCAAACTGGACAAAAGATTATATTACTTGCTAGTACATGTATACAATTTAGATAACAAAATAGTAAAAATTACACATAATAGATTAATTACACATGTGATAGAAATCTTGAGGCAAGAAAAGTTGCACACACTTATATAAATAGCAAAAACCAATAACAGAAAGGGGAAAGAAAGTTATTTCCCTTGTACAATTTGAATGTAGGATTTTTCTAACGTTTACTCAAGGAAACCCTGGTTCATCTCTTCTTCCATCCTTCATACCTATAAATTGCACACAAAAAGTGACTTGTTATAAATCTTAATTCTGTAGAGAGTTGTGAGGGCGAAGAGAAGATTCATCACTTTGTCTTTGTGATTGTGTGTATACCATGAGGATTTCCTTTAAAGTTATTCTTTTAGTGGGGATAAGGCCAACATTAACATCATCCAAGCTCAAGGTTCAATCTCTCACTCTTTCAATACCATGTAAGCTTATCACATATTACCATGTGGTGTTGATGTAGTGCTTCTTCAAGTTATTTTCAACTTTGAACAAGTATCCATAAAATTAAGTTTTAAGGATTACTTATTGTAATAAAAACCATGGTGAGAAAATTATGTCTTAAGTTATTGCCTTATTTTGATTTCTCTCTAAGTTTTGTACATTAAATAAAAGTTCATTTTGGGACAAATGAAAATTGTCATTACCTTTAGCAAATTAACATATCTTTTTGTCATATCAATGATTGTTTGGAGGTTTCATTTTTTTTTTTTAAAAAAAGTCAGAGGTACATATTGATATTTTTATTCATTTTTAATTTAATATCCTCATCTACATATATCTAATATATACAATATCTTCATTACTTCTAGCTAACTTATTCAGCTGAGATAAAATCTGATACAAAAATAAATTGTGTAATTCTATTATGTATAGCATAATGAAATTATTATTTATGCATTTAGGCATAATGTAGCAATTCATTGGAAGGTTTCTTCTTCTATCGAGGTACAAAGCAAGGTCAAAGTCAAACCTTAATGTTGTTTAGAGCTAATGCCCTATTTGACTTCACTTTCAATTTTTAATGCAAAACTATAATTGTCATAATAGAACATCATTGAATTGATTGAATTTTAGATAGACTTTCTTCCAATAATATTTTTTTCTCTTTTGCAGGACAATCATTAGGATAAAGAAATTAGTGGGAAGTGCTTAAGGATTTGAAGATAAATGATTATCAATCTACAATGGCTTAGCAATAGATTTTCCTCTTTTTATATTTGAATTTTGATATTGACCTTTATGGTTAATTAATTTTAGTCGAACATATGTAAGGATCAACTATTCCGAAGAAACACATGAGCAAAGTTTGTAAGTATAACCTTAAGTTCATAGGGAGGGTTTAGATATCTAGAATGTACTATGAATAACTAGACATGAAGGAATTACTAAGAACATAAAATAGGAAATGCAACTTTAATACACAAAAAAACTTCAAGCAGACAGTCTTAATACATCTTTACATGCTACTTGTCTTATCCTTATAGTAAGGTTGTAACACTTTGATCCACATCTTATTTCTATTGAAGTTCATACTTAGGTTGTCTATGATTTAGAACATATGGCTCTGATACCACTAAAGCCGTAATGTCGTAGAACGTAGGAAATTACAGTCTGCTGTGTATCCCTATAGTCTAATGACACATCAAGCATCTAGAATCAATTTGTTAAAATCTCAATACACTTTAATAATTACCAATTGCCTATAATAACTCCAATTCGAAAATTGTTAGGGATGTCTTTAACATCCTCAATTCATCAATAATTACATAACGATTAACACCTGAGTTACTTTATTTAATGAAAATAAAGTTGAATTCATAATTCAACGACAACTGTCTCAAAGAACCATATACTAAGACTTAAACATCTCAAATTCTCCAGATAAAACAAGTAACAAACTACCAAGGACATTAACAAGATAAGTCTTAAATGACTTCTTGTGACCTAAAATACAAAATAAAAGTGTAACAATCTATCTGACAACATAGTTTAACATAATACTAAATCTTACTCCAAATATATGGAATCATCTCCTTAGTCAACATAGTAATCACTATAGTCTACAGCATTGCCATAATAATCATACTCGCTATAAAAGTCCTCGTAGTCCCCTTGACCTCTTCTTGCATCAAAAAATAGAATTCCCTAAAGGGGTGAGCAAAAGCTTAGTATAGGGTAATAATAACACATGCATGATCGGGAACTAATCTATTCCCTAGTGTCTAGATGCTAAGGGGGATGTCGTCCAAACATTAGGCTATAGTCTACAAAATTCTGCCGACTCTAGCGACGTTTCATCCCTTGAATCTCCACCTCTTTCCACCAATCTTGAAAACCACTACTCCTAATTTGTAAACCCATCAACAACACATCTCCACACCATTCAAATACACCAACAAAACATTTCTATAATCAAATTCTCATCCCAAATCTACCATTCAATTCACAACTCAAAGAAACAACATGTATAAGGCATATAATTAGATTCTTATCTTTAGATATTTGGAACTTGTACCTCTACCTTGACTATCTTGCTGTGGAGACTCTAATACATGACTTAAAATTCATTTTATCCACTACCTTACGGAGAAAAATGAGTTTTGAATTAATGTGATCAAAACTTACAAAAAAAAGAGGTTGTTTACAACCTTACATCAAGGTCTCCTACCTTAAATTCAATTGCACCACCAAGGATTTGCTAAAGAACTCCAAATAACCTTCTCAAATTCGTTTTCTTGTTGCCCTAGCTAGAAAAACAAATTTTTAAAGGAATTCCGTTGAAATTCTTAATTAAAAAGGTACTTTAAGTACTTACTTTGGTTCTCACTAACCTAATTTTGTTAAAACTTATTTTAATCTTGTCCTTATTTCGAGAACCATGTGAAACCCTAGGTTAAAGTGCTGCACAAGTAGAGGAAGAGTAAAAAGGGGTTCTAGAGAGTGGCATATGGCCTTATATACTTATGGTTTGTAGACAAATTCTATGCCTAAACTACCCTCATAAGTTATTGACAATTCTAACCATGCCCTTAATGTAATAACCCCATTTAATTATTTTCTTTTTATTTTGGTTTTACAACTCTTCCCCCTGTACAAAAACTTTCATCCTCGAAAGTCGAAAGTTGAAAGTTTACATACCTTTCTCGTGAAACAACTTTGTATACTTCTTTCTCATTTTTTTCCTTCTAGCTCCTAAGTTACTTCTCTTTCTAAACGACCTGCCCACTATACCATAATAGGGTATCCGTCTTCTTCTTAGTTGTTGGACCTTAGTGTTTACAATCTTTATAAGTCATTCTATAGAAGACAAGTCCGATTGCACTCTAAGGTCTCCAAGTCTACTACTTATATACAGTATCGTTTTACATCCTACTCCAGATTAGGCTTGAATTTTCTCATTATCTACACTTGAAAAACATTGTAGATACCTTCTAATCTAGGTGGAAGCTCTAATCTACATGTTACATTCCTAATTCTCCCTATAACCTTGAAAGGTTTAACATACCTTAAAGATAATTTCTTTTTCAGCCTAAATCTAAAAATTCCTTTAGTAGGGGATACTTTCAATAAAACTTCATCTCCTAATCGAAACTCTAACGGGCATATCCACTTATCATTGTAGCTCTTCTGACGATTTTGTACTATTTGCATTCTCTGCTCGATTAACCTTACCTTATCTATTTCTTCCTGTACTAACTGTAGACCCAGAACTTGCCTTTCTCCTACCTTGTGCTAGTGAATGGGTGACCTACACTTCCGACCACATAAGGCTTCGTAAGGGGCCATTTGAATGGCCGCCTAATATCTCTTGTTATAGGCGAACTCAATTAAGGATAGGTATTAGTCCCAATGGTTGTCAAAATCAAGTATACATGCCTATAACAAATCCTTCAGTATTTGTATAGTTCTCTTTGATTGCTCGTTAGTTTAAGGGTGGAAGGAGATATTGAACTAAAGCTTGGTACCTAAAGCCTTATGTAAACTCCTCTAAAACCTACCCATAAAATGAGTGTCCCTATTTGATGTAATCTTCACCAATACACCATGTATTCTCACCACTGCCTTAATATACAATTTGACGAACTTTTCTAACTAGCAGTTGGTGTTAATAAGGATGAAGTGAGCTAACTTTGTTAGTCAGTCCACGATTACCCAGATTGTATCATGTTTACTTAGAGTCTTTGATAGCATTGTCATAAAATCCATGATGAACCTACTCCCATTTCTACTATAGAATCGGTCATGGCTACAATTCACCCATTTGCCTCTAGTGCTTGATTATGATATTTTGACAAATTTGATACCTTGACACATATTCTATGATCTTCGTCTTCATATTATTCCATTAGTAATGGAACTTTAGGTTTTGGTACATCTTCATGCTACTTGAGTGTATTGTGTATCCCGAGTAGTGTGCCTTTTTCAACAATTCACTCCTTAATGCTAACCTGATTAGTATACATAAATGACCCTTAGACCTTAATAATCCATCGGCATCCACTATGAATTCTACAGCTTCTCCCACTTCTAACTTCTTTTTCATCTCCTATATACCCTCATCTTCCACTTGATTCATCGTAATTTTATCCACTAATGTGGGCTGAATATGTAAATTTGCCAACCTAACACCTACTTCTCGAGTCAAAACTTCCAAATCTAACCTTCTTATGTCTTATAATAATGGCCTTTGTGGTGTTATAAGACTAGCTAGAATCTTATGTTGCTTCCTACTTAAAGCATTAGCTATAATGTTAGCTTTCCCAAGATGATACTCTATGTCTAAATCATAATCTCTTATTAGCTCTAGCCACCTTCTCTACCTCATATTCAGATCTCGCTGAGTGAAAATGTACTTCAAACTCTTATGATTGGTATACACCATATACCTTTCCCCTACCAAATAGTGCTTCTATAGTTTCAAGGCATAAACTACTGCTACTAAGTCTAAGTAGTGGACTAGGTAGCTTTTCTCATAAGGCTTGAGTTGACATGATGCATACGTTATCACCCGACCATATCAACATATACCTTAGTCCCTAAATTGAGGCATCACTGTAAATTACGAACTCCTCTCTACTACAAAGTAAAGACAACATCAAAGCAGTCACAAGTCTTCCATTTAGCTGCTGAAGACTCTGTTTGACTTTGTTATCCTAATTAATCTGAGTCAACTGAGTCAAAGGCACTGTAGCTTAGAGAATCTTTCTACTAACTTCTTGAAATAACCTGCCAGCCCTAAAAAGCTTCTAATCTCAATTACCGTTTTCGGTCTCGGCCATTCTACCACAACTTTTATCTTCTCCAAATCCTGTCATATACCTTCACTATTTACAATGCGACCTAGAAAGGTTACTTGATCCAACCAAAACTTGCACTTGCTAAATTGAGCATATAACTTCTTTGCTTTGAGTATACTTAGTATGATCCTCAAGTGCTACACATGCTCTTCTCTACTTTTAGAGTATACGAGAATATCATCTGTGAGAACCACTACAAACCTATCATCCGTGAACGCTATAGGCACATTAGTGAGGTTGAATGGCATAACAAGGAATTCATATAGCCTGCATCTGGTTCCAAAAGCTGTCTTCTCCACATCTTCTACTTTCACCTTTAGTTGGTAGAAACCTAACCTCAAATCTATTTTTAGAATTCATGTGCCCCTTGTAACTAGTCAAGTAGGTTGCCAATTTGAAGAAGTGGGCACTTGTTTTTAATCGTCACTTGATTCGAATCTCTGTAATCTATACACATTCTCATGCTCCCATCATTCTTCCTCACAAAGCACTAAGGCTCCCCACAAAGATGAACTCAGTCTTATATAACTGTTATCTTGGAGCTCTTGTAGTTATTTCTTCAACTCAATAAGCTCAATAGGTGCCATCCTGTATGCTAGTTTTGATGTAAGCTTAATGTCTGGTACCAAATCTATTCTAAACTTTACTTCTTTGTTTGGTGGTAATCTAGGTAGCTCATCTGGGAAGATGTTTAGGAATGGCTATTCTACTGGTACCTATTTTGGCTCCACCACTTCCTTAGTCTTCTTCCCCTATGACTTATAATCAATGCTCTTCATAGGCCTATAACCTTCTACCTAATACTAAAAAGGTACTTTCCTTAGAGGCTCAAAGGTGATCACCATGTTGTAACAATCAACGATTACATGGTGCCTTGTTAACTAGTTTATACCTAGGATAATGTTGAAGTTTAACATATTTAATACTAGCAAGTTTGCTAGTAAAATTCCCCCTTTTATAACAATCTTGACATCTCGAAATATTTTACTTAAAACAGTTTCACTCCCCAAGGGTATATTCACAATCAAAGGAGTATCCAATAATACAACATACAATTTGCGAGCATTCACTAAAGCTTCAACAATGCAAGAATGAGAAGCTGTACTAGCAAATGAAACATGTACATTCTGATTAAGAACTGTAAGCGTACCTACCAAGTGTCCACATTGACAGTCTCCTAACTTTGACTCTGATGTTGAAGTGTAAAGACCAAGGCTATTGTTCTCTGGCTGGAGGGGTGTCTTCGTTGAGGTCGAGCAGCTCTAGCAGTGTTCAAAGTACTAATTTGATCTTACCACATAAATCATAAGCCTTGGTGCATCATAGCCAGTTCTTTACAATCCTTGCTGAAAATGTCGGATCTTACCACATAAAAAGTAAGCACCCAAAGTCTAATTGTCGTGTGGTTTGTAACAGCAGGTGTAAATAGTCAGTTCTACTATTGGTGCAAGTGGTGGTCTGCCACCCTCTTTAATCACAATGCTCAGTATAGGTCTCTTGAACCTCTCTAATGGTCTATAGCTCGGCACAAGCCTCTTATTGGAGGCCTTTTCTCTTTGTTGGCCAATAGCTCATCTTTTCTTTTCATACCTTACTTTAAGATTTTGGCCTTCTCGATTGTCTCAGCATATGTGCTTCTGAACTTTGCTATTCTTTCCTATAGCTCAAGCTCTAACCTAAAAGTAAATTGTCTAGCATGTGACCTCTCATGATGCATCTCCGAGGTAGGACACATGGAAAAGTACTATAACGAAGCGAATTGAAGGCCAAGAAAGAAAAAGCTAGCAAATTTTGAGCAGCTACCGAATAAATATAACACACCACTTGATCCTACTCGACCTATAATTCGCCAGATATAACTCATTGGTTTGAACTGAAAGGTAACTCACCACTACTCCTTGCTAAAGGGAATAAATAAGAGTTGAAGGATAATGAGAACACTAAGGTTACTCAAAGGGAACTTTAATGATAATCTGATATTGTTGATTTTCTGCACATAAGTAAGTAGGGATTTATATACCCATTTATTAGGGTTGCTTTATATGTATGAAAAGATAAAAGGGTATTCTTACAATTAGGTTACATAAAGCATACTAAAAAGGGTAAAAGAGACAAAAAATATTCGGTATGGAAAAGTAAATAATCCTTCTGGAAAGTTATGCCAAAAGACATGTGTCACTTGGTGGCTAGATGTCATAAATATGGTATAAGGTGGCGAAAAAGAGAAAAGAGGGGCTGTAGTTAGGGGTCGGCTTGATCTGGATTAGGTTGGAGCCTAGTTAGTCCTATTATAGAGTAGTCAGCTTGAGTTAGGATCGAATGCTTGTGATCGGCTCAGAAGCTTAGCTTGAATAGTCTTGGAGCGGTTTTCTCGGATGTCTTGCCATATAATAGTTGCTGGGCAAGAGCAGGCCCAGCATGCGTGAGGATCTGAAAGTCAAGTTGACAGGAGATTGGTTTAGAATAGGAATCTCCATCTTGAATATGACTTCAAGATAGTATTCTCCACGTGAGTCTTTGGAGACCTCTAGTTCGATTATGTATGATTAGTCTAAGAGGTTGATTCCTATCATATTGCTGGTGTCGAAAAGATTTGTCCTCAAATCCGGAGTGATCTTTGCTCCTTCCTCTAGGGCACTTATAGGGTCTTCTTCTATTGGTTGGTGAGAAATCATATTGGACACAATGAAAGTAGGGGAGACACCATATTTATCGGGTAACTTGATTTGGTAGGCAATGCGGTTGACTTTCTTCAGAACCTTGAATGGGCCATATGCTCAAAGAGATAGTTTGTTTTGTCTCAGGAGTGGGAATTGTTCTCAGCTAAGGTAAATCCATCCTAAGTCTCTTAGCTAGAAAGTGATAGTTCGGTGGTTTCAACTACTAATCTCATGTTGTTTCTGATTAAACTTAGTGATCTCCCTGGTTATAGACTGGTGTAGTGCTTGCAATTCTTAGGTTTAGTTAACTCTAGATTAACTTTCTTCAATAGTTGCTCGATGCCGATCATATCTAGGGGAATAGTAAGGTAGGGTTAAAGCTATAGATGACCTCGAATGGGATCTTCCTAATGGTGATGTAGACAGTTCGGTTATATGTGAACTCTGCAACTGGTAGGCACAGATTCCAATCACTTAAGTTCTTCCCATGACAGCTCTAAGTAGATTGCCTAGTGTCCTGTTTACCACTTCAATTTGGCCATTAGTTTGGGGGTGGTTACTAGAGTTGAACATAAGTTTAGTTTCAAGTCTTCTCCATAGAGTCTTCCAAAAATAGCTCAAAAATTTTGTGTTTCGATTTGAAACAATAGTCTTTGACACTTTGTGTAGTCAAACAACTTCCTGCAAGAACAAATCAACAATGTATAAAGCATTATTAGTTCAATGGCATGGGATGAAATGTACCATTTTGCTAAAGCGGTCCATTACAATAAGTATAGAATCTTTTCCTTGGATGTCAGGGGCAATCCTAAGACAAAATCCATGCTAAGGTTGGCTTAAGGTAAGTTTGGTGTTAGTAAAGGCATATATTCTCCATGGGGTTCTCTCTTCCCCTTAGCTTGCTTATATGCTTTGTAACTGTCAGCTACCTTATGGACATCCTTGGCCAAACCCACCCAGTAAAAGTTCTCCTTCAACAAATTGACTATCTTGGTCCCCTCAAAGTGACCTAATAATCTACCACTATGAGCTTCCTTGATTAATAGCTTTTAAGGGATAGTTTGGCATGCAAAGCCTTTAGTCATTAAACATATGACCTTCCTTAAAATAATATCCCTTAATAGTAATTCCATCCCTACATTGCTCTATGATAGGGCCAAAATGAGGATTATGACAGTATTGCTTAGTAATGAGTGAGAATCCTAATAATTTTTTTTGGTATGGTGGTTAGCATGGTTTGCTGATGTGATAAAGTATTGATGACCACATTTGTGCTTCCTTTCTTATGTCAGATCACATACGAAAACCCTCCATGAACTCCAACCACTTAGCTTGCCTCTTCAAGAGTTTGTTCTGACTCTTAAGATGCTTCAATGATTCATTGTCAATATAAATAACAAAGACTTGAGGTAATAAATAGTATTGCTAAACAGTGAAGGCTTGGAAAAGAAAGTATAACTCTTTCTTGTACATAAAATAGTTTAAGGCAGGACCACAAAGCTTCTCACTATGGTAAGTGATCGACTGTCATTCTTGTATCAAGATAGTACCAATTCTAACTCTTGATGCATCATATTCCAACTCGAAGGGTTTGTCAAAATTTGGTAGTGATAAGACAGGCATTAAGGTAAGCTTCTCCTTGATTTCTCTAAAGCTCTATTCAGCTTAGTTGTTCCATCCGAATCCTTCACTCCTCTTTGTTAGTTCAGTTAAGGAGGCAACTATAGTATTGAAGTTCTTAATAAATCGCTTATAGAAAGAAGCTAGGCTATGAAAATTTCAGATTTTAGTGATATTCTTCGGTGTTGGCCTCTCTAAAATAGCTTAGATCTTCTCTTTGTCTGCTCGGATTCCTTCCCTCAACAGCATAAACCCTAGAAAAATCACTTCATCCTAGTAGAACGTATACTTCTTCAAATTCCCGTATAACTTCTTAGTTCGCAGGATGTCAAATATTGCTCGGAGATGTTGAACGTGGCTGTTCAAGTCTGCATTGTATACCAGTATGTCATCAAAGTACACGACCACATATCTTCTAATAAAGGGGTGCATTACATGGTTCATTAGTCTTATGACACCTAATTTTTGCCCCTTCATAATCTTAATTTTTTATTATTTTATTTTATTATTTATTATTAATTTCTTTATTTCTTACAAAAGGGTCCAATTCAAAAATAAAAAAAAAATAAAAAACAATAAAAATGAAAGATAAAAATAAACATAAAAAAGATTTTGTAGATTTTTAGGAAGTAAATTATTTTAGAGTCATTCGTTTTAGTTTAGCTTAGTTCAATAAAATAATCATTGTAGAGAGTCACATGGTTTAAGCACAATTTGATTGTATTGATTGTTAAGGTACAGGCCAACGGCCTAATGGATAAGCATTGGAGTATTGGATTGGATTTAATTTGAGGTTGTAGGTTTGAGCCTCACTAGGCATTTATATCTTTTATTTTTCTATTTTTTTATACAAGCGAAAGAAATAAACAAGATTCATATCTAAGACTAGGGCCAAAGGATTGTGCAACGACATTAGTACAACTTCTGCTATCTATAATGATTGTGCATAATTGGCCTTTGATAGTACACTTGGTATAGAATAACTTCTCTCTCTAGTTCTCCTCATAGTTTAACAAAGAACTCAGTACTTATCTTAAGACTAGGGTCATCATTTCTTCCTGGTCAGCATAGACATAGGTTTCCTTTTCCTCTTTGGCTTTGGCTTTTCTAACATCCTTTTCCTCCTTGGGCTCACTTTTGTTGATGCTATCTACTACATCTTATCGATGCACCATAATACGTTGGTTTAGGCACTCAATAGCTATGTATTTGAAGCTTGGCATTTAAAGCACTTCACCTCACCGGCCTTTCGTCTCGAAGTCTATCCTCTCTCATAGGTCCTTAAGGACGACTTAACCCCGGTTCAGCTTTGTTGTCCTGATTGGCCCTGCTAACTTACTCAACTATCGTCAGGTCAAGTATTCCTTTCCTCAGCTTAGTATGGTCTCCTTGGTTGGCTTGAATAGGTCGGTATGGAATAGGGGTTCAGGAGAACGTTGGGTTAGGTCATCTCGGAGCACTTCTTCTCTACCTTTCAACCCTTTACATTATCTTAATCACCACTTCCAATATATAAAACCTCTACACTTTCACAATGCTGCGAACCTCAAACCTTAGTCTAGAAATGAACATTAAGACTGTGCGAGCTTTAGGTTTGTCTATGTTGGCTCAGATCATAAGCATGTGGAACTCCCTTACATAATCATCAACTATTCGGCCTCCTTAGAGAAGTTCTTCCAACCTTGCAAATGTACCCTATAAGTAGGTCTTGGGCATGAATCTTTCTCTTAACAATCTTTTCATCTCATCCTAGGTTAGTACTCCTCATCTTCCGACCCTTGTTCTGGTTGCATTTAGATTCTTCTACTACGTAGTGGCATACCCAGAGAACTCAAGTGCAGTAAGTTGGACCTTCATAGCTTCCCTATAACCAAAGCAGTCAAACACCTTCTCCAACTTCTCTTCCAACTCCAAATACTCATTGACATCTCCACTTTTGCTAAAGGCTAAGATTTAGACCTCGGCATTGTCCAGTCCTTAGGGAGCTCAGGGTCCTCGCTCCTGTGCTCGGTAATAACCAGCTCTCCATACTTTGCTACATCAATATCCTCATCATCTTCCTTGACTTCCTTTAACTCCAATCTTCGTTTAGTATCTCGGTTTGGAACTCCTCGAGCTCGCGGTGGTCGAACTAAGTAATTGACTCCGCCACCTTACTCTTGAATATTTGAAGGTGGTATCATGCCTTGAAGCGGCAGAGTCATAACAGCCCTATCGTATAAACTATTCTAAGATAGAAGTTGGCTTTACAACCGCTATCTTAGACCTGATCTACACAAGGCGTCCATGACTAACCTGCTTTGAAGTAAACAGTTTGTAATTTAAATAAATCATTTACATAAGAAAGTGAGAAAATATATATATACATTATAGTTCAGTTATTACAATTAACGTTTATAATGTTTCACCGTAATCTATTTCCTAGTTATTACATTATTCAGAAATGAAAAATTCTAAAATAAAGGCTTAAACCTTAAGAATATATGTTAGTTCTTCAAATGTTTTTCCTCACTCCCCAGGATCCAGCTATTGTTAGCTTTAGAGTAATTGTAAGCCGCTTCTTTGCCAGCATCTACACGACGTCTATAGGGATGTGATCAATCACAGCTCAGTAAGTTAGGATGGAGGGCTTAAAACTATACCATAAACATAACAAGGTTATCAACCAACTTATTAGGTACAATGCATGTTCAAGCAAATGCCATCTATGATGTTGTTGGCCCATCGTAAGATTAGAGAAATTGCGCCCACTCTAATCCGGGTTGAGGAGTTGCCGTTAATGCAACAACTTACGACCAAACTCAGGCTTATGCAATTGAGACATTGCTCTTATCGCGACTACCTTTAAACCATTGACTTTACCCTTGCCGCAACCTCCTCTCTTGTCACTTAGTTCGACTAAGGATGAAGAAGGGACCATTATGTAATCCTGCGCTATCCTTTTCTAAGGGGTCGGTATTTGACTGGAGAATCCTATGTTTCCCCTAATAGGTTACCATGTAAGTCCGATTATGATTATAGGTCGTATATTTGATTAGGTCCAGTTTAGGATGATCAATCATCTCATACAAATCATACAATATAAGCTAGAACAACAAACAAAATCATAGCATCACTCATAATCAAGCACATGCACACAACCAACTATCGAACAGGCATAACTAAGCACAATCTCAAGCCTCCAAAATATAGCATCGTATTAATCCCAACTTACTTGGACTCTTTGCTCACTCATTCGAGGTCCAACTCGCTCAGGCCATCGCCGATCATCCCTATAACACAAATGTGGTTTCAGTTTTTCATATAACTATTATAAGTTAGTTTTATCTTATAACGCTTATTGTTATGTTTTTTATTAGGGTTTAATATATCCAATTATCTAGATTCTCAAATCTTTTACAATTATTCTAGGTTTGAGGTTAGGTTCAGGTTCAGGTTCAGGTTTAGTTTCCGTATCGATTTCTAAATTAGGTTCTAGTTTGATTTCGAAGTACTATTTTATACCCAAACCCTAGAAATTCGTTTCAATTCATAATATGAAATTAATCACATTACTTCCTGATATCCTAAATACCATCATTATCCCTAGTTAGTATTTTATTCTACCCGGTACACTTAAATCCGTATTAGTGTACTGAATTTACTCTTGATGTGAGAAATTTTTACATTTTTCATATAATTACATAAATTTAAGTTTTCTATCAGATTTATTATATATTTTAATTATTATCATAATATCAATTTTTATTCTAATATCTTCTATTTATTATATTTCTAATAATTGTGTACATAATATACATATAATATTTTTACCACTCTAGTTACCATCTCCCAACATCAATTATCATTTCAAAATATCTAAATTCATCCTAAATCAGATTTTATACTTAATTACCTTAATTTACAAAATTAACTTAAAATTTACTATTTTCCCCTAATACTTATTTACTACATAATTAATCTAATAATTACATCTAACGCCTTAAATGCTACAAGTATCATACCTCATCAGATTTCAACATCATAAAACATATAATTATTCACCTAATCAGTAATAACTATTCAATTACTTAATTAACTATAAATTACCCATTTTATGCCTCATTTTAAGGCCTAGAATTTATCTAAAAGTTTCAAAAATTAATTTTTGAAAATAGGATTCATAGCACTATTCTATATTATCTAAGTAGTCTACGAAAAAAGTTTGGGCTCAAAACTACACTCCTAAGATCATTTATTTCTAAACTGAAACATGTTCGGTTTTGTATGATTTCTTAAGGACCATATATTACATGATATATTTTCATCAAAACAATATTTTTTTCTAAAACCTACATAGAAAAATATTCTTAAATAACAAAATTCATAATTTTCTAAGAATATTTACTATTTTTACAAAATTATACAAAATCGAGCTAGAAATCGAACTCACTGATTTGGGTGACGTTGGCCACCGTCGATGGCCATGGGTGTGTCAGCCCACCTGGGCGCTGCCACCATCGTGTGGTGGTGGTGGCCATCCACTCCCAACTACTCGTTGGGTCTGGGTTCTCTTTACAAGCCCCATCTGTACAATTTTCTTTTTTTTTTTTTTTTCTAACCCTAATTTTTCTCACTTTTGCCTCTCTCTATTTTTCTCACTCTTCAAACTGACCAAGTGAGCTTCTGAAATTTTCTTGCTATTTATAAAACATTAGGGAAATTAT
This sequence comes from Lumnitzera racemosa, assembly GCA_024138005.1. Classification (NCBI taxonomy): domain Eukaryota; kingdom Viridiplantae; phylum Streptophyta; class Magnoliopsida; order Myrtales; family Combretaceae; genus Lumnitzera; species Lumnitzera racemosa. The sequence goes on from JAMXBC010000007.1 coordinate 33,179,690, forward strand.
TGTGCATTAATGAGACAAGACAATTGCCTTATCTCTTCTTTTTTCCACTTCTATTTGTTGCATTTTAATTGGTTGATTTTTTTTCTTCAATTTCAGATTTCCACGCCCCACTTCTAGACTTTTCCTCATTTTTCTTGATTTTTCCTTAATTAATTATGAATTTTATTTAATTATTTATTATTATTTTAAGTAATTACTTATATTTCTACCTACATGTAAATTTATATAAAATACAAATAAATATTCCTAAATATTATTTAGGTTATTTTATGATTTTTAGTATACATATAATTTATCTCTAGCGATTTGTTAGTTATCAGAATAAATTTTACGCATTTTCGATAAATAATGAGTTATATACTTAAAATTTGGAATTTTTATATTCTTTTATTTATTGCTTATTTTCTTAAATTCAAACTTATGAGTTTATTTTACTAATATTTCTAGCTTTACTTATAATTTGAGCTTGATCGGATTTTTTAGTCGATCGAAACCTTAATGACTGGTTGTGGGGCTTACAGGTGGGTTATACGATGGCATGCCCTAAGGTTGCTACTTATTGACTTGCATTGTTGTGACTATACTCTTAACAAGATTGGTGAGTCTATCAAGATTGTCATTGACTAACCTTGGGGTATTAGTACCATTATGACCATGACCAGGTTGATCACCACTACTCTAGTCTCCGATAACACCTTAAACACTTGAATCAAACATGATATAATACTAGTCAAACAAATTAACAACACAACACAAGAAACAATGCTTCCTTATTACCTAAAATCTTCAATTAACACATTAACAACTTTAATCTCCAATAATCACTCAAATAGGATAGAAATATGACTTGCTCTATTTTCGAGGTGAAAAATAAAGTAAGAACAATTTAATAATGGAACTACGCTTATTACACACAGATCTTTACTACACAGCTCACACATCAAACTTACTCTACACGAATGCACTACAACAGCTACAAAAGGAACATAGCAGCCATTAATAGCAAAGTGAACTAAACTCTACTGTAACTTCACACACTCTCTCTTAGAACCATACTTCGTTACTAGCAAAGCTGATGCATCTCTAGGGTAGGACATATGGAAAAGCACTACTACGAAGCGAACTGAAGGTAAACAAAGAAAAGGCTAGCAAAGTTCGGGTAGCTACTGAATGGATATGACGCACCAGTCAATCCTACTTGGCCTACAATTAGTCAGATATCACTCATCGGTCTGAATTGAAGGGTCCCTCGCCACTACTTCTTACTAAAGGGAATAGATAAGAGTGAAAGGATAATGAGAATACTAAAGTTACTCAAAGGAAACTTCAATGATAATCTGTTATTGTTAATTAAATGTTTGCGTACAAGCAAGTGGGGGGTTTATATACCCATCTACTAGGGTCACTTTACATGTATGAAAAGACAAAAGGGTATTCTTACAATGAGGTTACATAAAACATACTAAAAAGGGTAAAATAGACAAATAATATTTAGTATGGAAAAGTAAAGAATCATTATGGAAAATTGTGCCAGAAGACATGTGTCGCTCGGAGGCTGGATGTTAGAAATATGGTATAAGTTGGCAAAAATGAGAAGAGATGGGTAACAATCAGGGGCCAACTTGATCTGGATCAGGTTGGAGCCTAGCCAGTCCTGTTACAAAGTAGTCAGCTTGAGTTGGGGTCAAGTGCTTGTGATCAATTCGGGAGCTCAGCTTGGATAGTTTTGGAGCAGTCTTCTTGGATGTCTTATCATAGAATAGCTGTTGGGCAAGAGCAAGCCTGGCATACTGAAGGTTCCAACAATTAGGTTGGCAAGAGATCAGTTCAAAATAGAAATCCCCTTATCAGATATGACTTCGAGTTAGTATTCTCTGAGTGAGTCCTTAGAGACCTCTAGCTTGGCTACGTGTGATTGATCTAAAGGGTTGATTCCTATCATCTCTCATCTTCTAATCGGCTCTAGTAAGAATCGAGCTAGGTGGTTTAGCTTTGTCTCATCCTTAAATACTAATCCGTTACTGTACTATAGGGTTTGATAGGTGAGTTCCATTTGTTCCCTGGTACTGCTAGGGAAGAACTTATTGAAAAACATCTACTTGAACCTTTCCTAAGTAAAGGGACCAATTGCATTCGTATTAGTCTTGGGAGCATTCTCCAACCATTAAGCTGCAAAACCCTTAAGAAAGAAAGTGGCATAGGTTACCTTTTTGTTCTTTAATACCTCTACCATAGCAATTAAGTTCCTATTAAGTCATTGATACGACCACCTATACCAACATCAATAGTGGCTTACCCTTCCTGTCTCCAAATCTTAGCATTTACCTATATCACCTACATGTCTCTTTGAATTTGCTACTGCTATTGCACTAGTACCTCAATCATTGCATTTATAGAATTTAGAATCTAGGTAGTTGTCACAGTATCTAATCATTAACGTTGATCATATTGAGGTTGGGTCTAATTTGGGGTAGGCATGCCTCCTAGGGTGGACAAGTTTACTCTTGGCCTTGAGTCTACTGAGCCTGAGTCTAGCTAAGGATAGGTTAGCCTTGGCCTAGTGGTGGTTGTCTCTACCTTTGAGGTGGCAAGCCTGACTCAAATTGATTTGGTAGAGAGATACAATTTAGGTTAATGTCCCTGTTACCTTAAGGATGAGAGGAGGAGCTGGAAGTATCACTACATCTAGGCATGCTACAAGAAGAAACACATAAACAAAGTCATGTAACTATAACCTTAAGATATCTAAAATGCACTATCAATAACTAGATAGGAAGGAATTACTAAGAACATAAAACAATGAGTCTTAATTTAGTGTTCTAACCCATTTGATACACTCTAATCCTAATTGGGGTAACGGATTTACTCTTGATGTGAGAAAAGTTTACATTTTTTATTCAATTACCTAAAATTAATTTTTGTTTCAAATTTATTTTGTACTGATATTATTATTATATTATCCAATTTAACCTAATTTTTTCATATTTATTAAAATTCCAATTTTATATACTCCTAATTTCCTACAATTACAACATAATTCCCATATTAATTACACTTAACACTTCAAAGATTAGGATGAGGTTTCCATATCAGAGATTAACATCCTTAAACATCTAATTACCTTTTAAATCAGTAATTAATCATTTAATCACCTAATTAAGCCAAAGTTACCCATTTTTTTCATCATTTTAGGGTTAAAAATTTACTTAAAAATTTCAGAAATTAATTTTAAAAAAATAACTTCATAGCACTGTTCTATATCACTTAAGAATTCTACAAAAAAAAAAAAATTGAGCCCCAAACTATACTCTTAAGCCTATTTATTTCTAATTTTAATCATACTCAGTTTTGTCTAATTTCTTAAGAACCTTATATTTATAGACGTGATTAAACTTAATCACTTTTTTTTTATCTAAATCTATATACAATAAAACCTCGTAATAATAAATTTCATAATTTCTAGGCAAAATAAACAATTTTCAAGAATTTTACAAAATCGGAGAAGATGTGAGACTCCCCTAGTTCGAAGGCTTTTTGACCTCCAACACCGGTTTAGGTGTGTCACCTGGTCCAGGTGGTGGGTTTGGAGTGGGGTGGTGGTTCAATTCCAAGTGGTGATGATGTATAGCTTCGATTCAAAAGTTTATACTGCATAGATTTGGGAAAAAAATTTTAAACCCTAATTTTCTCTTGTGTTTTCGACTCTCCCTAATTTTCCTAAGCTCCTAACTGACGAAATGAGCTCTGTAAATTTTCTTGTTATTTATAGGGCTTTAATGCAATTGTTATGCATTAATTAGACAAGACAATAGCTTATCCTTTTCCATTTTTTCCTTTTAAGTGTTTAATTCTAATTGGCCAAAATTTGTTCCTTAATCCCTGACTTGCTACAACCAAATTTGGATTATTCTCTATTCCTTTAATTTTTTTTCTGATTTTTCCTTAATTATTTTATAATTTTAATAAGTTTATAACAACTTTCAAGTAATTTAAGTAATTTTGCATATTTCTAGCTATACGTAAATACATGTGATGTGCAAGTAAACAATCCTAAATATTATTTAGTTCATTCTATGATTTTTAGTATATATATAATTTATCTCTAGCGATTTATTAGTTATCGAAATACATTTTACGCACTTTCAATAAATAATAAGTAATATATTTAAAATTTAAAAATTTTATATTCTCTTGGTTTATTACTTTTTTTCTTAAATTCAAACTTACCAAGTCACTTTTACTAATATTTCTAGTTTTGGTTTATAATTTGGATTTAATCGGATTCTTTAACCGATCGCCCTAAACTTTGTGTACTAAATTCGATCCTACGGTTACTTAGTTTATCTTTAGGGCTTACAACTACTCTATAATAGGACTGACTAGGCTCTCACTTGATCTAAATTAAGTCAACCCTTGAATACAGCCCCTCTTTTCTCTTTTTTGCCACCTTGAATCATATTTCTAACGTCTAGCCACCAAGCGACATATGTTTTCTGGCATGACTTTCTAGAAAGATTCTTTACTTTTCCATACTAAATATTTTATTATCTTTTTTAGTATGCTTTATGTAACCTAATTGTAAGAATACCCTTTTATCTTTTCATACATGTAAAATAACCTTACTAGATAGGTATATAAACCCCTACGTACTTATATGCAAATAATCAATAAAAAATATTATATTATCATTGAAGTTTCCTTTAAGTAACCTTAGTGTTCTTATTATCCTTCAACTCTTATCTATTCCTTTTAGGAAGGAGTAGTGGCGAGTGACCCTTCAGTTTGGACCAATGAGTCATATCCGATGAATTATAGGCCTAGTAGGATCTAGTGGTGCATCATATCCATTTAGTAGCTACCCAGACTTTGCTAACTTTTTCTTTGTTTGCCTTCAATTCACTTCGTCATGGTGCTTCTTCGAGTGTCCTACCCTAGAAACGCATCAACTTTGCTGGTATCAAAGCATGGTTCCAAGAGAGAGTGTGTGAAGATACATTAGAGTTTGGTTTGCTTTGCTGTTAGTGGTTGCTATGTTCCTTCAATAGCTGCTATAGTGTATTCGTGTAGAGTAAGTTTGATGCATGAGCTATGTAGTAAAAATATATGTGTAATAAGCGTAGTTCCATAATTATACTATTCTTACTTTGTTTTTCACCCCCGAAAATTGAGCAAGTCATCTTTCTATCCTATTTCAGTGATTATTGGAGATTAAAGTTGTTAGTGTGTTAGTTGAAGTTTTTAGGTAGTAAGGAAGCATTGTTTTCGATGTTGTGTTGTTAATCTATTTGAGAAGTATTGTATGATGTTTGATTCAAGTGTTCAAGGTGTTATCGAAACCAGAGTAGTGGTGCTCAACTTGGTTGTGATCATAATGGTAGTAATACCCTAAGGTCAGTCGATGACAAACTTGATAGACTCACCAATCTTGTTAAGAGTCTAGTTACTGCAATGCAAGTAAATAAGCAACCTTAGGGCATGCTACCGCGTAACCCACCTGAAAATATTCAAGAGCAAGGTGGCTGAGTCAATCACTTAGTTTGACCGTTATGAGTTGGAGGAGTTACAGATCGAGCCACTAGATGAAGATTGGAGTTAATGGAAGTCGAGGAAGATGATAAGGAGATTAATGCAGTAAAGTATGGAGAAGAAGAAGAAGAGGCTAGTTATTACCAAGCACGAGAGCGAGGACGCTGAGCTCCTCAAAGATTGGACAACGTTAAGGTCCAAATCCTACCCTTAAGTGAAAGTGGAGATTTCAATGAGTATTTCGAGTGGAAGAGAATTTAGAGAAGGTATTTGACTGCTATGGATATACGGAAGCTGTAAAGGTTCAACTTGTTGCACTTAAGTTCTCTAGGTTTGCCTCTATATAGTGGAAGAATCTAAATGTAGCCAAAACAAGGGATGGAAGACAAGGAGTAAGGACTTGGGATGAGATGAAAAGATTGTTTAGGGAAAGATTTGTACCCAAGAGCTACTTACAGGATACATTTGCAAGATTGTAAGAGCTTCACTAAGGAGGCTGAATAGTTGATCATTATATGAGGGAGTTCCAGATGCTTATTAATAGGAGACAAGCTATTGGGCTTTTAACCCACAGTCGAGCACGAGGACTAGGGACTAGCGAGGTAATTCTTCTTCCTCCAACTGTCTCATGCCAAAGCTGAGTGTCTCCTTATAGCCGATCAACTCTGTATGCTAAGTTGTATGTCAATACACCTCTTGGAAGTTGTATGCTAATTAAAAGAGTACCGAGATAGTAGCTAAACCTCGTACATCTGCTTAGCCATTTCCTAACTAACCAATTGCTCAGCATAACTCTTGTCAAGAGAGAGTTGCCTTGGACTAATCTTCAACCATCCCTGCTTGGACGACTAATCTGTTCGTACTCTTTTGTCTACATCTTCCAACGACATCGCTAATGTGTCTTTAGCACATGTAGAATTTGCTACACCAATCATTGTTTTCCTTAAATTTTTATTATTACCCTTTTTTATTCTTGTACATTAATTCTTTGGGGTAATACCTTTTTTCTTCTTTTCCCTTTTAGGCAAGTTGCCCTAAATTCTTGGGTATAAGTATCCCTTATACATCTAGCCAAAAAAAGGTAGATTACAATTAATACACTAAATTTTCTTCCTCTCATAAATACTAATTGTTTACTTTCATTTCACTCTTATCTTAACCCTTAAGCAAGGCTAGGTAACGAGTAACGTCACTAAACTAATTTTTATGTCATATCGAGTTATGCCGTGAGTCCTCAAAAGTTCCATTAGTGCGTTATATCATTTGAAGCTATTCGTAGGTTTTGCTTATTTTTCATTTACTTTTTTTTTCTTCATTCTATTATGCATTCCCCCATTACCCTTTTCAAGCTTTCGGCAAAATTGGACCCAATTAGTGATCAGCCTTGTTTGTTCTTAGTTACGATTCACATTATCTTAGTATCAGAGTGGAGGTTTCACTTGGGTTGTAGTAAATTGTTTTGAAGTTTTGCTTATACTCTATCTTGCGGATGTGAAATAGAGTAAATTATTGTATTCTTTTAACTACTATGTTTGCTGGCTAATAAATTTCTAGTTTGCAAAAGTGTTTGGTAAAACATCTAATCGAAGAATTTGAGAACTAAGATCTATCAGGGAAAATGATGGAACCAAGTGTTAAATTGGTGTTGGAGATGACAACAGTGGTGTGGTCTACCATGGTCAACAATCTCAAGGTACCCTCTAGAAGCACTAACAAGACTTGATGAGGTGGCTAACCTCCTAGTTGATTTAACTTGAGTTGTACATACATTGGCTTATCGACCTATTAAAGTCGTGTATAATACCCCACAAGCTGCCCAACTTGCAAAAGGTCAAAACCCAGCTCAATAAGCTCGAGGTGAAGGAGTAAGCGGATAAGTAAGGAGAAGGATCGACTTAGGAGACTTGGGAGAAGAGGATGAAGAAAAGCATTATGAAGAAGAAGAGTGAGTTCAAGCGCCTAATGGCACGCCCCGAAGCAGTAGAGTCGTAACAACCCCACCGTGTAAACCATCCTAAGATAGAAGTTGGCCTTACAACCGCTATCTTAGACCTGATCTACACAAGGCGTCCATGACTAATCCGCTTTGAAGTAAACAATTTGTAATTTAGATAATGCATTTACCTAAGAAAGTGAGAAAATCTATATATATATATATATATATACTATAATTCAATTATTACATCATTCAAAAATGAATAAAATAATTTTAAGATAAAAACTTAGACCTTAAGAATATATATTTGTTCTTCAAGTATTTTTCCTTACTCCCCAAGATCCAGCAGTTGCTAGCTTCAGAGTAGTGATTTGCCGCTTCTTAGCCAGCATCTGCATGACGTCTATAGAGATGTGAGCAACCATAGCTCAGTAAGTTAGGACGGAGGACTTAAAACTATACTGTACACATAACAAGGTTTTCAATCACTTATTAGGTGCAATGCATGTGCAAGCAAATGCCATCGCACGATGTTGTCCGGCCCGTCGTGAGATTAGAGAAATTGCGCCCACTCTAATCCGGGTTGAGGAGTTGCCATTAATGCAACAGCTCACGACCAAACCCAGGCTTGTATAATGGAGACCTTGCTCCTCCCGCAACTACCTTCGAACCACTGTCTTCACCCTCGCCGCGACCTCCTTTCCTGTCACTTAGTTCGACTGAGGATAAAGAAGGGACCATTTTGCAATCCTGCGCTATCCCTTTCGAAGGGGTCGGTATTTGGCCGGAGAGTCCTAAGTTCTCCTAACGAGTTGCCATGCATGTCCGATTATGATTACTGGTCATATATTTGATTAAGTCCAGTTTAAGGTGATCAATCATTTCGTGCAAATCATACAATACATGCTAGAGCAACAAACAAAATCATAGCATCACCCATAATCAAGCACATGCACACATCCAACTATTTAAGAAGCACAACCAAGCATAATCTCAAGTCTCCAAAAATATAGCATTGTATTAATCCCAACTTACCTCGACTCCTTGCTCACTCACTCAAGGTCCAATTTGCTCAAGCCATTGCTGATCATCCCTATAACACAAACGTGGTTTCAGCTTTTCATATAACTATTATAGGTTCGTTTTATCCTATAACGCTTATTGTTAGGTTTTGTTTAAGGTTTAATATGCTTAATTATCTAGGTATTAAGTATTTTACAATTATTCTAAGTTTGGGGTTAGGTTCAGGTTCGATTTTCGCATCGATTTCTAAATTAGGTTTTTAGTTCGATTTTTATGTAATGTTTTAGATTCCAACCCTAGAAATCCGTTTTAACCCATAATGTGAAATTAATCACATTACTTCCCGATCTCCTAAATACCATCATTACCCTTAGTCAGTATTTATTTTACTTGGTACACTTAAATCCATATTAGTGTACCGAATTCACTCTTAATGTGATAAACTTTTACATTCTTCATATAATTAAATAAATTCAAGTTTCCTATCAGATTTATTGTACATTTTTATTATTCTCAAAATATCAATTTTTATTATAATATTTTCTATTTATTATATGTTTTAAAAATTACATATTATGCATTATTGTCTATTATGTACATAATGCATTTCTAATATTTCTATCACTTTAATTACCATCCGTAAACATCAATTATCATTTCAAAATGTCTAAATTCATCCTAAATTAGATTTTACTCTTAATTTCCCTAATTTACAAAATTAACTTAAAGTTAACTATTTTTCCTTATTAATCATTTACTACATAATTAACTTAATAATTACATCTAACACCCTAAATGCTACAAGTATCATACTCCATCAGATTTCAACATCTTAAAATATATAATTATTCACTAAATCAGTAATTAATCTTTAATTACTTAATTAACCCTAAATTACCCATTTTATGCCTCATTTTAGGGCCTAAAAATTATCTAAAAATTTCGAAACTTAATTTTTGAAAGTGGGCTTCATAGCACTGTTCTATATCATCTAAGTAATCTACACAAAAATTTTGGGCTTGAAACTACACTCTTAAGGTCATTTATTTCTAAACCGAAACATGCTCGGTTTTGCATGATTTCTTAAGGACCCTATATCATGAGACATATTTTCATCAAAATAATATTTTTTAAAAAAAATACATAAAAAAATATTCTAGAATAACAAATTTCATAATTTTATAATAATATTTAGTATTTTTACAAAATTACACAAAATCGGGCTAGAAATCGAACTCACCGATTTGGGTGGCTCCGGCCACCGTCGGTGGCCATGGGTGTATCAGCCCACCTAGGCGTTTCCACCACAGTGTAGTGGTGGTGGTCATCGACTCCCAGCTGCCCGTTGGGTCTGGGTTCTCCTTTGTGGCCCTAACTATACAGTTTTCCTTTTCTTTTCTTTTTTCTTGGTTTTTCTCTCAATTTTCTAGTCTCTCTATTTTTCTCAAATCCCTAACTATCCAAAGGAGTGCTCTAAATTTTTTTCCTATTTATAGACATTTAAGGAATTTATTGTGTATTAAATTGGACATGACAATTGCCTTATCCCTTAATTTTTGGCTTTTGTGTTGTTTTAATTTAAGTGGCCGATTTTTTTCTATTTTTTCCTAGCTGCCATGACCCAATTTTGGATCATTCCTTATTTTTCCTGATTTTTCTTTATTTTTCCTTAATTAATTATGAATTTTCTTTAATTATTTAGTATTATTTTGGCACATTACGCTTATTTTAAGTAATTACGCGTATTTCTACATACATGTAAATTCATATATAGTACAAATAAATATTCCTAAATATTATTTAGGTTATTTTATGATTTTTAGTATACATATAATTTATCTCTAGCGATTCGTTAATTATCGGAATGCAATTTACACATTTTCGATAAATAACGAGTTATACACTTAAAATTTGGAATTTTTATATTCTTTTATTTTATTGCTTATTTTCTTAAATTCAAGCTTACAGGATCATTTTACTAATATTTCTAACTTTACTTTATAATTTAGGCTCGATCAGGTCCTTCAACCGATCGAAACCTTGAATGGCTAATTTTGGGGCTTACACCTAAAGCATCTGATCATGTGAAGGTTTGGATTTCTAGCTTCAACAGATCTGAAAGTATAGATGAATACTTAGAGTGGGAAGAGAAGGTGGAGCATGTGTTTGACTATTACTAATATGAGGATTATAAGAAAGTGAGAACTGCTGTTGTTGAGTTCTCTAGATATGCCGCCATATGGTAAAATAATTTCTAAGCTATGAGGAGATGAGAAGGTTATAGAGAGATTAATTCTTAGCTTGAGATGACGAGAATACTCAGAAACAAATTTGTATTGGATACTTATTTATAGGATACTTTTACTTGGCTTCAAGAGTTGAGATAAGGACATCGAACTGTTAACAAGTATGTTTAAGAATTTCAAATGCCTATGATCTACTGTGAGGTAGAGGAATCACTAACATGAACAATCTCTAGGTTCCTTACTGGATTGAGAGGTGACATTTGAGACATTGTGGAACTCCAATAATTTACCATAATGGATGAAGCTATTCGAATAGCTTAACAAGTACAGAGGTAGAAAAGAAGTCGAGTATCGACCAGATTATCGACGAGTCGATAAGGACGGGGAAGTCACTGAGCTTAGTCAAGTATCGAGTCGAGCTGAAAGATAGATGTTTGAGCCAAATAGAAGGGCTGACCTAATAGTGATGCATCGACCTAAACTTATGAGAAAGGGTAAAGATCTGATAGGAAGACAAGCCAGATCAAGTGCTTCAAGTGCCAAGGGTTCTGACATATGGCTACTTAATGCTCAAACTGAAGAACTATGGTCATCAAGGGAGACATCCTAAAGTTAGAAGTAGAAAGTACTAATGAAAAACCTGAGGAGGAGCAGAACCCTGCTGAGAAGGAAGTTTCTCATGATAATGAATTGATTTAAAGGTCGTATTTGTCTGACATCTAATGAACTTAGAACCCTTATGTGAGGAGAAGCAAAGTTAGAACTTATTTCATGCTACCTATAGGGTGAATGATCAGGTGAGCATGCTAATTATGGATAGTAGAAGCTGCAGTAATGTAGCATCAACCGATCTTATCACAAGGTTAACAATCACACACCTAAGGCCGTATAAGTTGCATTGGCTAAATGAGAAGAGAGTACTACATGTCACTCGACAAGCACTACTATCGATCACAATTGGAAATTACTTCGACAAGATTCTCTACGATGTGCTGCCTATGTGTACCTCATACGTATTGCTTGGCTAACCATGGCTATTCGATAGAAGAGTTATCTATGACAGATGCCAGAACACATATGTATTCAAGAAGGATGGTCGGAAGATTACGCTGAACTTAATGCCATTGAGGGAAGTTAACAAACTGTAGGCTAAACTTGCTCATGGATCAAAGAAGACTCTGATGATGAGTAGAGCAAAGCTCCGAGATACCATCAATGTTAACGAGTCGAACCTCATGTTGGTCAAATGTCTATTAGAATTAAAGAAGCGGGGTAAACTATCCTTGGAAGTGAGAGCATTGCTGGATGAATAGTTTGCAATGTTGTCCCTATGAGAGCTTCACACTTATTACTTAAATAACTTTGGTTGTTCGACTGATGCGTTACGCACGATGGATATAAGAACACCTATACCTTTGTTAAGGATGGAAGGAAAGTTGTGTTACAACCCATGACCCCCTCCTAAGGAAACGAGACCCATAATTAGCTCACTCAAGCTAGTAAAAAGAAAGCCTTAGTGATGAGCTGAAGAGAGCTCCAAGCTGCTAAAAAGGATGAAAAGCCTATGTTCTTGTTGATTAGAAGATTGTTAAAGATGAGAGATTTAAAGGATATTCTTGATATAATCTAAAGCCTACTAGATGAGTTTTCTAATTTGTTTCCTGAAGAACTGTCTTTAGTCCAAGGAATTGAGCACTGTATTGACTTGCATCCAAGCACCACCTTGACAAACTAACCTGCATACAGAATGAACCTTGAACAAGTTGTTAAGATGAAAAAATAGGTAGATGAACTCATAAAGCGAGGATACATGAGGGAAAGCATGAGCCCTTGCGTGGTACCAGCTCTACTCATCCTGAAGAAAGATGGTTCATGGTTAATAATGCATGTGCATCGACAGTTGAGCAAACATCCAAATTACTGTCAAGTATAGATTTCCAATACTGAGGCTCAATGACATATTGGATGAGCTTCATGACACCAAGATATTTTCAAAGATTGATTTGCAAAGTTGTTACCACCAAATTCGCATAAGACTAGATGATGAGTGAAAGATTGCCTTCAAGACTAAGCATGGTCTCTACAAATAGTTAGATATGCCGTTTGAACTTACTAATGCACCGAGTATGTTCATGAGACTAATAAATCATGTGATGCACCCCTTAATCGGAAGACGTGTAGTCGTGTACTTTGATGATATACTGCTATATAGTGCCAACCTAAATAGCTATGTTCAACATCTCCAAGTAGTTTTTGATATCCTGCGATCTGAGAAGTTTTATAAGAATTTGAAGAAGTGTACATTTTGCCAGGATGAAGTGATTTTTCTAAGGTTTGTGGTGTCGAAGGAAGGAATCCCGGCAAATAAGGAGAAGATCTAAACTATTTTGGAGTGGTTGACACCTAAGAATATTACTGAGGTCCAAAGTTTTCATGGCCTAGCTTCTTTCTATAGGTAATTTATCAAGAACCTTAGTATTATAGCCGCCTCCTTGACTGAACTAACAAAGAAGAGTCCCTTAGATGGAACGAATGAGCTCAACAAAGCTTTAGAGAAATCAAGGAGAAGTTCATCTTAGCGCCTATCGTATCACTTCCAGATTTTGAAAAAACTCTTTGAGTTAGAATGCGATGCATCAAGAGTTGGAATTGGTGATATCTTAATATAAGAACGACGACTAGTTACCTACTACAGTGAGAAGCTTAGTGGTGCTACCCTAAACTATTCTGTGTATAGGAAAGAGTTGCATTCCTTTTTTCGAGCCCTCATTGTTTAGCAACACTATTTACTACCTCGTAAGTTTGTTATTTATACTGACCATAAAACATTGAAACAACTTGGGAGTCAAAACAACCTCTCGAAGAGGCAAGCTAAGTGGTTAGAGTTCATGGAGGGATTTTTATATGTGATCCAGTACGAGAAAGGAAGCATAAATGTGGTCATCGATGCTCTATCACATCAGTAAACCTTGATAACAACTGTACAAATGAAATTATTAGGATTCTCACTCATTATTGAGTAGTACACTCATAATCCTCAATTCAGCCTTATCATAAAGGGATGAAAGGATGGAATTATAAGGTTGAAATTGCTATGAAGAGATATTATCTTAAGGAAGGCTATCTATTCAAGGACCGAAGGCTGTACATACCAAATTGTTCCACGAGTGAGCTGTTGACGAGGGAAGCTCATAGCAGCAGATTATGAAGTAACTTTAGGAAGACCAAGATAAGTAATCTATTGAAGGAGAACTTTTACTGGCCAGGTTTGGCCAAAGATGTCCATAAGGTAGTTGGGAAGCATACTAGTGAGCTAAGGGGAAGAGAGAACCCTGTGGAGAATATATGTCTCTATAGACACCAACCTCAACTTTAGCCAACCTTAGCATGGACTTTGTTCTAAGGTTGCCCCGGAAATCTAAAGGAAAAATTTCTATACTTATTGTAGTGGATCACTTTAGCAAGATGGCACACTTCATCTCGGGCCATCAAACTAACGATGCTTTATACATTGTTAATCTGTTCTTACATGAAGTTATCCAATTACATAGAGTGCCAAAGACTATTGTTTCAGCTCCAATAACCTCCTTCAGATTGATGGCCAGATTGAAGTGGTAAATAGGACACTAGGCAATCTATTTAGAGCTATTATAGGAAAGAACTTGAGGGATTAAGATCTGTGCCTACTAGTTATGAAGTTTGTATATAACCAGATTATCCATAGTATACTAAGAAGACCCCATTTGAGGTCATTTATGGCCTTAGCCCTATAATTACCTTGGATATGATCAGCACCCCAGTTGCTGCTAAAGAAAGTTAATCCCGAGTTAATCGAGCCCAAGAATTGCAAGTGCTACACTAATTTATTACCAAGAAGATCTCCAAGTTCAATTAAAAACAACATGAGATTAGTAGTTGAGGCTACCAAACTATTACTTTCTAGTTGAGAAGCTTATTATAGATCTACGTCAACCGAGAACGATTCTTACACCTGAGACAGAATAAACTATCTCCTTGAGCTAATAGTCTATACAAGGTTTTGAAGAAAGTCAATTACAATGCTTTCCAGATTGACTTACCTGATAACTATGGTGTCTCCTCCACCTTTAATGTATCCAATCTGATTCCTCACCAACCAGTAGAAGAAGACCCCATAGGTGCCCTAGAGGAAGGAGTAGAGATCACTTTAAATTTGAGGACAAATCATTCCAACCCTTAAGCAGATAATAGGAATTAACCCCCTAGACCAATCATACGTAGCCGAACTAGAGGTCTCCAAGGACTCACACAAAGAATATTAGCTTGAAGTCATATCCAAGATAGGGATTCCTAATCTAAACTGATCTCTTACTAACTTGACCGTTAGAACCTTATGTATGCCAGACCTGCTCCTACCCAACAGCTATTCTATGGTAGGATATTGTAGACGACTACTCCTATACTATTCGAGCTAAGCTCTCAAGCCGATTACAAGCACCTGACCCCAACTCAAGCTAACTACACTGTAACAGGACAAACTAAGGTTTGACTTGATCTATATTAGGATTGCCTTTGATTGTAGCCCCTCTTTTCTCTTTTTTGCCACCTTGTACCATATTTCTAACATCCAGCCACCAAGCGACACATGTCTTCTAGTACGACTTTCTAGAAGGATTCTTTACTTTTCGATACCAAATATTCTTTATCTCTTTTACTCTTTTTAGCATGGTTTATGTAACCTAATTATAAGAATACCCTTTTGTCTTTTCATACATGTAAAGTAACCCTAGTGGATGGGTATATAAACCCCCACTTATTTGTATACAGACAATCAATCAATAATATCATATTATCATTTAAGTTTCCTTTAAGTAATCTTAGTGTTCTCATTATCCTTCAACTTTTATCTATTCCCTTTAGTAAGAAGTAGTGGCGAGTGACTTTTTAGTTCGGACCAGTGAGTCATATCTGAGGAATTGTAAAGTCAAGTAGGATCGAGTAGTACATCATATCCATTCGGTAGCTGTTCGGACTTCACTAGCTTTCTCTTCGTTTGCCTTTAGTTCACCTCATTGTGGTGCTTCTCCATGTGTTCTACCCTAGAGACGCATCAAGTGAGCAAAGCCTAGTATAGGGTAACAATTACACACGCATGTTCATATAATAAATGCATAAGCACATACACATTATAACTAGTTTATTTTCACTATATGCAACAACTAACAAATTGTTGTCTTTTATTGGGTCTGACAAGTAGTATAATTCTAGCATCTTGGAACTTCGAGTAACTTACAACTTTTATACACACAACATATATATATGTGTATATGTATGTATATATACATACATAAACATTGATATTAGGTCCTCCCTAATGCCATAGGATCTAAGGATCACCTAATCAACTCAAACCATTTCAAAGTAAGACTCTAATCAATATAACATCGCACTAAAATCATTAGGATGACACCTTACGGTATGGTCCTCTCAGTCCCTTGGGTCTAACCAAGCATAAGCAATACACTTTATTTAGACTAAGTATTTATTAAGTTCATTTTAACAATTACTAGTCCTACACACACACATAAGTAGCATATAAACCTCGTACTTGACTAAATCGTTCGCTCTGAATCTAAAACATTCACTCCACTACCTGTTCATAAGGAAACAAAGCGTGTACTTAGTTTCTAAACTCATCTAACAATGATCTCTAACGTAGTAACCCAATCTTCTCACACTTACTTAGAAATCACTTAAGTATCCTACAATTGCTAAGAGGATATATTGGCTTATAAGGTGTTTTAATTGAAGTTTCATGTTTAGGAAAGCTTTGGAAAGGATTTAGAATAGAAGAACATGCTAAGAAAACACTTAGGAACCCAAAGAAATGCTACTTCATGCGATAGGGGTATGGTATCTGGATGCTACAACATGTGACATTTAGACGCCATAATTAGGAAGCAATCTGCTCCCTACAAAAATATTCTACAAACTACAGTAACTTTTCATCCCTTAAATCTCCACCTCCTTCCGCCTAAACCCATTAACAACACATCTTAACACCACTTAAATAAACTAATCAAAACATCTTGATAATCAAATTCTCAGCCCAAATCCACTATTCAATGCATAGCTCAAAGAAACAACGCGTACAAGGCATTATTAGATTCTTACCTATATAGATCCAGAAGTTGCACCTTTACCACCACTATCTCATTGTGGAGACTCCAATACATGACTTAGAATTCATTTTATCCACTACACTATGGAAAAAAAAAAATTTGAATGAATTTGATCAAAACTTATGATAAAAGAGGTTATTTACAACCTTAGCTTGAGTTATCCCACCTTAAATTCAATTGCACCACTAAGGATTCACTAAAGAACTCCCAAAAACCTTCTTAAATTCGTTTTTCTCACTAGCTTGGCTAAAAAAGCAAATTTTTAAAGGAATTCCATTTAAATTCTTTATTAAAAAGGTACTTTCAATACTTAACTTGGTTCCAACTAACCCGATTTGATTAAAACTTCTTGTAATCTTCTCCTTTTTTCAAGAATCACATGAAACCCTAGGTTAAAGTATTGTGTGAGTAGCAGAAGAGTGAAAAAGGGTTCTAGAGAGTGACGTATGGCTTTATATACTTAGGTTTGTAGGCAAATTCTATGCCTAAACTATCCTCACAAGTTATTAACAATTCCAACCATGCCCTTAGTGTAATAAACCTATCTAATTATTTTCTTTTATTATGTTTGCTTTTCATTTAGGTTTTACATTGAAATTTGATTGCAATTATTTATTAAATCCATAATTTAAATTTAGCCTAGTAACATTCATATTGCATTGCACGAAGCAAAAAGTAGGTTGTCTTTTATTTTAAGCAATGGGCACTTAGTGCAGCGGAGGAAATTTCAATGCTTATAACTTTAAGCAACAAATTTAAAGGTAAAGACAACTAATGTTGTTCTTGCCTTAAGACTCTTTTTGGTGTAGTGAACACAGAGATATCTTAGGTATTAGGAAATTTTTATCAAGTGTTTCAAATGCCTACATAAATACCCCCTTCATGAAATTTAACATAGAATTTATTTGGCGCAAAGGGCTTCACCAATTAATTTACAATGATATTGACATCCTCATTTTCAAAAGAGTGAAATAGAGAAACAAGTGCAAAAAATGCTTAAACAAGATATCATGCAATACAGTAATAATCCATTTTCTTCTATGGTTCTACTAGTAAAGAAAAAAGATGGTACTTAACGATTTTGTATTAATTATGGAACCTTAAATCATGTCACTATTAAGGATGGATTCTCTTTTCCTGCTTTGGATGAATTACTTGATGAATTACATTGTACACACAAGTTTTCAAAATTCAACCTACAATTAGTTATCATCAAATTCATATCTATGATGTGATGTTGAAAAACAGCTTTTCAAACTCATGAAGAGCATTATGAATTTCTCATAATGTCGTTTAGTCTAAGTAATGCACTTGCTAAATTTCAAGCAATAATGATATGGATTTTCCAACCATTTATGTTCGTCATTGTGTTTTTCGATAACATCCTTGTTTATTGTAGAAATCAAGCTAATCATATTGAACATCTCTATATTGTAAATTCTAGTTGATAATACTTTTTATTTGAAAGAGAGCAAATGTTCTTTGGGGAAGGATTCTATTGATTATCTTGATCGCATTGTCACTAAACATGTTGTGTAACCTAATCCTTCTAAAGTAGAAGTTGTGCAAAACTAGCCATTACCCACTTCTATTACGTAGCTTAGAAGTTTTCTTGATTTTTGTAGATACTATAGAAGATTCATTAAGGGATATGTTACAATTTCAACCCCTTTAATAGATTTGTTGAAGAAGGACCAATTTGTTTGGTCAAAGCAAGATACAACATCATTTGAAGAACTTAAGAAGGTTTTGATTACAACCTTTGTGTAATGTCTCTACTTACATTCATAAACTACATGATTTTGTAGAAGTGGTTCACAAGTATAGGCAATATTTGTTGGGCTCTCATTTCATTATTTAGATTGATAGTTAGAGCATTAAGGAAATTTTAAGCCAAGTGATCCAAACTCCAAAACAACATAGGTTCTTAGCCAAATTATTGGGTTATAACTATGCTATTGTGTATAAGTCAGGTTCAGAGAATGTAGTGGCTGATGCTTTATCTAAACAGTATGACGGTACCTCTTATACATGATTTTCTTCCTTTAACATGCCTTTCTTAGAGAAGCTTAAAGAGGAATATAACACAGTGGTTAAATTTCGCACTATTACCAGTGCTATGGAATAGTGTTACACTTTAGAGTAGCCTCTGATTCACCACAATGGTTTGATTTATTTCTAATAAAGGCTCTTTTGGTTCCTACTTCATCTAATCATTCCTTAACTTCTATGGGAATTTCATAATTCTCCTAAGGTTGGATACTTTAGGGTGCTCAAAACCTATAAGAGATTGGCTATTGATTTCTTTTAGGTTGATACGAGATTGTAGATCGAAGATTATATACAAAATGTTTAGGGTGCCAACAAGTTCAGTATGCAGCAAGGGCTCCTACTGGACTATTTGCACCTTTGCCTCTTCTTGAGAGAGTCTAAGAGGATATTAGTATGGATTTTCTAACATTATTACCCAATTCACAAGGGTTCACTATGATCCTAGTGGTGCTGGATAGGTTGTCTAGATATTGTCTCTTCAAGCCATTGGATTCTCAATTTAATGCCACTAAAGTAGCTTCTTCTTTTTTTCTTTTTTTTTTTCTTTTTTTTTTCTATGAACTTGCTAATTAGATTATATGGTATCCCTTGTTCAATAGTTTCTTATAGGGATCCAATTTTATGACTTACTTATAGACTAAATTATTCAAATTGAGTAGGGATAAATTATCTATCAGTAATGCATACCATCCACAATTAAATGGTTAGATGGAGGTCCTAAATTGCACCATACAACAATATCTTTGTGCTTATATCATAGAACATCCCTATGAATGGGTTATATATTTACGTTAGGCTAAATATGCCTACAGTACGTCTTATCATGTGATGGTACTTAATTAACCCCTTTTAAAATAGTATATGGTTAATCACTACCTATTATTTCTACTCATGCTAGGGGTACTTCAAGAGTAGAGGTTGTAGATCTAGAGTTATGCAGAAGGGATGAGGTCTTATTGCTCTTAAGGGACAATATATTGAAATTATCATAATAGAGAATGAAAGCTTATGTGGATAAACATCAATTGCAGGTAGAGTTTGAACTAGCTGATATGGTGTTTGTAAAATTACAGCCTTATAGGCAAGTATCCTTATCCTAACAACCTTTTCACAAACTTTCAAAATGGTTTTATGGACCATATAAGGTGCTAAAGAAAATTGGAGCACGTGCTAATGAAATCGAGCTCTTAGCTTTTAGCAAGATATACAATGTAATTCACATCTCAGTCTTAAAGAAGGCTAATGGTTCTCAAATTCCCAGCTTAGATTTGCCACCTAAATTAGTAGCTAGTCATCTTATTGTGGTGCCTCTTCAATTTTGGGTTCTTGGGTGATTTTAAGAAGGGGAAAACATATTTGATAGATTTTAGTTTAGTGGAAGAGACTACCTACAGATGATACTACATGAGAAGACATTGATACTTTTTAATATACCTATCCTCACTACAACCTTAAGAACAAGGTTGATTGTTTAGAAAGGGGGGAAAATGTTACGGTAAGGACAAGAAGGGATATTCAAGCTCTGAAGTGAACAAAATATTATATTACTTACTAATACATGTATGCAATTTAAATAGTAAAATAGTAATATTTACACGTAATAGACTGATTTCAAATGTGATAAAAATATTTAGGTGAGAAAAGTTGTTACTACATACACACCCTTGTATAAATAACAAAAAGGGAAAGAAAGTTAATCATCATGTAAGATTTAGGAGTTTTCTAATGTATCTCTTCTTCCATCCTTCATGCCTATAAATAAGATATAGAAAGAGACTCGTTAGAAACCCTAATTCTATAGAGAGTTGTGAAAAAGAAGAGCTTCACCTTTGTGATTATGTGTATTTTGTAAGGGTTTCCATTAGGGTTATTGTGTTAGTAGGGCTTGGGCTTTCTATTATGGAATAAGCCCAACAAATAACTTTTGAAGAAGAATAACTAATGTAAAAAAAAAAAAAGATGAAGTGAAGAGTCATATTGATAAAGACTTACTAGTTCCTCTTTATATGCATAGGCAGTTGTTTTCACTTTATTAAGAAACAATAGTAAGATGGTGACTTTTTCATGAAATGTAAGGATATAACAGGTAATATAGAAGAGATATAATAACATTTAAAAACTTCAAAAAAAATAATAATAAGACTGAGAAGGAAATTTTTTTAATTTTTTTCTTTTATGATTCATGATGTTCCATTAGCATATCATTATCAAATACTTGCCTCATGATTTTTTCACTAGGTTGCATCTATGTAACTTTTTCATTTTTCAAGTATGTTACATCAAATCTTTCTTTTATTTTAAATTCCAAATCAACCTTTTAATACCGAAACATACACCAGTAAAAAAGGAAATAGTTCATGGTATGGTTTTTAAATTTTCCAAATCGACCTTTACCTTTTTAATTTTCTAAATCAATTTTTTAATTCTATATGTGCGTGTATAACGGTTTTTAGATATTTTAATATCATATATCTTATAAATAGTATACATAATTGTTATGCTTTTATTGATAATTCAATTGGCATGATATACGTTAATCTAAATTGAGTATATATTGATATATACTCACTTGACTATTACATACATATATAACCAATATATTTTAAGACTTTTAGTAAGATGTGAAATGTCATTACAATTTTATAGGATCATCAATATATGGCGATATATCATCATTTGGACATAATATTTCTTCTATTGTTACGTAAGTTCCCTAGTATATATTGAGGGATAAAGGCACAATAAGTGCCTATACTTAAGGATTAGGATTGTTTAATGCCCAAATTTTCTTTCTTCTATAATTTAGTGTTTATACTTTATAAAAAATAACCTACCAAGTGACTATGTTAGATACTAAATTATTAAAGAATAAAAGTTCGGACATTAAATTGCCCAAATCTAAAATATAAACATCTGTTACGCCTTTATCTCTTTATTTTTAAAGTATATTTGTTACATATATGGGTTGCACTTGTCTCTCATTCATTGAAGATCTAAGTATACTATTCATCTTAAAATAGATATTACATAAGAAATAAATGAAACAATCTTATACCATTAGCTATAGTAATGGAGGAAAATTATTCCACGACCAAAGACTACAACAAGTATGAGAAAAGTAGATTGTATTATATAAATGTCTTATATAATAATATTAATATATAAAAAAAGGACTCACATAAACATCAATTTTTAACAAAGATGCAAGACTCCAACACAAACAACAATTAAAATAAATTTTATTTTTTCATAATCTCACGGAATCCTTGCTAATATTTAACAAAAAATATGTACTTTTATCCTAGAATGAAATATAAAAGAGAATTTGAGATAGTGGTAAAAATGCTAGTATAAAAATAACATATTATAGATTATATTAAAAGAACATAAACAAACAATTTATTTATATGGATGACAAGAATTTTTCTATCATTTCCTCCATATTTTTTATAGAACCAATCCAGCCCTTCATCCCACCTTTTATTTTGTATCCATTAGATCTAAACCATTAAACTAATTGTGTTTTTAACCATTCAAATCAAATTGATATAAATTAAAGGTAAGATGGAGGTTGTACCAATCCCCATAAAATAAGGGACTAGACCATAGAAGCTTATGGTGACAAAACACAATAGAAAGTAAATGTACTATATTATTAAATTCGGAGATGTTTTCTTACAAATGTGGATAATTTTAATTAGATGTGGTAGTATGTAGATGGGAGATAGGAGTGTCTACAAAGTTGTAAGGGTGCTTGGAGAGTTGAAGAGTTTTTCAGACTTATGTTTTTTCTCTGATTGTTTTTCCGTTGTGCCTCCTAGTTTTTCACTAAAGGTTTATATAGAACTTCACTGAACCAAGCATACCCTTGTGTTGAATTCCTTTTGAGAGTAAAATTATAAAGATTTTTAAAAAGTATAATAATTTAATAGAATCTACAATTTCTACAATAAAATGATAAAAGAATCTATTTTTTTCTATAGTGAAAAACACAATAATTTAACCATCATATCTTTCTATGATGTCTATGACCTTGGTAACTATAGGCTCCTACAGTGCTTGTTGATCTTTAGAGAAGATGTTGTAGATCTTTTTTCGAAAAATTAAAAAATAATCTTATGGTTGATCTTGAATACGAGCTAATTGATATCCTATCTAATTTCTAATTTATTCTACTAATGGCTTGTACAAGACTGATGATATGTTGTCTACATTTTAATTGTAATCTATCTACATATGGAGGTCTTCTAAAGAAAATTTATGCATATATTTTTTCAAATAAAACATCTTTATCTTCTTCATGTCTTATGTAGTGTCTAAGGAATACTTATCTAGATGTTTTCCAATTATCTAAAGTTTCTTTCTTTTCTATGTAGGATTTTTTCTATTTGATGCCTTTATTCACTAACTAATTTTGGGTTTAGTAAAAAATCTTCATTCTCGCGGAATTTAACCATTTTTTGTCTTGCCTTTGAAACTAAATTGCATCCCCTCCTGGCCGAACCAACGTAATCTTGAATTTAGGGAATTATTTTGTATCATTCTTTATAGATTCGTAGATTCAGTCCTTTCATAACTACATAACAATAAAAAAAATTTGCTTTGGGGAAAATGTGTATCTTGCTGTGTAGGAGTAAAATAATTTGATAAGGCCACACAAACTTTCAATTTATTTTTTTCTATGATTTGAAGCCTCTAAACAACATTAATAAGTACCTTTTAAGCTTAATCCACATTGACTCTATTTGATTATTTAAATTCTAAAAATAGCTTTTTGGATAAATTAGGAATTTTATTCCATTACGGTTCATCATGGGAAATATATTATTATTATTACTATTATTGGGTCTTAAAATGGGCTTAAAGGTTGTTAGCCTTTTTATTTGCCATGTCCATTTGTCAACTGATGGCTGGAAATGCCATTAGGCTTTGACCCATTGGACTTGATTGCACTAGTCTATTGTCATAATTCTCCATAAAAAATATACCCGTTCAAAACATTAGCCAAGTTATTGTCTTTACATTTTATATGTTTTATTTCTACTTTGTATCTACTATTGACTAAAACGTTTATGATCTTAACCCATCTCCTGTAGGACATACTTTTATCTTTCTTATTTTTCTAAAATTTTACAATGGCTTCACAATCAGTCCTTACTAAAGTTTTAGCTTTATTAATCAAGAATAATCTAAAATTGTTTGATCATATATAACAACAAGAAGTTCCATATCTATACTACTTGTTAATCCTTTTTCTTTGAATGTACCATCGTTATATCTACAAACTTCTTCTTTATTTTTTGGAGCATCTTTTTGAGGTTTTGTTTATAAAATTGCTTCCCATCCATTTTCACAATCATTTGTTTCTACAATCAAATGATCACTGTCTAACAGTAGTCTTAGATTTAGTAAGTTTTTCAGTAATTCTTTTTTTTTTCCCTTACTTATTTAAGCTCTTCTAAATTTAAAAGTTTAAAGTTGTTTGTTTTCTAGCATAACTGTTTGGTATACTTTCCTAAATGTTTTATGAGTGATCCAACATAATTAACTAAGCCCAATAACTGTTGCAAAGTTTTTTTGTCAACATCTTCACCAAACTCTAAAACTTTCTTAGAAACATGAGGTTGCAATTTAGTTTTTCTAGTTCCTATGTCTACACCTAAAAACTCTATATTTTTTCTATAAAATTAGGCTTTCTTACTGTTTATAACTATCCTAATTTTAAGGAATTTAGATGTTATGCCCCGAAGTGGTAAAGTCATAGTAGCCTCGCTATGTAAACCATTTTCAGATAGAAGCTGACTATATAGTCGTTATCTTAAATCTGATTTACATAAGACGTCAATGGTTAACATGCTTTGAAGAAAATAGTTTACAAATTTAAAATATAATTTACCTATGTAAAAATGAAGTATATATACTATAATTCAAATATTATAATTAATGTTCGCATTGTAGACATTTCATTTTTGCCATTCTTATGATTCTTTCTTATAAGGCTAGATTTGAAAAATAAATAAATAAATAAATCATTAAAAAATAAAATTAAAAATTAAAGTGTCAAGTCGAATCGTTTAGAGTCGAATCGAATAATGGTGTACATTCAAATTCTGAGTCTTAAATAGTTAGGTTTTATTAAAATATTTTTTAGTCTAATCCAATATAAAGTCAGTTTTTATCTAATTTATATTATGCTAAATAGACTTAGGATTTATTAAATGGGTCAGTGTGTATTTTAGGCTAAATTAAGTTGGATTGAATTAGGCCTAAAACAAAAAGCCTAAATAAGTGTAGGGTTTCTAGGAATTAGATTGAATCTTCAAAGAATTTAATAAATCCAAATCAAGTATTATCATATCTATCATAACTTGGATCTGTTAAGTTTAAATTTTCATCCAAAAAGATTTAAAAGATTCAAGTGTGTAACTTATAAATAGTAATTTGATTGTAAAGTTTTTAAGTGTTTTCGCAATCACACATCCCATATAATCAAACCAATACTAGATTCACAACACCCCACTACATGTCCTAACACCCACAACAGTAGCAACTCATAATCAGTTGACATGTTCGAGTACAGCAGTAGATAGCACTCCATGCCACGGACTGATCCAAGCACTTCACATACCAACATATAGCCACAAATGATCACACTTTTCTGCTTACTCACTTGATCACACATACGATCACACTCTACCATCCCTTACTGTTACTTACTCACCTGACCATACACATGCCTGCATTATGTACACACTCTCACCTAATCATATGATCACAAGTATTAACCTTCACTACTGCACATACATGCTCGATCGCCCACTGATATACATGCCTAACCCATATTGTCTTCCCACATACAGCTACACATGATCACCCATTACACGGCATACATCGATCACTCACTCTTACATACATACACCATGCATTGATTCAAATTGATCACACACATATACATACACAACCCTATCATACACACATACCTACACTTCACTCACTCACACATGTGTACGTCTAAATTTGAACACATACATATAGTTTAGATTTCATGCACATACAAGATTAGATTCCAAACACACCAATGTCTAAATTTTATATACGCAAGCACGATCTAAACAAGCACACACGATTAATTCCCCACCCACACACATGAGCATTATCCACAATTGATTCACGATCAATTCACAACACACACATTCAATCACGTACGAGTTAACCTATTTAGGTAATTGAATAATTTTTTTAGTTAGTTACTTATTTTGTTTTTTTAGTTAATTAATTTATTACACTAACTTGTTTTTTATTGTAGGTTTTTTAATAAATTTTAATAATTATCATGCCATTTTGCAATTTTTAGATAATTTTTAATTTTTTAAAATAAATTTTATTTAAATTGCATTTTTTTTTAAAAGGTATGTTTTTTTTCTCTAAAATTTATATCTTCAAAGAAGATGATACGTATTTTAGTATATCTTACATTTAAGGTTTAGAAAATTAATTTTTGACTCGTAGATTTTTTTTAACAAAATATTAATTAGAGTTTTTTTTTTTTAAAAAAAAAAGATTTAGTTAGTCAGGTTTTTTAAATATAGATTTGCGACATTAGATCTTTTTAAGGTCATTTTGAAAAAATAATAATTTGATAATTAACGTAAATCTGGCTCAATTTCTTTTGAAAAAGATCCACTTACTAAATCTTGTCTTAAAAAGACTATGTTGGTTTAATCTCGACTAATGGATACATAAATATCTCTAGAGTAACCATAAAAATTAAAAATTAAAAGCTTTTATCTTGAAAATTCGTAATAAAAAAATCATTTTAATTATATTTTTGCATATAAATATATATCTTAGCACTTTTTGAAAAATTATAAAAAAGAAAGCCTATTAGTTTTTTTTTTTTTTATCTTTACATTGTGACTTAGTCTTATTAGGTTAGCCATCGAATTTATTTATTTATATTTAATTTTCTAGAAAAATTGTTTTTAGAATATTTGTAGATTGGTGGTTAAATTAGGGTTTTCTCAATTAGAAACCCTAATTTTATTTTTTATCAATTTAACTGGTTAGCAACTCTAATTTTTCTAAATATTTTTTAAAAACATTTTTTTAAAAAAAAAATCCTTAATTTAATGTCAAGTAATTTATATTAAGTAGGTTAAGCTTAATATAAGTTAAATTAAGAAAAATCAAAATAGGACTCAGCTGAATTGGCGACTCCACTAGGAACTTTAGTAGGCTAGTTGTGTAAAAATAAAAAAATAATTAATAGGCTTTCATTTTTTTTAATTTCCTATTTATATATATAAATTGTAATATAGTTGCACCGAGTAAGTTTTGGTGATGCAGGCCTCTAAGAAAAACCAACCCAATAGCTAGTATTAGAGATTTGGCGGAGCTTTATTTAAAAATCATTTGTATGCTTAGATATAATCGGATCTAGGCCACCTTAGGAACTTATAACGAGCCACCATAGTATGACCCTCAAGTTATTAGGGTCTTTACCATTGTTTGGCGGTAATAAGCGAGCCCACTTATGCTTCGATATTGCCCATTAGGTTTTTCTTTAGAAATCCTTGAAGCTACACAACCTGAGACCCATAGACCTTACGGTCCTATATCATTTTTTTTAAAAAAAGGAGTAGTCATTTTTAAATTATAGGAAGAATTTGATTATTATAATCCATGGTCAATTGGGGCTTTTAATTTCAAAAAACAAAAAAGGAAATTAAAAGGATTAATACCCTTATATGTAAGTATTCACAAGCTTCATTTCTTTTTTTTTTTTAAATCTTATTTTGATTCACTTATATATAGGGGTATTTAATATACAACCTTAATGTAGCTTTAGTAGTTTTGTTGTAAATAATTGTATTATTTCATGTTTTATGTAATATAGATATGGAAAGCTAGGCTAATATCAACCTCGTGAAGCCTATCTTAACTAGATCTGTTGGCTCTTATAAATATAGGATTTGACTTTTTAGGAAGATTAGTTAGGAGTTTTTTTTAAGTCCATTGATTAGGCTTGATTTTATGACTATTAATAAATTTTTAGCTTCATTAAATAGAAATCTTTATGGGTTACGTAGTCTTCTACTCGTTTTATTTATTTATTTTTATTTTTATTTTTTTACCTTTGTTAGTTTCCTTTTTAAACAAAAAAAAAAGAAAATAAAATAAAACTGACAAACCAACCATAAATAATTAAGAAATCAACAAAAAAAAGAAAAAAAAAGGTTTTAATTCACATAAATGTCTAAGCGAGTAAACTTAGTTAGAAGCCCAATATTCACTCATTCTAAAATAAGAATGTCAACTCATGATAGTGGAAATGCCAATCAAACCAAGCCTGACTCGAGAGTTGTAACCTTAGAGGAAAACATGAACAAAATGGCCTAACAAATTCAGGCACTCACTTAGGCTATTGGAATTCTTAATGATCAGCAAGTGTCTCAAGTCAACCCTAATCGAAATGTAGAAATGAACCCTCTCCCTGAACTGGAGGACATGAAATCAGTCCCCAATGCTGAGGTATGGAGGAAGGGGATCGAGGAAAAACACCGAAAGATAGAGAGGAAGTTTTTACAGAAGTTGACTAAGAAGATGAAAACCTTACAAATGGTTAATGGGCTTGAGTAGATGGGAATCATCAATTTGCCAAAGTATGAAGACGATGACTTCTTGGAAAAGTTTAATGTCCTAGAATTTGAGAAGTATGATGGGATTGGCTGCCCAAAGCTCTATACCAGGTTGTACATAAAAAAGATGGGAAAATACATAAAGTATGACAAAGTGATGGTCTAAACTTTCCAAGAAAGCTTGACCAGGCCTGCCTTGACTTGGTATGCCCAACTGGAAATGAACGAGATTGATACATGGGATAAGTTAGCCTAAGCTTTCTACAACCAGTACAAGTTCAATATTAAGGTGGCTCTATCTATGTGGGAATTGAATAATCTGTAAAAGTAGGCCAACGAAAGCTTTAAGGAGTATCTTCAGAGATGGAGGGGCATGGTAGCTAAGGTAACTGTACCCTTAACAAAAAAGGATATGACTTTTACCTTTATCAATACTCTCAAAAGCCCATACTACCAACATCAAGTAGGTCACCTCACCTTTAACTTTATAGAAATTATGGCCTCAGGGTGCTAAATTGAGGAAGCTGTTACTACTAGAAGGCTTCCTAATCCTAAAGCAACTGAGAAAAAGATGTCTCTTGCGAGATTCTCCAATAAAGCCAAAGAAGCCACTATAAGCGTTGTCAATACTGGCAGCCTCATTAGACCTGCAACACTGGTAGCATGTTGAGAAATTCTAATCCCCTATCGAATCCAAATCAAAATAATTGCCTACAAAGGAGACAGTTTACCGAGATCCCCATTCCTTTAAGCTAAGTTCTTGTACGACTAAGGAAAGAGAATCTCTTGACATTTGAAATACCAAATGAAGGATAGAAACCGAGGAACTACAACCTAAACCTTCGTTACAATTATCATTTGAAGCAAGTAAGACATTCTACAAACTTGTACTGGAGACACAAACATAAGATCTAAGATTTCATTGATGCTAAGTTAGTGCAATTGGACTTCATTCAAACTCTTGCTCCCAATGTGGGTAATAATCCTCTACCAAATCATGCACACTCAATCAATATGATCATCACTGAAATATCTGAACCAGATCGCAAATTTTTTATGAAGTCAGCATGAATGAAGATTTAAGACAGGGGGTATAGGGTCGCTTGGAATAACCTAAGCAACAGATTGGAACATTTGGGCTCGAATATGAGCCTATTAAGGAAGAAATCCAAGAAATGAAGGCCAAAACCAAAGGGAAGAGAGGAGATAAGCAGTACCATACTCATATGGATTTTCTAGACATTTGTTAGACATTCCCAATACCAACTTGTGTTCAAGAACTAGAAGTAATCGGTTTATCCAAAGCTTTGTCTCAGCAATGAAACATCAATCCGGACAAGGAGAAAGATTTAGCACCCCAGTTTCCTTATGCAACTAGTTTTCCAATCTTGTTAATAAGTCTCTTTAGAGAAGCAACATTAGATTAATTAGGAGTATTTCATTTGATAGTTAGTCCGATTAGTTACTCCTTTTCTTTCAGATAATTCGAATTCATTTAATAATATTAGTTCCTTTCTTTCTTTCAGTTTGTCTTCTTTGTTATTTACGTATTACCCTTTTGCCATTTCCTTTACTCTTCAGATTTGATAAAAACGATGAACATAATAGATATCTTGCGCCTGTAAACAATGAAAGTACCAAACCACCTCTGGCTATGCTAAGTCAAACATTGGAGATGATAGTAAGACCCCAAATGAGATATAAGAGAGTTAGCATTGATTTGAACAAAGGAGAGCAATTATTGATGAACTGATAGTTGTAATTAATTTAGGAGTACAAGAGAATCTGCAAAACTTGAAAATTGGGGGTAATTTAGTAGATGATCAAAAGCAAGAGTTGTCACGATTATTATCAGACTACTTAGATATATTCGCCTGATCCTATGAAGATATGCTTGGTTTGGATTCATTGATTGTAGTTCATAAGTTGCCTACAAGAGGTGATATTAAATTGAAAAGGTTAAAACTTAGGCAGTTTAGGCCAGAGATACTCCTTAAAATAAAGGAAGAAGTGAAGAAATTACTAAAAGTTAGGTTCATAGAAGTATCGGACTACCCCAAATGGGTAACCAATGTGGTGTCAGCGTTGAAGAAAAATAGGAAAGTTAGGATATGTGTGGACTTATGTGATTTAAACTAAGCAACACCTAAGGGTAATTTTCCCTTATCACACATTGACATATTGATTGACAACACGACTAGAAATGATATTTTCTCATTTATGGATGGTTTCTCGGGATATAAGTAGATTAAGATGGAAAAACAAGATAAAATTAAAACCACCTTTGTCACCGTATAATACCTTTAAGGTTGAAGAACGCTGGGGTAACCTATTAGTGAGTTATGGTTGTCATTTTTCATGACATGATGCACTAGGAAATCAACGTTTATATAGATGATATGATTGCCAAATCCAAGGAGGATGAGAATCATGTTAATGTTTTGCAAAAACTGTTTCAACGATTGAGAAAGTTCTAACTGAAGTTGAATCCAAAAAATTGCACCTTTGGAGTAACCTCGAGTAAATTGTTGGGTTTTGTAATTAGCAGAAAAGGAATTGAAGTAGACCTAGATAAAGTCTAGGCAATCGTAAGTATGCCTGCACCAAAGACTGTAAAAATAGTTCGAAGGCTGTTGGTGAGGTTGAATTACATTGCTCGGTTTGTATCATAGCTAATTAATAAATGCAAGCCATTATTCAAACTCTTGAGGAAGAATGTAGTGATAGAATGGGATGAAGAATGTGATGGAGAATGTGAGAAAGCAGTTGTCGAAATCAAAGAGTATCTTATGAATCCTTCGGTATTGGTCACTTCTATACCGGGATGACTATTGATTCTCTACTTGACAGTCCTCCTTGAATCAATGGGATGTATGCTAGGGAAGAACGATGAAAAATGTAGAAATGAGCATCCCATATATTACCTGAGCAAGATGTTCACAGAAAGCAAACAGAACTACTCAAAGGTTGAAAGAACATGTGATAACTTAGTATGGGTGATGCATAGGCTCAAGCAGTACACTCTCTATTACTTAGTGGAGTTATTGACAAAAAATGACTCGTTGAGGTATTTAGCAGAAAAGTTGGCGTTGATAGAGAGAATATCAAAGCGGCAAATGCTACTCTTTGAGTTTGATATCAAATACGTCAGTCAGAGTTTAGTCAAAGGGTAAGTAGTGGCTAATCAATTAGCAAAGTACCTATTAGAAGATGATAATGATGGTTCGAAAGCCTAGTTTCCCAATGAAAATGTGATGGTAGTGAATGAACTAAGTGGTGAGAAATTGAACTGGAGAATGTATTTTGATGGAGTAACCAATGTGTTCAGATGTGGGATAGGGGTAGTATTGGTATCACTTGAGGGTAAGCATTTCTCAGTAGTAGCAAGGTTAGCATTTCTATATACAAACAACATAGCAAAATATGAGGCTTGCATTTTAGGGCTCAAAATGGTGCTAGACATGGGAATACAAAGACTTAAAGTGTATGGAGATTCCTTTCTTATAATTCTCTTGATCCTGAGGGAATATAAGACAAAAGATGGGAAGTTGATACCTCTTCATGAGCATTTAAGAAAACTGATTGAAAAATTCTAAGAAATTTGATTCACTTACATTCGAAGAACCTAAAATCAATTTGCTGATGCACTAGCCACATTAGCATCAATGGTGAAAGTCACGTATGGGAAAGAAATTCAACCCTTAAAGATTGAGGTAGATGAAAGACCAACTTTTTGGATGATAATGGAATCAGAATGTATGAAGCACATAAGGCATTGTCATTTGTGTTAGGTATACGCTAACAAAATCAACACTCCTCCCTACGAATTACATGTGTTGTCGACTCCTTAGCCTTTGTCAACATGGGGAATAGATATAATTGGTTCAATTTTGCTAATGGCTTTAAAAGGGTATAGATTCATTCTAGTCGTGATCAATTATTTTACCAAGTGGGTGGAAGCGGCGTCGTATGCTATGGTGACTAAAGGAGTAGCAATCAAAATTCTAAAAAAAGACATCATTGAGAGATATGGTGCACCTGAGTCTATTATTACGATCAATGGGTTAAATTTAAACGAGAAGTTGATGGATGAAGTATGTAACCAATTTAAGATCAATTACAGAAACTTGACTCCATACCAACGTTAGATGAACGGGACAACTGAAGCTGTTAATAAGAATATGAAGAGGATCATTGAGAAGATGGTAATCACTTATAGAGACTGGTATGAGATGCTTTCCTTTACTCTCATGGCTTATAAAACCTTAGTCAAAACCTCTACAGGTGCAACACCTTATTCATTGTTATATGGAAGTGAAGCAATACTACTAATAGAAGTAGAAATACCTTCGTTCCAAATGTTAATATAAATCCAACTCAATGAAGTGGAATGGATGAGAAAACAAATGGAGCATTTAAATCTCCTAGATGAGCTGAGGCTTGCTGCAATATGTCATGGTCAGTGTTATTAACAGAAGATAATCCGAGCCTTTAATAAGAAGATACACCCCACAGTACTTTAAGGAAGAAGATTTAGTATTGAAGAAAGTACAGCCAAATGCAAAAGACCTTAGGGTCAAATTTGCTCCAAATTATGAAGGCCCTTATGTGGTAAAAAGGATATTGTTGGGAGGTGCATTAGTGTTAACGGAAATTGATGGTCTAGAATTAAGGGGTCCTACAAATTCAGATACAGTTAAATTGTATTATCTATGAAAGCTAAGTTCAATAAAGATTCTAATTTTTCTTGAGAATTGCTTGTGGTTAATCTTTCATTATTTACAAGCAAAGTTAATATCTATGAATGTTATTGAATTCAAATGGTCATTGATCGACAAAAACTTCATCAATAAATCCTTATATACCATGTTTCTTAGCCTCATACATTTAAACACTAAACACTTACCAATGAATTTGAGTCACTCAATAAATTGAAGTCGAATACCCTTAATGATTAAATCTAGTTTTTTCAAAAAGAGAATTATTTTTCAAGGATTATAAAGGGGTGGAAATTGAGACCTAGTGACGATAAAAGCATAATCAAAACATAAGCATGGTACGATTAAAAGACTTATAAGTAAAAAGTTTTAATGTGAGGTATGTCGGTTGGTTGTTATTTGCGAAATTCTCCATTCCTAGGTAAAATGATCTTGAAGTCCTTAAAATAGATGTTTAAGAGAATTAAGAAGTCTTTTTTAGATCTTGAAGAGATCCATCCTCTTCGGATCATCTATCAAAACAAAAACAAGTTAATTGACCCCTAGTGGTTTTGCCCTATCTTTTCAAAATAGGTACCCTATCTTTTGCCCTATCCTTTCAAAACAGACTCTCTTTTGTCCCATCCTTGCAAGATGAGTCTCCTATTCTTTAACCTTATCCTTTCAAGATAAACCTCCTAATCTTCAGCTTTATCCTCTTAAGATAGACCCCCTAACCTTTTCCCCTTTTAAGACTAGTTCCCTTTTGCCCTGTCATTTCAAGATGGCTCTCCTATTCCTGAGCCCTATCTTTTTAAGATAAGTCTCCTATTGCTTAGCCCTATCCTTTCAAGATAGGCCCTCATATTCCTTTGCCTCGTCCTTTTAAGATAGGCCTCATATTCTTTCACCCCATCCTTTTAAGATAGGCTATTAATTCTTTACATTGACCTTTTAAGTCGATATTCTTTTATCTTATCCTTCTAAGATAAAACATTGCTCAACTGACCGTTCAAGTCAATAATCCACCCATGCCAATTTGAAAAAATACCATACAAGTATTCTTCCATATTAGGTATTAAAGAATGAATCCATGAAATTTTAATGAATTTGAAAGAAATTATCTTTTTAATTCAAAATAGGATTAAGTAAAAATGGGTATCTCTTTTATTTTTATAGTAAAGTTTTAATCAAACTTTACTACAAAAAGGAACATCTATAGACATCTCATTTTTGCCATCCTTATGATTCTTTCTTATAGGGCTAAATTTGAAAATAAATAAATAAATAAATAAAAATAAGAAAAAATAATTAAAAAACAAAAAGTGAAAGAATATAAAAAATAAAGTATCAAGTCAAGTCATTTAGGCTTGAATCGGATAATATTGTATATTCAAATTTTGAGTTTTAAATAGTTAGGCTTCATTAAAATATTTTTTAGTATAATTCAATATAAAGTAGGTTTTTATCTAATTTATATTGCGCTAAATAGACTTAAGATTTATTAAATGGGTCAATGTTTATTTTGGGCTAAATTAAGTTAAATTGAATCGGGTACAAGATAGAAAGCCTAAATAACTATAAGGTTTCTAGAAATTAGATTGAATCTTCAAAGAACTTAATAAATATAAATCAGGTTTTATCATATCCATCATAGCTTAGATTTGTTAAGTTTAAATCTTTATCTAAAAAGATCCAAAAGATTCAAGTGTATGCCTTATAAAAAGTGATTCGGTTGTAAAGTTTTCACAATTACACATCCTATACAATCAAACCAATACCAAATTCATAACAACCCACAAACACATTCACATATAAGTCTACACATCCCAATACCCACAGTAGTAGCAACTCATAATTAGTCCACACGTCTGAGCATAACACCACGTAGCACTCCACGCTACGGACTGATCTGAGCACTTTACACACCAGCATATAACCATATACGATTACACTCTACACTCACTTGATCACACATACGATCGCACTCTACTGTCCCTTACTACTGCTCACTTACCTAATCACACATACGCCTATACTCTGTCTCCTATACACCAGCATACACTCATTCACCTAATCACATGATGATAAGCACTGACCCTCACTACTGCACACAAACGCCTGATCACCCACTAACATACATGCTTGACCCACATTGTCTTCACACACACAGCTACACACGATCACCTACTAACACACACACACACACACACACACCTGATCGACTACTAACATATATGCCATATATCGATTACGCACTTACATACATACATGCCATGCACTAATCTAACTTAATCATACACATACATACATACATAACTCGATAACATCTACATATACCTACACGTTACCCACTCACACATGTGTATGTCTAGATTTGAACATACACATAGAGTTCAAATTTCACTCACATGTGCAATCAAATTTCATACATAACCAAGTCTAAATTTTATGCACGCATATACAATCAGAACACACACACACCGTCAACTCCACACCCACACATGCGAATGCTATCCATGATTAGTTCATAATCAGTTCAGAACACACACATCCAATTTCACAAGATTCAACCCGTTTAGGAAATTGAATAATTTTTTAGTTTGTTATTTATTTTTTTAGTTAATTAATTTATTGTACTAACTTTTTTTTAGTACAGGTTTTTTTATAAATTTTAATAGTTGTCATGCTATTTTACAATTTTTAGATAATTTGTAATTTTTTAACAAACTTTAGTTAAATTGCATTTTTTGAACCAAATTTGTATTTTTTTGAAAAGTTGCATATCTTTTCTCCAAGATTTATATTTTCAAAGAAGATATGTATCTTAGTATATTTTGCATTTAAAGTTTATAAAACTAATTTTTGATACATAGATATTTTTTAAAAATAATAATAAAAGAAAATCTTAGCTGGAGTTTAAAAAAAAAAATTTAGTTAGTTAGGTTTTTTTAAATGTAGATTTGCGAAATTAGATCTTTTTAGGGTTTTTTTTAAAAAATAATAATTTGATAACTAACATAAACCTAGCTCAATTTCTTTTAAAAATGATCCACCTATTAAATCTTTTCTAAAAAAAGAATTATGTTGGTTTGATTCTGACTAGTGGGTATGCAGACACATCTAGGGAAACCATAAAAAAAAAAATAAAAGAAACACTTTTTCTTGAAAATTCGTAATAAGAAATCATTAAAAAATTCATTTTAATTATATTCTTGCATATCTGTATATGTCTTAATACTTTTAGAAAATTATAAAAAATAAAGCCCATTAGTTTTTTTATCTTTGCATGGTGACTTAATCTTAATAAGTTAGCTCTTGAACTTAGTTTTTTTGGTTTAATTTTCTAAAAAAAATTATTTTTAGAATAATTTTAAACTAACAGATAAATTAAGATTTTCCCACCTACAAACCCTAATTTCATTTTTTACCAATTTAACTTGTTGACGACTTTAATTTTTCTAAATATTCTTTTAAAGAAAAATGTTTCCTTAATTTAATGTTGAATAATTTATATTAAGTAGGCCGGGCTTAGTATAAGTTAAATCAAGGAAAACCAAAATAGGGCTCAACACACATGATTTTGTAATATAATCTACTTAGATAATACTATATTCGATAGTAGGAGATTTTAAATTAAGAACTAAACCTTAGAAATATATCTATTTTTTCATTTTATATCCTCATTCCCTAGGACCTAGCCATAGCTGGCTTTAGGATAATTATTGTGTTGCTTCCAAGCTAACACCTACAAAATCTTATCTATAAAGATGTGAGCAACCAACTGCTTAGTAAGTTGAGACGGGGACATAAAACTATATATCAAGTACAAACAAGGTTATCAACTAATTATTTTAACATAATGCAACAAACAAATGCAATTGCACTATGTTATCCAGTTCATCATGAAATTATAAAAATTACACCTACTTTAATTTAAGTTGAAGAGTTTAATGCACATTTTAATAGTTCATAACTAAACCCAGGCTCGTGCTATGGAGATACCTCTCCTCCTGTGATTACATTCAAATTACTATCTTCACCCTTATTACGATCTCATCTCTTATTACTTAGTTTGATTAATAATGAAGAAAGAATTTATATGCTATCTAGCGTTATTCCTTTCGAAGGAATTGGTATTTAGCCAAAAAATCCTAAACCCTTCTCCTAATAAGTTGAAATGCATGATCAATTTAGATTTATAAGTCATATATTTAATTAAGTTCAGTTGAAAGCGTTCAATCATTTCACGCAAGACAAACACTTACAGCATAGAGCATCCAATTGGAATCATAGAATCACACTTAACACATACACATAGACATGTGCACATGTAAGCTATCTAATAAACACAACCATGTATAATCTCGAGCCTCTAAGTACTATAAAAGAGTACTCCGAAATAAAGTAACGTATGAATCCCAAACTTTCCTGAAGTCTTCGATTTGTTCACTCAAGTCTGATTTGAGTTATACTATCGTCGATCGCTCTTATAATATAAATATTATTTTTAGTATATAAACCCTTATTACCTATAAACTTCAAGCCACTATTTTTAATTTAAATTTATAATTTTACTTAGTTGTTCAGGTTCCATATTACTTATAATCATAACTTTATTAAATATATATTGAATATGTATCGTCCTTCATATGTTATTTATCATATAACCCTTATTATATATATAATTGTAACATAATAATATAACATAATGCTATTAGTGAAAGTATCATTTAGTAAGTAATATATGACTATAGTGTATGTGTGTATTGTTCAAATTGCACTAATTACGTTTAAAATATCGTATAATATGTTATTTACCTTATACGTGAAATCATCATGTTGTATCATAGTACCAATGATGAAATTAATTAGACACCATTTTGAATACATAGCTTGTTTATATATACATATATATATATATGGGAAAGATGATTCATACAAATATATATTTAACTAACTCTTTTACAAGTTAATAAATGGAAACAATAAAAATATAAATATCAATATAATAAGTTTAAAATTCCAAAACAATAAAGAAATTTATGAAATTATACAAATCAAATATTCCATTTAGAAAAATAATGGGATTATGGATATATCTTTTCTACTATTATCAAATATCAATTAATAGAAATAATACTTATAATTATGAAAACAAAGTTATTTGGAAATATCAGATATTAGAAAAATCAAATCATCCAATCTCTTTTCTTCTTCTTCTTCTTCTTTTTTCCTTAGCTCTCTTTCTCTCTCTTCCTCTCCTTCTCTCTTTATCTCTCTTTTTCGTTGATTCTCACTTCTTCTTTTTCTTTCTGCTTCTCGTCCATTCTCAATGGCTTAAAGTCATTTATATAAGGTTACTTCATTGCCTTATTCAAGGCAGTTTATATATATATATATATTAATTCCTTTTTATTAGTCCAATTTTACGTGACTTTTCAAGTATAATTTTATCATGATTTATTATTTATAAAGTTTTATAATGTAATTTAAAAATAGTAGGATAATAGATTATATATCGAATTTAAAATTTCTACTCTAGATTAATTAAAATTTAACCCAATAAACTTTACGTGATACTATATATTAATTATATTTCAACTTATTTTTTAAATCCAACTTTATAAGGCTATTCCTTATAACTTTTAAGGAATTCATATTACTATTTAGTCTTATTTGAAACTAATTTTTTATTAGTCTTAAGTTTAAAGATAAGATCCTAAATATACTTTTCTTTAATATATGATATATATGGATAGGTTCCATTAATTATTTAGAACTTATTTGTATACATCTAGTATATAATTTTATTTACTAATATTAGTTATTAAGAGCACGTAGTTAATTTCAAAAAAATTATCATAAGCTATATATAAAATTATGAAATTCTACGATATAACTATTAAAATTGATAAAGTTAATAATTCTAACAAAATCGTATATACATAAGCGTAATTTGAAATATTAAAGCTATGCAGTTATTTCTTTTTATTATTATCATCTTTGTCATAAGGTTTAACTTAATTCCAGGGACATTGATATAATTCACAATTTCTAAAGCATGTTTTAAGTACTAATCTTTTCATTTTATTTCTTATTAGTTTATATAACTACATAAAATTTATCTCTAGTAATTCATTAATTATCGGAGCTTGTTTTATGTGTTTCCGATGAATAACGGATGATATAAGTATATCTTAATAATTTAATATGTAATTTTTTTTATTTTCTTAATTTTAAACTTACGGGGTTATTTCTACTAATATTTTTAACTTCATTATAAAATTCGAGCTTGATTAGATAATTTATATGATCGCCCTAAATCTTACGAACCACCTTCGAATTGACCAATTGTAAGTCACTTACTAATCTTTGTTTGGTCTCGCATCAAATAAAATAATTTCTAAATGTATGTATGTTCCTTTTCCATTTTGGAATGTACTAAAATATCATTTATATATATACATAAACAAATGTGTATTTCAAAAAAATTTCATTCATCTTTCTCTGAAAAATTAAAGGAGCATTTTTTAAAACTAAAAGGCATTACTAACTATTTAAAATGTCCTAATGGACATGTAAATGTTGTCCATGGGATTGACTCTTCATGCATTTTCATTTTCCAAAATCCTTATTTACAATCAAATTTACTAAAATTATTATTACTTTATATCCTATTTACTAAATCTGTTTTGTCATGAACGTCATATGTATCTATCTTTGTATAATCATTCAAGCGTCTATAATTTATTACTATCTTACTTTTACCTCTAAAATTTTTTCTATATTTTTAAACAATGATTATTGGATGTTTATGAGGAATATTAGATCTTCTAGTGACTTCTAGCAACTTCCAACTTCAATAATTCTCTAACATGCTTCTCAAATTCCTTTCTATCTACATTGTCACATTCTATTTTCTTTAATCTTATCTCTAAATTTGGATTGAGGATATCTAATTTATAATAAATTTTATTTCTATTCCATAATTTTATAGGACTTTCTCCAATAATTTCTTCCTTCTCTAATGTACTAATTATATTATCTATCTCTATTATTTATGTTTATATGGAGTTCTAGATTTTTCTATAATTTAAACAGTCATTTATTAACTCAAGATTTTCATAATCTCTTATTATTTGTTCATGTAATTCTTCTTTTATCTTTGTACTTCCTTTTTCTTTTTATTTGTTATTTTTATTTTACATCTGCCTTGTACATCACATTCACATTTTTCTTTTAGAATAAATACTATAAGAGAAGCTAACAGTGTCAATCCTTATGTATTCAAATTAAATCCATAATTATCATTTGATAGAAATTGTATGTTTATGAAGTCTCATGTCTCTTACATTTGTTCTAGAGCTATGTAGACCATTTGTCCATCATTTTTCTATCTCTAAGGCTATTTTATGTTTGACTTATATTTCACAATATTGGTGTAATCCTGCATCAATTTATTCTACATATATACGTTCATTTGTAAGTAATTTTTTAATCATATGTCTAGGAATTTGTTTACTATCTACACAATTATTGAATACTTTAGTGTCAATTAATATTTGTGTTTCTAAAATAAAATCACCTATAATGAATCTTACTTTTATCCTTACATTTGTTATTAGTTGTTTTTAAATAGCTATTTTTCAATTTATTTTCTAGTTTTTCTTCTGTTATTATTCCTTTCCCTATCTTTGTTTAGATTTTATTTTTATGTTTTCTTCTAAGTATAATTTTTCTTCTATTCATTCTACCCTTTCTTCTAATTTTAATATTCTTTTTTTCTATTAGATCATTACCATCCTCTTTTTTGAAAATCTTTGTTTTAAACTCTATTATTTCTTCTTGATTGTCTAAACAAATTTTACAAGCTTTAATTAAACAATCATTACATTAGTATCTAAACTTTACCTAGGATATCTATTACAAAATTTATAAGGATAGCCATCTGATTTCCATTGCTCCAATTACTACCTTTATAATATCATGTTACCAAGATTTGTCTATTATTACCAATAATAATTTAGCTCCTATTGGTTTTCTATCTAATCCTTTTATTCTTACTACTATCATTCCTAAATGTACTAATCTTCTTCTTTATTGTTTTAATTTTCTTATAGCCATATCACGTAATAATTTTATATTTACAGAATCTGAAGTTACCGAAATGATTTCTTCTCAGTTTTCTTTGATTAATCACGTTCTTCCTTGGGTTATTCTCCCTATACTACATAATATTCTTAGATTCAATAAATCAATATTTCTATTATTGTAAATTTCTATGTCTCTATCTATATCTACAATTTCTTCAAGCTGTTTTATGTGATCTCCTTATCTACGCCTACTTGTTACTTTGCTTAAAATTCCTCCATCAATTGATGTCTCTTCTCTAGATGGATTGTCTTTAAATGTCCTACTATTTCTTATATCCCCCTATTATTTCTTGTAAAGGGGATAGTCCTAATTCTTGTAGTCATGGTTTCTTATAAATAATAAAGTTAGTATTAGTTTTCTTTATCCTTTCTATTGGTTTTTTTTTTTTTAATTTTTACTCGTTGAAGTTACTCTATTATATTTTCTAGCTCTAGTGAATAATCTTTTTCTTCCCTTTCTACTTTATTTTTGTTTTTATATTTTCATTCTATCTTATCTAACTTTTTATGTAGGGATGATAATAACAAAATTATAGTATTATTTTGTCTTATTCTGTAAGGGTGTTGTAGCTTGTAATTCCTTTAGGATTTTGCAAATACTTTCTACTCAAGTTTAAGTCTTCTTTGTAGTTAGGATTTGATTCTACTTATGCTAGAAAGTTATTATTTATTAATCTTATACAAAATGTTTTACTTCTTTTACTAGATTTACTATCTTTTTTATAATTTTATTGTATTTCTTGGAACTTTTGATTTATTTCTATATGATCTTTTTGTAATTTCTTAATTTGTCTGTCTTCTTCTAGTTGATTTAGTTTTCTTATGAACATTATTTTGTTCACTAATTATATTTTTATTTTTTGTTATTTCTTTTAATATGTTTTTCTTGTCTACTAAAGACCCTTGAATAACCTTTCAATGGTTAAATTTTCTAGTTTCTTGTTAAGCTAGTGACTCTACTAAGGTTATTTATAGATGTATAATACTATTTAATTGTTTACTATTATTATGTAATCGTGCTCAGCTTATTGAAAATCGTACGTATGTTTAAATTATCTTGTCTTTCCATTTTCCTATCTAGATTATATATTTCTAAACCCAACCAATCAAGTTTCTTTACGTTTTCAAATTTTAAATATTTGGGTCTAATAACTCATTTGAAAAGTTTATTTAATCTTATTCTAATTGTTAATCTTCAAATTCAACAAGAAGCCTTTCATCAGATGAAGAACATTCTTCTATATAATACAATTATTCCAAATATTTAATGATTAAGGCTAGGTTGATGATCAAAACCACTTATATAATTCTAATCATGACTTAATATTTTATAATCTTCTAAGATATCTTCCTAATGAAG
Source organism: Lumnitzera racemosa (assembly GCA_024138005.1). Taxonomy (NCBI): domain Eukaryota; kingdom Viridiplantae; phylum Streptophyta; class Magnoliopsida; order Myrtales; family Combretaceae; genus Lumnitzera; species Lumnitzera racemosa. The sequence goes on from JAMXBC010000007.1 coordinate 33,222,485, forward strand.
CTAGATGATTACTTTCTATGTTCTTTAGATGTAGTCTAAATGCAATTAACAATAAATGATAAAACATATCCCTAGTTATAAAACTTGGAATATATACTATTTTTTTACCTTATTCTCTTACTAACTTATTGAGTTCTTCTAAATTTGCCTGTATTTCTTCTCTTATTCTATTAGTACAACCATTAACTACTTCTATCCTATCTAATTGTAATTCTTCAATACAATAAATAAGTATCCATTAATGATATTTTGTAAAAAGAGAGACATGTTCACTAATAAACTCTTGTTATATTATAACGACAACATTTAATATGTTCACTAGTTAATTTTAGCTAAATTTTTGCCCTACTTAAAAGGATATATACTATTGTGATTAGATTACTATTTCTATAACATATGGGGCTTTTAAGAAAATTTTCCAACCTAATAATTTGAGACTTTATAATGATTTTTCAATCTATTAACTTGCTTATTTGATGTTTTTGTATATTAATGTACCATGAAATTGTACTCATATATAGTGATATTATTAGAAGGGATTATAGACTTGTTGAACTTAACAAACATTTAACACTACTAGATACTATAGGTATTTATATTATAATATTTTATATATTTCTTCATTTTTTCTAGTTTAATTTTAGATTTCTTCTCTTCTATTTTTTCTTTAATCTACTTGGTTTCAAATCTACGTTGAAGTTTTCATAAACCAAAACTTCTACTCTTCGATCAAACAATCAATCTCAAGCCAACAAAAAGCCCTTACAAATGCCATTTCTAAGAAACAAATAGGCATAAAAATGGCTAAGTTCTTTATGCCTTATCAAAAGATTATGAAAACCTAATATGGCTCTCACCCAAAATAGGAGGAGAGGAGGGTAGAGTAAGATGACACTAAAACCAAGATAATAAATGGGCTAATAAACTAGCAAGGAAAATATAAAATATTAATAAGGGAATAACTTAGTTCTTTTCATTAGAACCCAAAAGGTAATAGGATCAAGAGTAGAGAGCTAATAGAAAAAGGAAATGTATTATATTATTTCTTTCAATTATGTCTACCCACATAACCAGAGAACAATGGAAGAGTAAAAGCTGTTATAATTAAATGCCAAAGCAAAGTTACCCACATAATCATCGAATAGAAAAAAAAAAAAAATTGCAGTCAAATTAACACAATCCTTATCAAAGAAGATCTCGCGCTTTAGAACAATGGAAGAATATAATAGATTAAAGTATCTATGAACAATAAAAGTTATAGCTTGAAATTATCATGCGAGTTATACAATAAGGAAAATAAAAAACAAAAAAGATGAATGAATGATTTAAGGAAAAATAAAAAACCAAATACCCGTGAATTAAATCTATACAAAAGTGAGATTTTTAAATAATCATTAGATGTTGTAATTGCAACGAAAGGAAAATTGCTTTTAGGAGGTGGATAAAATTGTAAAAACATGGAAGAAATAAAGAGTGTGTAATATATAGACTGAGCGATTACTAATCTTCTTTTTTTTTTTTTTTTAATTTGAAAAGTTGCAAGTCCAATCAATAGAGGTACTTATTCATGAAATTTATAACGACATTAAATGGTAAATTGAGGAGGTATTGTAACAAAAAGGTAATGTCCAAACGACATGTAAGAAAAAAAATTTCCAAAATTATACATTACAAATAAATAAATAAATAGATAAGAAACCGACTTTTATAACGAGTAAAGTTTCTCATATATTTAGCTATAAAGCAAGTACAAGCTTTTCTAAGTCGGTCCCCTCTGTTCTGGCCCAAACAAAAATTTCCAGTTTTCAAAGTATTGCAAAGCCCAAAACCACTTATATATCATTTTATTTATGTTCATTTCCCATAAAGGATAGAGTGCATTCCACCGTATTAGAAAATCATTTTGCATTTTTTAATATATTTACAAGTGTTATCAAACCTAAATCGGGTGTTTAACTTAAGTATATGAGAGTGTAAAAAATTAAAAGAAAAACCAGGTTTGATTGAAAGTTTGAATCAAAATTAGATCAGAGTTCAATCTGCTCAAATCATAAAATTAATCGAGTTTTGACAATATCGATATTTATGATTCAATATGTCTTATCCCAAAGCAAATAAGCCATTTTATTTTCTTGGAATTTAGAAGATATTCTATTGTTTCCCCCAACGATGGCAATATTCTAAGTTCTTAACATCAATTTGGCTCATGAATTCTGAGAGGATATTAACTTCTTTGCCGAATAACGGATAATATGCACTAATAAAATTTTGGAAATATAAAGAAAAGTCCCTAATCAGAAGAGATACCAACAAAATACACGGAAATAGTTCATGCTTATTACATAGAAAAGGTCCTGTTTACGCTTTAAAATTGAATGGAGGACCTCCAAGAATCTAAAAAGGGGAAAAGAACAAAGAAAAAGATAAATACAACACCTATTTGTAGTTCAACAAATATTTACGTTCAGTGCCTCTCTTTGTGCAAACTATCGGTTTCATCCAATTTGTCCTCAAAAAGAGCTCCAATTTCCTCCAAGCTTTTGCCTTTTGTTTCCGGCAAAAAGAAGTAAAAGAAGAAAGTGGCTAGTACCATAATGCCTGCTAGTACAAAAAACATGCCCCCAAAACTTAATTCCCTTGAGATACTCAAAAATGACATTGCCACCGCCCCACTCACCAACCGGTTCACTGCTATTGCCAGGCTGGTCCCTTGGGCCCTCAGCCTGTTAGGAAATATCTCTGACGAATAAACCCATGTAATGGGCCCAAGCCCAATAGAAAAGAACGATACCGTCGCGCACACAGCCACCACGCACATCGTGATGGCCCATTTAGGGTTGTCGTTTGAGTGCTCGATGAACTTTGAACCCAGGCCCAGCACACCTAGGGAAATCGCCATCCCAGCTGAGCCCACCATCAAAAGGGGCCGCCGTCCAAACCGGTCCAAGAACACTGCTGAAACAAAAACAAAGAATGTCTTGGCGAAACCCATGATGATTGTAACTCCCACAAGTTGCTTCTTGTTATTGCTGATTCCTGCTTCCTTGAACACCTCTGGGCTATAATACACCACCGCGTCGTTGCCAGAGGCTTGCATGAAGAAATTGACCCCAATGGCAGCTAAAAGCATCCGGCGAACCGGAGGGGATGGCTTCCATAGAATCTCCTTCCACACCCCTTTTCCGGTCCAATGGGTCGGGCCGGGATCATCCAATGAGGTTTTAACTATCTCATTGAGTCTCAATTCAGCTTCGATTTCGTTTCCTGATGTTTTAATCAACACTTGCCTGGCTTCCTCCATCCTACCTTTCATGATGAGCCACCTGGGAGACTCCGGCATCGCCATTACCCCAAGTGCAATCGCGAAAGCCGGCAGAGCAGCTAGCCCCAACATCAATCTCCAATTCAAATCAATTGGAAGGCCAGACAGGGCATAATTGGAAACATAGCCAAGTAAAATCCCGAAATTGATGAACACTTCAGGAAGTGAAGAAAGGAACCCTCGAGTCATAGCAGGTGACAATTCAGCAGCATAAACAGGTGAAACCATGAGAGAGTAACCAACTCCAATTCCAGCTATCAATCTCCCAGCCATGAGGAAAGAAAAAGATGGTGCTAGGCCCATCAACAGTGCACCTACCAAGAATGTGGTTGCAGCCAAAACTATGGTGCATCTTCTTCCAATTCTATCAGAAGTTTTTCCTGATGCTAGAGATCCAATTAGTGACACCACATTTAAGCAACCAACCAATATCTCTACTTGAGTTGATGTGATCATAAGATTTTCCCTTATGTATAACACAGCACCGCTCATCACCCCAATATCTGAACGGAGATATAATTTCATAATCAGACTTAACGACATGACCAAAAACGAACAAATCTAGACATGTCCGGTGATTCAACCGCGATAGGAAATGTCTAAAAAAAAAAAAAAAGTTTAAAATAATCATTTAACGAGAAATTAAATGTCTAAAACTCTCCCTTCTCCTTTCTAGACGTATGTCGTGTTGAATCAATGCACAACAAGAGCATAGGAAGACAACTGAAGAATTTTACTTGATGATTGACTTACCGTAGCCCAACAAAATTGAATTGGTGGAGGCCAGAATAGCGCCACCAAGGGCATACATGTTGATGCACATCTTTCTCTGGACATAGCGTGTTTCCGGACCATTTTTCTTGGGTTGTAATCCCTCTTCAATGGCTTCATTACTCAAAGTTTTCTTCTTTTCGTTTCTCAAATCGTCTGCACCCAGAACACTGTGTGGTTCTCTTTCTGAAATTAATGGGTCATGAAGGTGACTAGTTGGCTCCTCCATGACAGAAGGGAGATTAAGAATCTTTGGAAATTAAAAAAAAAATAAATAAATAAAACAAGCTGTTTAGATTTGTGGAACGTAGACGTTGTCAAAGACAAGTACCAGTAATTATATAGTATATGCTAATGCATAGATGACCTGGAAACTTATCTTTGTGGTGCATGCCATTAATTATATTGTCGTGACCTACACAAAGTTTAGTTATATTTTGCTACTTGTTAAAGTCAATTCAAACATGTAATATTCGAATCTAACCTTATTAGGATATACAGTGATTATCCGAAAAAAGTAAAAACATTTCGAGGAGCATTGGTAGTATTTAATTTGCATAATTTAAAAAAATTGCAAAAATAACTATGATACTTAATAATAGGTTCCTTAAAAAACCGATATATCTTAAAAACTTTGTATCAAAACAAGAAAGGGGAACATTTTAGGAATCTATTCTAAAAAATCATGCACCAAATACGGTATAAGAGAACCGTATTGTACTGTATACCTTATATTATATTACCCTGTCTTTGTTAGTTGTACTGTCTAGGATTATCAAGGAAACTTCTAAGCATATATGGGCATAAGTATAATAATAAGCAAATCCAGATTTTTCACGTGGGATGGAAGGCAAACAATAACAACAATTGTTTTATTTTTGTCCTACTTTCACCAAATCGAGCGTGCTTTACATTTTATACCCCTTTTTTTAGTGAGAGAGCGTAGGTGGATCACCAAAAAATATGGAAAAGAAAAAAAAAATAATATCTCGGGTTAGCAAACAAAATAGAAAGGAAATATACTTGTAAAGGACCTAATATATTATAGAAGAATGTTGGACTATTTTATTGACACGATAATGAGTGCACTCAATAATTTTTGGAAAGGAACAGGCCAATACAACTCAACTAGGGCAAAAAGGGGTTGCGTAACAAGCATCTTCTTTGGTTTTTTGAGTAGTTGGTAATAAGCTGGGAACATCCTTATATGATGCTTCAAATGACACTTTCTTGGAGAAAAATGAGGATGAGGTAAGATTGTGGAATCCACACGCCCCCTTTTCACTTAAAAGTTTTGTTTAGACATTAATGGCAGTTCAATTTTAATGATAATTAAAATCCTAATATATACTATATCTTATATGTATTCTTGATTTTATAGCCATCCGAACACCCTGATACAAATCGATACCAAAACGACACTAAATGAATGAGAAAGAAGACTTATATATGGATTGAAATATATCATATAATTTTTATGATCAAGCAAACTGATATGCTTTACGCAAGTATTAATAAAAAAAAAATTAACACATCAAAGTTTGTGTTACTGTCTATGATAATTTTCGAAACATAATAAATCATGTATTAAAACTTTATTTATTTTTACATGATACTATACAGATAAAAAGTGTGAAGAGTGCCTATCAATGTCTACACTTCTAATATGATCTCATAAGAGTCGTCTTTGTCTTTTTTTTTTTTTAACTGAATATTTGTGTCAACACATCTTTTACAAAATACAAAACAGGTATATTTATATGAATATACTCAATTGTCGATTGAAATCAATGTTATCAAACCTAGACCGAAAGGTTAACTAGGGAGTCAAAAAGGGTTAAAAATCGAGAAAGTCAACCAATTTGACCTGGAATTGAACTGAGATTGAATCGAAACTGAACCAGAATCAACAAAAATATTATAAAATAATTTTTCTTTATTTATAAAATAATAAAAATTATCTATATCCTTAAAAATAAAAAATTGTGAGCTTTTTATAGTTTACTTTTTATTTTTCTTTGATCTACATTTTTTTGGCAAATTAGAGTATTTTTTAAAATATACAAGAGAAACAATATAATTTAACCCAAAAAAACCAATTGGGTTCTTATAGGAACTAGAATGGACTGGTTGGGTCAACTGGTTGAATTGGGGTTACTATCAATAAAAGCAAAAGAGATAACTCTAACTAATTTTATAAAGTGGTCAAGTCCGACTAAGTTGGACTAGGTGTGTCAATTCGGGTCTGACAATGCTAATTGAAATATGAATATACTTTTAGTTAACATTTGATTGTAAGGATTGGACAAAACAAATACAAAGAGGATTGGATACTACAACTCAATTATATTGTGTTTGATTTGTACAGTTCTAGATATAAAATTTTGTACCATCTCTTATTTGGTATATACAAGTACTAGACTTGTTGTTATATTTTTTACATTTACACCTTCAATATTGTTTAATATATTTTTTAATTATATTTTTATATTATTTGAAATATGAATTAAACGGATTATTGAATTCATATAATTAAATAAATTATATATAATATTAAATAAAAAGCAGTAAATTTGTTTGCTATTAAAACATTAATTAATAATATTATAAAATAAATAATTTTTCTCAATATTTAAGAAAAATAATATTAATTAACTTAATATTATAATATGGATGAGTATTTTTGAAAATATAATTTTTTTTATTTAGTGAATTTTATTTTTATACCATAGTGTAAGTAGGACAAAATGTAGGTCTTTTGATGAGTCTATTAGTCCAATTTTTTGTTCAATCACCAAACAAAGTCACAAACCAAATATAAGACAAAATTTTTCGTTCAATCTAATACTATAAAAATTATGTAATCAAACACTAACTTATTCTCACAATAACCATTCTAGAAAAATAAATAAATATATAAATAAAAACCATGTGGCTATTTTTTGAATTAAATTGTAAATACTACAATCACGTGATAATTGAAATTAGAAGGGAACATGCAAAAATTGGCTTCTTCTATTTTCTTTTTGGCTAGGTAAGGATGTTGATAATAGCCTGGATGGAATAAGTTTTATCTGCCCTATCGTTGGAGAAACCCCTTGATTATAGAAAACATTCAACTATATGAAAAATAAGAGAGTTTTGTTTCTCTTTTTTTTTTTTTTTTTTTTTTTACTCTCTTTTGACATGAGTAAGTTGTATTAAAAATCCTTATCTTTGGTCGATGTGCATTTTGCTTCCATTGTTAGGAAACACAAGCACAACTAGCCCTATTTCTAAAAGAAGCTTCATGTAAATTCCTATTTGATAAATTTGTCCTCTGTATAATGTTATAGTCATAAAAAGCCTTAATTCTTAGGGTGAAACTCTAGAGCCTTATTGGCTAGTTAGATAGGGAAAACGAAAATATCTAGAAAATGTGTTTGGTTCGAGATATTTTCAATGAGAAAGGAAGTATGAAAATAGATTTCTTATTTAGAAATATATATATATATATATATGTATATATATCTACAAATGAAAATAAAAAAAAATCTATTTTTATTTTCAAATGAAAAGGCGGTAACAGTATCATAAATAAGATGAACCCATTTAATGACACTTTTGTAAATTGGATCATTTTAATGGAATCTATTTTAAATGACTTGAACCCTTTTAACGATTTTGTTGTTATATATACATATATAGTGATATAATAGGACAGAAGAATTCGGACGCATACAATCCCTACAAAATGACAACCTTAATGCCAATTACAATAAAAGACTTTGGCATATGAATATATAATAAAACCTAAATATGTCCTCCTCTTTCTAATTTTACCATTTCATTTACCCCATAATTATGGCTATAAAAAGTTAAATTAAGATGATACAATTCTAAGTTTAAATTCGAGCACGATTTGAAATTTTAAAGTTTAAGCTTAAACCAAACTTGATCGATCTTAAAATTTTGAGCACAAACTCAACTCAAAAGTAGTACCCAACAAGCTTGAGCTTGACTTTAACTTAACTCAATTAAAAACTTGTTTAAGCTCAATTTATTTATTTTTAAATGTTTTTTTCTAATTATAATAATATTATTATCTAAACCTAGCTTGAAGTCAATTAATATTTATATCTAACTCAAGCTTAATCAAGCTTAGAAGTTAGTTGAGCCAAGCATTATAAACCTTAAACTTAACTAAATTAACTACTTGAGTAGCTCAAGTTTAACCTAATATTTCTTGAGTAAATATCAAGCCAAACTCAAGTGATTAATGAATAGTTTGACTCGTTTACACTCCTAATTATAACCCTCAATCTCTTAGCCTTCTTTTCTCTAGAATATGAAAAGGAATAAATGGATGAAGGGAACCAAACATTTCTTTAGCATTTTCATTTTTTTATTTATAAAAAAGAAAACAAAAGAGAAAATGGAAAATGTGAAAATTCTTATTTGAAATTTTCTTTAATAATTTTATAGGTTTTCAAACAAATGACTATTAAGTAATCAAAGGATGTTAGCAACCACATAAGGGATGAAATTAATAGCAACTACCTAAGTGGATTGTGCAATCTATGACAGTAACAACAACTCTTCTCCTTAAGTTGGCTCAGATTATCTTCATGTAGTGGTAGTGACCCATTTAAAGTGGAGGGTCTTTGGTAATCATCTGAAAAATGAAATGCCTTATAAAAATTGGGGAAAAAAATAATTATTTTCCTTATCTTTTTCTATAAGTAAGTGATCAACTCTCTTTCTCCCTTCCTAAAACAAAAGGAAGAGCAAACCCTAGCATACTCTCTCTCTTACACAACTAGGTGCAATCCCTAAGTCCCTAAAAGTGCCATTGCTATTTCTATCTCCCTCCCTTAATCTCTTTTGTCTATTCAAAGCCAACTACTATCAATTAAGTTCTTACTTGATTTCCCCAACTCCACTGTTATAGTTTTGTTATCAAATAAAGGAAATTGATAAAGCAAACAAGTGATTCCTATTTATATGTTATAAGGAGGAGATCCAATGAAAACTTAAAGGAAAAATAATTTGCATAAGAACATGAATGGGATCTCAAAAAGGATACTAATTATAAGGAAATAAATACAATAAAAAAAATAAGGGTTAAGATCTCTAAGAATTGTTTTGGGATTTTAAATAAGAGGTTCTTGACATTTTCAATTCTAGATTCAAGGGCAAAACCCATTAGTAGCAATTCAAAAGGAGTTAGAGAGAAAATCTAAGGAGTCTCTTCTAACTAATGCAAAGATAAACACTTCATTTTCTTAGAAAACCTTCAAATTAATAGGTGCAAATTATAATTGTGAAATAAAACTGATGAAGAATTGATTAATATAACTAATGCAATTGATTGGATAACAATTATCAAAGGTAGTAATTCTATAGAATAAAGTAATTGAAATCATAACTTGGAACATGATAATTGGATGTAAAATTGAATTTAAGGAGAAAACATGGACTTTAGAAGAAAAGTAAAAGGAAAAACTTAACTTAAGACTTAGTGGAGACTAAAGAGAGACCTGGCCAGTAGACTAGTTGACTGTATAATAATCCTACCTTCCCCATTAAACCTTAATCACGTTGAGGTTCACCAAATAAGCCCTAATTATGCCCTAATTTGCTTAAAAGTGAGGTTTTAAATAAATAAAGGGGAGAAACTAAAACTAAACATAGGAATTGTGATCTATTATTGATACATGTTGATGTTACATATTAGAAATTAATTAGATTTGTAACATAGATTAAGTAAGGACTAGGTATGTGGAATACTACTTTTATATTGGCTATGCATATAGGTTTAAAATGCAGATGCCAATAACTATTATGAATTTTTACTTATTTTGAATGATGCATTATTGCTATGTGTTAGTAACTTACCATTAGTACGAGTTTCAAGTTAACTATTTGTGTATGAGATGATTGTTTCCTAGTAAATATGATGGTTATGGGAACTTTAAATTAACAAGATTTATTTAAGATAAAGATATATGCGCAAGTCATTCAAAGTTGTCATAATCATTAGGTAAAGATTTTGAGGACAAATCTAATCGTTGTCTCAGTCACTCTTGATTTCTAATGAATGTATTATGCTTAGAGTCATTGACATGTTTAGTTTTCATTTTGATAAAACTTATCAAAAATCCAGTACAACATAGGAGAAGCATATTGATACATGCAAAGTAATGCATTTTTCTTAGAGGATGCAAATAATGGGGGTTGTATAACTAGCATATTGGGAGAGGGAATGGGGACAAGGCTTTGCCATTTTGGGAAAAAAATATACTTACTTTTGGGATATTATTGGTATTAGAAGGATGTTTGCCGTTACAAAAAAAACCATTGCATTGAAAACTAACACATGAGATACTAATAACATAGAGAGGAAAGCTCAACTCTTTTTTTTAATCAATATTTTAATGTAGATGATTGGTATTAATTCTATATTTCTCTTAGAGAGTATAAAATATCTAATTTTATCTAAAGATAGTCAAAGCAACCTCATAAATTTAATATTTAAATTTAAATTATTCATCTTCATGGTTAAGCTTTTAGGATTGCAACAATAGAATTTGTCAAACGAATCATGAATAAAGTTAGTGGTTCTAACGAAACTCAAGTAAAACCAAAATAAACCTATGATATATTAGCTTATTGGCTTTTTCGTAATTGTAAACAAAGTTTCATAAAAAGGCTCATAAAGGATTATTGTTAGGATACTCTTTAACCAACAAAGCCTATTGAGTATACAATAAAAAAAAAAAAAAACAATGAAGGTAGAGGAATCAATCAATGTTGTGTTCTAATTCAAAAAGTATAATAATAAATATTTTTGAGTTTTTGAATCACACAGGGCAAGTTTTGGAAAATTACTATATGAAACCCACCCTATAAGCGTCAATACCCACTTAAAATCTATTAGGTCAATTACAAATTTTCGATTCCCACAAACGATGTCAATGTTAATGGTAAATCACCCAAAAGCATATATGAGGCTTAGCAAATCAAAATTGAAAATAACTAATCCTTGATGAGATGAAGGCTTTATATCACAAAGAGAGGTGAGTCAAACCCTAGTGTAATCATCACACTCATGGCACTTAAAAACCTTCTATACTCAATAAGATTAAGTTAGAAAGATGAATAAAATATAAAGGATTAAAGATTTAGGAATTGAGAATAATTCATAAGGATTCGTGTTCTTGAAATTTTTGCATTTATGTTTTTAAAATCTTCAGATTCGTTTTCTTAAAATGTATAATGATATGTATTCTTAGAATCCTCATATTTGTATATTTGAGATTTATAGATCCACCTATAAGAATAAAAAAATGCAAGATGGAAATTGGCTTTTTTTCCTTAATAAAAGGTTGATAAAGGAAATTATTTTAAATGAAAACTTGTCATTATTATAATTTAATACATTTTTTTATATATTATTGAAAGCCACAAATGATGTATTAATATATATATTTAGGCCTATGTGTAGTATAACATACGTATGTCCTAGTAACATAATATTCCTCTACAAGGCTTCATCTCTCATCAATTTTAGAACTTCTTATTTCAAATGTTGATGACATTATTACGATTCATACAATGGAAAGAGAACATAGTTATTTTGAAGACCAGGAGAATCAATAGATTTAATTACTTTATAGTTATGGCTTAGTAGATATTTGAGTTTTAGAGATTCTAATTGGTAATGTAGTTATCAATTTCTTTTAAATGTTAAAGTTTAGAGTTATAAACAAAGTTCCTATTAAGAGTTTGAATGATTTATTTGATAAATTTAATTTGAGATAATATAGATTATGGTTTAGAGTCTTGCACACTCTTATTGTAGAAAGAGTATGTAGTTGAACATCTGCACCCTCTCGTTTCAATCAAGGCAAAGAAGTTGTTATGAAAAAAGGGAAAAAAAAAGAAAGAAAAGCACTCTTGAACTAAATCATATCATGTGATGGCATCTTCAAACGATGTCATCATTGAATTTTATTTCACCATACTCATTTTTGGGTAAAAATAAAATCACTAAGACAACTCTACTATGTAAGCCAAATAAAAACTAATCTCTCTTACTCTCAATCACTCTTCATCCTATCACATCTTCTTATTCTATTGCTATTTTTACTATATGTGCCACTTAAGCTTAATTACATACTTAAATATTCTTTGTAATTAAAGTTTGATATTACAATTCTCTTATGTATGGAACTATCCTAAGTCATGCCTTTAAATGGATTTTTAGTACTGTCTTTGATCATTACTCTATATACACACACATATATATATATATGTACATCCTATAAAAACGAAAGAAAGATAGTCCATCAAATTTTAATATTCAACTAAAAGTTAAAAATATTTTTCAAGCAAAAACTAGCTATATATATACATGAAATGATACTAAATTTTTTGAATTCCTATCTCACTTCATAATCATTGAAATTCCTTATTTGATAATTCAACCATATATTCCTTTACATTCTAGAGTAACTAAGTTAGGGTTTAGGCAAATTGTATGGAGAAAAATGGCTTTTTTTATAACCACTGTAATGGATTTTACCTTAAGAAAAATAGCTAAGAATGAGCTAAAATTAATCTAAAAATTGATTTAGAAATACGATGATTCACTGTTCTTCAAGAATTCAACTCATCTTAAGGAATCATTACGTGTAGAATTCTTTCAAAATGTAACTAAGCATAAATACTTGAATAATAATATTAAAGTTTTTAGCTACATGAAGAGTGAGAATTTTTTTGAAACTCATGTAAAAAATGTAACAGATTAAGAATTTACATAATGTATATATTTTTAAGCATTACGATGCATTATGGCTCTTCTAAGAGTCATGATTCATGGGAAATTAATTATTGATTAGAAAATCATATTTAAATCAATTACTAATTGATCTAAGGTGTCTAATACGAAAGTATCGTACCCAAATACTTAAAAAAAGACATTTATTTACTTAAAAGTCACAACTTTTAAGCACTTTTAAGTAAACTCACAATCTATAAAATTTTTCATTTTTATACTTTGTTTTGATCCCTTCCACTTCATTCAAACCAAGTTTTTTTATTGACATTTTCTAGCTCTTGACATGCTTTGTCTACATCTTCTATCAATGAGATTTGAATAAAGTCTAATTTTCATATAATATAAGAATTTAGTTCTTATCTTTTACCAAACATGGAAACTAGGAGACTTTGTTTATATCTCGCTCATGAGATCCAAACCATGTGTTTATCCATACCCTTTAATTCACAATTACATTTAACTTAGCCTTAGTATGACATTCAACTAAACATTAAGCTTCCAAATGTTTCATGATTAGTTTAAAGGTCCATATGATATATTCAACATTACATATTAAATTTTCATTTATTGTTGTATATTACTAAGCAATACATAAAACATTACCCTTATTAATCAATATTTTACTAATTATATAAATGGACCTAGCAATATACTTGTCTTGCATCATTTTCCCATCCTTTAATATCTTAATGCATTTATCATGTTTCCTTTACCATTAATCATCTTTTTACATTGAATCTTTCTCACAATGTACCTTGTCAAATTCTATTCAACAAATTCTCAACTTAAGATCACCTTAACTTTATCTAAATTGTAATACTTAATTAAACCTATGCCTTAAGTGATTTTCCCATTCCACATCATACATAAAATGATTTCAATCTTAATAATAACCAAATCTTCATATTAAGACATAGTACATTTTACAAAGTACACATTTCTTTACTCTTTCCTTATCTCTGAGATGATACATCCATTTATGTTTTTCTCTCTAATCACATCTATTTTAAGTTTTAGTATAAATAAGTATTCATTAATCGATAAAACTCACAACTATAAAGTTAGTTCTCTCTTTAACTATTCAATTAATTCGCTTCTTCATCAATTAAATATTAACAATGTTTTTTCTCCATCATATTTTTGTAAAGAGTTTTTTGTACATTAAACACTGAGATTTACTATTGCAAACAACTAATATTTTAGAAAATTTAGCATACGTCGTTTCTAACACTTATCAAAGCAACACGTCATATACTCATTCACTAAAATAAAATATCACATGCTTACCTCCATTTAAATTTATGTCACTTAATTATAATACTTGCTTCAAGACTTCAAGAGCTTGGTCCTTTCTTATCCCATTCTTTGATGTTTTATCTCGATAAGTATAACATTATTATGATAGTCTTAATCTAGTTTCATAGAGTAAACTAAATTATCTTTAAAGCAATATTTAGTTTATTTTTTATTAGGTAAAATAAGGTTTACTCAACATTTAGAGTAAGGAATAAGATAGCTCAATCTAGAGAGCTTACTTGAACCAGTTCACCAAACCTAGGAGGGTAAGGCTAAGGTTGATTCAATTAAGAACTAAGTCTACTTTTTGGTTTCTAATTTTAAAGTTAAGCCTCACTGGTTTAACTCCCCAGTTTCAATATACACCTACTTGATTAAATTAGCTTTTAAATGAATCATCGAAATTCCTAAGAATATCTTGCACATTGTCATCATTATATATGAAAAATTTCCAATATTGAGTTTTCAAATAAATATGGAATTAATTTTTTTTTTCTATATAATCTACTGCTCCAAATGGTAAGAAGACAATTTGATAGGAATCTAGTCACAAGTATTACAACCAAAGCGATCTAAGAGGAGGCTAAAGATTAATTAGTTTACTTAAAAACCAAGAAGTTAACCAAGTAGTCAATTGGGTGGCAGTTAACCATCTTGTTGAGTAGGTGGCCATTGATCAAGTCTAAGATTTTAGCATTTATCTTTTAAATGGCTTAATTAGCTCTTATTTTTAGGTTTTTATTTAGATATTTTCCTTCTTAGTGATTTAGTGCATTTCATTAGCCTCTTTAATTGTAGTAGGGTAAAATGAGTCCATGATTTAAGTCTTTCTCATAATGATTATTAATTAGGTGTTTTCAACACTTTCTTCTTCTCATCAATCTCATAACTAGATTGTAGAGAAAACTTAAATTAATATAACATGCATATAATATTGACCTTTTTTTAATCACATTGATTATCTTCTATATTTGTATGTCATCTCAATATTAGGAATAATTTGGTTTATTTTGTCAAATGGTGTGTCATATCCAATTAATAATTTGTTGATATATTTACTTTTCTTTTTACCTAAATACAAGACCTTAACAATCTACTTTTCATATTAAACCATAGAGAGCTTAAGAATATATATTTCTATTGTGATTCATCCTTAATGTAAGTCAACTAATTCTCAATCTTGTTCACACCATTGGAGTAACTAGTGAGACATGTTCTGTACAAAATTGTGGTAAGTACTTTATTTTTTATTATTGAGATCTCAAATTTTGGTAGTATAATTTGTGATTATTGTATTTAGGGCTTAAAAGAATGACAAGAGAGAGTATTAATAGTGGTAAAGCTAGTGAGAGTCAAGGTGTCTATCACACCCTAAACTTTAGGAGTATAACAGTTCCACCATATAAACTAACCTAAGCAAGAAGCTATCCCTTTAGCTGTTAACATAGATATAGTTCACACAAGATGAACGACAATTAAACTAGCTTTAAAGTAGTCATATGGGTATTTGTAGTACATTAAACCTATGGAGTAATGCTTAACAACATATAACCTCTTATATTTACATATAGATTTGATCATTACATTACTTTATATACATCAAGAGTCTACAGTTTTAAAGAAATTTTACATCTCCATAATAAAACCTACATTACATATCTATGTAACAGCTAGCCAATGAAGACTATAAGGCTTCTCTAAAAGACCTTATATCTTCCCACAAAACAAAAACAAAAGAGATTGGGCTTAATTAAGTCATTAGACTTTATCAACTCACTCCCCAGCGCATCATAACTTCCCTTAACTCCTCATTGTAACACTCAACCCCAAACACTCTAGAAATAGTATTCATACTCCTTTTAGTGATTCAAACTCAAAAGCTATGTATGATCATCAAAGGAAACACATAATTTCCACTAAATATACCATTTTAAGCATTAATTTAGCTCAAAAATAAAATAAAAAAATATGAAAATAAATTTATGAAAAATTTTGACATAGAAATTTAGTATTAACTTAAGATAGTTTGTAGAAAAAAATTTGAAGTGGAAACTACATCATTAAGCTAATTTATTTCTACTTCGAAAATTGTTCGATTTTGTCAATTTCTTAAGGATGTATATATTAGCTATTAAATTTTTACAAATTGATATTTTTCTTAGATTTTATACACAAAAATATGTAAGAATAATTTTTTTCATATTTTTTTAGGAAATTTTTACGTTTTTGAAAATTTTCTAAAAATTAGATGAAAATGGGACCTTACCGAAAAATTGGCCTCTGGCTACCAGTGGCGACCACCCTATTGTCAGAAGCCCAAGTCGGTGGTGGTGATGGTCACACTCTAAAAGCTCCTTAGGCCAATGTACTCACAATGCTCAAATTACTCCTAATTTTAGTAATTTTCTCCAAATTTATCCTTTTTATCTTTAAGCTCCCCACTGAATTTTCTTAAACACCAATTTGAAGGTATAATCCATTAGAGAAGGCTCCTGTATTTTTCTTAGCTTATAAATTTAGAAGTGAAATTTATTCTCTCTCCTATTGCAATTTCACTTAAAAATCATTGTCCAAATTTTATGAATCCATTTCTCCATAATACCACACCTATCCTAAACAATCCATATGCCTTAACAACTAATTTACCAGCTATTTAATGATTTTTTATAATTTTTTTAATGATTTTTTAAATTTTCTTGGATTATTTTAGCCTAATTTTCTTATTTTAGGGTATTTTAGTTATATATAGGTATACATATATGCTTAAAAATTACACATGTCGCATACGTATATATTATATATGTCATTTTATGTCCCAAATAAATACATATACAACTTATCTAAAAAAAAAATTTGAACTAACAAAGCCTAATTCACGTGATTATGGCGATTAATATAATATAGTTAAATTATATTATTCTAGCTATATTATTATTTTATAATATTTTTAATATCCAACTTCACGAAGTCTCTTCATCTAATATCCCAAGCCTATACGTAAATCTCTAAGTTAATTGGGTTAGTTTCATCGATACCCTAAATTTACCTATTTAATTCTTAATTGTCAAGTATGGGGCCCATAATTCCAAACCCCTTCAAAAAAGTTTTGTCCTCAAGACTTTATTTATCATTAATCCTAATGACACATTTGAATACTCTAACATTCAATTGATTATCACTAATTAAGATAAAAAGATTTACTAACATGATTTCTAAAACAACTAGGATATCTCTTCTGCATTGGCATCCATGGTTTCCATGTCACTTTTGCTTAAGGGCCACTTCCTCAATGAAATTTTACATACTCTATATCTCGATTTTGTAGCCCTTGAACTTATTCATTGACTATCTTAATAGGTTGTTCTTCTACTGTAAAATCCTGTTGTAGATCTATTGGTTTTATTTTCACTATTGAGTCTAATTTCTTTACGAACTTTCTTAACATAGATACAGGAAATACATTGTGATATCCCGATAGAATTAGGGATAAGGCAAGTCGATACACTACATTTCCAACTCTTTCGAGTACTTCAAAAGGTCCAATGTAACACGAACTTGACTTTCCAATTGTTCCAAATCACCTAAATCTATAAAATAGATTTATATTCACATACACATGGTGTCCAACTTGAAATTCCAATGGTCTCCACTTTAAATCCACCCAACTCTTATAACAATCTTAGGCTACTTTCATTCTTTACCGAATAAGTTTCACCTTGTCATTAGTTTGTTGAATTAATTTAAGTCCTATTACTGCATACTCCTCACTATGCCCGTATAGTGGTGATCAACTCTTTTTCCCATGTAACGCTTCGAATGGTGCCACTTGTATGTTTGCCTGATAACTATTGTTATAAGGAAACTTTACTAATGGCAAATATTGATCCCAATCTCCTCCAAAGTCTAATATATGGCCTCTAAGCATATCTTCTAAAATTTAAATCATTCTCTCCAATTAACCACTTGTTTATGGATGATAGTTTATAATAAAGTAAAATCCCATTCTTAAAGATCAATGTAAGCTCTCCCAAAACTTCGATACAGATCGATAATCTCTATCGAAAATGATACCCTCTGGTACACCATATAGTCGAATAATTTTTCACACATATAACCTAGCCAACTTCTCCATCAAATCACCAGTTCTATAAGCCAAGAAGTGCGCACTTTTCATTAACCTATTAACAATCACCCAAATAGAATCATGTTTTTCCCTAGTTTTAGGAAGTCCTACCATAAAATCCATCATGATATTATCCCATTTCCATTAGGGTACTTTTAATGGTTGCAACAAACTACTAGGTCTTTGATGTTTCACTTTTACCTATTGACATGTATTACAACTTGAAACATACTGAATTACATCCTTTTTCATTCCCTTCTACCAGTACATGGTTTTCAAATCTCTATGCCTTGACAACCAATCAATCCCCACAATAACGTCATAACTACTTATAAGTAATGCTATCAATTTAATTGGAAATTCCTTTTCCCAAATCATTACTTGTCCTTCATTTACTACTTTTCGAGTAGATATATGCTCTCTTATAGGGATTCTTATCCTATACGTAGCTTTTGTTTCAACTATTTCAATTCTATGGTTCAACATAAACTCCTGACTGACAAACCAATGCGAAGCTCCCGTATCTAAAAATGTTGAAGCAACTTGTCCGTTTATGGTTACATGACTCGTTATACAATTATCATAGTTACTAACAACTTTTAAGAACTTGTTACAATTCTACTAACTACTGTTTCACTTAACATACGTAACTATCTCATTAAGCATAGTTTATGTTATAACTCTTAATTAATAGTTAATGTTAGTATACATACTTGTTATCTATGCCTAGATCACCCCCATCTATACCATCATCATTATCATCATCATCCTAACCTTCATAAAAATATTCTTCCATCATTTTATCAAACTCTACGGTGTCCTCATCCATATTTTCCAATGCAAAGACACATGCGAAGACCATTACAGTATCCATTCCTTCGGCATTCTTAGTGCTAAGTCCAAATTGCATACAATATTAAAGATATATGGTTTTGATTTTCACACAAATAACATTTTCCCTTCAGTTAGGCACAATGGTGAAGATAGTATTGGTCTCTACATTTTCAAGTTTTCATATCCCCATTTTTATCATAGAAATTGAACCCTTTGTCTAATTGCACTACTCTGCCAATCATTGCAACTAACTTCTTTTTTTTTTTTTTTATTTGAACTGCTACTTCTAGTATTAGAGAAAGATCTCTTGAAAGTAGGCCTAAATCGATTCATCATATTGAACTTCTTGTTCCATTTTGACTACATCAGTATTTGATTATTTCCAAGCTGATGTACCATATTCGCTACCTCATTGTAAGTTTTAAAACCATAGCCAATAAGCTTACATCTCGTCGTAAGCTCAAATCCTTTAAGAAATAAATCTTTCTTAAGCTTCGAGTTAACTTAATATGATTACAGTGCATATTGAATCAACCTATTAAACTTTGTCTCGTACTACACCATGTTTATCGCACCCTTTTCAAACCTATTGAATCCTTAGTCATTTGGTTTTGAACACTTATAGGAAAATACTCATTCCTAAGCTCCTCTTTGAATATTTTCCATGTAAGTGGTCCTGGCAAAGTCCGTGTTTTCGAGTCTCACCATATCCGTACTCTAGACTTTAGTAAGAAAGTTCCATAAAAAAGCTTTTATACTTCCAGTACTTGAAAAGCTTCAAAACGTCACTTGATTCAAGCTAACCAATCATCGGCTACAACTAGTTTCCCCATCTCTGTGAGTTTACCAGCCTTTAAGGGTTGTTATTCCCTTCACTCTATTTCAAGTGGCCTTCGTCTTACAATATTCCCACCAGTTATAAGATGTTGAATTAAAACTCGATGTTGAATTAAAATTCCTTGTTGTTGGATCATAGTTCGCATATTCATCATCATTTGTCCAAATTAAGTAGGATCCAAAAAATTTGGAAAAGGTAAAGGTAGTGGTAAATCATTCCTTGGTTTCTCTTGTAGTGCCGATAAAATTGGAGATGGTTCTTTATTTCCATTTTTTCCATCCCCATTCATGTTTCCTTCCTCATCTACGTTCTTCAATTATTACAATAATTTACTTAAACATGTACTCAAAATCCATTTATTTATTAATTAGTATAGTTTCCAAATCCTCTGTAAAATCCTCTAACTGTATTATTTTGCCCATTTCATCTCCATAAACTTTCAATTATAAATCTTTCGGTGATCATTAATTTTCACTAGATTGCTTAAGTATATCCTATATGTACATAAAACACAATTCCCTGTGACATCCAAATCTGGATTTAATGAAAAGTAATATCAATTTAGCACCTATAAACTCAGTATCACCTGTAATAAATTACTTTATACTTACTTCATCACTAACTTTCATAATACAACTTTACAACTAAAAAATATACATTACAATTCAAGCTTTACATCAAGATATTTACATTACACTAAACTTTTACATCGCAAATTACATATAAACAAAGCTGTACAATCAAAACTTTACATCAGGATTTCCTAGTACATAAGTTCTACATACATCTTTCTTGCTTGAGTACAAAAGTATATTTATAATTTGGAATTACTATTTACATCAAAAAGAAGCCAAAATATTCAAATTACTAGAGACATAACGTAAGACATAAGATCTAAAAGTTTCAAAAGTAACCAACTCTTATTCACTCCAACCATTTAATTCATCTAACATAGCAACATTTTCCATAGGAAACAAATTTTCATGATCATTTAAGTCTACATTATTATTTTCTATCTCAGAATCAAAACTTATTATAACATACTTAAGTGTCTCAAGAATGTATATAACTTCATATACGTCCTCATTGTTCACATTTGCCAATTCAAGTTCACCATTTTGATTCACTTCTTGTGCTACATCAACTTCTACCTAGATTCCTACTTGATTCTTAAAATTACCTGCTGTCTCAATTTCCTCCTCAATCTCATTTCTAGCTTTTGCTTAAGCTATTACTACTTCTAAGTTATATTCATAATCTTTCTCAAAATTTTCACCTACATTTTCGTATTGAACTAGGACTAGACTTTTAGGAGGTTCTACAAATGATTTAGGCTCATATGATTGAAAAGGTAATTCAATTCCTACATTTCTAGTTAATGAAAATCTTAGAAACCAATCTATGATTCCAAGTGGATAATCCCTAAGTACATGATAAATTCCTATAAGTATCTAATCATGATTAGGTGGATAATTCTTACCAGATTCTACTATAGTAGGAAAATACTATATTAGAACTATCATAGATACAATTCCCTTATTATGCATATATTTTTTCTTAAAAGCTGTAACTACAATGTACTCATTATACAATGGACCTAATTCATCCTCTATAATCTTCCATTCATCTTTCATACTCTAAGACAATCCCTTTTTATAAGTGACTATAATCTCATCTATAATATAGAATATCACCCAGTCAGCTAATTCCAACAAGTTTTGCAAACGAACCCGATATTCAATAGGCGATTCATCTCCCTCCCATCCAAAGTGTAACTAAGCATAAAAAAGCCTATATCTACGAATCTGAAAGTAAAAACAATACAACACAAGTTAGATTAGTATTATCCTTCACTTGTTTTCATTTTACTTTATTTAGGTTATGATATATAAATAACTTACATATATACCTAGAAATCTAAATCTTTTACGCCTACTTACTTTGTCCCACTCTCGATATTCCTAACATTTAGTTTATTTTAATTTGATACTTCAAAGCTTGGTTCTCTATGAACCATGCTCTAATATTAATTAGAAACTATTATGCCCCAAAATTCAAGAGTCGTCACAATCCCATTGTATAAACCAACCTATGCTAGAAGCTATTCCTTTAGCTGTTAACAATGATATAGTTCACACAAGGTGAATGACAATTCAATTAGCTTTAAGGCAATCAGATGAGTACTTGTAATACATAACTCAATTAGCTTTAAAGTAATCATATGGGTACTTGTAGTACATTAAACTTGTAGAGTAACACTTAACAACATAAAAACTCTTATTTTCACATATAGATTTGTTCATTACATTACTTTCTATACATTAAGAGTCTATAGTTTCAAAGAAACTTTACATCTCTACAATAAAACCTACATTACATATCTATATAACAATTAGCCAGCGAAAACTATAAGACCTCCCAAGAAGACCTTATATCCTCCTACAAAAGAAATACAAGAGAGAATAAGGCTTCATTTAGTCATTAGACTTCATCAACTCACTCCCTAACCCGTTGTAACTAACTTGTAGATAGTTATAATGAGGCATCTTCAGAAACTAATGTGCACTTGCAAAACAATCTATTGGGATGTGATCTACACTAGCTTAGTAAGAATGGACAGAGTCATAAGAATATATTAAAAACATGATTGTTCAATCATCAATTAAATGCAAATGCGATAAACAAATGATATCGCATCTCACAATGTTTAACCTGTTTATTGTGAAATTAGAGTAATTACGTCCAATCTAACCTAGATTTTGAGGAGTTATACTGCGACACTATCAAACTAAATCTGGGCTTGTGCAATAGAGACATTTCTTCTCTCTAAACAACATTCAAACCACAATTCCCAACCTTACCATAACCTCTTCTCTTTTCACTTAGTTCAACTAAGGGTGGAAAAAGGACTAATTCTGTCATCCTCATCGAAGTGTCGATTTTTAGTCTGACAACCTAATCGTTATGCCCATTGGGTTATTGTAAATATCATATTAGGTCTTTAATCACTTCAAGATTAGTCTGATTTATCAAGTGAGCAATCAAGTTCATAAACTCAAAATATGATATATCAAATAAAAAGCAACACTCAAAGTTAAATTCCTAATCATAACTTAGTATCACAAGTACACACATGGCACATGCATACACAATCTAATTACAATCACAAATAAAAATTCTTACTTCTCTAAGTATCCTAACATAATACTTCAATATGCTATTAAGCATAGATCCCAACTTACCTAGGTTTACGAATACCCTATTCCTGATAGTTGCCTCCCTATTCTTCAATTGCCCCTAAAAATACACAATAAATTAATTTTTAATCTTTAATTCCTTAATCATTAGTTGATTTCTTATGTTTTTTATTGTTTAGTCATAAATTTTTTAAGTTAATTTCACTTATAAATCACGATTTCTTAATCAATTAGTGAATTTTACAATTAACTCTAATCGGCCAAATTTTTTAAGTTATCATCTGAGTCGATTTATGGTGGTTTTCTTTAAGCTAAAATCCTCTGAGTTTGATTTTAAGTGAATTCATAGTAAATTTTTTTAGTCAGAAATCCTCTAAGTTTGTCTTTGAACTATTTAAGGGTTATTTATTATACTAATTTTATCCTTTGAGACATTTTTTGAACTTTTCCAAGTTAAACTCTTTATTCAAAAATCTTCTGAGATATCCTCTAACCTTGTTTTCTATGGAAGTTTTAATATCAACATCACTAATCCTCTACCTCCCCTGTTTTCACATTTACTTAAGAATTTTGCCTTTGAACTATCATCTAAGTATCAATTTAGTGCATTATCCATTACTAAAAGCCTCTAAATCATTCTCTACCTATTATCAATGTCCTATAATTAGTATATTTACTAACTTCCTTTTAAGTTATAATTATAATATCAATTGAAAATCAATAATAATACTTCAAACACCCTTTTTACAATTCTCATTACATCTCATAACTTCATTTATTCTATTACAAATCATTAATTATATCAAATTCCCTAAATTGGTCAAATATCAACTTCCATCTTTAAGTCCAACTATTAACTTCCCTTAACTCCTCATTGTAACACTCAACCCCAAACAATCTAAAATAATATCCATAGTCCTTTTGATGATTCAAACTTAGTAGTTATGTAAGATCATCAAAGGAAACACATAATTTTCACTAAATATACCATTTTAAGCATCAATTAAGCTAAAAAATCAAATAAAAATATAAAAAATAATATCACAAAAAAATTTAACATAGCAATTTAGTATTAGCTTAAGATAGTTTGTAGAAAAAAATTGAAGTAAAAACTACGTAATTAAGCTAATTTATTTCTACTTCGAAAATTGTTCGATTTTATCGATTTCTTAAGGATGTATATATTAAATATTAAATTTATACAAATTAATAATTTTACTAGATTTTATATACAAAAATATGTAAGAATAATTTTTTTCATATATTTTTTGGAAATTTGTATATTTTTGTAAAATTTCTAAAAATCAGATGGAAATGGTCACCAGAAATTGGCCTCTAGCCAACAGTAGCGGCCACCCTATTGTTGGCAGCCTAAGTCAATGGTGGTGGCTTTTAGTGGTAGTGATGGTCACACTCCAGCAGCTCCTTAAGCCGATGTGCTCCACAATGCTCAAATTATTCCTAATTTTAGTAATTTTTCCGAAATTTATCCTTTTGATTTTCAAGCTCCCTACTAAATTTTCCTAAACACCAATTTGTATGTATAATTCATTAGAGAGGATTCCTGTATTTTTCTCAACTTGGAAATTTAGAAATGAAATTTCTTCTCACTCCTATTGCAATTTCACTTAAATATCATTGTCTAAATTGCATTAATTAATTTCTCCATAATGCCACACATGTCCTAAACAATCCACATGCCCTATCAACTAAGTTACTAGCTATTCAATGATCTTTTATAACTTTTTAATGATTTTTGTTAATTTTCTTAGATTATTTTAGCCTAATTTACTTATTCTAAGGTATTTTAACTATATACGAGTATACATACATACTTATAAATTACACGTCACATATACATGTATTATATATGTTATTTTATATCCCAAATAAATTTTATTACACATACAACTTATTTCTAAAAAAAAAACGTATGAACTAACGAAGCTTAATTTACGTGATTACAACAATTAATATAATATAATCAAATTGTACTATTTTAACTAGATTATTATTATTTTATTCTACTTTTTATATCTAGCCTTATGACATCTCTTCGTCTAATGTCCTAAGCCTATACATAAATCTCTAGATTAATCGAGTTAGTTTCACCAATACCTTAAATTTACTTACGTGATTCCCAATTATTAAGTACGAGGCTCACAATATCCATCTAATGATGTATGAAATACATAAACAAATGAATGTATTCAATTGGAATAGTTATAGATGGCTAGATGTATGTGCTAAAGTGCTTAGTTATCCTAGGTGTTTAGTATAAGTTATGGATAAAAGAGTGTATGATGATATAGAGGAGAGAGATGATGATAACTTTAGCTTAAAGCAATGGGAAATATGAACCATATAACTAGGCATTTTCACATGCTCAAGATGAAAATTATGCCATTTAGAGGAAGTAATTCCCTAAAGGAATATCTTAAATATAAATATATGGTCAAAAAAGTATTTGAATGTTATAAATATGATGAGCACACCACTGTGTGGTTGGTAACCTTAAAATATAAGTGATACATCAATTTGTGGCAAGAGAACTTGAAGGTGAAATTTAAGAGAAAAGGAAAAGGCGCTTTAGCTACATGAAAGTTGATGAAATGCTTACTATAAAGATGTTTTGCACCCAACTATTGCTACCATGAGATGCTTATTCCAAAACACTAGTCATTTAAGCATGATAGTATGAGTGTGGATGATTATGTAAGAGTTTAAAATGCTCATGGTGATGTGAGGGAACCTAAAGAACGAACTACAGCTTGTTTCATTACTAGGATGAGGTATGAGATTTGCAATATATATCAATAAAGTCGCAACCTAAAGAATTAGATGATACGATTAAATTGGCTAGTAAAGTAGAAAAATAGAGATAGAAAAGTTGAGCTCAATCATTGATGGCTCCACTTAAGCTTACAGACACCATTGACCCTAATGATAGGGACGTGCATAGAGGTGAAAATTATAGGTAAGACCCATCGTCCAAGTTAAGGAAAAGGGTGGTAGATATTGAACTCTTAACATTCATGACAAGAAAGAGTTAGGTCAGAAGCAGACTAATAAAAAGAATGGAAAGATCAAGTGCTTAAACTTTCTACATTTAGTCACATAACCTCATAGTCTCCTTACTGCAACAAATGATGATGATAAGAGAATAGAAATCCATGATGATGATGAGGGGGAATTAAAGGTGAAGAGGGGTATTGATGGGCATTGTTCCTAAAGGAGTTTGCATACACTTAATAATGGGTAGAGAATTTACTCCACACAAGATGCATGATTTAAGGTAAGGTATGCCTAATAATTATTTATGGAGATCACTTCTCTAACCTAACTCTTGGTACATGGATTGAGATGTGATGCGCCTAAACTCTTAGATCAGTTTTAAGTCATGTTCAAAGATTGTAATTAAATGACAAGTATGAAAATTTGTCACTTTTGACACCAAATTTGATTAAAGTGAAGCTCATAAAAGAGAAACAAACAATAAAGTTTGAATATTTTTTAGGTCTTCTAATATATTATGCAAAAAATAAAATATTTCTATGGGATTTTGATTGCTATGACAAACAAAAAAATAAAATAAAACGGTATGGACAGCTAAGGAATTGAATACAATAGTTGAACTAAAAAAGCTTTGAAATTCCACTACTAATATGACCTACATTTATGGAAATCAAAAGAAGTTTGATTGAAAAAACCGATGTGACATATGGTTAGATTCAATTAAAGAATTGTCACATTTAGAAATATATTTTAATTGATAATATTAAGAGAAAAATGCTCTCGAGAACTAATGAAAGGTTCCACAAACTTGAAAAGAGTAGTAAGATCAAAATTCATTCAATAACAACTAATACTATTCATAAAGTTACATGATATTTACGTACAAGTACAAAATCTGTAGCAAAAACTAAAGAAGTTATACAATAATTATCTAAAAAGGAAATGTCCATCTAAAAGGAAATAAAACAATTTTTCAAATAACTATGTCCTTCTAGCTAAATAATAATAATAATAACAATATCTTAATTTGTTGGGCTTAGTATGATTTCTTTCCTTATCCATATGATCTAGAATTATGTCTATTTTGAAATTAAGATCCACCATGCAAAGTATCTTTAGAAGCATTGTTGTCAAAAGCTTCTATTGCATTTGTCTTGAAGTGTCTTTGGCTTACTCAGAAGCAGTCATAATTCTCTTTCTGAGATTAAAATAAAATCTTGAAGTGTTCCTTCTATCACATGACTCAAACTCATGGATTGGTCTCTTCCTTGATTCAAAACTTAGTCTTTTCTCTTGTAATAAAAAACTTGGATTATTCTATTCAACGTTCATTCTTCTTTTGTCTTCTCGTCAAATATGGGATTTTGATTCCCATCAAGATGGGTTTCTACAATTTTGACCATTTATCTTTTAAATTTCTTATATAGCTCTTTTTGTTTCATTTTTTGTTTAAGCTATTTTTTTATAATGATTTAAGATATGTCATTAGCTTATATAAAGGCTTTAACTATAATATAACATGATGATTCTATGAATTAAGACTTCTTATATTGATTATCAATTGTGTTTTTCAACATCTTTTTTGTAACACCTTACTTTCCAAGAGTTTATTTAAAAATTTTTCTCAAACTTTTGATGTTTGAAGACGGTTTGTTATTATCATTCTTGAGTTAGGGATAAGGAAACACCTATATCCAACTTACTTTTCCACTTCATATAACATTTGATTCCAAATCTTTCTTATTCAACATAATAATCAATAGTAGAAGTTTATACGAAAGTGAGTTGTACTCAAAGTATCATAGTTATATACTTCCATACAACATAGTCATCTTTTATAAGTACCTACTTTTGACTACAATGGCTATACTAAATCTTTTATAAGGCATCACCAACTTCTTCCCTGAAAACCTGCCTCTACACATTTAAGTCATACCTTAAAGTCAATCACTTCTTCTAAATGCTCATCCTTAGTCAGTATTCTAAGATCTCTTCATCTCTATAGCGGGATGCTCCATCTAACTCATTTTTAACTTAAGGATAAGACAACATATTCCTTCAGAACTGTAAACTAAGTGAGAGTAAATAAACACACAACAACAAGTATAGCTAAATAGACACATTATTCAAATAGTTAGTCCAATTACATTAACTTATCATTTCATAGCCACGTGATGCAAATTTGATAAGCACGTATCATGCTCATGAACATAATATGCATCAATACTAATATCTTAGCCTAGTCTAGCAACTTATCCAGTTAGTTGATATACTTGGGCATCTGAATATGAAGTTCAAGAACCAAGTGGCCACAAGGAGCTGCTTAAGAGTAAGACCCCTAAAACCCAGCTTAATGGATACCACTTGTAGTGGTTTGAAAATGCAATTCCATATGCTAAAAAACTCAATTTTTATAAACCAAGTAGTTTGCTTAGTAAACCCAGCTTTTAAATGTTAAACCATATCCTTATTAAAACCTAGCTTTTCTTTCATCAAAACTTAGCTTAGTAAAATCTCGGTTTTATAAAAACTTACCTATAGGTCCTTTTCATTCTATGTTATGAATGCAACAAATCACACACCAAGCATTACCCAACAAATCCAAGCAAACTTTATTCATTATTTATTACCCATTCTTTATTATCTTTACTAGTTCTAAGACCTCGGTATCGAATTTACTTAAGTGAGCACCTTAGGAGGTAGGGTTAGTCACTAAAACTAATACCAAGTTAATGCAAGTCCTAACATATGTCACATTAACAACGAGCAATGTAACCATAACAACCAAGTCTAATATTGAACCATCAGTCAATCAATAACAATCATGAAAGAATGCTCCATATAATACATAAGGCAACACATCAAACTCATAACCAAGCTCAGCCCAACTAAAACATCACCGAGCATACAAAGTTAAGAGTAGAAATAAGTTTACTTAAGCGCACACAAATATTCACTTACTCGACTAGCAATATGTTTCTAGACTTACTCGTTAACATGATCTCCTTCCTTTGCGATTTCACCTAACCAGGCTAGTTACTTCTAAGATCAATTACAACTTACGCATATATATATTTTAGCTTAATAATTAGTCTTTGATTTTGCTTCTAAATTAGTCATTGATTCAACCCAACTTTAAAATTCTTAATCATATACTAGTTAACTTATATCTTCAATCTATCAACTAAAATCTCCAGTTTTAAACTTAGCTCAATCGTCTAAGTTCAATTTACATAAAAACACTTAAACATAGCAACTTCTGATTTTGTCTCTAATCTAGCTTTTAATTCACCTAAAATATCATGTTTAGTTATACTATTCCCACTTTTCAAATAAACCAAACTAAAACCAATAAGGTATTATTTGAGGATTACAGTAGCTAAAACTCCTCCATGCTACAGTGTTAACTATACCAATTTACCAAATATTATCATATTTGGAAAAATATATATAAATATTAAGAAAATATGTAGTAGTTATATTTGTACCCCCATCAAAACCCTGAAAAGTCTATTATACTTAGAAAATAATAATGATTATACTTTGGTCATATAAAACACTAAAATAACATATTATACAATATACTCTATAATACTTATTTTATCTCTATTTTATCAATAAATGGCTAAAAATAGGCCAATAATTATAATTTTCACCAAAATCAAAATGTAACATACATTTTGATAATACTAAGCTTCAAAAATTGTATCAAGTTGGTTTTATACACAAATTACTTTAAAATCCTTTAATTTAGTATAATCGGTAAAATTACCAGCAAATACTAAATAATTTATGATAAATGGTAAATGTAATATTTGTCAAAAATTCTTCTTACCAAAATTTAGTATATATTATAGAGTGTTACATAAAATTTTTTAACTTACTAAAACATTGTTTAATATTTTAAAATTTTTAATTAAAATTTGTTATAACAGAGTACGTTTCTTAACTAAGTATCCTAAATCAATGTTATTTCAATAAAATTAAATTACTACATGAAAGTTCATGTAAAATAACCCAAGAAAACAATTTTTAATAATTTTATGAATAGTTTTGATATTTTTAGAAAATAAAATAAAATCGGGTACCAAACTTACCTTCGCTAGCACATGGCCATTCGACCACCCTCTAGCCACCTAAGGTTATTAACCCACCTCCTCTTACCCTTGATGGGTTAAGTTTAAATCCTTGCAACATTAGGTTTTGATTTGATACTAGAACCGTAATTCTCCTGTTATTTGCTACAATTTTCTAATTTTTGTTTTCCAACTAAATTCTAGTGTTTGAGAGAATTTCTTGGTTTCTAAGTGTTGTCAAATGACTAAAGTTTCTTTTAACCTCAAATTTAAAGGTTATGGGTCACTGGAAAAGGTAGGATGAAATTTCCAAGTGTCATTTGTTCAATATATTAGGTGTCTTAGTGTTAGATTAAATAATAATTTATATTGCCACCTCACACACATAGTTTCCCATATGCCCTGAAAGTGCTATGCTAGAGTGTTCCAATTAGTTTTTGTTTTTTTTTTTATAATTTTTATTTGATTTATTATAATTTTTAGGTAATTATTTAATAATTTAGTATTATATATTCATATCATGTACATGTAACATATATAGCATAATTATATAACTATCCTATATGCTATTTGACTTCCAAAATTATTTTTATAAGTTAAATAATTTATCTCTAAAGTTTCACAATTATTTGAAATTCTAATTTCAAGTTTTCGATAATTACTAAGCATACCTGGTAAAAATATGTTTTATTAAAATTAGATATTGTACATGCTTTATTTAGAGAAATTGATGTTACTAAAATTTCTTATCTAACTTTTGCAACCTCATATTAAAATTTCACTCTATTCGAATTACTTTTTTCCAAAGGCTCTAAATCAAACGAAGTACCTCGACTCATGCCGATATTAAGTAGTAAGGATCTTGTTATGTAACTAGGCTTGTTTCTCAAGCTTTCCTTACCAAGCTCATTTCATTACTTCTCCTAACTATACTTTCTAGGTCCCACATATAGTAAAAGCAGTTCACTACTCCAAGTCTCAGCTAGTAGATCAAAGACTAGGGTTTCATATTTTTATTCTTATTAGTCTTATAACTAGGTTGTGGCAGTCGCATAGATTAATAAAATATTGTGCATTAGATCAACCTTCTTTTAATCTTCTTAATTATTTTCTATGATTATAAATCATATTGATCCTTAGGAATAATCTAATTCATTTTGTTAGTTGATCCTCATGTCAAATTAATCATCCGTGCATATCTTCGATTTTCCTGTCACCTAAACATAAAAACCTAAAAATCACCGTTGCTATTAAAATCCACCAAACGTAAAAATATTACTATTATAATTTATTCTTGATTATGACAATCAATTCTCGATCTAGTTCACATTACCATTTGTATGCTTCGTATCATTACATTTGCTGAGTCTTTTCAAGCATAGCATAAAGGATAACTTGTTCTTTGTTTCTTGCTTGAAAACAAAATAGAAGAGGTTGTTCTCAACGGTATATTTGTTGTATTATCTTTTCATTTTCCCAGAATACAACATAAGGCTTTATTCTCTACATTACTTTTTTCAATTTTACGGTTTCATTCCTTACTATAAATACAATATCTAAATCTTACTTCAGCAATAAATAACATTGGGAGACAACAATATTGACCCAGATATGTAATGGTAATTAACTAACGTAAAAAAGACTCCCATTAAAATGCGCAAATGTATTTTTACGTCATCTTTCGCAATCATTAATAACTTTCTAGTTGAAACACACATATATATGTATAAAAGGTATTTTCTTAAAAACAATATACATGCTATGATGTGAACGGGATACCAACTTAGACTTCATGTTTGATGGCGTAGTGGCGGTGGCATTCTCTTCAATAAAATGGGGACAAAAATTCCTATTTTGCATCTTGTGTCTGAGCAGCCCAAACAGCACATCCAGTCTCGCTGTATCATTTTCGACATGAGCTGTATTTGCAAGGGCACGAAACAATTAGTTAATCCACTACAAGTGCCCTTCGATTATTACATCGCTGTATTTCGGTATGGACAATTTAAATATATATTAATTTCGATATTTTTAAAACGTGAATCATAGATCACATCAAAACCAAGTCAAAATCATATCAATAATGAAGTCTTTCTCGTCAACCATAATCCATCGAAGGAAAGCATTAGGGCGGATTGCTAGAATGTAAAATAAAACTTTAATCTACTATTTAAAGGGAGAAGGGGAAAAAGAAAGAGTTTAATTATGGAAAATATATTGATTTTTTTTATCATTTTTCTTCATTTAACATATTTACACTTTGATTTTAATGTTGAACCGTAAGAACGCAAAAAGATGAAAACATAATTTAAGAAAAATAAAACTTGGATTTCAGTTTTGGGCCAAGCCCGGACAAACCCTTGTAATCTTGATTATGGGATTTTGTTTTCTTAGATTTATTAGGCTTGTGTATTTAGCAGTTATTAGTATTTCACTTAGATTTCATATATGCAAAAAACTGAAAATGATCCCTTTTACAAAGCTTGTAAAAGAGTTGATCGAGATAATTTCATCTTTTTCTCTCATTTCTTTCGATGGATAAGAGAAGAACGTGTAACCGTTTGATAAGTTCTAATTTGTGTATAATGTATTAAGATAATTTTAATGTACTTATGAATATATTGATAAAAGATAAATATTTATCTTATATGCATACTTCTTTGCCCGTATTGAAATAAAGTAGTGCTTATGTTCGTCATTAGTTGTACTTCTTACAACAAATACCTCTTCAAGCATCATGCACTATAATATTTAATGTTTATTGTCTTCAAAATACCGTCTCAATGGTATCCGCACTTATCACAATCAAACAATCAGTACGCGACACAAATTCCAACACTTAAAAAGTGTTTTCATGATATACGTATGATACATCACTAGGACAGGATTTTGGAAACAGCAAATATCCATCCCCCACTATAACTATGCCTTACTTGTAGTGAAAATGCTTTTCATAGAATTAAATAACGCCCACTTATTCCTAAGAAATTGTAAATAATAAATGAATGAGATAACATCTTTGCTACTTTTCAACCAATGAAAATAGATATTTTCCATAATAAAATTTTGAGAAAAAATAAAGATAAAAGAAGAGACTCAGAAAGCATAGATGCATTCTTTTGAGAAAAATTCAACTTCAAGAAACAAAGGCGTATACCATAAATCTAAGCATCCTAAATCATTTGACAATTGACATTGCATGGAGGTGTTTGATCTTTAATAGTGCTGGGTGCTTGCTGGAGCTATTTATATATCGTTTTAATCATCATGGAAAATATGAGTTTCGATGAAAAATTAGATTTGAAATTTAAGCGTGCAACATGTTTACAAATTAATCAAATGGCTAAATCTATGAATCCTATACCTATTTTTGTTTTTCTTTCTTGTCTTCCCCCTAATCAATGTGAACTCATTTAAGTAAAATATATATACATGAAGACATAATCACCCCCAGATGATGCAAGCGATAGGCATACCTACAGCACCTGAGCGGCATCCATGTACTGAGAAATTTCAGTAGCTACTTGGCTAATCCAATTCACAGTAGTGCCAAAGAATAGCTCCCAGAACCACAAATCTATTGCAAGGACTGAGGAGAAGATGAGCAAGGCCAGGGTCTGGTACCGATTCAATGGCCACCCGGATAATTCTGCCATTGTCTTCAGAAAAGGGAGAGAGTTGCTGTTGAGATTTCTGTTTCTTATGGACCAAGCTGTTATCCACTGTACTCGCAAAGGAACCAAGTCAAATTCCTCTCTTAACCGCCTTCCTAGGTCTGGCATGTGACCCCCACCATACAGAATTGCAATCCTGTAGTGGCCATCGTTAATGGCTCCCCTTAGAGCCTCAATTGCAGCTTTGTTCCTCTCACCGATTATCACCGACTCTTCCTCCACATCTGCTGTCACTTGTGTGAACCTGCCAACGGATCATAAATGTCAAATTTGCAGTGCCTTTTGATAAGAGTGGACAACACAATTACAAAACATGGGAAGATCATCATCAATATCTAGCCCATAAAAATCAACTCTATTAATGGAAGGAACGTATGGCATGCTTGTATAGTTTTTCTCTAGATTCAGAGAAGCAAGGAGAAAAAGGATGGAAGTACTCACTCAGATGTCAGACGCCTTGCCAAGAAGACCTTCATTGCAGCACCTAAGTCAAGTCTGGACAGAGCTTCAAATTCAGGAAATTCAGACACCTGACTTCCTATATCAGCACATACACCTCCAATTATAAGCAGACCAACAAGTGGCATTGGTAGTACCCTTGAAGCCCAAAGAAGCTTGGATCTCCATGGATCAAGGTTTTCGGGAATCGAAGGCTGAATCATGGCTTTTGTTGATTTTAGAGTCATGTCTCTTGCAAAAGTGAAAAAGCTTTCACCCTTTTCATGCTGAAAATAATCACAGAGGGCAGCCGAAATATCAAACATTGCAGCAAACCATAAGCATAGTTCACATTATGGAACAACATTTATGATGATCGACAGTCATAATAATGCTAACCGACAGTAGGATTTTAAAATGATTATATAGGCATTACTAGAGAAAGAATGCCAGAGAAGCTTGTATATGTACAGGGAGTATTCAAGGGAAGGTCAGAGTTCATCTCAATTGACACACTTGAAGAATGCTTTCATGGCTTGCTGACATTTGTAAATCCAAGCTTAGGTAAATGTATCTGCTGAATTAGGAATTGATGGACCTAACAGAGCATTAGTAATAATAAAACTAACAAAAGTTACTAATGCATTTGACACCTGAAGCAACTTGAAGGTCTCATAGTCGAGATCTGCATGAACCCAATTCTCAGCTTGATAATCAAGACAATCCAACTGGAAATCAAGCATGAGGATACGAGCCATCTGCCGTTGGATGCATCCTAAAATATTAAATCCGCGAGAGCGTGAACTTTTAAGTCTCTTTTTGGTGGTAGCAGGGTTTCTTCTATTCTCCAGACTCTCTCTGCTTGCAACCATCTCATAAAGCACACAATCATAGGGTTCAAGTTCTTTCTGAAGGGTGGAGAAGTACCTGTGGGAAAATAGACATAGTGTGAGAATAGCATTAATATGAAAGAAAAAGAAAAGCAAAACTCAGCTATTTCAAGAACATTTATCAAGTCAACATTTCTCACAACTACTGCACTAACAGAGCCAAGTTAAACCTACATAAAACCGGTGAAACTCCAAGTATAGACACAAAAAAAAATAAATAAATAAAAAAGGTTGTCACTCACATACTGTGCTGGCGTAAAAGAGACAAAGCAAAGGGAGTGCTAAACCAGCTTAAACCACCAGCAATATTGATTGCAGGAGCATTCCAAGCAGCTTTGTAGCATAGATACAAGGTTGCACACTAATCATTTCAAAGATCTTACTATGAGACTTAAAAGATATCTGCTAATTGGAACATAGCCAGCTTCTCTTTGCATTGAGAAAAGCAGAAAAATGGGAAAACAAAGTTGTATTTTGTTCAATCTTTTAACACTAGAAAATTGCTCTCTCATTACCACCTTGTTCATCTCACCTACCCCCAACCCCACCCCACCCCACACCCCCATCTCCACCCACACCACCGCCCCCACCCACCACCCCCACTTACCCCCCCACCCCAAAAACCAAAATTCTTTACCTTCAAACATTCTGTCCCAGTTACTTCATCTAGTTTAACAGACTCTAGAACTTTGTGGCTTAATATTTTCCAGGCAAACGAATAAGTTTTCATTTGACATGGAAAAGCCAACTTACATATTCAAAGTTTTATGAGAAGTATAAAATCATGACTTCCACATCAACTTCAACAAAGAATAGAAGGTCTTTGGAAGAACCAAATCAACAAAAATATATTGAAACTATCAAAGTAGGGATATCTATTGGCAGGGTGATTACACATTGCACTTCAATTGAAAATGGTTGGCAGTTCGTATTTATGATCGCTACAGAGATTTGGAATGACTCCAAATCACTAACATTTCCACCAAAATGTGAGTGCAAAGTTTGTGCTCCATAGAGTATGAGAAATCTAAACTTACCCATCTAATACAGTTAATTCGTTTCTTCTGATCATGAACGAACCACATGATAATTAATCAGGGATGTTAACAGGCATCTCAGTGACATTGATCTTATATGTCAAGCTACGTTTGCATCTTTATAACACTCTCCCATCATAAGTTATCCCAAGTTATAGGAAAAGACACGTCATACTTGAATCTGTATCTCTTGACCAATGCCATTCAAACTGTATTTGTCTATGATTAATCAGCATCAACAGCTTTTTGGGAAAAAGATTGTCTATTTTATCATCTCAACTACTTTATTTATCCATGATTACCTCAACATTTCCTCTAAGTGATGCACCACATTTAAGTTTCTAATAAAAATGGACAATATCTCCTGAAATGACACAATATGACAAGTACCACAAAACTAAGAATTTTCCTTTGAGTGATACAAGTTTCAAGTTTCTAATCTGAAAACAGCATGATTGACAAGTTGTAAATTACATCCCATTTTTTGACTCTCACATAGACAGAACTCAAAATCAACATAACCTGATACACATGCACTAGGTTATACACAAATTGACACAATTATAAAACAGAATAAATTTTTGGGATATTTAATAGATTTTATACATTTTCTACCCTTCATGTGCACTATTAGGAATGTTTCTAAAAGCATCAAAGTATAAGCTGCAAGCATAGAATGAATAGGGTCTCAGGTCTGAAGATCAAATTCACAAAGGAAGAGTGTCACTGACAATGTATCCAGTTTTAGCCTCCTCTTATGTGAGTTTGAGTCTACTATAAAACGGTACTATATCCAACTGAGGACAAAATAAGTTAGTCTAATGATTAGCAAATCTCATCAAAACTTTCTTATTATTCTTCTAAATTGCCCCCTAGAAATCCCATAGTAGCAAGACTTACGAATCTAGCATTGAGACACAAATACAAATAAAGGGATAGTGATTCTTGTTCCTGAATGGTGCGCACATCCATTTCCCACTAACAAGCAAACAAGACACGAATTTAACTGCCAGATCGGCTTCTAGATATAGGATGCAGCCAGTGCATATGTGATCCCAGCTAGTGCGGTGTAAGGGGAGGATGGATGAATACATTCGTAGCATTAACATGTAACCTAAAGTAAAAATAAGGGGATTAAGATTCTTGTTCCTGACTGGTGTGCACATCCATTCCCCACTAACAAGCAAACAAGACACCAATCGAACTCCCAAATTGGCATCTAGATATAGGGTGCAGCCAGTGCATACGTGATTCCAGCTGGTGCCCGGTAACAGGAAGATGGATGCATATATTCGTAGCCTTACCATGTGACTTAAAGGTCACCAAAGGAACAACTTAACCATTTTACCAAGGCTCCCCCCAAATTAGAATCTCAATCAATATCTAGATATGCACTACATCAATAAAACCAATCAAATGAATAGTATAATGAAGGAAGACGTACTCCTTATCTGCTATATGTATTGTTGAAACCAAATCCACCTGCAGGAAAACAAATATTATCAAAATCAATCAATGAATCCACAACAATGCACCATTAAACTCGCCTGGAAACCATATTCACTATTCTAGCCTACCTGAAGAAAAGGCCAAAGAACAGACCAAGGAAACTTCTTCCTATAACTAACAACAGCGGTTTGCAAATCCCCACTTCCTCTATCACTTCCTCTTTTAAACCTCATGAAATCAGCAATTGAATTGTTCTGCAAGAACTGCTTTATTGATGACGACCCATCTTCTTCATTTGACTGATTTAACCCTAAAGCTGAGAGCTTTAACCGTTTTTTAGTGGAATAAAGCGGGAAAGCTAATCTGGGTTGTCCTAGAAACTTGGAGAAAGTGCAGTGTTTATGAATTCTAAGTGAAGAAGTGTAGGAAGATGAGTCTGAGGTTGTGGGAGGAGAGAGAATTGATAAAGAGGTTGACACCATTGTTGGGTTCTCTCCTCGGGGAGAGAGAGAGAGAGATGAGTTCAGTCAGAAAGACGAGAGTGGTTTTTCTGGTTATGGTTGTTAGCCACAGCTTGAGAAATGTGTTCGTTCTGTTCTCTCTGGTGCATATATGTGACATTTTAAATATCTTTTTCTTTTTTTTTTCCTTTTTTTTTTTCTTAGTATTCCTTTTACGAGGTTTATTATTGTTTTTGTCGCCATTCGGAGGAAATTGTTACTTTGGCTTCCACGCAAAGGATTCAAGCCTGAAAGTAATATATAGAAAGGGGCATTTATCGAAAAAGAATTTTTTTTTTATGAATTTATTTTAATTTTGTATCGTTTAACTTTAAATTAGCTAAAAAGTATTAGGCGTGACGCATTCAAAAAGAAAATTTTGGAAAATATTAAAACTCTTATTACTTGTAATAGAATGTTCCTAAAGAATATAAGAAATATGAAAAGACTATATATATAATGTGACATTTAAAAGAATTCTTGAAAAAAAATAAACCTTAAATAATAAAAGGGACCGTTACAAGTTTTAAAGTACATTTTTCAAGTCTAATATGATTTTAAATTTTGACATCCTACCTTTTCTTCTCCCATCACTATCAATTGCTTCATAATCAAAGCATAAACATTTCACAATTCCGTCAAATATGCTTCTATCTCTTGCTCAAAAGAGCTAAAGGTAAGGAAATTTCATTCCTTCACTTTAAAAACTTTAAAACAACATCCTCTCTTTATTAGTGCTAAAGTGAACATCACTCCTCTCTTTTTCAACTTATATATATCGTTCATTCCTAAATATTGTGGATTCTGATTAAACTACTAAGGTCGGTCTACTAAGTAGAACATAACAAGCATTCATGTCAACTACATCACAATACATCCCATCCTTATACTAGCTTACAGAGAAAGATACCTTACACCATTCCTTCACTTGAATCTTCTCTATTACCTTAATCCATCCAAATGTGTAAGGATTAGGATGTAGCTTCACTTGGAATTTTAAAGGCTCTATGACCCCTTTGCTAATAATATTTTCGCAACTGCCACTATCAATAATCAAATCAAAATAACTGTTGCCAATAGTGCACTTAGTCTAAAACAGCTTATGATATTGGTTGTTCTCTTCTTGCTTGGGTTTGAACATAAGCTTCCTCACTACATAGGATCTTTCTTCTTCCTCTTCTTTTTCATAATCTCCTCCATCGTCATCAGGTTTACTTACAACATTCCTTTGTCACACCAAAATTACTACTTGTCGCTAAGGGTAATTATTGGATCTGTATCCAAATTCTAAACTAATTCACTTACCCTTGAATGGCTTAGGCTTAGCACAGGATTATACTTTTTTTGTCCTTCTTGGTCATTTGTTGTCTTCGGCTTTCTAGATGATCTCTCCCCATTTACTTTATCACTGCAAGGCTTTGTATCCTAAACTATTTTCCTCCTACTACAGCTTCTACAGTTGGAATCATATTTCTCCTTTTCTTACAACATTAATTTAGCCCATAGTGCCATATTTTGTTACTTAGCTCAAATTCTAGATAACTTAAACCCTAATTTTGTCTTTAATCTACGATTTTGACCCATCTGAATATGGGGTTGCTTGCTAAACTTCTCTTTCCCTTAAATTGTTCCTCTATGCCAATTGTTAAGGTCCCATTTTTATAACATACTTATACTAGCAAGGCTTACTCTTTTGTATACAGTATAATATAGAGGGTTTTTTTTTTAACTTTTTTACTAATGCCTTATTGTTATTAATAACTTTCTATTTTGGGAATGGTGCCATTTTACGTGTTTTAATGTCTCTTTCTACTAGGCCCAAAAATGCCCATAAAGCTCTTACTCACCATTCTGATTGATTATGACCAAAAGCATCATATTATATATACATAACTCCTATACACACACACATTGTAGCCTTATAATACTGTCGGTTTGTTAAGTTTTCTCTCGACTTTTGATGATAACAAAAAGAGGAAAACTATTGTATCGATAAGTTTATAGATATTCAAACAATTCATCAAAATGTTCATTTGAAATTAAGTTTTTATTCAAAGACTTATGTAGAATATTTGAAACATTGAAACAAAATGAAATTAGAAAGTATCTAAAAAACTATTTAGAGGCTTATATAAGAGGCATCAATATAGCATTTCAAATGATACTTCAAAGACATTGAAAACACATGAGCTAAAACAATGAAA
This sequence comes from Lumnitzera racemosa, assembly GCA_024138005.1. NCBI lineage: Eukaryota > Viridiplantae > Streptophyta > Magnoliopsida > Myrtales > Combretaceae > Lumnitzera > Lumnitzera racemosa. The sequence goes on from JAMXBC010000007.1 coordinate 33,262,970, forward strand.
AGTATTTAGAAGTCTATTTAGAAGGTTAAACTAGAAGAATGTCAAAATAACAGATCATTCATGATGTATAAGACCCAGCTCCACTAGTGATAGAAATCAAACCATTTGGACCCTTGACTCAAGCTCTTGAACTCGAGGTCTAGAAAGTATTGCTAAGCAAACTATTTCCTTGCAACCTACTACTAAGGAGTCCGAGCTATTGAAATCTTTCGATCTAGTGCCTTGACTAAGTTGAACCTTTTCATACTTGCTGATTGTCTCTAGCTACCGAACAGAGCTACGCTCGAACAACAACTCAACAAATCCGATCTCCAACCTAGCTGACCTAAATCTGAGTCATACTATATGTATTTAAAGTTAATTCACCTCAAAAGAATTATTGGCTTGGCTTAGCTTGGCTTGGCATAGCTAACCTACCACCTCTACTCAGCACTTTGACTCACAAATACAAAACTTATCATACAGAATTATCTTTTCTGCTAGAAAGCCATCCATCCATAAGAGGCTACATGTCTGAGCAACCATGTGATAAAATCTCTCGTATAAGATACTCCTTTTTGTTGTATTTTCAATTGTACCATTTATAATTCTTTGTACATTATTTCTTTTATATACTACCATTTTTAGTCTTTTCCATTTTGGGTAGAATGCCCTAATATTCAAGTATAAATACCCCATTGTAATGTAGCTACATTATCATCATCAACATACTAAATATACTTCTTTTCCATGAACATTGCTTATAGCTTGTTTGTATACTTTACTCTTATTCTAACTCTTAAGTAAGGCTAAGTAACAAGTGCCTTCATTGGATAAGCTCATACGTCATATCGAGTTGATCCGTGAATCCTCAAAAGCTCCTTAGTACATCATATCTCTAGAGCTATTCGAGGGTTTTTTTATCTTACTTTTCCTTATTTTCCTGTGATTCCCATCACTATCTTCAAGCTTCTATAAGCTTAGACCCATTCCAATACCGTTACCCTTTTCAACTTTCAACACAGCATTTCATCTTGGTATTAGAGCAGATGTTTTGTTTAAGTAAGTTATGTTTGAACTTTCTCTAGTAGTAGTGCTCTTGCAATAGTGTGTTATAGTTGCCTAGAAGTTCATTGTAAGAGTTGGAGTAAGTAGAAGGAGTAGTAATTCGTTTTGGTTACATACTCTATATTGCCCTGTTTTGAGTATATGAAAAATAGAGCAAGTTTTTGTTTGGTTGTTGTTCTTGGAAATGGCTATTGTGTTTGCAGGATAGTTAAACTTTCATGTGAAGAAGTTTTTGGCTGTGCATGTAATTATTTGGTTTAGAGAAGCAATATCTATTATTTCTTGGAATTTGAGTTTTGTTACTAAGCTTTTGTCGAAGAAAAATGACGGATCCTAGTGTCAACACTAGAATTGAGGATGACAATAGTGGTACTGTCCACCATGGCCAATAGGCCCAAGGTACCCTTAGGAGTATAGATAAATGACTTAATGAGGTAGCTAACCTGTTAGACTATTTGTCTAGAGCTATTAATGCAATGGCCTATTGCCCTATTGAGGCCATACAGAACACTCCACAAGCCACTTGACCTACTAGAGGATAGATTCCAACTTGACTAATTCAAGGTAGTGGAGTAGGAGGACGAGTTCAAAGAAGGATTCACTTATGTGATATGGATAATGAAGGAGAAGAAGAGTTTGAAGAAGAAGAGGAGTGAGCTCGAGCACCCCGAACTGTTGACTATGTGAAACTTTAGATCTTAAGCTTCAATGGTTATAGGAATGCAGACAACTATACATATTGGGGGGGAAAAGGTTAAATGTGTATTTAATTATTATCAATATGAGGATCATGAGAAGGTAAAGGTTGTTACTGTAGAATTCTTTACATATGCCACACTATGGTTGAAAAACTTCTAAGCCATGAAGAGGCAAGAAGGATACAAAGAGGTTAGCACTTAACTAAAGATTAAAAGGATTCTCAGAAACATATTTGTACCAGATATCCATCTGCATGATACTTTTGCCAGACTTCAGGAACTAAGACAATGGAGCCAAACTGTTGATGAACATGTGTAAGAGTTCTAGATGCTTATGATCCAATGTGAAGTGGATAACCCATTAACCTAAACAATATCTAGATATCTTATTGGGTTAAGGAGCGAGATTGAAGATATTTTGAAACTTTAGTGGTTCATTACATTAGATGAGGCTATAAGAATGGCCCAGTAAGTGGAGAAGCAAAGAAGGAATAGGTTGACCCGATCCTTAATGAGCTGACCTGGCCAATTAAACCAACCTGCCTAAGGAAGTTACTAAGCTTAGCAAAGTACCGAATTGACTAAGAGGGTAGATGTCAGGGTCAAACAGAAGGGTTAACCTAATGGTGACATGCCGACAAGAACATATGAGAAGAGATAGAGATTTGGAAGGAAGACAAGTTAGATCAAGTGCTTTAAGTGCCAAAGGTTTGGGCACATGGCTACTTAGTGTCCGAATAAAAGGACCATGATTATTAAAGGAGATGTCTTGAAGATTGAAGTAGCTAGCACATATGAGGAGCCAGAAGAGGAGAAAAAAGTGGAAGAAGAGATTAATGTCAACGTTGACTTGATTGAAGAAGATGAGTTTGTAAAGGACATGGATAATTTGACTCTAGTTGCCCAACATACAATGAGTTTGGAGCCCTCTACTAAGGAGGAGTAGAAAGAGAACTTATTCCATATCACTTGCAAAGTGAACGATAAAATGTGTGCATTCATAGTAGATAGTAGGAGCTACACCAATGTAACATCCACTGGCATAGTTAAGAAACTTAAGCTGCTGACATTGTTATATCTGAAGCCATATAATTTACATTGGCTGAATAAGAATGGAGCACTACATGTCACACAACAAGTGCTGCTGCCAATATCAATTGGGAACTATTTCGATGAAATTCTTTGTGATGTGTTGCCTATGTACGCATCTTATGTATTGTTAGGAAGACCTTAGCTTTTTGATCGGACAGTCATGCATGATGGACTCAGAAACACCTATGTATTCAAGAAGGATCGAAGGAAGATTACTTTAAACCCTATGATGTCGAGTCAAGTTAGCAAACTGCAAACTAAACTTATTCAAAGATCAAAGAAGACTTTGGTGTTGAGTAGAACTAAACTCCGAGAGGCTATTAAGACTGATGTGCCAACTTTTATGTTAATCCAATAACTATTAGAATTGAAGGAGTAAGTTGAGTTACCTGCAAAGGTAAAGGAGCTATTGAATAAATATGCTAAGCAGTTGCTTGAGGGTTTACTCCCTTTTAGAGGCATTGAATACTGCATTGACTTGATATCCGGTGCTATCTTATATGAACCTTGAACAAGATGCTGAACTTCAACAGCAAGTCAATGAACTACTAGCAAAGGGATAGGCGAGGGAGAATCTTAGCCCTTGTACTATACCTACATTGCTTATACCGAGGAAGGATGGAACTTAACGTATGTGTATAGATAGCAAAACTGTCAACAAGATTACGATCAAGTATAAATACCCTATATCTAGGCTAAATGATATGTTAGATGAATCGAGTGGTGCAAGAATATTTAGTTAGGTTGATTTAAAGTCTGGGTACCACCAGATTCAAATAAGGTAAGGGATGAATGGAAAACTACTTTTAAAACCCGACATAGCATATACAAGTAGATGATCATGCCTTTCAAGCTATTAAATGCTCCAAGCACTTTCATGAGGCTAATGAATCATGTTTTAAGAGATTTGATCAAGAAGTTTATTGTCATTTACTTTGACAACATCCTTGTCTATAGTATTGACCTAGTAATGCATGCTGACCACCTCCGCACTATTTTTTATGTTCTCTAAGTAGAGAAATTGTTTAGAAACCTAAAGAAATATTGTTACTGCTAGGAAGAAGTGATCTTCTTAGGGTATGTAGTTAGTGGAAAGGGATTGAAGGTTGATGAAGAGAAGGTATAAGCCGTTGTTGAATAGCCAATCCCAACCTCCTATCTTAAGGTGTAAAGTTTTCATAGATTAGCATCATTCTATCGATGCTTTATCCAAGGATTCAATGCCATTGTAGTGCCTCTAACTGAGCTTACAAAGAAGAATTTAAAGTTCAAGTGAGGAGAGAAAGAAGAGAGAAGTTTTTCCGAAGTAAAAGCTAAGTTGACCTCTACCCTAGTCTTAGCTCTACCAAACTTTGATAGAGTATTTGAGCATGAGTATGATGTGTCAAGTGTCAGCATCGAAGCTATGTTGATGTAAAAAGGCTGACCTATCGCTTATCATAATAAGAAGTTTAGAGGAGCGCAATTAAATTATTATGCTTATGAGAAAGAACTTTTTCCCTTAATCTAAGCTCTTTGTCTGTAGCAACATTAACTTTTACTAAAAGAATTTATTGTACACATGGACCATGAGTCCTTAAGACATTTGCAGAGCTAATCCAAGTTTTCCAAATGTTAAGCTTAATAGATTGTATTTTTAGAGGGATTTAATTTTATCATTAAGTACAAGCAGGATAAGAGTAATGTAGTTGTTGATGCTATGTCGATGAGACATATTCTACTCTCTAAGTTGCATACCAAATTGTTAGGGCTTGCAAATATAAGAGAGCAATATCAAAATGATCCTCATTTTAGCCTCATATATAGGTACCATAGAGAAGGAAGAGTAGTAGATAAGTATTATGTTGAGGATGGTTACCTGTTCAGAGGTGGTAAGTTGTGTGTGCCTACCTGTTAAATAAGGGAATAGTTGGTGAGAGAAGCCCACTGTGGAGGACTCTCAGGACATTTTAGAGAGTAGAGAATATATGAGCTGTTGAATGACAAGCTCTTCTAACCTAAAATGATACGTAACATACATCATGAGTTTAAGGGATGCGCCATCTATAAGAAAGCAAATAGCTGAACTGAGCTGAGCAAGGAAAAGTAATGTCTTTACCAGTTATAACCAAACTAAGGGCTGATTTGAGCATGGATTTTGCCCTTAGACTACCCTGAACTGGCCAAGGCAAAGATTCTATGATGGTTATCATAGATAAATTTAGCAAAATGGCACATTTCATGCCTTACATCAAAACTAACAATGCTTTGGCTATTACTTCTCTATTTTTGCAGGAAGTAGTTTGCTTGCATAGAGTGCCAAGGAGTGTGGTGTCCAATAGAGATCTAAAATTCCTAAGCCATTTTTAGATATCCCCCTGACATCAAATGGGAACCAAGCTACTATCAACAGCTTTTACCACTCCCAAATCGATAGCTAGATACAAGTGGTCAACCGTACCCTAGGATCATTGCTCCAAGCTACAGTAGGGAAGAACTTATCCGATTGGGATGTCTACTTGCCTATAGTTGAATTTGTTTACAATAGGATAGTACATGCCATCGCTGTGTAAGCTCCATTTCAAGTCGTCTATGGTTTCAACCCTAAACTACCCCTTGATTAGACCCCCATGCTGTCTATCAACCAAGAAGATCCTAAGGCAAGAACTAAAGCCCAATCCATCTAGCGGATCTATCAACTAATCACTCAACAGATTGATAAAGAAGCTAAAAAGTTAAAGGAGAAAGGTAAAGGAAGGAAGACTAAGCAGTTTCAGCTTGGAGACCAAGTGTAGTTACACTTGAGTAAGAAAAGATTATCTAATAAAAGGAAGAATAAGCTATCTACAAGAGTTGAAGGGCCATTTAGGAGGATACTTTAGAAGATCAATAACAATGCATACCAACTTAAGCTTCCAAAAGACTTTGGATGTTAAACATGTTTAATGTTGTCTACTTCAGCCCTTACTGATCTAAGGAGGACTTAGACGAAGACTAGCTAAGTTTGATCCTAAATCCTAATCAGCCTAGTGGGGATGATAAGAATCAGACCACTAAACCCTTAACCCAAGCCCAAGCCTGAGGTTTGGAAAATGTGGCCAAGTGAATTCTTTTCTTACGACCTACCATTGAGGAGTTCGAGCTACTGCAATTTACCAACCTGGTGCCTTAGCAAAGTTGAACCCTCTCATACTCGTTGACTATCTCTAGTTGCCGAATAGAGCTATACTCAAGTAACAGCTCGGTAGATCCAACCACCCGCCTAGCCAACTTAAATCCAATTCATATTGAATGTGTTCAAGGTGAATTCACTTCGAGAGAATTATCTACTTAGCTCAGCACAATTGACCTACCACCTTTGTTCGGTACCAAATCGATTGTACAAAAGTTGTCTTTTCTGCTAAAAAGCCATCCATCTACAAAGAGTCATGTGTCTGAGCAACCATGTGATGGAATCTCCCAGACAAGATACTCCTTTTATTGTATTTTCAATTGTACCATTTATTATTTCTTATATATTACTTCTTTTAGATACTATTCTTTTTAGTTTTTTATATTTTAGGCAGGATGCCCTAATGATTCAGGTATAAATACCCCATTATGACGTAGACGCATTGTCATCATCAACATATTGAATATACTTCTTTTTCGTAAACTTTGCTTACAGCTTGTTTGCACACTTTACTCTTATCCCAACCTTTAAGTAATGCTAGGTAGTAAGTGCCCTCCTTAGAGAGGCAAAACAGGCAGAGCAAAAGGTTATGAAGGCTAAGGCCAGCAAAGACTTGTAAACTTCTCTTGATTTTGATTTTGGAATAGTAGATCAAGTGGAATGACACTAGTAATAAAGACTAAGTCCCCAACAATAGAGTTGAAAGAGAGCGGTAGAAAAAAGGCTAAAGCTCTTTAAATCTTAACCTTGATTTTCTCTTCTTTATATTTTTACTTTAAGTTGTTTATTTGTGTTATTATCTTAGTGCATTAAATTATTAAAGTACCACTAATCACCAACTCAAGTTATTAAGAGGGGTGTTTTTAATTTAACTAGAAAAAGTTTTCGAATTTACTAAAGATATCAATTCAACCCTCCCTCCTGATATCTTACACAAGACCAATATTTAGTATTAAAGCCATGCTCAAATATCATCTAGAGTTTAAGATCATGGGTGAATAAAGTGATAGTTTAATAGTTCAACATGGTAAGGCTCCATTTTTTTATGGAACTAACTTTTCTTACTAAAAATTCAAGATAGAGACTTATGTGAAGGCATCTGACTATTAAGCCTAGCAAATCACTTCAACAGGAGATCTCAAAATACCCCCCCCCCCCTTTTCACTATAAATGAGGATATCACCAAAGTTGAACATAACTGAAAGGCTACGAATTTCCTATTGAGTACTTTTGTATGTTCAAAATTTTATGTAATTGCTTCTTATGCTATAGCTAAGGACATTTAGGACACTTTAGTGCAAACTTATGAAGACACTTAGACAATTAAGGACATGAGAGTTAACTCACTGGTCCAGCAATATAAAACTTTTCGAGTTCTTCATGTGCAAAAATTAAGGATTCCTTTAGTAGATTTACTACTATTACTAACGAGCTATCCTATCTTGGTAAAACTATTAGTGATGCTAATATGGTACATAAGATGCTAAAGATTCTTCCTATAGTTTGGAATGCCATGAAAATTGCTATAGAAGAAGCTTGTGACTTCAAAAGAGTAACATTAAGCCAATTGCATAGCAAATTGATGGCATATGAAATTGATTTTCTTAAATTAGAGAATGCTTCAGAGGATACAAACAAAAAGGCTATAGTATTCAAGGCTAAAGAAGCAGACATTGATTCTAAAGATGAAGATTCATTTGAAGAAGATGATGAAGATGTGACACTTCTAGCTAAGAAACTCAACAAATAGCTAAAAAAGAAAGGTAAGAAAACTTTCACTAAAAGATTTTGCTCTAATAAAAATTAGTAGTGATGCAGGTAAATCAATCAAGGAAAAGGAGGAGAAAAAAACCTAAAAAAGAAATAGTGTGTTGTGAATGTAAAATGCCAAGGCACATCAAGTATGAATGTTATGTGCTAATCAAGAAGATAGAGAAATATGAAAAGAAGCAAAAGCCTCTAATGGCTACATGGAGCGATTTGGAAGATTTAGAGACTGAGTTAAAGAGTTCAAAAGATTTTAAAGAAGCCAATTTATGTCTTACGGCACTATTTGAGGTAAATTCTAAAATTAATTCTAAGTTTGATATAAAAGTACTAGATGATATATGTGCTGAAATCAATAAAATGCTTGAGGCTCTTTCTAAAGCAAATGATACGATTTCTAAGCTTGAATTTGAGGTGAAGACATTAAAAGATGACAAAAAAGCTCTCAATTGAACAAATCGATTGTTGGTAGATGAAAATGATTTTAAAGGAATGCATGTCACTCAAGAAGCCTTAGTTAATGAAAATCTAATATTAAAAGAAGAAATTAAAAATTTGAAAAATCAAGTGGAAGTCTTATCAAAATCAATGAAAAACACATTCCAAAAGTTTGATGAAAGTGATAAGAAACTGCAAATGCTAATCTCTAGTTAAAGAATGGATAATTTGAAATCTAAACTCAGTTATGAATTTGGAGAATCTTCTAAAACAAAAAGGGAAATAGTGTCTATTAGACCAAAAAATGAAAGTAAGGAAATAGTCAAAGAAAAGGATAAAAGTAAAGCAATTGAACATGTTAGAAGACAATATTCTTGAAACAACAAAAAAAAAAAATCCTTTCAAATGGTACAACAGAAGGTTGCACAGAGAGTATGTCAAAAAATACGCAAATCAAGGACAAAGAAAAGAGGTAAGTGATAGGTATAATCAACAAAAACCTTATGCTTGTTTTTTCTATAATAGACTAGGATACATAGAGAAAAATTGTTCTTAAAAATATCTAAGCTCAACAATCATTAAGTTTTAGCTCAAAAATTGAGCTTGAATTTTCATGAACCCAAGCTTTGCTAGGTTCATAAACAGATTTGATTGTGTTGTGATGTGCACAAGAACATGAAGCTAAGCTAAAAGGGACTTAGTATCTCTATACTGGATGCTCGAGATATATGACAAGTGATACTTCGTTGTTCACAAATTTGAAAAGCAAAGAAGATAAATATGTGAAATTTGGAGACAATGGTAAAGGTAAAATAATTGCGGTAAGTACAATTGGTTTGGTACCACACATAATAGAAAATGTATCATTAGTTAAAGGTTTGGAATATAATCTAATAAGTGTAAGTCAGTTGTATGATAAGGGTTATAAAATAACTTTTGGCTATAACAAATGTATTAGCTTTGATAGAGATGGCATGAAGTTGTTTGAAGGCTTTAAAAAGAAGAATATTTACTTAATTAAGTCATCTGAAGTATCATCTAAAGTTGATTTATCTTTGTAAGTGATAGTACTATACTTTGGCACAAAAGGCTAGGCCATGTAAATTTTCCTCAACTTGAGAGACTATCTAAAAAGAATTTAATAGAGGGATTACCAAAATTGAATATTCATGAAAATACTCATTGTGTTGCTTGTCTAAAAAATAAGATGAGTTCCTCATCTCACAAAAGCAAGAAAATCATATCCACTCAGAGACCTTTAAAGTTGTTGCATTTAAATTTATTTGGTCTAACTTGAACTCTAAGTCTTAGAGGAAATAAGTATGTACTTATTATAGTAAATAACTTCTTGAGATTTAATTGGATCTTATTCTTAAGTCATAAAAGTGATGCTTTCAAAAATTTTAAATTATTTTGTAAAAGAGTTCAAAACGAGAAAGGCCTCTCATAATTAATCTTTAGATTGATGATGGAAAGTAATATGAAATACCGATTTTATCTCCTTTAGTGAAGAAAAAGGCATCACTCATAATTTTTCTGCACCTTACACTTTAGAACAAAATGGAGCGATTGAACATAAAAATAAGAATATCCAAGAAAGATGAGAATATTATTTAATGAAAGTGGAGTAGTTGATTATTTTTTGACAAAAGCAACATCAATAGCATATTACATTATAAATCTAGTACATATTAGGCCATTGACAAATAAAACTACTTATGAGATCTATTTAGGAAGAAAACTTACTGTTTCATATTTTCACATATTTGGTTACAAGTGTTTTGTGAAGAAAATAGGAAAAGTATTAGGAAAATTTGAAGAATGAATTGATGACCATCTTTCTGCAATGCTCTCTGAACTCAAAGGCATATTGAGTATACAATAAAGTAATAAAAGTAGTAGAAGAGTCAATAAATGTCAGGTTTGTTGAAAAAACAGGTAATGAAGAATCAGATAATGAACTTCCCATTACCACAAATAAGAAGAGTTCTACACAACATGATTCAGAAGGTAAGATAGAACCTCAATTAGAAGGTTTATTAGAAACTTCAAAAATGCCTAAAGCTTCTAAAATAGAATCGATTTCAAAAGGTTCTTTAGAGACTAACAACTGATTTGTTGAAACTCCATCAGATGGTAAGTCAAAGTTTTTGAACATTTTCATACACCACCTTTAATACTGATAAGGATCAAACGCAACAGATCTCGAAAAACCTAGAATGGGTCGAATGGGTTTAACAGACGAGAAGTAAGATAGTTGGTTTTGACGGTAAATGTGAATGGATATTACACACCAAGACACAAACATAATCAAGGGTTTGAGCTCGAAATAGGGTTCGCTACATCTCACGAATATTAAATGTTGCTCAGGATTCAAATGAAGGTTAGATATAACTCATTAATAGATTCAAATGAAAGGGTTCACCACAATCTTAAGGTTAAGATCGATAAGATCGCAGGAGAGATTAAAGAGCTTAATTTATACTCGATAATCCAATAAATGCTAACTCAAGAGTAGATTTACTCAAAAAGGGAAAAGATTCCAATTGCAATAATATACTTTTTTATCTAATTTCGTATATATTGTTGTATGCCTTCATATCTCTAATGTTTACAAATGTTGCTATTTATAGCAATTCTTAAACCCTAGTGGCAAAATTGTAAATAATGTATAAAGTCTTAAATCCTAAAAAATCGGGCCCATAAATAAAATAAAGGAAAACATGTATAAGAATACAAAACCGTACATTTTACAAGAGAAGTCGACATATAGTTACTCGGCATATTCTGAAAGGAGTAGTATCCAAATTGGATAAGGTTGGCAGTAGGATGTACGGGTTTGGGAAGGAGCCCCCAAAGTTTTGCAATGTTTGGCTGTGATACTAAAAAGGTCGGCCCATAATTGCCGAGTTCTATAATTAATCAGCACGAGTCTCTTGGTGCTGCACCGAGTGGTTCTTTGGTCTTGAGTAATTTGTCTTGTGGTATTTCGGCACCTCGGCTAATAACATACTTGATGCCAAATGTTTATCTTCCTCTCTCTTATCCTTTTGGCTTCAGTTCGATCTCAGCTTTAGGAAGGTCTACCTCAGCTTCGATATAGTCAGAGGCTAATTCCCATCAAACACTTACATTTAAAGCGGATCATCCACCTGAACTTATGATTGGTACTATTACATCTAGGATTATAACTAGATTAAGCTTATACAATTTTGAAAATCACTTTGCTTTAGTTTCTAAAGTTGAACCTAGCTCAATTGATGAGGCCTTAAATGATAATAATTAGATTATAGCTATTTAAGAATAACTTGGTCAGTTTCACAGAAATCAAGTGTGAACTTAATACCAAGACCTAAGGACAAATCTATTATAGGTACTAAGTGGGTTTTCAAGAATAAGTTAAATGAACAAGGAAACATAACTAGAAATAAAGCTCATTTAGTTACTAAAGATTTAGTTACTAAAGAATACTTTCAGGAAAAAGGAATAGACTATAATGATTGCTTGTCTGAAAAATTTTAAATTATATCAAATAGATATCAAAAGTGCTTTTTTGAATGGTTTCATAAAAGAAAAAGAAGAAGAAATATATGTTGAGCAACCCCCAAGGTTCGGAGATCTATTTAAATCTAATTATGTGTATAAACTTAAAAAGGCCCTATATGGTCTTAAACAAGCTCCTTGTGCATGGTACAAAAGATTAAGTGAATTCTTAATTAAGAATGGATTTCAAAGAGGAAAAGTTGATACTACATTATTCTTGAAACATTATTAGGAAGATATGTTGGTAGTACAAATTTATGTTAATAATATTGTTTTTAGTGTAACTAATGAAAGATATTGTCAACGATTTTCAAGAATGATGCAAGTTGAATTTAAGATGTCACTCATGAGAAAATTGAACTTCTTCTTAGGATTACAAATCAAACAAACATAGAGTATATTATTCATTCATCAAGAAAAGTACACTAAACAAATATTGAAGAAGTTTGGTTTTGATAACACAAAAGATTCTTCTATTCTTATGAGTATTTTAACAAAGCTTGATGCCATAGGTAATGGTAAAAAGGTAAACGAAAAATTATATCAAATTTTAATTGGATCTTTACTTTATTTAATAATCTCTCGTCTTAATATTCTATTCAATACTTGTGTTTATGCTCGATTTCAAAGTTCACCAACAAAAATACACCTGACTACAGTTAAAAAGATTTTTAATAAAAAGTACTACAAAATTAGGAATCTCGTATCCTAAAAGTCAAATTTTTTATCTTAGAGAATAATCAGATGCTGATTATGCAGGTTGCAAAGTAGATAAGAAAAGTATTTCAAGTACTTACAAATTCTTAGGAGACAAATTAGTTTCTAAAAAAAATTTTGTTGCCCTCTCAACTACAGAAGAAAAATATGTCTCTATTGGTAACTACTATACTAAGTTACTTTGGTTAAAACAACAATTGAATGATTATGGACATAAGTATAGAAATATACCTATATAGTGTAATAAAACTAGTACAATATCCAGTTTATCATTTAAGATAAAAACATATAGAAATTAGGCATTATTTTATTCGTAAGTATGTAGCAAATAATGATGTTAGTGTTGAATTTGTACCCAATGATTATCAATTTGCAACTATATTTACAAAACCATTGGATAGAATTAGATTTGAATTTATTTGTAACAAAACTGGAATCTGCAACCCTTTTTGTTAAATAAGGATCATTTAATTAAATTTCTCCATAACCTAGAAAAATCAGAACGTGTGTATTACACGTAAAAGGGTTAAGCAGTAGGTCCAAAAATATCTTACTTGTAGGATTAATAAGATAACCTATGCATGTTCCTCGTATCTATTAGTTTGTTTTCTTTTCTGAGCTTAAAGGAACTAACCCATTCAACTTCTTCTTATTCATTTTTTCACTCTTTAAATTCTCAAACTCTTCCTCTAAAAAATTTCGTGTCACCAATAAGATCAAACTGTATTGTTACTTAGGGTCTTAAAACCATGTCAAGCAATACACTGAATAACCCTATTGATTTACACCAAACAAGAGATACGTATTGAGATCAACCCTACAGAGCCTCAATCCACTCAACCAAACGAACCTCAACGAGAAATGTTTAAGAAAACCCAAACCCTATAACTCCCTAATGAAACTTCATACAAACCAATTCAAGAAGTCACCCAAACAAACCCTTCTAAACCATCCTCTGGACTCAATCGAGAAGTCTCTCTCAAGAATCTTCAAGATTCTCAAAAGTTGGCCACATCTTCTTTACCCAAAGAAGTAGCTGAAATAAAAGACTTAAGTTCTTTAAATGAGTTTGAAGAAAATCCTAAGTAGGGTTCTGAATCATCTAAATAACATCCTAAGCCTGAAGCCAACAAACCTATATAAAGGACAAAACCCATTCAACTAAACCCCGCGTAGAAGCCCTAGAGGGTTACCAAATAAAAGAAATCATCTTCCAGGCAGCAGGATAAACTCAAGAAAAGGTACTTAACGAAAGGTAAGAGTGTTTCAATCAAAGAAACTTTTTTCTTAGATTTCATGTTATTTGAGGAAAATTGTTTTTATTGCAGTGAATATTTGGACGATGTTGGTTTGAAAAGTTTGACTAATCTAAGAGGAGTGGTGCATGGAAAATTAGTTGATGAATTTTATAGAAGATTAGATAATAGAAATCAAGATGTATGGAGATCAATTGTATTGAATCAAAAATTGAAATATCTAAACAAGATATCATTAAGTGTTTCGGAATTAAAGAAACCAAAGAGGACAAGGATATGATGGAATTAACTAAGAAGAATGTGTTTACTGAGTTAAATGATGGAGTAGAATTTAATGTTGGTAGAGATGTATTTAGCACTGAATTTGAGCTACAATTTTTAATTTTACACGAATTTGTAAATACTTTTGTTCTTCTAGGAAAAGGTAGCTCAACTTCTGTAACTACCTAGGATGCTTTAATAATTTTGTCAATGCTGGGAAGAAGAAAGTAGATATAGTGAATATCTTAATGAGACTTTTTTGGCAGCATAGAAAAACTAAAGCATATGAAAATTACTGATGGTTCTCTTTAAAGTTAAGAAACTTAAGATTACAAAAGAAAGAACTTATCCTTTCTATCTTACTAGACTAGGACAAAGGATCTTTAAATAAATGGGTATTTATGTTTCTATCAAGTTGTAGCGTTCTTACAATGAAGGAGTATATGTTCACCCTTCGAATATTGGGAAGAAAGTAATAATCATTGAAGGAAAGGATACTTAGAAACAAAATGGAAGTCTTAAGAGGAAGAGAGTTGAAGAACTTGCTACCGAGGATTATGGAAAGAAAGGGAAAATTGTTAGGAGAACTAGTAGGATTAAGTTTAAAGAAGTGATTAGATCTCTTTCAAATAGTGATTCAAAAAGCATGGATTTAGATATTCCAACCTCCAAGCAAGATGAAAGTTCGGTTTTTGTAGAACAACTATCTGAAGGAATTAAGGAGGTTAATAGTTAAGTGGTTAAGGATCAAATTGCAAGTGCAGCCACTCCATTTTTTCCCTTCTGTAATTTTAGTTCATTCTAGAATAAAGAAAAATAATCCTAATTGAGAAATTTTTGAAAAAAGAGAGAGAGAAAAAGATACAAAAATAAAAAAAGAAAATAAAATAAAATTTAGAGTTTTTAAGACAAGTCTTAGGTTGTTGTGTCACATGAAACGGGTTAATTTTATTTTTAGGGGTCAAATAAGGTCAAAGTACACATATATCATTTAATGGTTCTGAGTTGTATCTGAGAAAGCTAATTTTTTTTCTTTGAAAATTTAATATTTCGACCACAGTTGATGTTAAATATTTTTGGTTGGTAAAAATGAAATTAATTTAAGCTTCAATGGACTTAAATTAGTTGATTTATGAAAAAAAAAATCAATTTTTTTAATTAATCATGCAAGCAACAAACCAAAGCTCGTAAAACCATTAAATTGGTTTCAATTTGACAAAATAAATTTTCATATATGTATACTCGACTTACCTTTAGAAGATTTTCATTTTAAATAATTGAAAGTAGGTCTATTTACGCTAAAATCGGCCTTTTTAATTTAAGGATGGTTCAGGCCGTTTAAATAAATAAATTTGGTTACAATTAATTAATAAAAAAAAATGCTAGCACGGCTAGCTAAGTCACGTGCAAGGAAAGTGTCACTCCCCGAAGCGGCAGAGTTGTAACAGCCCTGCTGTGTAAACCATCCTAAGATAGAAGTTGGCCTTGCAACCGCTATCTTAGACTTGATCTACACAAGAAGTCCATGACTAACCCGCTTTGAAATAAACAGTTTGTATTTTAAATAAATCATTTAGCTAAGAAAGTGAGGAAATATATATATACACTATAATTTAGTTATTACAATTATCGTTTACAATATTTCTCCGTAATATATTTCCTAGTTATTACATTATTCAGAAATGAAAAATAATTCTAAAATAAAAACTTAGACCTTAAAAATATGTGTTTAGTCTTCAAATGTTTTTTCTCACTCCCCAGGATCCAGTAGTTGTTAGCTTTAGAGTAGTTGTTTGCCGCTTCTTAGCCAGTACCTGCACGATGTCTATAGGGATGTGAGTAACCACAGCTCAGTAAGTTAGGATGGAAGACTTAAAACTATACCACAAACATAACAAGGTTATCAACCAACTTATTAAGTGCAATGCATGTTCGAGAAAATGCCATTGCATGATGTTGTCCGGCCTATCGTGAGATTAGAGAAATTACGCCCGCACTTATCCGAGTTGAGGAGTTGCCATTAATGCAACAGCTCACGACCAAACCCAGGCTTGTGCTATGGAGACATGGCTCCTCCCGCGCCTACCTTCGAACCATTGACTTCACCCTCGCCACAACCTCCTCTCCTGTCACTTAGTTCGACTAAGGATGAAGAAGGGACCATTTTGTAATCCTGCACTATCCCTTTCGAAGAGGTCAGTATTTGGCCGAAGAGTCCTAAGTTCCCCTAAAGGGTTGCCATATAGATCCGATTATGATTATAGGTCGTATATTTGATTAGGTCCAGTTTAGGGTGATCAAGCATTTTATACAAATTACACAATATAAGCCAGAACAACAAACAGAATCATAGCATCACATATAATCAAGCACATGCACACATCTAACTATCTAACAAGCATAACCAAGCATAATATCAAGCTTCCAAAATACATCAATGTATTAATCTCAACTTACCTCGACTCCTCGCTCACTTACTCAAGGTCCGACTTGCTCAAGCCATCGCCGATCATTCCTATATCAACAAGGCAAAACCAAGAGTGAGGGAGCCCCAAGTTCAAGCAACAACAATAGTAACATTAAAGGGGGTCAAAGGAAATTCTATTACTCTCACTAGTCTGGAAAGAGTGGGGCAACTACTAGAGGTAAGAAGCCTCCATTCTCATGCATCCTAGGTAGTAGTCCGCATAAGGTAGCTATATATCCACATAAGGCTATACTTAATGCTGTGGCACGAAAGGTAGAGAGTATATGCTAGGATGAAGAGTCAGGGAGTAATGATGAGGAGTAACCCCGAATGGGCATACTACACATGTTGTCGATTATAAGAAAGAGTTCCTTCGAACAATGGAAGCCCAAGACTAATAATGAATTGACGTATGTCCAAATGAACATCAATGGTAAGAGTACCAGTACCCAGGTAAACTCCAATGCTACACATAACTTCATTGATGTGCTGAAGGCAAAAAGATTAGGGCTAGTGCTTATTAAAGACACTAGCCAAATTAAAGTTGTCAACTCAAAATCTTATCTTGTTTGAGGAGTTGTGAGAGGGGTAAAGGATTGGAGTGGAAATCTTAACTGCAAATCTATCCCATTAGATGACTTCAGCATAGTCCTTGGGATAAATTTCTTAAGACAGGCCAGAGTTGCCCCCCATGCCCATAATAGATTGCTTGTTATTTATAGATGAGAAGCCATGCTACGTAATAGTTTAGAGGAACAAGGCAAGTGACTATGGCAAGGAAGGAAAGAGTATTGAAGCTGTGATACTATTAGCACTCTAACTGAAGAGAGGACTTAAACATTAGGAGCCGACTTTCTTAGCAATCTTTACCGAAAAGGATGAAACAAGAAAAACCAAGATATCAGAGGTAATAAAGAGTGTTATGAAGGAGAACAATTCTATGATGCATGACAAGCGAAGGAGTTACCTCTTAAACTGTCAGTAGACCGCAAGATTGAATTGATTCCTAGTGCTAAACTACCTATCATAGCTCCTTATAAAAGGTCACCTCTCGAACTTATTAAGTTGAAGAAACAATTGGATGAGTTGCTAGAGGCAAGCTTCATTCAACCCTTGAAAGTACCATATGAAGCTCTTATTCTATTTCAAAAGAAGTAAGATGGGAGATTGAGATTGTGTATTGACTACCAAGCTCTAAATAAGCTAATAGTGAAGAACCACTACATGATTCCTCTAATCGCAAATCTATTTGATCAACTAAGTAAGGCTAAGTACTTTACAAAGTTGGATATTTGCTCTTATAAACCCTTAGAAACTTTGGTATATGCTAAGCTAATCGTTAGGAAATACTTAGAGATATGTTTAAGATATGCTAAAATCGCTAAGAGGGATTTAAGAGATATGCTTAAGACTTGATAAGACATCTATAAATAGTGATAGAAACTGCCTATGTTCTTTAGAATTGACTATTTAAAGGTAGGAATACTTGGTCAAACAAAGTCAATACAAGAATGTTAATTAAATCAAAAGACTTAAGGAAAACTAAAAAACTAACTAACTAGATTTTTAAACCAACACATGAAACAAAATAAAAAACCCCTAACAAGACTCCAAATGGTGCTAACCACATGTGTACATCATCACATGTAAAATAAGGACTAAAGACTTAAGATGGAGGAAGCAAAGTTAAACAAGCAATTGACTATGATATAAGCCATGAACTAAACTTCCCATTACATCAACATGTGGAAAAATTTAGATGCTCTAAACTAATCTACAAGTGGTGCCAACATCATTATACATCAACACATGTGAAAAAGATTAAAAGACTAAAATAAGGAAGAAGAAGCCAAATTGAGCAAGTAACCAAATTCTAGAAACTATGAGGTCATAGATGATGAAATTCTTCCATTGCATCATGACTAAATCATCATTTCTAGAAGGAAGTAGACTCCTAAGTCGACAAGGAAGTTACAAAAAAAAAAAAAACACCCTAAATCTAGAAGTCAAGACGTTATGCATGATGTTTCCAACTAAAGAATGAAACACATGAATCAAATGGTGTGTACATAAGTAGTGACAAACATGTAGGACATAATATACCCATAATTCCAACATGCCAACTTGAACGAATGAAAGGGTAAGGTTACGAGACAACAAAGCTTATGCGATGAGCTAAATTAACCTTTTCCTATAAATAAACCCCACCATCATCTTTTAGGACCACATTTGTGCCTCAATTCCAACCAACACACATCTCTTTCTAAGACCCACCAACCATTCTCTGTAACCATTCTTCATACTCCTCTTTACTTTATAAACTCCAAGAATTTAAGAGTAAGCTTTAACAATCCCTTAAGTTTCTATGTCATGAAGGAAACTCTTTTCAACCACATTATTTGCTAAAAACAAACCTATGAAGAAGAGCTCTTTTCAACTTTTTTTCATCAAAACTCCTTTTAGCAAACAAGAAAAATTTTCTATAGTTTGGAAAGAAACTCTTATATTTTACCACAAGACAATATTTTCTACTAAAACTTAAGCTTAAGCTTTGTTTTGATAACTTTTTCAAACCAATAAATTCTTTTACAAGCAACTTCTTCTCCAAAGTCCTTTAGATAAAAAGCTATTTTCATTTTAAGACTAGTCCTTATTTTTCCAAAATGATCAAGGAAAAGGAAGGTTTCCTTCTCAAAATATCTTTAAGAAGTTTCCTCAACTTTAGATTTAAAAAGAAGCTTCGTGAACTTTTAAATTCTTTCTAATTATTTTTCATACTTAAAGAAGTTTCCTAAATATTCTACTCAAATGAAGTTCAAAAAAGTTCCTTAAACGAAAAGACTAAAATAATAAACACTAAAACAAGTGAACAAAATCATGCCTTAAAAAGTAACTTAACTATCATATCCAAATAAAATTCCCTTGACTCAAACTTTATCGACATATGGACATATCGATACTGTAACAATTTGGACCTTATATGAGGATCGGAAAACTATGGAACAAGAACTAAGGACATTCATGGACATATAAGGACTATTCGGACATGATATGGAAAAGGAAATTTTAAAACTTATGAAATGAAAAACTTATAAAAGAAAAGCTCAAAACAAAACTTAACTAGAAAGTTTAGAAATTCAATGTGTTTCTCAATTATCTTTATCTTTATAAGTACTTTCGATTTGGAACTCCCAAAAGACTATTATAACGAAGAGGAAGATTGTTAGGTAAGTATTTGCTATGATTATCACTTGTATGTTTTTGTAGAGTAGTTATACCTTTAATCTTATATACTTAACTTGATTTGTATGAGGTATTCAGGAAACGTATGTACTTGAATTATTTGTTCAGACATTTAAGAATTATCTCCATAAATAAAGTTGAAGATTATGATATGATGTGATGTGATTCATATGATTGTATAATGTTTTGAGTGATCACTAAAATAAATGGAGATTAAGCATATTGAAATCTAAACATCAAAGTGGTCATGCATAACATATTGCATAAACTCCTTTTATGTGCCACTACTGTCACGCATGAATGGAAAAGTTAAAACCTTCCTCATTTATTGCAAACTAAGGACTTTAAGGATGGTCGTACATTAGACAAGGCCATGTCCATTCTTATGTTTTTGTTTTGCATACATCTAGAGGTCGATAAGGGATCTGATCAATCCCTAGTCATTGGGTAGTTAAGGAAGGTATCATTTCTTATTTTCATTTAGGCCTTTCTAGGATCGATTAAGAGATCCTTCTCTTGTTATTTATTTACATGACCTTTATGAACATTTATTTTGATTCCATTGTCTAATCGAAAGATCCGTCTTCTTGGAGATTATGAGGATTCTAGGTTAAATATTTTATTGGTTCTCCTAGATAACCAATAGATTGGCTCTCCTAGATAACCAATAGATTGGCTCTCTCATAAGGTCAGGGAAAATGGGCCCATTTAGTTCTCCTAGGATCAATCAAGAGATGTCATCTCTTAATCAATATACTAACATGGGTTTAGTTGAGAATTGAGGTTCTACAACTATTTTATGGTAGGCAAGGATGTTATGCTAAGTGACTTTTACACTAAATTAGATGCCTAGACACTGATAGAACTATAAATCCTTAACCAAAGGTCAAGGAGGGGAAAAATAAACCTTAAACTGCAAGTCGGATACCCAAAGGCCGTCTATATTGCTACATATGTTTAATTATTGCATAGCATTTGCTTGTTTAACCAACTTGCTTGAAAGGTGGTATGAGTTGGTATCTTACTAAGCTGGCTATAACTTATACCCCAATAGCTTTGATTTAATGCAGAAACCTTACTGGGTCTATCTCATAAGATCTAGACCTTTGGTGAAGGTTAAAAGCTTAGGAGTAAGGTTGGGGAGAGCAAGCAAGGAAATTAAATTATGAATTTGGAAAAGAAATATGTTAAGTTAGTTGTAATATGGTTCATTTGAAAGACTTCTGAACTATTTTATTTAAGTTTGTAATTTTATATTTAAATAATAATATTTCAACTCTGTTTTATACGCTTAAGTCTTTGATACTCTGTAAAATTCTAATATTAATGCTTCATGTACTTATTAAAAGTAACTAGTAAAGTTTTTTAAGTATATGAATAGTAACTTTTAATCTGTATATAGTGGTCTATCATTACTAGGCCATCTTCAAGGTCATAACAACTCTAGGTATCATTAGGTTCATATTGCTGAGGTGACAAGCCCAAGATGACACGTATAACCCAGTATAGTGCTTATGAATTCTTTGTAATGCCCTTCAGTCTCACCAATGCTCCTGGAACATGTTGTACTTTAATGAATAATGTATTCTAGGAATATTTGGACAAATTTGTAGTCATCTACCAAGATGATGTTGTTGTATAAAGTAAGACATTGCAGGACCATGTAAAGCACTTATAGATGGTATTCCAATAGTTGCAAGAGAATCATTTGTATATGAAGCATGAGAAATGTGCCTTTGCCTAGAAGCGCATCAACTTCTTGACTCATGTACTTAAGGAAGGGCAAATCCGAATGGATATGGCTAAGGTGGAAGTAATCAGGTAATGGTCAATGCCTAAAAGTGTAACAGAGTTGCAGTCCTTTCTTAGACTCACTAATTACTACAGAAGATTTGTTGAGGGATATTCACACTGAGTTGCACCCTCACAGATTTGTTGAAGAAAGATCAAGTATGGTCATGGGATGAGGAATCTCAAATTACCTTTGAAGATTTGAAGTGTGTAGTGATAGAGGAGCCAATCTTTGCACTTCCTGACATCTCTAAGCCTTTCAAAGTCTACATGAATGCCTCAAACATTGCATTGGGTTGAGTGTTGATGCAAGAGGTGTATCCAGTGGCATATGAGAGTAGGAAGCTGAATCAAACAAAGCATAGGTACTTAAGCCAAGAGAAGGAGTTACTTACAATGATTCACTGTCTAAGGACCTAGAAACACTATTTAAGATCGAAGTTTCTAGTAAAGATAGATATTTCTATTGCTAGCCTCATATTGACTCAACCTAAGCTCTCGGCTAACCAAGCTAGATGGCCAGAGTTCCTTATGGAGTTTGATATGGAGATTAAGACCACAGCGGACGAACTAATCAGGTGATAGATGCTTTGACCAGGTAAGTTGATTTAGCTTCCTTAGCATAGATTACGCACCAGTTGGTAAGTTAAATCTCAACTTCAATTTAAGAGCAAATTAAGCAACATATAAGCCAAGACCTGTTGGCCAAGAATCTTAACTAGTTGGTTGAGGAAGGGAAGACTTATAGATTTTGGGTAAAGAGTGACCTCATCTACATGAAGGGGTATTGGTTATAGGTCCCGAAGGTAGGCAACTTAAGAAGGGCGCTCATGAGAAAGTGCCATGATACTCTATGCGCTAGATACCTTGATTGGCAAAGGACACTAAGCTTATTAAAGCAAGGCCATTATTAGTCGGATATAAAGGATGATGTGATGAGCTATATGAAGACTCGCTTAACCTACCAACAAGACAAAGTTGAGAGGCAAAAGATTGTAGGGTTGTTAGAGCTACTTCCAATGCCATCCCACCCATGAGAGAGCGTCTCCATGGACTTTATCACTTCCCTACCAAAAGTGGGGGATTACTCATCTATTTTTGTTATTGTTGACAAGTTATCTAAGTATGTCACCTTCATTTCCACCATGAAGAGTTCAATACAAAAGAGATGGCTCATCGTTTCTTCAAGCATGTTGTAAAGTTCTAGGAAGTAACCTAGAATATTGTGAGTGATAGGAAGCTAGGTTCATAGGGAAGTTTTTGATAGAGTTGTTCTACCTCTTAGGTTTCGAGTTGAGCATGACCTCCAACTATGATCCACAAAGTGATGGAAGATAGAGAGATTCAAAGATTTGCTAGAGGAATACCTTCAATACTTAGTGCCAACTAGAAGAATTAGGTCGACTTGCTAGATATCACCTAGTTCTGTTTCAACATCTAGTGGAGCTCTTCCTCTAATCCCTATTGAAATCATTACAGTTCAATAACCACTGCTACCTCACATAGTAGCCATACTTTATATCAAGAGATGCTTAAGACTTTATCAGTTCACTAGAGACTAGAAGCAAAGTTCAGAAGCAACGAAGGCATATCTTAAGAAGGCTTCCAAGAGGATGAAGAAATGGGTAGATCAAAACCACCGACCTAAAGAGTAAAATGTTAGAGATTAGGTCCTCAAAAATCTTCTTCCAAAACAGGTCAAATCATTGAGAAACAAGGACAGAAGGTTGATCCAATGATATATTAGTCCAGTTCTTATCATCTCGAAGATTGGAAGAGCAGCCTATAGGGTCAAGTCTCCTACATAGTTGAAGATCCATCTAGTTTTTCATGTAAGTATCCTAAGGCCATATTATCCAGACATGAAAGACCCATCTTGCAATGTATCCAGGTAGTTATATGTCAAGATCAAGTTCAACCTGAGTCAAATCGTAAAAAACATCCTTGTAGAGCGAAAGAGTCTAAGATCTCTCCATTAGAGAAGAACATATAGAGTATTTAGTTAAGTACAGAGAATGAAGAAAAGAAGATATTAGTTAGGAGAATGAAGAAGACTTCAATCCCATATCTAAGAGAAAGTTAGCCTTACCAACCAAAAGACCTCCGTTACCAGATCCAAGCTCCAATACATATTGCTAAGTACATTAATAGAATTAAGTGGAGTAGATATCAGGGTTAGATTTTTGTAATGCACTTATACTAGTAAGGACTCATTCTTTTATATATATTGTAACATAGTGTGGGACTTTTTTTTTTCTTTTTGCTTTTTTGTTGGAGCCTTACTATTATTAGTAACTTTCCACATTAGGTTTGGTGTCATTTCACCAATTTTAATGTCTCCTCTTACCAAGCCCAAAAATACCCATAAAACTCTTTAGGGTGATGTGAATACTCTTCTAGATTAAAGCTCATACTCTTCTAAATTCATACTCTTACTCACTACATTAGTTGATCATGACTAAAGACATTATATTATATACACATAACTCCTATAAACAAACATTGTAGCCTTGTGATACTGTCATAATTAATAAAAATATGATATTCATTTTACAATTCCTACCCTGTGTTTCTTATATTTACTATTAGTTTTCTATCTTGTTCGTGTTGCTTACAGGTTTAGGCCATGTTGGCCAACAATGCATGCAAATTAGGCTTACTTATTATTGTAAAGATAGGATAGTAAGTGTCACACGATCCATTTGTGCGCTAGAAAAAGCCTCGGATTGTGACACCAAATGCATAAATTACGAGTTTACAATTAAATGAGACTCTTCTAAGTTAACTCGTATATAAAATTATTTTCTTATAAAAATTTACATTTTTAATCAATTTTACATGTTAAACTTGATATAATCTTATGTCTTTAATTAAGCTTACAATTCTACATATATGAGTTTAATGTGCCAATAATAAAAAGATATAACAAAGCTTCTATTATCCCATTGACTATTAAGGCTTAGATCATCTTCCCTACAATATTCCAATTTTTTCCCTCTTTCTCTCTCTCGTAGTCATTTCTTCGATATTCATAGCTTTTCATCTAAGTTCAAACTACAATAACAAAGTTTATAAGAAAAACCATATATTTAAGATTAGACCATTAATAACTTAAAATAAGTTGAAACATTTAATTTTCATCAATTCGTTGCTTTTTTTTAAAACAAAATAATGGAAAAATTGGTCTTGATCCTACTTATCCTCATTCTGGAAATGTTAAATTATAGATCAAGAATTTTTTTTGTTAAAAAAAAAAAACTGAATTTCTTAATATTTTTTTTATTTCCATCATATATTTCAAGTTTTTTTAATAATTATTATAAGTAAATTAGTAGTTTTTTAAGCTATTTTATATAGGTTGTAGAAACTTATATTTCTACTTTTTAATTTTATGTTCCGATTCTATTATCCTTCTAGCATTCCAAGTAGAATTGTGAATTTAACAACTTTTGCTGCATACAAGGTTTCAATACCCTAATCATCATCTTGGGTATTGGAAACCTATATAGTTGTTAAAATTGCAAGTTAAAAGTATAATTCTACGAGGTTATAATTGTTTAATGTTTTTCTTAATTAAAATGGATGTAAAATTGTTTGCATACCAACTTTCACTAAAGTTATCAACTTTCATGTATGGTTCTACAAACTTATGATTTTATCATTATTATATTATTCTAATGATTTTATGCATTCAAATAAATAGTAGAATTACGATTTTGTCAACCACAAACCTACCGTCTATTGTTGTTAGCCATCAAATTGGATTGGTAACTTGCTATAATACCACTTAACATCATATAATTCTTATTACTTGTAATAGAATGTCCAGTAAAGAATACAAGAAAGATGAAAAGACTATATATATAATGTGACAACTAAAAGAATTCTTGAAAAAAAGTGAACCCTAAATAATAAAAAGATTCATTATAGGCCTTGAAGTGTGCTTTTTAAGCTTAAAACGACCTTAACCAAGTTTGCTTGGGTTTCTTCGTCATAATGCTTGACAATTTCTTTTCAAAAACATATTATAATAAAGAAAATTCCTCTTGAATAAAAAGTTACACTCATTTCATACGTAATCGAGAAACAGGCTTATTCACATCAATATTTTAAGGCTTTTAAAAAGTGTACCGGTAATAAGGCCTATTAAAAACAAAAGTGTATATATTTCAAATAAAGTATCTCCCATTATAAGAAAATGATATGCGAAGCTGAAGATAGAAAATTTTCACTTTTTCATTCTATTGCTATTACATTAAATATTTATTAAATCTTAAAAAGTGTAGAAAGTTTCTTTATTGGGCTTCTTACAAAGGCTTTGAGAACATAAGTAAATTCATTTGAATGTATGTTTGCTAATGGAGGCTAGTGGGTGACACTGTTGTCCAGTATATCACATAATACATACCTCAATCGAGTAGATTTCATTAGCAAAAATAAATAAATAAATAAGATAGGTTTTGGGTAGATATTTAAGATTTTAGGCTAAATTTTAAGTATAATTTTTTGAAATTTACTCTAATAAGGCAAGATACAGTTATCATGTTTCAATATCCTATACCCATTGTGGAACTTTCACCATAAGATATATGAGATGCAAGTTCTAGCTTATTCTGTTCTCACCATATAAAAATTGAAAAAATTATACTAAAAATGTCAACGTTTGGAAATAAATTCAAATAGAGTATCAATATTTCAAAATATTCAAATAATATATCAATATTTCAATAATAGAGATAGCTATTATGTAACCATTAACTCTAGCTAAGTTGCAGTTATCTGTTAAGTAGTGTCCACGTGACGCTTATGTATATAATTAAATAACAAATAAATAGAAAATGTAAAAATAAAATAAAATTAATACAAATTTAAGAAAAATTACAAAAAAAAGAGAAAAATTAAATATAAAAAATAGTGTAATTATGTACTATAATTAGATATTTAGTTAAATATAACATGAATATAATATGTATATGTTAAACTATAAATTAAAAATAAAAAAGGGGTCACTCTAATCACCTCAAGGGTAGAGGGTAACCAACAACCACCAAAGATGATACCTTATTATGAATTTTCTTAAAGGTTAATTTTTATTTAAATTTATTTTTAAATATTGATCACCTCTAGTAGAATTTTTCCTATAAAAATTATTAAATAGTAGTAATGAATAAAAAATATTATTTTATGTTTACCTTTCATGTTCTACCAAAGAGAAAAAATAAATAAATAAATAAATAAACATACAAACTATAACTCATGTCATCCATAAGAAACCTTAGGAATTTTATTACTTCGTTTCTTTCACATCTTTCTTATTTACATTTACTGTTATATTTTCATCAAATACTATATTTGCAAAATTGATTATAATTGATTTGGTTTTTTTTTTTTTTTTTTTTTTTTGTTTTAGCAAGTGGTTGAACTTTTAGTTGTAAAGTGTAAACAGGCGAAGAGCGTGTATCTTCTTTTTTGAGCGTGTCATTCTGCCACTTTTTTCGGTAAGTATATATGAACCGGGGCAAGATTTTGTAATGTGACTTTTCTCAATCATAAAAGTGCTCCTTCGTGCAAATTAAATGAACATGATAATGTAAAAATATTGACCGATCCAAGTTATAAAAAATTTACCTCAAATTTTTAGTATTATGAAAATGTATGAATTATAAGTTTCCCAAAATACCTTAATACTCTATAAATTCTTCATGGCATAAGTTTTACAGTTGTTTTAAAGTATTATAAGATAGATTTTGATTTTAAAATTTAAAAATCTATACTTATTAAATATTATCAGAATCTTATACATGGTTACAAATTTAAAATTACTAAATTATTTTCTTTTCATTCAATTTCCCCTTGAAAATGTTCCACCTTGTTTGATAATCTACAAGCCATCATTCCGGTGATTTGATTCTACACACTTAAATTAGCCCCATATCGGAAAACGTATGTGGATTTTATCAAGAAGTTTTTCATGGAACCCGGACGCAATTTGTTTTCTTATTTTACGATGGAAAGCCTCAAAAACCTATTCGATTCATCGAAATGACATCCTATGATGCCAAGGGAGGCGGCCTGAGGGATAATATCATGAGAAATGGCTAAACTTATAAAGCCAAGAAAAATCCTCCCTACAGCATCTTCCGCTTTTGGACATTCCATTAATGGAAACTTTTCGAACGATGTAAAGAACTTTTTCTCCTAGAGCTTATGAAACTTTCTTTCTTTCGCTCCCTTTTTTTTTTTTTTAAAAAAAAAAAGTGGAATTGAGATCATTTTAACCATATTCATCGCCACATGTTTTGGGGCACTCATGACGAGAAACACCATCTAGAAGAAGTTACGCTCTCTTGGAAAAATCCACGTGACAGTCCGTAGGACCCAATAAGTCCAAACGAATACTAGACAGGGGACCAGAGCCACACGATGATTTTACATTAACAGCCAAAAGGCATCTTCTGTGATAACATCAATTTATAGTCAAACTACAATAAATCTCTAAAATAATGAATTTATAACCCCCCATGAATCCCACCTCAAGAATTTAACAGATTATAGATTCAACCTATCCTACACTAAAGAATTGCAAGAATTTTCCTGTATCAGGAACAACAATCCCCCAAAATTTCCCAAAGCAGCCACTATGCCTTCATCTAAACCCATCGCCTGTCCTACTATTTGTATAAATACCGACATAGATCAAGCCAATAAAATTTGGCAGTGAAGCATACAAATTTCGTTATGTCTCATCGCATTAACAACCTCAGACCTGCTTGCAGATCCTCCAGTGTGATTGTCTGCAGCTCATCCGTGTCTATACAATCAAAATCTAGCCGAAGATCCAGATTTTCTCTAGCATTAACAAGCATGGTATCTACTAAACCTCCATTCATTTCCCGGCGTTGCTTTTCCGTAGTTTCTTTCTGTATCAACGTAGCAGTAGCAGCTCCACTGCACGTATCATGTAACTTAAATCCATAGAGTAAGCTATCCTCTGCTTGATTATTCATTTTGATATGGAGTATCTGAGCAAGGTCTTCTGAAGTAAAGTCATCGAAATGGAAAAATTTGGTCACTCTCCTGCAAAAGCCTTCATTGGAAGCAATCACACGTTTCATTGGCTCACTATAGCCTGCAAATATGACAACAATATTCCCAGTGTCCATCACAGACATAATCTCCTCCAAGGCTTCCAATCCATAGTCCTTATCGTCTGATTTCTGCATAGGAATTAATCTATATGCCTCATCCACAAAAAGAATTCCACCTTCTGCGTCTTTAATCTGCATGTAATAAATTTGGACTTAGTCCAGCAGATAAATAGGGTATCTCAGCATCTACCGGTGTTGTGAATTTGGTGAGATCAGTTGCATACCTTCCTTCGCGTCTTTGGTCCTGTATGCCCCACAAATTCCCCAACCAAATCTGTCCTTTGTACTTCGGTGACCCTATCAGTAGGTAAAACTCCCACCATATGAAGTAACTTCCCAAGAATTCGTGCTACCATGGTCTTACCTATATACAACATTCATTTCAGTTTTGAATATATGGCAACTTTGAGACGCAACAATCAAGTAGATGCTTCAACCTTCAATACAATACAACAGTGTTATAACACTTTTAAATTACCTGTTCCAGGATTACCAAGGAAGGCCATGTGAGGAGGTTTTCTGGGACCAACTTTCACGCCCAGAGCCCTTCGCCTCTCATCCAAAAGCATACCCTTTGCCCATTTCCGCAGTTGTGTCTTGAGTTCATACAGGCCAACAATCGTTGATAACTCCCTTTCAAGTTCATCCATCTTTGCTTTCGTTTCACTGCAAGCTTGAAGGGCTTTTCTCCTTCTCTGCTCTTCAAGATGATGGTTCAATAGTTCCCGCAACTTTGCATTCCCAGGTCCTTGTGAAACATGGTTTATAGGAGTCAGGTGTTCCTGTGCCCAAGAAAATATTACCTCTGGCACTAAAGAATTTGATATAAATATTAAACTGCAGAAGGGAAAATGGTTAAATTTTATATTACATTGTCCTCGGCAGAGCACTCAGCATTACACTCAAGCAAAGTCTGAACAGTTGAAATGTCCTCTGCATGCAGCGAGTACCATACAGCCAAGTGTAATGGTGTCATTCCATTCTGAAATAAGACAAAAAGAATCAAAGATGTTATTTCAATTAGGCCTAGCTGGGCAGAGTCAATGGCATATTTGAAAAATGAGAAGTAGGGAGGACTGCATACATTTGCCCGGGCTTCAATAAATGCACCATGATCAAGAAGCAACCGCGCAGCATCTGTACAACCATTCTTGGCAGCCATATGCAATGGAGTTTCCCCATACTGTAAGTTCAAAATGCAAAAACGGTTATAAAAATTACCAGGTCTTTCCAGACTAAACAATAATCTCTGGATTGTATCACATGTGATCATTAGTAAAAAATGGGACTGAAATATGAACTAACCATATTCTTCGCTTCCAACTCAACCTTCTCTTCCCCTTGCCACTCGAGCAGGAATTTCACTACATTACTCCTATTGTAACCTGCAGCAACATGTAGTGGGGTTTGCGCCATCTGCAACACAAGTAAGGGATGCATTAAGCAAAAACCAACTGTTTGACTAAGCATACACTAAAAAACATTTTGAGGAGGTTGATATGATTGCCTAGTCATGGAAGTCAGATGGCATATGTGCATAGTTGGCAAAGAATTTTATGATGCCATTGTAGAAGAAACGAAAAATAACTACCAACACATGACCCCAATACCATCATGCAATTTCTCCTCCATCAGCTAAGTGTAATTTAGCAGAAAAGAGAAATAATAAACTTCATAATAGGATCTCCCCGGCCTCACAACTTATCTATGCAAAATAAAAAAAAAAAAAAAATTCCTACTCATAATCCAACTCAAAATGAGATGATAGCGAGTCCAGAGAACTCAGTCACCCATCACCATTTTGAAATAATGGTACATTTCGTATATATCCAGTTTTTTTCTCAACATGCTGACACCAGATCCTCTTTCATACTATAAATCTCATCAACAACTAGTATGCTCTGGAAGCTGCCCTAGATCAACAAACGCGGTGAGATACAACATTAGACGGGGGAGAAAAAGAAGATCTAGAGAAGCTAAATACTAGCTATTCCAATTTCTAACTTTAGTCAGGATTCCTCTTGCCCTTGATCCTAATCGATCTTCCAGGAGATCCAATCCAAACCATCCTTACACAACTTCAATAGCTTTCAAAATCTATAACATGGAAACTTCTCATTCCATTTCCTGAAGGTGCTACCAAAATCATACCGTTGATGGAATAATAGTGATACTGTGCTGTATCGATGCAAATATGGAGAAGGCACTTGAATTCCATCTATCCATGAGGGAATGACAAATATAGCACAAATGCACTGACCATCCAAAAATAAGGAAGAAAAAAATCTTTAAAACGCTCATGTCCAATCATGCAACAAATCTCCACGCACCAAGAAGTAAAAAGGGAACAAAATTATTGGAAGCCAGATTGAGCAAACTTCTCAAAAGTCACTAAAGATCAAATCTTTAACCCCCAACATTCCTTTTTTTTTTAAAAGAAAATTACCTGAATACCCCTAAATTTGAGTATACACCGACCAATTCAAAAAAGAAAACAGGATCATCATAACCTACCAACCAAACATCATAAAATGATTAAAGAGCAAATCTTTACCCCCAACATTCATCATAAACCCACGTTGCAACTAAATATGTGAACATACTAATAAAAAAAGAATGAAATAATCAAAACCCAGCTGAGCAAACTACACGAAAATCACCAAAGATCGGATTTTAAACCACAGAATTCAATTAAAAAAAAAAAAAGAAACCAATCTTTACATAGAATCTTATGAAAATGAAAGACAGAGATCTTACAACAGCGTTTCTTTCATTGACAAGAGATTGGTTTTCTCTAAGCAGTCTCTGGATGCCAGAAAGGTCACCATACTGAGCAAAACCATGGATGGTGGTAGATCTTAACCGTTGATCGTTAGATTTCTTCATATCTCTCTCCTGACTCGTGGAGAGAGAGAACCGAACAGATAAAGAAGTTTGAAAATTGGACTGAAAATAGAAATGAAAAAAGAAAATGCGAGATCTGAATGTAAGAGAGACTGGGAAAATGGTGGCAGAGTGTCGACTTCAATTTTCCCTTGTGTGTGTTGTGTGGGACTTTTAAGGTCCTGGTGGCCGGTGGGAACGAGAATATGAGAATTTCTTACTGAGGAGCCTTTGGTGGGTCTGCCTCCGATTCCCACATTCGCAAGGCATGGTCGAGCTTGACTCGAACGTCTCTTTTATATTATAGATTTATTATTTTTCTTATCATAATTTTATAGTATAGTACTGTACAAATTCTTTAATATATTCTTTAGCTTATGTATCTCTAAAATTATCGGTCAAAGGACTTTTGTGGTATTAGATATATTTAGTGGTATAAAAATCAATTTTATAGTATAAAATCAATATATTTTTAAAATTTAAAAAATAATTCTATACTAAATCAATAAATTATAGTATTAAATTTTATTATAATTCATAATATGAAAAATCATTTTTCTTGTTTTTTTAAATTTCTTCAACTATAAAAATTTATATTCAATACTATATACACTAAACATAAAATAAGAAAACTATACTATCTTATTCTCCTTATAATGTAATATTCAATTCTCCTTATATTATTAGTCTTTCCAAGCAAACACTTTGAATTTAGGGCTAAGTTTGAAAATTCTTGATTATATGCTGTTAGGGAGAATTTGAACATCTTAAAATAAAATATTCTTTTTTTAATGAGTATTTGTAAGTATTTATTGATAGACAAGATGCCCTAGTAAAATATTAAATAATAAAAAAAGGATGGATTATATTCATCCTTAGATAAGTTTTTATTGATTTATTTGTATAATAGCAATGTAGCATCTTACTTAGTTTAATATTGTAGATAAAACTTTAAAACTTTTATTCTGACTTTATATGGTTATCATCGTAATTTTATATATCCAAAAATCAACGGAAAAATATGCTTGACTCTCCATGTGGAAATAATCCTTCTCTTTTGTGTTAACAATATGATTAATATAAATTTAATATCTATTTGCAATATTAAAGTGTACGATCACCTTTTTGCATGCATCAATCTAAATGTAATTATGACGAAAAACTATTTTATTATGAAACCTGTAAATTTAAACGTAAATTTTAAAATTGACTAACGACTAAAAATAAAAAGTTTATAAAATGATAAAATACTCTATTTAGCAAAGTAATTAGTGTACTAGTCCAACCATTAACACTTTGGTTTTTCTATAAATTGATTACAAGGTAAGTCTCGGATGATTGTGCTTTTCCATAATTGGTGCGTTTTTTTTTTTAATTTAATTTTATTTAATCCGTGTCTGCGCTTCGACAGTGGTCGTGACTCGTGTCTCACTTGGGAAGTTTAGCTGGTGACAACTGCATAGTGGAAAGTTCTATGCTTCCTTCTTACAACTAATGAATAATAAGAATGATTGTCATCATTATTATAATTATTTATATGAGCAGCCCCACATGCGTCCCATGTAATTTCTCATTCAATTATGATATTCAATACAAGTACTTAATATAAAAAGGTTATCAAGCATGTTGAGCCAATTATTAATTAGTAGGATAAGAATATATTAATCTTAAACCCGTGTCTTGTCCCACGACTCATGCTTAATGTTTTAGAGTTGGGTCCCTGATTCTACTAGTTTACTTTTATAGAGTCAAGCGCTAAAATGGATCCAACATTTTGGCCTTTCAAGCGCAATAGCTACTTGAATTTCACTTCTTGAGCCAGCGGTAAGGCTTAGCAAGTTCTTGCACATAGAATAACATGGAGAAATTCAGTCTAATGGGTTTGGATCATGAATGTTAGACTAAGCCATCCACTCTTTAAAAGGTTTATGCATAAAGCCTTCCTATGAGCTTAGAGATCTCATCTTGGTTGTTAGTCATCAAAATAATTTGATAAATATCATTGATAATTAAACTTTATAAGTACTAAAAAAACTCCTCGTCACTAAGTATGATTAAAAAATAAAAGAAATAACATCTTTTTGTAAAACTATTATTTTAAAATATTAAATCTCAAAAATAATATCAACATGCTTTTCATTAAAAAATAAGGTTAATACTCTGTAACTTCTCTATCTATCTCTTATGTGATTGAGCCTCTTCAAGTTATATATTCCTTCCCTGAGCTCCCCTCTGGAAGACATCTTCACATATCAATTTCACATCACTTTTCTAAAGTTATAGGAAGTACAAAAGTTATGTTGCGTGTACATGGCTATTGCAACTCGATCTACTATTCTATATTTTGTCAACTCAATTAGGGATAGGGCAAGTTAATAAATAAGAAATGATACCTATGAGGAAAGGGAGCAAATAACCAATCTAGCTGACAACACTACCTAATAATTAGGATTCTACCTTAAGACTACTAAAAGTACATTTGGTTTATCTTTTTTGTCTTTTTAACATTTCTATATTAAGTAAGAATAAGATACTAAAAGGGAAAATTTTAATTACATATTTATCCTTGTTTTAAAAATTAAGTAGCCAACAAATCTTTATAAATTTAAATTTATCTATCATTTATTTTATTAATTTTACATAAATGACAATTCAAATATCATTTCTTAATATATAAAATATATATTTTTTATTTTTTTAGAAAGTACTTAAATTTTTACTTTTCAATTCTCATATTTTAATTACCATATTCATCACATGAAACAAGTTCATATAAGATATAGTTAAAATAGTTTTAAATATCAAATTTTAAATGAATACAAATCAAATGTAGAACAAGTATCAACAATATACAAATAAATAAATAAATCCAAATAATACCTAAACAAACAATCTCGGAAGCCACCGAAAGCAATACGTTACATGAACGTATTTCTAAAACTACACGGATGATGTGAATATTACAGGAAAAACCCCCAAACCGTTCAATTTTCAAACTCATAGCATTCCGAGTTCCAACCTTTCCTTTGGGCCTTAGCAGCCCTAACCAAGCCTAATTAGGTTCCCTTTTCTTCCTTTGAAATTACAGTTTTATATCATGAAACTTTTCGATTAAAATTTCTACAAAACTATCTTTTTTCCCTTTTTTTTTTTCTTTTTCCCTTATAATGCACTTCATTTCTCTCCAAGTCAAGGAGAGTGGAAGTGTTGACTGCGGAATTATAAAACTACCATAAATATCGTGCATGAAATAATATAGGGAGATTATATTCGATGAATGATGGAGTTCTTTCTCCTTCGTTTGTAATACCAAACAAAAGAAAAGATAAACTCAATTCACTTTCATCCCCTATATCCAATAGATAGAGATTTTTTCTTTCATTTTTTTTTTTTTTTGGTATTATTTCCTGGTAAGTAAGGTTATACTATTTAAATTGGCATTATGTAGATATTTGATGTATCTTTGATATCATTAGTTTTATAGCGTGGTTATTTATTATATTATTTTATTTAAAATCAGGATACCAGGTATTTCATTAGCTAATTGTTGAAAATATACTAGTACATATTACACTCATTATGCATATATAAATTTAACATAAATATACAAAATAATAATAGTTTTATATATAATTATTATTTCAGAAAGATTTTGTATAAATACGAGGAATATTACAATGGTGATTAAAGGGGTCTTATAACCAAAAACTAAGATATTATTGAATCACTTAAAAATTAATAAATAAAAAAGTTGATGTAATAAACTTTGATGAAAGAGTTATTAAGATTTATAAATATTAGGACCATAATTAGAAGCTATTATAGAAGATTTTTAGTGTAAATAGCATTTTTTGTTAAGAATTTATAGATTGAATATCATTTTTTATGTATAGAGTTTTTACAGTAATAATTCCAATAAATCGACTATTTATGAATAATTATTTAGTATGTAGGGATTGTTTGGTAAAAACCAAACAAAAGGAAATATTAAAATATTAAAGACACTAAGTGAAGTTTTTTTTACTTTAATAATATAGGTGATAAATTTATAAAATTATTTGTAATATGTTTTTTCTTGATCCTTCACTTAGAGAATGCTAACAATACATGAAGAACACTAATAAATGAACATACCAAAAGCAACTACTCTGGAGTGAACGATTGGATAGGAAAATAGCCAAATACTCTACGCCAAAGCTTATTCAACAAAAGTTCTCCTTGAAAACTCAACGCAATAATATTTTAGAAAAAGAAGGATGGTTATGGAAAATCAAGTCGAGAACACGATGGATTAGAGATGGGGATAGAAACACAGCCTATTATCATGCAAAAGTACGCATGAGAGGGGGCAAAAAATCAAATATTAGGATCACAAACAGATGAAGGAAAGTGGACATATGAGGAAAGTGAATTGCAGGGCCACATTAGTAATTATTTCCATAATCTTTTTTACCTCAAGTCATGATCAAAGTCCAATAACAAATCCCATTTCACAGAATTTCAGACATGGACTAGAGATAGATCAGCAAGCAAATTTGGATAGAACTCTAAGCATTAAAGAAATAAAGGAGGCTTTGTTTTCTATATGATCATGGAAAGCACCTGGAAGGGATGGATATCATGCCTATGTGTTTAAAAGTTGTTGGGATTTTATGTGTGCAGATATTGTCAGATTAACACGGCAGATGTTTAATTTGGAAGTGGTTCCACAGGAGATCAATGTAACTCAACTGTGTTTGATTCCAAAGAAGTTGGGACCAAATTCAATACGAATGTACGGACCAATAGGGTTATGCACTACTTTATATAAAATATTAAGTAAAGTACTAGTACATACACTTCGAACACCATATCTAGACCAATTGGTTCATCCAGTTCAAGGGAGTTTTATACCTGGCCGGAAAGCTAGTGATCAGATTATACTAGTGAAGGAGCTATTGTATAGCTTTCAGAAGAAAAATAGCCATAAGAATTGGATGATGCTTAACTTGTATCTAGAAAAGGCATATGACACAACTGAGTGGAGTTTTATCCATTGGGCATTGTATAGTTTAAACTTCCCTCATCGATGGATAACACTCGTTGGAAGATGTAAAGCGAGTACTGCTATAGAAATCCTTATTAATGGGAGGATTACAAAACAGTTTTCTCCTAGCGGAGGGATTAGATTAGACAGGGGGGACCCTTTATCCCCTTACTTTTTCATATTATCTTTAGAATTCTTGAGCCTGATGATTAATGAGAAAGTGGAACAAAAACAATGGGAAAGCTTTACTATTAGAGGCTCAAAACTTCAGATATCCCACATTATGTTGGTGGATGATATAATACCGATTGGTCGAGCAACACCAGAGAATGCAAGGGTCATTAACTCAGTATTAAGTGAGTTTTCTCAGGTAATAGGACTAAAAATAAATGCGCAGAAGTCACCAATTTTGTTCTCTCGAAGTACCGCGACACATATTAAGGAGGAAGTACAGAATATCTTTAAATTCAAATGTGTGCAGCAATTTGGTAGATACCTTGGGTATCTAGTAAAAGATGGTACAAAACCCAAAATGCAGGATCAACAATTCTTGATTGATAATATTCAAAAGAAAATGAGTGGATGGAAGAGTCGACACTCGTCGATGGCAGGGAGAATGTTGTTGGCGAAGTCCGTCCTTCAATCAATTCCGAGCTATCATAAGCAAGTAAGTTTGTTACCACGAAGGATTATAGATAAGATTGATACGATTACTATTTTATATGGAATGGAGTGCAGCAAAGTCACAAAATTCATTGGATTAGTTGGGCGGTAATGACAAAGGACAAACAACAGGGTGGCCTGGGCCTATTAAATCTGCAGGCTACGGTATTGGGAATTCTCTTCGAAAAAGGTTCTCTGGAGTCAATTGATAAAGGCAAAACATCGAAAAATAAGAAAAGAAGATTGGCAAGGAGGACTAACAGGATCACATAAAGCTAAAGAACTCCTCAAGAGTGCAAAATTAGTAAAAGAGAATCATTTTCAACTTCTCCAAGAGGGGCACACAACGAGTTTCTGGTGGGACAATTGGGGCAAGGTAAGGAGTATCAGAACAATAGTTAGAGGGCCAATATGGAAGGAAACATGGAATTTGACAGTAAGAGAGGTTTGGTGTATAGTTTTAGAATGGAAGGATGATTTAATTGGTTTTGAGATCACCAAAATATTAAATACATGCATTGGTCCGATAGCATTGCTAAATAAAGGTGTAGACCAGATTGGACGATCACATAAGATCAGCCTAAAGCCAGTAATTAGTGAGATACAAAACCATGTATTGCATCAAGAAGACAAAGCAACAAATACATTGAGGTGGCTATGGAAAGCAGCTTTTCCTCCAACGCTGCAACTATTTATCTGGAGAATGCTAAATAATAATTTTCCTACTGTTCAAAATCTGCAACTAAGGAATATTATGATAGAGGAGAAATGTTCTCTCTGCGGGGAAGAAAAGGAAGATGTTCGACGCATTTTTCAACATTGCCCGAGAGCAAAGAATTTGATAAAAATATGGGAAACATATCCTTTTACTCATACTTTAGTAAATCAAGATTTTTTTTCAAGTGGATAAAAACAAATTGTCACATAAAGGAGGAGGGAAGTTAACTCTATACAACCACCTTTAGGTTTTGGGTTTGCCTTGGTTCTATGGCAAATTTTAAAGATCCTCCTCCTGGTTTACTGCACCCAATTTTGCAGGAGGATAGGCAGGGTTTAATGGAATGGCGAAGTCCGTTAGATTACAAGGTGCAGGTACTGATGGTTTGTATCAGGATCATGTTTTTACCTCTGCTGTATATACATCAGCTGGAGGTTAAGTGTTTATGCATAAGACATTATGTTTATATATGAATATAATAGTTCTTAACCGAAAAAAAAAAAAGAAAAACAAAAGAAACAACTCTCTCTCATAGCAATCACATCCATGTTAAATCCCCTTTTAATGTCTTCATCAATCCCATTCTTATTCTTCATATTTATTGTATCTTGCCCAAATTTAATCATAATAACATATACAATTTTACGCCTGATATTAAATTATTCATTATTCTATATACAGTCACTTTCATGTTTTTCATGATAATTTTCTTTCATGATACTATAAAAATAAATCTATTTTTCATACCAACTAAAGCACTTGTGGATGACTCTAACATCCATCCCTATTGACAATCTTTGAATATTATTACATGACAATTGTACAATCCTATACATATAGTTTTTAAGGATCGATTTAATCTTTTATTTAATTATTAATATAATATTTATTAAATTTAAAACTATTGAAAATATAATTAGATACGTGATCCGGATCTAATAGATATTATATCAATAGTAAGATTGAAAACGATCCCCACAAAACCATAAAAAAAATCCATTAATATATTTTTTCTTCTCCGAGAACATTTCTACCGGACTCAAAACAACTGCACTAAGTTTATG
Organism: Lumnitzera racemosa; assembly: GCA_024138005.1. Lineage (NCBI taxonomy): Eukaryota > Viridiplantae > Streptophyta > Magnoliopsida > Myrtales > Combretaceae > Lumnitzera > Lumnitzera racemosa. The sequence goes on from JAMXBC010000007.1 coordinate 33,301,943, forward strand.
TCCTCTTTCTATCCTAATTTTAGCCCTTTTTAAAACAACATTTTCATGAGATCCTCGCGGTTCAATGCCTCGTAGGTCGTAGATGAGATACAAAGTTTGCGTGAGAAAGTACAAGGCAAGATAGCAAAGAAAATGATATTTTATCTGAAAGGTCGAAAAATTTAAAAGATTAAAATAAAAAAGTGAATTATTTTTGCCATAATACGTGTGCGTCAATACATTTTCACCGATTTTTACTCCGAATATAATTATATTTAGTTGTGCGACAGTATTATTACTCTTCTATCATGTTGAAGGTTTTAAAAATCATAGACAAATTTGTCAAGACTTTTTTAGTCCAACACTATAGATGCCAGATCTTCAAAGGAAATGAACTGGAGACCCTGATGACACCGTGATTACTGCGATTTTATTGGAATACAGCTACTAAATGACTTTGTGAAGAAATTGAACTTGAACTGCATCCGTTTCTTGGTTCAGTAGAAAGGTACAACGAAAAATCATTAGATAATTAGCAGAAGCCACAACCAGTTCATTTAATCATCTTTGCTAGCCTGTGAGCCCATAAAATTGGGGTATGGATCTAGCCCATCAGATCAGTCTCATGGAGGGCCCCATTAATATAATTCGGCGGTCAGTCTATTGTATTAACACATGCATATAATTATCCTTTTAGGTTGATTAATCATTCGCTTGGAAGTTTCACATGACTAGTTTGATATTTCAACAACCAACACATATTAATATATATATATATATATATATAATATAATATGAACACCGGTCTTAATAAGATTAATTAGATTTGAATCTCCATTTCTTCAATTTGTATAATGTAGTTGGTAAAAAAAAAAAAAAAAGAAGAAGTTAGATGAGAAAGTGGCATATTAAAAAAATTATAATTTTATATTAATTCGGGCTTAAAAACGTGTGTTAACTTTTTCAATAGGCGAAATGTGTTAATTCGATAATTAATGCCGTTGTAAATTTAATAGTTTATAGGACCATCACTTTAATGCAACCATCTATTGCGTATCCCACCTATCATCATAATTAAGTGGTAAAGAAAAATTCATCGTTTTCATTGAAATAACTTATTAATAATCTAGTGTCCTGACATCCTCTGTCTAAAATTTTATGGAAAGATATACATAAACGATTTGTCTGCTTATTTTGATACGATGTCATTGTATGGTGGTATTTAGAATATGTTACCGTTACATTCTTACAAAGCCTCCCTAAGTATGGCTATTAAAAAAAAAATCACACATAAAATAGAGAAAGGTCTAACCTTAATTATATTACCCTTTCACTTGGTCTCCGCTGCATACAAAATATATTTGATAATTTCATCGTCTTGTTAAAGTAATCATTAGTTCTAATTAATTGCAAATTATAATCATGATAGATATATAAGCTATTGATTATAGGCTAATAAGTAATATGATCTACACAACCGATGTCCTAAAAGATTCATTTTTTAACCTCGATCTCCTAAAAGATTAGAAGGCATGAGAGGTGGTAACTACAAATGAGCATAAAAAAATATTGGACCAAAAAATTGGTTGGATTCTATTCAATTAGCTAGAATTTATACTACTATAACATCACAAGAAATTACAATCTATTTCAATAAATCATGCTATGAAAAATAAAATAGGAACCGTTAACCACTTTATTTTGATTGGATTTTAGTAAATTATACTCATCAATAATAAAAATAAAACTATCAACAGCTTTTATTTTACCAATCATAGAATAATTTATTGAAATTAATGTGATTATCACGATATTATGGTAATAAAATATTATAGTAACGCAATACTATCATATAATTCCCTACTTTGTAACTTACTATTTTAGACTAATATTCAATCCAATAGCTGAACCTAACCACATCTCTAATTGAAGGTACTATTTACTATTTAGTCTGTGAACATTGTATTTTGTTGTTATTTTATTCTTAAAAAGAAAAAATCGTTATATTTGCATTCTTAATGAGTTCGAGTATGGTGAGTTTGTGTCTAAATAGTTATAATATATTAAAAATGAAAAAAAAAATGGGAAGAAAAAAATATATTTCGCATGCTACTTATTAGAACCAATAAATTTTTTTAAGATAAAGTTTTCCAGAGTGATACGAAAACACAACAAAATTGACTTTAGCTCTAAATTTTACAACGTATACTTATAAAATAGACTATACGGACTATCGGAGAAGGTTTTTAGTTTCTACCCGATCCATCCCATACTTGCTAACCTTAAACCAAAACGCAAGTGATGCTTTCGACGTTATGATAAGGATCTCGTACCAACTATGGAATAGCAGGTATGAGTTATAACTACTGCTTTATTATAAGTGAGTCGAGTCCAACAATGGAAGACGGATAATCAAGCTTAAGAATCTCATGATTATCTTGCGACACTATCAGGAAGGTTCTATGATTAATCCATATGAAATCAAATTAAATAATTTTTATGTTGATTTCCACTGATAAGATTCTTATCCTATTCTATCCTCACCTCCACTGGCAAATGCATTGGATAGTTTGACACTTCTTAGTAGAGAGAAAATGTTAAATGGATATTACCAGATATTTTAAAATATCCAATACACTTATTTTTTTTTTTTTTTTTATAATGTGTATATGATTAATCATCAAAATATGATATTTTCTTTTTTTCAAATCGTGCTTTAATAGCTTGGTAATGGAATCCTCATTATTAATTATTTGGTAAGATATGTACTTTATGAACATAATTTAAGAAGCAGCTAAATGAAATATATTTAAAGAAGTAGGGTGGTTTTATATATACACACATATATATACCCATATTAGTTACGATTCCCAGTAAAATTGATCTCGGAAAATATAAATTACAATGCACTGCAAAGTCAAGCTGGGAATTATAATTTACAGAATACGTTAGATATGATTGTTGGAAAACTTGCTCCGACATCATTAGATAAAACTCGTATATTGTTCGGAAAAAGTTTTATTAATATTATATATTACGTGTTATATACGGAATTTTCTATAGTTCCGTTTTTATTTTTTATAATCGGTTCGATCTTTTATATCACTTTTAGTTTATATCAGTTTGAATAGAATTAATTGTATTTTTAATAATTTAGATTTAATAGATATTAAACTGAAAATGGGATGGAGAGCTTAACCAGTCTCATCAAAATAGAAGGCGAGATCTATAAGTATTCATAGTTCACTTTAGTTTGGTTTAGAGATCGAACCAAATCAAACCATGCTTAAAATGATTCAATTTAAATATTTAAAAAACCAAACTGCTATTAACGGTTTAGAGTTTTGAAATGTACCGTCTTAAATGTGGTTCGGTTTGAATTGCTCTTTAAAAGTTTTATCATTTTTTTTTATATTTTTAATGTTTATCGAAATCTTTAAACAATATTAATGTTCAAATTAAGGTACATTATGCAAAAATAAAAGTCACCTAATATTATTTCATGATAATATTATATCTTAAATAAAGTAAAGGTATATGAGAGATAAAGGTGAAGGAAAATGAGTGAAATATAAAGGCTAAAAATGAGATAAATAATGGCAGAAAAAATAAAGGCAAAATAGGATAAAACCGAAATGTTGACATGATTTGAAACTAAGAAAATTATTTGCACATTTATATTTTTTGTTAAAAAAATAGTTTAGTTCGAGTTCAAACGATTTAGTTTGATTTGATTCTCTCGAACTAAACCGTAAATCAATTCGAAATATAAAAGAGTCACATTTTATAGTTCAATGTGGTATGGTTCGATTTCATTCAATTTGATGAACAACCCTAATAAGACCACAAAACTCCTGTTACATTTATATAATATGTCAATATCAATAAAATTTTGTATATTACAATAAAATTTTGGCATAAAAAAATACGGGTAACGGTTGTTTGAAAAATTATCCAATTTATTATACTTTAGATTCCATATTCCATTCCACGTGTCTTATAATTCTATTACAAAGCATGTTATATATGGATACTATTTCACTGACTCTCTTGAGTACTAAATAATGATTATATCAAACTAACTACCGAAATAATAATATAACAAGGTATAGATAAAAATTAAGAACAAACTCAGACCACTAAGGCTATAATAATGAGATGATGATAATTATTGGAATTTCGCTCTTTTACTTTTGTTCGTTAAGCCTGCGTTTTCTGTTTTAACCTTAGAGAATTTGAAAATTTGTAAGGGATTGGAGATATTTGAGTATTAAAAATTTGACCTTCTTTTGTGTATAATAAACTAAAATTAGCATTAAAAATGACAATGAATTTATGATCTAATAATATAAACACTAATCTCCTTCCTAAATGAGATGGATTAGGTTTAAATCTTTCCTCTCTTATTATAATAGTTTTGATTTTTAGTTTTATAAACTTACTCTTGTATAATAACTTACATATTATATTTTTTCCGACCCATATAAATATAACTAACGCAAAATACACCTACAATACATATTGATAGTTGGTTTTATACATGTACCAATCATAGTGGGTCTAGACCCTAAGACCAATCAACTCAGCACCTAAGGCCCCTATGACCCTAGCCAACCTTGTTAGTCCATAGTCCAAGCTTCTTAGCGCCTCAAAGGATCTCCTTAAAGTCGAATCCCCATTAATAGCCTTGAAGTGCAATTATGACCTTTGTCCTCCTTAAGTCGTGAGTTCCTTAGGATGACCTAACATTGCCCATCTATCCTTCACTAGAAGCTCTACATGCTTGGCTATATGGCACATACATCACGTTTAATGCAATGTAACGTATGGTAGTTCATCCCTTAGAAAGTCCATGTAGCTTAAATTGTATAGAATAGTCAAGTATTTATTAAGAAGAGATATACACAAAACCTGAAGCAATCATCCCTTGACATCATCAATAAATCTTACCAACACTAAGTCCTCAAAACCTAGGATATAGTGCCTTAGGTTACATGCATAAAATGGCAAAAGCCTAGAGACTCTAGATATAAATATTAAACCTCTCCATCCAAGTAAACACACAAGGATTTGCAATCTTACTTATACTCCATTATCTCTAAGCTTGCATTTTCATATTACATACTTCTTTATGAGTATCTTTAACTTAAGTATCAAAATGACTATATTAAAAAACTCAACGACTGTTTTACTTGCCCTTTTGTTTTGCAATTGAGCCTTAGGTACTTAGAGTCACCCCAATCTAGCTTGTCCAATCTTAGAAGCCTATAGTACTATATCGATAAAATCCTAAGATGACAATACATATGTAAAATACACACATATATATATATATGTATACATGTGATCTTATGTACATGGGTGCCGTAGTTGGTTAGCTAAATAATGAAATAATTATATCACATGAACATAAATTGTTACTTATGTGGAGAATTAGGATATTAGTTTTGCTAATATAATTATTCTTTAGAAGTATGAATATTGAGATATAAGACATTATTGCACTTTAATATAATAGATACATGGTAGTTACTAGTTAATATTAGAGAAGAATAGTCTAGAGATAAAAGCAACCTATCTCTAATTAAAAAATAAAAAAAATAAAAATAAAAGAGAGGAGAGAGAGAGATAAAGGCGACTTTAGTGGTTTAGTCCTCAATATTTCTTATTTGCTCCACGTTTTGCTACTAATATAAAAAGTTAATGACTAATGATACGGAGGGAGATAATCGTCCGAAAGAATAAACCGAAATAATATACGTCAGTAAAAGATTTTCGATATGCATCTTGAAACCATAGTCATTTTCCATTATTAAATTACATAAGAGGACCCAAGCACAAAAATAAAAAATTAAAAAATTAAAAAAACAGAGAGGAAAGATTTTGGATATTTTGCAATAGGTGTTAGGGATATGTTATATATAAATATGTATAAAATTTTTATATACACAATGTGTAAATGATAATTATTTTAGAAACTATCGTTTCAACTATTATAAATATAAAAATTCTACTAATATTATGTAGTATGTTAATACACATTGCATATAATATAATGTGAATAAATCATTTTTCCTTTTTGAAAGAAATTGGTGATAAGTGGGTACAGATCATCACCTCACGTGGTAGTCAAGGATGACTTGCCTTTCATGGCTGATCGTAGTTCACTTGTTAAGATTAGGGTTTTTGAGTTGATGTTATCAGTTGAAGTGACAAGATTTTCAGCGAAGAAAAATGAAAGTTAGAGACTTTTATTTATATAGATTTTGTTAATATAAGTAGTCCTGTGATGATGTCACTTGATCGGCCGTTGATAGGTGCGAAAATTTTGAGTTGATAAACTGGAATAGGAAATATGTTCACCTCCGGTGGCTACGTTTAAGGCTTTTAGTTTTATAATTCTTCGACTTAATTTGAGTTCTCTCTTCCAAAGCCTACTATCTAGGCTTTGACTTCGGCCTTCTCCACCATTTCTCATTTGTTGATGCGTGTTTGTTGGCATCTGTGTAAAAATAGCCTGGTTCTATTATCTCTTAGTTTGTAAAAGGAGTTGCCTTTACGTTGGACATAAGCAAAGTCGGTAAGCTAATATAATCCAATCGAGCTTAATAAGAGTGGGGTTTAGGATGGATTTTGAGAAATATTTTAATGTAATATAGAATTGAGTCAACCAATCAGGTATTGGAAAAAGGAATTAGATAGCGTTAGCCTAAATGTAACGTCTGAACTTATAATACTTTTAAATTTTAAATCTAAAAAACTTGTGTTGTTAATAAATATGTAAATGATGATTTTTAAGATTTTTTAGTTAATTTGTTTCGTGTTGTTACCCAAATCATTTATTTTATAAGGATTAGTATATGAGTCGAGTCTGCAATGAGTATAGGTATCTTATAATGATCTTTGTTTGAGTTCAAAGTACACGTTAAGATACTATATAAGGTGTGGGATGAATTTCGAATAAGTATTATATATGGTGCTGGTAAAATCATAAGGGTTAACAAGTGCTCCCTTGGTATTAATTGATAAGTATGGAAAAAAAATCATGTTTCCAAGATTAAATGCACCCTTTACACAGAAAAGCAAATATATAGAAACATATTCTTGTTTCCTATTTGACCTTTAATAAGGACTATCATGTCTATTATCTATCAGTTCAAATGATCACAAGAGTTAATTCAATGAGAATTTTATTAATTAGTATTAAACTAAATGACCCCATAGACGTGACAGTAGAATTAGTTCTTAACAAGTAATTCGAAATATTCTTTAATCTTTTCCTCCTAAAAAAAGTAGTAATATAGTGACACTAATTAAGGTGAAATCAAAATGGGTAATAACAAAGAAGAATAGTTAGAAGAAAACAATAAATGCATTACTATATTAAATTCCTATTATATATATAGAGAGAGAGAAAGATATGAGGCAATATTTTTTATTGTTTAGTGAAAAGAGATTCAATAAATAATACACACCACGTATTATTTATATGCGATGTGTAAATATCAACAAAATGTTGATATATATGATGTGTTCAAATCTCTCATGGTAATTGATTTGATAATTATTCTTTCTATTATAATTTGTGTTAATATTTTATTGATATTTACACATAATCTATATATAATATGTGATATATAATACTTATTGAATCTTTTTTCTAAGTAAACCTAATTGAAGTTTTTATGATGATAAATGAAAGAAAACAAAGAGAAGCCGGACCATCTTAATTTTGAGTTTTGGTCCCACCTTTAATTATTTTCATAAGGAGAGTCATTTGAAGAAAGTCATTTGTCTTAATAAAATGGCATACAATTACGCGCGCATATCTTTTGCCCTTCTGCTCTTGATTCGGAGTAGAAAGAAGAAAGTGTCTTAGGACTTTCAATTGAAATCTAAATTTTCCAATAAATTTTGTTGATGATATACTTTAACAAGCAGTTATGGTTGATTGTTGCTACTACGTTAGGGAAGATTTGTTTCTCATTCGACAAACGTTTGGTATATCTTTCGTCAACCACATCGTAGTAGATACGAACGAGTAGAATTTTAATATATAAAAGTTTTGATAACTGTTAATAGTAATTCTACTAAAAAATACTTTATACTTCTCAATATAATAAGTAAATTACACAAAATGATGTTCTCAATTCACTTATTAATAATATGTGAAAATATAAAAATTTAATAACTAATGATACAAAGGGTGTTACCCACTGAAAAAAAAAAAAAGATACGAAGGGTGAATCTTTTTTAAGAATAAGCCAAAAGAATATATGTCGATAAAAGATTTTTAAAATACATCTTTATATGGGAAGTGATGATGTACCGATCATGAAGAAATGATCGTCTGGCGGTTTGATCGCTGCATACGGTGGTAGACTTGCAAGAAAGACCTTTGTAACTAAATCAATAAGAATCATCTAATACTTAAGTTAGTAAGGTAAGGAAAAGAGAGAACGTTTTGCATTTGAAAGAGAGCAAGGCAAGGTTTGAGAGTTGGGATCCTTATACCTTTGACTTCATGGCCTATTTATAAGGCATTAGAGCTTGTTTACTTAGGACACGTGGCAGGTTTGGATTGATTTATATGTGGTTGGTGCAGTGAAGGCATACACAATATAAGAGAGAATAGGGTCACTTTGTGGAGTGGTGAACCTTAGGAAAGATAGTTATCACATCAGTAGTATGTATCAACCGTTATAGTTAGGAAGACTAAGTATATGAACTATACAATGGATATTAAATGACATTTAATGAGGGAAAAGAGAGCAACAGAAGCACCAAAATCATCAATCTGTGCCCCAAGCAGTTAGTATGTACTTGAAGGGGGTTAAGGTTGGCACTACACGGCAAACTTGGATTAAGTTGGCCCAAGGACAATGGTAAGGCCCATAGAAAATGCTGCCTGGAGTCTTGGAGGACTCTAAAGGTTAAGATGGAAAAGTGTTTAAGATAGGTCCAAACAAGTTATACTAGTGCTAGATAGGTTGTTCCATCAAGTGAGGTCGGAGGAGGCATGCTTGGGGGACCTAAGCAAGTAACTGGACTTGAGTTGGAATAAACTTGCGAGCGGATCAACCCAGCCAGACTGTTGAGGGAAGCCGGGCTCTTCGGCTTGGAGTGACCTATCAACGGGAAGTTACAAAAGCAAAAAAATGGTCGTGCGAATCACCTCACACGGTGGTCAAGGATAACTTACCTTTCATGGTGGATCTTAATTCATTTGTTAAGATTAGAGTTTTTGATTTGATGTTAACAACTGAAGTCACAAAATTTCAGCTTGGAAAAATGGAAGTTGAGAGGGTTTTATTAATTCAAATTTTTTAAAGACAAGTGTTGGTGTGATAAGGTCAACATGAGCGGCCATTGATAAGTGCCAAAGTTTTGAGTTAATAAACTGGAACGTGAATTATTTTATCCCTACAATTTATTTTTCCTTTTTCTTTAATTTTTTTTATTTATAAGTTAATAATTAAAATCATCTAGATTTTTTAAATACATTATAATATCATCATAACGTCATCATATTTTTTATAATTTTTACGGTTAATGATATACAATAACATCTTAGGAAGTAAACTGAAATAAATAAAAAAGAAAAAGTTAAATTGAGACTATTGATTTCGGTGAAAGATAGGAGTATATTGAAAGAATTAAAAAAAAAAAGAAGTTAAATTGAGACTATCGTTTTCGGTGAAAGATAGAGACTTTAACATATATATATATATATATATATATATATGGAAATATGTTCACTGTAGAGAGTTCTCTTTTGTTCATAAAGACTAGAACACAGTGATTGCCTTAATTTCCTCTACCGTCAATGTTTGTGTTAAGCTACGGGGTGTTTCTAACGGTGGATCGAACATATGTTGTACTAATAAGTCCATGTATTTATTTATTTATTTTTTTGCATTTTTTTTTATAGCATTGTGTACTTTTGAGTAGTGCGTTGTACTTATCAACTTTTTATACTTTTGATACCATTGTACTTTTTAATTGTTTTACCAAAATGTAAATGTATTTTGAAAACTTATTTTTAAGTTGCCTTATAACAATTGCACACAATGTCACCCTAAGCTAAGGCATGTAAGACCTCTTCTATGTTTGTAAACTCGAGCTGATGTTTTGTGTCCTTTTGCATAAATTAAGTATATTTTATCCATAAAAAAAATTTAAAAAATGAAAAACTATTAGTTTCTAGAAAAAGTTGCCTTATTGTTAAGAAGTAATGAAGTCAAATTATATAAGGTATCCAATCTAATCAAGTTCAAAAACAGCACAAATTATTTATATAGGGTTTGAGAAAGATTTTAGGATATATTATAGTATAGGTTTGGGCCGAATTTAAAAAAAGAAATCAAACACATAATAATTTAAATTCTAGGGCCAGAGCTTGTAGTAGTTTTGAGAAATCGAAAAAAAAAAAAAATTCGATGAAGTGATGATTTGTTGGTTTTTCCCTTTTTCTTTTTGGTATTGTAATTTAAATCATTTAACTTTTAAGGATTAGCTTATAGTTCGAGTTTTGGGAAAGTATAAGAAATCTTACTGCTATTAGTGAGGTTCAACACTTATTATATTAAGATACTTTATAAGGTTTGAGATGGATCTAAGGGTCACAATATAGGATAAGTATATGAATGGTTAGCAGTGCTCTTATAACACTAGTTAATAATCATAAAAAGAGAAACTTTCATCTCTTTAGAGATGCATGATTCATGAAACCAAAAAAAAAAAAAAGAGAGAGAGAGAAAAAAAATTAAATGCATAGAATGTTTAAAGGTTTATTATTTTGGCCTTTTAACAAATAGTTCAACATGCCCTTTAATATTTTCCTTATAATATATATATATATATATATAGCAAGAGTATGGTTAAACCAAAATAATTAAGGAAAAAAAGAAACACTAAACAGTACTATATTTAATTCCAAAGCAAGGTACTAGTACATTTAGATTACTTCCAAAAGAAAAGTGGATCATATATATTGAGATGAACCATTCATCTTTTATTATTGTTTAGTTTACCTAATTGAAGTTTTATAATGATAAATGAAAGAAAACGAGGAGAAGTTGACCACTTTAATATTGAGTTCTGGCCCACCTTAAATTATTTTCCAGAGGGAATCATGGGCGAGAACTGAGAACCAGAACAAAGTCACTTGCCTTACATTGCACTTCTGCTCTTGATAACGATTAGAAAGAAGGGGAGAGTCGGAGGGATTTCAATCAAGACATAAATCCTCCAATCAATACATGTTGATTGTATATTTCAGTAAGAAATCCCGATTGATTATTGCTACTGGAGAAGTTATTCCTTCGTAATCCTAAAAACGACTTCATCACGCGCATGATGAGTACAGACGGTCTCATGATATTAAATTTTTATTTGCTTTTTTATATCTATAAGTATGAATCCCCGTATGTGGAGAAAGTCAATTGATCGAAAGCGACTACATCGCTTTGATTAATTTTTTTGGGAGTAGGTATTACTATTTGCAGGCTTGCTAGTTGCACGCACGTCGGTGACCAAATATTTTGACCAGAACTCTGCTTTATGCTTCCGAATCGACTCTTCAAATATATACTTCTGGCAAATATTTATGCGTAAGAGTTAAACAGTCCTTGTTAGTGCTATAGCGCCATCTCAATAATTTTCCCCATTCACGCATCTGCAATACATATATTTATATAACACATATCTATACATACACATACTTAAATAATCGGAAAAAAAAAAAAACGGAAGAAATTGTAGTTATAGGTTTAGCATAGTTATTTTCGCTTTTAAGGATTTTTTTTCCCCCCTACGATAACCTATTTCAAATATCTAGTGAAATCTAAGATATCCTTTAATGTCTTGCTAATTCTAATTAGCTATGGCAATAAATGGATATCTAAAGAATCTTTTACTAGAAAGATAATGGAAATAATTATTTTGAGCTTTTTTTTTTTTCTTTTTTTAGGAGAGTAGCTACACTCGAAAGTTTTCTATTTTATATCTCTTTTTTCCGGTGATAGCATAATGATTCATTCATTCGATCCTCTGCAAAATAAAAAGATCAATCCATGGGCTCACTAGAAGTCCCAAAATTTATTCAAGAGGAGAGCTCGTGCTGCTCTAACATACAATAAACAAATGAAAATTAAGAAATTGCAAAATATCATCAAAAGGAGCATCACGAAAATTAAAGGTTTCCATTGCTATGCAGACAAGTAACATCGTGTCTATCGGCAACAACGTCAAGTTCAGGAACCATCCATGTAATATCGGCCCAATCAAAGCTAAGTATCTTTTTCTTGCAAAAGAAAATGGTGCTAGATAAAATTCATAGCCAATTTCTATATGAAGCGTCTTTAGACTCCCTATGGCTTTACTTCTTAGGGGAAGGTAAAGTTAAGCTACTCAAACATCTTCCATCGTCATCTCTATTAATGACCTCATAACTCATTACGATTTCTTCTGTATTACACGCACTATTAGAGATCAGTTTCAACCACTCAGTCACAAGGGGAATGAATCCATTTTGAGGGCACTAGGGTGCTACCGTTAGAAGACTATGATCTTCTCTTAGCAGCCCAAAATTCACTTTTTGTAGCTAAATAGTCTTCCAACCAGGTCGGGTAAACACACTTAGGATCAAATAATTTATGGTTTCTCTCTTTCTAAACATGCAAGGCCAAGGTCATCTACTAAATATCTTGTGACTCTTATCTAAGTTGCTATTTCCTTTCAATCACACTTGGGAATTGTTTACCTAATTCTAAACACTTTTGCTCCAAATACCGACACGGACGTGATAGACTTGCCATATATAGAAAACTTGGATTAGCAAATGTCGAGGAGAAAACAGATTAGGAGTAGCAAGGGACAGAACTCGAAAAAGCTAGAAGGTGTCTAGAAACAATCAGAAGTTGCATGTTCAAAAGGATATTATTAATTTTAACTTCTGAATTGTGAGATATAGAACTGTTAATTTTGGAAAATCGTAACTTTTTGTATACGAAGAGTTTAAAATCTATAATATGTCAATAAAAACTTATTTGAGTCTACTATTTCTTCAAGCAAATGCTTTTTTATTTACCACCATTTTGGAAGTCAAATTTTCAAGTTTATCCTAAGGTTATTGAACTACAAATACTTTATGGACTAGTTGTATCATCATCATCATTTAACATTGGTATGAATTTAATTTCCGTGTATTTGCGTTAAACTTGCTTCATGCTGCGTTAAGTACAATCTTTAACGATATGCGAGATGCTCTTATGTCTAGCACCACATAACATGCAGTGATCCTCGATATTTAGTCCTCTCTTAAGGATAATGTCCCCAGTATTCAGCACTATGTTTAGGGATCTCCTAAGAAGGGTTTTATCAGGATTTGCAGGAGTCGTCTAAATCCATTAAGAGTTGGCTCTTAAGTTCGATCTATGGTGTTATTCAAAAGAACATCATAAGCCAACTTTGTAGTCACTTCACCTCCAATTTGAAGTGATTTGATTGACGACATCATTAGAATTGAATAGAAAAAGTAACAGTGATTACTATATTTGATGAAACTAAAATAACACAAAAAGAATAAATCAAAAATAGAGCGAAAGAGACAAAAATAAAAACGAACTGTGGGGTTGATAGGAGACTTGATCCCCTAAAGTTTGGTAAAAAAAATAATTATAAAGAAAGAATGTATATATTATATTTATATTATATAAAGTAAATTTTAACATGATTCTAAATCCGATCTCCTAACTATATGGTCCTATATTCGTTCTTGGATGAAAATGCCCATGCATCTTGGAATTTGTAAAATCCAAAAAATTATAAGATAAAATCATTTTAAAAGAAAGGACAAAGAAGTAATTTTGATTGCTCATCTAAAACCCCATCCCTTACACTAAAACCCCCTAAACCCATTCGTAACCCTTATTTACTTCATAAATCATAAGTTGTAATTTTCCTTCTAAAAACCCTAAGCACTCACTAAAACCTCTTTAACCATCTTCTTTTCTTTTCTTATCATTACTCTTTCTATTCTCAACTAGAATGAGCTTTCAATTCACTCAATAATTAAGGAAAATCCATGTTATTCTAGTTCAAAAGTAAGTTTAAGCATCTAAGCCACTTTCCCCAACTTTTCTTGGTGAAAAACCTCCATTTCAAAGGGGTTTCTTAGTTTTTTGAAAAAAAATCCAAATTTAAGATGGTGGTTCTTTGCACCTTTAGAGTAGGCTCTTGCTTAATATTCGAATATGGAAGGTGTTCAATCCCTTTCAACTAAGTTTCCTTCCCTTCCCTCTTGTTTATTTAAAAGGGTTATGATTATATGATTTGGAGTTGTAGTTTGAGAAATGGAGTTGGATTAGCATTCTTTATTGGTTGAATAGTATTGAAGGGCATTTCTAATGTTGGGAGGGGGAAAGGGGCAAGCATGTGAACTACAAAATTATATAAAGTGAAAGGTGCAGACACTTTTTTTTAAGGGTCTAGAGTTTTTTTTTTTTGTGCTTTTGAGCACATAATGTACTTTAGTTGGATTCAAGATTCTTTTCAAAGGGTTTAGAGCATTTGTGAAAAGTGCTTTAGAGCATGTAAAAAGGATTTAGAGCATCTCTTGTTGAAACAAATTCCTATCATATTTCTTCAAAAAGGCTTAAACATTTTGTGCGTGTTTTGGACTTTTTTTTTAATCACATGTTTTTGTTAAAAAAAAAAACAAACCCTCTTAGCCATTCCCAAAAGCTTCTTCACATCTTAAATTACTATTTCGTACCTAATTAAGCATAATTTAACAATTTTTGACTAGTTTTGAATACTTTTTGTTTTGCAATATCATTTTAACCAAATTTAATGAGCTATTATCCCATTTTACATATCTGATATAGTAATTAGTATTTTTCAAGCAATACCGTTCCTAAACTTTCCTCACCTAAGTATTATAATCCTCTAATTATATCAAAAACACAATCCTTTCTTAGCTGCAACAACCTTAGAAGCCTAGTTTGATTAGGGTCTGATGATGTTATTAGATAGTATTAAGCCAAAAGAGTTGGAAAATTTACTTGGAAGCTTGTTTCCCTTAAGCTCCTTCAATTTCCATCCTTTACCCTAAAGTTTTACCCAACTTTCCTTGCCTAAACTAAGATCCAATCTTTACCTAGTTCTCTTGGAATCTCTAAATGCTTAGTGTAGTAGGACTTTAAGGATGTAAGTGAAGCAAGTTAGGTTAAGGCTTCTTAAAAAGCTTAATTTGTATTGATTTGAACAAAGGATTAATAAAAGTTTTCATTGGTAATATCAAGTTATTAGATTCAGGTTTCCTGGTTGATTGGAGAATTGTAATTGTTAGACTTAACTTTCCAAGTATGTAGTGCATGCTTATTGAATGTGCTTGATAGACTAGACTAAATCATATACAACTAATAAATTTATTTGCTAATTATACTTAACTCGATCCATCCTAAGTCTAGGGAACCAATATTAATCTTCTTGTAGGGATTCCCAATGGTCTTCCATGTTGAAAAGATACAACTAAAATCTAAGTTAGATCATGGTTCTTGGGTATTAAGGTTAGTTGGCCAATATTGCAGTATATATGTAGTAAAGTAAAAGACTTGTATATCTATATCTATCTATGCATATATATAAGAGATTATGGTGTGGTGGGATTATGAGTACCAATTTATTGTATACTAACTTTAATATAAGATAATTAACCTAATATCGTTATTTATTACATTAATGCATGTGAATAACTGGTTTGTCATCCATATGTGCTTATGCATTATGTACTAAGTTTCAACTCGTTCTTCTAGTTTTACTGCTATAAGTGGTTAATGTGAAGTTCAATGCTTATATAGTTTTTGTGCTACTATCAACAGTTTAGGAAACAAAGGTGACTCGTTGTGTTGTATTTAGGATGATAATGATCTGAGGAGATGGAGAATTGTGTTAAGTAAAGTTGTTGATAAGATCTATTGTTGTAGTATTGGAGATTCTATTGATAATTATAATTGTAGGTAGATTGACTTGCCTATAGGTTAATCAAATTGAAGGAATTATGAAAACATGTAACATGATACTGTTGACATGTTTTGCAATGATAGGTTTTATAGGTGATTTTGAGACTGTAGTAGTGTTATAGAGCCTTGACTTGTTATTAAAAAACTAGAAACACGTGACAAGTTGTAGTCTCCTAGTTCTGGGGTGTTATAGAATTCTTACTTTCCATACCTACCTTGGCCCTAACCACAATCATATTTTAGTTGCATCAAAAAATAACAAGACTACCTTGAACTACCACTCAACTAAAACACCATTGAGACTCTAAACCACCATATAACCAAATCATTAGAGCTTAAACAATGAAATCTTGAAGGACCAACTCAAACCCACTATTAATTACTTGAATTGAAGTGATTCTTTCAGAAATTCATCAAAAGAGACTTCGAATTTGATCAATTGAAGTATCTGGAATGGAAACAAGATTTTTTTATTATTTCTTCATTCCAATTCAAACAAAGTGGGCTCTCATTCTATTTCTGTATTCTTTCGAGATTCAAGGCCTAACCCACTGAATCACAAAAAAAAATAGGGAATAGCTTCATAGGTTCAATTCCTTGTAATAGAACTTATTTATGGTTGATAGAAATATTCGATCCCATAGATTCGACGAATGAGGTGTTTTCATTAACAATTCCAATTCACAGGTGCAAAAATGGCAAAAAAGAAATCATTTCTTCCTTTTCTATGTCTTACATCTATAGTATTTTTGCCCTGGTGGATCTCTCTATTATTTAATAAAAGTCTCGAATCTTGGATTACTAATTGGTGGAATATTAGACAATCCGAAACCTTTTTGACTGATATTCAAGAAAAGAGTATTCTTGAAAAATTCATAGAGTTAGAAGAACTCTTCCTGTTGGACGAAATGATAAAAGAATACCCGGAAACACATCTACAAACGCTTCGTCTAGGAATACATAAAGAAACGATCCAATTGATCAAAATGCACAATGAGGAGCATATCCACACGGTTTTGCACTTATCGACAAATATAATCTGTTTCATTATTTTAAGTGGTTATTCTATTCTAGCTAATGAAGAACTTGTTATTCTGCTTGGGTTCAAGAATTCCTATATAACTTAAGTGACACAATAAAAGCTTTTTCTATTCTTTTATTAACTGATTTATGTATCGGATTCCATTCGCCCCATGGGTGGGAACTAATGATTGGCTATGTCTACAAAGATTTTGGATTTGCTCATAATGAGCAAATTATATCTGGTCTTGTTTCCACTTTTCCAGTCATTCTAGATACAATTTTAAAATATTGGATCTTTCGTTATTTAAATCGTGTATCGCCATCACTTGTAGTGATTTATCATTCAATGAATGACTGATCCAACTCGAATATTTGTTATTTTGTACATAAGCAAAGCATTTAAAGACGTACTTACTCCACTCTTTCTATCCGTACGGGGATTTCCCCTACTCCTATATTCCAGTAAAATTATTTCAGTAAATAGCAGAATTGTGGATAGGGAACGATACAAGCGACCTACCTAATTTTATTGTAAAAATTTTGGAATCAATGATTGGACCATGCAAACTAAAAATACCTTTTTTTGGATAAAGAAAGAGATTACTCGATCTATTTCCGTATCGCTGATGATATATATCATAACTCGTACATCCATTTCAAATGCATATCCCATTTTTGCACAGCAGGGTTATGAAAATCCACGAGAAGCGACCGGACGTATTGTATGTGCTAATTGCCATTTAGCTAATAAGCCCGTGGATATTGAGGTTCCACAAGCGGTACTTCCTGATACTGTATTTGAAGCAATTGTTCGAATTCCTTATGATATGCAAGTAAAACAAGTTCTTGCTAATGGTAAAAAAGGGGGGTTGAACGTGGGAGCTGTTCTTATTTTACCCGAGGGGTTTGAATTAGCCCCCCCCCCCGATCGTATTTCGCCCGAGATGAAAGAAAAGATAGGCAATCTGTATTTTCAAAGCTACCGCCCCACTCAAAAAAATATTCTTGTTATAGGTCCTGTTCCGGGTCAGAAATATAGTGAAATTACCTTTCCTATTCTCTCCCCGGACCCTTCTACTAATAAAGATGTTCACTTCTTAAAATACCCCATATATGTAGGTGGGAACAGAGGAAGGGGTCAGATTTATCCCGAAGGGAGCAAGAGTAACAATACAGTTTATAACGCTACAGCGGCTGGTATAATAAGTAAAATCATACGAAAAGAAAAAGGAGGGTACGAAATAACCATAACGGATACGTTGGATGGACGTCAAGTGGTTGATATTATCCCCCAGGACCAGAACTTCTTGTTTCAGAGGGCGAATCTATCAAACTTGATCAGCCATTAACGAGTAATCCTAATGTGGGTGGGTTTGGTCAAGGGGATGCAGAAATAGTACTTCAAGATCCATTACGTGTCCAAGGACTTTTATTCTTCTTTGCATCTGTTATCTTGGCACAAATTTTTTTGGTTCTTAAGAAGAAACAGTTTGAGAAGGTTCAGTTGTCTGAAATGAATTTCTAGATTCGAAGCGAAGATTTAAATTTGATTCAAATTCATTAACGAATCAAAAATATAACTTTAAAAAATGCTATGGATATGACCTTTTCTCTTATAAATTTCTTAATTATAAAGATCAGAAAGATTTATCTATTTATTTATCACCATTATGTGTAAATAAAAAAGAAGGGATTCCTTATAATTACAATATAGATAAACAAAAATTATTTCATATACCGGGAAGTATGATCCCTATCCCTAATTATCTAGGAGAAAATGATATTCTGAATCTTGAAAAATTTCCAGATAGAAAATTTTTGATTGGAGAATTTTCCCTTTTTATCTTAAAAATAAAGTAGATATTGAGTCTTGGATCGATATCACTACCGATAGTAAAAAAAATACTAACAATGGAGTTAACAATTATCAACTAATTGATAAAAAAGGCCTTTTTTATCTTTCAATTTCTAAAGATCACGAAATCAATCCATCCAACCAAAAAAAAAACCTTTTTGATTGGATGGGAATGAATGAAGAAATACTAAGTCGTCCCATATCAAATATGAAACTTTGGTTCTTCCCAGAATTTGTACTACTTTTTAATACATATAAAATTAAACCGTGGATTATACCAATCAAATTACTTCTTTTCAATTTTAATAGAAATGCAAATTTTAGTGAAAATAAAAACATCACTAAAAAGAAAAAGGGAGATCCTCTTCTATTATCGAATGATAAAAAATCTATTGAATTAGAAAATCGAAATCACGGAGAAAAAGAATCTACAGGCCAAGGGAATCTTGAATCAGATGCACAAAACCAAGGCAATCTTGGATCAGTTCTCTCAAACCAAGAAAAAGATGACGATTATGCGGGCCAAAATAGGGATATAAGAAAACGTCGAAAGAAAAAGCAATACAAGAGTAACACGGAAGCAGAGCTTGATTTCTTCCTAAAAAGATATTTACGTTTTCAATTAAGATGGGATGATTCTTTCAATCAAAAAATAATCAATAATATCAAAGTCTATTGTCTCCTACTTAGACTGATAAATCCAAGAGAAATTGCTATATCCTCTATTCAAAGGGGAGAGATGAGTTTAGATATTCTGATGATTCAAAAGGATTTAACTCTTACCGAATTGATAAAAAAAGGAATATTAATTATTGAACCAGTTCGTTTGTCGATAAAAAATGACGGTCAATTTATTATGTATCAAACTATAAATATTTCATTAGTTCATAAGAATAAGTCCCTAACTAATCAAAGATACCGAGAAAGAAAGTATGTTGATAAGAACCCTTTTGAGAAATCCATTACAAGACATCAAAGAATGATTGAAAATCGAAACAAAAATCATTATGATTTGTTTGTTCCTGAAACATTTTTATCCACTAAAGGGCGTAGAGAATTAAGAATTCTAATTTGTTGCAATTCACGAACTCGAAATGTTATGTGCAATAACGTCAAAAACAAAAAATGGGGTAAAATCTTGTATAAAAGTAAACGTTTTAATAAAGATAAAAAGAAAATAATTAAATTCAAATTCTTTCTTTGGCCTAATTATCGATTAGAAGATTTAGCTTGTATGAATCGATATTGGTTTGATACCAATAATGGAAGCCGTCTCAGTATGGTAAGGATACATATGTATCCACGATTTGAAATTCGTTAATGATATGTCTTTCCATTATCTCACAGACTACCATATTGGATATATCAAAGAAAAAGATGCACACATTCCATTCTGATACATGAATACTAATAGAATGGATGTCTCAATATCCATTAGATTTATAAATGAATCGAAAAATTCTTCTTTTTTTTTTTTATTAAAATAAAAAAAGAGGATAGAAGATTTCGTTTTATGATAAAAAATTTATGATAAAAAATTCATTCATTTCAGGTATTTCACAAGAAGAAAAAAAAGAAAACAGGGGGTCTATTGAATTTCAAATAGTTAGTTTCACCAATAAGATACGAAGACTTACTTCCCATTTGGAATTGCACAGAAAAGACTATTTATCTCAAAGAGGTCTACGGAAAATCCTGGGAAAACGCCAACGACTGTTGTCTTATTTTTCAAAGAAAAATAGAGTCCGTTATAAAGAATTAATTAGTCAACTGGATATTCGGGAATCAAAAAATCGTTAAATTAAATTAAAGAAGTAACTTGAATTATTTGATTTATTAGATCTTGAATCTTAAATTTTGATGAACTTCTTTTTGTTTTCAGCAATTCATGAAAGAATGAATCGAGGAATAACCTATGAATGGAACAACTACAAGAAAAGACCTCATGATGGTCAATATGGGACCTCACCACCCATCAATGCATGGTGTTCTTCGGCTCGTCCTTACTCTAGACGGTGAAGATGTTGTTGATTGTGAGCCAATATTGGGTTATTTACACAGAGGGATGGAAAAAATTGCGGAAAACCGAACAGTTATACAATATCTTCCTTATGTAACACGTTGGGACTATTTAGCTACTATGTTCACAGAGGCAATAACTGTAAATGGGCCAGAACAGTTGGGGAATATTCAAGTACCTAAAAGAGCCAGTTATATCAGAGTAATTATGTTAGAGTTGAGTCGTATAGCTTCTCATCTATTATGGCTTGGCCCTTTTATGGCAGATATTGGTGCACAAACTCCTTTTTTCTATATTTTCAGAGAAAGAGAATTAGTATATGATCTATTCGAAGCTGCCACCGGTATGAGAATGATGCATAATTATTTTCGTATCGGAGGAGTCGCGGCCGATCTACCTCATGGATGGCTAGATAAGTGTTTGGATTTCTGTGATTATTTTTTAACAGCGGTTTCTGAATATCAAAACCTTATTACACGAAATCCGATTTTTTTAGAACGAGTTGAGGGAGTGGGTATTATTAGCGGAGAAGAAGCAAAAAATTGGGGTTTATCAGGACCAATGCTACGAGCTTCCGGAATACAATGGGATCTTCGTAAAGTTGATCATTATGAATGTTACGACGAATTTGATTGGGAAATCCAGTGGCAAAAAGAGGGGGATTCATTAGCTCGTTATTTAGTCCGAATCAGTGAAATGACAGAATCTATAAAAATTATTCAACAGGCTCTAGAAGGAATTCCGGGCGGTCCCTATGAGAATTTAGAAATCCGATGCTTTGATAGAGAAAAGGATCCAGAATGGAATGATTTTGAATATCGATTCATTAGTAAAAAACCGTCTCCCACTTTTGAATTGCCGAAGCAAGAACTTTATGTAAGAGTTGAAGCCCCAAAAGGGGAATTGGGAATTTTTTTAATAGGAGATCAGAGCGGTTTTCCCTGGAGATGGAAAATTCGACCACCTGGCTTTATCAATTTGCAAATTCTTCCCCAGTTAGTTAAAAGAATGAAATTGGCTGATATTATGACGATACTAGGTAGCATAGATATCATTATGGGAGAAGTTGATCGTTGAAATGATAATTGATACAACAGAAGTACAAGATATCAATTCTTTTTCCAGATTGGAATTCTTAAACGAGATCTATGGAATCATATGGATGCTTGTACCTATTTTGACTCTTGTATTGGGAATCACAATAGGAGTACTCGTCATTGTGTGGTTAGAAAGAGAAATATCTGCAGGAATACAACAACGTATTGGGCCTGAATACGCCGGCCCTTTGGGAATTCTTCAAGCTTTAGCCGATGGAACAAAACTCATTTTCAAAGAGAATCTTCTTCCTTCTAGAGGAGATACTCGTTTATTCAGTATAGGACCATCTATAGCAGTTATATCCATTTTACTAAGTTATTTAGTAATTCCTTTTAGCTATCACCTTGTTTTATCTGATCTCAATATCGGGGTTTTTTTATGGATTGCCATTTCAAGTATTGCTCCCGTTGGACTTCTTATGTCAGGATATGGATCAAATAATAAATATTCCTTTTTAGGTGGTCTACGAGCTGCTGCTCAATCCATTAGTTATGAAATACCATTAACTCTTTGTGTGTTATCAATATCTCTACGTGCGATTCGTTTAAACATAAACTTTTTTTATTCTGTTATTTTTAGTAAATAAGTTGAATAGATATCTTCATTTTTTATTCATCATTCAAGCCGATGAACTAAATCCGATAGTTATATGAGTGAAAGAAAACAGCTTCTAAATTAGCTGTAAAAAGATTGAGTCTCATTTCCTATGTACAAGAATTAAAAGAAAGGAAATATAAGCAAGACCTTTACCCAAGATTGAGGGATTAGTTATCCCGTCTTGAAGCGGGCTCAAAAGATCAACCGTGTAGAGTTTTCATTATCGTTTCTATGTATTACCATAACGCGTGATTGAACAAAAATGAGTGGATGGTTAGGAACACAAAAATACATAAAGGATTAGTAATGGAGATTCTTTAGGTAAATTATCCAAAAGGATATATTTTTGCATAAAAAAAAAGAATCCTAATTGGGGCTTTAAGTTAGTAGAAATGATCAAGTAGTACTCCCCACGATTCCGATCCAGAGTATGCTCCTATCCACAGATTCAAAAAATGACTATCAGGAACGAAATAATCCTTTTTTTATGTAAGTCCCCTCTTTAAGAAAGAAGAATAGGAACGAAAAAATAAAAAGATCTTTTTTTTATTCTTTCATATATTCATAAAAATCGTGTGTCATGATAGATGAACTACTTTAGAATTTTATTTTTCATAACCGAAAAAAGATAGGTTGAAATATCTCTTGTAGTTTTACAAGGAGTATTT
Source organism: Lumnitzera racemosa (assembly GCA_024138005.1). Taxonomy (NCBI): domain Eukaryota; kingdom Viridiplantae; phylum Streptophyta; class Magnoliopsida; order Myrtales; family Combretaceae; genus Lumnitzera; species Lumnitzera racemosa. The sequence goes on from JAMXBC010000007.1 coordinate 33,325,208, forward strand.
TATTGAAAGATTAAGTTATTACTCAATAAACAATAAATTGAAATTATTAAAGGACGAGATCAATTCAGAAGTCTTTTGTTAGTTATTATTATAGCAGACAGAATTCCATTGGTCTAATTCGGGACCTTCGAAAGGTTTTGCTCTATTTTATCTATATATATTTATACTACAAACATATCAACATAAAAAATATCGAACCGGTCCTTAGATTTATTGGTGGCCTTGGAGGAGCCGTATGAGGTGAAAATCTCATGTACGGTTCTGTAATAGCGATAGGAACAGTGATGTTCCCAACGACTATGATTATCTAATAGTTTAAGTACAGTTGATATAGTTGAGGCCCAGTCAAAATATGGTTTTTGGGGGTGGAATTTGTGGCGTCAACCTATAGGGTTTATCGTTTTTCTAATTTCTTCCCTAGCAGAATGTGAGAGATTACCTTTTGATTTACCAGAAGCAGAAGAAGAATTAGTAGCGGGTTATCAAACGGAGTATTCAGGTATCAAATTTGGTTTATTTTACGTTGCTTCCTATTTAAATCTATTAGTTTCTTCGTTATTTGTAACAGTTCTTTATTTGGGCGGTTGGAACATCTCGATTCCCTACATATTCGTTCCTGAGCTATTTGAAATAATTAAAGTGGGTACAGTCTTTGGAACGACAATTGGTATTTTTATTACATTAGCCAAAACCTATTTGTTTTTGTTCATTTCTATCACAACAAGATGGACTTTACCTAGACTAAGAATGGACCAATTATTAAATCTTGGATGGAAATTTCTTTTACCTATTTCTCTCGGTAATCTATTATTAACAACTTCTTCCCAACTCTTTTCACTGTAAAGGAAATAAGGAATACGATTTTCTCTATTTACGACTTTTCTCAAACAAGAGAAAGAAACAAACATCAAATTATTCATAGATCTTTACGATATGTTCCCTATTGTAACTGGGTTCATGAATTATGGTCAACAAACAGTACGAGCTGCAAGGTACATTGGTCAGGGGTTCATGATTACCTTATCCCACGCAAATCGTTTACCTGTAACTATTCAATATCCATATGAAAAATTAATTACATCGGAGCGTTTCCGCGGACGAATCCATTTTGAATTTGATAAATGTATTGCTTGTGAAGTATGTGTTCGTGTATGTCCTATAGATCTACCTGTTGTAGATTGGAAATTGGAAACTCGTATTCGAAAGAAACGATTGCTTAATTACAGTATTGATTTCGGAATTTGTATCTTTTGTGGTAACTGCGTTGAGTATTGTCCAACAAATTGCTTATCAATGACTGAAGAATATGAGCTTTCTACTTATGATCGTCACGAATTGAATCATAATCAAATTGCTTTGGGTCGTTTACCAATATCAGTAATTGACGATTATACAATTCGAACAATTTTTAATTCGCCTCAAAGAAAATAAAAACGGAAAAATCCTTTTGTTAAAGAGTAATTTCGAATTATTAAGGTTAAATTTGCTCTAAAGTAAGGAATGAGTTCTTTATTTTTTTCTTGCTTGGCCAATAACTATAGATTCCAATCTACTCTTGATTGGTTGGTGAGAAGTGCGATTTTATTTAATTTAGATTGAAAATTCGATTGAAAATCGTATACGTAATAATAATTAATATACGCCGAAATACATAATTTTCAATCTTTCGAATAAAGAGAAAAATGATATTGGTCCACTAATTGTACCTACATCAATTTTAACCTATTAGATTCGAATTTAATTCAATTAGATTAGGAATAAATCATAAAAAATTTCCCGGTCGGGTCAATAAAATCATGAAAGACATTTCGATTTTTTTATATTTTACATAAAATGGATTTGCCTGGACCAATACATGATTTTCTTTTAGTTTTTCTGGGATCAGTTCTTATATTAGGGGGTCTGGGAGTGGTATTACTTACCAATACAATTTATTCGGCCTTTTCGTTGGGATTGGTTCTTGCTTGTATATCCTTATTTTATATTTTAGCAAACTCCCATTTTGTAGCGGCTGCACAGCTCCTTATTTATGTAGGAGCTATAAATGTTTTAATCCTATTTGCTGTTATGTTCATGAATAGTTCAGAATATTACAAAGATTTGAATCTTTGGACTGTTGGGAATGGGATTACTTCATTAGTTTGTACAAGTATTTTTGTTTCACTAATTACTACTATTCTAGATACATCTTGGTACGCGATTATTTGGACGACAAAATCAAACCAGATTCTAGAGCAAGATTTGATAGGTAATAGTCAACAAATTGGAATTCATTTATCAACTGATTTTTTTCTTCCATTTGAACTCATTTCGCTAATTCTTTTAGTTGCTTTAATAGGTGCAATTGCTGTTGCCCCAATTCAAAATTAAACAAGTCCGCACTAATTGAATACTTGTGTCATAAATTCCCCGAATCAGTTTGCCATTTCCGTAAACAATATAATTGATAACTCGAAGTTGCATATTATCCCTTTCTTGGAACAGATCTGGGGGGAAGAGTGTTGCTAAATTTATACCGTCCGACATTTCATATGTCACTACGGGTCGAACTAACACAAAATACTTTTTTTTAGTAGGTGTGATCCGATTTATTTTTTCTTTTAATTCATTTTCTTTATTTCTATTTATTTATTTATTAGATCTTATCTAATTTCTTTTTGATTCTATTTATTTCCTATTTTAATTAATTTTATTTAGAATTTTAATTATTAATATTAAATTAATTAATTTTTTTCTATTTTGATTTATTTTTCTATTCTAATTTTACCATACATTAACCATAGTTTAGCAAATAAGAACAATTTACAAGTGTGAACTATAAGCTTTTAGAGACTCAAACCCAAAAGATTCATTAACTATGGGTTTATGAGTCGAACCGTAGGTTTAAGTAAGCTTTATTTGCAACTAACGTCCTAAGTCATAGATCAATTAGGTACAAAGGTTAGGGGCTACTAGGTAAAGAAGATGCTAGTAGTCTATAAGAATGAAGTGGGTCAAACTAAGAAGGTAGATACAGATATGGATGTTATAGCTGGGGTTAAGGGTAGTAGGATGGTTTCAAGGGTACAAGAAGAAAGAGTTAAGAGATAGTTATTCCTTTATTCTTAAGAAGGAATTTCTTGCAATACTAGTGAATTCATAGATAGCTATTTCACAAACTAAATACAATAAAAAGCTTATTAAGGGAAATATCTACTATATTCCACTTTATGAAATAACCAAATATATAGTAAGAATTTATGGATTACATAAATGGTAATGGTAGAATTTTAGGGAGTTCTCTTAAACCACCTTTATCGTAAGATCCTTGGCATAAGTACTTAAGTTAAGGGTCTCTATGTAAAGGTCTTTAAGGGATAAAAGGAATGCTTATAGGCTTCATAAACAATGGAATGAAAATTCCTCAAAGAAACTTTTTTAAAATGTTAAAATAAAATAAAGAGATCCTTAAAGGAAAGGGAGTTACTGATGATTATGGCACTCTAACGACACCGTAGAGACCTTTATAGATAAAGATGATCGTTGGGGTAAACTACTTGTTGATCAAGACTTCCCTTATGCAAACATTACCAATGGCAAAGATATCCTTATGTACATATCAAAACTTTGGCAACAATAAGAGAGGCAATCATGTGCACAAACCTAATAGCAAGAGCTAACGAGAAGAAAACTCAAATTTTATATTGTTTGGATAGGTATCTCATTATATATGTCATATCTCTATGTTAAGAAAGTCCCACATGGATTGTGGAAGAGCATAGGTATTGGTTATAAGGTCATGATAATAAATATCTTATTAACAATAATTGAAAACTTTTGGGTCAAGTGGTTGAAAAAAGCCCATTAGTATTTGATGACCTGCTTATTCACAACTTTTGACTTTGGACATTACAAACGATATCAAAGCTATGACTCTTGGCATGTTGAGAGCATTAGGAATAGTTTATAAGGCCAAGAAGGCTCATCAATATTGTTGATTTAGTTATTCACTACTTTTAGTTTGAGGCATTACATTATCTTAGGAGTGCAAACGAGGTGAGTTTAAGATGTTTTGAAAAACTTGAATCCATCCTTATACTTCATTAAGTATCTTAAAACCCCTTCTAAACTATAAGATTTTTTACCACATGCTTGAAACTTACGTAACAACTTAATAGGATACTAGAAACTTGTTCAATAAGAAGAAAGCTAATGAATATGTCCTAGATTTATTCAAAAAAATGGTGGTCATATCCTTTGCAAAGATAGAATTGGCTTCACTTACGTTAGACTATATTAAACCCCATTCAAACCTATATGGACTTATATCAAGCAAAGTAAAGAAGATGGTGAAATATAGCAATGGAAAAGTGATAGGAAACAACTCTACGGACCTATACTAGAAGCCAAGTTAAGGGATTATAAGGACTTACCTGACGTATACTAAGTCGAGGACTTTTTAAAGGCGAGGATTATGATATTAACTAAGGTATATCACACTTCATCTTACCTGAGTGCCTAGCTTTAGTCTTGATTAGAGCAATTCCCTAAATGGTGAACACTAGACATTTACCTAAGCTAAGCAGATAAGACGCTCAACGAGCCAAAGCTTCAAACAACACCCAATATCCGAGCTCTGACTTGATTTAAGCTCTGTTATTACACAAATTAATGTGATCTTGACAAACTTAAGGAGAAAAGTAGCAAAGGCAGAATGTAATGAAAAGGGATTGGGTGAATCTTGTCTAAATCAGTAAGGACCACCTTTCAAGGCTTCTAAAAAAGATGTATTGCCATTCTATAGAGGTTGACCTTGAGGTTATCGTGAAACTAATTGATTTTATTCCATTCTAATAAAAAATAAAAAAGTTGTAGCCAATTTGTTTAATCTTACCCTGACCTACTCCAAGCTATTTCCTATAAATGTTGAGCTAACCAAGTTGCCTCTGACTCCATCTCCATAAAAGTAGCTAAGCATACCTCACATTGGCCTACCAACCTCCAATTAATACGTACCTTCTAGCATAACTTTCTAGAATGATTCCTTTTCGGTACATTGTACTATGTCGTGACATTTTTACCCTTTTAAGTAATTGTCTTAAGAATCTTTGTATCTAATATGCAATTTACCTGCTATTGTCTTTTCTTAGAAATGTAACCCTAAGGAGGCTATATATAAGCCTCACTTGCTTATAACATAGAGATTACCATCGGTTACATAGAAAATATAGACATCTTTCCTTAAGAGCACTAATCATATATTCTCTTCCTTAACTCTTATCTATTCCCTGTAGTAAATAATAGTTGCGAGTGATCCTAATTCTCACTTATGTATCATATCAAATGGAGATTACGCTGAGTAAGATTGGTTGGTATGTCATATTCAGCTAATAGTAACTTAGGTTTTGCTAAATCCCTTTTCATTTTCTTGTTTCTTCTTGTTATGGTGTGGCCTCCTTGTATAAGATCTTAGAGATACATCAGCTTCGTTGGTATCAAAGTACAATTCTGTGAGGGAGTATGTTAGGTTACAATGAAGTTTTGTTTATATTTGCTGCTAGTGGATACTGTGTTCTCACATAGTTGCTATAGCAGTTTGTAGGTGATTCATAAAAGTTATAATAAAATGTCTGAAGTGGGTTTAAAGGTTGTGACATTGAGTAGCATCGAGTTGCAAGAGGAAAGGTGTAGTGATTTATATTTCCCTATTTCACTTTGTTTCCAATTACGAAAACAGATTAAGTTGATTTTTGTATTACACCGAGTTATATTAAGTATTGAAGTGATAAGAGCATGATAGAGTGATTTGGGGAAGTGAATGACAACTATTTATATACAAAGAGTGGTTAAAAAGTATTATTAGTCCATAAGGTTTGTAGTTATGTGTATTGTTGTAGCTATCCTTATTGAAGAAGGTAAAAATGATAAGTAGTGCATAATGTCAAATTCTAATATACGAGGCATTGTTGTTGACTAGGATAGTATCCCTCTTGATGATCGTAGTCAATCAGGTAATTATACGCCAGGGTTAGTTAATGCTGAACTTAATAAACTTACTATCCTTATTAAGTGTCTAATCACAACTATGCAAAGTATGAGACAATAGCCGTAAGGTGCACCAAATCGTAGCTAGGCAGAAGGTAAACAAGAGCCAAGATATGGCCATGCGGGCTAAGCTAATCATTAAGCCCAACCTTATAGAGCTAGCAAAGTGGTAGGCAACCTTGCTTAAAGGAGGTTAGAGATGGAAGAAGTTAAGGAAGCAAACAAGAAAGAAGAAGAGCTCAATGAAGAGGCAGAAGAATACGATGAAGAGGAAGGGCGAAGATATTAAGCTTCTCGAGGACTTGATAATGTCAAGGTCTAGATTCTGACCTCACAAGTAGTGAAAATGCTGATGAATAAATGGAATGAGAGGAAAAGATCGAGAAAGTGTTTTATTGTTATCGGTATAGTGAGAGAATGAAGGTCTGACTTGCTAGTTGCTACCCTTAAGTTTTTAGGATATGTCGCTATGTAGTGGAAAAACTTTAATGTAACCAAAGAAAGAGATAACCGATAAGCTATGCAAACTTAAGAAAACATGAAGTGGTTATTAAGGGGAAGATGTATACCCATTACCTAAAACATACTTATAAGACACCTTTACCAAATTGCAAGAGCTTCACCAAGAAAGCTAAACTATGGATGACCATGTCAGGAAATTTCAAATATTGATGATCCGAACTGATGTGGATGAGCCCGAAGCTAGCACTATATCAAGATTCATCTCTAAACTCAAGTATGAGATCCATAACATTACGGAAGTGCAAAGCTTTTATACTCTGGAAGAAGCCATTAAGATAGCTCAAAGAGTTAAAAAACAAAGGAGGAATGCCCCTATTCAACCTCATCTTAACTCTTCGCAAACTATTATTCCATGTCAAATTAGGCATCTTAAACTAACAAGACCTAACTAAGCAAAATAGAAGAATGATCAATTTGATGATAACCAAGCTAATGATAGAGCCAACCTGAAGACATTTGAAAAGGGGTAATCCTCAGGTTGTAAGATGAGTGAGACAAAATGCTTTAAGTGCTTAGGTTATAGACATATGATTGTTGAGTGTTCCAATAGACGTGCTATGGTCCTCTAAGGTGATAAAGTGGATAGTATTGATGAGAGTAAACCTGAGAAGGAAGAGAAAGATGCTAGATGAACTAAAGTAGAAGAAGAGGAACAGACTTGTATCTATGCCAACCTGGATGAAGATGCTAGTGTTAAGGTGAGTGTTGAGATTAATGTAAAGCTCTAAAGAAGAATAAAGAGAGAACCTAATCCATACAAAGTGAGCCATCAAGGGTCAACTATGTACAATTATAGTAGATGGAGAGGGTTGCACCCTTGTTGTCACTTGAAACCTTGTGGAGAGATTAAGTTTACCAACCTTTAAGCAACCCGACCTTATAAGCTATACTGGTTGCAAGATAAGGGTGCTTTATATGTAACTGAATAGGTAGTTGCCCTATTTTGAGTTGGGAATGTCTAAAGAGATGAAGTGCTTTGTGATGTTATCCCCATGGGAACTTCACATTTAATGTTGGGAAGACCTTAGTTTTTTGACTGACGCATTATCCATAATGGATATAAGAACACCTACACCTTTACAAACAATGGTAAGAAGATAGTGCTGTAACCCATGATCCCGACCCAAGTGAATGAAACTTATAACCAACTCACTCGAGCTGGTAAGAAGAAGGCTTTAGTATTAAGCCGACGACAACTTCAAGTTGTTGAGAAGGCTGATGAACCCATGTTTCTATTTATTAGAAGATTGTTAGAATTGAAAGATCCAGATGATGTACCAAAAGAGGTTTGAAAGTTGATAGATGAGTTCTCCGACCTATTCCTAAAAGAATTACCTAAAGGACTACCATTAGTCTAAGGTATTGAGCACTGTATTGACTTAAAACTAGATGTAGCTCCACTAAACAAACTTGTTTATAGAATGAAAATTGATCATGCTAATGAGTTGAAGAGGCAAGTAGACAAGCTAGTAAAGCAAGGATATGTGAGTAATAGCATGAGCTCTTATGCTATGTAGCCCTACTTATCCTAAAGAGAGATGGTTTTTGGCGTATGTGCTTTGATAGCTAAGCTATCAATTGAATTATTGTTAAGTATAGATATCCCATATTGAGGCTCGATGACAAGTTGTATGAGCTTCAAGGTGCCCAAGTGAAGATTGATTTGTGAAGTGACTACCATCATATTTGCATGAGATTAGGAGATGAATGGAAGGCTGCATTTAAAACTAAGCATAGTCTTTATGAATGGTTGGTTATGCCATTTGGCTTTACCAATGTGCTGAGCAATTCATGAGGCTTTTGAACCATGTGATGTGTCCCTTGATCAGGACATGTATAGTCATGTATTTTGATGACATACTAGCATATAGTACCAACCTAACTAATCACCTAAAGCATCTTCGAGTAATTTTTAACATACTTCGTGATGAGAAACTATTTGGAAATCTAAAAAAGTGTACAGTTGGCTAACGAGAAGTTGTCTTTCTTAGATATGTAGTGTATAAAGAAGGAATTTGAGCCAATGAGGAAAAAGATCAAGCTATCTTAAAGTGGCCTATACCAAAGAATGTCATTGAAGTACATAGTTTCTATGGTCTTGTTTCTTTCTACAAAAGATTCATTAAGAACTTCAATACTATTATAGCCCCTTTGACCAAATTAATGAAGAAGAGTGAAAAATTCCAGTGGATTGACCAAGCTAAGAAGAGCTTTAAGGAAATCATGGGTAAGCTTGCCGTAGTACCTATCTTGGCTTTGCCATATTTTGATAAACTCTTCAAGCTAGAGTATGATGCTTCAGGTATTGCCATTGGTGCAATACTAATGCAAGAGCACCACCCTATTGCTTACCAAAGTGAGAATCTTAATAGTGCCACCTTAAATTACTTAGTGTATGAAAAGGAGCTATACTCTCTTTTCCGAGCTCTTACTATATGGCAACATTACTTATTATATCAAGAGTTTGCGATCTATATGGACCACAAATCCTTGAAGCACCTTGGAGCTAGAACAAACTTTCAGAGAGATTGGCCAAGCAGTTGAAATTCATGGAATTATTTTCTTATGTGATCAAGCACAAGAAAGGTAGCGCTAATGTGATTGTTGATGCTCTTTCACATCGATGTCTTTTTGACTACCTTATAGACTAAATTATTGGGATTTTCCCTTATTGCCGAGCAATATGCTTAGGATCCGTACTTTAGACCTATCACTAAAAAGCGTTGGGACAAAATTGTTGTTAGAGGGTATTACTTTAAAGATGGGTACCTATTAAAAGAGAAAAGATTGTGCATACCAAACTATTCCATACGCGAGCTATTGGTTAGGGAAGCTCATAATCGAGGCTTATCTAGGCATTTTAGTGAGACCAAAACTGCTAACTTGTTGAGGGAGAACTTCTACTAACTTGGTTTGGCTAAAGATGTCCATAAGGTCATTGGAAGTTATGATGTATGCAAAGGGGCAAAGGGAAGGAAAGAACCTCATGGAGAGTACATGCCCCTACCCACAATGACCTCACCTTGGGCCAACCTTAGCATGGACTTTGTCTTAAGGTTACCTTAGACACCAAAAGGAAAACATGTGATCCTTGTAGTTGTAGATCAATTCAGTAAATTCCATACCATCGAACTAACGATGCTTTATATATTGTTGATTTGTTTTTGTAAAAAGTCATCCTCTTACATGAAGTTCTGAAGTCTATTGTTTCAAATTGAGATACCAAGTTTTTCAGCTACTTTTAGAAGACCATATGGAGGAGACTTGGTACTAAACTTATATTTAGTTCGAATAGTTACCCCCAAATAGATGAATACACTGAGGTGGTGAAGAGTATGTCAGGTACCCTACTTCGAGCTATTATAGGAAAGAACTTAAAAGATTGGGATATGTGCTTACCCATTATAGAGTTCGCCTACAACCAAATTGTATGCAATATTATTGGGAAAACCCTCTTTAAGGTCATCTATGGCCTTAACCTAACCAGCCCACTTAATATGATAGGTACTGCAACAGCTCTTGAAGATAGCCAAATTGGAATCCACCGAGTCTGAGGACTACAAGAACTACATCAACATTTGGTTAAGAAAATCTCTAAGTTCAACAAACGACAGTAAGAGATTAATAATCACAACCGTCGAACTGTATCTTTCAGCCAAGGTGACCTTATATAGATCTACCTTAGCTAAGAAAGGTTTCCACACCTTAGGAAAAGCAAGTTATCACCTAGAGTTGATGGTCTTTTCAAAGTCTTAAAGAAGGTCAATTGTAACGCTTACCAAATTGAGCTACATGAAAACCATGGTGTCCCTTCTACCTTCAATGTATTTGACCTGATCCCTCATCACCCAAATGAAACCAAAGTACAAATAGTAAAAGGGCCAACCAAAGAAAATGTCGTAGATTTGAGGCTAAATCTCTTCAACCCTTAGGAAGATGATAGGAATCAACTCCATGAACCCATTACTAGAAGGCGAGCTAAGGATTATAAAGACTTGCTCGACGTATACTAGCTTGAAGACTTTTCAAGGATGAAGATTCCGACATTAACCAAAGTATGTTATACTTTATCTAACTTGAGTGCCGAGCTTTGGTCATGATCAGAGCAATTCTCTAACTGGTGAACACCAGATGTCTACTCGATTAAGCAGACAAGATGCCTAACCAATTGAGGCTTCAAACAAATCCTAGTATCCAAGCTCTGACTTGATCTAAATCAGGTTAGCCAATTTGTTTAGTCTTACCTCAATGTACTCTAAACTATTTCTTAGAAATGTCGAGCTAACCAAGTTACCTCTAACTCCATCTCCACAAGAGCAATCAAGCATACCTCACCTTGGCCCACTAACCTCCAGCCAAGATGTGCCTTCTAGCATAACTTTCCAAAATGATTCCTTTTTTATACATTGTACTATAGCGTGATGTTTTCACCCTTTTAAGTAATTCTCTTTGGAATCTTTGTACCTAATATGTAATTTGCCCACTTTTTTCTTTTCTTAGAATTGTAACCCTAAGGAGGCCATATATAAGCTTCACTTCTAACGCAGGTATTATCATCATGTACATAGAAAATATAGACATCTTTCCTTGAGAGCACTAATCATGTCTTCTCTTCCTTAACTATTATCTATTTCCTTTAGTAAAAAATAGTAGTAAGTGACCCCAATCCTCACTTGTGTGTCATATTAAGTGGAGGTTAGGTTGAGTAGAATCGGTTAGTGTGTCATATCTAGATGATAGCTGCTCAGGTTTTTCTGAACCCTTTTTTATTTTCTTATTTCTTCTCGTTATGGTGCAGCCTTCATGTATACGACCCTGGAGATGCATCAAAAAGTCCATGACCTACTCAAAGCTACTAATCTTCTTGTGGCAATGTTTCTACTAAGAAGTATTTGTGAATCTAAGTCTTTAACAACATGGACTTAACATTGAAAAAGCATGTCCAACTTATAGACGTAAGAAAGAACCTTACTCTGCATTTAATAAGATTATGGTCCTATTTGGATTGTCTTTTTTTTTTTTTTAGTCTTATTTGTATTTGATACATATCTATTCCGTGTCTAATCTATATTTATTTAAAATCTGATGTTTGGAAAATTATCCTATTTGTATTTTATTTGTTTCTATTTTATAATTATGATGAAATGGGTGATTAGAATGTCAAAACTGGAAATAAATATTCACATACTTTTAATATAAAATATTTGAAAAAAATATATATTTTATAAATTGAAGATCATTGTTTTAATTAGTATTTTTATAACTATGAATAAAATAAAGGAGATATAAATTCAACTTTATAAGAATTTATAAAGTTATTAATTTTAGAAGAAGGATATATATGGAATCACCTTTTCATCTTTTTGATGTTTTATTCTTATCCAATGCAAGATTCAACTAAACACCGATAAGATACCAAAAAGATGAAAATAAGATGAACTAAATAGAGCCTATTGGAGAACCAAATAGATCAGGTAAGAAGTTTCCATACTATTAACAACTATTAATCTAGAAAAAATTACCTCATACATTAGAGTAGACTCACCAAGTACAAATTCCTTATAAAGTATTAACATTATCTAGAAACTTAACCTAAAACTCAATAGGCTTTTAACAACTTTCCTAAAATATGTCCCAAATCCTATATAGAAACATGCTATTAAGTACATATTATGCTCGACTAGATTGGATATCCTTCATAACTTTGCTTGCTTGCTTGCATTAACCTAATTTACTTGTGATATGTCTGAGTTAGACACACGGGGTTTTTTTTTTTAAATATTAAAGCAATCATTACGCATGTAGAAATTATATATTTGAAACCTCTATGTATGGCTTATACTTAAAAAACAATAAGCCATTTGCTATTAGAAGGTAGTAGTTAAAATAACCTTCTGAGATTATAATAAGAATTATGTAAATATTGTAAAAATAGTACTTTTAAAAGGTGATTTGACCTATCTAACAAAAATTAAAAAAAAAAAGGAGGTGCGTTGACCTAAAACTTTTATGGCTTATGGCTTAAATATTGGTCTTTTATTGAAATAGAATAGTTTTGGTTTCCAACTCTATTTCTTACAAAAGTACAAAATTGACCAATAAAATGGGCAAATCAAGGATATTAAAATATTTTCTAAAATTTAGTCATATTATAATCTCTATAATAGTTTTCATGTAATAGAAATAAAGTAAAGAATGACAAATATAATAAATTGATGTTAATTATGTTAGCCCAAGGAATAAAAAAATAAAAGGAGAAAAAATTGACTTAAAATTTTGTGACATTTTAGGCCATTAAAGTATGTCATGCAAGAATCTATTCCTAAAAATGCTAATATAGTAGGTAGCTAGATATATAAGGAAGCGGGTATTGGTCGTGTAACCCCTATTGACTCTTCCCTAATTATTTCACTTAGAAGTGGTTTCTCTATTTCTTATTTTGGAACATTGTATTTTAAGCATGCTTAGGTAATGTGATGGTCCGTTCATTTTATTGAATGGAATATAGCTTTAATGAAATCCCATATTCATTGAGAATCGAATAAGGTCGTAATAAATTTAACATTTTTCACTTGAACGAAATTAGCACATAAAAATTAACTTGTAATATAATTAATATGATCAAGCTACCCCCATCTTCTACTTTCAATATTTTTCCTCATTATTGGTTCTTATCTTCTTTGACTTACCTTCATTCACACATCAAACATTGTTTACGCTTTTGAATAGAAAGCCTCATACCTCACTCCGCCATCTCTCTCTCTCTCTCTCCCTCCCTATTTCGTTTAATACAACTATTAGTAGCAATCACTCATTGTGCTTTGATTCTTTTTGAACATTTCATAACATTTCTCTTCACAACAAATTTCTATTCAACTTTTAAACGATGTACATGCAGCTACAAACTATGCTTTAAGAACATTAGAGAATCCATTTAAGCCAAAACAATATGAATCATAACAATTTTTTTCTTTCTCTTTCTAAAAGCTCCCTCAACCTACTCTAACTTATCTCTAAAAGTTCTTCCTACGCATTGGAAATCAAAGAATGAGAGTGTTAATGTTAAAATCTAAGGATCTAAAGCTTTCATAAAAGAGTAAACTTTCAAATCAAAGAGGTAATAAGGGTATGCTATAGTGGTGGTGATGTACGGTGGTTATGTATTGCGTTAATGTTGGTGTGAACTAAAAAGAAGAAGATAAAAGGGGTAATGAGGGTATATTGCTATGGTAGTCATGGCAAATACGAATGGAGATTGTATTAAGATAGTGTTGGTGTCAGTGTGAACTAAAAATGACTGGTGGTAGTAGTGGTGTCAGGGAGTCTATAATATGCTTGGGTAGTTCGGTGGTGAGGTAGTTAATGTGAAGAATCTTTAGTGGTGGAAGTAAAAATAAGAAAGAAGAAGATAAAAGAGCAAGGAATGCAATACTGTTGAATTGTAATTCATGAATGGCAATAAAGAATTACAATTCAGTATTTTGTTGAATTGGAATTACGTATGAATTGTCATTCCATAAAACAAACATCGTAATATAAGTGATTTAAGAAATAAGGGAGGAATGGTTATCATTCCCCAAGGTTAATGTTCTATGTATCATGTAAACAATTTTTAACTTAGATGGAAGTAGAACATAGTGCTACCAATTATAGTGTAGAGCAAAGGAAATATAAGGACATCAATTAGTTCTTTCCTCTTCTAAAAGCATGTTACAATGTTAACAAGAAACATTTTCCAAATGATTTTCAATGGGGAAAAGTACAAAAAATTTCTTAACGTTTATCTCTTTTTTATTTCAGTCCTTAATGTTTCAAAACTTTTATTTTAGTTTTCAACTTTTGTCAAATAGGTCCTTCCATTAAATTTCATTAGGCTTTCCATTACTATCAACATGTGGTAGCACGACAATGGTCTACGTGTAATTTTCTAAATAAAAAATAATAAAATACTTTTAAAAAAATTTAAAAAAATCTAAAAAATTAAAAATAATACATATATACTTATATAAAATTTATATATTATATATACTTATGTAAATATTTGTATCAATAATATATTAATAAAATATTTCAATTTTCTAGAATTTTTTCTTTTTTTTTTTACCTTTTTTCAAATTTTGAATTTTTTTTAATTTATTAACATATAAAAATGATATTTCAATAATTTTAACAATATATAATTTACAGATTTTTGGTTTTATTTTTCAAAATTTTTAAAGTAATTTTTCTATATTTTTAATATTTTTTATTAATTTTACTTATATAATATATATTATTAATTTATTTAGTTAAATTAATTATATGGATGAATTAGAATGCACCACATGTCATCATTAATGAAAAAAGTAATAGAAGCACTAAAATAGAAATTTTTTTAAACATTGTGGACTGCAATGAAGTTTTGAAACATTAAGGATTGAAATAGAAAAATAAGAAAATGTTAACGATTTTTTTGTACTTTTTCTTTTTCAATGTTCATAATTAGTCTAATCTTTACAGACGCAGTATATATTGTTTACAACTTTCAATAAAAGAAAGAAAATGAGTTAATGTCAAGA
Organism: Lumnitzera racemosa; assembly: GCA_024138005.1. Lineage (NCBI taxonomy): Eukaryota > Viridiplantae > Streptophyta > Magnoliopsida > Myrtales > Combretaceae > Lumnitzera > Lumnitzera racemosa. Next base: position 33,340,312 of record JAMXBC010000007.1, read on the forward strand.
CCTATGACCTTATGGAATGATTATTATGCTCATTTCATATAAACTATGACTCTTTTTTTTTTTTTTAACTTTCTCACTACACTCATATAATAACTTTTTAAGAAGGAAAAAATCAAACTTGATCCATCCTATTAGAAAACCGTTATTCATATCACTAAATTAAAACTGTTTTACCTATAAAGTATAAGGTTTCATCGAAAAAAATTTCCAAATTAATCTACTCTAAATTCATAGTTTCTTTTTTTTTTAATCTATTATGTAATCCATAGCCATAAACATTGAAAGGTATTATTTTCTTCACCAAAAATCTCACATAGATACTGTCATCTCAGGATATTTGCCGACATAGATTGGGCTTTGTGCATGGTAATCCTACAAAATAAAGCACTGTGAGGGGACGTTAGGGTGTTGTCCGGCATGGCCACTCCAATGCTTAAGTTAATAGTATGTTCTGGAGAGTAGGGGATACTTGAAAGTAATAGGCAAGCTTTAGTGCACAAAGTATAGGGAGTTTTACCGTTAGATGGTAATCTAGTATTTATAATAGAGTAGAGTAGAGCTAATAGTTAAAGGGTGGTTAGTAGGCAAAACTTCCTCTACAAGTATTGGAGAGTAGGCTCATGATATTCGACATATCCCACATATACTAGAGGTAGTTGTTGACTTGGTCTCTTATTCTTATCCGATGTCTTCTAACCGTTAAAGAGCTTCTTAGGCCCGGTCAAGCTTAACCTAAGGCGACAAGCCTTAAGTGGTGAGGCGTGTCAGATTTGGATGGGCTTGAGGGGCCCATGTCTAGAGAACTTTATCAATACTTAACCTCCCACTGTCTTATTGCCAAGGCAAAGGCAAATTAAGGGATAAACGGGTTGCTTAGGTGTGCAGTCGATGTAGCGAGGGTGTAGGTTTAAGCTAGCAGAAGGCCAAGGCGACAATTTTTAAGGTGGTGAATATCCAAGTCGAAGATGTCTAAAGTAGGAAGAGCCGAGGTGTCAACAACTGTCCCAAAGCAAAGCGCCAACGAGCCGAGCAAGTTGAAGCTTTGGTTGGAACATTAGAGTAGGATACCTTTGCATCTGACTGGGTAGGCGATCCAAGGAGCCAGGCAAGCCTGGCCAAATAGCGCTTGTCATGGACCAAGCAGATGTGATTACTTAATTTGGGATGTTGTGCTTTTAACATATCGACTAAGTGAAAGTTAGAGGGACCCTAAGGAAACTTCTTATGGAAGAAACTTTTCCAAATTTTGTCCCTAGTGCACCTAATTTCAGTACATTTAATGTGATGTAACAAGTGTCCTATCATAGTAGACTACCATGTAGTCTACATGTGTTTTGCCTTTTAAAGGTGACCATCTTATCAACTTTAACTCTACATGTTTACCTAGTAGTATTTTAAGGAATTTGTACTTATACAAATCTTTATAACTACCTATGTGGTTTCCTAAACGCTTGGCCTATAAATAGCACAATCACAATGAGAGATCACTTTTCTGTAATCTCTTTGTTCCATTACTATGAATTTCATTCTTTTGCATCAAAATTCTTTCGAGAACATTTCAAACTTTATTCTTCTTCATCGCTTTTCACAACCATATCGGCCAATACAAGTAAGGCAGGTTCTAACTCGTCACAGCACAACATTTCTTACTCTAAGTCTACAAGGAGTAATCCTTTCCCAACAAGAGAAGACAAAGTCTCGTCACTGGCAGAACTCAACGAGTCTTCTAGGATGGCAATAGAAGCACTAGATGAGGCCAAGCTTATTAATGCCATCATAAGGGATTTATTTGATATGCCTTGGACGGGTAAGGGCCCTAACGACTAGATGAGTAACAGTAAACCCTCTACTCCTAGATGGATTCTAAGTAACTTTGTTGTTGAGGTGATCCCTAGGTAGCAGATAGATTGCCAAGTAAAGACAAACTGGTAGCCTTGCTATCAGGGAAGCGCTTCGTGATATTTGGGTAGCACCTCCCTCCAAGTCGCTTTAAAAGAGAGCTCTTCAATTTCCACCAATACAGTCTAGCACAAGTCCTTCCCAATGGGCGGAGGGTGTTAAAGCCTTAAAGGCTTTCTAGGTGCTTTACGAATAGCTGGTGACAAGGGCCACTTTCAAACTTCCTTACCACTTCTATATGTGGAAGAGCATGAGAAGGTAGCCCTACCTCTAACCTCGTCTTGGAAAGAAACTATTCTATGGCCTTACAAATTCAGTAAAGGCTTGCCAGGATGAGTACGTAGTGGTGGAGCTACCTAAAGAGGCAAACTTTTAGACATAGTGGACTGAGTTGGTCTAGACCGGGGCTTAAAAGGGGCTTAGCCCTAATGATGCAGAGGCTACATAAGAAATTCAAGCCTTTATGGCCCTTAGAAATGGTTAAGAGATAAATGCTTCAGAGGCCATGGAGAGATACTTCCAATATCCAATCTCTAAGCTCTTCCCCAGCATAAGGAAAGTTGTGGTGAAGAAATCGGCCAAAGGTATAGGTTCATTCCTTTTGTGAACACCTTCGTCTATTATGCTAATGTATGGATGCTTTTCCGATGTCTTTTTTTGTAAAATGGGGGATCTTCCTTACCTGTACTGGTCACAATAGAGTTAGCAAATAGTAGTTGTTGTTTCTTTTGTTGAACCAAAGGTTCATTAATTGATTTTCATGAGAACAAAACAAAAGGTATATATTTAAACATGTTGCTTTTGAAGAGAACAAAAACAAGTAGATGATTAAACTAAGTATTATTAGATTATATTGAGTTAATTAAATATGATTGACGAATTTGCTTAATAATTAAATACATCAATTAACTTTACAAGATATTTGATCTTTCGAGTGTTGATCAAATGATCTTAAAGTTAGATTGCAAATTATAGTTGTTCGTTATATGTTAAGAGTATTTTCAGGTGATATTTAACATACCAGCATGATGGCTCAAGGATGAACCAAACCGATTGTGTAAAGCCCTGGATAACAAAGGGAAAAACTCCCTGATCATGAAGAGCCAGCATGCAGGTTCACTTACTGATGTTTATGTCTGTAGTGCATTTGATTACCAACTTGCCGATAAGGGTAATGCACCCCATGCGGGTAAGTCTATTTCAACTAGCCATTGGAGTATTTAATGCACTATAATGGAAAGAATCGAATGTGATGATATAAATGCTCAACAACCCGACTAAGGACAAGAGAGAATTGATCTTTTGCTACAATATTTCAACATTCCTTTGTACTCTTATTATCTATTATTCTCATTGTCTCTTGTATTCTAATTTGATAATATTTAGAGATATGTGAAGTGTAATGCTTATAAACTGTTAGTTACAAAGTATTGAGAGTTAAAAGCATTACACCAATAATTCTTAAGATTGAGTTTTTGTGTTGTGAGTAGAGATTGCGAATTGTGTTGAGAGTTGTGAGTATGAAACTTGTGTAATTAAGTTTGTGTTTATATGGCTCTTGGAACTTAGATTAAGAAATCAATAAAGTAGTGTGAAGTCTATGATTAGAGGCATTGTATGTCTATAGAGACTAGGGGATGGTCCAAACTCCACGTTTTATCTAAGCTTGATATTCTTTATCCTTATTTCTTCTAATTTCTGCACTTATTATTGTTTTATCATTATCTTGATTATGCTCATTATTACTTTTAATGCTTAATTTTGAAACGAATTACAATTTTTCCTTAAAACTCAATTCACTTCCCCTCCACTCCCCCCCCCCCTTCCTCTCACTCCTCTCTTGAGTTTAACCTAGTGTTCTTTATCTTTTGTGTTTGCCTCGTTTTTCTTTTTCCTCATTGTTTCAATCTGTTTTTCTAGGCCAAAATTTAGTTATAAGGGTTCCTCGTCCCTCCATGGACAAGCTGATGAGTCGCCAGTAGGTAAGGTCTAAGGTATCTGAGCAGAAAGGCAAGGAGGTACGAGCGAAGAGTCGCCAGTAGGTAAGGTCTAAGGTATCTGAGCAGAAAGGCAAGGAGGTACGAGCGAAGTTAAGTGCTGGGGAGACCAGCAAGGTCCAACTAATGGCTGTTCCTTAAGGGATTGCCATCAATCTTTGGGATTAGCCACTGGCTGTAAAGCTTGTGGGCATGGCTTTTCTTACCCCTACCCTTATTTTCGTTGTCAAGCTTACTCTTGTAAGGGACGAGGTCACTGACGCCGAGGAGCTAGATTTACAGATGCTTACCCCTCTTAGGGGGATGGAGGAGGAGATGGCTGAGGTTGCTGTCTTGCCTGAAGTTGCAAGGAAGAAGAGGAAGGTTCCCAAAACATCTAGGAAAGCAAGGCTTGGAGCCAAGAAGTAAAGGCCCCTAGCGAGGGTACCCTTGAACCGTACAGCTTGGACCAAGTGGCCGATGGCTCATCCTTATAAGTGTATAGACAAACTTGGGGATGAATTTTTTAACGTCCTTAATAAGTTCAGATACTTGGGGATTGAGTCAAACTCATTCAAGGAGTTCCCATACGTCTCCCGGAACAAAGAGCTCTTGAGCCAAGCTCCTGAGTTTAAGATGAAGAAGGTTAGGGGGGAAGCTCCTGAGGCTAAAGTGGGAGGTCCAGGCTAATGACCTTATTGGGGTCTTAGACCTTTGGCGACTGGGCCATCTTTGAGGGGTTATCCATGGTAGGTGGGGGCAACCCCATAGAGATAGCGGGGCATTTAAGTACGCTCATGCAGTAGGTAAGCCTTCGCCTCTTTACTTTGATGTGCTTCATCCTTTTCATTAAACTAACCTCGACTACTGTTTCTTTGTAGTACTACGGCCAAGTGCTACTTTAGCTAAGCAAATATGATGCTTCTCGAAAAGAGGTAAAAGGCTTTCGGGAAGTGTTGTACAAGGTTAAGAAGGACCTGCAAGAGGCAAAGTCCTCTACTAATAAACATTTGGATAAATTTGCTAAAGCTAACCGGCACCTGTGACGCTCTTATGTATTGGTGGTTAAGCTTCAAGGGCAACTGTGAATGCATAACGGGATAGAGAAGCTACTGAAAAGGTTGCAAAGGAAGCCAACAACCTAAAGACTTGGCTCAAGGATGAACAGAGGACTAAAGCTCATCTCTCTCAGAGATTAGATGAAGAGAGGGAGGCTAAGACTCAACTTAAGAGAGAGAATGCCGAATTGAAGGCGTCAGTTGCTAAGTTAGAGACTAAGCTAGCAATAAGGGCTTCCAAGTGCGATAGTGTCAAAGCTACTTCGCTAGAGCTCAATAGTTTGAAGATAGAGTTAAAGCCGCAAGTCTAGGAGCTATAGGGAAGAGTTTCGGAGATGGAGGAGATCATCTCCAAAATAGAGAGTAGAGAAGTCCTTAAAGATGTTGTCCCAAAGAAGGTAGTGGCCAATTATTAGACGACGGACGAGCTGGAAGACTTGTCCACCGATTATGCTTACTACACTAGGAGATAGTTGCTTTCCTATTATCTAGACCTTAACTTACGCTTCTTGAGTTTTTGGATTCCATCACCTTTAGGGAGAAAAAGGAGATCGAAGCACAAAAGAGGGAGGCTACTCAGGCAGTAGGTAGAGTATAAGGTACCCCTTTTATTACTGGGGTCGGGCAAGACGCTTTTACATCTACATCTACCTTAGTAGCTTAGCAGGAGGTCACCCCTAAGGGCATTATACAGGGTGATCAAAGTCAGGGTGATCTTCCTACCAATCCTCGTTAACAGACTTCAACTGTTGCTCTAGCCCAAAGCTAACTTCCCCAGGGTCAACGATAGATCAGCGCTCCAATGAAATTGAAGTCTTAGACTTTTCAAAGTTACTAGAGTTAGTTAACCCTAGGCAATAGTTTTGTTTTTTACTTTTTGTATCCCAAGTCAGAATGTCGGCCTTAATTTTGTAATTTGTAAGCAATGAATGAAATTTCAACTTATTCATATCCCCTATTATGCACTTTGGCTATTTTTTTTTTTTTTTTTTTATATTCTACCTTGTTTAAATGTTTGTGTATGGGAGTTTCTCTGTGCAAAGGGTATTTGCCTTTACCGAAGTTACCCTAGGGGGTTAGGCCAGTGGCATTCCAACATGTCCAGTAAGTGGGAGTTTCTCTATCCGAGGGGTGTTTTCCCTTGCCAAGGTTACCCAAAAGGGTCAGGTTGATGATGTTCTAACCTACTCAGTAAGTGGGAGTTCCTTTATCCAAGGGGTATTTCCCCTTATCAAGGTTACCCAAGGGGGTCAGGTCAGTGGTGTTTCGACCTGCCTAGTAAGTAGGAGTTCCTCTATCCAAGGGGTATTTCCCCTTGTCAAGATTACCTAGAGGGTTTGGGTTAGTAACGTTTCGACGTGCCTAATAAGTAGGAATTCCTCTATTTAAGGCGCGTTTTCCCTTATCGAGATTACTCGAGGGGGTCAAGTCAGTGGTGTTCTAGTATACCTAGGAGCTTAGTTATCACTAAGACTTATCGTAACAGATTAGAACTAAAATGGGTCCTTCGAAATATCGAAGAAAACTAAAGGGAAATGGTCCACAATCGAATAAGAGTAGTTGACGTGAAGTTGCTTGGAGGATATGACTCACCAACGAACATAACATGACTTGACACCTTACTTGATATGATGTATAAATTGATGTTAAGGTCCACATGTCACTGATCGTGAGCTACTTGGTAAAATTAGATAAGAGTATATGAAGTATGGACTTGGAGATGGTTGTCTCACAAGAACAGAGTATTAAATATTAAAATGTAAGTTATCTTCAACTTACAAAAGAAAAGGACTATTTATAATAAGTTCTTAAGGTAGCATTATAAATAAAGAAATTACAAGAAAGTATATAAAAAAGGAGATTCCTAGTATATACGAAAAAGGGTAAAAGGGACAAAAGCCCAAAAATGGAAAAGTAATATAATGTCAGATGAGATGAACAGGTGGCAATGAAACATTGGTCCCATACGAATATTCTCTAAGTACAACATGCGAGAGGGGTCAAAATATTATGGCAATAAAGGGGCCGGAACAAGAGAGATGGTAGCATACTAAGAGAAAACTATTCGGCCTTTTAAGTGAGTCTCGCGTCACTTAGTAGGAACTTCTCGGTAGTGGTTGGTTAGATTACTCGACATAAGGTCCTCAGCAAGCGAATGGTCGACATCATTACTACCGAATATACAGATTAACATATGACAATTCGAGGAGCTCAAGGAATTCAGCCACATTCCTTCAATGTAAACTTTCTCATCATCAGTAGGTTGCCAAAAGAGAATTCGCTAAATAAGGGATTGAAGTCCTCAGAGCCGTACACGAATAATAGGACTGTTGGTCAACAATTCATCACGTTCTGATTTGCTAAATAAGTAGGAGTTCCTCTGTCCAAGGTATGTTTCTTGTTACTGAAGTTACCCAAGGTAGTCAAGTCTGTAGAATTCCAACTTACCCAATAAGTGGGAGTTTATCTATCCAAGGCATATTTCCCCTTGCTGAGGTTACCTGAAGGGGCTAAGTTGGTGGTGTTCTAACTTGCCTAATAAATGTGCCTGTTCACCTTTTGGGGGCTAGGACGGTGAGACGGAGAGAACTCTAGACAACAATTATAAAACGTAATTTTCATTCATTGTTCAGAAAGGATTTACACAGTAATATGCTAATCAAAGTAAAGCCAAAGGTTATCGACCTTCCATATGCGCAGGATGAGCTCCTCATCCATTCTTTCTAGTCTGTATACTTTATTGCCTAACTTTTCCCTAACTCTAACTAGATCTTTCTAATTGGGGGCCAACTTGCCCTATCCTTCTCATGAGCTAGTAGCTTCTAACTTCCAGCAAACTAGGTTACCAACCTTAAATTCCTTGTATCTGACCTTATGATCATAGTATCAGGCAACTCGATGCTAATATGCAGTTACCTGAGCCATAACGAGGTCTCAGATTTCTTTGATGGTATCAATGCTGGCTTACAATAGGGATTCATTAAGGGTGGCATTAAAGCTTTGAGTCTAGATATTAAAGAGTTCAAGTTTAATAAGGAAGATTGCCTCCGACCTAAACACCAGGCAAAAGTAGGTTTTACTTGTAACGGTATGATAGTTGGTCCTATATCCCCACAAAACATTAGCCAATTCATCTACCTAAATGCCACGGGCTTAGTTTACTTGTTTCTTTAAGCTATTAAGAATTATCTGGTTAGCTGCCTCTACCTGTTTGTTCGATTAGGGCTAGGCAACTGACATAAAGTATAGCATGATGTGGTGCTTAGCACAAAATTCCTTGAATTTGGGGTTATTAAATTGTGGCTCATTGTATATGATAAGATCGTAAGGAACCCCAAACCGAGAGAAGATGTTGTTTCTAACGAAAGACTCAACACTTCTCTCTATGATTTTGCCTACCACTTCAACTTCGACCCACTTAATAAAGTAGTTGATGGCAACTATTATAAACTGTTGTCCTCCTAAAGTCTTTAGGAAAGCCCCAAAGATGTCAATACCCTATTATATAAACAACCATCGGTTGGTTAAGGGATGGAGACTGGTTTTAGGTGCATGATTAATCAGGGCATGCTTCTAGCACTGCGGGTACTTCTAAGCTATGGCTTTGGCATCCTGCCTCATGGTAGGCTAATAATACTCAAGTCATAGTACTCGGAAGTAGAGGGCTTAGGACTAAATGTGGTTACTACACACCCTGGTGAACAATTCTTCCATGACGTACATGCCCTTGCCTTCTCGCAAGCATCTGAACAAGGGGAGGTTGACGCCCCTGCAGTATAGGATGCTATTGACCAACATATAGTTGGTGGTGTGATATCTAAGCTTTAAGCTTCTTCACCTCCCTCTTGTCTTCTAGGAGCATGCCCTACTCCAAATAACTCCGAATGGACCTATCCAACTCAACTCTGATGACGTAGTTCTTAATTCTAAGACTTTTGCCGAAACTGAAGTTATGCTCTTCTCCGACAAGTACTCTATGAAGATCTTCTTATCCCTTACCTTTGGTTTCTATATCTCGATGGAGATGAGTTTGGATAGCCAATTTGTTGCCAAATTCTCAAGTTAAGGGATCTTTGTGATGCTTTATGAAGGGAATTCAACTAGAAGGCTCTTCACATTTTCTAGGTACCTCGCCATTATGTTATCCCTTGCTTCATAGTCGCTTCGAACTTATTGGATGACTAGCATAGAGTCCAAGAAGACCTGCAAATGTTTGGCATCAATCTCTTTAGCCAACTTGAGACTAGTGATGAGGGCCTCATACTCGAATTCATTATTGCTGGCATTGAACCCAAACTTGGGGGCATAGTAGACCATGACCTTGTACCGACCTGTCAACATGAGACTTGCTCCTCCATCCCTTGAGGTGGATAATCCATCGATGTGGAGATTCCATACCAATTTGTTGTCACCTAAGGGTGCTTCCTCTTCTCAAGTGTACTCTACCATAAAGTCGCCCAACACCTGTGCCTTGTAGGCTGTTCATAGCTAGTATTAGAGGCATTCTACTCTATTGCGTACTTTATCATCCGTATAGATGCACCGAGCTTCTGCAACGTAGTGTGTAATGGTTAATCTGTGAGTATGATAATTTAGTGCACCTGGAAGTAGGGTCTTAGATGATGTACAGAGATAACGATGACTAACGTGAATTTTTCTACCTAGGTGTACCTAACCTTAAGCCTATAGAGTATATGGCCAATGCAGTATATGGGCCTATATTCTCTTCCATTTGCTCTGACCAGCACAAAGGAGAGCATCCAGTTGCTTACGGCTAAGTACAAGAATAAGTCCTCCCATGGATAGGCTTGGAGAGGATCGGTGGGCGTACGAACAAGTCTTAGAGTTGCTGGAAGGTGGTAGTGCACTTTGGGGTCTATTCAAAACCCTTTAGATTTTTCAAGCTTTTATAAAACTCGGCACATCTATCTGCACTTCTCAAGATGAATCTACTCGATGCGGCCACCATGCCGATGAGCTTTCGCACACCTCAGACTGAGGTAGGGGGCCTTGTCCCCCTGATGGTGCTTATCTTCTTGGGATTGACCTCAATGCCTCTTTGGGTAACCAAGAAGCCTAAGAATTTACTGGAGCCGACCCTGAAGACACATTTCTAGGGGTTTAGCTTCATATCATGTATCCGTATCTGGTAAAAGGCTTACTGGAGGTCCTTCACATGATCACCTAGCTTTGTACTCTTACGATCATGTCGTCGACGTATACCTTTATTGTCATGCCCCAAAGCGGTAGAGTCGTAATGGTCCTACCATATAAACCATTCTAAGATAGAAGCTGACCTTATAACTACTATCTTAGACTTGATTTACACAAGGTGTCTACGACTAACCCACTTTGAAGTAAATAGTTTATAAATTAAACATCTTACTTGACTATGAAATTATGAAAAATACATATTTACACTAAATAATTTAAGTATGCTTACAAGATTTAGTAACCTAATCCTAATTTACTTAAGTAATACATAAATTAATACTATAAGCTTTAAAGATAAAATATAAACTTGATAGTGCATTTAAGCCTTAGTTTCATATCTTCACTCCTCAGGGTCCAATGGTTGCTAGTTTTAGGGTAGTTATATGACCACTTCTTAGTTAGCACCTAAAACAGCATCAATAGGGATGTAAGTAATCAACAGCTTAATAAGTTAAGACGGAGATTGAAAACTATATATCAAACATAAATAGGGTTATTAACCAAATTAATTAAATACAATGCATGTTCAAGCAAATACCATCACATGATGTTTTCCAATTCGTCGTGAGATTAGAGAAATTATACCTACTCTAATCCAAGTTAAGTAATTTCCATGTTATCTAACAGCTCACGACCAAATCCAAACTTATGTAATGGAGACACTGCTCCTCCCATAAATACTTTCAAACCATTAACTTTACCCTTGTCACAACCTTCTCACCTATCACTTAGTTCGACTAAGAATAAAGAAGAGACCCGTTATGCTATCCAGTGCTATTCCTTTTGAAAGGATCAGTATTTAGCTAAAGAACCCTAATGTTTTCCCTAATGGGTTACTATGCAGGTCTAATTTAGAGTTACAAGTCATATATTTAATTAGATCCGATTTAAGGTATTCAATCATTTTAAACCAATCACACAAATATAGGCCAAAACAATAAACCAGAATTATATCATCAAACTTAAAAACAAGCACATATAAGCATGTGCACAGTCACCTATCTAGCAAACACAACCAATACAATTTCAAGCCTCTAAGTACTATAAATTAGTATTCTAAAATACAATAACGTATTAATCCTAACTTACCTGAACTTCCAACTTACTCATATAAGGTGCAACTCACACAAGTCATCACCGATAATCCTTATAATATAAATGTTGTTTTAGTTTTCCACATAACTACCATAGATATGTTTTATTATGTAATTTAGATTATGATTATCTTTGGTTTAGGTTTTTTACTTACTATCTAATATACTTATATTAATCCTAATTCGAATTCTACTTCTAAATTAGATTCTAATATAGGAATAATCTACATTTAACGTAATCACTTATACATATGTGTGTGTATATAAACATATAGGTATTGAGTCATTAGTTTTTAGTTTAAGATTATAATTTTATTCAATTATTTAAATTCTATATCTCTTATAACTAAACTAGTTCTAAATTAATTTTTGATTCAATTTCTAAATTCGATTTTATTTTAGCTTCTAATTATTGTTTTTATTTGTAAACCTTTAGGATTCCTCTCAAAGTAAAATGTGAAATTCATTTAACTATGCTTAGGTATCCTAAATTTTTGTTTTAGCACATAGTCAATATTTTGATCAGTATGGTATACTGCATTTCTAATTTAATTGCTGAATTAGCTCCCGATGTAAGAATAACCTACATTTTTGCATAATTTCTTAAATTTTCCTTTCAAAGTAAATTTATAATTGTCTCCTATTATTATAATATTATCAATTTAACTTAATATTCTTCACTTATTTAATCTTCATATTTCACGTATTACCTATTACTACTTAATCTACACATAAAGCATACATTTAACCTCTCCAATACCATAATTTACATCTTTCATCATTAACTAACATTCCAAGATATCTAAATTCATCCTAAATCAAAATATAAACCAAACTAACCCTAAATCATAAAATTAACCTAATTATTTACTTTTACTCTTTATTCTTTTATTATTACCCAATATGCATAATACACACAATTAACACTCCAACTCCCCAAATATCATCCTACATCAGTAATTAACATCTAAGGATGTCTAATAACATACTAAATCATAATATTTAATGAATTAATCTTAAATCACAAAATTAAGCTCACTAATTACCTTTTATGCATGATTTTAAGGTCTAAAAATTAAATAAAATTTTAGAAAATTAATTTTAGGAAAAACTATTCATAGCACCGTAATATGTATCTCAAATAGTCTACACAAAAATTTTGAAGCCAAAACTATACTTTTAAGGTCATTTATTTCTAAATCGAATAAAACTTGAGTTTATAGGATTTCTTGAGGATAATATAGGTAAATCAGTCTAATAAGATGTCAATCAAAAGATCTTATTTCGGTTTTTCTAGACATAAAATCATCAAACTAAATTTTTTTCCTAAATCTACATACAAAAATATCTCAAAATAACCAATTTCATAATTTTGGAAACATTTTTTATATTTTAAACAATTTAAACAAAATCAAAAATGAATCTTAGACTCACTGTTTGATGGGTCTCCAACCACCAGCGATAGCTACCACAGCCCTAAGCAATAGGGATGCTATCTAATGGTGGTGGTCGACCCTCCCTAAGTAGTCGTTGAACATGGTTTCCCCTTCTTAGTTCTGTTTGCATACATATTTTTTTTTTTTTTTTGTAAAATTATCCTTTCCTCTCTTTTTGATCTCTCTATAATTTTTCTAAACTCCTAACATGTCCAAATGAATTTTAGAAGAAGCTTTTCAAATTTATAGGGATATTTTGGATATTTTCTTTAATTTCTAAGATGAAAGATGTCCCTTATCTCTTATCTTTTTACTTTGTAGTTGGTTGATTTTAATCGATTGCTTTTCATTCTCCATTTCCAATTTGCCAAGCCCTATTTCCAAACATTTCCATACCTTTTTCTTATTCTTCTTGATTTTTTCTCATTTATTTATGAATTTTTTAATTGTTTAGTATTAATTTAGCATATTTTGGGCATTTTAAGTAATTTCGTATATTTTACCTATATGTAAATACATATACAGTACAATTAAATAATTCTAAATATTATTTAAGTTATTTTATGATTTTTAATATGTATATAATTTATCTTTATCGATTGTTAGTTATCAAAACTCGTTTATGTGTTTCTAATAAATAACGGGAAATTTACATATAATTCAATATTATAATAATTAATTATTATATTATTTATTTTTCTAAATCCAAAATCACAAGATCACTTTTATTAATATTTCTAATTTTACTGTAAAATTTGGGCTTGATTAGATAATTTGCTTGATCGCCTTAAACTTTACAGTTCAAACCTCAAACACCAGATTACGGGGCTTACATCAATAGTGCGGCCGATATGGGGCTTAAATAATTTCTTTACCATCTACTAGTACGTGCTCCCAACATTTTTTAAGCCGAACGGCATTACTATATGGCAATATGTGCCATAGTTGGTGATGAAGGAGCCATAAACTTTGTCCTTTAAGTCCATTTTAATTTGGTTATACACTGAGAAGGCGTCCATGAAACTTAATAAGGCGTGTCCCAAAGTAGAATTGACAAGTTGATTGATTCTCGAGAGAGGAAAGCAGTCTTTCTAACAAGCTTTGTTGAAGTCAGTATAATCAATGCACATACACGACTTTTTGGTCTTCTTCTTAACTAATACCATGTTTACTAGCTAAGTTGGGTATTTTTCTTCCCTTAAGAAGCTAGCTTTGAGCAACTTCTGCACCTCTTCCTTAATCGTAACCTGCCTCTCTAGAGAGAAGTATCTTTTCTTTTGCTTGACAAGTCATGTAATGGAGTCAATGTTGAGGCTATGGGTTGACAAGTCGAGGTGAGATTTTAGGCATATCAAACGCCGACCAAGCAAACCTATTTGAGATGGCCCGTAAAAGAGTAATAATTTCATCTTTCACCTTAGGAGGATTCTCGATCTCAACCTTTATGGTTTAGTCAAGAGAGGAACTGATCTAGACATCTTCAGTTTTTTCACTTGGCTCACCTTTATTCGTAGACTTCTCCTATGGGCTGGACTCTAGGGCCAAAACTTTATCACTTCTAGTAGCCCTAACATATAGCACTTGTGAGGGCTTCAAATCACACCTACATATTTCTACCCTAGTTAAGGTCAAGAATTTCACCTTCAGGTGAAGGGAGGATGTGATAACCCCAAACACATTTTAACTTAGTCTTTCTAAGAAAGCGTTATAAGGGGAAGAGTAGTTGATCACGACAAACTCCACTGGTCATCATACCAGGTGGTCTTCATCGCTAAGCTCTATGTCTAAAGTGATGATCCTCTTGGCTTAGATGATACTTCCATTGAAGCTAATCAAGTTATGGTGGTACAGCTTTATCTTCACCAATAGCTTCTTCCTCATCCTCTCATATGTGTGGAGGAAGAGGATATCCGTAGAGTGGCTGATGCCCATCATTATTTTAGGACCTCAAATTCATGATCTTTATCCCTATGACCAGGGCATCCTAATAGGGTAATGCATCTCCAGGGTCGAATACACGGAGAGGCACTATAACAAAGCAAACCACAACAAATAGGAAAAAAGGTTAACAAAGTCTAAGCAGCTACTAAATGGATATAACGCGCCACTTAATCCTACTCGGCTTACAATCTGCCAGATATGACACACCGGTCCAAACTAAATGGTCACTCACAACTACTCTTTGCTAAAGGGAATAGATAAGAGTTGAATGATAATGAAAACACTAAGGTTACTCAAATGAATAATTTTTGTATTGAAGAGATGATTATCCGCATACAAGAAAGTAGGGGCTTATATATCTATCCATTAGGGTTACTTTATATGTATAAAAAGACAAAAGGGTATTCTACAACTAAGTTACATAAGACATGCTACAAAGGATAAAAAGGATAAAAGAGATAAAAAAATATTTAGTGTGAAAAAGAAAGAATCATTCTAGAATATTGTACCAAAAAATACGTGTCGCTTGGCATCTAGATGGGAGAAATTCGGTATAAGGTAGGCAAAAACAAAGTAATGCTTATAGTTAGGGGCCAACCTGATGTGGACCAAGTCGGGGACCAATTAGTTTTTCTAAAGAGAAGTAAACATGATTTGGAGGCGGATGCTTGTGGTTGGATTGGGAGCTCGCCTTAGCTACTCTCCAGTTGTCTCCTGAGATAAAGTGTTTTTGCTGAACAGGGGCAGATTTGACATATTGACATGTGTAAGGATCTGATAGTCAAGTTGACATAAGATTAGCTCGAGATAGGAATCCACGTCTTAGCTATGCCTAAAGCTAGTATCATCCGAACGAGTCCTTAAAGTCTTCTAGCTTGGCTATGTGTAATTGGTTTGAAGGGTTGCTTCCTATCATCTACCTGCAAGTCAGAAAGACTTGTCCTCAAATCTGGAGCAATCTCTACTCTTTCTTTAGGGGTGCTTGCAGGGTCTTTTTATGTTGGTTAGTAAGGGATTAGATCAAACACATTGAAGGTGGAAGAAACTCCATAGTCATTAGGCAACTCGATTTGGTAAGCATTGCAGTTGATTTTCTTCAGGACTTTGAACAAACTATCAGCTCGAAGAGATAGTTTGTTTTGTCTTAAGTATAGGAATCATTCTCAACCGAGATGTATCCATACTAAGTCTCCTGGGTGGAAAGAAATAGTTTAGTGGCCTCGGCTACCAATTTTATGTTGCCTCCGATTAAACTTAGTGAACCTCCTAGTTACAGATTAGTGTAGCTCATGTAATTCTTAGGCTCAGTCTAATGAAGATTGACTTTCTTCAGTAGCTGCTGGGGTGCCAATCATATATAGGGGAATAGTAGGGTTAAGGCCATAGATGACTTCGAATGAGGTCTTCCCAGTAGTGCTGTAGACAGTTTAGTTGTATGCGAACTCCACAACCGGTAAGCACAGATCATAATTGATGGGAATCAGCCTCCGACCATATCTAAGCCAAGGCGGACATATCCGAACCCGAGGCCTATCAATACTTACCGAAGCCGAGCTGATTACAAAAGACCAAGGGGAAGAAAATGAGACACTTGGCACTAAGTCTATTGTTAATCGAAGTGCCAAGATATCACAAGGCTAAGGATGCAAGAGCAAAGAACCACTCGACACAGCACCGAGAGACTCATGCTGACTGAATCTAGAACTCCACAATTGTAAGCTGGCCTCTCTAGTATTTCGGCTAAGCCACGCGAGAGTTTAAGGACTCTTTCCTGAACCCGTTCATCAAATTGTTGACCTCATCCGGTTCGAATATTACTACTCCCAGGACATGCTAAGTGACTACATGATGACTTATGTAAAATACACAGCTTTGTGCTCTTGTACATGTTTTCCCTTATTTTATTTGTAGGCCCAATTCTTTAGAGTTTAAGGTCTTGTACGTTATTTACAATTTTACCACTAGGATTTAGGATTTTCTATAAATAGCAATATTTGTATGAACATAAAAAAAAAAAAAGGAAAAACGGATAAAGATATAGACATATACAGAAGAATATACAAAGGGTGAAGCTTTCCTCTTTCAAGCAAGGCTATACTTGAGCTTGCATTTGTCGAATTATTAAGTGTCAATTACTCTCTTTAATCTTTCCCGTATTCTTATCAATCTTATTCTTAGGATTGTGGTAAACCCCTTCATTTGAGCCAGTTAGTGAGTTATATCTAACCCTCATTTGAATTTTGAGTGACATTTATGTTTGTGAGTTGTATCAAACTCTATTTCAAGCTAAAACCCCCTTCTTGTATTTGTGTCTTGGTGAGTTATATCCAGTCACATTCACCATCAAAATCGTCTTGTTCTTCGTACCCATTTTCTTTTGAATACCCATTCCAGATTACCGACCCACTACCATCCCATTATTCCTTTGATCATTATCACTAATCCCATAAGTTCTTTCCCATGACAACTTTGAGCATATTACTTAGCATCTTGTTTACCACTTTAGTCTGGCTATTATTTTAAGAGTGGCTACTAGAGCTGAATATAAGTTTAGTTTCAAGTCTTCTCTAAAGAGTCCTCCAAAAATAGCTCAAAAATTTTGTATCTTGATCTGAGACTATAGTTTTCTGTACTCCATTTAGTTAGACAATCTCTTGTGAAAAAAAAAAAAATCAGCAACATATAGAGCATCATTAGTCGATGGCATGGAATGAAGTGTACCATCTTACTAAAGCGGTCCACTACAACAAAAATAGAATCTTTCCCTCTAGATGTCTAGGGCAACCCTAGGACAAAGTCAATGTTGAGGTCGGCTTAAGGTAAAGTAGGTGTTGACAATGGCATGTACTCTCTATAGGGTTCTCTCTTCCCCTTAGTACGCTTGTACACTTCACAACTATTAACTACCTTATGGACATGCTTATCCAAACCAGGCCAATAAAACTTTTCTTTCAATAGATTAGCTATCTTGGTCTCCTCAAAATGATCAAATAATCCTTCATTATGAGCTTTCCTAATCAATAGCTCATGCGTAAAGCAGTTCAGAATATATAACCTACGGTCCTTAAACAAATAGCCGTCTTTAAGATATTATCCTCCAACTACTACCTCTTTTCAACACCGTTCATCAATGGGACCCAAGTGAAGGTCAGTAGCATACTTCTCAGTGATGAGTGAGAATCCCAATAGTTTTGTCTGCAAAGTGATCAACAAAATTTGCTATCGTGACAGAGCGTCGATGACCACATTTTCACTTCCCTTCCTATGTTGAATGACATACGAAAACTCCTCCATAAACTCCAAGATGCTTCAATGATTCATAGTCAATATAGATAACAAACTTTCGTAGTAGCAAATAGTGTTGCTAAATAGTGAGGGCTCGAAAAAGGGAGTACAACACCTTCTCATATATAAAATAGTTTAGTGCAAGACCACTAAGTTGCTCACTATGGAAGGCGACGGGTCATCACTCTTGCATCAAGATAGTGCCAATTCCCGCCCTTGACGCATCACATTCTAATTTGAAGGGTTTATTGAAATCTGATAATGATAGAACAGGTGTTGAGGTGAGTTTTTCCTTAATCTCTCTTAAGCTCTGTTCAGCTCGATCGTTCTACCTGAATCCTTCACTCTTTTTTGTCAACTTAGTCAATGGGGTAGCTATTGTACTAAAGTCCTTAATAAATTGCCCATAAAAAGAAGCTAGGCCATGGAAACTTTGAACCTTAGTGACATTCTTCAGCATCAGCCATTCCAAAACCGCTTGGATCTTCTCCTCATTTGCTTAGATTTCTTCCCTTGACACTACAAACCATAGGAATATCACTTCTCTCTAGCAAAACATACGTTTCTTTACATTCCCATACAACTTCTCAATTCGCAAAATGTCAAATACTTTATGAAGATGTTGAATATGGTCGTTCAGGTCAGTATTGTATACCAATATATCATCAAAGTATAAAACCATGCATCTTTTAATTAGGGGCCGTATTACATGGTTCACTAATCTCATGAATGTACTTGGCGCATTAGTAAGTCTGAACAAGATAACTAACCATTCGTAGAGTATATGCCTAGTCTTAAAGGCAATCTTCCATTCATTGCCTAACCTCACGTAAATTTGGTGGTAACAACTCCATAAATCAATAGTTGAAAATATTTTAGCGCCATGAAGCTCATCTAGAATGTCATCAAGCCTCGATATTGGGTATCTGTACTTAATAGTAATTCTATTGATTGCTTGATTGTTGATGCACGTGCGTCATAAACCATCCTTCTTCGAAAAGAGTCAACTAATATAGCATAAAGGCTCATGCTCTCCTTCACATACCGTCGCTTAATGAGTTCGTCCACCTGTCTTTTTAGCTTGACTGCTTACTCAAAGTTCATCCTGTATGCAGGACGATTTGGCAAGGTGACGCCTGACTGCAAATAAATACAATACTCTATGCCTTAGGCTAGCGATAGTCCTCCAAGCAGTTCTTCCGGAAATAGGTTAGAAAACTCATTTAACAAGCTTCGGATTCCTTCTGGGATATCCTGCAATTCCTTCATCTCCATCAATCTTCTAACCAACAAGAACATAGGTTCATCAACCTTCTTAGTAGATCGGAGCTCTCTTCGACTCATAATTAAGGTCTTCTTTTTATTAGCTCGAGTGAGTTGGTTAAGGGTTTTATTTACTTAGGACAGGGTCATGGGTTGCAGCACAATCTTCCTTCCATCCTTAGCTAAGGCATAGGTGTTCTTATACCCGTCGTGAGTGATACGTCAGTCGAACAACCAAGGTCGTCTAAGCAATAGATGTGAAGCTCCCATAGGGACGACATCGTAAACTACTACATCTCTGTACACATTCTCAACACTAAACGGCATGGTCACTTGTTCAATTACGTGCAAAGCACCCTTATTATGAAGCCAATATAACTTATAAGGTTAGGGATGTTTTGAGGTTAGTAGGGCTAACCTCTGCACAAAGGATTGCACAACCACATTAGTACATTTTTCTCCATCCACTATGATCGTGCATAATTGGCCTTTGATGGTGCACTTGGTATAGAATGAATTCTCCCTTTAGTCTACCTTAGAGTTTAGCAAGGAACTTAGTATTCGTCTTAGGACTAGAGTCATCACATCTCCTTGGTCGACATAGACACAAGTATCCTCTTCCTCTTTAGCCTAAGGTTTTCTAGCATTTTCTTTCTTGATCTTACTCTCATTGATACTATTCATCGGTTCAAACACTCAACAACCATATGTCCGAAGCCCAAGCATTTAAAGTACTTTACCTCACTGGTTTTTCCAGAGGTTTACCCTTTCTCATATATCCTCTAGGTCAACCTACTCTCGACTCGACCTAGTTGACCGGCCTAACCTTACTAGCTTGCTCGGCTATCTTCAGATTGGTCATTCCTATCCTTGGCCTTGATTAACCTCCTTGGTTTAGCTCAATCAGTTAGGTACGGTACTTAGACTTATGAAAATGTCAACCTAGGTCAGCTCAGAACACTTCTTCTCTGCCTTTCAATCATTTGCGTTATCTTGATGGCTCTTCCAAATTATAAAACCTTTATACTTCTACAATATCGTGAATCTCATACTTAAGCCTAGCAATGAACCTCTATATGGTACAAGCCTCCGGTTCTTCCATGTTAGCTTGGATCATTGACATCTAGAACTCTCTCACTAATCATCAATAGATTGGCTTCTTTGGCAAAGCTCTAGTAACTTTGCAAATGTATCTTGTAGGTAAGTCTTAGGCACAAATCTTCCTCTTAATAACCTTTTCATCTCATTTCAGGTATTGACACCTTGTCTTCCATCTCTTACTCTAGCTATGTTCAGATTCTTCCACCACATGGTGGCATACCCAGTAAACTCCAATATAGCATGTTGGACTTTGACCACATCCTCATACCCATAACATTCAAATACTTTCTTAACCTTCTCCTCTCACTTTAAGTATTCATCTACATCTCCACTTTTACCGAAAGGCGGGATTTGCACCTTAACATTGTCTAGCCCTTAAGGAACTCAGCGTCTTCGTTCCTGCGCTTGGTAATAGTCTACTTCTTCTTCACCAAACTCTTCAGAATCCATCTCCCTGTCATCTTCCCCAATCCCCTCCAACTCCAATCTTCGTCTAATAACTCTATCTACTACTCTTCCAACTTTTAGTGGTCAAATTGGGCAATTGTTTTGATTGCCTTAGCCATAGTATCTCTCAAGAGCGTCTTCCTATGGGTTTTGCTGCTGTGCAACTTAGGGTTATTGTCTGTTAATTTGCATTGTGGTTACTAGAGTCTTAATAAGGTTTGTGAAGGAGTTGTTTCCCACCCCTCATCTAGTTAAGGGATTTCAACCACAACATTGTTGAATCAAGCAACATAATCGCACAAAGATTTGCCTTTGCTCTGCCTTATTAGGTACAAGGGTGTGTGTCCTTAGACAGGGGCTTGCTAACCTTCAAATGGAGGCTAAATTTCCGTACCAGCTGATCAAAGGAGCTAATGGAGTTCTCGGGTAGGTAGTTGAACCACGTCCGAGCTACTTTCCTCAAGGTGCCTAAGAAAGCTTTGCACATTATAGCATCCCCATGACCATGAAGGTTCATAAGGGTATGGAAGTGGAGGAGATGGTTGTCAAGGTCTCCTGTACCGCCATATTGGTTTAAGGATGGAAGTTTGCTATTAGTGGGCAACACTTCGTCCTGGACACCCCTGGTGAAGGATGTTCTATTGTTAGTAACCAACTCAACTCACCAACTACCTTGCTCCCTTGTTACTTAGAGAGCCTCCTGATAATTTCTCGAAGCTCATTAAGGTCGGCATGATCTATCGGATGAGTTAGGTGCACTCCAAACTAAGCCAGTACTCCTTATGAGTTGGTTACTTGCTCATTGCTAGCCAGAGCTCGGTCATAAGCCTTGCTAGCTATTGTTGCATTGGGGGATCAGGTTTTTGATCTATGCCATTTCGCGGTTGCTGGTGGTGGTTTTGCCCAATGTCGACATCAAAGGCTTCAAGGAGATGAGTTTGCATGCTACGCTTCTCAACTTCTTCAAGGTGAACACGAAGTAGCTTGTTTCGAGTAGCAAGTTCCTTAGCCAGGTGTTCTAAGCGCTCCTCTAATGTTGCCCTTAAGAGGGACTGGTTTATCCATAGGTTTGTTATTCACCAACTCGCAGTTCTCTTGTTTGCCGTAGTGAGACATGATGTTCAACAATTGCGTATAGGGAATGTGTTTAGTGTATTTAGGGTTTTTCGTATAGGAATTTTATATCCCATAGATGACGCTAAATGTCGTCTCAAGGTATTTGTCGGTAAAGATTAGGAGTTGTGTGTGGTAAGTCTACAAAATAGAACATTGTAAAAGGACGCCGAGATGTTATATGGCATAGCCACTTTAATGCTTAAGTCAATAATGTGTTCTGAAGAGCAGATGATACTTGAGAGCAATAGACAAGCTTTAGTGTATAAAGTATAAAAAACTTTACCATTAAACAGTGATCTAATATTTATAATGGAGTGGAACTGACAGTTAAAAGGCAGTTAGTGGGCGAAGCTTCCTCTGCAAGTATTGGAGAGTGAGCTCGTCGTGTTCGACGTATCCCACATATACCAAAGGTAGTTATTGACTTTATTTTTTATTCTTATTTGGTGTTTTCTAGCCATTAGGGCTTTAGCTTAAGGCGACTAGCCCTAAGTGATGAGGTGCGTCAGATCTAGATAGATTTGAAGAGCCCAATCTAAAGAGTTCGATCAATAAATACCAATTTTAATTCAAAATTGAGTGAATATTAATGTCATAGAGGCTTACCATTTCACAAACTTGCATTTCCTAACATCTTATTAGATTTCATGTTTTCCACAATATAATTCAAAATTCAATCGAAACTAAAATATAAGAGAAACAAATGCTACAAACCTAGTACTATTGTAAATTTCATCTGTAACCATCTTTTTAATATAGCAACTATTATAACTCTGAGTCCTTCTATTTTTTTTTTTTTTTTACATATACATCTATCAATATATTACTCAAATTATAATAAAAATGCAAATACGACCAAAATCAAATGGCAAACATCAACTAACTACTAACTAACCTCCTGCTCTTTTCATGTTAACGTATTTAAATTACGTCGAGACAAGACGTGACAACGGACAAGTGCTTCATCAGCAATTGATTTATTTTTCTCAATATGGTCAGGAAATGATATCATTGAGAAGACAATTGATTATTAGTCCACACAATTCACACGTACATTGATAATGACTTCCTTAATCACATAAATTAAAAAAATAAAAAAAAAAAATCGAATGTCACCTTTCACCTTCCGGATTGAGTGAAGGACCTCAACATCGTCTATTGGCTACTATTTTGTTATCCATAAACAGGAACAGACATAAAATTATACGATTGAGAGTTAGAATTTATTCTAATTAAGTTAATATTAAAATTATTTATAGAAAAATATTTATTTATTATTATAATTGTATTGCATCATATATATATATACATATATAATTTTGTAAATGATTGCACTTGGAATATATTCTAAACTTTATAGAACATAAAAATTCTTTTAAAATATTATTAATTGGTATAGTTTATAAGAGGTTAAAATATAAAATCTTTACCTTTTCTTTTAACATATGTATTAATTGAAATAGAATTATCAATTTATTGAGAAAAAAAATTAATGTATAAAACTTGTATAAATTTTTATTTCAATAAAAATATATTCAAAAAATATATGAATATGAGATTGCAAGTAGAAAAGAAAGAGCAAATAGACATATCTATAAGTTTCTCCGATTTTTTTTATGATAACTTTATAAAATTATTTTATTGGTTATGCTAAAAAAGTCCTTTTGATTATAAGTTATCACATAACCAATCATTCAACACTACATATTTATTTTCATATTATTAGTTATAAAAGAAATGTTACTATATTAATTTATAATTACTATTATTTGCTAATAATTTATGCTATAAGATTGGAACAATTATAATATAGGTAAAGTAATAATTATTTATGGTGTACTATTTATAAAAAAAATTACAATTGAAGAGAATTTGTATAGTTTGATATAGTTTTGTAATATGAATTTAATGCTATTAATTATTGTAGAAAAAGTAGGTAGTAAGAAAACAAAAAGACAATGTCATTTAAGTAATAAATATATATTGAAAAAATAAAATCTATTATGAATGAGATTTGAACCCATAATCTCCTACTTAAAATTATGCATTCAATTACTTAATTACACTTAATATTATAAAATGAATTGTTTTTTAAAATATAAATATATAAAATATATATACTTTTTTCCTTTTAAAAAAATTTTGAAACAAATTAACTTTTTTCTAAGCTCGGGAGTGGGGAGTAGGGCCCCTTTTAGACCACCCTCCCTAAATCTATCCATGTCTATAAATCGTTTCCTCTAATAAAAATTTAATTCATGGGTATGATAAGGTGGTATAAATTATAGTACAGTACCATTCATCACATATACAATATAAATGAGATAAAAGAAATTAATTTTAGAATGATAATTATATATATTTATTGTTCTTTAGTGTTTTTATGAGATTTTATTTTATGAAAGTATTTTAGTTAGTTAATGGCAGCACCTTTTATTAAATTGCTAGAGTGGTTTGGTAGCTTACCTATGTCATTAATAAAAACTTTTATTTCTTAAATGTTATGCATCAACATTTTTATCTTTTAGTGAAGTTTTACTCAAAGATTAAATTATTGTTTACATCCATCATTTATGTACATAAATACCCATTTATTGATTATTTCACTGCATCATATTATCTTCTTTTTGTAGGTGTTAATAAGTAATCTCTAGGAACCACGAAACTTAGATAAAGAACTTTGCAACCATTTACATATGTAATTGTCCTTTTGTTGATCAATTAAAAGTGAGTCCAACTACTAATGTGTACATTTCAATGTGTATGTGTGTATATATATATATATATATTAAATATTATCTTTAAATTTTAATGAGTGTCAATTAGTAATTAAATTTGGTATTTTATGATCAATTGCAATTATTAACAATTTTTGCACATGCAACAAAGTACGCGCCTACTAGTTATATTAAAGTGCTAGAGTGGTATGGTATCTTACATATTTAAAAAATATTATAATAATCTATATTATTGAGCAATGAAAAAAAGCAAATATTAAAAATTACAACTAAAAGAAGTGGAATGAGAGCTACGACAAAAGTGGTATAAAAATGTTATTTGATACAATTTTATAAAGATATACATTTAATATTTCTCAATAAATGATAATTATTATATAGAGGAAAAAAAAATTTCCCAAATAAGATTTATTCATATAATTATTTACTAAATAATCTCATAGGTATCCTACCTCTATTACTACTAAATATACATCACATCTAAATATTATATCACTTTGCTTCCATTTGAACAATGCTTACATTTACCATGGTCTTTGACCAATCGCCTACGTTCCTTCATTTCTAACTACTATTATTTCTTGTTTATTTATTATCATAATTACCAAATTCATCACATACCACTTGTGTTCAACTAACTATAATAAATTCTCACTTATTAAAGATACCAAAGGTAGGGTAGTTAGGTCAGTACAATGTTTGGCCAAAAAAAAAAATTGATACAATGAATGAGGTAAGTTTGATGATATTAACGGTAGTAGTGGTAGTAGTATCAATAGTGGTGAGCTAGTGTAAGGTGATGATTGAAAATAAGTGTTAGTTTGGGGTTTCAATTAAGAGGTTTTATTTTGTTCTATTTTAAAATTTTCATATCATTACAACAAAATTTTTGAAAGTTCATTAAGCATTTTATTTGCTTTATAAATTAAAATATAATGGATTTTATCCCATTTAGGACCTCAAAAAATTGCAAATAAGGTCCTTAGTAGGACTTTATGAATAAGATTCTAATTTCTTAAGAATCAGATATTATTAATGGGTAATAAGAATAATAACTATTATTTCTATACTCCACTCCTTACTAATAGTAACTCCATTCCTACTTTAATTCCATAAAAGTTGCCTTAGTATACCTAGTATGATGGTTCTCCCCTACGAAAACCTTAACAGTAAGACCCCCTTGAAAGATGATGCCGGAGATTTGCCTCATCGGAGTAAGAAACAACTAGCTAGCAACAAAGAAAGTAATATTTCAGAGATGGTCTTAGAACCTCAATTTGATAATAATCCTCAATGGACCATGATAAGCAACAAAAACCCTAGCAACATAGATCTATACTCTCGTTTAGAGATACAGTCCTTACCAACATACCAAAGGCATATGTGAATCTTTGTCATAGCAATGTAACAAACAAATCCTCAATGGACCATGATAAGGAAGATGCTACGTCGCTAGAAGAGGAGGCTCATTTGAATGAGAAGGCAGACTCAGGATACTGTTATGTCAATTTTATAAGATTAAAAAAAATATATTCTATATGCCCCATATCATAAAAGTAATGGGACCAAATCCAAGTTACAATTTTATTTGGGATGGTCTAAAAAGAATGTAGAAAGGCTTGAATGACTTTAAACTAATTTATGCCAGCTTGGGATTCTATATTATTTCAATAGAAAATGAGTCAGATTTTCAATGGATTATTAGGAATAAACCGTAGTTCATCAATGGTCACTATGTTGCTCTAAAAAAGTGAGAACTAGACTTCCACACTAAAACAACGGGTTTCTCAACTGTAGCGGTCTAGATTCAAATTTGTGGATTACCTATTGAATATTTTTTTCCCCTCTAACTATTCACAGAATCGGTGAAAAGATTGGTCCTGTTCTCCATTTTGACTCTTATATGGTAGGGCTGGAATGTAGAAGATTTGCTAGAATTTGTATTCAAGTTAATATGGATTCCTCTTTGAAACATCCCATCTTCATTGACAATAGACCTTATAAGATCTAATATGAGCACCTCCTATGTCCTTATGGGTATTGTAGTCAAATTAACCATAATAATGTTGATTGCTTGATTAGGCCGATGAAAAGATCTTCAAGAGAAAGTGTATCTCCTCAAAATATGGTTAATAATGAGGGTAAACAAGAGAGTAAACCATAGAATACTACTCTCATAAGGGAAAAAAATCTAGGGTACTCTGGTGAACAGGGAGGAAGTACGTGTAAGATAGGCGACGGCCTTGAAATTATTAAGACTTCTAATTCTCCATATGGGGAATAGATTAAAGTCTCAACAAAGAAGTACGGTTCCTTGAAGAAACAAAAAGCACCACAAAGCAACACATCCAATGACATTAAGTCTCATGTTAATAAAGGCACTATGAGCCATGGAACAGGAAAGGACATTGACTCGGATACCAATGCGAACAAGAATAATGCTCTTCCACCTGAAAGGGTACGCTCGCTCGGTTCCTTGATAAGACATAATGCCTTAGTGATGCTTAAAAGCACTAATCCCTCTTAAGTTAAGAATTTTGGTTTCTAAAACAAAGAGAACTTCCCTAAGCCTCCTGCCCATTCGACTTCTCAAAAAAAGAGTCTTCTTGAATGCAAGTGATTGACTTTGAAGAATGGCACCAATGTTAAAGGTGGACGTTCGTTTGCAAGTCTTGCACAAAGTTCGTATAAACCAGTGATGCATGTAGACATGTGACTATAGCAAATCTAGATAGATTTATTTTTAGGGTGAGTAATAGCGGAAGTTCAAACCATTATCATGACGGAAGTAAGCTAGAAAAAGTGAAGGATTCCAAAAATCATCTTCCGACCACTAACTCAAGAGGTGCAACAGTCTATGCAAGGCGAAAGACTTATAATCACAACAATGGAGGGAGTTTTATCTGTGAAAATGCTCTTATTTCGAGAGGACCTAATGGAGACAAGATCCTGAATACAATGGAATGGATGTGCAAGGTGTAAGCCCTAAAGCCAAGCCAAGTAACCGTAGGGTTGAACTTAAAACCCAAGGTTTAGGGCGATCGGTTAAAGGATCCGATCAAACCCAAATTATAAACTATTGAGAGGAATATTACTAAAACTGACCCCGTAAATTTGAATTTAAGAAAATAAGTAATAAAATAGGAGACTATAAACTTTTCAAATTTTAAGCATAATAGGTATTAATTATCGAAAATGCAAAAAGTGTAATTAAATAACTAATAAATTACTAGAGATAGATTATATGTATACTAAAAATTTTAGAATGACCAAAATAATAATTAGGAATGTTCACGTGTACACCACATGTATTTACGTGTAGATAAAAATGCGCGTAATTACCTAAATTGGCCAAAACCGAGCATGACTAAATCAAAAAATAAATATGCTAACAGATGTAGTTTGGAGTTCAAAATTTTTCTGTAGGATGCTCATATGATGTAGAATAGTGCTATGAAGCCATTTTTTTAAAATTAATTTTTCAAATTTTTAAGTTAATTTTTAGCCTTATAATGATGGGAAAATTAGGTGATTTAGGATTAATTAGGTGATTAGGATGTTAATTACTGATTAGGATATTAATTATATGTTTAAGGATGTTAATCTCTGAAGTGGAACCCTAATCCTAGCCTTTAAGTATTAAGTATGGTTAATTAGGGAAATTAGATAAGTAATATAAGAAATTAATAATATGTGATAATGTAAATTAATAAATCTAAAAAAATAGAGTTATGTAGATAATAATATAATAGAAATCAGAAAAATAGTAAATCTGAAAATAACAATTAATCTTAAGAAAAAGTCTCAAAATGTAAGATTTTTACATATCGGGAATAAATCCGATACCGCGATTAGGGTTAGCGTGTACCAAATAGATTAGAATACCAAATTACGACCCAATAGGATATTTGGACCCTCGAGCTTAATGTGATTAATTTCACATTAGGATTTGAGCATATTTTAGGCTTAGAAATCAAAGTTTAAAACCTCATTTAGGATTTGGACACAAAAATAGAGTACACGAATCATTAGGACGTAATGGGCATACACGGACAAAAATGAATTAAAATATAACTTAGAATATGAAACCGTAAATTTTAAGTACTAAAAAGACCTATTTGTATTATAGGACATCCAGAGATAAAATCAGCTTGCGATTAAAGGATTAAGCGATCGAGCAAATCCAAGTAAGTTGGGTTATTGCTTATTGTAATAGAGTACTAGTTTTGTAGTACTCGGAGACTTAGGCTTGTATATGATTGTGATTGTAAATAGTTTACACATGTGTTTGATGTATCTGGATTCGTGCTGAATTTGTATTGTGAGTGATTGAATTGGTATGAAATTGTTTGAACACCCTAAACGGAATTTAATATCAGTCGACCCCGAATAATAAATAATGTCATGCATTGCAACCCGTTAGGGGATTATAGGATTCTCCAACCAAATACCGACCCCTTCGAAAGGGATAACGCAGGATTGCAAAATGGTCCCTTCTTCATCCTTAGTCGAACTAAGTGACAGGAGAGGAGGTCGCGGCGAGGGTGAAGTCAATGGTTCGAAGGTAGTCACGGGAGGAGCGAGGTCTCCATTGCACAAGCCTGGGTTTGGTTGTGAGCTGCTGCATAACATGGAACTCCTCAACCCGGATTGGAACGGGTGAAATTTCTCTGATTTCACAACGGACCGGATTACGTTGTGTGATGACACTTGATTTTGCATTGCATGAAAATAATTGTTTGATAACCCTGTTTGTGCTTATATGCATTCATGAGTCTCCAATTTAACTTACTGAGCTATAGTTGCTCATACCTTTATAGATCCTTTTGCAGGTTCTGATTTCTAAACACTCAAAGCACTATGCCGCCCTACAATTACCCAGAGGTTAGTCTGTTAGAAGCCAGGGGTGTGAGGATCAAGTTACTTAGTATAGTGTTTAACTAGAGTGACCATGTAATTAAGAATGAAAGACTGGTAGTTATTCTGTAATCTAGTAAACTGTTCTGTTATATAAAACTTCCTGGGAAGCTCTGTGGACATATATATATATTTATATATAATATTGTACATGTTATTAGAAATTTGCACTATTTATCATAATTGTAGTTTAATTGTTAATTGGACTGTTTACTTCAAAGTGAGGAGTCGTCGATGCCTTGTGTAGGTCATGTCTACGGTAGGCACTGTGAGGCCAGTTACTATCATAGAATGATTTACACGGTGGGACCGTTGCGACTCTGCGACTTCGGGCGTAACAATTTTCGGTTGGTATTAGAGCGTAGTTTTAGTAAACTCGCTTTGAAGCGTCATACCT
The DNA here is from genome assembly GCA_024138005.1 of Lumnitzera racemosa. Classification (NCBI taxonomy): domain Eukaryota; kingdom Viridiplantae; phylum Streptophyta; class Magnoliopsida; order Myrtales; family Combretaceae; genus Lumnitzera; species Lumnitzera racemosa. The sequence goes on from JAMXBC010000007.1 coordinate 33,370,194, forward strand.
TAAAAGAAATAGACATTATAGGAATATTAAGAGTGGGTAATACTAAGTGGGCAATAAAAGATTGTATAACATAAATAACCTTAATCTTTAACATAGGAAATATTAATTGGTTTAAATATACTTACAGGGTCGAAGGGGAGAATTAATACATAGTTGGATACAGTTTGGATGGAATGGAGACATATCCCCTATTGATTATAGGGTTAGATTACAACGATTATTGATGGAATTAGCTGATTGGAATATCTTTAGGACAGTTGATGAGATTATCAATAAGTTTCATGATCGAATGTGCTATAGCTGGAAGGATGAGTGGGCATGGATGGAGATGAGTTTAGGACCTCAGTATAATAGATATACTGCTATACCAGCTTTTGAGCAGAGGTGGTTAGAGACAGAAGGAATTATAACTTTGATGATGCCCTTACGATATTTTCCCACTAGGTTAGAGGATGGAAGACCATACCCAGCTGATATTGCATACATCCCTGCTAACATCCCATACATTCCCAGACAGTACCCACCAGGGATTATTGATTGGTTTCCACAGTTTCCAGAGCTTGCTGAGGATGGTATAGAGATACCATTGAACCCTAGTCCTGAACCTGAACTTGAGATACCAAGACCACCACCAGAAAACCCACCTCTAGTTGAACCCCAAGAGGATGGAGTTTATATAGAGAAAGACCCCGAGGAGGACCCAGAAGAAGAAGATCCAGAAGAAGACCCTGAAGAGAAGTAGGAAAACGAGGATGAACCTGGTGTAGACTTACATGCCTTACTCATGCAGGTGATTGCAGACACCGGGATAGCTGGAGTAGGAGCTGATAATCCAGTAGAGTCGGATGAAGATGAAGTACAGGAGGTGATTGTGATCCCTAAGACTCCAGAGATAATATATATAGACTCTGTATCAGAGAGTGAGCATGAGGATCATTCGGTTGGAGGCCATATGGATTATGATCCCTTTGATGAAGTAGCTGCTACGGATTCAGAGGAGGACTAGTTTAGTTGGATGACTGATATGTTAGTTAGGTAGATTTTTGGATATGATCCAGTAGCGATTTTGATGGAAACTGATGTATTTTAGGATCTTTTGATGTATTTTGACTTTTGATGTATTTTTTTTTTACTTTTGATGTATTTTGTAGCTTCTGGATCAAGCTAGATGTACGCTGTAAGTAAGTTTGATGTAGCCAGTTGATGTAACTTTTTGTCTTGTACAGTTGTAAAGATTGAGTCTGTACTAAGTTATGTAAGGAATGATGTAATCGAGTTGTAAATTTGATATATGTATTTTAAAGTTATCGAGTTGTATCTTTTGTTTGAAGTTGTAATAGTAATGATGTAAGGTTGAATAAAATATACAGTGAAAGTTAGATTTCTAAGTACGTTGACTTTAATACTATTGTCATTACTATTTGATATGAGTACATATTGCAAGCATTTATTTATTTATAAACATTCTCTAAACAAAAGTAAGGATAACTTATAGATAGATATGAATACAGGATTATAAGTTAAACTAGTAAGCGATTATGGCTGAAGCTAGAAACGGGAGTAGTCAAGGAGGAACTGAAGAGAATTAAAACCCTCCACCACGAGCACCATCACCACCAAGAGAACAACATAGGCAATATTTACCTCCGCCGCCTCCATAAGAAAATATGCCTATTGGGCAAATACTTGCCAGTATGCATATGATGATGAGACAGCAAGGAATGTTGATTCAACATCTTATGACTGGTGGTAATGTGGGAAACAGAAGACCCCAAGAAGTTGAACAACGAATAGAGCGACCTCAAGAGGTAAATAAACTTCCTGAGTTTATAAAAGCCAACTGTTATTTTGAGGGGGAGATGGGTAGGCCAGATGTAGCTGATGACTGGTTAGCCCAAGTTGAACGGAGTTTTGAGGCTTTTAGAGTCGCTGAATCCCAAAAGTTATCTTATGGTACATTTATGTTAAAGTTAGCTGCGAGAGTATGGTGGGACTCGAGAGCAAGGCAACTTGGAAATAACATTGATTGGCAACAATTTAAGGAGGAATTCAGGAAGGAGTATTTTCCCCATAATGTACAAAACAGAATGGTGCGAGATTTGTTTGAACTGAAGAAGGGAGGTATGGGTGTAACCCAGTATGAGACTGAATTCAATAGATTATTACAATATGTACCTGGCTCATACCAGGATAATGTTGAGTTAAAAAAAGATTTGTTGCTTACTGGATTTGACCCCACAATGTGTTGTAAGCTGTTGGATTACGGTTTTACCACTTACAATGAAGTGGTAGATAAGGCAAGATAATTAGAAGATAATCATGTGAGGATGCAAGCAATGTGGAGTCAAAAGATCAATAGAGGATATCGACCAGGTCCATCATTTAAGAGATCATATCCTGGTGCCGCTAGTAGCAGTTCTGGACAGAAGAGAAGGAGACCAGTAACTCTGGCTAGTAACCCAGCGCAATCAGTACCTAATTTGAGCTTTTATGACAAGGATGGAAATGTCAAGTGTTGGAAATGTGGTGCAAATCATTTTCCAAGAAATTGTGTTCAGCTTAGGGGAAAATGTTTCATATGTGGAGATTCGAACCATGTGCTGAAGGCATGCCCTAAGATGAAATTAATAAAGTGTAATAAGTGTGGTAGAAAAGGCCATTTCTCCAGGTATTGTCCACAGTTTGTACAAGGAGCTAAGCGAACAGAAGGTGTTGATAACACTACTGCACCTGCTCGTATCTTTGCCCTGGAGGATATGGAAATTGAGGAGAATGAGGATTTCTCAGATTTTATGGAAGAGTACTACCATGATGATGTTGAGGAGCTCATGGGAGTGGAAGAGGAAAATGATGAAGAACTTGTAACTAGTACGTACTCAGACTATTTATTGTAATAATAATTCTAAGTGTGAATTAAATTGAAATATTTGCATTTTAAGATTTATGAATGTTAGTGTAGTTGGTAACCATAGTAATAGTACATTCCAGGACATGTGCTGATAAATGGACAACTTGCTTTTGTGCTGTTTGATACTGGTGCATCTCATTCCTTTGCAAGTCCGAAATTTGTAAATGAACAAGAGATTAGTGTGGTTATTGTTAATGTAACTTATAAAGTTAGAACTCCGACTGGAGAGAAAGTAACAACACGAGAAGTAGTAGCTGATGGTAGGATAAAAATTCAAGAGAAGGAGTATCCTATAAGTCTTGTGATATTACCTTTACAAGGTTATGATGTCATAGTGGGAATAAATTGGTTATCTAAGAATAAAGCCATTATGGAGTGTAGAAATAAAATTATCAATCTTAATGAGGGAGAAACTATATTTCAAGGAAAGGCCGGTGGAAGTAGGTTGAATTTATTAGTGATGGAGATATGTGATAAACAAATGGAGACAAAGGTAAAGGAGGATGATTGGAAATTTTGTTAGGTGTTTGCTGTGGATGCAAAGAAGGAAATACCCAGGGTAACAGACATACGGGTAGTGAATGAGTTTCCAGATGTATTTCCGGAGGATTTACCAGGTTTAGCCCCATCCCGAGGTTAGACTTTACTGTAGAGTTAGTTCCTGGAATTGAACCTATTTCTAAAGCTCCATATCAGATGTCACCTATGGAACTTTAGGAACTAAAGAAGCAACTTCAAGAGCTATTGGATAAGAAGTTTATTCGACCGAGTGTTTCACCATGGGGAGCACCGGTATTGTTTGTGAAAAAGAAGGATGGTACTATGAGATTGTGTATAGACTATCGGGAGTTAAATAAGGTTACCATTAAGAATAGGTATCCGTTACCTCGCATTGATGACTTGTTTGACCAACTCCAAGGTGCAACTGTGTTTTCTAGAATAGATTTAAAATCAGGATATCATCAATTGAGAGTTAAGCCGGAAGATGTACATAAGACTGCATTTAGAACTCAATATGGTCATTATGAATTTTTGGTGATTCCATTTGGCTTGACAAATGCTCCGGCTGTATTCATGGACCAGATGAATCGCATATATCAACCATATTTGGATAAGTTTGTCGTGGTGTTTATTGATGATATTTTGATTTATTCAAGAACCAAGGAGGAGCATGCAGAGCATTTACGATTGGCATTACAGAAGTTGAGAGAGAATCAATTATATGCCAAATTAAGTAAATGTGATTTTTGGTTGGATGGAATTTCTTTTCTATGTCATATTATATCTGGTGAAGGAATCTCTGTAGACCCGGATAAAGTGAAAGCAGTAATGGATTGGAAGCAACCAACCACAGTGACTGAGATAAGGAGTTTTCTAGGTATGGCTGGATACTATCGACGGTTCATAAATGATTTTTCCAAAATTGCCAAATCGTTGACTCGATTGACCTAGAAGGATGTAAAATTTGATTGGAGTGAAGATTGTGAAAGGAGTTTTCAAGAGTTGAAGAAAAGACTGGTTACAGCACTAGTATTAACATTACCTGATCCGGATAAGCCTTATAATGTGTACAGTGATACTTCACGGAATGGATTAGGTTGTGTATTGATGCAGGATAGAAAAGTTGTTGCATATGCATCAAGACAATTGAGGCCACATGAGAGGAATTACCCAACTCATGATTTGGAGTTAGCCGCTGTAGTGTTTGCCTTGAAAATTTGGAGACATTATCTTTATGGACAACGGTGCGAGATGTATACTGACTATAAGAGTTTGAAGTATTTCTTTACTTAGAAGGAGTTGAATTTGAGGCAAAGAAGGTGGTTGGAATTAATTAAAGATTATGATCTAAATATAAATTACCAACCTAGAAAGGCCAATTTGGTGGCAGATGCATTAAGTCGAAAGAATTATGAATAGGTTGCTTTACTATTAACACCTCAACGTGAATTAGTGCATGAATTTGAGAGGATGCAAATTGGGTTTGATTGGTGTGAACCTAATAGCCAGTTAATGAACTGGGAATTGCAACCTACTCTATTAGAGAGAATAAAGCAAAAGCAAGAGGAAGATAAGGGTCTGATGGAGGTAAAAGAGAAATTGAGTAACGGATAGGACCCTGACTTTAAGGTGGATGTAGAGGTCTAATAAGGTTTAGAGGAAGAATATGTGTACCACAAGATGTAGACATAAAGAAGCAAATTTTGGATGAAGCACGCATGATAGGTTATACTGTGCACCCGGGAGGAAATAAAATGTACCAAGATCTAAAACTTATGTATTGGTGGAATGAGATGAAGAGAGAAGTGGCACAATATGTATCTGAATGCATGACGTGCCAACAAGTCAAAGCAGAACACCAAAGACCAGGTGGACTATTACAACCTTTAGAAATACCAAGATGGAAATGGGATCATATTACTATGGATTTTGTAGTAGCATTACCAAGAACTCAAGTTGGATACGATTCCAATTGGGTAGTCGTAGATAAATTAACGAAGAGTGCACACTTCTTACCTTATCGAACAGGTGATTCAATGGAAAAGATGGCTAGGCTGTATGTTCGAGAAATAATAAGGTTACATGGAGTTCCTAAGAGTATTGTTTCTGACCGAGATAGTCGGTTTGTATCCAAATTCTGGGAGAGCTTACATAAAGCTTTAGGTACAAAGTTGCAGTTTGGTACAGCCTATCACCCACAAACAGATGGGCAGTCTGAGCGAATAATTCAAACTTTAGAAGATATGTTACGAGCCTGCGTGTTGGATTTTGGAGGTGATTGGGATAAATATTTACCGTTGATAGAATTTGCCTACAATAATAGTTATCATGCAACCATACAGATGGCACCTTATGAGGCATTATATGGAAGGAAATGCAGATCGCCACTGTATTGGGATCACGAAGAATATGCCATGATTGGACTAGATATGATTAATCAAACGAGTGAGAAGATTAAGATTATACGACAACGGATGAAAGAAGCTCAGGACCGTTATAAAAGTTGGGCTGATTTGAAGAGAAGACCATTGGAATTTGACATGGGTGATCATGTTTATATTAAAATAAGCCCATTCAAAGGACTTAGACGGTTTGGTTCAAGGGGAAAACTGAGCCCACGATACATTGGTCGATTTGAAGTGTTGGAGAAAGTTGGCAATGTATCGTATCGAGTAGCTTTACCTCCAAGTTTATCGGGTTATCATAATGTGTTCCATGTATCCATGTTAAGAAGATTCATTAAAAACCCGAATGCAATAGTGGAAATAGAGTCAGTGGAGTTAACGAAAAATTTCCAATTGGTGAGACAACCTATAAAGATATTAGACAGTCGGGTTCAAAAGTTAAGGAATAGAGATATGGAGTACGTAAAGATTCAATGGAATGAAGGTCCAGACTTGGAGATGACTTGGGAACCAAAAGCTGCGATGATGAAGCAGTATCCATGGCTTTTCTAACTTCTAGGTTAGTAAAAGTATATCAATTATTGTATTTAGTTATTTAAGTGTAAATTAGATATACAGAAGTTTTGAGGACAAAACTTTTTTGAAGGGAGGTGGAATTGTAAGCCCTAAAGCCAAGCCAAGTAACCATAGGGTTGAACTTAGAACCCAAGGTTTAGGGCAATCGGTTAAAGGATCCGATCAAACCCAAATTATAAACTATTGAGAGGAATATTACTAAACCCAACCCCGTAAATTTGAATTTAAGAAAATAAGTAATAAAATAGGAGACTATAAACTTTTCAAATTTTAAGCATAATAGGTATTAATTACCGAAAATGCAAAAAGTGTAATTAAATAACTAATAAATTACTAGAGATAGATTATATGTATACTAAAAATTTTAGAATGGCCAAAATAATAATTAGGAATGTTCACGTGTACACCACATGTATTTACGTGTAGATAAAAATACGCGTAATTACCTAAATTGGCCAAAAACTAAGCAAATAATTAAAGAAAATTATAAAATAATTATAAAAAAATCAGAAAAAAATCAGAGGATGATAAACTGAACCAAGATCAGGTCATGGCAGCTTCAAATCAGAAAAAGAAAAATTAACCAATCAAATTTGGATAACCTAAAAGCCAAAGACTTAGAGAAATGGTCAAAATCTTGTCAAATTAATGCACATTAATTGCTACAATTGTCTATAAATAGGGAAAAAAATTTCAGAAGTCATTTGGTCAGTTTAGGATCTGAAAAAAATCAAAACACTGAAAAAATCGAGAGAAAATCCAAAAAAAAAAAACAGAAAAAAGGAAAACTGTGCAGATTGGGCACGTGAGCTAAACCCACCACTCACCACCACCTGGGACTGAACCACCACCACCACCCTACACTAGAACCACCGCCTGAACCGGCCGATAACCTTGGACCGGGCTTGGACGGCCAGAAAGCTTTGGACCGGTTAGTCTCTTCAATGACCTGATTTTGAATAATTTTGTAAAATTAGTTATTTTGCCCAGAAAATTATGAAACTTGTTATTCTAAGGTTTTATTGTATGTAGATTAAGGGAAAAATAGTGATTTAGTTTAATTAAATCTGTAATTATAGGGTCCCTAACAAATTGCTCAAAACCGAGCATGACTAAACCGGAAAATAAATATGCTTAGAGATGTAGTTTGGAGTTCAAAATTTTTCTGTAGGATGCTCATATGATGTAGAATAGTGCTATGAAGCCATTTTTTTAAAATTAATTTTCGAAATTTTTAAATTAATTTTTAGCCTTATAATGATGGGAAAATTAGGTGATTTAGGGTTAATTAGGTGATTAAGATGTTAATTACTGATTAGGATATTAATTATATGTTTAAGGATGTTAATCTCTGAAGTGGAACCCTAATCCTAGCCTTTAGGTATTAAGTATGGTTAATTAGGGAAATTAGATAAGTAATATAAGAAATTAATAATATGTGATAATGTAAATTAATAAATCTAAAAAAATAGAGTTATGTAGATAATAATATAATAGAAATCAGAAAAATAATAAATCTGAAAATAACAATTAATCTTAAGAAAAAGTCTCAAAATGTAAGATTTTTACACATCGGGAATAAATCCGATACCGCGATTAGGGTTAGCGTGTACCAAATAGATTAGAATACCAAATTACGACCCAATAGGATATTTGGACCCTCGAGCTTAATGTGATTAATTTCACATTAGGATTTGAGCATATTTTAGGCTTAGAAATCAAAGTTTAAAACCTCATTTAGGATTTGGACACAAAAATAGAGTACACGAATCATTAGGACGTAATGGGCATACACGGACAAAAATGAATTAAAATATAACTTAGAATATGAAACCGTAAATTTTAAGTACTAAAAAGACCTATTTGTATTATAGGACATCCAGAGATAAAATCAGCTTGCGATTAAAGGATCAAGCGATCGAGCAAATCCAAGTAAGTTGGGTTATTGCTTATTGTAATAGAGTACTAGTTTTGTAGTACTCGGAGACTTAGGCTTGTATATGATTGTGATTGTAAATAGTTTACACATGTGTTTGATGTATCTGGATTCGTGCTGAATTTGTATTGTGAGTGATTGAATTGGTATGAAATTGTTTGAACACCCTAAACGGAATTTAATATCAGTCGACCCCGAATAATAAATAATGTCATGCATTGCAACCCGTTAGGGGATTATAGGATTCTCCAACCAAATACCGACCCTTTCGAAAGGGATAACGTAGGATTGCAAAATGGTCCCTTCTTCATCCTTAGTCGAACTAAGTGATAGGAGAGGAGGTCGCGGCGAGGGTGAAGTCAATGGTTCGAAGGTAGTCACGGGAGGAGCGAGGTCTCCATTACACAAGCCTGGGTTTGGTTGTGAGCTGCTGCATAACATGGAACTCCTCAACCCGGATTGGAACGGGTGAAATTTCTCTGATTTCACAACGGACCGGATTACGTTGTGTGATGACACTTGATTTTGTATTGCATGAAAATAATTGTTTGATAACCCTATTTGTGCTTGTATGCATTCATGAGTTTCCAATTCAACTTACTGAGCTGTAGTTGCTCATACCCTTATAAATCCTTTTGCAGGTTCTGATTTCTGAACACTCAAAGCACTATGCCGCTCTAAAATTACCCAGAGGTTAGTCTGTTGGAAGCCAGGGGTGTGAGGAACAAGTTACTTAGTATAGTGTTTAACTAGAGTGACCATGTAATTAAGAATGAAAGACTGGTAGTTATTCTGTAATCTAGTAAACTGTTCTGTTATATAAAACTTCCTAGGAAGCTCTGTGGACATATATATATATATATATATATTTATATATAATATTGTACATGTTATTAGAAATTTGCACTATTTATCATAATTGTAGTTTAATTGTTAATCGGACTGTTTACTTCAAAGCGAGGAGTCGTCGACGCCTTGTGTAGGTCATGTCTATGGTAGGCACTGTGAGGCCAGTTACTATCATAGAATGGTTTACACGGCAGGACTATTGCAACTCTATGACTTCGGGGCGTAACACAAGGTTGTAGAGGATGGCTTTTGTAATGCATTTAGAAGAGGATTGTCAACAGCAAGGGCTCCTAAAGTCATGGGAAATGCATATCATGGTGTTTAGAACAACATTCAAACCACTTCGATGGAAGATGAATGTTGAAAGGAATCATCTAGACTTCTCCTAAGACTCCTATTACAACATATTTATTTCCATGATGAGTTTGGAATTGGATGACACCCATTTTACCTCCACAATCTCAAGGCCTTTTAAGCTATTAGCTTGGAATGTTCGTGGAGCAAACTTTGAAGGGAGAAAGAGAGCTCTTAGAGAGCTGATTACTTAGTATGAGCTGGAAGTGGTGGTAATTACTAAGTCAAAACTATCTTTTGTTGTAGCGAAGGTTCATAGAATCTCCATGAACTTTGAAAAATTGGCATGCTTAGAAGTTGAGGGAATGAAGGGGGGAAGGATCCTCATGCTCTAGATCACCTGTGATGTCTCTGCCCGAGAGCATCATATATCTCACGAACAAATTCTTCTAGAGATATAGCTATGTCATTCTTCTTTTTCTTGGTACCTTTTTGCTCTATATGCTAATCTTAGGTTTAAGAAGAGAGTAGGTCTCTAGGAAGATCTAGAAAGTTATGCTTCCATAATTGATGGTCCTTGGCTTATGATTGGGGACTTTAATGAAGTCTTAGAGAAGAGTGAGAAGTGGGGCTACATTGGGATAAACCAAAATAGGGCGAAGAAATATCAACATCGTATGAATGTTTGTTAGATGATGGAGCTGGGCTTTGTAGGCCCAAAGTTTACCTAGTCTAAGAGATCTAAGAATATTGCAAATTGAGTACAGTCTTGTATCAATAGTGCATGGGGGGGATTATGAATGGAGAAGTAAGTTTCCAAAAGAAAAAAATTTTCACTTGACTTCTTCACATTCTAATCACCTGCCTTTAGTACTTAACACTTGCCCAAGTATTGGAGCCAGTCCTAAGTCCTTTAGGCCCTTTAGGTTTCAACCAATGTAGTTGGAACATCCTTCTTTTAGGGACTTAATTGTAAATAGCTAGAATTGACCTGACTTTTATTATTCAAAGGATGTTGAGAAATTAACCCTTTCTATTAAGAAGTGGAATAAAGATTGTTTTGGAATCATTTTGGAACACAAGAAAGCTGTTGAGAGGAGACTAAAAGATACTAGGCTTAAACTTTACTTAGGACTGTGCCAATTCCTTATAGATGAAGAGCATATGCTAAATGTTAAATTAGAGTGGGCTGTAAGACAAGAAGGAAGATTTTGGGCAACAATGACGAGATTGTCCTGGCTAGTTGAAGGAGAGAGGAATACAAAGTTTTTCCAAGCAAGCGTGATGACAAGAAGAGTAAAATCTAGGTTGGTGGGCTTATTTGATATTATGGGGAACTGGGTCTGTAAAGAAGACAAAATACATAATCTCTTTGAGAATTTCTTCTCTAACCTCTTCAAGACTAAAAGGATCTTTGTTCAATTAGATGTACCATGTTGGTCGAGGGGATAGAAAACTCTCTTAGAAGAAGAAAAGAACGATTTAGGAAGAGAGTGGACTAATGCGGAGATTAGAAAAGCTCTTTGGTCGATTGGTAATGATAAGGCTCCAAGGGTACATGGATACAATGCTTTATTCTTCAAAGAGTTTTGGGATATTGTTGGAAAAACTTTGTACTAAGACATCCAAGACATCTTAAAATCCGGTGTCGTATCGCCAAAGTTAAATAAAACGCTGATAGTCCTCATGCCAAAAAAGATAGTTGCAAATAAGGTTAAGGATTTTCAACTGATCAACCTTTGCTCAACAATATACAAAATTGTGACTAAGCTCTTTATTAATCAACTTAGACCATATTTGAATGAGATTATAGGCTCAAAATAGTCCAACTTTATCCTAGGTGGGAACGTAAAAGATAACTTGTTTATCTTCTAAGAGGTGATGAGTTTATTGGATAGAAAGCGAGGGAAAAAGTGTTGGATGGTCTTGAAGCTTGATCTAAAGAGGCTTATGACAAAGTATAGTAGGACTTTGTCCAAATCATGCTGTGCAGTCACAATTTTCCAATTGAGTGGATAAAGTTTATTAGATCTTGTTTAGCTTCTACTAACTTTCGACTACTTGTAAACACCTAATTTTTGCTCCCCGTAGTCTTAATTTTGGTTTTTAATAAGGTCCTAATTCCAAAATAAATAAAATAAAATAAATGAAAATTGAAAAATCATAAAAATGCAAAAAAAAAAAATGAACAAAAAGAAAAAAAAAATTATAAAGATTTTTTAGATTTTTAGAAAGTAAAATATTTTAGGGTCAATCGTTTTAGTTTTAGTTCAGTTCAAGTAGTTTATTTTAGTGAGTCATATGGTTTAAGTACAATTTAATTATACTAAGTGTTAAGACATAGACCAATAGCCAAATGGATAAGTATTTAAGTATGGGCATTAAATTAGCTTAAAGTTACAAGTTTGAGCCTCATTGAGCATACATGTGTTTTCTATCTTTTATTCCATTGCGAATTCTTTTTTCAAATCTAATTTTGAATTTCATCGAATCTTTTGAATCTAATGTGATAAAGATTTGTGAGATTCGTATTTGAGATATTCGATTCGATACAAAAGATTCATTTCGGGTTTTATAAATAAGAATTGTACGACGTGAGGGAGGATTTTCTTTTAAGAACACTGAACCAAACATCCTCATTCCCATAGCCCTGTTCTTCCATTCATTTATAGCAAACTAGAATCCCCATCTACACTGTTGCACCAACAAACATGGCAGCACATTCATCCTTAACCCGACACCGAAGCCATGTCCCAAGTCCTGCATACTGTTACGACAAATAGCACACGACCACACTCATCAGCAGCTAAATCTTTAACAGCACAAGCCCCATGCCATCCTAATTCAAATATCAGCAGCCTACAACAATTGCAAACTCCAACTGAAAAACATTGAAGCTTCAGTCTACGATCAGCCAACCCAACCTTCGAGACACTAACCAACAGTAGCCATACAAGTCACACTCACGCAACAGTACGATAGGCCCCCAATCGATGACAATCTTCACTGCTAAACACTAACTGAACCTGTACAAGCACATCACCGCTTACGAGTCCATCCCAACATCAAATCCTTGCATCCACTTCACTGCAACTCACATAAAGACCAATCCAACTCCACGCATGCCCTTATCACTAATGCCAACTACTTCAGCCTACTAACTGCACATACGTTCACATTTAACACCACGTGTACAATCTTCAACACAAAATGCAAGCACAACACTTGTGCGACCAATTGCAATTGAATAGCAACAACTACGAGTCCTCTCCCTCGTACGTACACAATTGATTCACTTGCTGCACTAAGCATACGATCACTCAAACTAAAGTTCACGACAACTCCATCGCACTAGTAGTACTCCACTACACTTGACACAGCCATGTCCTAATTGCACAGCACAAGCCATCCACTGTCGAAGTCCAGCTCATTACTGCATATACAATCAACAGTCCATGTCAAAGCTTCACTACTATCGCTCCAGTTCATCCACAATCTAGCATGGACACTCGACCATAATCCCCTAGACAACATAGATAGTAGTAACCACGGTAACACTCATTCATTGCAGCAACGGACGCCTTGCACCGTCAATCACCGCTCTAACACCACACATAGTTACGCGCAAATTCGCTTCACCAAGCCCATCCACGTTTGTTCATTACTCAACCAAACAAGCCAAGTCAAGGTTCAGTTTTTCAAATTATTTACTTATTTATTATTAGTATTATTGTTATTATTATTATTATTGTTATTATATTATATTATTATTATTAGATCTTTAGTTATTTAGCATAGTATATATCTGTATATATTAGCTTAGGTGATTCTTTGGTATCAGTTTTTTTTTAATATAGGTTAAGGATATTATATTTATTTATGTAGGTAGTTGTTTAATATATATCAATAATATATATTAGCTTAGGTATTTTTTAGTATTAAGTTAGTTTCTTAGGATTTCTCATTTAGCAAGTAATTTTTTTTAAGTAAAAATTAATAAAAAAAAACATTTGTTAAAAAATAAGATTTTTAAAGAATTTTTTTAAAATAAAAACACTTAAGGATAAGAGCCCTTTAGTTTTTTATTTGAATAAACATAATCAATTAACAATGTAAACTCAGCTAATTTTTAAAAATTAAAATAAACCAACAGATTAAACTTTTTCAAGAAAGAACTACGGTCATCTAATCTCAACTAACAAGTACGCAAGCACCTTCAAGGTAACAATAAAATCTGTAGAAATTTAGGTTTTTTGTTTTTTTCTTTTTTTTTTTTTTAAATATTAAAAAAAATAATTTAAAGAATAAACCTAATTTTGGTAAATAGATAATGGTATTCGTTAAGGTTTAATAGGTTAGCTCTCGAATTTGAAATCCTCTGGTTTCTCATTTAAATTAAAATTAAATACCGGCAGCTAAATTGTAATTAATCCACCTAATTAATTACAGTTTCTTTTCTTTTTCTTTATTTCGATTGGGTGGCAACTCCAAAAAAATTTTAAAATGAAAAACCAAAATTTTTTAATTTCTTTAATCGATGATTAATATTAAATTGGTTTAGATTTAGTATTAATTGGAAAATGGGAAATCAAATTAAAAAAAAAATCAAAAAATTCAAACTCAACAGTTTTATTACTCCATTGGGGATCGTTAAGAGAGTTAGCCACTAGAATTTTCTAAAATTAAGATTATTTTTCAAAGACAAAAAAAAAAAAATTTGAGCCGATTATTATTTTATCTTATTCTATTTTTTTTGTTATGTACTAACATATATGTTGTAGCTTATTTAGGGTAGGTAGTTTTAGGGGTTTATTTTGTTTTATTTTCTATATCATAAATCCATGGTAAATACGGTCAGAACTAAGCCATCTTAAGACCTTAGGAGGGAGGCCATTGTGTAAGCTTCGGATGTTGTGGAGCAACCACCTTCCGGGGATAATCAAGCTACTTCACTCAAATTCAGATGTGACCATAGAACCATTACTTTGAAAAACGTAATGGTCACAAAACTTGAGAACCTTTACAACTTACCTATTACATACATGAAAACTTTTCTCAAAAATTACAAGAACCCATAATGTGCCGATCTTAGACGGATAAGGGCAGTTGTCCATTATAATATTTCCTTGTAAATATCCTATAATAATTCCATATAAAGTTTAGGATAAGCATTTATTGCGGTTTTATTCTTTAAATAAGTATGGCTAGATTGAGTCAAGGGGCTTTCAATCAGACACATATCTACCTACCTCATTAGCCCTAAAAATTACTTCAGAGGTGGTCCTAACTTTTCAACCTAGATAAGTAAGAATTTATTTTGGGCCCAACTTGTCCCTACAGAAGAGCCTCACAAATATTACCTTAGTACGGGCTTTAATACATTTATAAGGGCCTGAATCTATCACTTTTTGTTTGAGCTCACATCAATTGAGCCCAACCCTTGCAAAATAATAAATAAAAACAAAAAAAAAAGAGTTAAACCTGTAAAATAATTTTAGATAGTTACCATTTTGCCTAGTATTCTACCAGCCAAAAATATTCATTCTTTTAAATAGATTAACACTTTGTAAATAGCCTTTCTCATTTGGAATAAATAGGGGTTAGATATTTTCTTTATTTAGTCTTTTATTCTTCATCCTTTAGAATTCCTCACTTGTGAATAAACCCTCAATAATGATAAATTCTATAGGCTTGTATATAGAATTTTAGGAAAGCAATTCTCCATTTGTAATTCCATCACTTGGTCTCTATAACACAAAAACCTTAACTTTTCCTCTCTCTCTCTCTTTTAAGAAGAAAAAGAAAAGAAAAAAGAAATTTACTAACGGTTATAAATCCTTATGAGGCTTAGGACAAACACAATGACTTGACCTATTGAAGCAGCTAACCTAAACACATCCACTTAGCTCAAGAAAGCAACCAACTAAACACAAACCCTTAGCTTATCAAGATAATTCAACTAACTCAAAGCCCTTGAGCCATCAAGTCTAACGGTGAACAGAGTCAAAACAAGAGACCATAAAATATTATCCTGAGCTTGACCCCTAGTACAAACAAAAAGGGCAATTCATTAGTCCCTTCTACTTTAAAAGTTGTCAATATCGACCAATTTGAACTCTAAGGAACCAAACCTGAAACCACACATAAAAGCTTAGGGGCATTAAGACCTATAAGTATGGGGCAATGTAAGTGGGAGTGTGAAAGGTATAGGGCATTTGGTCTTTGAAATTTCACAATTAGGGCATGAGAGCAAGGTCAATCTCCACCTTGAGCCAAACCAACATACACTCTTACCTAGGGACTTACTAACTCACTTTTAAAAAGATTAGAATGAAAAGAGGCGAGCTATGTCCTATACACAAACCCTTAAACACTTTGAGAGATGAGAGACATCATGGTGAGGATATTTTGGACTAATTCCTTAAAGGAGGTTTATTTTGAATTTGATACGTAGACCGAAATGAAGTTAGACATTCATTTTTAAATCCTAAACACAATTATCCTTTGTTAACCCTGTTGAATTGATTTAGAGTCCTTTCAAATGTAAACCTTGTGAAGAACCACTCCAAAGAGGGGCAATTCAGAGGTTGGGGTCATTGATTAAGAGAGAAAAATAAAATTGATTTATGCTTATATTAGTAATAACAATTCAAGGATAACTTTTGTTTTTGATAAATTGTTCCATTTGAAGAAGAGCCAACACTTTTCTAAATACCTCAAAGACCACACATACCTCACCTAAGCTCATACACTTTAAACCTATGGATTTAGGGCCTTGATTCATCTAAGGATAAGAACTTAACAAAAGAGATAGTTATTTTTGGGGAGAGAAAAGAAAGAAATGAAATGAAAAAGGAAGAAAAAAAAGAAGAGGGAAAAAAGAAGAAAAAATGAAAAGCAAGAAATAATGAGGCAAAGTTAGAAAGAGGAAAAAAAAAAGAGAAAGAAAAGAAAAAAAATAGAAGAAAGAAAGAGGAAGAAAGGCCCAAACATCGGGCTTAAGAAGGCCTGAGGCACAAGTTGCTCTAAAAACACAAGGTCTTGAATCTCATGTCCAACCACAAACACAAAAACCCCATATTCATTTCAAAATCACATTCCTAACTCCAAAACAAAAACCCCATATTCATTTCAGAATCACACTCCAAATTGCTACAAAACCTTTCTATCTACTTGAATCTCAAACACAAGACCTTCCTACCTACAATACCTCCCTACTCAAAGCTCTTTGATGTTAAGGGGTAATTTATCTTTAATAAAAATTATTTTTGAAATTAGGGCAAGCATACATCTAGTTTTGTCTGAGGGTTCTTGACTTGTACACCTAAGTTGGATAAAAGTATTTCTTTCAAAATAAGCCCTCTCATTAATCCCTTTTGAAACCATTGGACAAAACCTTAATTCATAATGTAGAACCCAAAAGACCTAACAGATTGATCAATGCATATCACTTGTAATTTTTTTAATAGTAATCAAAAGTGAAATCTAGACCGAGAGTATGTAAGGAAGTCCTTTTCAACTAGACTAATCGTGAGTTACCTTTTTCTTAGGAAATAAACGTTCAAAATCCTAAAGCTTATTCAAGAAGCTCAATGTCAAGGATAGAAACTAGGGTAGATATGATATACCCTACATAGTTATAGCATTTGCTTTTTAAATAAGGATTTGTATTCATTAGCAAACTTTCAAGAAAAGACAAAAAAAGAGGAGAAACAAAAGAAGAAAGGAAAGGAGGGAGAGGAAGTAAAGGCTTGTTACGAGTTTTTTCCATCCATGTTGGCCCTGGTGGCTAAATTTTCAATTCATGTCATAAACGGTTTTCATGAAATTCCTTCTTTATAAATTTCTCAAATCAAGAGCTTTTTCGAATCGATCATGTCCATAGGTTTTAATTTTTCTGAATGTCATATAGAGTTTTAGCGAGTCTATAAGGTACTTACCCTTTATTTGTTTTCTTAGGGATACAGCCAGCTCATAGAGTACGATCCCTATTCATATCTTTATTTGCGCTTTAGCCACCTCATAAAGTGCTATCCCCATCCCCATCTTTAGGGTTCTAGCTAGCTCATAGAGCATTGCTTCGATTTATGTTCTCTTTTAGGGATTTAGTTAGCTCATGGAGCACTATCCCGATCCAAGTTCTCAATATTTTTTAGGGTCTTAGCCAACTCAAGGAATACTTTGCCCACTTTGGTTAGTTAACTCATTAAGGCATAACTAAGTTTTCTCAATTTAGTTTAGGGTCTTAGCTAACTCTAGGAGTGCTTTATCCACCTTAGTTAGTCAACTCATTGGGGTACGACCAAGTTCTTAATTCAGCTTATGACTTTAACCAGCTTAAGGAGTGCTTCATCTACCTTAATTAGTCAGCTTATTGGAGCACGACCAAGTTCTCTCATTCTTTTAGGGTATTAGCCAACTTTAGGAGGGCTTACCTATTTCATCCAGTTTAAGGTCTTAACCAACTCAAGGAGCGCTTCGCCCACCTTACTTAATCAGCTCATTGGAGTACAACCAAGTTCCCTCGATTCATTTTAAGGTCTTAGCCAGCTCTAGGAGGGCTTTGCCCCCCTTAGTTAGTCAACTCATTGGGGCACGACCAAGTTCTCTCATTCTTTTAAGGTTTTAGACAACTCTAGGAGTGCTTACCCACCTCATCTAGTTTAGGGCCTTAGCCAGCTCAAGGAGCATCTTGCCTGCCTTAGTTAGTTAGCTCATTGGAGCACAACCAAGTTTTCTTAATTCATTTTAGGGTCTTAGCTAGCTCTAGGAGCGCTTTGCCCACCTTGGTTAGTCAGCTCATTGGGGCACAACCAAGTTCTCTTATTCTTTTAGGGTCTTAGCTAGCTCTACGAGCGTTTTGCCCACCTTGGTTAGTCAGCTCATTAGGACATAACCAAGTTCTCTTATTCTTTTAGGGTCTTAACTAAGTTTAGAAGCGCTTACCTATTTCATCTAATTTAGGACCTTAGTCGGTTCAAAAAGCGCTTTGCTCGTCTTGGTTAGTCAACTCATTGGGGCATGACCAAGTTCTCTTAATTCATTTTAGGGTCTTAGCTAGCTCTAAGAGTACTTTTCCCGGCTTGGTTAGTTAGCTCATTGGGGCACGACTAATTTCTCTCATTTTTTTAAGGGTTTTAGCCATCTCTACAAGCGCTTACCTATTTCATCTAGTTTAGGGCCTTAGCCAATTCAAGGAGCGCCTTACCCATTTTGGTTAGTCAGCTCATTAGGGCATAACTAAGTTTTCTCAATTCATTTTAGGGTCTTAGCCAGCTCTAGGAACGCTTTGCCCACATTAGTTAGTCAGCTCATTGAGGTAGAACCAAGTTCTCTCATTCTTTTAAGGTTTTAGCCAGCTTTAAAAGCACTTACCCATTTCATCCAGTTTAAGGCCTTAACTAACTTAAGAAGTGCTTTGCCCACCTTGGTTAGTCAATTCATTATAGTACAACTAAGTTTTCTCAATTCATTTTAAGGTCTTCGCTAACTTTAGGAACACTTTGCCCACCTTGGTTAGTGAGCTCAATAGGGCATGACCAAGTTTTCTCGATTCAATTTAAGGTCTTAACCAACTCTAGGAGTGCTTTGCTCGCCTTGGTTAATGAGCTCATTGGGGCACGACCAAGTTCTCTCAATTCATTTTAAGGTCTTAGCTAACTCTAGGACCACTTTTTCTACCTTATTTAGTTAGCTCATTAGGGCATGGCCAAGTTTTCTCAATTCAATTTAAGGTCTTAGCTAACTCTAGGAGCATTTTGCCCACCTTGGCTAGTCAGCTCATTGGGGTATGACCAAGTTCTCTCAATTCATTTTAGGGTCTTAACCAGCTTTAAGAACACTTTGCCCGCCTTAGTTAGTTAACTCATTGGGGCATGATCAAGTTCTCTCATTCTTTTAAGGTTTTAACCAACTCTAGGAGCGCTTTGCCTGCCTTCGTTAGTCAATTCATTGGAGCACAACTGAGTTTTCTCAATTTATTTTAGGGTCTTAACCAAATTTAGAAGCTCTTTGCCCACCTTGGTTAGTCAGCTCTTTAGGGTACAACCAAGTTCTCTCAATTCATTTTAGGGTCTTAACCAGCTTTAAGAACACTTTGCCCGCCTTGGTTAGTCAACTCATTGGGGCACGATCAAGTTCTCTCATTCTTTTAAGGTTTTAACCAACTCTAGGAACGCTTTGCCTGCCTTCGTTAGTCAATTCATTGGAGCACAACTGAGTTTTCTCAATTTAGTTTAGGGTCTTAACCAAATTTAGAAGCGCTTTGCCCACCTTGGTTAGTCAGCTCTTTAGGGTACAACCAAGTTCTCTCAATTCATTTTAAGGTCTTAGCCAGCTCTAGGAGCGTTTTGTCTGCCTTGGTTAGTCAATTCATTGGGGTACGACTAAGTTTTCTCATTCTTTTAGGATCATAGCCAGTTCTATGAGTACTTACCCATTTCATTCAATTTAAGGCCTTATCTAACTTAAGGAACTCTTTGCCCACCTTAGTTAGTTAGCTCATAGGGGGACGACCAAGTTCTCTCATTCTTTTAGGGTCTTAGCCAGCTTTAGGAGCACTTGCACATTTCATCTAGTTTAAGGCCTTAGCCAGCTCAAGGAACGCTTTGCCGCCTTAGTTAATCAGCTCATAGGAGACACGACCAAGTTCTCATTATTCTCTTTAGGCTTCTTGCCAACCCATAGGAGCGCTATCCTCAACTCTATTCGTTTTAAGCTTATCATCATCAAAATCATCAATGAACCAATCTTACTATAGATAACTAGTTGTAGCGTTTCTTAAGATAAAGTCATCTTAATGCAAAAATAGTGTCTCTTTTGTCTTTATGACAAAGTTTTATTCAAACTTTACTACAAAAAGGAGTAGCTATAGATACTTAATTTTTGCCCCTCATAGTCTTAATTTTTTTTTTAATAGGGTCTTAATTCCAAAATAAAAAAAAATTGAAAAATGATAAAAATACAAAAGAATGAACAAAAAGAAAAAAAATTATAAAGATTTTTTAGATTTTTAAAAAAGTAAAATATTTTAGGGTCAATCATTTTAGTTTTAGTTGGGTTTAAATAGTTTATTTTAGAGAGTTGTGTGGTTTAAGTACAATTTAATTATACTAAGTGTTAAGGCATGAGTTAATGACCTAACAAATAAATATTTAAGTATAGGCATTGGATTAACTTAAGGTCACATGTTCGAGCCTCACTAAGCACACATATGTTTTTCTATCTTTTATTCCATTACAAATTCTTTTTTCAAATCTAATTTTGAATCTCATCGAATCTTTTGAATCTAATGTAAAAAAGATTTTTGAGATTCATATTTGAGAGATTCAATTCGATACAAAAGATTTGTTTCGGGTATTATAAATAAGAATCGCGCAACGTGAAGGAGGATTTTCTTTTAAGAACACTAAACCAAACATCCTCATTCCCATAACCCTATTCTTCCATTCATTCACAGCAAACCGTAACCCCCATCCATACTGTTGCACCAACAAATACGATAGCACATTCATCCTTAACCTGCCACCGAAGCCACGTCCTAAGTCCTACACACTATCACGATGAATAGCCCACGACCATACTCATTAGTAGCCAAATCTTCAACTGCACAAGCCCCATGCCATCCTAATTCAACATATTAGCAGCCTGTAACAATTCCAAACTCCAGTTGAAAAACACTGAAGCTTCAGTCCACGATCAACCAACCAAACCTTAGATACACTAACCAACAACAACCACATAAGTCACACTCATGCGACAGCACAACAACCCCCCAACTAACAACAATCTCCACTGTTAAACACTAACTGAACCTGCAAGAGTACATCCCTACTTATTGCTCCATCCCAACATTAACTCCTTACTATCACTTTAGTGCAGATCACATGAAGACCAATCCAACTCCATGCATACCCCTGTTATGAACGCCAGCCACTTTACCCCACCGATTGCACATACACACTCACGTTTAACACTACGGGCACAATCTTCAACACAAAATGCAAGCACAGCACTTGCGCGACCAGCTACAATCGAATAGTAGCAACTCCGAGTCCTCTCCCTTGCATGAACACAATTGATTCTCTCGCTGCACTAAACTTGCGATCACTTAGACCAAAGTTCACAATAGCTCCATTGCACTAACAGCACTCCATTACACTCGACATAGCTATGTCTTGATCGTACAGCACAAGCCATCCACCACCAAAGTCCAGCTCGTTATTGCACACACTATCAACAATCCACCTCAAAGCTTCACTGCTATAGTTCCAGTCCATCCACGATCCAGCATAGACACTCGACCATAATCCCTTGCGCAATATGGATAGTAGCACTTACGGTAACACTCATTTACGACAGCAACTAACACCTTGCATCGGCGGTTTCCACCACTCCAACACTGCACATAGCCATTCACACCAAGCACATCTACGTTTGTTTACTACTGAGCCGAACAAGCCAAGTCAAGGTTCTGTTTTTCAAATTATTTATTATTATTATTATTGGATCTTTAGTTATTTAGCATAGTATATATACGTATATATTAACATAGGTGATTCGTTGGTATCAATTTTTTTTTTTTATATCAGTTAAGGATATTATATTTATTTATGTAGGTAGCTGTTTAATATAGATAAATAATATATATTAGCTTAGGTATTTTTTAGTATTAAGTTAGTTTCTTAAAATTTCTTATTTAGCAAGTATTTTTTAAAAAAATAAAAATTAATAAAAAAAACCCATTTTTTAAAATATAAGATTTTTAGAGAATTTTTTTTAAACAAAAACACTCAAGGATTAGGGCCCTTTAGTTTTTTATTTGAATAAACTGAATTAATTAATAATATAAACTCGGTCAGTTTTCAAAAATTAAAATAAACTAGTAGATTAAATTTTTTCGGGAAAGAATTACGGTCATCTGATCTCGGTTAGGGGGTACGTAGGTACTTTTGTAGTGACGATAAAATCTGTAGAAACCCATGTTCTTTTTTTTTTTTTCCTTTTGGTTTTTATTTTTTATTTTTTAAAAATATTAAAGAAAAAAGATAATTTGAAGAATAAACCTAATTTCGGTAAATAGATAGTAGTACCTGTAATAATTTAATAGTTAGCCCTCAAATTCGAAACCCGTTGGTTTTTCATTTAAATTAAAATAAAAAACCAGTAGCTAAATTGTAATCAATCCACTCAACTAATTACGGTTTTTTTTTTCTTTTTCCCCTGACTTCGGTCAGGTGATGACTTTAAAAAAATTTTCTAAATAAAAAATCAAAATTTCTCAATTTCTTTAGTCGATAATTAATATTAAATGGGTTTAGACTTAGTATTAATTGGAAAATGGGATATCAAATTAAAAAAAGAAAACCGAAAAATTTAGGCTTGACACTGCTTCTTAAAGGAGCCATGATGGATGAATTTCCCTCAAACCGTAGACTCCAACAATGTGACCTAATATCACCATATCTTTTTATTTTGGTTATAGAAGCTCTTAGTAGAATAGTTCATCTATTGGTTAATGAAGGGAAAAGGATTCCTATAAAGTTTCGGAATATTGACATGGGTCTATCGTACCTCTTTTTTGCAAATGACCTTCTTCTCATGGGTCAATCAAAGAAAATGCCCAAGTCATGCTTAATGCGATTGATTGTTTTTGCATGATGTCCAAGCAAAGGTAAACTTTTGTAAATCTTACTACATTTTTTCTAGGAATACGCCCCATTCAGTTAAGGAAAAAATTTGTAGACTTTTTAATATCCATGTTGATGCCGATATGGGTAAATACTTAGGAATTCATGTCAAGCGAGGAGGCCATTTGCGCTCAGTGGATTTTGCATTCTTGTTAGAAAAAGTAAGAGCAAAACTTGCAAGTTGGAAATTAAAGTTAATAAGCATGTCCGCACAAAAGTTATTATTATCTTTAGTTTTAGAGAGTACCATGAATTATTAGTCACAGGTAGTGCCGTTTCTCTATGGAGTAGCAAAGAAGCTGGAAAATCTACATAGGGATTTCTTTTGGGGATCATTAGAGTAGTCTCGAAAAATCCATTGGATTAGATGGGAGAAAGTGATAAGAAATAAGGAACTTGGAGGCCTAGGGGCCTTAGATATAAAACATTGTGACAAGGCAAATATGACCAAAGCAGCATGGTAAGTGAGGATGAAAAACGTACTATGGATATCTTTATATATATAGAAATATAAGCTGCGTGATAATAGACCAAAAGTGAAGAATGGGTATCCTATTTCTCAGGGAATTATTAAAGTATTGAATTGAATTGATGATAAGCCAAGAGTCAAATTAAGAAATGGCAAGACAACCTCCTTTTGGTTGGATAATTGGATGAAAGAGGGTTGCGTGGCAAAGCTAGTTATACAGGGCCCTTAACAAATATGATGACTTGCTAAAGGCTAGTCAAGCGTAGATTAGACTAGGTTGTTGGTGTGAAGACATAGTTAGGTATCCTATTGACAATCAAATTCAAGAGAGACTCAACTATATTTGGCTTGTAGAAGAGGAAGGTTTAGATGATGTAAGTTATTGGCTAGAATCAGTGGATGGAGAACTCTTGTCAAAACTAGCATATAAGCTCCTTGATTGAAATGATATGGAAACCACCACGAATGTAGACTGGAGTTAGATATGGTCTACTCCTACAATCTATATGATTCATATGATTCATATGCTTCTTTGAAAAATAATGCATAATAGGCTTCCCATAAAAGAAAATCTAAGAAAAAAGGGCATCGACATTGTTGGGCAATGCCCTTTTTGCCAAGATAAAGAAAAGTCAATTCAGCATCTTTTCTTAAATTGTAGATGGACCAAAGAGATTTGGCAACAATTACATATTGAGACCCTAATCTCCATGTTGTCTTTTAAAAAATTCCTATTGTGGCTAAAGGAACGAATATTCTAGAAGAAAAAATCTTAGACATCTCATATTCCCCCATTCCAATCGCTAATGTTGTTTGCTATCAAAGCGATCTGGAAAGAAAGGAATAGGCCTATCTTTAGGCCACAAGAGCAATAGGAGGATTGGCATTAAATACGTGTGGAGTTGTATAAGTAGTGGACTTTGATTCATAGTAAGAAGCGGTGAAGCCAATTTTAGCAACTACTGCCATCTTGGAAACCACTAGAACAAGGATGGTGTAAGGTCAACTACAATGGAGCTATTTGTAGCAATAACAATAAACCTAGTGTGGGTGTTATTTGTAGAAATCATGACGGTATAGTCATTGGTGGATTGACTAAGAACATCTCGAATGCCTTACCTTTAGAAGCGAAACTTTGGACTATTTGCAAGGGGTTGAAAATGGCTAATCACCTTCGTCTAAAGTAAATTATAGTTGAGACGGATTCATCCCAAGCAATAAATTAGGTTGGAAAGATGGATATAAACTTGAACTTCTACCACCTAGCTCTAGCCTTGTGTAGAACTAACATTATGTTGTTTGATAATATTGTTTTCCACGGAGCTCCTCGTGATGCAAATTCTACAGCAAACGCCTTGGTGAACTATAGGCTCCAGGAGACTACCAACCTATCTTTTACTTATTCATATCCTATCTTTCTATCAAACTTTGTTTTCAAAGATAGTGTTTCTTGTTCGTTTAGCTACTCCGATGGATAGCTTGTATTTGTATTTGTGTTGTTAAACTTTGCTTTATTTATAGTGAAATTTATATCCATCCAAAAAAAAAACTCTATTCCTACTTCATTTCATTCCAACACTATTAATCTACTTTTTCAAATAAGGCTCTTATGTAGCTAAGAGATGTTCCGTTATCAGAATTTTGACATTTTCCCTCTTCATTTCCTTTTCCACAGATCTAGTAAGACAGTAAGTTTTGGCGTGAACAGCGATGACCGCAATGGATGGCGAGACTAAAGAAAATAAAGGTATAGTTGCCACTTGGGACCTCTCTCTCTCTCTCTCTCTCTCTCTCTCTAAGAGACCAACTATAGCGTGTTTGTGTAGGTTAGAATTTTTGTCATTCGTATAAAACTTTAGCTTAGAAGATAAGTCTAAATTGGTGATCAGAGAAGGCAAGGGCCTTCTCATTTCATTTTCTTGCCAAACATGATCCTGGTAATATTCTTGCACCCAAAGTCAACTAATTGCCGTTGTGATAACCTATTAAAATGGTTTCGAAATAATCTTAATCTTATGTATAACCATCGCGTTGCCCAAATCAAAATCACATCTGGTTTACGAAAAAAACTTTTGTGATTTATTCGTGTTAGTCAACAGTTTTTTTTTTTTTTTTCATTATTTAGTATTTGCATCCCCACCATTCACTGTAATATATTAATGGATGTTCTAAGATACCGGTTAATATGACATATAAAATTATTCTGATATTTTTTAAAAATATAAAAATGATAAAGGAACTTGAATTATTATTATTATTTTTTCGGCTAATAACATTACAATTTGCAATTTAAGGAAGAAAGATTTGTACCTGATTTATTTCGTTAAAAAATTAATATTTATACTATTAAATTATAACGAACTTAATCAATACAATATTTTTTTATTCTACTATGCAATTATGGTAAAAGAAATGAAAGAAGAAGCTTAATATAAACAATTACGTGGTTTTAACTTTTAATAGTTTTTCAACTACACAGTCTCATACAGGACAACATGAAGCAAAAGAAACTTTAGGAAATAAAAATAACTCATAAGCAATGTTGATAATTATTTCTTTGATTAACCCATGTGGCATCGTTGTCGTCGTTTAATTTATAGTATGGGACGGTTTCAACGACTCAGGCTCGTAATGAGAAATAAGAAATGTTAATAACGGTGAGAAGAAAAAATCCATCTTCATAATTTATTGTATTCATTTTGTGAAGAAACGTTTATTTATATTTTTTTGAAAAAAAAAGCTTTTGATATAGAATAAATATATCCATTTACTATAGTATAACCTGCACTATTATTAAATAACTTGTAGAAAGTAGTTGTTAATTAGGGTTAACAATGATGACGTCAAATAACTAGCACGATAGGCAGCAATGACTGATGATGATGTCAAACATATGATATGAAGAAAATGATTTTTAGTTTTAAAAAAAAACGGTAATAATTTTTTTTATTCCGATAAAAAAAAAAGTTACATGAAAACTTCATTTTTCTTTTCTTTATTTTTAGAATCCAAGCCTCATAAATGGATATTTTATCAAATTTTTATTGTAATATATATTACTACTATTTAGAATAAAAAATCAAATAAAAAAGAAGTTTTGGAACAATATCACTAACACTAGGCAAGCTCTTATCCAATGTTTAATTTATTACATGAACTTTTTATTTGCAACTTTGATATTTAATTGAAAATTTTGGTATCATTATTATTATCATATAGTCTAATAATCGATAAAAACGAGATACGCATCATATATATATATAGAGAGAGAGTAAATAGTGATAATGATACGAAGAGTTATTGTTGTTAAAATTATAAATCAAAAATATAATTTTAAGGAATTATAATTTTATAATATTTTTTTAAGTTAAAATGAATGTAAAATTATTTATATATAGATTTTTAAATAAAATTATGAACTTTCATATATAATTTTATAAATTTACGATTCTATCAGTTTTATATGATTTTATATAATTCTATCAATTTTATATATTATAATAAATGATAAAATCATGATTTTAATAAAATACGTGAGGAGTTTTAATTCAATAAAGAATTTGATAAATTGAATGTTAAGATAGTAAATTCAATTTTTCATCAAGTAATGTTATACATTTATGCAGAGAAAAAACCTTATAGCTATGGCAATAGAAGAGCAAGGCAGTATCTCGAGAAATTAACGCTTTTGCAGAATGGACGGCGAATCAAGCACCGCAACAATATTGTTGAAATCCACCACAATGATCTTTCTTTTGTTGAATCCCTATTAGCAAGGGATCTTTTGGCTTTTGGGCTTGCAAGGAACTGTTACTGAGCTTCTGTATTAAAAAGTTGACCTAGGAGTTCGGGAGATAGTTTGTACACATAAGGCTCCCATGGTTGTTAAGTTTCTTTTGGACCACGAACATTGTATTTTGTTATATTGTATGAAATGAAATATCCAAAAAATTTTCATTAAGTAATATTTATTTCATTGAAATCTAATAAATATAAGATTAAATAATTAAAAATATAAACGGAAAGTAAAAATTCCCGTATCCCAAAAGCTTTATTAAACTAACGGAGTGTTAGCTACCATATCGTTTGGAGTATGGTGCGACAGGTGCCGAACGTGGATTAATATCTACCTTCGTAAATCGTAAATTAACTGCCATGTCAATTGTCATCTAAGTACTACAAACTAAAACGACCTTCCACCCAGTTAGAATTCAACAATCCCGTTTACACTTAAACATTAACAAATCCAAAGTCTGTCCGTTCCGTGTGGGTCCCCCCGCCACCATACACACGACACGAAAACGCCCATCTTCTCCTCCTCCTCCTCCTTCCGACTCTGTTTCACTCTCCCTCTCTCTCTCCTATTGTCCAAAGTCCAAACCAAAACCTTCCCCCATCTCTCTCTCAAGAACACGATCCACTTCTTTCTTTCTTTCATTCTTGTATTCCTATTTCTTTTTCTTTTTCTGTATCTTCTTCTTCTTCTTCTTCTTCTTCTTCTTCTTCTTTGTTAACTTTCTCATTGGAATTCTAATTATAAACCAATAATGTCAGCTTCGCCACCAGGTGCCTCTCCGGTGCCTGCCTCTCCACCGACTACCAACACCACCGCCCCTCCACCCTCCATCCCACCACCCGTAACACCACCTCCAGCAACCCCACCACCTCCTCCACCACCAGCTGCCCCAGCACCATCCCCACCGCCACCTCCTCCACCCACTGCACCAGCACCCTCGCCACCGCCTCCACCGCCAGTCACGCCATCGCCTCCACCGCCAGTCACGCCATCGCCTCCACCAGCCGTGGCGCCGGTACCCTCTCCGCCGCCACCCGTGACCCCATCGCCACCAACATCCTCTCCTCCACCCCCGCCAGCGGCGCCCGAGCCAACCGCCTCTCCTCCACCTCCTCCTGTGGCGCCTGGGCCTGCGCCATCCTCGTCACCACCGTCGCCAGCTGCTCCAGTGACTCCATCGCCTCCGCCACCTGCCTCAGTTCAGTCACCCCCTCCACCGGCTGCTTTGAACTCCCCACCACCGCCGCCATCTCCATCAAATGGGACACCACCACCTTCTTCATCGAGCTCATCGTCAACTGGAATTGTGGTGGGAGCAATCATTGGTGGGGTGGCGGTGTTGGTGGTTTTGGTAGTTTTATTTATATTTTTCAGGAAGAAGAGGAGAAGGGAGAGTGGACCACCACCACCTCCATCTCATGGACATAAAGGTGAGATTTTCAGTTCTCCTACTTCTTGTTTGAAATGGCTTGTGTTGTCACCGTGAGATTTCAATTTTAGCAAATTTATGTCATCGCTGAAAAAATATCAAAATTGGTTGATCATCGTAATTAATAATTAATAGAATTTATGACTGTTATCAATTTGAGAAATGTTTAGGTTCTGTTCATTTCCTGTCTGACTAATGAAACCGTTACCTGTCGATTCTTTGAAATTTTTTTAGTACCCCATTATGATTTAGAAAATAGTAATTATTGCCTTGACGCGTGTGAAGTAACCTTCTACTTGTTAAATTCAGTTGTTTTTTTTTTTCGTAAAATGTCTAATTAATAATGAAAAAAATTGTGAAAAGCTTCTTTTTTCTTTCTTTTTTTCCCATTTACTCGTGAATGGGATCCTTGTAATTCAGCATATGTAGAAATTCTTAAGGATGCATTAATAAATTTTCATGGTTTACCAAAATTTACCCTTTTTGTCGTCCTCGATTGGTCGTATTGTTGTTTAAGGAACAATGGAAGATCTAGTTCTGTTATGTTTATCTTTGAATTTCGCCTTATATAAAAAACGTCGGATTTCATAATCCTTTTGGTACCTTTTGACAAATTCCAGATGACCCTTATGGCCATCAGCTCCAGTATTGGCAGCACAATGCGCCACCACCAGCGGATCATATGATGAAAATGATGCCAAAGCCCATCCCTCAGCCTCCAATGGCATCATCCTCATCGCAATCATCTGGATACGAACCGAAGCCACCTCCACCACCACCTTTCATGAGCAGCAGTGGAGAATACGGCTCCAATTATTCAGGGTCAGAGAATCCATACCATTCACCATCACCGGGCATGGCGTTTGGTTTCTCCCAGAGCACATTTACATTCGAGGAGCTTAAGATGGCAACGAATGGCTTCTCGGATGCCAACCTTCTTGGACAAGGCGGTTTTGGGTATGTGCATAAGGGAGTACTTCCAAATGGAAAAGAAGTAGCAGTGAAGCAACTGAAAGCTGGAAGCGGACAAGGGGAAAGGGAATTTCAGGCCGAGGTGGAGATCATTAGCCGAGTGCACCATAGGCATCTTGTTTCTTTAGTTGGGTACTGCATTATTGGGTCTCACCGGTTGCTTGTATACGAGTTTGTTCCGAATGGTACATTGCAGCTCCACTTGCACGGTAAGAATGCAAAAGTGCTGCAAGGAGATGTCCAATTTTTCAGTTAGTGAGGATGTGATGGAAGGTAAATTCTTTTGCAGGCAAGGATCGGCCTACTATGGATTGGCATACACGATTGAAAATTGCGTTAGGATCTGCCAAAGGACTTGCTTATCTACATGAGGACTGTGAGTTCTCTTCCTACTTATCAGTGCTCTCGGTGCCAGTTTAGTATTGGGATATACTAATCAAGCAAGCAGCTCTGTTGATGAACATGAATTCAATTTTTCAGGTCATCCCAAGATCATTCATCGAGATATTAAGGCCGCTAACATACTTCTGGATTACAGTTTTGAAGCCAAGGTACTAAAAGCAAATCGATTTAAGTCTTTGAATGATCAGTCATTTTGCCTTTGCTAATCCTCTGATATTAAGTCGGCCTCCTCCCTGAAGAATATGAAGTACACTAGTAATTTTTTCCATATCCAATCATAGAGTCCATTAAATTTTTCTGAGTAGACAAAGAACGTAAAATTGACATACATTCTACAGGTTGCAGATTTTGGTCTAGCAAAGTTTACTTCTGATGTTAATACGCACATCTCTACAAGGGTTATGGGAACTTTCGGGTAAGTAGAAGACATTCCAGTTCTTTGCTCTGTTGAGTTTAGTGCTTAGCACAATGTATTTTTATCTTTTAAGGTTTCCCTTGGACCACATATGGCTGAGGCCTGATTTTATTTTCCTCGTTATAGTGAGGGAAAGTCTATGTCTATGCGATTGGTCTCATGGTGCTTAATCTCTCATGCTCTGCTATTTTCAGCTATCTTGCTCCGGAATATGCTTCCAGTGGGAAATTGACAGAAAAATCAGATGTCTTCTCCTTTGGGGTTATGCTTTTGGAGTTGATTACCGGGCGCAAGCCTATTGATACGACAAATACCTACATGGATGATAGTTTAGTTGATTGGGTGAGCAGCAATAAGTTTCACAGTGTATCATAACATTCTATATTGCTCGACACTTTGGCTTGTCATGTGGATTCCCAACCACGAAATTGAAGTCAAGCTTGTGTTTGTTTCTTATATTAAGTTGATGATTTAAATGCAGGCGAGACCTCACCTCTCTCGTGCTCTGGATGACCAAAATTTCGACTCTTTAGTGGATTCAAAGTTAGAGAAGAATTATAATCACAATGAGATGGTTCGTATGGTTAATTGTGCTGCAGCCTGTGTGCGCCATTCAGCACGCCGACGGCCAAAAATGAGTCAGGTAACTTTCCAGCTCTTCCATGCTTTCATTTTCTTCTTCTTTTTTTTTTTTTTAGCTACCCTATTTAATCAAATGGTGGATTTAGATCTTCTATGCTTTATATCATTTCTCAACAGCTTAATTTTGATTGTCATAACTGCAAATTACTTGATTCTGCACGGTATTCATAAATAGAGTACAAAGATAGCACCCATCTGAAAATTTAAGTTTTTAGATCGATTACATAATTTTAAGAGACTGCACTGGACTTACCTCATTATATATGTACTAGACCATCTCAACATCTAAGCCACTGCAAAAACGTGCAGATTGTTCGGGCACTAGAAGGCGACATGTCCTTAACCGACCTTAACGAAGGAATGCGTCCTGGACAGAACAACCTCTACAGTTCACATGGAAGCTCAGACTATGACACTAGACAGTACAATGAAGACTTGAAGATGTTCAGGAAAATGGCATTCGGTAACCAAGAATATGGTAGCAGCGAGTACAGTGGATCGACAGGAGATTATGGTGCTTCTGGATCTGGCAATGCTAGCAGTGGCCAAAATACAAAAGAAATGGAGATGGGAAAGATGAAGAAAGATAGCCGAGGATTCAGCGGAGAGTCGTAAAAATTCGAGATTCTTTGTCATTTCTGTAATATTCTTCTCCTTAATCTGTTCATACGTTTGCTATACCCTTTTTATCTCTTTTAAATTTTGGTTTTACTATATATATATATATATATATATACTTACATTTACTTAGTAACAGAAGAGGCACTGTGATTGAAGAGAGCAAGCATGTTCACTAACCGAATTGTCTTTTTCACACCGTGTTAGAGCAAAAGGAAAGATATGCTGAGAATGAGTTCGTTTTCATGTGTTTTCTTCTGGTGCTATAAATATAATCTTCAGAATGCCGGAATGTATAGATTTTCAATAACCCGAAAATTGTTCTCCAACGTAATGGATCGGATTTGTATTCTACATTCCCAACAGTTGCAATAATATGAATAGTAGTTGAAAAAATAAAATAACATAAAATAATGGTTGTGGATCATCACTAATGGCCACTCCTTCGTACGGTTTCCAAAGCTAAGCACCTGCTTTGGAGGTGCTTTCGTATTAAAATGGGGTTCTTCACAGAGGACTTGTAAAAAGAAATAAAAAAAAAAAAAAAAAAACACACTCACTCACAATGTAACTCGCAAAAATTTAACAAATTGTTAAGAAACTTTATGAAAAAACTTTCAGGTAAAGTTGAGAGGCATTTAGGGAAGAAATTTTTTTAAAATGATGTCGTAACATTTAGAAAGCTGGAATGGGATTTTTATGTAACGTAATTTTTGTAACATTGGATTGGATTGAAAATTTTATTTTATATTCAATTTTATTCTATATTTAATTTATAAATTTATTTAAGAGGTGAACTAAAAAATTGAATTGATGGATTAAACATAAGGTTTAGATTTTGTTTATCTATACTATACTATGGTATAAAAAATAAAATTTATTAAACAAAAATAAAAATGTTTTATATTTATAAAAATACATTTTTATGTTATAATATTAAGTTGATTAATATTATTTTATTAAATATTTAAATAATTAATTTTTTAATATAAATAATTAATTTTTTTAATATAAATTTTATATTTAATATTATATAAATCAAATATCATATAATAAATTGCAATGTCGAATTCTCTTTGTTATGTTAGTGCTTATGATCCAACATTACCTTAGTGTAAGATATTATTTTATCGAATGCATCGGCTGCGGGCAAGTTGTTGCAAGCTCCACTTCTCTTGGTAGTTGAACAAAATTAGGTAGCATGAAGAAATTGGATGATTTTGTCCAATTATTTACAACCTAAGACAGATGAGACTCCTTTTTAGTTATTTATTTATTTATTTTTTTCAATTCAATCACCAGAAAGTATGATAAACAAATTTTTTCCCCAGTAAATATAACGGAGTAGGGGGAATGAAAAACAATTCATCTATCCAGATATTAATGCACGCTACTGGGTTGTCTTATTAAATATTTGTTATAATTTAAATCGTTTTCAAATAGGTTACAATAATCTAATATTGAAGGTGACCGGGGCAATCAATGGACATAGTAAAAATTAAATATAGTAGAAAATGTTAATAGAAAATTAAGAAATTGGATTTCATAGTTTGAAAGTGGAAGTTGTTTTTTATTTATATATCATTAACATTCTTCGTGACTACTTAAAAACCACCATTACTTATTAGCGCCTGCCATTACTCTCCGCTATCTCTTACCATTAAAAAAAAATTAATATATATTAATCTCTTGACAAAACTACGTAATATCCTTCAACTCTTTTTCATTTTTATCTTTTACCATTTTCAGACGCAAGAACAGCCGACCATAAAATTGCAAGTGTCGTGGTGGATATGGTTCTAAGAAATTGACCGAGGTAGGAGTGGCTAACCCTTACCCCATGATCCCATCTTGGATATAGACGGGAAAAAGCAATGTCCATTTGTCCCACAGCAAAGTCAAAGAAAGCATAATTGTTTGAATACTTAGAATCTGTCCAAACAATAATGAAAACAAATGAAGCAGTCATATATCAGCTGGAAGACAAAATCTGCAACCATCTAATCTGTACTTCTTTATTCATGCATGTTTCATACTTTGTTTTCGTTCTTCCTAATTGGGACGACCAGGCCAATAATAAATGATAATGTCAGAATCATGATGATGGAATGAAAATATTTTTTAAATCTCAAAACTTTGGTGGTTTTTTTTTTGTTTTTTGGGATTGGTTGAACTAAGCTCTTTTTCTGGTTGGATCGTTGCCTATATCTTTAATATTTTTGTGAACAAGTACCTTGTGCTTTTCTTTTTAACAAATATATATATATGTTTTATCACTATTTATTAATATTGTAAGAGGATACATGCCGATTTATTATTGGCTTTGATATTTGTTTGAAAGAAAAAACCCTTGTGATTAGTTCATAATAGTTAATTTACTAAAATAATATTGTTAATTATATTCTATAAATAATTTGATAAAAATAATTCTAAAAATTGTAGAGAAGAAAAAAAAATGTATAAGATCAAAAAATAAAAATAAAATCCTAGAATATCATAATTGCTCATTTCGAGGCCAAAAGGTAGTCAACTACCATCATAAGAGGTCATAAAACCCTCCCAGTATGGTTAGAAACCTTGCCAAGTTGATAGCGACATTCTAAGTGGTTGTTAACTAACCCTAATCCTTAGGATAGTTGAATAAGCAATCAAAATATTTAGTAGATAATGACTTATTAAATATAAATGGGTTATCTGGCCCAGCTATAGTAATAAATATTTTTATCATTGTAAAAATTAAAAAAAGAAAAACAAATATAAAACCTTTTTGCCCTTTGTACTTTTACTTTTTTTCCTCTCGATTATAAAGGTGATAGATATCCACCATTCACCCTGGGGGGTTCACATGAACCTAATGCTTCAGTATGGTTGGAAGTAAGTTTAAGCAAAAAAACCAAACCAAATCAAACCATAAAATAAACCAAAGTGAGTTGAAAATATTTTTTTTTTAAATTTGATTTGGAATTCATGGTTAGTTGGAAGGGTAATCTAAACCAATTAGCAAAAATCAAATCAAACCATTTCAAGAAATAAAAATAATATTTTACTTGTAATTCAAATAATTATTGTAATGCTCTAAAATTTAGATCGGCGTAGGCCACCACGTGTTCTTAATTCTCTAAACCTACTACTAAATATCTCAAACTTTGTTATCAACAACCATTAGTGTCGGTAATCCCTTAAAACTTCAAATTTCATAACATTCAAATTCCTCAGTAAATGCTCTCCTCTCTCTCTTAAAGGAAATAACATAAATGAAATCAAAAGACTTAGTTCCAACAAAATAAAACAAGTATCAACAACAATTCCAATTTAAATCTCATTATTATTGGTAATACTACTGACTTTCACCATAATAATAGCCTCTATAATTGTCATCTTAGTAGTAATAGCTATCACTCCAGTCCTCAAATCCAACACTCTCATAGCTAGCATAATTTTCATAACTAGTGTACTCTCCATAAGCATCATTCTAACTTACAGCTAGGGAAAATGAATAAAAGAGTAAGTGGAAACCTAGTACATAACACACAACCACATGCAAGTAATTAAACAATATATAATCACATACATTTAAATACAAAACAAGTAAATCACACAATTATTTTAATTATCTTTGCTTTTAGGCCATTTACATAGCACAAAGTAATGGTTCTCATTGCCCCATAACATCATAGTTCATATTACAATCTAGTGTTTGGATATGCCTCTTTGAACCCTTTTATAATAACCTAGATCTACCATGATAATTTCTATATAAGACTCATGAGGGATGATACGATATATGGATCATTAGGGTTGCTCTCTATAGATCTGCTAGTACGGGTTCCTAAGATAAGTCAAGCACAAGCAATAGTAGATAATTAAGTTGGATATACATTTAGTTCATTTTTAATTTACTATCCTAACACTCACATGTAACAAGGCTTACGTACCTGGATAATTGGAACCTGTTAATAACAAACTGTCCCTAACTTTATAATCTAAAAATATTAAATACACATTAATCTCCTTAAATCTTAAATAAGAGGTTTTCTTAGCTAAAACTCACTTTTATATTCTTTAATTCACCTTAAATTAACTTAATAAAATACTAAAAATGTTTACTTTTGATGTAGGAATGGAAACATAACAAATAAAGAAGAAAGCTCAATTCTGATGGGACATGGTTTGTGACATGGTTATGTTAATGTGATTGTATCACTTTCTAATCACCTAAGGCGAAATGGTCGACCATGTCATATAAACCATGTAACATTTTGTGTGTCTACCCAAATAAACCTGTATCAATATGACCATATTGATAAGCTATGTTTACTCCCATGTACTTCAAAAAATCACCTTTGCATCCACCAAAGCTCCCTTCTAAATCTTATCTAGCCTCTAAAAACTACAATATATGCTTCTTCTGTTTTCAAATCACCCTTTAATTCTTAAAAATGACCTAAATCCACATCAAAAACCTCATCAATAACTCCTCACAAATTCCACATCTCTAAATTCTTGATTCAATTTCAATATTTTACTCCATCAACACCATAATCTCCACTATTCTAACACTTTAACCATCAAATTAATTACCAAAAGTGTAAGACCTCACAAAATTAGCCTATAAGCTTACAATTGATCAGTATGGAATCAATACATAAAATTGTAGGCAATTGTGAAAGTTATTGATTGAGTCTTTACGATAAAATTAAGAATATTAGTAAAAGTAACCTTATGAGTTTGGATTTAAGAAAATAAAATAATTAAATATTATATTATATGATATATGCATATTACTTATTATTTATCAAAAACACATAAAATAGATTCTAATAATTAACAAATTACTAGAGATAAATTATATATATATTAAAAATCACAAAATAATATGAATAATACTTAGAAGTGCTTATTTCTATTAAATATGAATTTATGTATAGGAAAATAGACTCGAAAAACACTTAAAATACCCAAAATATGCTCAAAATTACCAAATTAATTAAAGGACATTAATAAAAATTATAGAAAAATTACTTGTCAACATGGGAAAGTAGGATTAAAGGCGTAGCAACATCAACAAGGAAAATAAGGTTGGCTATTGGGGTTTGGACATATAATAAGGAAGAATTAGGGTAGATTTAAGACACATGTAACCCTAAAAATATGCTAACCAACCCAAACTAAGTTACAAAAATCCAAAAATTGCTTCAATTAGTTACTTTAATAGATTAAGACATGAGAAAATTTAATGAGCGCAGAAATCAGTTGGAAGATAATTTAGAGAAATTTTAGGAAAAGTAAGGAAAAATATGGCCACATTAAGGTTCCACCACAAAATCAACACTTGACATGGGACCATGACCACCACTTGATAGCAGCCACCATACTAAGAGCTACTGACAAACTTTGGGGCACTGCCAGTGGTTGAAGCTTAAATCGCCAATAAGTCGCATTTTTTTATCTGATTTTCAATAATTCAGTAAAAGTATTAAACTATGTCAAAATATTATTAATTTTAGTTTTTTTTTTTTAATATTTCAAGTTTAGATTTCAAAAATCAAATCAGTTTTGTGAAATTTTTAGTGCAAATATATGTTCCTTAAGAAACGACATGCATATAATGATTTTCAAGCAAAATTTAGAACAAACAAATAATGTAATTTTAATCTCAATTTTTTAACAAGATGTTCACATACTATATTTTCTTGCTATATGGCCAGTTTGTTAAAATTTTAATTTTGAATTTTGGAGAAATTTTGATTTCCACAAAACCAATGTGCTATTAAGGCAATTTTATAAAGTCAATTTAATAAAATGACATAATTTAAGTAATAATCTAAATATTAATAGGTTTCAAAAATATCTAATTGAAGATAAATATAATTTCTTGGAATAGAACTTATTTGTTCAGTTGTTTTAATCTTTAAAAGGAATGAGTTGTATATTTTCTTAATTCAAATTGGTAAATAGTAAAATGTAAATGTGAAATGGGAATATAGGATGAGGCTTAGGTTGGTAGAAGTATTTGGTTATTGATCTTGATTCTAGAAGTGGAAATCTATGTTGAAGTTGTGGAAATATTGGTTGAAATATGGAGTAAGTTATAATTAGATACTAATCTAAAGGCAAGATTAGAGACTAGGTGTATAAGAGCAAACTAAGAAGTTGATCAAAAGCTAAATCAGAGACTTTATACACTTGAAATGTAGCTAGATAAACTAAAAAGGATAGGTCATAGGGTATTTCTGAAACTTATGAATTAAATTGTAATTAGTGGCTGAATTAGAGACTGAACTAAAGACTGAATCAGAAGTTGAATCAAAGACCAGTTAATAGCGAAACTAATAACAAGTGATATAAAACCTAGATAACTAGTATAGTAGAACTTTAAACTTGTGATAATAAACCGAGTTACATAATAATAGCTTATATGTAGCAGTAGTATGAGTACTAAAATAACATTTATATTATAAGGAGTAATGGCAAAAGTAAATCATAAGTCACACCATAGTGAGCAAGTAGGAAGTCCAAATAAGTTTGAGATCAATATATAACTATATTTCAAAGTACTATTTTGAAGTACTTGGTTGTGCTTGTAAGTAGCTTAATTGTGTGCATGTTTATGTATCTCTAAGCTTGTTTGTATACTACTAGCTTATTGTTCTGAATTGAAATCGTTTGTACTACTTGAAAGTGATTGATCACTTAAAATGGGACTTAACAATATTTGACTTGAAGCCCTAACCGAACATCCATTACAATCTATTAGAGGACACTTAGGATTTTTTGACCAAATATCGATTCCTTCGAAAGGGATAGCCGAAATGGTCCATTCATCATCGTTATTCGAACTAAGTAATAGGAGATGAGGTCACAGCAATGATGAAGGCAACGGTTTGAAAGTAGTTACAAGAGGAAAAATGTCTCTACTACACAAGTTTGGGTTTGATCATAAGCTGTTGCATACGTGCTAAAACTCCCCAAACTCAGATTAAAGTAGATAGAATTTGTCTGATCTCACGGTGGATTATGATAAGGATCAAAGACCAATTACATGCTCTCGAGCCTAAAGGCTCTCTCAGGTGGTTTATCGAGCTATCCGAGGTGAGCTAAGCGCCGAGGAGTAGTGCTTAATCCAATTCGATCTGTCGAGCTACTTTGCTCTCCATGCTATCTAAGATGTTGTCTAGGTAATTAACCAACATGCCAGGCCAAACCCTCCACTAAAACATAGTCCCAAAACCAAATCCGAATGCAACAATCCCTATTGTGCCAAGCCCAAGCAGAAATGTCAAGAGC
Source organism: Lumnitzera racemosa (assembly GCA_024138005.1). Taxonomy (NCBI): domain Eukaryota; kingdom Viridiplantae; phylum Streptophyta; class Magnoliopsida; order Myrtales; family Combretaceae; genus Lumnitzera; species Lumnitzera racemosa. Next base: position 33,409,381 of record JAMXBC010000007.1, read on the forward strand.
CGACCAACTGAAGCCAACCCAATGTGAGCTGACCCTGAACTAACCATAGCCCAATCCCTTCTGATGCCAAGCAGGCCTGAACAGAAGCTTACCTTTGCTTAGACTACAATACCGTTAGAATCATAGTAAAAATGCGTATGAAATGTCCTTTACTGACATTCGTACTGTCCTTTTTAATCAAAGGACGTCCGCATTCCTTCTTTTACACGATTTTATATTTTCCTTGTCAATTATTCCTTTTTTTGTTTTTAGCAAATAAAGATAATTCTTTTGTAATTTTCTGCAACTTAGGATTTGCCCTAACAGAATGATATAAATACCATCATACTGTAAAAATGACATAAGAATATAGAGAATACAATCAACTTTTTCACTCTCGAGCTAAGTGTCCTTCTTACTCTTGAACTACTCTTATCTAACCCATTCGAGCATGAACTAGTAGGAAGTGACCTCTAGCCATACCTATGCATCATATCAAGTGTGATTTAAGCTCGTGTGACGCGTTGGTGCATCATATCCCTCGTCGATGCACGAGAATCCCCTTCTCAACCTTTAAATATCATTTACCTTTCAAGCAATCTTATGGCTTGGACCTACCCCTTTGGTTAAGCATGATATCAAGTTCATATGTTCATCCATGAGTCTGTATCATCTTGGTATCAGAGTTTGGCTACGTTTAAAGTTAGATTCTGCTATTGTGTTCTCTTAATAGTTTGTCACTGCTCTCGTATGATAGTGATTCTATTGTTAGCTTTGAAGTTTAGTAGTGAGAAGTGTTTTGTACTCTGTTTTCCTAAGTTTTCGATACACCAAAACAGAGTGTGGTTGACTGTGTGTTTGTTAGAAAATTGTCATTGTGAAGTAAACATCAATATCTGATTCAAGTATACAAGGGACTTTAAGAAATCGAAAAAATGGTATTCAACTTGGCCAAAGGTAAGAAGGAAGCTTTTTACCTCAATCAGTGGGTGATCGCTTGGATAGGCTTACCGACTTGGTAGCTAACCTAGTAATTGTTATCTAAGAAGACATACAACGAGCTAAAAATAGCCCCACTAGAAAACGTAAGTAGCAACAGTAAAGCAATGGTCAGTTTGGCCGGGTTAAGGCCCCAGCTTGCCTACCTCGAGCTAAAGGAATTGGTAGGGATGCTAAATGAAGGTTAGTGCTTAAAGAGATTGAAGAAGAAGAAGAAGGAGTTAACGAGGTAGAGGAGCATTATGAGGCTGAGGAAAAAAATGTGTAAGCCCCTAGAGTTGAAGGGCTTAGGATGCGTATCCCAAGTTTTTCTAGAAGTAGTGATGCCAAATACTACCTAAATTAGGTAGACAAGATTTAAAAGCAGTTTGAATGCCACAAAGTGCCTGACAATGCAAAGGTTAAACTTGTTATGTTGGAGTTCACTGGTTATGCTACCTTATGGTGGAAGAACTTACAAGCCACTAGAAAAAGGGAAGGAGAATGAGAGATTAAGAGTTGGGGTGATATGAAGAGAGTTATGGGGAGAAGGTTTGTGTCGAGCTATTATCTGCAAGATGCCTTCAAGAGACTGCAAGAACTAAAACAAGGAGGATCAAGTGTGGACGCTTACATTAAAGAATTCTAGATGCTAATGATCCAATGCGAAGTTGTAAAGCTAGAAGACCGAACTGTATCTCGATTCATTGGTAGATTAAAGTATGAGATTTGGGATATCCTACAAACCCTAGACGTTAGAATGTTCGATGATGCCATTCGAGTCGCCTAAAGGATAGAAAGGTACCGAATAAGAAGATTCCGATTACCCATCAACTGTCTTGGAAATAGTTGATAACGCTAATTTTAAACATATTTCATAGGGTGATTTTATAGTATTTTCCGCACATTTTTGGTTTTCTTTAAAGAAATTGATACTTAATTGAGTAAAATGTTGATTTCAGGGTTTAAACGCGTTCTAGGCTCCAAAACGAAGAAAACGAATCAAGTTTCACTCAATTCTGAGTTCAAATGAAGAAGTTATGAATTTTTTAAGTTGTACAGAAAATTTGCCTAAGTGCAGAAAGTTACATGACCTGGGGATACGGTCATGTCCCAAGTCATGTTGGGTGACGAAAACAAAATTTTTTTGATACACTATAAAAAGACATATTAGGGTTTCAAAAGGGAGAGAGACATTACAGAAATAGAGAGACATTACAGAAACAAGAGACATTACAGAAACAAGGAGATTGGAGAAGAACATTAATCAAGAAGCAAGAACGACATCGATTTCAAGAATAGAGAGATTGTTCATCAAATCAAGAGGGGTTTTTATGCTTTATTTTACGTTTTTGATGAAACTCGTTTTTAGATTCATTATGATAGCTTAGAATTAGAGTATTTAGGATTATGGAACCTAGGGTTTCATGTAACCCTTGGATTGAATTATAATTTCAATAAAGTTTCTACCTTTTCTTGATTCAATTATGTCGTTAATTATGGATTGATAATTCTAGAGTGTCAATATATGATATTATGCATGTTAATTGAGAAATTGCATGTGTAATTAGATCTAGGCATAATTGAAGAGAATTACATGTATACTTAGAGATAAGATACATGTTTCTTCCGGAAAGTTGATTGTTTGCATGGGAATTCATTACACGCTAATGCAATTCTAAATTATATTACTCAGTGAAGAGATTTCGGTAAATAATTTAGGATTAGGGTTAATATGCTTGAGAAAGATATTAGCTTTAATTGTGAATCCCTCCGGTCAAGAATAATAGAAATTGAATTGGATATATTTTAAAAAGGTTACATGTTAAACACTAGGGGAAATAATTCCTAAATACATTATTGCATACTTGAAGTCGTTCGTAATTTATTGCTTCCTAATTTGCGTAATTAAGTCTCATAAGTAGTTTAGTTGTTAATTTCAGTATTTTTAATTCATTCAACTCATCATAATTTTCTAGTTAGATAATAAAGCTAAAGTTAATATTAGTACTCAAAATCTCTGAGGGATCGACTCGGACTCACATCCGCTATATTAAAACTGATAGGTGCGCTTGCCTCATATCAATAGCCAATTTGTTTCGGGTAGAGGAGAAGGAACCCTTAAGGAAGTTTAAGAAAGGCCAAAGTTTAAGGAGGAAGACAAGTAAGATCAAGTGTTTCAAATGCCAAGGATTTGGAAACATGGTTGCTTAGTGTTCGAATAGGCAAACAATGGTGATTAGAGGCGAAGCGCCGACCGTAGAGGTCGATAGTACAGATGAAGAAGTAGAAGAGCTGAAAGAGGACAAATAAGCCGAGCTGTTCAATGAAGAAGTCATCTATAGAGAGGAATGTAACTTCAGGTCAACTGCTTTAGTATTAAGGAGGACGATGAGTGTCAATCTTATCCCGAAGACGAATAGAGATAAAATCTCTTTCATATTGGGTGCAAGGTGAACAAATCACTATGCACGCTGATCGTTGACAGTAAGAGATGCACCAATGCATTCTCTGCATTTATGGTCCAGCCACTAAAATTGCCAACATACTCTACCCGAAGCCTTACAAGTATCATTGGCTCAGTGATAAGGAAGCCCTATAAGTGAACAAACAGGTGTCTATGCAGATCTGTATAGGCAAGTGTTAAGCCTTATTTTGATTTCCTTAATTTAACCTATATTAAGCCCAGTCCGCTCAATATAAATTACTCGATATTAAATTAAGGAAAACCCTAATTTGACCAAAAACGCTAATTTGACCCATAGTCTACAGATATTCTAAAAAAAAATTAATTTTTAGAAAATTGAACTAGAAAACTGGGTTCGGGGCTAACCTATTAAGATTAAGTTACCATGTAAAAATTTAAAAAATTGATGAGCTTTTATTTTTATAATTTTTCGAAAATACTAAAATTATACCTAATTGTACAAAAATAACTAAAGTGATTTTTATTATTTTTTATTATTACGAATTTTCAAGTCAAGAGAATTTTTTTTTTTAATTTTATTTATACGATTGCCTCGAAGGTACCTACATACCTACTATTTAGGATCAAATCGACTGTAGTTCTTTTTCTTATAAAATTTTTAGTGAATGGATCATTTTTATATTGAAAACTAAGCTAGGTTTGCGTATTTTATCAATTTATTATTTTAAGAAAACAAACCTATGAAAACCTAATTTTTTTTAAATAAATAAAAAAACCCTAACTAATAGAATCTTTAAAAAAAAAACTCGATTTAAGATCTTTTTATTTTTCAAAACCACTATATCTCAATATATATATTTTTTATTAAAAAAACATGATTTTTTTAAAAAAAAAAAAACTTAATTTAACTAAATTTTATTAGAAAAAATAAAAATAAAAATCTGCACTTAAACACAAAAATAGTTAATAAAAAACGTAAATAATAAAGTAAATTAATAAAAATTAATGAAATAAATAAATAATAAATTAATGAAAATTTACTAAGCATCAAATCATATCGATGTTATGCGATGATGGGAGGTAGACTGTGCACTATTGAGCGGTGGATTAGGCACTATAAGGTGATACTAGGCGACAGGCTGGATGAAAGTAGGTGATGCTGGGCGACATTGGGTAGTGGATTAGGCACTGTTGGGCGAGAGACTAGGCGATGCTGGGCGCTATTAGGTAAGAGCACGGGCAGTGACTATGATGGTTATGCAGTGGTGTTAGGGTAGTACTATGTAGTGTTGTGTTGTAGTTATGTGGTGGTACAACGATCTTTGTATGGTGTTTTAGGTAGGAGTGTGATTAAAAAAAATCATCCCTAAAACCCCCGTCAATATGCTATTTATAAGCTCAAAATCAAATCTTTCGTATCAAAGATACAGAAGATTTGATTGCTATTTTTTCAAGATTTATCCTAACTTCTAAAAACCCTAGTTACTTTAAGCCTTTTATTTCTTCCAAGGCCTGATTCGCTTCACTACAATTTAGCTTAATAATTCCTTAATCTAATTTAAGTCCTTAAATTAGATGAATTTTATTCTATATTAGTTTAGCCCAAAATTAATTAAGCTCATATCGTCACCTAATCTGACAATCCAACTCAATTCAATTCAACATAACACAACTTGATACTTAACTCAATATAATTCTACTTAACTCAATATGACACAACTTGATATGATTCTCTTTTTTCTTTTTATTTTCTTTTATTTTTTTATTTTTATCTTTTATTTTTCTACTTTTCTGTTTATTTATTAACCTGACTCAATTAATAAAAAATTGACAAAAATGAAGTATCTACAACTGCTCTTCTTTGTAGTGAAGTTCGATTAGAACTTTGATATAAAAAAAAAAGAGATACCCCTTTTTGTTAAACCCAACTTAGATAATCTAAAAAGAATAGATCTCTTCAAGATTACAAACTTGTTTTGGTAGATAATCTATGGATGATATATCTCTTTTAGGATGAGTCGCTTAAAAGGATAAATCTTTCAAAGATAAAACGAGACGATGCTCTCATGAGTAGGTGATCTTTTAAATGACTAGACGGTGCTCCTTTGAGCAAGCGATCTAAGAAAGGATTGATAGGACAACGTTCCTAAAAAGGAATAAATAGGACAACACTCCTTTAAGCAAGCGATCCTAGATAAGATTGGATGTCGCTCCTACAAGCAAGCGATCCAACTAAGGATTAGATAAAACAGCGCTCCCATGAGCAATCAATCCTAAAAAAAATAGATGGTGCTCCACTGAGTAAGCAACCTAACTAAGGACTAGATAGGATAGCATTCCCATAAGCAAGCAATCCAAAAAAGGATTGGATGGCACTCCACTAAGTAAGCGACCCAACTAAGGATAGGACAACACTCCTTTGAGTAGGCGATCCTAAAAAAGATTGGATGATGCTCCTATAAGCAGGCAATCCAGCTAAGGATTAGATAGGATAGTGCTCCCATGAGCAAGTGATTCTAAAAAGGATTGGATGGTGATCTACTGAGCAAGCAACTTAACTAAGGATAGGACAGTGCTCCTTTGAGTAAGCCATCCTAATAAGGATTTTAATAAGTTTTGACAAAATGATTTAAGACTTGAGTTTAACGAATTTTGATGATTCTTTGAAAATATTGTTGTTTGACAATTTTTTTTTTTTGAAAAAGGTTTCATTTTTTTTAAAAGGTTTTTCTTTTTTTCTTCTTTTTTTTTTTGTTAAGAAAATAAAAAACACTCTTCAATAGAAAATTGTATTGCTGAAAAGCAAAAAAGTCTTGAAAACTTTAAAGACCACAAAGAAGGGATTAGCTTGCCCCTTACACGTTGATCACTCATTCTCTTAGTCTTGTTTCTCGGAACATAATTCATGATATTTGGACTTTTCAGAATCACTGATGACTATTCACGTTTTTGACAAAGCACTCAACTCTTCAATTTTCCACTAAGGGGATAGATATCATTACTTGAAATGTTTAGTTAAACTGAACTTCTTTGTACTCTCATAAGTCTATTTTTACTCTCAGCATCAATTCCAAAAATTATAGCTTATCTCATAATTGATACATTCTAATCATTCAGTAGGTCTTCTTTAGGTTTGCAATATGCTTTTGGTCAATGGTTTAAGCAAATGGATATCAATGTACTTGGCCAATTTTGAAGAAATCATATGCAATCAGTCTCGGGTTTACAAGCCAAGAACTTAAGAGAAACTAAACATAGGTTTGCCCTGTTGCCCTAGTTTCATGAGCAAATTTCACTGAAAATAAGTCCATTTCTTTAGTCAAAAAAGTTTCATTAAGGCTAGTATGGTAAGTAGGATCATACAGTGAAGGCCTTGCTTTCAAGCTTAAGAATTGAAAGTGTTTAGCCTTTGGATACCATCACAAGTTCACACTTCAAGCTTTATTGGTAATTTGGCTATTCTTTCAAGGTGATCACCTTGCTAATATTTTCAATCTTTTTTTTTTCTCCTTTTTCTTTTTCTTTTTTTCTTTTTTCTTTCTTTTGTTTGTTTTTTTTGTTTTTTGGCTTTTTTTGTTGTGATTAGAAGCCCTAAAACCATGGGTTCAAATAGTACAACCTTTGGAGAAGTGTATATGGCATGGAGTGCTTGGGAAAAAATCTATGGATTTGATTTGTTTGAATAAGTGTATGGGCCTGAGTGAGGTGTATATGGTTTGAAGCTCTTATTCATTCTAAAGAAATTGAATTATCTTAGACAAATTTGATCATGAATTGGCATAACTAAGGTAAGCACATATTAGTCTACTCCTTCTCTAGATTAATAACCTTAATCTCCTATTTGCCCCAGTTTGGGGTGGTTCTTGGTAGGGATAATTTTAAGAAATATTCCCTAAAGGTTCAAAAGGATTTGCAAAGATAACTATGTTTAAGGATAATGAAATGAATGCCTAATATCATTTTGATACGTATACCAAGTTTAAGACAGACCTCCTTTAAGGAATGAGTCTAATTATTCACTTTGATAGCACTCTTCTCTCATGTGTATTTAAGGTTAGTGTTTGGGACATGGGTTGCTTCTTTTCATTCTAAACCTTTCAAGTAATGTGCTATCATTTCCTTAGGTAGAAAGTTTTAAGTTTCAAGTTCACATTTTCTTTATCCATTTCACTCATTTGAAATGCCTCTATTTAAATTAAGCTAGCTTCATAGCATACAAGGACAAGAATACATAAGAAAACTGCTTTATTGAATAACTTGTATCTATTACAAGCTCCAAAATGAAAGGAAATGCATGAACTAAAATTCTTTCCTATTTCTTGCCCCTATTTCTATTACCTCTTGGCCCATTCAACTGAATTGATCTTTCAAAGATATACCCAATTACTTCAAATGGTGAGCCACCTTGTCAAATGACAGTAGTATATCCTCAATGCTTAATACTGGAATTTGTCTATTTGATGCTTCTTCAAAAGTTGAGGAAGGAATACCACTGCTAATCGACCCATCAGTCTCTAAAAAACTTAGTTAAATAATCTTGGCATCAATCAAATCTTGTACCTTATGCTTCAATCTCCAACAATCTTCAATGGTATGCCCCACTTAGCCTACATGGTATTTACACCATTTATTGGGGTCATGATCCATTAGCTTCTATTTCTTTGTTGGGTTTTTGCATGTCAATAGTCCTACATCTCTCAATTGTTTGAACACTTGGGCCATTGGAACCTTAAATTGCGTAAATTGCCTCTTCTTGTTATGGACAGGCTTGTCTTGATTATGGGCTTTCCCCATCGATACATTTGGTCCTAATTTCTCTTTCACCGAATCATCTTCACGCTTGGGCTGTAACTTCCTATTCGTATTAAGATATGGGTTTTTGAGCTACTTGAGCACATAACCCATCACCATTTTTATGCTAGTGAGTCTTTTTTCTAATATCACCAACTTTTCTTCTAAGGTAGTAACCCTTTCTTTTAAACCCTGGCAGTAACATGCCCCCTAAACTTTACCATTCAAATCTATTTCTATCAACTTTTCTAATCCTTTTATCATGTTAATAGTAGGCTCTATGTAGAAATTGGGCATTGGATCCCTAACAAAGTCCAATTGGACGAATTTTTCATCAATCAAATCTTAGACTTTATTCTTCAACTCCTAACAATGGTCAATAGCATTCCCCTACTGACCTATGTGGTACTCGCATTATGCATTGGGATTGTATTTTCGAGGTTTATACCTTGGTGTTGGAGTCTTTGGATACAGCAAACCCTCTTCTTTTAGGCGGTGATAGACCTGAGACATAGGAATCGGGATATGAGTGAACCTCCTTCTAGGCGATTTTTAGCTTAACTTATTTTCCTTGAGCTCTAGACCAATGCTTAAGGCACTAAGCTCGTGTATCATTAGATAGGACATCATAGTGTTCACAGCGACATCTAAATCCAATGGGGCTGATCCCTTCCCTATCAATCTCCCCATTCTAATAGTATCTTCAATGCAACTACCGACTGCAACTAAATCTGTAAACGTAGAAGTAGTATGGCCTAAGAGATGATTATAATATGGTTCACCTAATGTGTAGATGAATATGTTGATCAATTCATTTTCTGGCAATTGTACTGTAGCTTAAGCGGTTGTAGATCTCTATCTTTAGGCATCTCCTTAAAGGACTCGGTCAGCTCTATTTTCATGCTATTCAAATCCATCAGGGATGGAGCCACTTCTTCATTGAACTTGTACTATTGATAAAAGGCTCGAGCTAGCTTATCTTAAGTATCAAGCTTAACTAAGTCTTGTTAGGCATACCAAATCAACACTGGCCCAGTTAGGCTATCTTGGAAAGTTTGAATCATCAACTACTTATGTTTAGAGAATTGGGCCATCTTGCGAACATAAAGCTTAAGATGAAGTTTAGGACATTCCATCATACTTTTCAAAATTTGGTACCTTAAACTTCTTGGGTAACCCATGGTCTTCAAAAGCGCAAATACTACTCAAGCCCAGATCACTCTGTACATCATGATCCTTAAGAACTCTCATTTTCTCTTGAATTTTTCAAAAGATTTCTTCTTCCATCTTCATCAATTTTTGCACCAATTCCTTCCCCAGGCCTTTGCTACTATTGTTAAGCTCATGAAATGGCAACTCTTCAGACTTATCTGTCTTAGATGGTATGTCAAGAAGCCCTTAGGCTTGGGTATAGGCCATGGTTTCAACTTGCTTACATGCTTTCCCAGAACTCCTTCGGCTATGGTTATTCTATGTTCAAGAGCTTCAAACATCTTATTTTTGAAAATGAGTGATTACAGGCTTCAAGTTGGGCCAGATTACTTTGAAACTTTGAAAGCAATCTTTCAAAGCCTACAAGAATCCCTTTTTGTTAGTAACACTGCATTGAGTTTTTAGTTTTGAAAACCATTCTTTCTTTCTTTTTTTTTTTGGAAACTTTTATTAGAAAATTGATGCTTCTTTTATGTCATAAAAGCCTAATACTGACATCGACGAATCTAAATAAAGAAAAGATTAGGACTGACGACCAAGGACATAAGATGACAATAATATTATAAAGATGATATGGAGAAGTGAAAATTATTTTACAATGAAAAACTTATTGAATAAATAACACAAGGTTGACAACTTATGAAGAAAACTCTATTAGGACCGTGACAACCTAAAGGCTAAACACGAAGAATGAGAACTTAGACATTTACAAGATTAATAACATGAAGATGGAAAATAAGCTACAATAGAAATCTAATGATTAAATCTTTTTTTTTTTATTTTGTTAGTTGATAACAATATGGTACATGTAGGGCATTGCAATAGAAATCAACCGAGTAAATAATCATCATGAAATTGGTTTTTGATAATAAAATTCCTTTTTTAAAAAAAATGTTGAAAAGTCTTTTTAAAAAAATGGTGGTTCCATACTAATCTTTATCATTGTTAATTTCCATAATTACATGTCGGAAAAAAAAAATTATAAGTTGATATAGAATTTTTTTTTTTTAACATTGGCATAGGGGAAATCCTAATGATTTTGAGCATTTTATGTTAAATGTTATGTTTCACAACCTATTACTAATGAAATAAAACAAAACCTACAAGATAACATATACAAACAACTATGCAAAATAAATGTGATGTGATATGCTACACACGCGTGCAATGCAATGGGGTTGCTTATTAATAAACTATAGGGAGTATGATAAATTTATAGTCAAAGAGCACCCTTATATATAAGTATATTCAAAATAAGATTTAATAAAAATAAAGCTTGTGTATACTTGTATATAAGGATTACTGATTTTTTTAATTGAAAATGGACAATGAATTAACCGCAAATTAAATCAGGCTTTTCCTATAATTTAAAAATAACTACCCCTTTTCCGAAAAGAATGATGCAAAAGGGTGTGGTCTATGGGTTTTAAGCTCTGTAACTCCAAGACTTTCTAAAGAGAAGCCTAATGGGCTACATCGAAGTCTGAGTGGGCTCGCTTATCACCACCAGGCGGGGGTAAAGATCCTAGTGACTTGAGGGTTACACATTGGCGGCCCGTCCTAAGTTTCTAAGGTAGTCTAAGTCCGACCATATCTAAATATGTAAATGATTATTGAAAACGAAAAAAGAATCCCTCATAATTCCCTTGGAAGGCCCATTAGGCCTGGTTTTTTTCTTCTCTTAGGGTTTGTATCACTAAAAAATAATTAGTACAACTATAATACAATACAAAAATAAAATAATAATATAAAAGCTCTTTAATAAGCTTTTAATTTTCACATAGCGAGCTCACTAGGCATCCCTAGTGAAGTCGCCAATTCTATTGAGCCCTATTTTGGTTTCTTTAACTTAACCTATATTAAGTCTAGCCTGCTTAATATAAATTACTCGATATTAAATTAAGGAAAAAATTTTAATAAAAAAATAGAGTCGCCAACTAATTTAATTAGTAAAAAAAATAAATTAGGGTTGACCACTAAATTACGGATATTCTAAAAAAAATAATTTTTATAAAATTAAACTAGAAAACCAAATTCGAGGGCTAACCTATTAAAACTAAATCATCATGTAAAAATTTAAAAAATTGATGAGCTTTTATTTTTATAATTTTCCAAAAATACTAAAATTAGACCTAAATGTACAAAAAATAACTAAATTGATTTTTACTATTTTTTATTATTACGAATTTTCAAGACAAGGGAAAATGGTTTTTTATTTTATTTATACGGTTGTCTCGAAGGTGCCTACGTACCTACTATTTGGGATCAAACCGATTGTAGTTTTCTTTTTTTATAAAATTTTTAATAAGTGGGTCATTTTTCTATTGAAAACCGAGTCAGGTTTACATATTTTATCAATTTATTATTTTAAGAAAATAAACCTAAAAAAAATCTAATTTTTCTGAATTAAATAAAAAATCCCTAGCTAACCGAATCTTTTTGAAAAAAACTTACTTTAAGATTTTTTTTTATATTTCAAAACCACTATATGTCAATATATATATATTTTTTATTAATAAAAACATGATTTAAAAAAAAAGAACTTAATTCAACTAAATTTTATTGAAAAATAAAAATTTGTAGTAAGAATAAAAAAACCTGTACTTAAACACAAAAATGGTTAATAAAAAAAATAACTAATAAATTAAATTAATAAAAATTAATGAAATAAATAAATAATAATAATAAATTAATGAAAATTTACCTAGCATTAGATTGTGTCGATGTTAAGCGGTGATAGGCGGTGGACTAGGCGTTGCTGGGTGACGCAATGCGACGGACTGGGTGCTATTGGGCGACAGGTTGGGCGAAAGTAGGCGACGTTGGGCAATACTAGACGCTGCTAGGCGACAAGTTGGGTGAGAGATTAGGTGACTGGCTAAGTGCTACTAGGTAACTGGCTGGGCGTTGTTAGGGAAGAGCACGAGTAGTAACTATGGCGGTTGTGTGGTACTATTTAGGTGGTGCTGTGTGGTGTTGTGTGGTGGCGCAGTGGTGTTTATGTGGTATTTTGGGTAAGAGTGTAATTAAAAAAAATTGTCCTTGAAACCCTCATCAATTACAATTCTTCCAAGATTTACCCTAACTTCTAGAAACCCTAGTTATTTTAAGCCTTCTATTTTTTCTAAGGCCCGATCCACTCCGCTACAATTTAGCTTAATAATTCCTTAACCTGATTTAAGTCCTTAAATTAAATGAATTTTATTTTATATTAGTTTAGCCTAAAATTAATTAAGTTCATATCGTCACCTAATTCAATAATCTAACTCAACTCAACTCAATTCAATTCAACACATTACGACTCGAGTTATGACTCCATTGCTATGACTTGACTTAACTCGACTCAATATAATTCGACTTAACTCGATATGACACAACATGATATGATTCTCTTTTTTCTTTTTCTTTTTTATTTTTCTACTTTTCTATTTATTTATTAACCCAGCTCAATTAATAAAAAAATAGCAAAAATTAGGTATCTATAATAGGTATCAAGATGAAGTGCTTTGTGATGTGTTGCCTATGAGTACATCCCACATTCTACTTGAATAATCATGGCTGTGTAATCGACCAATTATGTATAACGACAAGAGAAACACATGTTCTGTAGAGTATGAAGAAAGAAGGGTGAAATTGAGTCCTATGACTATTGACCAAGTAAAAATCATACAATCCCAACTTAGCCGTACCCTGAAGAAGGAGGCTTTAGTACTTACCTAAACTAAACTGAAAAGAGAGATGGAGTTGGATGGACCTACCTATCTACTTGTCATGAGGCTTTTGGAGATGAGACCTAAGGAGAAAGAGTTTCTTACCAAGGTAAAAACCCTACTAGAGGACTTTACCGATCTATTTTTGGAGGAGCTATAAGAGGGTTTGCCCCTAATCCGAAGTATCGAGCATACGATTCACCTACCGAACAAACCTGCCTATAGGCTGAACCTTAAACAGGCTGAACCTTAAACAAGCTGCCTAGTTGTAGAGGTAAGTAGACGGCCTAATGGAGAAAGGGTATATGTGCAAGTCCTTGAGCCCCTGCACTGTACCAACCTTATTAATGTCGAAGAAAGATGAGTCTTGAAGGATGTGTGTGGATAGCCGAGGCATCAATCGAATCACCATCAAGTATAGGTATCTCATACCTAAGCTTGATGACATACTAGATAAGTTAATAAGAGCAAGAGTGTTCTCCAAAATTGATCTCAAATCTGGATACCATCAGATTTGAATGCATGAAGGCAATGAGTGGAAGATCACCTTCAAGACACAATATGATTTGTATAAATGGCTTATAATGCCATTTAGGCTATCTAACGCGTCGAGCACATTCATGCGACTTATGAATCACATACTCTAAGAGTTACTGGGAAGGTTTGTCGTAGTTTATTTTGACGAAATTCTAGTATATAGTCCTGATTTGGAGACGCACTGAGAGCATCTCCAATAAGTGCTTACAAAACTTCGAGCTGAACAGCTCCATGCTAATCTGAAGAAGTGCGATTTTTGCCAATCCGAGGTGATCTTGGGATTTGTCATGAGTAGAGTTGGCATCCGAGTTGATGAGGAGAAAGGAAAAGCAATTATAGAACGGCCTGAGCTGACCTGTTCTATCGATGTAAGAAGTTTCAACGGCTTGGCATCATTCTATCATCAATTCATAAAGAATTTCAGTAAGATTATAGCTCCGCTTACCGAACTCTCAACGAAGAATGCTAGATTCAAATAAGGTGAGAAAGAGAAGAGGAGTTTTGAAGACGTGAAGGAGAAGCTAACTAAATCCCTTGTCTTAGTTTTGCCGAGCTTCGACAAGGTATTTTAAGTAGAGTGTGATGCATCTGGACTAAGCATAGGTGTTATGCTAATGTAAGAAGGCCAACCTATTGCTTACTTCAGCGAGAAACTTCGATGAGACACACTAAACTATTTCATCTACGACAAGGAGTTATACTCCTTAATTCGAGCCCTAATGGTGTAGCAACACTACTTGCTGCCCAAGAAATTCGTGATTTATACCGATCATTAATCCTTAAGATGTCTAAAGAGCTAACCGAAGTTGTCCCGAAGACGAGCCAAGTAGGTTGAGTTCATGGAAGGTTTTTCTTATGTCGTAAAATATAAGAACGGAAAGAACAATGTAGTGGCCGACGCCCTATTAAGATGACATACCCTCCTGACTAATCTGCAGACAAGGCTACTTGGTTTTTCAACCATCAAGAATTTGTATGCTGAAGACCTACACTTTGGTCTTATCTACGTACGTTGTGAAGAAGGACGGACATTGGACGACTATCATAAGAAGGACGGATACTTATTCAGGAAGAGGAGGCTATGTATCCTGATCTGTTCTACGCGAGAACTGCTAGTGCGTAGGGCGCATGGAGAGGGATTGACAGGACACTTTGGCCAACACCGAACTTATGAGGTATTGTCCTTCAGATTCTTTTAGCTAAGGATGAAGAGAGATATCTGATCCATGCTGGAAAGATGTACAACCTGCCGAAAAAGCAAAGAGTCAAGCTGAGTAAGGACACTACCAACCTTTGTTGATCCCAACTAAACCATGGTTCGAGCTGAGTATGGACTTCATGTTAAGATTACCAAAGACGTCCCGAGGAAAGGACTCCATTATGGTGGTTATGGATCGATTTAGCAAGATGGCACATTTTCTGTCCTGTTTCAAGACTAATGATGCTTCGGCTATCTCTTTTCTTTTCTTGCAGGAAGTGATTAAGCTTTACGGCATGTCCAGAACCATAGTTTCGAATCAAGACCCCAAGTTCATAAGCCATTTTTGGAGGATACTTAAGAGGCAACTAGGAACCAAGTTATTGTACAACACGTCCTGCCATCCACAAATTGATGGGCAAACCAAAGTTGTCAACCGAACTGTGTGAACTTTGTTATAGATCACTGTCGGACGAAACATGGCCGATTGGGATCTGTGTTTACCAATCATCAAATTCGCCTACAATCGGACCGCCCACAGTGTTACAAGCATGTCTCCATTCACCTATGGGTTCAACCTTAAAACTTCCATTGGACCAAGCACCCCAGCCGACGCTTGATGAAGACTAACCACCTGTCGAAAGAGTTGAGGCCATCAAAGCTATACACTAGAAGGTTGTAGAGCAACTAGGTTAAGCTGCTATTAAGTTTGAGAAATGAAGCTGAGGACGGAAGAAGAGAGAATTTCAACTAGGTGATTTGGTTTGGATACACCTTAGTAAGGAATGATTTCTAAACTTGAGGAAGAGCAAGTTATCTCCCAAAGTCGATGGACCTTTCAGAGTGCTTGAAAAGATCAATCCTAACGCCTATAGGATCGAATTACCTGAATGATATAGATTCTTAAACTCTTTCAACATTGCTGACCGCCAACCTTATATTCCTGAAGATGAGCAAACTAAACCCAAACCAGATTTGATCCCAAATCTCAAATAACCTGAAGGGATGATAGGGATCAAGGACTAATTACATGGTCTCGAGCTCGAGGGCTCTCTTAGGTGGTTTACCGAGTTATCCGAGGTGAGTTAAGCATTGAGGAGCAGTGCTTGCCCCAATTCGATCTGTTGAGCTACTTTGCTCTCCATGCTATCCAAGATGTTATCGAAGTGATCAACCAGTATGCTGGGCTGAACCCTCCATTAAACCATAGTCTTAACGCCAAATCCGAATGCAGCAATCCCCATTGTGTTGAGGCTAAGTAGAAATGTTAGGAGCCAACCAACCGAAGACAACCTAATGTGAGTCGACCCTGAAACAACCACAACTCAGCCCCTTCTAATGCCGAACAGGCCTAAATAGAGACTCACCCCTGCTCAGACAACAATACTATCAAAATTATAGTAAAAATGCATGTACACCGTCCTTTACTAATATTCATACTATCCTTTCTGACAAAGGATGTCCACGTTCCTTCTTTTGCACGATTTCATATTTTCCTTGTAAATTATTCCCTTTTGTTTTTAGTAAATAAGGACCATTCTTTTGTAATTTTCTATAACTTAAGATTTATCTTAAAAGGATGATATAAATATCATCATACTGTAAAAATGACATAAGAATACAGATAATACATTGAACTTTTTCACTCTCGAGCTAAGTATCTCTCTTACTCTTGAGCTACTCTTATCTAGTCCATTCGAGTGTAGACTAGTAGTGAGTCACCTTTAACCAAACTCGTGCATCGTATCAAGTGTGACCTAAGCTCATATAAGGTGTTGGTGTGTCATATACTTCATCAATTCACGAGAACCCCTTATTTAATCTTCAACTATCATTTACCTTTTAAACCATCTTGTGGCTTAGACCAATCCCTTTGGTTATGCGTGATATCAGATTCGTGTGTTCATCCTCGAGTCCGTATCAAATTAGACAATGTCATAGTCATGAGATGGCATTTATTTGTAGCACTACATTTAAATAATTGTTTGATAATCTTGTTTGTACTTGTCATATAGCATTTTGTCTTCGTCCTTGCTTACTATATAGTTAGTTGTTTACATCCCTATATATCATCGTACAAGTACTGACTAGTTGCTGTAATATACTTACCTTGAGATTAGATACTACTGAATCTTAGGGAGTGAGAATTTAAAACTGAAGAACAGTTAAACTTTTAAAGCTTTTATTGTTAATTTTGATCTTTTGGCTTCAAATTGAATAAATGCTTAAATAACTTAAGTTCTAAGTTATGTAAGACTTTAATTACTTGAGTTCCAATATATGTTATAAGACTTCTGTAGAGAAAATAATATTACTTTTATGTGAATAGTCTACTTCAAAGAAAGTTAATCATAGACACCTTATATAAATCAAGTTTATAATTGTAGTTGAGAAGACAGTTTCTATTTTAGGATAGTTTATACGATAGGACTGTCATAACTCTGTTATTTCAAGACATAATAAAAAGTTACTAAAATAAAGATTCATGGTAAGTTTATGTTATAAGAGATATTTTACCTTAAGTTTTGATGGTCCTTTAGAGTTCTTTTGCTTTTCCTTGGTCAATCAAAGTACAACTCTAAAAGTTCAATGATAAACACTTAAATTGATGCTTCAGTTACAAATGGAAGTCTCTTAGGGTTGTGTGACCCTTGCGATCTTCTTCTTCACGTGAATTATACTTGCACTACCATAAGAGATCTAAATTAATTATCTTTTCTACTAAAAACCAATAAGATTTAATAGAATTCTTGACTTACCTTGGGGGCTCTTAGGGTTTGTAGCGAAAAGGTCTAATTTTGTAGTGCATAATAAGTGTAAATGAGTCTTTGGAAAATAATATAGTATTTTGTGCACTAGTTATGCTAGGAATTTTATACACTTTCAACATTACTCTTCAGTAAACTCTTGTTGAAGATCTCAATTCCCCTTGCTCATAACTTAATAATCTTTTATTTTATTCTATAACTTTTATTATTTTATATCCTTTTTTTTAAGGATATTACAATTCTTTTATTGTAATGTAATATTTTTAAAAAATTCAAAGTTTAATTGAAAAAATGAACTCAAGATCCATGTTATCTTTAACTAATTTTATGAAGTAATTTCTAAGGATACACATTTATTTATGTACAACTATATCTAAATTAAATTGTAGTATTAGTAATGTGAGACACAAAATCTAGATTGCAAATTAAAAAGAAAAAAAGAAGTTAGTTTCACATTGTTAAGAAATGATATTTTTCTTTTGGTAAAAGTTTATATAAGATTAACTAGATATGTTTTTAAGGTATATTTACTACTTATGTTAACAATAACACGTTAAATGTTGTTAGTTGAAAAATACATTAAATTAATTTAAATTTTTAGTATTATTTAATGGCTTAACTTTTTAATTATGCTTTTTATTTCATTTTATCTTTTTTACATGCTTTTTCCTTTTTTTTTTTAATGTTTGTGGCTTAGTGGATTCAACAATCGCAAATGGCCAGGCCCATTAAGGTAGAGCCAAAATCTAGGTTTGGTCTTATTAGGTCAATTTCAAATCAGGTCATGAGTCTAACCTAGCTTTTGTCTACATTTACTGTTTCAGTCCAACTCCTGAGTGAAGTTGTATAACGTGTAGAGCATTTGAAGAAAGAAGACCTAGAAGTCGAAGAGTTTTGTTTCTATAAAAATGAAACTTTGTAAATAACTCTAACATAACTAGAAGTGTACATATATATACAAATTGTACACACATGATAAATTACGTGTCAAAGTAAATAAATAAGAAAATTACATATTTCTACAACCCACCCACCCCCCCCCCCCCTTCTCCCCCCTTTAAGTTAGCTATGGTAATAGGCCATACTTGGATAAGAAAAATCTAAGCGAGGAGAATCAGCAATTGCTTTGTTCATAAGGTCTGCCAATTGTTGATTAGAGGGAACAAAATCTATATGTAAAAATCCAAAATCAATATGATCTTTGATGAAATGGACATCAATCTCTATGTGCCTAGTTCAGGCATGAAAGAATAAGTTCTCAGCAATTTTTTATGCAGACCTACCATTGATAAGAATAGCAATAGGAAGTGAAGAGGAAATGCCTAAATCGTGTAACAAAAAGGACATGTACAAAAGCTCTTTAATTGTATTTACAAGGCTTTAATATTCTGCCTCAGCCGACGAAGCAGACATAGTTACTTATTTCTTTGTTTTCTACGAAACCAAAGATGTACCAAGAAAGACACAAAAGACAAAAAGAGACTTGTGATCTAAAGAACTTAACCCCCAATCAGCGTTACTGTATCCTTGCAATGTTAAAGGACTACTTGAAGAATAAAATAGTCCCCTATTAATAGATCTTTTGATTTATTTAAGAACATGAACAACTGTCTCTAAATGAGATGTTCTTGGAGCTATCACAAACTGGCTCAACTACTTCACACAAAAGGAAAGATCAGGATGAGTCAAAGTCATATATAACAATCGTCCCACAATTCGTCGGAAAACACTTGGATCTAGAAGCAATGTTCCAGTATGATTATTAAGTTGTAACCTTAGAGGAAAAGGACTATACGTTGGTTTAGCACCTATTAAAATTGTATCCGACAACACATCCATAGAAAACTTTGACTGATTTAACATAAAACTTGAAGACAGGTGACATATTTCTATGCTAAGGAAAAATCGAACCTCCCCTAAATCCTTGATAGTGAAAGCAGTATGTACAACTGCTTTGACATTATCAATTTCATCCCAAGAATCTCCAACAATAAGTACATCATCAACATATACTAAAAGAGCAACAAAACTATTATTATTTTGCCAAGTAAACAAAGAATAGTTTGATTTGGATTGAATAAACCATAGTGAAACTATAAATCTCGAAAATTCCTTATTCCATTATCTAAAAGCTTGTTTCGGTCCATAGAGTAACTTAACAAGCTTGCATACCTGACCTTTAGTAGCTATTATGTATCCTTCTAGAGGTATCATGTAAATATCTTCATCTATGAACCCATGAAGAAACGCATTGTTGACATCCAACTGATGCACACACCACCCTTTAATAAAGGAAACAGTTTTGGTCCATAGAGTAACTTAATAAGCTTGCATACCTAACCTTTAGTAGCTGTTATGTATCCTTCTAGAGGTATCATGTAAATATCTTCATCTATGAACCCATGAAGAAACGCATTGTTGACATCCAACTGATGCACACACCACCCTTTAATAGGGGAAACAGCAAGTAACATACGAACTGATGTCAGTTAAGCTACTAGAGAAAAAGTGTATATATAATCAATCCCTTCTACTTGTATATAACCTTTAGCCATCGGTCGAGCTTTATAACTTTTAATGGTTCCAACGAGCTTGTATTTGATCTTATAAACCCATTTGGAGCCAATAGGTTATTTATAATGAGGTAAAGTTATAAGTTCCTATGTGTTATTTGACTCTAGAGCTAAAAGCTCTTGGTTTAGTGCCTCAATCCATTTAGATTAGTCTTTGCTTCATGATAATTTTTAGGCTCTTGAATTGGAAAAACACTAGCTAAGGACATCACATAATCACAATGAATGTTGGAAAGAGAATGAGAACCAAATAGTAGATAACAACAAAGATTATTGGTAGAATTTGGTTTAGAAGCAGGAAAAGCAGAGTGAACCGTATACACAAAATTGTGAAGCCATTTCGGTGGATGCCTGTCTCATGTAGACCTTCGCAAAGAAGGAAAAGAAGAATCTTTGCGTAGAATAGAATTTAAAGTAGCATCGAAGCTTGTACTGATACTATCAGATGGAGTTATGTTTGGTACAGAGTCTAGAGGAATAGATGAATGGCCAGAAAAATCAGAATCTATATGTATACTAAGATTTGGAAACAACTGATCAGAACTAAGAATGGAAGTATCAAGAGATAACAAAGGAGTTTTTGCATTGTTTTTATAAGGAAACACATCTATAATGAAAAATACATCTCGATTGAAAAATAGCTTTTGAGAGCTTAAATCAAACAGCTTATATCCCTTTTAACTCGAAGGATATCCTACAAAATACATTGTTTACTTCTGGTGTCAAATTTATCTGATGGTTTGGGCAAAATGGCTACATAACATAAGTAACCAAACACTTAAAAGTGATTATAAGTCGGTGCTTTATGGAAAAGTAACTCATGAGGTGTTTTCTAAGCAAGAGATTGTGTAGGCATGAGATTAATAAGATAAGTGGTAGTAAGCAAGGACTTACCCTAAAACTGTTTTAGAAGATTAGCATGAATTCGCAATGACCTTGCGGTATTTAATAACTGTCTCTGTTTCCTCTCCACTACACCATTTTGTTGTGGTGTAAATACTACAGTTCTTTTATGTATGATTTCATGTTTGGCCAACAAACTTTTGGTGTCATGAGACAAAAACTCTCCTACATTGTCTAATCTAATGCTCTTTGGTGTGGTAAGAAATTGTGTTTCTACATAAGTTACAAAATCAAACCATAAAGTACTCACTTGTGACTTGTGAGCCATAAGGAAAGTCTAGGTGGCTTTAATGTTATCATCAACAATGGTAAGAAAAAATTGGCCACCAGAAATAGAATAAGTATTATAGGGTCCCCATACATCAACATGCATTAAGTCAAAAGCATTCAAGAAAGTAGATTGACGAATAGGGAAAGGCAAACGATGAAATTTCACTTGCAAACATCTATCATAAAGAAATTTGATCGAACTAATGTATTTAAAAAATGACAAGTGTTGAAGTTTTAAGGCCGATAAATGCCCCAACCTCTAATGAAACAAATCAATTGAAAAATTAGCACTAGAATTGTTAATACAGGAAGAGGTACCAGCAGTAATAGAAGATGAAACAGAATCAACCAAAAAAGGCTTCAGATTTAGTACATATAATCCATAAGATGCAATGGCTGAAGCTACAACAGCTCTAGTCTTGGGGTCCTAAAACTCACAATGATATGAATTAAACACAGTAAGAAGGTCAGTTTGTTTGAGCAACTTGTTAACAAAGATCAAGTTGTAACAAAAGTTTGGAACAAGAAAAAAAAAAAAAAACATCATTCAAGGTAATTTACTGAGTTAGTCTAACATCTCCAACAAATTTAACAGGAATGGACTTTCCATTAGGTAATTGAACTGAAATGGGTGTGGTCAATGTGTGTTTGTGTAACAAATGGTACGAATATGGTGTTATGTGATCCGCAGCTCCTAAATCAATAATTCACGAGAAATGTTTAGTTTTACTAGCATTAAAAGAAGCAAAAGAAAAACTACTACCTGCAACAGACATCATAGTAGCATGCTGAGATGATGCATCTCCTAAACTCTGATCCTTCAAGGCACGAAGAACCTCTTGACAAACCTTAGAAATAAGTTGTGATTCCTGTAAAGACAAATTTTCATTGTGATGCGAAAAAGTCTTATCATTATTCACATTTCCCCACGAGTTATCCAAAGGAATATCACCCATAAACGAAACACCTTGACAAGCTTGAGCCACAACCCGATTTCCCTTTCTATCTCTTCCACCCTTGAACCACTTTGGATATCTAACAATCTCAAAACAGTGTTCCACTATATGACTTGTCCTTTTACAATGTACACAAGTGAGTTTACTATTTCCCTTACTTCTTTTCTCTTTACGATCTTCAGCATTAAACTTCTTTTGAGCTTTAATTAAGAATGATGCTAAATCTTTAACCAAAAAATTACTATTAGTTACTTGTTTTTGTTTTTCAACTTAATACACTAAATAATATTCTTTGTTTACAATTGGAAGTGGATCTATAGAAAGGATTTATCCTCTAATATTGTCATATACATCAGCTAGCCCCATAAAAAATTGAACTAATTTAGTTCTTTTGCCTAACTCTGCTAGCTTTGTTAATAGGTCACAACGGCAAGAAGACAGAGGATAAGTACAACTCGGCAATGATGTCATACTACTAAGTTCATCCCATAGCTTCTTAAAAGTATTGTAGTAGACAATAACACTTGAATTTCCTTGTTTCAAATTCACAATTTCTGATTGAATTTGATATAACAGTGGACCATTAAGCTGTTACGCCCCGAAGCGGCAGAGTCGTAACAACCCCGCCATGTAAACCATCCTAAGATAGAAGTTGGCCTTACAACCACTATCTTAGACCTGATCTACACAAGGCATTCACGACTAATCAGCTTTGAAGTAAACAGTCTGTAATTTAAATAAATCATTTACTTAAGAAAGTGAGGAAATACATATATACACTATAATTTAGTTAGTACAAATATCATTTACAATATTTCTCCGTAATATATTTCCTAGTTATTACATTAGTCAGAAATGAAAAATAATTCTAAAATAAAAACTTAGACTTTAAAAATATGTGTTTATTCTTCAAATGTTTTTGCTCTCTCCCTAGGATCCAGTAGTTGCTAGCTTTAGAGTAGTTGTTTGCCGCTTCTTAACCAGCACCTACACGACGTCTATAGGGATGTGAGCAACCACAGCTCAATAAGTTAGGATGGAGGACTTAAAACTATACCATAAATACAACAAGGTTTTCAATCAACTTATTAGGTACAATGCATGTGCAAGCAAATGCCATCGCACGACGTTATCCAGCCCGTCATGAGATTAGAGAAATTGCGCCCGCTCTAATCCAGGTTGAGGAGTTGCTATTGATGCAACAGCTCACGACCAAACCCAAGCTTGTGCAATGGAGACCTCGCTCCTTCTTCTGTCACTTAGTTCGATTGAGGATGAAGAAGGGACCAATTGCAATCCTACGCTATCCCTTTCGAAGGGGTCGGTATTTGGCCGGAGAGTCCTAAGTTCCCCTAATGGGTTGCCATGTAGGTCTGGTTATGATTATAGGTCGTATATTTGATTAGGTCCAGTTTAGGGTGATCAATCATTTCATATAAATCATACAATACATGCCAGAATAACCAACAGAATCATAGCATCACTCATAATCAAGCACATGCACACATCCAACTATCTAACAAACACAACCAAGCATAATCTTAAGCCTCCAAAATACAGCATCGTATTAATCTCAACTTACCTCGACTTCTTGCTCACTCACTCGAGGTCTGGCTTACTCAGGCCATCGCCGTTTATTCCTATAACACAAACATAGTTTTAGTTTTTCATATAACTGGTTCGTTTTATCCTATAACACTTATTGTTATGTTTTGTTTAGGGTTTAATATGCCTAATTATCTAGGGCTTAAGTCTTTTATAAGTATTTTAGGTTTAGGGTTAAATTCAGGTTCGGTTTCCGCATTAATTTCTAAATTAGATTCTAGTTTGATTTTTACGTATTGTTTTATACTCGAAACCTACAAATTCGTTTCAACTCATAATGTGAAATGAATCACATTACTTCCCAATTTCCTAAATACCATCATTATCTCTAATTAGTATTTTATTTCACCCGGTACACTTAAATCCATATTAGTGTACCGAATTTACTCCCGATGCGAGAATTTTTTTTTTTACATTTTTCATATAATTATATAAATTCAAGTTTCCTATCAAATTTATTGTATATTTTTATTCTTATCATAATATCAATTTTTATTCTAATATTTTCTATTTATTATATTTCTAATAATTATGTATTATGTACTATTACCTATTATCTACATAATGCACATCTAATATTTTTATTACTCTAATTACTATCTCCCAACATCAATTATCATTTCAAAATTTTTAAATTCATCCTAAATCAAATTTTACACCTAATTACCCTAATTTACAAAATTAACTTAAAATGTACAATTTTTCCTATTACTCATTTACTACATAATTAACCTAATAATTATATCTAACACTCTAAATGCTACAAGTATCATACTCCATCAGATTTCAACATCCTAAAATATACTTATTCACTAAATCAGTAATTAACCATTTAATTACTTTATTGACCCTAAATTACTCATTTTATGCCTCATTTTAAGACCTAAAAATTATCTAAAAATTTCAAAAATTAATTTTTGAAATCGGGCTTCATAGTACTATTTTATATCATCTAAGTGGTCTACACAAAAATTTTGGGTTCAAAACTATACTCCTAAGGTCATTTATTTCTAAACCGAAACATGCTCGGTTTTGCATAATTCTTAAGGACCCTATATTACGAGACATATTTTCATCAAAATAATATTTTTCCTAAAAAATACATAAAAAATTTTCCAGATTAACAAGTTTCTTAATTTTCTAATAATATTTACAATTTTTACAAAATTACACAAAATCAGGTTGGAAATCGAACTCACCGATTTAGATGGCTCTGGCCACCATCGGTGGCCATGGGTGTGTCGTCCCACCTGGGCGCTGCCACTACCGTATGGTGGTGGTGGCCATCCACTCCCAGCTGCTCGTTGAGTCTGGGTTCTCCTTTGTGGCCCTAACTGCACAATTTTCTTTTTCTTTTTTTTTTTCTTTCTTTGGTTTTTCTCTCAATTTTCACCTCTCCCTAATTTTTTCTGATTTCTAACTATCCAAATGAGCTTCTGAATTTTTCTTGCTATTTATAGGGATTTGTGGTAATTAATTTGCATTAAATTGGACAAGACATCGTCCAAATCCCTTAATTTTTGGCTTTTGTGTTGCTCTAATTTAATTGGTTGATTTTTTCTTATTTTTCCCAGTTACCACGACCTATATCTGCATCATTCCTTATTTTTTCTGATTTCTCTTTATTTTTCCTTAATTAATTATGAATTTTTTTAATTATTCAGTATTATTTTAGCACATTAAGCGTATTTTAAGTAATTACACGTATTTCTACATACATATAGATTCATATATAGTATAAATAAATATTTCTAAATATTATTTAGGTTATTTTATGATTTTTAGTATATAATTTATCTCTAGCGTCTCGTTAATTATTGGAATACATTTTACACATTTTCGATAAATAACGAGTTATATACTTAAAATTTGGAATTTTTAGGCTCGATTGGATCTTTCAACCGATTGAAATCTCGAATAGCTAGTTTTGAGGCTTACATAAGCAAAGCAAATCTTTCACATATCTCATCCCATAGTTCCTTAGCTAATGAAGCATAGGTAAAGGTTTAGACAACTCTTTACTCATAAAGTTTATAATCTAACATTGGATCATAAAATCACAGCGAATCTACCTTTGTCCATTAGCGGTATTACCTTCTGGCTTAAGAACGGTTCCATAAAATAAAATCGGTCTTTCCTTTAGCTCCTAAGGCTAATCCAATAGATCTATTCCAACTATTAAAGTTTACACCATTAAACACTACGTTCGTGATAACTGTTCTAGGTTTATCAAAACTAGTCAAAAAAAGAGGATCATCAAAGGAATTGTCGTGATTTCTAGTCATTATAATCACAAATGCATGTAGTAACCAATCATAGAGTCAATCAGAAAAAATTGTAAACAAATTAATCACAAAAGCAATAAGTAAAAGTTATGACAAAAAAGAATTGGAAAGGAATGATGACTTGTATAAGCTTCAATGAGGTGTAAATTCTCGACAACAGAATACCTATTTACCTGATCAATTTATGAATTTCGATGAGAAATTACTTGACGTTGATGGAAAAATGTTTTACCTGAGCTCTGATACCATATTCAAGTCTAACTCCTAAGTGAAGTTGTATAATGCGTAGAGCATCTGAAGAAAGAAGAGCTAGAAGTTGAAGAGTTCTGTTTCTATAAAAATGAAACTTTGTAACTAACTTTAATAGAACTAGAAGAGTACATATATATACAAGTTATACACGTGTCAGATATCACATGTCAAACTAAATAAATAAGAAAATTACATATTTCTACATTTACTTTAGGAGATGAAAGTATCACTACTATTGCCATTTAATGAATAAAGTAAGAAATTTTTATAAAAATTCAAACTTTTTTCTTTCTAATAACTTTGAATCCTAATATGTTTATAACGAAAAAAAAAAGAAAAAAAGAAAAGAAAAGAATTATAATTTGTAATATAATTGTAGAAATGTACAAAATGGGAATTTAAAAATAATGTTTTTCTTATAAACTACGGTTTTTTCCTTGTGAATATTTCTTTGTTATATATATGGTTTTTATTATTCTTTGTTATTGTCTGAGTTAATATATTTAATTACTTTATGTCACTTAGGTGGTGACACATATCACACTTTGATGAAATATTCAATAAGATTAACAAAAAGGACTCAAACGAAAGGGTTTCAAATGTCCAATACTCAAATAGAAGGGAAAAAAAACAAAGAAAGCTAAATTCTCCAAATGTATAGCAGTTAAACCTCAATGAGATGAAACATACTCAATTCTAAAGTTATATTGATGAGCTTGATAAGGTCTAAGACTTGCAACTACCTTATTAAGTGTACAAACTTACCTAAAAGAGGTTGAAGCAAGTGAATTGGTCTAATTAGCCTTATTATAAGCCCATCAAGCCAACTTTTACTAAGTAATTCTAAACTTATATTAGACTCAAACATATATTAGACTCCTTAATCTATGTCATTTGACTAAAAGAGTTGAGTCAGGATAAATAGTAACCTTAGCCTAATATTTTAATATAGCCCATTTTAGCCCTCTATGATGATAATGGTAATAGTAATGGTGATGGTGACGATAATGATAATGATGATGACCATCATCATCATCAATGTAAAATCAAATTTGAAATTGCATACTTAATATTATTTGCAAATTGTAGTAAATGTTATAAATTTTTTGGCAATATAAAGCTCAATAAAACTAAATACCATTTGCAAAATCTACATATGGATAATTCTAAGAACATGGTGTATAAGAGTATCTGAGTGTATGATGATGTTTTTTAACAACAACATTGGAGAAGATGAACCTAGATATTTTAGAAAAGGAAGTTGAGTCCAGATTGGATGATAACCTATACATAAGATGATGTGATTCTTATTACACAAGGATGGTGCGATCTTTTAATAATGTCAGGGGACAAGTAGTATGATGACCTCAGGCCTAGTGCTTGCCTCTTTGCATTTACTGCATTATCAGGCGTAGTACTCTAGATATGTGGCATTCTAACACCGAGTTTAACTCGGTCGCTAAGTGCCCTCCTTAGGTCAGCCGTAAAGTCACCGAATGAGGCGTCTTTTAGGCTACTGGGCCTTGATGTATGGGGGCATCAAGCTTAACCGTGTTTTACCTTTAAGTTTACATTAAAAATTACCATAAACAAATATCATAATAAAATGACTTAAAGTTTGAGCATAAAATAATACACACACATATAAACATATAGTTTAGTCCGTTGTAGAGATGGACATGAGCACTTGACTTGTCTAATCTTCGGTGGATCCTTTGGGTCTTAAATTCAAGATTGATGGCCATGGGCACTTGACTTGTCTCAAGTGGTTCTTCAATTCTTATTTATAGGATTAAATGATTGATGGACTTAGCAACGACATATTAAGTAGATCGAATCCATCGTAGAAGTTTGGGGTCTAAATGAACCAATCGGGTTTGCAAACTACTAAAGTTTGACTAGCATTTTTTATACGAACTCGTAGATGAACACACAAACCCGATATCATGCGTAAACAAAGGGGTGGGTCTAAGCCACAAGATGGCTTGAAAGGTAAATGATAGTCGAAGATTGAGTAGGGGGTTCTCATACACTAATGAAGGATATGATGCATTAACACCTCACATGAGCTTAGATCACACTTGATATGATACACAAGTATGGCCGAAGGTTACTCGCCACTAATTTACACTTGAATGGCGTAGATAAGAGTAGCTTGACACTTAGCTCGAGAGTGAAAAAGTTCAGTGTATTCTTTGTATTCTTATGTCATTTTTACAGTATGACGATATTTATATCATCCCCTTAGGGCAAATCCTAAGTTGTAGAAAATTACAAAAGAATGGTCTTTATTTGCTAAAAACAAAAGGGAATAATTTACAAGGAAAATATGAAATCGTGCAAAAGAAGGAACGTGTATGTCTTTTGTTAGAAAGGACAGTATGAATGTCAGTAAAGGACAGTGTGCGCACGTTTTATTGTGATTCTGATAGTATTGTGGTCTAAGCAGGGGTGAGCCTCTACTTAGGCCTATTTGGCATCAGAAGGGGCTGGGCTATGGTTAGTTTAGGGTTGGCTCACATTAGGTTGGTTTCGGTTGGTTAGCTTCTAACATTTCTACTCGGCTTCGATACAATGGGGATTGCTGCATTCAGATTTGGCATTAGGACTATGGTTTAGTGGAGGGTTAAGCTTGGCATGTTGGTTGATGGTGATTCGATTGATAGCTTAGCTATCCACATACATCCTCCAAGACCCATCTTTCTTTGGCATTAATAAGGCCAATATAGCACAGGGGCTCAAGGACTTGCATACGTACCCTTTCTCCATGAGGTCGTC
The DNA here is from genome assembly GCA_024138005.1 of Lumnitzera racemosa. Taxonomy (NCBI): domain Eukaryota; kingdom Viridiplantae; phylum Streptophyta; class Magnoliopsida; order Myrtales; family Combretaceae; genus Lumnitzera; species Lumnitzera racemosa. The sequence continues at coordinate 33,438,604 of JAMXBC010000007.1, forward strand.
TAATTACTTCTACAACTCGGTAGCCTATTTAGGGTTCAACCTATAAGCAGGCTCGTTCTATAAGGTAGCTCCTGGTTGGAGGTCAATTGCATGTTCTATAAGAGCATGTTCAATACCTGCTCGGCAATCATAGGACTTAATTTCACCCTTCTTTCTTCATGCTCTATAGAACATGTGTTCCTCTTGCCATCATACATAACTGCTCGATTAAACATCCATGGTCATCCAAATAGAATGTAGGACGTACTCATGGGTAGCACATCACAAAGCACTTCATCTCTATACCTACCTACGCAAATCAGCATAGACACTTGTTTGTTTACTTATAGGGCTCCCTTATTACTAAGCCAATGAAGCTTGTAAGGTTTCGGGTAGGGTATAGTCGGTAATTTCAACTGCTGGACCATAAATGTAGAGGCTGCATTGGTGCAGCTGCCACTGTCAATGATTAGTGTACATGGTGATTGGTTCACCTTGCACCCAATATGAAAGAGATTTTTTCTTTTTCTTCTTCGGGTATAGGACTGATACTTGTCGTCCTCTTCAATACTAAAGTGGTTAGCATAAAGTTGCCTTCTTTGCTGTAGATGACTTCTTCATCGAATATCTCTTCTTGTCCGTCCTCTTTTAGCTCCTCTACTTCTTCATCTGTAATATAGACCTTTATGATTGGTGCCTTGCCTTTGATTACCATCGTTCATCTATTCGGATGCTAAGTGGCCATGTGTCAAAATCCTTGATATTTGAAACACTTGATTTCACTCGTTTTCCTCTCTGAACTCTGCCCCTTCTCAAACTTCCTCGGGGGTCCCTTCTATTCTACTCGGGTAGTTTGACCAGGTCGGGTCTCAATGACCTTACCCAGTTTTGTTCGCATAAGTTTGCTCAGAACAGATCGACTATTTCTAAGATGATTGATGGGTGGTTGGAATCTTCTTATTTGGCGCCCTTCTATCCTTTGGGTGGTTCGAATTGCATCATCAAGCATTATAACGTCCAAAATTTCCAAGATATCCCCAATCTTATGCTTCAATCCGTTAATGAATCTAGACATAGTTTGGTCTTTTGGCTCAACCAACTTCACATCGAATCATTAGCATCTGGAATTCTTTAACATAAGCGTCTACACTCAATCTTCCTTATCTCATTTCTTGCAGTCTCTTGAAGGCATCTTGTAAATAATAGCTTAGCATGAACATTCTTCGCATAACTCTCTTCATATCACCTTAACTCCTAATCTCTCATTCTCCTTCCCTTCTTCTGGTAGCTTACAAGTTTCTCCACCATAAGGAGACATAACTAGTGAACTCCAATACAGTAAGTCTAACCTCTGCATTATCAGGCACTTCGTGGCATTCAAACTGTTTTTCAATCTTGTTTACCCAATCTAGGTAGCCTTTGGCATCACCACTTCTAGAAAAACTTAAGATACGCTTCTTGAGTCCTTTGACTCCAGGGGCTTATACATTTCTTTCCTCGGGCTCGTAGTATTCCTCTACTTCATCAACTCCTTATGCTTCATCAACTCCTTATGCTTCCTCCCCAATCTCTTTAAGTACTAACCTTCATCTAGCATCCTTACCAACTCCTTCAGTTCGGAGTGGATGAGCTAGGGTATTAACTTGGCCAAACTGACCATTACCTCGTTGTTGTTGCTCACGTTCTCTAGTGGTGCTATTTTTAGCTTGTTGTCTGTCTTCTTGGATAACAGTCACTAGGCTAGCTACCAAGTTGGTAAGCGTATCTAAGCGGTCACCCATTGATTGAGGTGAAAAGCTTCCTTCTTGCTCTTGGCCATGTCGAGTACCACTTTCTTGGTTTCCTAAAGTTCCTTGTACACTTGAATTCGACATTGATATTTACTTCACAATGACAATTTCCCAATAAACATACAGTCAACCACACTTTATTTTGGCATATCAAAAACAGGGGAAAACAGAATATAAAACATTTCTCACTGCTAAACTTTAAAGTTAACAATAAAATCATTATCACACAAGAGTAGTGATAAACTATTAAGAGAACACAGTAGCAGAATCTAGCTTCGAACATAGCCAAGCTCTGATATTAAGATGATACGATCTCATAGATGATTATATGAACTCCATATCATGGGTAACCACAAGGGTGAGTCTAAGCCGCAAGATGGCTTGAAAGGTAAATGATAGTCGAAGGTTAAGTAGGGGTTCCCATGTATTGATGAAAGATATGATGCACTAATGCTTTACACAAACTTAGGTTATACTTAATATAACGCATAAGTATAGCTACAGGCTACTCGTCACTAGTCCACGCTCGAATGGGCTAGATAAAAGTAGCTCAAGAGTAAGAGAGATACTTATCTTGAGAGTAAAAAAGTTCGGTGTATTCTCTGTGTTCTTATGTTATTTTTATAGTATGACGGTATTTATATTATCTCGTTAAGGCAAATCCTAAGTTATAGAAAATGACAAAAGAATGGTTCTTATTTGTTAAAACAAAAGAGAATAATTTACAAGAAAAATATGAAATCGTGTAAAAAAAGAAACACGTACGTCCTTTATCAGAAAGGACAATACGGATGTTAGTAAAGGACAGTGCCTGCGTGTTTTTACTGTGATTCTAACAGTATTGGACAATGTGCACCGAGTAGGGGTAAGCCTTTGTTCAGGCCTGTTCGGCATTAGAAGTGGCTAGGCTGTAGTTAGTTCAAGGTTGGCTCTCATTGGGTTGACTTCGATTGGTCGACTCTTGACATTTCTGCTTGGCCTTGACATAATGAGGATTATTGCATTTAGATTTAGCATTGGGACTATGATTTAGTAGAGGGTTCGACCTGGTATGCTGATTGATCACATTGGCAACATCTTGGATAGCATAGACAGTAAAATACCTCGAAGAGCTTGGCGGATCACTTAAGAGAGTCTTCGGCCTTGAGAGCATGTAATTAGTCCTTGATCTCTATCAATTATACTTCAATTCTATATGGTGACAATCGAATCAAGCTCAAGTTTGAGTTACTTGAGGAGTAAATCGAGTTAATCTTAAGCATTATAATACTAAGCTCGTCTAGTGAGCCGAATCGAGCATGATATAATTTTTGAATTATTTTTTCTTTTTTAAATATAAGTAACCCTAAGATTATTTAGAAAAAAATTATAAAAAATGTGAGTTTAATCGAGTCAAACTCGAATTTATTAATTATATCTTTAAATTGAGTTTAAGCTCAAAGTTTAGAGATTTATTAAACTAGAATCAAGCTGGAGTTTCGAGTTTTTAAATTGAGTTTAAAGTCAATTATAATAGTTTGATTCAACTAGATTATAAACTTAGGGAGAGGCCTTGATCTTGATCTTGGGTGTAGGTCCTTAGCTTTCCCAACAATTTTTTTAGTTATATAAAATTTGCCCTTTTTTGGGCCCGTTCTCCGCAACATAAAAGGAACTCGGACCTGCCCGACCCACACGGGGCTGAAGTTACCCAGCATGAAAGTGCCGCGGGCGGGCTCAGTCATCCGGGCGGCCACCATTACTGGGATTCAGATTGGAGGTAAATCCCCAATGTCTAGAACAAAGTTCTTTGCTTTTTCTAGGAGGACAGGACGCATGACTGCATCCTGTTTCGCTTCCTCCTTACCTACGAACACATGACACTGAAAGTTCTTGTACTCAGTAGAGACCATCTCAGTAATGGCACGAGGTGTACTTCTCTCTTATCAAATACCCACCACCTTCTTCAACACCTCAAGATGCAAACTTTCCCTAGTATCTCCCTCTCTACATTCTTCAAGTCTAAACCCTCTTACTTACACTCGTTCCTTCTTCTGTACGTGTACTCAACAACAACACCAGAAACACTTCTCACTACAACCACTAGACACGTCGAATTATAAGGAAACTTTCTCCAAACGGATGGCCATGGCTGGTCTTAAACCCCACCACCGTATTGGTCGGTAATTTTCTTCCTTCCTTTAATGTGCTTATCAATTAGGTAATTTGTATTATATGATGAAGTTTGAAGTCAATTGGGTGTTTTGGTGCATCCTTTGATGTTTTATATCATGGTATGGTTTTATTAGGTTGAAATATTAATGAGTATCTCCAGGAATATTATATAAAGGAAGTACCCAGTTGAGAAAGACTTTCTTATGTCGATAGAGTTGAGTTTTTTAATGCATTATATCGTGGGTATCATTTAATTAGGATGAAATTTAATTGGCATGTCAAAAACTGTAGTTTTGATTACTTCAACAACTAAGGAAAACAAAGAACACCAAATTTTTGGTTTCTTTGGCTATATTTATTGGAGCTTACTTGGAATTATGATATGTTGTTTTAGCATCCCGCTGTTTTCTTCACATTTCAGCTCAACCGAAGCCATTTTGCAGGATAAGGTTTGTTAGTTGTTATCGAAAGTCCTGGTGAAAGAATCTTCATAAAGAAGAAGTAAAATGTGGGAACTGCATGAAACAAGATTAAATACAACTTGCGAATCCCTAAGATTTCTATTGTTTGAAAAACAAGCACTTCATTGTCCATGGATGTGGCTTAATCTTGAACAGAAAATGCTTGGTTTGACATCCTTGCTAACTGCTTGATCCATTGAAGTGAATTTCTAATAAAGAGAAAATATAAGTGAGATATAGGAGAGAGATTCATTTTTCTTTTTATCTCTAGCTTTCAAAAAGAAAAAAGTTGGGTCTTTAAAGCTCTAACTTGGAATTAGTAATATCTGTTAGCTGGGTAAAATTGAGGAGACATGGATGTTTTACGATTGCATGTTGCAAAATTTCAGCTTTGGGTGTGTCTGGTGGTCCTGATAGTATGGCTTTATGCATACTTACTGCTGCTTGGAAAACTGAAGGCCTGGATGGCACTAGCAAGAACTGTGGGTTCATTGATGGTCTTTTGGCAATCATTGTTGATCATGGACTTCGTATGGAGAGTGCACAGGAGGCATGTGTTGTGCATAAGAGGGTTTCTGAAATGGGTAAGTTGATATTTGTGATAACTAGTTCTTGGTGCGGTTGCATCAATGTTGAAGCACAGTTTATCTGGTGAATTTGATATCTAATGTAGAGATTTTGTAGGAATCAGATGTGAGATTGCCCGGTGTGAGTGGACAAATGGGAGGCCCAAGGGGGGACACTTGCAAGAAGCTGCAAGGGAAATGAGGTACTTTTTTGCTGTCTTTACTAGAAAAATGAGACATTGGTTTTCCATTTACTTCTTTTTTTTTTTTTCTGGGATTTTTTTCCATGTTGATAGGTATCATTTCATCACGATAAAAATTTCTCCTGCATTACATGCATACCAATCTTGCTGTGGATTCCAGGTATGAGATATTTCAGAAAGTCTGTAGAGAATATCAGTTTGGCATCCTGCTTATTGCACACCATGCTGATGATCAGGTGAGCTAACATGCTTTTGTGATCACACTGTTTTCTCATTCCCCCAAAATGAAATTGCATGTTCTTCTATTTTATATCATTGTTGAAATTGCATCTTGAGATCGTCTAGGTTTTTAGCAAAGATTACATGTATAAATATTACGAGGATGGTCTTGTGGTGCAATGTTTCTGGTTACTTCCTGGATTTACAAGATTCATAGCTGTCAAACCACGATAAAATTTCAGGCTGAGTCATTTATTATCAGACTGTCTCGCGATAGTGGTGTACTAGGACTTGCAGGCATGGCCTTTACTTCTCAATTATTTCCAAAGAAAGCATATCCTGCACATGATGCCTCAGGAGACCTTGGAATCCTTTTAGTGCGTCCACTTCTGGATTTTGCAAAAGAAGATTTATATGAGGTAAGTTTCAGCATATAAGACCTGTTGGCTTAGGCTGAAGCCTTTGTTTTCTATACTCTGATTGATAAGGTGATATTGTTGCCTGAATTGATATTTTTCAGATATGTCAACGAAATAGACAGACATGGGTTGAAGATCCTTCTAATAGAAGTAGATTATTTGTCCGCAATAGAATTCGGATGTCTTTACAAGATTTTTCATCATGTGAGTTGTCAGAATTCTATATATTTCTCTCTGCTTTGTTGTACATTAGATTGTCAATCAGTTACTTCTTGTACTAGTGTTTCCCAAAAATGGGGAAAAATACCGAAAATGAAAAAAATAAATAAATAAGAATGATTTAGTTCTTACAATAAATCTTCATCAGTGAAGGCTCTATATGAAAATTCTTTTTGTCCCTCTTTGATATTAAGTTCTCTTCATTTCAGGTACCCTGAGGTCTGAGCTGCAAGCTCTTATTTCTGCATGTCGAAGAACCCGCACATATGTCAACAAAATTTGTTCTGACTTGATAACTCAAGCTGTAACCATATCTGAAGTGAGCACAATTTTTGTAATGTTTGCTTCAGTTTCTGGTAGCTAGACTCGAATTAAGGAACTCTTTTGCTGACCGCAGCAAGGATATGCAGTTATCAATATAGAGGATCTTGATCCCTCTGATGTTGGCGATATGTGTCTGGCAAGATTTCTAGCCATGATTCTACAGGTATTTTGCTATAGTTTTTCTGTGTAAACCTGATCTTATTCATTGTATTCTTGTTAGTTACATCTTTGATGCTCCTCCTAACCTGTTGATACACAAGTTTACCTCACAAAGGCATAGGCCAATTCGAGGCAGCGCTTCAAAATTGCTACTGGAATACATTCGATCATTTCCATGCAAGGTAAATTTGCCCTTTAAGAAGTTTCGGACTTGCTTTTCTTACCTGTGCATTTTCATATGCTTCTGGAGACTGGAAGAAAGTAGATTGAGCCTTTCAAATGGCAGAATCTTTGCGATGACTTTATTTCTGTAGGATGTCTCCTCCAGTCCAAGAAATGAATAGATTTTAGTGTACATGTTACACTTCTCCCATGATCATCTTTTCATATTTTCCTTTTGATTTGACATCTTATCAGTTTCTGCATAGTGCCCATAGAACCGAGTCTGAGTTTCTGATCTACTGTCCTGCAGACTTCAGTTACAGCAGCTGGTTGTTATCTTTGCCCAGCTCCTGGATCTAAAGGCACCAAGGTCCTTGTTTGCTGTTCTGTGGATTGCTCTTTGCCTTCAAAACTGGAAACGTACCATGCACATGAGGATGAAAAACATAATCTTCCACTATCGAATGAAATAGAAGAAATTATAGCCAATGCAAGATCCTATTCAGACATATCAGTTCCGGATGTGTTAAAAGTGCATTTTCTCGAGATGAAGTCAGGATCTGTGCTGAGTGAAGCTAAGAGACTAAACATCATCAGTGAGTCTTCATATAGAAGCATCCTTACGTTGCAGGAGGAAGAAAAAAAACATTTTAAGCCTGAGCCCAGCAAGTCTGGTTATGAAGCTGAACATGTTAACTGTGTTGATTTATTTCGGACTCAACCTCTTGAGCAAGGAAAAGCGTATTCCTTCATGAATAGATTCACCATCTCCTGGAGACGAAGCAATGAATTCAGTGACGAAGCAATGGATTTGAGAGAAGGTCAGCGATGTAACTGCAGTTTTTGTCCGGTTGATTACAAAGCAGTAGTTGAGGCACGCCATATGCTAGAGTCCGATTGGCTCTATCTGGCTGAGTTAAGCCGAAAGAATTTGGAGAATTTTCAGCAGAAAAACATTCTTCCAATCACAACTGGGGACTCTGAGCAAACAATGGCGAAAGCAGCATTATGTCTGGATCACGCAAGGTCATCTGCAGAAAGAGCTCTTATTTTGTTGAAATCTATCCCTGCTGCTTCTAGAAAAAGCCTGCCTGTCCTAGTGAATTCTGAGGGAGTTCTGTTAAGCATACCGGTACAGTATTTTGTATTCCTGATTGCTCTACTATTTGTTCATTCTGCCTTCTTGAATGTTGCTTCTTCAAGGAACAATTGCTTACTTAACCTGCAGCGACGATGCCTGGAAAATAAATCCTTGTTCCATTCTGACCTGGTCATTCTTTTTTCTCTTTGTATCAGACCCTGTGCTTCAAGCATTGCCCTTGTTTAATTGTATCGGGCGAATTCAATCCCAGAGTACCGCTTGGAGGAGGATTCAATTCCTTTATCTGAAGTTTTGTTGCTGCAGTTTTGGCATTTTTATCAACCCTCCACCACCCAAGTTCAGATGAGTATCTGAAGGCTTTCAATATCCACCAGTGATTTCATATGACCCCAAGAACCAACAAGGTAATGAAGGAGCTTAAGCAGCGGCACTGACATCTTAATACGCATCCGTTTGAGCACGAGATGTGGCTTTTGGTTATTGTCTTTGATCCTCTGGTGGCTGGATAGATTTTGGCTTTGGGACAGCCTGGAGAGGTTATGAATACTCTGCTTGAAGAACTTGGAGAGATACAAAATTACATGATGAATCTTCAATGAAAGGTATTTCGTTGTATATGATTCTTGAATGATGCAAGTAGATATTTTAGTTGTAGAGCCACGGCCAGCTTATCTTGTGAGTTCTTTTTCATAGCATCTTCTTTGGCATTCCGTGATGTTAGTTGAACCAAGTCTCGCGGTTCCCAAATTATATGTTGTTTGTCTCCTCCAATTATATATAAGTTTTTCAAAATTGACACTATGAGATCCGTTATTTTCGCAGCACCAACTTCTTTGGCAGGACCCCAACCCCCCCTTCTCTTTCCAACAACCCAAAAAACCCAAAGGGAGTTAAAAAAAAAAAAAAAAAAACAAAAAACAAAAGGGAGAGAGAGAGTTAGGATTGCTAGGTATAGTACATATCTACCAATTTTTTAAAAAATTATGTAATTATAAATTATATAAAAAATTATTAAAATATTGTTACTTATTGTTTGTACTGTGCAATATTAATATTTGTATACTGTAATTATATTGCGTTTTCAGAATGTGATAGATATTATATTAGTATTTCATTTTGAAGATGCAATATTAGTATAAATAGTTATATTTAATCGTCAATATGTGATATCGTAATTTTATTTTGATAATATTTTTTGTCTAATTTATATTTGTTTAATATTTATTAATTTTAATAATAAATACATAAATTTCTCTACGATTACCATACTCAGATAAGGAAAGTACATACATACATATATATATAGCACTTAACTATATATGTTGAGGCTTTGTTTAGTTTATCTTTTTCTTAACCTTTTTGGTGTGTTTTTTTTTTTTAGCATTTATTTGAATATTGTATTTAATATGAATAAGACACAAAAATGATGAAAATATAAGTATATATATAATTCTCTTCTATTAAATACCTAATAAATCCTTAGAAAATTAGATTTGTCTAACCTTTAGTTTATTCATTTGTTTGAAAATACTAATCAAAATATTTTTTTACATTGCATAAGACATTTTTTAAAAGCTTCACTTTTAAAAGTACATGAATTTCCCTTCTAAATTCTTATACTCTAATGACCATCTTCATTATATTTATGAAAAAGAAATAAATAAAATGCAAATAAGATGGCTTTTCAAACATTGTATTTTAAGCAAATACAAATCATGAATCATCGATAAAATTACAATAAAAGTTGTCAATGTTTGAAGATAAATTTAAATAAAAAATCAATATTTTAAAAAATTTAGATAAGAGATCAATATTTCAATGTTACAACGTTATTAGTTTCATTTGACATAACCATTAAATGACAAATGACGCTTACATGGCATGCACATGGTATATGTATGATGCTTATGTGTATATATGAATAATTAATAAATAGAAAAAACATATAAAATTGTCAACTAAAAATCAGTAGAAAATTATTGAAAAAGGAAATGAAAAAAATATATTAGAAAATTTAAAACTATTAATATGAATAATTATAATATGATTAATTAAAAAACCAAAAAAATAAAAAATAAAAAGGAGCGAAGGCTAAAAATTAAAAAAAGAAAAAAATCTAACCATCTTAAGGGCAAGGGTTGGCCATTGGCTACCTAAGTAGGGTTGCATGACACTTCTCTAGTTGGAGGCAGCTACCTATGACTAGTTGATAGATCAAATGACCAACTTTTCAAGTGAGTTGTGATCTACTAATGTTTTCATGGTCAGTTTGGCCACTCTAACCTTAGGGTAGTCGGATATATATATATATATATATATCTTTAATTTTTAGCTTTTCTTCCTCTTTTTAAAATTTTTATTTTTCTAATTAATTGTATTATTATATAATTATAATTATTTATATTAATAATTTTTAATTTCCTAATGCATATTTTTAATTTCCTTTTTTAAGTAAATTTTTTAATTATTTTTATTTTTTAGCAATTTTATATGTTTTTTCAATTTATTTATTATTTATATGTACATGTAAGTGCCTTATGCCATCTAAGCGCCATTTGTTATTTAATGATCACGTCAGATAAAACTAACGATATTATAACGGTAATATCTTATTTTAACTAATTATAATGTTCATCATTTATTTAAATTTTTTGAAATATTAAATCCATATTCTAACTTACTCTAAAATGTTGATACTCTTCGACATAATTGTTCCCTTTTAATTTATTCATTTTTTTTAAATACTAATTAAAATATTCTTTTCCAGTGGTTAAAATATATTTTTAAAAATCTTCACTCTTAAAAGTACGTGAATTTTCACTTTAAAATTCTCATACTCTAATTATTAGCTTTATCATAACCATAAAAGAGAAACATATAAGATACAAATAAGATAGTTTTCAAAACATTATATTTCAAAAGATATAAATTAAATCAAGAACAAAAATGGATAAGATATTAATAAAATACATACATACATACATATAAAGGCAATCAAGATGGGACCTAAATAGATAGTCATGTAAAGAATTATTTGCATATATTATTTGAAATTTTGAACATTTATACTGCTATAAGCTTGAAAAGTATGCTCAGTGATGCAATTATAATAACATTTTAGTTTGAGCTTTTCAATTATGATACGTGCTTGAAAATATCACTTTGATATAAATTTAAATCATGTTTTAAAAGTTTTTCTATAAAAATTTTTGTATGATTTAAAAGAAATAATAGAATAGATTAAGTATCATGTAATTTCTTTTAAATTGAAAGTTGAATCAAGCGAAAAAAATCGAGTAAAATTCAAGTTCTCTTACGAAAATTGCAAGTTAGAGTTCACCTTTGTTACAAGTCCCATATGTAGGTTAAGTGAAGAAGTGGGTTGGTGGGCTTCGCATGGACTATACTTGGATTTATGTTGGTGGTTGATTGCCTTTTCAAGGTGATAGGATTAGTACAAAATATTAAAAATTTAGTTAGAAAATATTAGAAAATAGTTAGATATTTCTAGTTAGTTAGAAAATATGCAGTGAAGATATATTAGAAACAACCCTTGATTAGTAAAATGAATGCTGCTGATTTTGTTAGTTTTGCAACACGAAAGAGATTTATACAAAGCACTATTACCATGACCGTGATCAAGGAAATGATATAATTTTCTCCAAAAGACTAAGCATCATATTTCCAAAGCTTTTGGTGTGTTGATGTTATTAGTTTTGCAATAGGAAAGAGATTTGTACGGTGCTATCAAGGAAATGATAGAATTTTCTCCAAAAGATTAAGCATCTTATTTCCTAAGTTTTTGATGATTGTGATACCATTTTGATAGCATTTGGGGCCAGGTTAAGCGAAAAATGTGTATGCCCAAAGTTAAAAATCTTTCACTTGGTCTTTCATATTATTATTATTATTCATCATATCGTTATCATTATAAATTTCTCCAAAAGACTAAGCATCTTATTTCCAAAGTTTTCGATGATTGCGATACCACATTTGGTGCTAGGTTAAGCAGAAAATGTGTATGCCTAAGTTAAAAATTTTTAATTTGCTCTTTTATATTATTATTATTATTCATCATATTGTTATGATCATGACCAAGGAAACGATATAAATTTCTCCAAAAGATTAACCATTTTATTTCCAAATTTTTTGACGATTGCAATACCACTTTAATAGCATTTGGTGCCAGGTTAAACGGAGAAAAGTGTATGCCTAAGTTAAAATCTTTAACTTACTCTTCTATATTATTATTGTTATTCATCATTTAACATAAAAAAGAATAGTTACTTATTATAGATAAACCTACATTGAAAGGTTTTGAAGACCATCCAAGCTTGGGTATACTTGTAGTCCACGATATCATTGAAAGGGTAGAGAGATTTCGGTTTTTTGTCATGATATCTTTCTATAAGATATATTCAGCGAATGCTTTTTGCCTCTTGAATGCAAATTGTCCACCTATTTTAGAACTTTAGATGTTCACGCTAGAGTTCAACTCAACGGTTTTCTTAAGCAAGTTTGTTCATGCTTCCATTAGAAAATTGCAACATACAATCTTGTAACAAGAATAATAGCAAGAAAATTCTAATGAAATTTATTTATTGATATGTTATCTAGGTTCCAAAGAAGTTATTGTTGGATTTCAACAAGTTGTATCCTTACGGTTACAGCCCCTTTAAATAAGTTCAAAAGCTTGGAATAAGACTAGTTTAAAGAAGCTATAAGGTTTTAACAATACAAGTATTAACTCCAAGGGAAAATTGAGACACATACTTTTCCTAGTCAACTCTAACCTTTTATTTATTTATTTTTGGAACCTTAAGGATAAGGTTCACTTCAAGGAGTAGATAAATATTAGGATGAGTAGAAAATATTAAAAGTTTGGTTAGAAAATATTAAAGAACTAGTTAGGAAACAATAAAAATAGTTAGATAATAGTAGTTAGTGAGAAAATGGGAAGTTAAGGTATTATAAATAACTTTATTATGGAAGAAAGACATTCATTCAACAATCAAATAAATAAAGTTCAACAAGTTCTTTAAAAAGCTTTATTGAAGATTGTCTTTTCTCGAATTGAGACAAACCATTTGTAATAATTTGATGCTTCTTTTTAAGAGTGAATTGTTGTGGAAGGTGATTAAGAATCTAGTATTATTAGAGATTTACATTTTTTTTAATTATGTTTTCTTTGATTAGCAAAATGAACACAAGGTTATAAGTTAGATAGTTGCTGATTTTGCTAGTTTTGCAGTAGGAATGTGATCTGTCAGTGCATTATATTGCCATGAACCTGATTAAGAAAACGATAGAATTATCTCCAAGAGATTAAGCCTCTTATTTTTGAAGTTTTTGATGCTCACAATGTTACTTTGATCGCATTTGGAGCTAGGGAAGTGTAAAAATGTGTAGAATCTCGATTTTTTTTTTTTTTGGCCAAACTCGTATGATCTAGGTTAAAAATTTTTAACTTACTCTTTTATATTATTATTATTCATCATTTAACATTAGAAAGAATAATTACTTATCATAGATAAGTCTATCGTGAAGGATTTTGAAGCACATACAGGCTTGGCTGTACTTGCAGTCAATGCATGCTCTTATACTTCGATTTTTTGTCATGATATCTTTCCACGAGATATATCCGGTGAATGCTTTTCATCCCAATGTTTGGGCTACGGTTTAATTCAACGGGCTTTTTCAGGCAAGTTTGTTCGTGCTTCCATAAGAAAATTGCAACACACAATCTTGTAATGAGAATAATTGGAAAAAGTCCTAATGAAATTTATTTATTGATATGTGATATAAGTTCTAGTGAAGTAGCTGACGAATTTCAACAAGATGTATCCTTGCAGTTATAGCCCCATCAAATCAGTTCAAAAAACTTGGAATAGGACTAGCTCAAAGAAGCTATAAGCTTTTTAACAATGCATGTACTAACTTTAAGGGAAAATGGAGAAGCTCACATCTTTTTCCTAGTCACCTCCAAGTCTTTGAGCTGATAAATGTCAGGATCAGTAGAAAATCTTAAAAGTTTAGTTAGAAAATATTAGAGAACTAGTTATTATATAAAATCATAATAATAAATGTTATCATATACTACAAGTATATGTCATGTATGGCATAATAGTTAAGAAAATACTAGACACTATAGTATTATATATAATACATAAGCTTCATTAGCTATTGACATACATTTGCAAGAACCACTCGTGAAAACTTTGGAAATTATAGGGACGACTCTTGGAAACTTCATCACTTTGTTTGGACTTCACTAAGATCGCATAGAGTAGTCAATTGCAAATACAAAGCATCACTTTTATAGTTAGATCAAATAAAAACATTTTCAAGAGTATTTTGCATGCAACTTTCAGCATTTCACTTGTTGACGGTCAAATACATCGCTAAGTAAAAGCTCGCACTATGTGGTAATATCGATTTAAAGTATATATATCATATACAATGAAAATAATAAATATATAAAAAATATTAGGAAAAATTATGTACCAAATGATAAATCTTTGGAGTCAAATTCAAGGATAAAGGTTATAAAAGTAGTGTAAATAGAAGGTGAACATTATTAAAGTTGTTGTTAGGTGATTTTAGGGTAGAATCTTATTCCTACAAAAATATAAGAGTCTAAGTGATACTAAGGTTAGTCCACTGTAACCATTCTAATGCCTAAGTCAATAGTTGCTTTAAAAAGGGATAAGTGAATGAATATAGAACCAAAGGTCGTTAGAGAGTTCTTACAATAATTTCTCTTCATATTTATTGGCAAACATCGAGTTTCTGAAAAAGTAGTTAATTATTGATCGTGTGCCACGTGAAGATTTTGTAATAAAGTACATACCTAAAATATAGAAGTAATGGATGATTATATAATATGGGATCATATCAGATGTTTACGTTACTTTCCTAAGTTTAAATCTAATATATTATCAGGTTGGGCTTCAAAGCCCATCAAGTAGATTGAGTTCAAGTTGGAATTAACTGAGAGTGGTATTATTTGCCTTCTCGGCAGACGAATGGTTGATCGATATTTTTAGAGTGAAATTTAACCATTAACCAAATAGAAAATGATGTTAAGATAGATGACAAATATTATACTCCAAAGAATGACTGTTTTGTGAATTTAAGTGCTATTCATCAAGATCTAATTGTGTTAATAATGAAGCTTCAATATCATACTCTATTTGTACTAATTACATAATGTTTGTCCTTTATATGAACTATCAAACAATATTATATGAATCAAATCGGCTCGGTTGGTTGAACTAAGTTAACTCGAAACTAGCCATTAAAGCGGGCTGGTCTATAGCAAAAAACCGCTTAAATAGTGATTCTTTGGTGTGTATTTAATATTCATTCTTTCTTTATTTGGTCCGCTAAAAAAACTTTATATTCTATTTGAGCTTGATTGTAAAAATTTTTTGCTATGTAATTTTTTCCAAAAATTTTATCATGATTAATATATTAATAATCTATATTTAAGTGGTTATAAATATGGTATGAAAACCGTAATTAATTATATAAGATAACTTATATATCATAGTTTTATAAGATAATTATGTAGTTTTTCTAATTCATACATCCACATACCCCTTAAAAATTATTTATAACACTTAAATTACCATTGAGTCCTTTCTATGTAAGCCAAAATTACATTTTCAACTATTCATCTATCTTTTGTATCTAAATTTATCTATATCTTCTACGTTACTATCTATATCTACATCTTCTCTATTTATCTATATATTCCTCTTCTATATCTTCTATATTTATATGGATTTTTCAATGGTCTTGTCCTTATGAGATTGGTACTGTCATTTATCTTACCTTTGATTTGTACTTTTTTAAATTTAAGCCATTGAAAAAATTTCGAATTAATGATTTAGATTTTAAAACATGTAAATGATGGTGAGATGGAAGACATGATCGGTTCGATCCCATGAAAATGGTGAACGAGATGGTAGAATCTCGCTATTTATATCTATCTATCTATCTTCTTTTTTCCCCTTTGGCTAAAGTCATCATCCTTCTCATTAAGACTTCAAGAATGTTAATTTACATAAAGGAGATTTTAAGATTATTTACGTAATTATCCATTTATGAGACTGAAATAAAATTGCAATTTCGATTTATAAGAGTACTTACAAAAATGGCAAAGAAAATAGAATTAGGAACCATAATTCTATTTAGAGTCCATTCGACATACCAAATATACTATAAAATTAGGAACTAAAAAACTTTTTAAACATCATTTTATTTCGGTAGCTATATATTTAGTGATTTAGATTTCTTTTATATGAAAGGCTTTTGATTACTGACTTTGAGATTTTGTAGTTAATTGTATTATATTAGCCAATTTGGTAGCCAAAAGATATTCCCTCTCCTTCCAAAATTTTACTCCTAATATATTTGCTACCAATAATTAATGTAATAACCAATCGGGACTCCTACCATTATCTTGACGTGACTTCTTCAAATGACACACTTAATGAGAACCTACCTTAATGTTGTTTATCATTTTTCTTTTCTTCCACATTGAACAATGTCAATTTCTAATTGGCTATAGTAATTAATTTAGTAAGATAAAAAGATTGAATATATTTAATTAAATAATAGAATAAAAATTAAAAAAATTGAAACATGTTTTAGAAAAGGAAAAAACTTAGAAATGGCCCTAGGATGGTGTTGGTTAAGGCCATTTTCACATAATTGAATTGCGACCCACTATTATACGTAGATTGTTATTATAATATTTTAGGATCTGTAAATATCTGCCAATTATGTAAAGAGTATATTTAGGATATTTTTTTTCTATGTTTAGAAGGTATTAGAATGTTTTAGGATCTGTAAATATCTGTCAATTATGTAAAAAGTATATTTAGGATATTTGTTTTCTATGTTTAGAAGCTTGGTTAGTGCGTCTATGTTGTATATATATTGGCCCTCTTTAGCTTGTGATATGAATATACACACATAGAAAATTTCTTCTCAAAATTGATATGGTATCAGAGCCTGGTTAAAAAAAAAAAAAAACACTATGACTAGTGAGGGAAAGAAACCAACCTCTCCTTACCTATTGACTTCGAGTGATAATCCTGGTAATATAATTACTCAGGTGCAATTAAAAGGAGACAATTATGATGAATGAGCTCGAGCGATGCGAACGTCGTTGAGGGCCAAGAAGAAATTCAGATTTATTGATGGAACGATTAATTAACCTGCCGATAATTCCACTGAATTAGAGGATTGGTGGACTGTGAATTCAATGTTGGTTTCATGGATGCTCAACATAATCGAGCTAACATTGCGATCTACCATAACATATATGGAGATTGTAAAGGATTTATAGGAAGATATCAAAAAGCGATTCTCTATTGCTAATGGACCTCGTGTTTAGCAGATCAAGGCAGAACTTGCCAACTACAAACAGAGAGGTATGTCGATTGTGACTTATTATGGGAAATTGAAACAACTCTGGGAAGAGCTTGCGAATCATAAGGAAATTCCCATTTGCTATTGTGAAAGATGCAATTGTAATATTGCAACTGAACTTGACAAGAAACGAGAAGAAGAGAGGCTTCATGAGTTTTTGATGGGGTTAGAAGATGCATTATATGGAGCAGTTCGTTTCAATATTTTGAGCACAGAACTATTGCCAAACTTGAATAAGGCATACTCGTTAGTATGTTAAGAAGAACGTGTTAGAAACATCTCACAAGAGAAGGAGGAACATGGAGAAGTTGTGAGTTTTGCAGTGCAAACCAATAGAAGAGGTCAAAAGTATAAAACATAAGTGAAAGAAAAATTTGCCATTTGCTCACATTGCAAATGAGAGGGATATGATTCTGAAGCTTGTTTTCAGCTCATTGGATATCCAGAATGGTGGGGTGACCGACCCAAAGGGGCTGGACGTGGACGAGGGGGACAGAGTGCAGGGCATGGACAAAGTAATATGCTAAAGGTGAATACAGCTCATGTAATTGGGCAGCTATCATCATCAATGGTAGCAACGGAAGAAAATACAGCTCCTGGGACCTTGACAGCAGAACAATGGTCATTCTTTCTCAATTTGTTGAACATGTGCAAACGGGGTACTAGTGAGAAGATGAATGGTAAGGATAAGCTGAATTGGATTACTGATTCCGGTGCTTCACAACATATGACAGGTACTTTAGAATGTTTACAAATTTAAAAGAAATTGTGGCATGTTCAATTGGATTACCTAATGGAGAGCAGGTGATGGCATTGAAGGAGGGATCAGTTTGCTTGGGAAAACATATCAAACTAGACAATGTTCTTTATGTTCCAAATTTGAATTGTAATTCGATATCTGTATCGCAATTGCTTGATGTCTCTAATTGTAATGTCCAATTTACTGATAAAATTTGTGTTATACAGGACCGCACCTCAAGGATGGTGATTGGAGTGGGTGAACAGTACAAGGGACTTTATTATTTAAAGTCAGCAGTATCAGTCCAAGCATGCAAGATAAGCCATGTAGATTCTTTTGAATTATGGCAGAGGAGGATGGGGCATCCGTCTGCAAAAATTATGGAATCTCTTCCTCAAGTTGAATTTAGTAATAGTTCAGTAAAGAATAAACCATGTGACATTTGTTTGAGAGCCAAACAAACAAGAGAAGTTTTTGTTTCTAGTGACACTAAAGCAAATGAAATTTTTGAATTAATTCATTGTGATTTGTGGGGACCTTATCGTGTCAATGCTTCTTGTGGGGCCTTGTATTTCTTTACCATTATTGATGATTTTTCTAGGGGCGTATGGATATATTTGTTAACTGAAAAAACAAAAGTGGAACTTGTCATGCGTAATTTCTTTACTATGACTAAAAGACAATTTCAAAAAGATGTGAAGATACTTAGACGTGATAATGGAATTGAATTTGCTTACTTGCATAACTATTTTTTTGAAAATAGAATTTTACATGAGACCTCATGTGTAGGAACACCTCAACATAATGGATGTATTGAGAGGAAACATCATCATATTTTAAATGTGGCTAGAGCTTTAAGATTTCAGGCCAATCTTCCCATTAAATTTTGGGGAGAATGTGTTCTGACGGCTGCATATTTGATCAATCGGACTCCTTCTAAGTTATTAGGATAAAAGACTCCTTATGAGATATTGTTTGGTAAACCTTCTAGTTATAATCACATTTGAACTTTTGGGTATCTGTGTTATGCTTGGAACTTAAATAGGGAAAAAGACAAGTTTGCTAGCAAGAGTCAACGTTGTTTATTTGTAGGATATCCTTTCGGAAAAAAAAAAGGGTGGAAAGTTTATGATCTTGATATAGGAAAATATTTTGTATCCAAAGATGTTGTGTTCTCTGAATCTGAATTTCCATATGCTGATAAGGAAGGTGTGCAACTAGATCTTATACAAGGTGCTTCTTTCGATATCATCAATCATTTTAATGGTGAATTGAATGAGGAAGACGAAAGTAAGGTACCTGATAATTCGACTGTGACTCATAGTGATAAAAACGATTGGGGGGGGGGGGGGGGGGTGTCATTGAAATCTTAGGTGAATCTATTCCAGAACAACTTGGACGGGGTCATAGAACAAAAGAAGCTTCTATTCGGCTGCGAGATTTTGTGAGATATATTGCACAACAAATAAGTCCCTCTGCATGTTCCTCTAATCTAATTCCATCCACAAGTACCTCCTATCCTATAGCACATTATGTAAATTGTGACAAATTTTCTCCACAATATCGTTCTTTCTTAGCAGCTATGACAGCCAAAAAGGAGCCTATTTCTTATATTCAGGCCATCAAAGACATTCGATGGAAAGAAGCCATGATGAAAGAAATTGAGGCACTTAAGGCTAATGGGACATGGACTGCGGAATATTTGCCATAGGGAAAGCAAGCTATAGGCAGTAAATGGGTTTACAAGATCAAATATAACTCAGATGGTTCAGTTGAACGTTACAAAGCTCGATTAGTGATTCTTGGCAATAATCAGATTGAAGGAATTGACTACAATGAGACCTTCGCTCCTGTTGCAAAAATGGTTACTGTACGTACTTTTCTTTCGATGGCAGCAACAAAGGGATGGTTACTGCGTTAAAGCAGTATAGATTTCTTCAATCTCAATCTGATTAGTCATTGTTTACTTTAAATTGAGACAAGATACATTTGAGTATATTGGTGTATGTCGATGATCTTGTTATTTCAGGGAATAATGGAGTTGCCATTTAGAAGTTTAAAAATTATTTATGACACTACTTCTACATGAAAGATTTGGGAACATTGAAGTATTTTTTAGGCGTAGAGGTGGCTCGGAATCAAGAAGGAATTTTTCTTTGCCAACGCAAATATGCTTTGGATATTATCAGTGAAGTTGGATTATTGGGTGTTAAACCATTTGGTTTTCCCATTGAATAAAATCATCATTTAGCCTTAGCAAAAATGTAATGTTGGTAGATTCAGAGAAGTATCGGAGATTGGTAGGATGACTGATTTATTTGACTCTTACTCGACCTGAGTTATCCTACAGTGTTCATAGTTTGGCACAATTTATGCATCAACCAAGGGAAACTCATTGGGAAGTAGCTTTGCGCATAGTTCGTTATTTGAAGGGCAGTCCTAGATAAGGAATACTTTTACGAGCTGATAGTGATCTTCGGTTGTATGCTTATTGTGATTCTGATTGGGGGAGTTGTCCTTTAACTCGACGATCTCTTACTGGATATTTTGTTATGTTAGGGACTTCTCCCATTTCTTGGAAGACTAAAAAGCAATATACAGTGTCGAGATCCTCTACTAAAGTAGAATATCGTTCCATGGCTACCACTGTATGTAAACTGAAATGGTTAAAGGGTCTTTTGTTGTCTCTCGGTATTGTACACTCTCATCCTATGCTGTTGTATTGTGATAGTCAAGCAGCTTTACACATTAGTGCAAATCCCGTATTTCATGAGCGAACAAAGCATATTGAAATTGATTGTCATTTTATTCGTGATGAGATTTAACATGGACATGTTCAGACTGCTTATGTACATAGCTCTGAGCAACTCGCTGATATTTTTACTAAGGCATTGGGGATACAGCAGTTTGGGTATCTTCTACGCAAGTTGGGGGTTTGCAATCTTCATGCACCAACTTAAGGGGGAGTATTAGAATATTTTAGGATCTGTAAATATCTATCAATTATGTAAAGAATATATTTAGGATAATTGTTTTCTATGTTTAGAAGGTATTAGAATATTTTAGAATCTGTAAATATCTGTCAATTGTGTAAAGAGTATATTTAGAATATTTATTTTCTATGTTTAAAAGCTTAGTTAGTACGTCTATGTTGTGTATATATTGGCCCTCTTTAGCCTGTGATATGAATATACACACATAGAAATTTTCTTCTCAAAATTTATAGTTGTGTAACCTAATTATGTTTGTGGACGACAAATATCGTAGGGTTCAACAACAAATTGACTTGATCTTTCCTTTTTCCGTATTTTTATAGTAATAATTAATTAAGTTATTTGATTTATGAAGACTTGCAATTCTTTGAAATGTAGGAATGCAAATGCTAAAAGTTACATTGTTTTATACTATGCTATACAAAATCTGCAATCCCTTGCATAAATTACATGTCTATTTTTTTCCCTTACTTTCAAAGGCATATCTTTTGGATATAATTTACACAAAAAGCTTTCTAAATCGTACATAAACAAAAGCATGAGCTCAAATTGATCAAATTTTATCATATTGTTTTATCTCATCAAAATTGTAATTGAATGCTCTATGTTTTCAACAATATAGTATCATCAAAAGGCATGCTTTATTCAATATCTATTACATATTTAGGAGGATTTCTCGATGAACTTATTCTTATTTTCTATAGGATTGATCTGACTCTTCATTCCATTCTTGATTTCAATCTTTTAAATTTGAACAATTGAACTAATTGTGAATTTAATGGTTTAGATTTGAAGGAATCTAAATTAATGGTCAAATAGAGGGTTGAACTGGTTTTGGTTAGAAGCTCATAATAATATATAATTGCAAAACTTTTATCACTTATACCTCTTCATTAGTAATAAGATTTTATAATATCTTTTGACATTATAATTTTTACTTCTATAATTTCACCTTTCTTTATGGATATCTTTTAGCCATGGACTATTTTCTTCTTTAAATTAAATTATAATAGTTATATCATATTAAAATAATTTGAGAACAAAAATTGTTAATATGCTAATTGTGCTAAATATATAAGTAGATCTATTATTTTAATAAATATATGCATATATATACACATACATATAAATACACATTTAAAATTAAAATCTACCTATGGTACAAAGCACTTAATTAGTACTAGCAGACAGGTGCTTGTGATGCATGCACAAAATTAAAGATAGTAGCATAATTAAATTAAAAATATAAACTCATAATGAGTCAAGCTGTATATGATCAATTTCTATAAAGAAATTTTTTGATATAAATGGCATAAAGTATGTATTAAAAAAGAGATAGTAGATGTGAACTTGCATTACATTACATGTACAAAAGAGAAATAAAGCTATACAGGAAATTTGTGACATATTAAATGACCACATCACATTACTAACATGATCGATGAATGAAAGAAGATTAAAAAATTCCATATATTGTATGGAAAGTGTGTATATAACAAAGAAAAGAGAGAGAGAGAGAGAGAGAACAATATAACAATATAATTAAAAAAAATTAATCACAGCTAATTTGCTTCATAGAAAAAATCACCATGGTATAGAAGAAAAGTACACATAACCCAATCGAAAATGCTAGGCAATTCGATAAAAGTATAAAAACTAACGCATTAAACACCAAAATATATTATCTAAGCTAAATTCTAATATATGAAGGTCTTCTTAAAGAATTTTTACGCCTAAATCATGCAACAGGTCATTCAATTTGTATTTGAAGCTAAAGCAAAGATGGATTGATGAAACATATATATTAGGATAAAAATTTCAAATCATCACATGATACATCACAAAAGCAAGGAACTCCTCAAAGTAAAACCAATAACTACAAGTAAAATCTAAGCAAATGAGATGAAATTCTAACCAAGGAAATTAAATATTTAAACTTTGCTACCTTTGTTTACACAATGCCTAATGGGAAACAAACAACTAAAGCAACATTATCAATTAATCTTATCATCTATATCTGAACCAAGCATCTAAAGATCAAATCTCTTATTCATCAACCAAAACAAATGTACATAACAACACATCACATAGCACAATATGACCAATTTGCTAAAACCAAAATGCCTAAAAATTATTTGTAAAAGTTAAGAAATAATATCATTAGTCAGTACATCATTATTCTTATTGGAAGAGTAGTGGCCTGCTTACTCATTCATCATCCATAACTTTGTTGTTGTAAATACGAAAACAATTCCTTGATGTTTGCCTTCTTGCTCTTATTATAAGGTTTCAAATTTTCAAAGTAATGATCAAAGAAACAATTCCTTGATGTTTGCCTTCTTGCTCCTATTATAAGGTTTCAAATTTTCAAAGTAATGATCAAAGCTTGAGCTTTTGAAGACGCTTTTAATATTCACATCCTCTATTATTAAGGTTTTAGAATTCTTTCTTTATGAAAGAAAGACTATAAGGGTAAATTAACTCAAGAAGAAGTGCTTATACCTTCTTTTGCAATTCTAGTAATAAGATCTCCGCAACGCACTACATGTTCTCATTATATCTCGTTTCCTAGCTAATGTCTTTTATGAACAAAAATTTCCTCAATGATTTCTCATCATGAAAGATTAATAAAATTCCAATATATAAAAATATAAATTATAGTTTTTTTAGAAAATTAAATTAATACTTACATGTGATTCATCAATCCATATAATATATTAACACTATCGAAACTTTTTTTTATTATTTTTAAGATGGCTGACTTAATGGTTTCAAATCAAATAGAAGAGAAAAACCAATAAAAGGACATGAAAACATATAGTTTGGTTTATTATTTCTCTGCACAATTTTCTTTCTCTAATTAAAATGTTTCAAAATGTTTCTTTTTTAACAAAATATATACTAAATAATCATGTCCATTTTATTCTAATACGCGCTTCTCTCTCTCTATCCCTTTTTCATTTTTTTTTAAAGATATGAACTCATATGTTGAATATTGTTACAATTTACGCCCATTGAGAGTTTTGCTTTTATTGGATATCAACTTAAATTTTATGAGTTTATCTTTTTTTATGAAATATGCATGCACAATATGGAACTTTTATAATTTGGTTATTGCAAAGTGTGCAGCTTATTTGAAGAAAATGAGGAAATTGATAAATAAATTGGCACTGATGGGTGCAAAATATGGTCAAGAGAGAGGATTGTGAAAATTAAAAAGAAATATGAGAGTTAAGAATTAGGTAAAAAAAAATTTATGTTTAAAGTAAAGTTAATGTATGTTGGAATCGAATTAATGGTACAAAGAGACTACTCCTTTAATAGATATAGATAATTCACAACGGCCAATTTTTGCACGCTTAATGTTTATCAATGCAATTTAAACATTCTTGCATTTAAAAGCTTTGCAACTCTTTTAAATTTTTAATATAATATGGAGCTTTAGGTAGTAATATTATTAAGTAAAAGGTATAATTTTAGTCTAAATACTCTTAGCTTTTTTGTTTTTTCCTTTTTCTTCCTTCCCACTTCTACTTGAAACCTAAATGTTTTTCAAACTCTCACAAAAATAGGACCATAGTGATACTATTAAATCTTTAATCTATTCTATGACACATATTGGTTTCAAATTGATTTAATAAAATGATGATATTAAATATATTTAACTACATAATATAATAAAAATATTATTAAATAAATTTAATTATATAATATAATAAAAATAAGAAAATTAAAAAAACTAATTTAAAATAAAAAAAGTATTGGAAAATGTAATGAAATTTGAAAATGTTGAAAACTCAAATAAAAAAAAAAGGGAAAATAGAAGGGTGTAAGACTAAAAAAAAGCATATAAATGTTGAGATTAAAAGGATATTTTTCTTTTTCTTACTAAAAATTGGAAGGAAATTTGGTTCTTAGGAGAAAAAGAACCGAACCGGACGAACCCATGTTTCTCTTCATAAACGACAGAAGTAGGGCGTAACTTTCTCCATTGAGTTTCCTCTTCCTGGCGTCTGCTTCTCGCTGCCCCTCCTGCCGCTAAAGGAAAACAAACCTAACACCGTCCACGACTATTATAGTGGCTGTTGGGTACACACTTTTCTCTCCCTTGTTCTTAGTTTGGACGTTTTTATTTATTTACAGACAGAACAAGAGGGTTTCAAAAGGGAAGCAGAAGGCCTTTGTTCTATTCTTCATTTCAACACTCTTTTTGTATAATAGGATCTATATATATTTTGCTGTCTGTTGATCTTGCATGTGTGTTTAGTGTCTTATTGAGTCAACCCTTTGCCAATAATGATTGGTATTGCATAAGCGCACCATTAATGTTTTTGGTAATGAATGCTGTCGAAAGCCCTTGTTACAAGCTACAGCCACAGTAACTGAGTCACTGCCTACCTAACTTGCTGCCTCTCTTTCACTTTGTGGTGCTGCTTCTCAGTTCTCTTGGCGGTTATCAAATAATCCCCTTTCGACTCGAATCCCTCTATTTCTCTCGGATTTTGATTAACCCACTAGGTGCATAAGTAAGATCAAAATCACAATTAAAGCTGCAATGGATTTGCTTAGATATTCAACAATAGGTTTTGTGATGGGTACCTGGTTCAGGCCCTCTCAATGCCATTCCTAGAAATCTGTTTTATTGTTATTCCCTTTTCACTTTTCATGTGGTACTTTAGTATTTGTTAAGGTCGCATTGTTGCTTTTTGTGTTGAGATGAAATTCAGTTCTTTCTCAAAATTTCCATTGCTAGTGTGGAACTGAATATTTTGTAACATGAGTGAAGCAAATCACAGTAGTAGTTCATGTATTAGGGTTTCCAGTTTGTTCAAATCAGTTGCTATTGCTTCTCTGGTCTTACAATCTCGTTGTAGATAAAAAGTGATTTTGCCAAAGCTCAAATCTGTAAAGCTGAATGCTTTGATAAATTTAAAATATAGGCAAGTCCAACATAAAGTAAGTTCTTTTTCTTTTCCCTCTTTTATTTTCATTTTTCATTAAGGTGTAATTTATCACGATGGCTTTAGATTTCATTGATGTCACCGACATCTGGGATTCAATTTGATGCAGATCTAAATCGGATGGAGTTTCTAAAGCAGAGCGCAAGTTTGAGAAGAAACTGCAGTTTTACACAAGTGGGACTTCCATCCTTTTGTATTTGTTCCATCCACTTGTTATATCTGACGATAAGTCCCCTAGTTTTTGCAATGTTGAGCCTTGATATGCTTAACCGTGTCATCATCCATATGTGTCTTATACTGACCAAATGACTATATCTTGCATTCCCAGAGGTAAGAGAGACTGTTGCTTCTTTGACAGTGAAGAAAACTATTGACAAGGTGAACCTGAAATGCTATTGCCCCTTTGTCCATCAAAGTTTGTTGTTACTTGTCATTTTATCAGATTAGTGGTTGTAGTATGATAGTCTTGGGGATTTTATATATCAATCTTGGTTGAGTTTCTGAAGTTTCAGGAGCTGTCACATACTCTCCAAACTGATTCTTTTCCAAATTTTGTCTCCTTTAGATATAGTAGGAAATTACAGTTGATTGTTCACATTGTCAAAATCATTTACCTTTAATAGTTATAGTTATAGTTTTTTTTTTTTTTTTTTTTTTTTTTTACTGGGTCTTAACTTAATAATAAGAAAAAAATAAAAAAAAAGAAAAAATTGATAAATGATGAAAATACAAAAAAAATATGAAAAAAAAATTATGAAGATTTTTTAGAAAATAAATTATTTTAGGGTCAATTAGTTTAGTTTTGGTCCGATTTAAATAGTTTTAGAGAGTCGTTTAGTTTGAGTACAATTTAATTATATTAAAAATCAAGACATAGACTTACAGTCTAATAGATATATATTGAAGTAGTAATATTGAAGTAATAATATTTAAGTAATAATATTTAAGTTAGCTTAAGGTCTCAAGTTCGAATCTCGTTAGCTACTTATGTAGGTTTTATTTTTTGCAAAAATGGGTTGAATTTACGATATCACATTTAATCAAATCTTTTTCGCTTGGATTTGAATTAATAATAAAAGATTTAAATTTAATTTAATTTTTATTAAATTAGATTTGAATTAATATAAATAATTTGGATCTAATTTAACTTTTATCAAATCAAATTAAAATTAATATAATAAATATAATTTAATGTGATTTTATTTTAAAATTTATAAATAAAGATCACACAGCTTAAAAAAAAGAAACTCACTCTCTTACACGCATTAACTCAATTCCACGCAAATAAATTCGCTAGCCCCTAACGTCCACGACTCCCCTGCCACATTCACCGATCCAACTCTGTCGTCACACGCACAAGCACAACTGCTGTGACAGCCCACACTCCACACTCCACATTCACCACAACAACAGCAGCAGTACAACAAAACTCCATATATCGAAGTCATCCCGCACAACCCCCACATCAGATGCCAATCCATTTTCCTGAAGATTTACACGTACAAACACAACTGCTGTGACAGCCTACGCTCCACACAGCGACAGTCCACACATCGCGCGGCAGCAGTCGACGACGTCACTGCACTTCCCACGATCACACTGTCACATGATCAGCTGCGGTCACGCTGACACGGCAAACACTGTCACGAACTGGATCGCATCCAATACATGAAGCCTACACTCTACACACGACGAACGCACCAACAGTCCGCGCATTGATCCCCTGCACCGACTGACAAGCCATTGCACAAGCGATTGATTCATGCGCCCGTCCACACCAAGCAACACTCTACGATCAGCCCGCAACATCAAGCCACTGATCAACTCTAGTTGTCCGCACGCACACAGCAGTCAATCACACAAGCAGCAGCAGACGAACAACACTGCCACGTCCAGACCAGCAACAACAGTACACTTCTTCCAATTTCCGTAACAACAATAACAACAGACAAGTGCTTTACTGTTATCATTATTATGGCGATGGCAAATGCTTTCAACAGATTGCGAAGAACACTTTCTTCTTCTTCTTTCTCTTCAATTTCATGGAAGACGTGATTCTCTACTTCTATTTTTGCTTCCGATACGCAGCAGAATTCAAAATCCATTAATTTCTGCTTTGCCATCAATCAAGCTCTTCGCATTACCATGGAGACCGATCCTCGCTCATATATTTGGAGAAGATGTCAGCTTTGGTGGGGTATTCCGCAGCACAATGCGATTGGCCGATCGATTTGGTAAAAGACAAGTTTTTAATACACCTTTATGTGAACAGGGGATTGTTGGATTCGGTATTGGCTTAGCAGCAATGGAAAATAGCACAATAGCTGAAATTCAGTTTGCAGATTATATCTATCCTGCTTTTGATCAGATTGTCAACGAAGCTGCTAAGTTCAGGTACCATAATGGCAACCAGTTCAACCGTAGAGGCTTGACAATTAGAGCTCCTTATGGTGCTGTCGGCCATGGTGGTCATTGTCATTCACGATCTCCAGAAGCTTTCTTCTACCATGATCTTAGTATCAAAGTAGTCATCCCGAGAAGCATATATCAAGCAAAAGGATTGCTCCTCTCTAGCATACGTGATCCAAGTCCTGTTGTTGTCTTTGAACCAAATTGGCTTTATCGTTTGGAGGTAGAAGAGGTCCCAGAGGATGATTACATGTTGCCTTTGACAGAGGCAGAGGTAATACGTGGAGGAAATGACATAACGTTGGTTGGGTGGGAAGTTCAGCTTGCCAGCCTGCATCGACGCTGGAAAGCACGTCAACACCACGCGAGCTCGACACAGCACCTGATCAGTCGCACCGAGCAGCGATTGAACCAAGCCGCACACATGTATGATCGCTAACAAGCTCCAAGCGTAATCAGAGCACGTCCGTTGTCCCTCACCGAATATCTAGTCAGGTTCGAGATTCTTTTAATTTGTTTCTTTATTTATTTATTGTTATTTTATGATCATTATGTTATTATTTTATCGGTTGGTTAGTTATATTCATAGCAGAATATATGTATATATATGTCTATATACTAGTTTAGGAGATCGTTAATATTAGTTTTTATATATTAAGTAGATTATATAATTAATTTATTTAGATAGATAGTTATTGATAGTAGAAATATAGGTGTGAGTATATATATATATATATTAGTTTAGGATTATTTTTAGATTAGGTTTTTTTTTAAGAAATCATCATATAAAAAATTATTTTTTAGAAATAAAAATAAAAAAAACCTTTTACAAAAAGATTATAGCGTTTTAGAGAGTATTTTGATTACTCAAGAGTTAGAACATCTTTAGATTTTTTTTTTAATTAATTGAATCAATTAAAACGTAAACTCGATTAATTTTTAAAAGTTAAATATAAATCAACACACTATAAGTTTTCGGAAAGAAGAATTACGGTCGTCTATTTCCGATTAACGAGTATGTAAATATTTTCGCGGTGAAGATAAAATTTATAGAAACTTAGATTCTTTTTTTTTTATTTTTTCTTAAATATATATATATAAATAAAAGTTTAGAAGAATAATCCTAATTTTGAAAAATAGATAATGGTACATTTAATAGGTTAACTCTCAAATTCAAAACATTTGATTTTTTATTTAAATTGAAATTAAAGTTTGGTAGTCAAATTGTAATCAATATACTCAATTAATTGTGGTTTCTTTTCTCCTTCCCGACTTTAGTCAAGTGGCGATTCCAAAAATTTTTTCTAAATAAAAAATTGAAATTTCTCAATTTTTTTAGTTGAATGTTATTATTGAATCGGTTAGAATTTAGTATTAATCGAAAAATAAAAAATCAAAAAATCAAACTCAACAAATCCCCTTTACTTTTACATGCTAGAATGTATTCTGGCCTGTCCACTTTTTAAGCCAGAAATATTGTTTCACTAATGAGGTTTAAGTTTTACAGTGGGATTTGATTTGCTGTGCTATTAGATTATTATTTTGGTTCATTTTCTTTCTTTTTGTAGGTGTGATTTAATAAGAAAGCACGTGTCTGAATGGTGTATTTTAGATTTTGTTAATATATTATGCGATTCGATTCTCAGAAGAAAACTAGGAGTCGGCAGAAAAAACAGAAAGTATACGATCTCTCCGCACTCTCCGAGTTCCTACCAGAACTGAAGGCACCTAGAAAACCGAGTCCTGCAGATAATTCTGAGTTGAGTTCCAAATCTAGGGGAAAACTAATGTGAGTGGCTTGCCTTCTCATAGTTTGCAAAAACATTTTCTTTGCATCATGTCCTAAATACTCATGCCGTTATATCACCTGATGTGATTTTGCTAGATTGAAGGAAGGTCGGCATTTGAATGCAGTTTTAAATGACCTCGTGTTCCAAAAGGATCCACTTGGTTCCATCCATCAGCACTTGCGGAGCACACAACCTATTTTTGATGATGAGCCAAAAATGAAACCAATGAGAAATGGAGGGAAGAAAAAGAACAAAAAGAATTTAAAGGCTTGTCAGGGCAATAGCCTATGGAGATACGAATCAAGTCATGGATGATGCTACAGATTCTAACCCACTGGAGTCCATGCTGATTGAACTTATCTATCCAGATGATAAAAAAATATGAATATGACACATCAGATTTTTTCTTAGCCAGCCTTCTTATTATACTTTCCTTTCGTCTTCTTGCTACGACATGTTAGATAAGGGACTCTCTCAAGAACTTTAGTGATAAGTTTAATTGACTTTATAAGGGTGGTTGGTGGAGAAATTTTCTATGCATTGTTAATACTATAAAATAAAAAATTGTAATTCTTTTACAAGACTAAATGAATATTTTTTTTTTCCTTTCTAATAAATTTCTATAACTATTCACAAAACCTTCAAATAACTATAAGTACGAGCTACTTTCTATACCATTCTTTATAAAAATTATATTTTAATTTATTTTATTTTGCAAACTAAACGTGTTATAGGTTATTTCTTATGCATCCCATATCATGAGAAGAGTCTAAGTTTTCATTCACATACATTTACTCAACCTCTCATCATTTGTAAAATGGTAATGCTCGGAGGTGGCCTTGGGGCATCATCAGACTTGGTTACAATTGGTGTGTCATAGGACCCCTAAATGGAGTTTACAACCAGCTCATTTAGAGTTGGTATGGCATTGGATACATGGATTTGGTAGTTCTAATGGGTCCTATTTACTATTTGCAAACTTGTCAAATCGTGTATTAATTTTCTTTTGTATCTTCCTAATTGTCTCGTTGTGATATTTCTTAGTATGTAACAAATTATAAATATATAATTGATTAGTTAGAATTGTCCTAATTAAGTGAAGACATAGTAAATTGTATTGTATTATTATTTAGGAGGAAAAAAAAATGCATATATGGGAGTATTACTCTTTTAACAATGAAAGACAAATATGACATAAATAAATAATAAATTACTACTATTTTCTCATAAGAAAACAACTAAATTCAATAGTAGGTATTTTGATCTGCCAGTTAATGAATTTTTGAATCTTACATCCAAAAGAGTTGAAAACACACTTATGATATCAAGTTATATGTTTGCCTACAGTTTGAACATCATCTACTACATTCATTGATAAATACTTATTTGGTTGATTGTATAATGTTGTTCTAGTTTATGGATGGGGCTATATGTGTGTTCAGTTGTAATATCTGATAAAGTTAAAACTATAGACGATCATGAGGTTGAGGTGGGTTGGAGTTAGATGAAGGTTTAAATTACCAATATTTTTCCTACATTAGCAAAAGCTCTCATAATAATTGTTTAATGAATTTCATAATGCATCATGGTATATAATACAATGTTCATTTTCAAAAATTGAAATTGGTCTTAAAAAAAAAATATATAAAAATTTATGAAGACCCGAGAATAAATTCTTAATATTATAACCTCATTACAACTAAACCCGTACAAGGATCGGTTTCGAATCATGAATCAGTCTGACTCGTGTAAAGTCGAACTTGAATCGTCTAACGAACCACCGGGTCTTCAAAGTCTAGGTGGTTTAACAGGTTGGAACCACCAAAACAACCTAATGGTTCACAGCTTGCTGAACCAAAGAGAGAGAGAGAGAAAAAAAAAAAAATTAAAGTAGCTGATACAAATCGCGCCCTGCCACCCCCACATCATTTTCCCCTTCCTCCCTTTGCTTTATCTTTCTCTCTAAATTTTTTTTTGAATTTTTACAGAATTAAAAAATTATTGTGGTAGGAAAGATTCAAATTTAAAATTTGAAAATTTAAATGACGTGTTCAAACCTTCCTCGTTCCTTATAAATTAAAGGGGTGCAGTAGTTATTACTCTTTCACAAATTCATTGAAATGTTCTAATTATTTTGCTTTCACATTTTACAATTGTGAAACATTATGAGAGAAATATTTCTTTTGATTACAATCAAAATCTAAGCATAATTCTTTATTCCACTTCAATAAATCATTTGCATTAATAAAAAACATTTACATACACTTACCCACTACATAATTTATGTTTTGTGTTATCTTACATACTACTGTCCTTCAGTCATAAACCTTTCTTATAGCAAATAAGGGGGAAAAAATTTACATTCATGAAATAATTATTGCGTCGTACTTTCTCCAAGAAGAAATATGGTTTCTCATCTAGTGGAAAAGGTAAGGGTAAGGGTAAGAGCACTAGAACTGGTACATTGTTTAAGCTACAACAGTTTGATGACGTTTAGGCGTACCCGAGTTAGGAATATGACTTGAATCAGTAGAGGGCACATGAGGTGGTTAAGAACATCAAAGAACGAGTTACACTACCTCATAGCTTCAATCTAAAACCTCATTGCACGAGTAATCATGGTATACCACTTTTTAGCTTTGAGCTTAAACCTCAATGTATGAATTACCAAGGCACACCACCTCTTAGGTTTGAATCTCTACACATGAGTGTCCCTGAATGTACTACTAGATTCAAACCTCCTTGCATAAGTGTTCCTGCACAAGCCGTTAGATTTGAACTCCTACGAATGAATTGCTCCGTAAGTATGTTCGAAGATGAAGAGGACGAGGTAGAAATTATTCCTAAAATAGAGAAGCAACATATGGGATAGTATGTGCTCGGCAGTTTGAGATCTTTAAGCTTAGGTAAGCCCCCTTGACTTGCTAAATCTAATATTTTTACTACACATTTATGTAAAGGTACAAATGACAAGGAAAACTTGAGGGCATTTTACAACTACTGCAACATGAGTTACTCTTAGAAAACGGGAGAGGGATATAGTACTCGTAACAGACACTTGAGCTTAAAGAATCCCTAGGAGGTGGGAATAAATAGTACGTAGCAATAGATCGCTTGAAGTGGTAGTTCATCCGGTTAACTATTGACGAGGTATGATCAAGAGAGGCATGAGTACAACCTAGCGATCATGCATTTGTCATTCAATGCGGGTGCATTAGAGTACTGGAGTTGCTATGAACAGGAGACATTCAACCCTAGCTGCGAATAGTTTAACCATAGTACATTAACTCGAGCCATGCAGGAGCTCTACCATAAAGGTAACAGGGAGCTTATAGGTAAGTTCACTTCATACGATATACTTATGTCTATATGTACAGACATATGGATAGATCCTTTTCGTAATAATTCTTATATGGGTGTTACAATCTACTGGATAGAAGATAATTAGTAGCTTAATAAATAACTATTGGCTTTAAGGGTATATAATGAGCACCATACAACACAAAATATCTATAAAATTATTAGAGAGATCCTAAATGAGTAAGAATTAGTAAGGAAAATTTTTTTTATTGGTTTTGATAACACAAGCGCCAACACAGCCTCAATAATTTATCTACGAAATTACTGTCAACCAGGGATTTTTTTTTTTTAGGGGGGGTAGGGGGTAAGAGGGGGGTGTTTCTACATACATTGTGTAAGTTATATTCTTAACTTGTGTGTCAAGGATGGTATTGCAATTTTATAGGATAATAACAAAAAGTCTGTTCCTTTACAAAAGATAGAGGGACTTCTATATGGAGTACGAGAAGAGGCCTAGAAATTTAAGACGAATGTATAATATAGTTGAAACTCTACTTACGAATTGTTGTATAGTACAGTTCCTTACAACAAACTGATGTGCGACTTTGCAATGTACAACATGCATAAAGTTGACATTCTCCTAACAGCTAGGATATATGTATCTAATTGTTGAAAGTTTTTCATGATACTACTAAGATTTTCTTATAGGTTTACAAGCCCATTGTTCACTTGTTTGTTATGCTAGTTGTCATTATACTTAGCATGCTACTTTAAGCCTATAAGGACCTACACCTGCACACATGTGTATACGATATAATGTTAAAGTGATTATTTTATTATAAAGATATTCCTCATATTTATCTTATAGCAATTATTCTAGATCCTTATTGTAAAGTGGAAGTACTATTGATGTATTTGAGAACTTATTACGGAGACATTAAAGATCTAACGAATTCCTTAGATATGTACAATTTAGAAGCAAGGTAGGAAGTATCGGCAGCAACGGTTGACATAGAAGAGATGGTCAACCACTACCAAAGTCAGCACGATGGTTAGTCATTAGTCTCTCCTTTGCCACACATCAAAGAGTAGCATTATTCATTTATAGGTGAGTAGTTACTAGCGTAAACATTGAAGAGGCAACAATCCAGTAGTCCAATGTCTAAGATGCAACACTACAGCAATACGGATTTCGAGTTCTCCGAGAATATCTCTATCAAAGATTTTGATATTTTAAAGTAGTGGTAGAGGCACATAAGGGACTACCCACTCCTATCTGGCATCACTCATGTAGTGCTTGCTGCTCCGACTTCAACGATCACTATTAAGCAAGCGTTTAATACAGCAAATCTCATCCTCGACAAGTGGTAAGCCTCCCTATCTGTTGTCAATGTTGAGGCAAGTGCTTGCACTAAAGATTGGTACAAGACAGCCTTTCAAATGGCAAAAACCATGTGGAGCGTCAACTAAGGAAGATGATTACTTCAGCGATTGGAATTGATCTAATGGAAGCCTAAGCTTAGCTGCAAGTTCCACTCTTAGTCACGAACATGAATAGCCACCTCAAGAAGAGACATAGTAAGTTTCTTTTTGTTCTTTTGGAAAAAGTTTTATCACTTAGAAAAATCCTTTTTCCCAATTATTCAAAAAAAAAAAAAACTAAATGGTACAGTTGTCGTAAAAGTAGTGATCTAGCCTTAGGGTTTTCCAAATTATGACCGAGTGAAATTATTATTTTTTAAAAAAATTAAATTGGATAGTCACATACACTTGAATTCTTTTCACTAAACGTAAAATTGACCAACAAACTAAAGGTTTTCTAAATATCTAAACCAAACTACAATGGTTTGATTCCAATTAGTGGATGCGTAAGCACTTTTCAGGAGATTGTAAAATACAATAAAAAATATTTCCCCCCTAACCACTTTACTATACTCGATCAAATTAGTTCTTTGTATTGTAAGAGGACTTCTCTATATTTTAAATTTTGTTTGTTTGAAATATAAGGTTTGAAGGAGGATGGAAGGAAAAAAAATTTGTTGGTTTAAGGGTTACGAACCGACCCTTGAACTACTAGGCTAGCTAAATCGGCCTAGAACCACCAAGACACAAGTTAGTCATGACTCATTAGTGAATCAACCCGTAAATCGACTGTTTAGGGCCAATTTGGCCCATTAATTGAAAGATTTGTTTGGCAACATTAAAGACTCAAATGCAAAAAATAAAAATTTAGGATTGAAATAAATACACCTTAAAATGTTAAGGACTAAATATGTACTTTTTCCATTTTAATGGGAAAATTACATAGTAGAAAATAAATGTTTGTCAGCCAACTTTAAATAAAAATGAATACTTACTTTTTTAAATTTTTAAAACAAAAAAAAATTAATGGCCGTTACTTGTAGCCTGCATAAAGATGGATAGAATCCATTAGATGTTGGAAAGAAGCAAGATTTGATGGGTCAACATGACTGCTCCTTTGTCCAATAGTGAATTGAGTGCATGTGAGGTTGTGAGATTTAAATGTATGTGTATGTTAGCATTAACTTTGCCAGAAGAAAGAAATGACAATGGAGAGACAAAACTTTGGTTAAAGAAATTATCATACACAGAAGAAGTCAGTAAACATTTAAATTTGTATGTTTGAAATCAAAGCCTCAAATTTGAAGTTAGAGAAGATATGCAAAAGCATCTAATAAGCATTAATAGAAATGACTAAAGGAGCAAAAAGGGCAGATGAATTTGAAATTGGTTAAGTTCAAACATTGCATCTTTGGCTATATATACATGCACATACATGCTACTTCTGCAAAATGAAAAAATCTCATTCATACATACATACTACTCTCTTTGCCTTCGTGATTTGCTCTTTATAATTTGCTCTTCAACTCAAACTTCATAGTGCATTTTGTTCTTTTTTGTTACCTTCGATCGTTTGAAAATTCTTTTCTTAAATAATCTATTGTGAATCACTATATTCCTTAGTGAAGTTAGTTTTATGGAAAAAAAAAAACATTTTCTGTTCATAAAAAAATTTTATTTTTTTCGTATCTAAAATTTTAGCTCATCAATATTTTTCTAGTTTTATTGTAAAAAAAAAAAAAAAATTCGTTTGTTCGATTTAAGTTAGATAATATCTAAAATTTTACTTTCTCACTGTCCCATTTTTTGTTGCCTTTGGTTGAATATTTTTGGTTTGTAAATTATTTTTATTTGAAAGAATAACAACAAATCACTAAGGATCATTTTTTTTTCCACTCTCCCTATTTCGAAAAGAAGCAAGCTTTAGGAAAATGTTTGAAGGAAAGGGGAAAGCCATATTGTCTTCATTGCAGGAGTTTGTAGATGTATTGGTGTACTCGAAGTATGACTACACTGTGGAAGGACTACACGACACCGTATCAAACATTAAACCTCCACTAGGATTAGACCCTACACGGCTAAGTGTCACCACAACCATCTCAGATGAGGAGGACGATGATATTCGAATAATTCCGAAGACAAAAAAGAAAATTATTGGTCAATAGTACGATAGTTCAAGTAAGGTCGCCAAACCCAGTAAATCTAAATTGTTTACTAAACATTTTTGTAACCATGTAGATCAAGAAGGGAATTCGTGAGCAATCTATAATTATTATAAAGTGCACTACTGGTGAAATCAAGTATTCTGGAGAGATTAAGATCGAAAAGATACAGTAGAATTACTCAGGGTGATAGTTCACAGCAAACATTAATGCAGTGTGATAAGGAGAGTTATGAGTTTAATCTTGCACAATACCTTGCAAATATGCACGTGTCCTTCAATACAGGTAAGGCCTCATAGCAAAGTAGATATGAGCAAGATATATTTGATCCCAACACATGTAAGATTAATCGGCACGTATTGAGCTGGGCTACCTAAGAGCTGTACTATAAAGGTAAGCGGGGGTTAGCAGGCAAGTTAGTTTCCTTAGATACATCCATGTAAATTTGTGTTGATATATGGACCAATTTGTTCTATAATAGTTCATCGAAGAGCATAACTTGTCATTGGATCGGTGATAATTGATAGTTATGTAAAAGATTGTTAGTGTTAAGGGTGTTTAATGATTGCCACATGATTCAAAAAACATATAGAATTATAAGTGTTATTTTATAGAATTTAATTTGGTTATGAAATTTTTTTCAATCGAATTTAATAATGCTAGTGTAAATACCGTCTCAATTAAGGATCTAAAAAGCCTTTGTCAACAAATGTTTTGTGGAATATTTTTTCATATTAGATGTGTATGTCATGTTTTAAATTTGTGTGTTAAAGATGGTATTGCAGCTTTGCAGGACAAGGTTTCTTAGACAAAGTACATAGTTAAACAAAATGTCAAGAGGCTCTCTCTATGCAAGAAATGGAGGAATTTTTGTATCAAAAATGGGAAGAGACCTAAAAAATTTAAAATGGATATTAATCATTGTTAGAATTCAATTTTTGAATTGTTATAGAATACGATAGCTTAATGAACTTCTATATTTTTATCCTCTATAACTTACCAGAAGTTCAAATTCACTTAAGCAACTGGGACATATGTATCCAGTTACTCAAGGTTCTTAAGATTTCCATGATTGTACTAAAACTTTTTCTCTAGTTTATAGGCTAAGTTTGCATTTCTTTGTAATGAGAGCTGTCAACACTCTTAGTGCTTTGCTTGAAGTACATGAAGACCTAAAGCTTCATGACTGTGCAATTGATATGACATCTAAGTGTTTATACCATTATAGGGAAATTGCTCGTGTTTATCTTGTTTTTACCCTTTTAAACCCTTATTGTAAAACTGATGTACAAAAAATATATTTCAAAACTTATTATGAGTTTATCAATTCACTTATAAACTCTAAAGACATATATAGTATACAAGCACAAGAGGAGGTTACACGAGCCACAAGAGACTTAGAAGAGCTCTTTGCACATTACCAATTCATAGATGGTGGCCAGACAATAGTTTCTCCCTCACCGCCCTTTATCGAATATCGTTACTCACTAGTGGGGCAACAATTTTGGCCCAAAATTTGAAATGATAATGGTCTAGGAGGCTACAACAAAGCTTCAACACTACATGACCAGCAATATCGAGTTCCTTAATAATGTTGTCATAAGAGATCTCAACATTTTGTATTAGTGGAAGACACACACAAAGAGCTACTCCATCCTACAATGCAATGCTTGTCATTTTCTTGCTACTCCTACATTGATGATAGTCATTGAGCAAGCATTTAATATGGAAAATTCCATCCTTGATGATTAATGAGTCTCCCATTAAAGAGTAATACAAGGCAACATAGAGATTAGAACAAATCGGATGGTAGTTTAGGTGTAGGTTCTACTCCTGATCACAAACAAATGCAATGTTAGCCCAATTAACCATACTTTGTCTCACTTAAAAATGTTTTATCACATAAAAAATAAAATTGTTTTCATAATTACCAGATTAAAAAAAAAACAAAATGGTATGTTTTTTCCGAATTTAGGGAACCCTTAGGTTTTTTAAAATCATTAGCTAATGAAAGTTTATTTTTTCTATGAAAATTAAATGGATATTTACGTAAATTTGATGTTCTTTTCCTTAATCTAAAATTGATCAACACATTAGAAGTTTTCCATAAAATCATACTAAACTATGATGGTTTGATTTCGACTAGCTAATACGTAGGTACCTTTAGGGCGACCTTAAAGATAACCCCCCCCCCCCCCCCCCCCCCCCAAAAAAAAAGAAAAATTTCCCTACTGCCACTAATTTCTTCATATATGAACTAGTTTCCTTGTGTTATTATGATATTGTAATTACTTTTTGTTTGGTCAATATACTTCAAAAAATCAAAATTTGTACTTTATAATTTCAGTTACATTGTAGTTTAGTTTTCTATTTGGATAAGGTGTTCTAAAAAAGCAAATTTTGTAATTTACAATTTTACTCACATTGTAATTCGGTTTTGTAATATAGCGTACTTGTAGCATTGTAATTTTTTCCTATAATATAGCATGTTAGTGAAATTTTCAGTGACATTGTATTTTAATCTTCTAATTTCAAGTCGAACAATCAATCCAAATGAATTATTTTGTAAACCCCAAAAAATTGTTGAGAAAATAAAATTTCCAATTCACAGGAGAGAGGAATAAAGTAACAAATATAAAGTGAAAAAGGGAAATTATAAAAAGAAAAAATTATATGGTTCAAAGGCTACGTCATGGCCAGTTCACATGAATCAACCCAAGATCATACCCTCTATTGATAGAGATTTCTTCCCAAGGTCAACAACAACTTAGATAAAGTGGTGTTCGATCTATAACATGACTATATCCTCTTCTTTTGCTATTCCCAACCTCATTTAGATCTCTCCAGGTGCACAAACTAGTTTAGGAAAGCTAATGAGCTAAATGCCTCTCGACTAAACAAATCAACTCGACGAGAATATAATGAGATGACCTCATTTAGCTCAAAATAACTACTTATAGATGGGAATTTGATTTCGGTTAGCCCTAGAGGATCCAAATTCTAACACTAGGAGTAAACAGTTAGGTTTTTTGTCTAAATAACCACTCATTAACCATTATGACATCAACCATGTCCCCCAAAATCGAGAAGTGGTCCTAAGTTCAAATTAAAAGCACTATAAAAGGAGATCGAAGTATAGATAGTAGGTTTTTCTAGACACTCTTATGCTCTCTTTTACTTCTTTTCCTTTCTCTTCAAGCCTTTAACTTACTTAGGCATTAGAATGGCCATACCAAAGTTGCCCTAACACCCCCCATAGCCTAAGTTTTATTGTTTTTCAAAGCAATTCAAGCAAAGTGTCCAACTTATTTCATACTCCAATTTTGAGTATCAACAATTGGTGCCATCTATTTCCATACACCCATTATGGCTAGAACTAAATTTAAGGATAACAACACTCCAGGGGAAGTAGGGCCCCTTAGGTAAATCAAGAAAAACAATCACTACAACAATGCACCCCCGAAGTGCATCAAGTTAAAATTCCCAACTAGAAATCTCAACATCAAGAGTAGGAGGATGGTAGTTAATGTAGAGCATAGTTAGAAGCTTTATGTGCTAAGTTCATGAAAGAACTCAAGGAAGCCCAAGCCAACAACAGAGAATTGCATCAGAGACTCAATGAGTAGGATGCCATGTTGTGAATCGTGACCAAGAATAGACAAGATCGGTTGTTAGATGGTTCCAAGCTTATCGAAAGCACAAAAAAAGGGTTAATGGGGAAATGTACAAAGGGTGACAAAGACGAATGAAATAATAAGCAAAACCCATGAACAGTTCTAAAGAATATGATGCACTAATGAAGCTTCCAAGGACTCACGGCACAATTCGATATGACGTACGAATTGGTCTAGTAAGGTTACTCACCACCTAACCTTGCTTAAGGGAAAGGATAAGAGTGATGCCGAGAGTAAATAAGTAATGTTTACATAAGGAAGAAAGTACTCAAGTATATTGAAGATAATTCGATCTCTTACAGTTACAAGTACAAGGGTATTTATACTTGTGAGTTAGGAAAGCTTGCCTAAAAGGGAAAAGACAATAAGGACATTTCCTAAATAAGCAATGTACATGATACAAGAGGGTAAAAATGAATATATAAGGAAATCAATCATTGGTGCTATAGATTCTCCATACAATACTGTACACGTGGCGATGCCACATTAGCAAGGTTGTTAGGGGATACGGATAAAAAGTATGGATTAATGGGTTTGTTCAAGTAGGAATGGCCTAATCAATTCAAATTCTCTATCTCTCGGCTTCTCAGCAAAGATGATGTCGAATAATTGGTTGGCTCGACATTAGAGTAGTCATCAACTCAGCATAACATAGAACAAAGGGTGGTCATTTAGCACAGCATTAAAGGTGACTCGGTAAGTAAGTACTCGGCATCGGCAGGGATTGGTTGAAACATAAGGATTTATAATGCCAACCCCTCTAGTCCTCGGGCTCAGCTACGGGTCAGAGGTCACATAACTTGATTCCCATCACTCCCTCCGGGTTGTTTTAGATTTGGGATCAAATATGAATGGTGTTTGCTCAGTTCTCTATCGAGGTGATATGTACTGAAGTTGACAATGTTGAAGGTGTTAGAAACCCTATAGTCCTCGGGCAATTCCAACCTGTAGGTGTTATTACTAATTTTCTGGAGGATTCTAAAAGTCCCTTCCGCTCTTGTAGATAATTTGTTCTTCCTCTTGTTCGGGAACCATGCTTTGCTAAAGTGTAGCCATACCAAGTCTCCCAGCTAAAATTGTTTGGCTGACCTACTTTTGGTCGATAAGTTGAGTAACCTTATTATAGATGTGCTGAAGAGATTGTGCTCCAGCGAGGCATCAAGGTCCTCTTACGTGAGTGATGGTAAAGGAGCATAGTCGAAGGGCAACTCGGGATTAAATCCATAGACTACCTCTAAGAGAGTCTGCTTAGTAGTATCATGTATGATCCGGTTATAGGCAAATTCGACCATTAGCAGGCAAACACCCTAATCAGCCAAGTTCTTGCCTATTGCAGCTTGGAGCAGTGATCCTAAAATACGATTAACCACCTCTATTTGGCCGTCAGTTTGGGGGTGACATGAGGTACTGAAGATTAATTTGGTTCCTAGCCAACGCCATAGGGTCCTCTAAAATTGGCTCAAGAACTTCGAGTCCCTGTCGGAGACTACACTCCTCGGTACACTGTGTATCCATACAATCTCCTGTAAGAAAAGAGAAGCAATAGCTGAAGCGTCGTTAGTTTTGGTTTAGGGCACAAAGTGTGCCATCTTACTGAATCAATCTATGACAACCATTATAGATTCTTTGTCTTAGGTAGTTTGCGGTAGTTTGAGAATAAAGTCCATACTCAGTTCAATCTACAGCTTCGTTAGAATAGGTAAGGGCATTGCTTTTCTTTATTCGGCTCGACACTTAGCCTTTTTGCACACTGTACAGCTTTCCACAACTCGGTATATATCTCTTCACATTTTTAGCCAAAAGAATCGGCCGTTCAATAGTTCACAAGTCTTCCTTTCTCTAAAATGCCCGACGAGCCCTCCGCTATGGGCTTCCTTAACTAATAATCCCCATAGGGAACAAGTTGGCACATACAGTCTCCCTTCTCGAAACAGATAACTATCCTCCATATAATACTCGTCTACTGTCCTCCCTTCTATGCATACTGAAATTATTGGTAAAAAGTATGTATCCCTGGAATACTGTTCTTTAATACTCGTAAAACCAAACAGCCTAATCTGTAGTTTTGATAAGAGTGCATGCCTACTCGAAAGAGCATTTGCAACTACATTGCTCTTTTCTTGCTTGTACTTTATTACAAAATTAAACCCTTTAAGGAATTCAACTTACCTTACCTACCACTTTGATAACCTCAACAATCCATGATCAATATATATGACAAATTCTCTCAACAGTAAGAAATGTTGCCACACTTGCATTGCTCGAATATGTGCTAAAAGTTCCTTATCATATATGGAGTAGTTCAACTATGGTCCTCTAAGCTTCTTACGATGGAAGGCAATTGGTCTGCCATCCCACATCAGGACAACACCTATTCCAACACCCGATGCGTTGCATTCCAGCTTAAAAATTTTGTTGAAATCAGGTATACTAACACCGGCTCGAAGGTCAACCTTTCTTTTGTGTCTGCAAAGCTCCTCTCCTCCCGTTCTCCCCACTAAAAGTTAGTGTTCTTCTTTATTAGCTCGATAAGTGGCATGGTGATGGTGCTAAAGTTTATGATAAACCTTCTGTAAAATGAAACCAGTCCTTAGAAATTTCAGCCACTCGACAATTGCCTTGATATTCTTGTCATCGACTCATAAGCCTTCTCTATTGACTACATACCCTAAGAATACTACTTCCTCTTAGTAGAAGCAACATTTCTTCAAGTTGCCGAATAATCTTTCTGCATGAAGGATATCCAAGATTGCTTTGAGATGTTCAATGTGACTCGGCATGTCGACACTATAGACCAGGATGTCGTCAAAGTACACAACGACACACTTCCTGATGAGATGTCTTAGCACATGGTTCATAAGTTTCATGAAAGTACTCAAGGCATTGGATAAGCCATAGGGCATGACCATCCACTCGTCTCCTGACCTCATGCGGATTTGATGGTAGCCAGACTTGAGATCAATCTTGCTAAAAATCTTAGCTCCATTTAGTTCATCCAACATGTCTTCGAGCCTCGGGATCAGATACCTGTATTTGATCGTGATTTTGTTCACGGTTTGGCTGTCAACAC
The DNA here is from genome assembly GCA_024138005.1 of Lumnitzera racemosa. Lineage (NCBI taxonomy): Eukaryota > Viridiplantae > Streptophyta > Magnoliopsida > Myrtales > Combretaceae > Lumnitzera > Lumnitzera racemosa. The sequence continues at coordinate 33,482,262 of JAMXBC010000007.1, forward strand.
ACATCCACAAAGTTCCATCCTTCTTCGATACCAAAAGTACAAGTACGACATATGGGCTGAGACTCTCTCTCATATAACCTTTCTCCAGTAATTCATTGATTTGATGTTAGAGTTCAGAAGCCTGCTGGAGATTCATCCAATAAGCCGGCTTATTCAATAGTGTAATGCCGGGTATTAAGTCAATGCAATGCTCTATGCCTTAAGTTAGGGGTAACTCCTCAGGTAACGATTCTGGGAACAGGTTGACATAGTCATCTAGCAACCCCTTGATTTCTTGGGGAAGCTCACCCTGCTCCTTCATTTCCAACAATCGCCTGACCGACAATAGGGTTGGCTTGTTAGCATTGATGGCTTCTCGAAACTCGAATATACTCATCACTAGAACTTTCTTCAATCTACGAGCAAGTTTCATCTGTAGCTTGTGAACTTCTCTTAGTGGCATCAGATTCAGCGTGATCTTCCGGTCATCCTTTTCCAGTATATACGTGTTCCTATAGCCGTCATGTATAACTCTCTTGTCAAACAACCATGGCCTACCCAGCAACATATGGGAAGCGCACATAGGCAACATGTCATGAGGATCCGGTCAGAGTAATTCCCTATAGTAATCGGCAACATTATTTGCTGAGTGACATGTAATGCCCTTTTCTCACTTAACCAATGCAACTTGTACGGCCTAAGATATGCAACGGTCAATAGCTTCAATTTTGAAACAAGATCGATCAATGCCACATTGGTATAACTTCCATTATTCACAATGAGAGCACACATTTGATCATTCACCTTACAGGTGGTATGAAACAAGTTCTCTCTCTGCTCCTCCTCTTATGAGGGTTTCACGTTTGTAGTACACCAGACAACCATGAGTAACTGGTCTAAATCCTTGGGAAATACATCCCCCTCAATCAGTTCTTTCTCAGCATTTTCTTTTTTAGCAGGAACCTCCTCCTCCTCGGGTTCCTCATCCGTACTCTCTACTTTTACTTTCAGGATGTCTCCTTCAATGACCATCGTCTTTTGGTTTGGGCACTAAATAGCCATATGTTCGAACCCTTGACGCTTGAAGCACTTGATCTGGCTAGTCTTCTTGGCAGACCCTTGACCCTTCTCATACGTTCGGGTCGGCACTACATCTTCAAGTCAGCCTTTCTGCTCGGCTCTAACATCAACTCTTCTGCTCGGTTCAATACTAAATTTAGCTTAGTGACTTGCTTGTCTTGGTTGGCTAGTCGGCATTCTGGTCGTTACTCGGCTCCTTCTTTGTCTCTCTACTTACTAGGCAATTTGAACAGTTTTATCGATTTGTATCAAATCGTTGGAGCTCTACAATATCTCAAGTGTCTCCTCTCAATCTAGTAATAAACCTTGAGAGTATTCGGGCTGGTGGTTCCTCCACTTTGCATCTTATCATAAGCATTTGGAATTCCTAAACATACTCATCAACAGTTCGGCCTCTTTGTCTCAGCTCCTAAAGCCAAGTGAAAGTATCTTGGAGATACGTTTCCGGCACAAATCTATTTCTAAGCATTTTCTTCATCTCGGGCCAGATGTTAATCTCTTGGTACCCCCCTCTTCTTCTGATGGCTTGAAAATTCTTCCACCACATGGCAGTATATCTGGAGAATTCAACAGCAGCATTTCTCACTTTCTCATAATCCTCATATTGATAGTAATCAAATATATGCTCCACCTTCTCTTCCTAATCTGGACATTCGTCAACATTCCTAGATCCATTGAAACTCGGAATCCGAAGCTTCACATGGTCAAATGCTCTAGGGACTCGTACACGCTCTTCTTCAAAATACTCTTCTTCCTCTTCGTCAAGCTCTCTTAAGTTTACCCTTCACTTTACTCGTCCACCAACTCCTCTAACTTGAATTAGTTGAGCTGGGTTCTGACCTCTAATAGGTTGAGTAACTTATGGAGTATTTTGCATGGCCTCAGTGGGTTGGCAAGATAGTACATGAACAGTTGGGGTCAAATTTACTAAGAGGTTAACTACCTCATCAAGTCTCTTATTAGTGCTTCTGGGAGTTCCTTGAGATTGTCGTCCATGGTAGACAATTCTACCGTCATCACCAGTACTAACATTCATATTTAGGTTTGTCATTTTTCTTTTTTTTTTTCCTCATAAATTTAAAGTTCAAACAAACACTTTAGAAAGTGAACAACAAATAATACAACAGTCAAATGAACATAGTAACTGACTCTGTTCCATACATACAAAAATAAAGCACAATAGAACTTCTAGAAGTACTAACTATAGTTTACACAAAACCTTCGCTCTGATACCAAGATGTTGTGAATCATGACCAAGAACAAATAAGGCCGGTAACTGGATGGGTCCAAGCTTACCGAAAGCTTAAAAAAAGGGTTAATGGGGAAAGGTACGAAAGAGTGACAAAGACAAATGAAACAGTAAGCAAAACCTACAAACAATTCCAAAGGATATGACATACTAATGAAACTTCTAAGAACTCATGACACAATTCGATATGACCACGAATCGGTCCAGTAAGGTTACTCGCCACCTAACTTTGCTTAAGGGAAAGGATAAAAATGATGCCAAGAGTAAACAAGCAATGTTTAAGCGAGGAAGAAAATACTCAAGTGTATTAAAGGTAATCTGATCTCTTATAACTATAAGTATAAGGGTATTTATACTTGTGAGTTAGGGCAACTTTCCCAAAAGAGAAAAGACAATAAGGACATTTCCTAAAGAAGCAATGTACATGATACAAGAGGGTAAAAATGAATATATAAGGAAATCAATCATTAGTGCTACAGATTCTCCATATGATAATGTACATGTGACAATGTTACATTGGTAAGGTTGTTAGGGGATGTGAACAAAAAGTTCGGATAGGTGAGCTTATCCAAGTAGGAATGGCCAAGTTAGTCTAGATTTTGTCTCTCAGCCTTTCAGTAAGGATGATGCCGAGTGATTGGTTGACTCAGCATTAGAGTAGTCATCAACTCAACATGATACAGAATAAAGGGCAATCATTTGGCATGGCATTAAAGGTGACTTGGCGAGTAAGTACTCAGCTTCGATAGGGGTTGGTTGGAACATAAGGATTCGTCGTGCCAGCCCTTCTCGTCTTCAGGCTCGACTGAGGGTTAAAGGTCCCGTAACTTAATTCCCATCATGCTACCTCTTCTTTTAATCCCTCTTTATAGTAAGTTAGACAAGAAGCTAATCTAGTGATGTAGGAAGAAGCTTTACAGTAACTACAAGGAAAGGCTTTGATGGTAGACAAGAATAACCTACAACATAGACAAGAGCCACAAGTAAAAGAAAATTGCCATCAGATCCCACAACATGCTCCTACTGCACTATGTTGGAACCACCTGTAGGTAGGAAGATTGAGCATCTAACTGCTTGTTTGCCACAAAGAGCTGTAGTAAACATGAGTTTGCAAGATCTAGAATATTATATCTAGAAATTGATTATAGAAGGAGCTCCTAAAAAGGAGATTAATGTAAAAGGCAGAAAGGTAAGCCCCTTCAGACAGAGTATTGTAGATGATGGCCTACCATTGAGTGCTCGACTACTATAGTTTGATACATATGATGGAAGAAAGGACCGGGATGACTATTTGAATACATTTTGAATACTAAAGGAACTCTATAGCTTATTTGATCCTATTGCTTGCAAGGTCTTCCCTTCTATTTTGAGGAAGTTCACTAGTAACTGGTTTAATTCATTAAGGTGACCTTTATCTCTTCCTTCGACCAACTAGTTGACAAATTCCACCAATATTTCTTGGCCAATAAATCTCCTGCCAAGGACTTTTCGCTCCTAACCTCAATTAAATAGAAACAAGGAAAGTCGATCAGGGATTATGTTCATAGATTCAACTAGTTGATGATTGAAATCAACAACTATAACAAAAGTATGGAACTACATGCCATTTGTAGAGGAGTCAAGGAAGTTTGAACTTCTTCAAATGACTTTACTAAGAGGTTAGAAAAGTTAATTCATCAAGAAGACCAAATGCAAGCTAGAAGAGAGTTAGAGAAAGACAAGCCTAAAGGAAGGTCTGAAAAAGATAAAAGATTTATGAAAGATAGGTTTGGAAGGAATTTTGATGCTTTTAGTAAGCTTAACTGACCTCTAAGAGATTAAAAGAGGCCGATTCCTACCTTTGCAAATCATACCCCCTTAACCGACCTATGTTAGGTATTTTGATAGAGGTGTGCAACTAAGGTTTCTTGGCTTGGCAAAAAAGGATGAAGAATAATCCTGCAAAGAAGAACTTTAACAAGTATTGTGATTTCCATGGTGACCATGGTTATCGAGGTCATTATACAAAGGAGTGCATACATCTGAATAATGCACTTGAAGATGTTGTTCAAAGGAGATACTTGAGGAAGTTTGTGGCTGACATAGAGGAGTGCATTAAGTAACCTATGTAGAGGAGGAAAATTGAACACCAACCTCAAAATGTAGAGCCCTAACCTAATAATCGGGAATTGGTAGCTCAAGATAATTAAAAAGGGGACAACCGAGCTTCCAAAGTTGTTATTAATGTGATCTTTGGTGGACCAACAAGAGGGAATGCTTTGTCTATAATGAGTTCATCAGATGTGCAAGGAGATTATGTACTGAATTTAAGAAGAAAGAGGCATAGAATTGATGATATGATCATTTTCTTAGAGAAGGATATGCAAAGAGTTTGGTTCCCACATGATGATGCCTTCGTCATTACAACCCCGGTAGTAGATTTCGAGGTTAAGAAAGTAATGATCAACATCGAAAGCTTAAACAATATCATTTTCAAGCATGCATTTGACCAAATGCAACCTAAGCTTGAAAGCATAAAGATGTAACCATACAAATATAATATGTACAGATTTAACAATCAACTGGTTAAGGTGCAAGGAGTGGTCAACCTGACCTTACATATCTAGGTAGATGAGAACGTAGTTGAAAAGGAAATTGATTTTCAGATAGTAGTTGCCCTTCACTTTATAATGGCATAATGGATATATAAACCCCATAAAATTTTAGATAGGCTCTACATTAGAATCAAGAGCCCTAGATAAATCCTTAGGTGAACAAGATCAAATAAATATAAAATTTGATTTAATTATAAAATTAAATTCTAAATTAATGATAAGACCGTAAATCTGATCGTGTATGAAAACTTTAAATCATTTGTATAAATAAGTATAAAAGACTATAACTGAATTTAATAAAAACACTAAATTGTAAACTCTAGGATCATAGAACATAAAAATTCACTTCTATAATAAATAGACCTTAGTTGAAAAATTATCCTTAGATGAGCATAATTGTGAATTGTTAGGAATAACCCTAAATAAATAATATCTCATATCTACGTGTGACATTACTCATACATATGTATATATATATATTATTTTCCTTCTTTAGTATTTTACAATATTCTATGTATTATGTGTCTTATTATGAGTGTTGTGGATACAATCTTATTATAAATATACTAACTTAATTCTCCTTATTATTAATATTGCACATCATATTATATATAAAAAATACTTACACGATTGATTTTATTAATAACCCTAGTCAACTATTTTCCTAGGTTTTCTTTATTTAATCTTACTGTTATATCCCACTCATGACTGATTCTAATATTTAATATATAAATATATATCTATACAGAAAAAAAAGCTCACGTGGGCATCAAATTGCTTCCTACTCTACCCCTATCTTTCTTTCCTAATTTTTCTCTTTCTTTTCCTCTAAAACCATGATTCATAGTTTGAATTTTACCCTTCTCTCTATCCCTTATCTATTTCTCTCTCTTCTATCCCTTACTTTTCTTCGCTTTTCCTAAGTCTCCTCCTCCTCCTCTCTCTCTTCATCCTATCTTTCACGCTTCCCCATCTTTCTCTATCTCTCACTTGACATCTCTTTTCTTTTGTCTTCTCTCTCCGTCATGCTCCCAAATCCCCCCCTTCTATCTCTTTCGTCATCCTCTCTTCTATCTCATATATTCTTTTTTTAAGCCCCTATCCCCATTTCACATCAATCCCAATCCTCTTTTTCACCTCACTCCACAAACCGTACTTCCACTTCTACATAACAATCCCTATTTTCTTCATTTCTTATTCATTTTACTTTTTTTTTCCTTTTCCTTCCTTTGGACCAGCGGTCTTTACCATCACGTATCTCAACAGCATACAAGGATAGATATGGATAGTTCAAAGGAGACAGATTCACCCAACACAAAGTAATTGTAGTTTTATTTTCTTTTCCTCCATTTTTCTTTTCCCCCTTTCTTTCTTTTCTTGTCCTTACTTTTTCTTTCTCTCTGTTCTTCTTTTTTAAATTTGGATACTGAATCTTGTATAGATATACCATTGTGTTAAGGCTTCAATGTAATGCATTTAAGTTATATATACAATATGTAATGTTCTTAAACTTTGTACTTGGTGTATTTATTTATCTATTTACTATTATTTTATTTTCGTTTTCATTTTCTTGTTAGGTCAAGAATATATATATATATAACGTATATAGACCGTATGTATAACAAATATAGACGTATTGTTTTGTATAAATATGTATATACTCTCTTGTGCTAAGGAAAAATATAAATGCATACATACATTGTTCTTAAGATATTTATGAGTCAAACAAATATATGTAAGGTAATGTCACAATTTGCATCTCAACTTTACCACTTTTTACAATTATATGTCTAAAGTTTTAATTTATTTAATTATATACCCAATTGAAGATTTAGTTGTCACAGTTTATACTTTAATTAACTTCAATTTACATCATTAATCTAGTTGGCACTATTTGCTAAAGAAATGACCATACATTGCCTTAGGGGGTTCGTGCAAACCCCATAGAGTTATAGATGGGCATAGATAATTGCTAGTAGATTGTGCGACCTACAATTTTTAAGTGACTCACGACTTATAGTTCTGCAAAGGTGGTCGACAATCACTTATGGGAGGTTACACAAGCCTCCTAATGCTATGGGTACCTATCTCGCTAACTAATCGTACTGAATGGATTAACAATATAAATTGGAGTTAATTGAAGTGTAGATTACAATAACTAAATCTTCAATTGGTGTATAATTAGACAAATTGAAACTTTAGATGTATAATTGTAAAAAGTGGCAAAGTTGACGTATAAACCATGATATTAGCTCAAATATATATACATAATAGTATATATATATATATATATAATGTATATATATATAATTATTTTGGTATATGTTAAAACTATTAAAGATATTGGTATTATGTATATATGTACATATACACCTAAACTACATATTCAAGCCTGTACGTATAAAAATATTTCGCCCTATGAGAGTATCCCTCTTATTTTAAGTTCTATTTATCTACTATATTTCAGGTATTAATTATTATTATATGTATGTATATATATGTGTATTACAAACATAAATGAACAGGACTTAGGAAAAGTGAAAATTGATGATAGAACTTAGAGAAGGGTACCTGACCTAGTTAGAGCTACCACTTCAGCTCCCTTATTTTTTTTTTCTTTGACTTAAACTAGATTATATGTAAAATAGTTAAATAAATAATGATAATAATAGTAATGAAGGCAAGAGTATGCAAACGAGTTAAGCTTTAACTTGGAAAATAGGAAAAACCTAGGAAAAGGGTTCATTTTGAGCCTATACCAAATTCTTGACCCAAGACTAATAATGCTTAGAAAATATGAGTTTAGAAACTGATAAGGCTTATTCATGAAAATCTAGGTTAAGCTTAATTGATAAAACTATTGGAGGAAAGCCTAAAATAAAATTAAAAACCTTTGAAACAAAAAATTTATCAAAATTCGTAACACCCGAAGCCCATAATTGGAAACATAAGTCTCAACTTCCAAAATGAATTTCTCCATGTAAAAGCATGCTCGAAACATTAAAAATTAACTACTAGAATAGAAAAATTGGATTTAAAATGAAGAAGTTATGTACGATTAAAGAAAAAGCTTGAGTCGTAAAAATTGTGTAATCTTAAGTAGAAATCTAGATAGATTCTCAACTGGATAATTAGATAGAACTTTTTACCCTTTAGAAACTCATTACTTTTTATATATACTTTTTATCAGGTGATCCTGACGAGGATATTGATCTCCCAGTTGACTACTACAACCCTTGATTTTCATCATAGTTAAGTGAGTGCTCCTAATGATCTCATGCTTGTTTATGATTGTAAGTGGTGGCATTAAATTAATATTGATAAATTGATTAATGTTTGGGTTAGGGTTATGAATGTGAATGATATTGATTGTTTGACATGAAAGGATACTCTAAACTATTATAACAAACTGATTGTTGCATTACAAGTACCGTAGGAAATTGAAATGTTTGTGAAATTGGTTGGTCACTTAGTAATCGAATTAATTAGATTAAGCCTAATTAATTAAACTAAATCATGCATTGCATTATATACCAGCAGTCACATTGCATGGAGGTAGTGAAAGGCCATGTAGGGGTTGTTTTATATAAATGGAATTGAAAGTTTTTAGTATGGTGTACTCATACAACATGATCTTACCCTAACCTATAGGCTTACTAGATATTGGAAGCGTCAACTGCCTGGCTAAAGGTCGAGTCCATAGGCCTTCATTTAGGGGTGAGTGTAGATCGTAAGGACCTAATCAAAACCATACTTGGAACTAATTTTTATTAAAAATTTATAAAACGGTTTCTTGGAACATGAAATATGAAGTTTTGTAGTTTGTGTAAGTTCAAGTATTATACCTAGATTTGACTAATATCGTGTATTCTTTAACCCTGACTTTGGAGGGCATTAAATTAGAGTTGCATACTATACCAGTTTCACTATATGTATTTACTTGGCATCCTCTTTGATCATGCATCCATATGCTTGTTGGTGTTGATAATAATTGCTTATCGGTATGGATGAGGGATCTCTCACTAAGTTTTATAGCTTACACTCTTATAAACTTTTGTTATAGGAGGATCTTTTCATTGTTCCTAACTAAAGTATGTCCGAGGTTAGTTTAAAATTTCTGGGAAAAGTGTGTGGAAGATGAGAGCAAGAGTGGACATGATAATTTAGTTAGACTCTCACTTTAAAATTATCATTTTTATATTTAGTAGCCATATAGAACTAATATTCTATTTTTGTAATATGACTACTATCATTTTAGGGACTTAGAGTCTCGTACTCCTTATTTGCTAAGTTATTATTATAATTATTAAGTTGTTATAATATGATCTTCGCCAGTATAACTCTTGGGTAACTAGTTATGTAGTGACCTTATATATTGTATAAAAGATCGTTGAGGGGCAAGGGAGCCAATCTATGGTCCTTGTGCAGTATATGGTGACTTACCAAGGCTAAGCTGCCCTTTGGGTCGTGACAAGATTGACCTTCCATCAATACATTCAAGATGGTAATGTCAACTGCCCATTAGAAGGCAAAATTTCCTACTCTAATTGGGATAAAAACATGTTATAGAGACCAACACTTAGCTCAAGCTTTGTATTTGAAGGGGTTGAAGAGGGATTGGGTCTATAATATTGAGTAAGGTTTAAGTAATCAAATGCAAGTAAGAGAAGAACCTACAGAGGAAACATTGACAATTCAACCTAATGACAATCTCAAACATGTTACCAAGGTTGGAGACAATATGCTAGCCAACTTAAGGGAAAGCATAGTACATTTCATTCAAGCTAACGAGGATATCTTTGCCTAGTCTCCTTCTAACATGCCTGGAATTCTTGAAGAGGTTATCACCTATAAACTAAATATTGACTTGAATTTAAAGGTTGTACAACAAAAGAAGAGACATTTTACCTTAGACAAGTAAGTAGCTATAAAGGAAGAAGTAAAGAAGTTATTGAAGGCAGGTTTTATTAGGAAAGAGCCTTATTCCACATGGCTCACAAATTGTGTTTTAGTGAAAAAAGCAACGGAATGTAAGGGATGTGCATCGACTTCACCGACTTGAATAAAGCATGTATGAAGGATTGCAGACTAAATGGTCGACTCGACCTTAGGACATACCTTATTGAGTTTCATGAATGCATTTTTTGGGTATAGTTAGATAAAGATGCATCCCTCCAATTAGGTACACACTTCTTTCACTACAAACTTTGGAACTTATTGTTATAAAGTCATGCCATTCAGATTAAAGAATGCGTTTACCACATATGAAATATTAGTTACAAATATGTTCAAACCTTAGATATACAGGAACATTGATGTTTATGTAGATGACATGATAGTTAATAGTAAAACAAATGACGACCACCTAGCTAACCTCCAAGAGATCTTTGATACATTGAGGAAATGTAATATGAAATTAACTCCTAGAAATGTGTGTTTGGTGTGTGATAGGAATCAACTCTTTGGACCAATCACACACAACCGAGCTAAAGGACTTTAAAGAATCACGTAGAGGATATTAGCTCGAAGCCCCATCTAAGACAAGGATTCTTATTCCGACCTCCATCTTTCACTCTACTGTCGACTTAAGCATTAGGCTGACATAAGTGCCAACATAGTATCCAAGTAGCCGAGCAGATGTGCTGACTTGCCAAGCATATAAGTCAGCTTACCGAGTAGCCATAACATGACCCAAATAGCATTCGAGCATACTAGCCTCAAACAACTATCCAAGCCGAGCTCCTAAATCGACTAGCATCTGACCTCAATCTAAACCAAATCGTGAAATACCCAACCTGAAGGGGATTTGGACATTGGACATCCTTGATTGAGCAAGCCTTAACTTGAACTAGATCAGGTTGACTTCGATAGTAGGCTCTTTTTTTCACTAAGTTTGAATTGTATTTTATTCTAAATTGCTAACTACCATGTGACATATATCTTCTGATACAACATTCTAGAGGAATTCCTTACTCTGTTCGTACATAATATTCTTTGTCCTTTTTTACTCTTTTTAGTATATTTCATGTATTCCAAATTGAAAATTACCCTTTTTGTCTTTTCTATATATGCTTTTATCCCTAGTGGGGCTAGTATATAAACTTCACTTGTTTGTTCGCAGACATCATCCATTACATTATCATATTAACACAAGTTTCCTTCGAGAGTAACCCTAGTGTTCTCATTTTTCCTTAACTCTTATCTATTCCCTTTAGTGATGAGTAGTGGCGATTTAAATTGGTGAGTCATATCCAACAAATTATACGCCGAGTAAGATCGATTGGTGTATCATATCTAGCTGGTAACTACCCTGATTTTGTTAAACCCCTTTTGTTTTCTTTTAGTTTCTTCCCGCTGTGGTGCTCCTTTGTGTATTCAACCCTGGAGACACATTAGATTCGCTAGTATCAAAGTATGGTTCTGAAAGGGAGTGTATGAAGTTGCAACAATGTTTAGGTTCATATTTACTGTTAGTGGCTGCTATGCTCCTTTTGTAGCTACTTTATTCTATTTATGTGAAGTAGTTTAGAGTTATGAGCTAAGAAGAGGAGGTTTGTGTGTTGGTACTTGTAGTTCCTATTATTACTTTGTTATACTCTTTTTTATTATTATTATTATTACTAAAACATAGAAAGTGTATTTCTGTTGTGTTCAAGTGAGTTTTGGGTGGTGAAGCTATTAAGAGTGTGTTAGTAGAGTTTTGGGTAGAAAAGTTTATCGTGTATTGTGTTATCAATCTATTGGAAACATACCATGTCGGATTCGAGTGTTCAAGGTGTCATTGGTGACTTGAGTAGTGGTGCTTAAGCCGACTATGGTCACAATGATAGTAACACTCCTGGCTCAGTTGATAATAAGCTCAACAAACTCACTAATCTTGTTGAGAGTTTAGTCACTGCAATGCAAGTTTACAAACAATGGTAAGAATCAACCCTCTTGACCAATCACATAAAGTCGAGCTAGAGGACTCTAAGGACTCACTCAAAGAATACTAGCTCGAAATCAAATCCGAGATAGAAATTCCTATCTCGACCTCTATGTTTCCCTTTCCTACTGACCTAATTACCAATCCTTCAAGTGCATCAGATTTGCCGGATAGCTATGCTATGATAAAATATCTAAGCAAACAACCCCAAGACTATTTGAGTCGAGCTCCTGAACCGACAATAGATGTTCAGCCATAACCCCAATTGACTACTCAGCGAGACTGACTAGGCTCCGACCTAATCTGCCCTTAATCGTGAATTCTCTTCTTCTCATTCATTTGTACCATATTGCTAATGTCTAGCCACTAATCGATACGTGTCTTTTGGCACAACATTTTAGAAGGATCCTATACTTTCTGTAACGAATATTCTTTGTCTCTTTTATCCTTTTTAATATATATTATGTAACCTAATTGTAAGAATATCCATTTTTATCTTTTCATACGTCTAAAGTAACCTTAGTGGATGGGTATATAAACCCCCACTTAATTGTACACAAACAACAATCATCAATATCTAAATTTTATCCAAGTTTCCTTTGAGCAACCCTAGTGTTGTCATTACTCATCAACTCTTATCTATTCCCTTTAACAAGGAGTAGTAGCAAGTAAACCTTCAATTTGGACCGGTGAGTCATATCAGGTGGACTGTAAGCCAAGTAAAATCGATTGGTGTATCGTATCTAATTGATAGCTATCTGGATTTTGTTAACTTTTTCTTTTGTTTCTTTTTGATTCACTTTGTTGTGGAGTTTCTCAGTGTGTCTGACCCTGAAGATGCATTAGACAACAACCTTAAGGTGTGCCACATCACCTTCTTTCACCTGCTTGGATCGAACTCAACAATATGATATGTACTTCGCAATAACTCAACTAGCTCAACCTCGAAATATTAGTTTCTTAGTAAGACAGAAACAACATCTCAAATGCACACATAAAGCAACACTTGTTTGGCATAAATAGCAACTTGGTACTTGAATTGTGACAACAGCTTGGACTCTTCCTCCAAAGCTCAATACAGACGAGAACTTAGCAACTGGATTGTCATGCACTCACACAGCTAGTCAAGCATAGCTACACTTATACAGCATATGCATAATTCACAACAAAATAAAAAAAAGGTAGTTCAATAGCCTGGTTTCAAACACGCGCAAGGTACAACAATCTACGGCTATTCGCTATTGTTTAGGCTCACAATAGATTGGCAAGATAAGATGACATATTAGAGTTCAGATGGCAAACAGTAGCAGTTCGGTAAGGTAACACACTCCGGCATTTGTACTAAGATGAACAGTAATGAACTGCAGCTTGGTATGGTAGTGTATGATAGCTTAAAGATTGCGAGCCACTACTTTAGCTCAGATCGACAAGGTGCACTTAACTCGGATGTAGAGTTTAGTTTAATAGTTTAGACTAAATGATTCCAACTGCTCATTTAGGTTCGCAAATAAGGATTTCTTAGCAATTTGGTGACTTGGATTAAAATAATTCGGTAATCCAAGCATAGCTACACTTATACAGCATATGCATAATTCACAACAAAATAAAAAAAGGTAGTTCAATAGCCTGGTTTCAAACACGCGCAAGGTACAACAATCTACGGCTATTCGCCATTGTTTAGGCTCACAATAGATTGGCAAGATAAGATGACATATTAGAGTTCAGATGGCAAACAGTAGCAGTTCGGTAAGGTAACACACTCCGGCATTTGTACTAAGATGAACAGTAATGAACTGCAGCTTGGTATGGTAGTGTATGATAGCTTAAAGATTGCGAGCCACTACTTTAGCTCAGATCGACAAGGTGCACTTAACTCGGATGTAGAGTTTAGTTTAATAGTTTAGACTAAATGATTCCAACTGCTCATTTAGGTTCGCAAATAAGGATTTCTTAGCAATTTGGTGACTTGGATTAAAATAATTCGGTAATCCTTCATTGTTAAGTCCTCAGCTTGACACTTCACTTGTAGTTCAACTTGGCATTTCACGAAATACCTTAGATATGCACTTTGTCAGCTCGGTTTGGATACTTTAGTATTTTGGCTCAGCAATTTGTAAAGTAAGGCAGCTCAGAAACAAAGTCGATTTAGCAATTTATAAAGTGCAACTGTCATGATCTTAAGGAGGCCTAGTAGGATTACCTAAAATGTTCATATCATGTATGCATCCATGATACAGAAACTATCTTGTAAGTTAAAAATTGAAAGACTCTAATTAATTTACCACTAGGGTTTTTGATTTTTTTTTTTTAATTTATTAACTTGTTGTAATATCTAAATAACTTTGGAAATCTAATATTCTACAGTTTCTTAAAACTATAGAGAATCGATATTCCCTACCAAACAATAAGATTAGGTAGTAGAAATCTAAAATTTAAATTAACTGAAATTATAGACTTGAATAGAAGAATGGTAATTACATTTAATAGTCCAAATCGGCTATACAATCTATCTTCAGATTCTATCTTCTAATACATCTCAAAATTGTACTCAACATTCGGTTCTTAACCTATGGTAACCTATGCCCAGTTATCAACCAACTTACAAGAGAAAACTATTGGAGAGTAAGCTACACAAACTTAGTGAGATATCTCTCATACTATACTATTAAGCAATTTATCAAACAATTAATTAACAAACATATGAATGCATGAACAAACAGTATGCTAAACAATATATGCAGTTGACTAGTGTTACATACAACATCAAATTTATTACCCTTCCGAAGTAGGAGTTTTTAACCATCAACTGAAATTCTATATTTCACAAAATATATTTTCATTTCCAAAATCCTATAGTACACAAATTCCTAAATCTAGCGGTAAGGTAGCCCTTGCAGTCTACACTCACACCTTATAGTAAAGGTCTATAGACTCGACCCTCAGCTAGACAATTGGGGTCTCTAATGCCTAGTAAGACCATAGGCTAAGATAAGATCATGTTGTACGAGTGCATCATATTAAAGCACTTTAATTCAATATATAAAAACAACCCTCGAATAGCCTCTCTTTACCCCTACGTGAGGTGATGGCCGGAATAAGTAATGCAATGCATGATTCTTTCAATTTAAGATAAGCTAAATATAATTAAGTTAAATTATTGCAGTGATCAATTAATATCGGCAAACCTTCCAAATCATGTAACAATTAATTATACAACCAAATCTTCAATTATCATATTTAACAATATTTTGCATGATAATCAACCAATAGTAGGCACATGCATACCTTGAACCTTAATTATCAATTTATTAACATACATAATTTAACTGCAGTAGTTATAAGAACAAAACAAATATAAAGTTATTGCGAATACTCACTTAACTAAAGCTGATTAAATCTTAGCAGTCAATGGGCAGCCTGTTCTCCTTATCTGTGTCTCTTGATAAATAAAGTAATAAAAACCTAATGAGTATCTAGATTTAATACTAAACAACTTAATTAGCTAACTATCTATTTTATGATTCCCATTTTCGCTTAGATATTAATTCGCATGTTACTTTTTCATTTTCATTTCGATTTTTATGAACTTATAATTGATTTTTATCATTTTCAGACGTACTTTCACATAGTAAGGTCTGTTTTTTTTTTTTTTAATGTTAAAACCTGCATTTTTTGATATGGGTCTAAATTGTTATAAATTTGGTTATTTTAACTCAAACTATTTTATTTATTAATTTTGAGCTTCTTCTTATTGTTTTATAATTTAATAAATTTCTAAGTTTCTTATTATTTATTTTTTATTTTATGCATATTTCACTATTTTTCCATTTTAAGCTTAATTTGGTATTTACATTAAGTTTGTTATTATTGTAATTTTTCCTTAATTATTTGATTATTATTATTTGATAATTATTTTTTAATTATCGATTTACTTAAATAATTGGAATAAATTGTTGACATAGCATGATCTTGATTGTCTATATGGCAATTTATTGGTTTTTCCTTATTATTTTGTTATTATATATATTTTTATATTTCTTAAATTTTATATTATTTTTATTTTTATTTATGTGTTATTATAATTAATTAATTACTATTTATGTGGATTTTATTTGATTTTACAGGTTTCAACCCATTACATAAATACATATATATATTTATTTCCTTTATATTATATTAAATACAATATTATAATTATGTATGTGCTCATATATCTATGTATCTTATAGATATATGTATATATACCTAGCATACTAGTATATGTATTTGCACATATACTTGTATGTATACTTATACTACCATATTATCATATGCATAACTATATATGTATACATAAACATATACACATTATTTATACTTTTTTATACTTATTATTATACATATTTTTATATATTTACATATATATATATATATGTACACATCTTTATACTTAATTTTATACGTGCTTTTATACATGTATATTTATACTTTATTTGTGTATTTTTAAGGAATTTTTCAATATATAAATTATTTACTTCTATATATATTTTTGGTTTTGTATATATATATATATATATATAAATTCTCAATATTTCTATGATGTGAGTTTATGTACATATGAGAATATACCTATATAATGGCGTGTAGGTATATGTATATGTATATTTTCAAACTTATTTGTTTATACATATATTTATACCATACAAGCATATGTTTGGGTAATCAAACATGTATATGTACTTACATATATTTCAAGATATATTTATGTATGTACATGAATATAGAAGGAAGAACTTGTACATGTTATATAATATACATATACATAATGCTTTATTATAAAGGACCCAAGTACATGGAACTGCTAATACATGTTACACTAAAATACATACTTAATTCATATCCATACATACTAATACATCAAGTATAATATACACAAAACTACATAAAAAAATATACACATATCATAATTTACATAGAAGTATTAATACTAGTAATAAATAAAGAATATATATTTACTTATCTTGATGTGTTCTTGATAAATAATTCTCCTTTTTCTCTTCCTTTAGGTGTTGTAATTTCATGGAATGGTAGGTGAAATTGTGTGTAGAAGTTTAGGTAGAAGAAGGTGGAAGAAAGTGAGAGAAAAACAAATGAATGAGATGGAAAATGAAGAGGCAAATTTTCGGTTTAAGAAGAGAATGAGCATATGTCATTTTCATCCATCAATTAGGGAAGTTTCAAGAGATTTAGATGTGGTTCTAAAGAACCACTAGTTTGGATGGCAATGGGAAGGAAAGAGGAAAAAAAAAAAAGAAAAGAAAAACAAAAATAAAAGGAAAGGATAAAAATTAATTAATTACATTAAAAATGACACTTTGACTTTTTAGTCAAAATTATAATATTAATATGGTATTTATATTATGTACATGTAATGAGTATAATTAGTGAGGGAAAAAGGAAAATAAAAAGAAGATATAAGAAAGAAAAGAAAATAAGAGAAATAAGGTAATAAATAAATAAAATAAAATTTTGAATTTGTTTATAAAATTTTTAATACTATAAATAATATTGCTAATTATATATATTATGATTATAAGGAAAATTATTAAACATGAAGATAACATTGATCATATGACACAAAATAGCCATTGGATAATAATATTAGATTCAAATATTTAAATTCTTATAATACTAATTTTTATTTTTTTTTTAATAATTAATTATTAATATAGTATTTTCACAATTATTAACATTTAATAGTTACCCCTAATTATTCATTAGCAATTTCATACAATTTAGTGTATCGTTTAATTATTTTGGCTCAATTAGGGTTTTATTTTTTTTATAGTAAATTGGTATATTTATAAGCTTAATATTTTGATTTGAGAGTTTTTATCACATTCGAGTATAATCTTTAGTAATTACACACTTTTAGAGTTTAGGATTTTTTATACACGATTAAGGTTTCGATTATTATATTGGGATTTTTCTCTTTACAATAGTTTAGGGTTTATAATTTAAATAAAGTTTTTAATTTATCTATCCTTGTTGACTTATAAAGTTATCTAAGACATCTAAGTTTGGTATAAGGTTCAAACTAAGAATTGAAAGGTTTACAGCAATAATTCGGCACAATCTCAGCTCATCAAACTTAGTTCAATACGCTTCAACAATTTGCTTGGTCCTAGGATTAGCTCGGTAACTTGAAGTAATTTTACTGGATCAAGCGCTTACAACAACTTAGAAATCAAACAGTTACATAACCTATTTCAGATCATCACCGACCAAGTTAGTTGGGCCATATGAAATGGTAGCTTGAATCTATAGCTCACATCGGAATTTCTTAAGTTCAGCTCAGAATGTGCTACAATAGCTTGGGCACTTTGACTTCAGCTTAGCAAGTGAATACACGCACTTCAGCTCAACATGTATACAATACTGAATTAGCTCGGCACACAATGTCACAATGCAACAACTTTCTAACTCGCATACACACTTCTACGAATCCTTAAGATATGCAGCTGCACATACACAACAAGCTCAGACCAATTCCCATAAGGCAGCTTGGTTCAACTCTGAAAGTAAGAAAACAACACCTTCGGCCTAACTTCACATTAGCTCAGATGCAATAGTTTTGCTCTATAGTTCTTTAACTAGCTAAAATTACTGTTATCAATAGCGAGCTCAAATTGTTGAAACAATAACAACTCGGCAACAACTAACTTACTTGTTCATGGGTGTACACTTCAACTGATACACCAACATACTACTACTCAACCATGATAACACCACTACTATTACTCGATTGTTGCTTAAGACTCTAAATGAATGAACAACCTACTTATAGTCACAAACTTCTACATCTTAGAAGAGAAACCAAACAACAACCTACAGCCAGCATCACCACTATACTCTACTGCAATACCATGTTAAATATACAATAACTCTCGACACTTACTACAACACCTTCGTTAACCACCATTACCATTACCATAGCAATAAACACCAAACTACCTTCAATAAAAACTCTAGTGACTATTACACCTAAGCTGACAAGCCTCCTTAACAATAGTATAATATTCTCCTAATACGGCACCACACTTGGCACTCTAAGTAGCACAAATCACAAAATCCCAATTTCAAACCATAATTTTAACCTTTCTATCATAGCTACTCTTTCTCTACTTTTCTTATATATATATATATATATATATATATATATATTGATTGAACCTACGATGCAAAGGAACTTCAATTCCAAATTCTCTATTGGTCTCGTATAAGATATCAAGAGGGGGCATAAATTGATATCTTTAAACTTTTGAAAACTTTTCGAAATAAGAAAAATAAAATTACCCCTCTTAATAACTTAAATAATGAACAGTGATATTTTAATAATTCAATACACAACAATTAATAAAGGAAATTAAAAAAGTAAGGAAAGAGAATATCAGGTTGAGGATTTATAGAGCTTTGGCCTTCTACTTACTGCTCTTTTCTAGCTCCACTGCTGGCGACTCAGTTTACTTCACCGGTACCATTCCACTTGAACCACTAAATCAAATCATAAAATATTACAAGTACTTGTCATACATAGACTTCCAACACTCTGCTTTGCCTATTTAGCCTCTCAACAATTTAGGCTAATACAGAACTATAGAGTACAAATGTACTTATCTTCAACACTCAAACAACAAATAAGAATTACAAATTACAAGTGAGAACAAAAGTATAAATCTTAATTAATTTCACTTTAAAGAGAAATGACGACTGTTGTATTGTTTGCTTTGGTGAAACTTTCTAAAAAAGTATCTAAAGGACTTTCTGTAACTTTTTAGAAGGTTGAATCTGATCACAATTTTTTGTGCAACGAAATTTTTTTTCTTCAAAGTAGTAAATGATGTTTTGAATATTTTCTCTTTTATATTGAAATCTTCCAACGGCTAATATGTTTGAAGATTAACTTTTTCATACCTATCCAACCGTTAGTTTGCTAGAGATAATCTTTGGATATTTTGAGAGGATCTCGGTCATTTGAATTTTGAAAACAACTCTCCTTATTTTGTTTAGATCAAATAAACTTCAATTTGCGGCCACCAGATAAGCTTCTGATTTGAATTTAAAGAGATATGCTTTGAATTTAAAGAGATATGCTTTATAAGCAACTTCCAGGTAAGCCTCATATTCAAAAATTTGAAATTCCACAAAATCCAAGTTAACTTTATCCTTATTCATTCTTGTATATATCTTGATTTATCCAAATATATTTTCGCTCAAAAATAATCCCTAAGGATCTTGATTTCATCTTGAGTGAAACAGGATTAAGAGTATTTCCCTAATACACCTAATCTAGTAGAGCTAAGCCTTATTTAATTCGAATCTGATATAAATTAATTTTTCACGTTACTTTTCTAGACCAACTTTCTAAATAAATTTCTAAAGAGTATCAGTCTTCTTTTTTTTCTAAAGTCTCTGAACAAGTTTCTGAAGTGCTGTATCGATTCTTCTTGTAAAGGCTTTTAAAACACTTTCTAAAGATTTTCAGACTAGTCTCTTTTTCAATTAATTCAGATCTTCTGAAAAAGTTTCTAAATGCATCTCAATTTGCAATATTTAACTTTCTGACTATCGGCACACTCGTTAATTCATTAGTGTTCTTATCTTTTTGTTATCATCAAAATCTATGAGAGATATCTAACATTTTCACTTACCTCCACACCAAAAGAAGTGTCACAGGAAAACCAATCAAGATAGTACCCCACATATAGAATTGGAGCTAAACTAATTTTCCAGTAAACAAATCTTTGATGACATAACACCAACCAATGTACTAGCACAAAATACAAAACAATAATTTCAACACACTTACGACATGTTCACTTCATAGAATAGAATGAGAGGGAATGGAATTGGAACTCCATAAGGAATGGAAGAAGGTTGTAATATATATTACTTTGTTTAGTTAGATGTATAAGTAATTTAGAAATAGACACGCATTATAACTTTAATAACTGTATTATCCTCGGTCCATTTTCTTTCTTAACTAATCCTAAAGTAATAGGTAGTGATGTTGGTTGGCAATGGTGTTTGACAGTAGTGGCAGCAGCAGTGGTAGTGGCAACGACAATAGTGGTAGAGGTAGCTATAGTGAGCAGTAATGGTAGTGGTGGTCGTAACGACGGCGGTGATGGCGACAGTGGTGGTAGTGGCAACTATGCTGGTCGTGGCAGCAGTGATGGTTAGTAATGGTGGCGGTAGTAGTAGCAATGATGGTGGTATTGGTGGTGGTCATGGTAAGGAATCATAATTCCTTAGTTGAATTAAGTAATCCTTATTACTTGATTTCAAGTAATAGGGAAAGTAATAAGGATTCCTATGGAATTGCAATTCCATGAAAAAAAAAAAAACAAGTGAATGTGGTGACAACGGAATAAGGAAGGAATGGAATTGCAATTCCATGAAGTGAACGTGCCATTACTGTGATAGCCACGGGAAGAATATAGCAACCACCTTCAGTATACAAACAAAAACTTCACGAAACCTAATATACTCCTTCATCGGACCATACTTTAGTACCAACGAAGCTAATGTACCTCCAAGGTTGTACATACAGAGAGGCACCACAATAAACAAAAAACAAGAAAATAAAATGGGGGGTTTAGCAAATCCATGAGCTATCTAGTTAAATATAACGCACCAATGAGATCCTACAAGGCCTACAACCCGTTAGATATGACTCATTGGTCAAAGTGATAGGTTGTTCGCAATAATCCTTACTAAAGGAATTAATAAGAGTGAGCAGAGGAGAGTTTTCTAAGAGAAAAGTCTCAAGGGTTTTTCATTAATATCAAAAGTCTAGCTAAAACCCTATACATGTGTTCTATTTATACATAATGGCAAACTTGTAAATAAAATTACTAAGAGGATGCCCTAGTGGCATTCCTGTAAATATTAAATAAGTAAGAAGGTAATTTAGGAAAAATACAAGAAATAAAAAGTCTAAATAACATAAGCAAAAATAAATGATCAAATGAGATGTCTAGGTGAGAAGTGGACGAGCTGGGCTTCAACATTTAGTTAGGTCAATACCTTGAGTCCTATCACCAAGTGAACGAGACTCATAACCAGCTAACTCGAGCTAGCAAGAAGAAAGCCCTAATAATGAGCCAAAGAGAGCTTCAAGCTATTGAGAAGGCTAATGAGCCTATGTTTCTGTTGATTAGGAGACTATTAGAGATGAGAGATCTAGACGAAGTACTTGAAGAGATCAGATGGTTAATTAATGAGTTTTTAGATTTCTTTCTT
Organism: Lumnitzera racemosa; assembly: GCA_024138005.1. Taxonomy (NCBI): domain Eukaryota; kingdom Viridiplantae; phylum Streptophyta; class Magnoliopsida; order Myrtales; family Combretaceae; genus Lumnitzera; species Lumnitzera racemosa. Next base: position 33,504,373 of record JAMXBC010000007.1, read on the forward strand.
GAAGAGCTGCCCAAGGGACTACCCCCCAATCTAAGGTATAGAGCATTGTATTGATCTACAGTAAGGTGTAGCCCTGTTAAGCCAACTTACTTACAAAATGAATGTAGAGTAAGCTACCAAGCTAAGAAGACAAGTGGATGAGCTTATAGAGAGAGGTTACGTAAGGAAGAGTATGAGTTCTTGTACTGTACTAGCTCTATTAGTCGTAAAGAAAGATGGTTCATAGCGGATGTATATCGATAGCCGAGCTATCAACCATATCAGTATTGTACAAATATCCAATACCAAGGCTCAATGCTATGTTAGATGAGCTTCATGGTGCCAAAATATTTTCGAAGATTAATTTACGGAATGACTATGACCAAATTCACATGAGACCAAGTAATGAGTAGAAAACTGGCTTCAAGACGAAGCATAGTCTCTATGAATGGTTGCTTATGCCATTTTGACTTACAAATGCACCAAGCATGTTTATGCGATTGATAAACCATGTGATGTGTCCTCTGATCGGAAGGTGTGTGGTCATGTACTTTGATGATATATTGGTGTACAGTATTAACCCAAAAAAACATGTTTAACATCTCTAAGTTGTTTTTAGCATTTTACAAGCTAAGAAGTTATATAGGAACTTAAAGAAGTGTATATTTTGTCAAGATAAAGTAGTTTTTCTTAGGTATGTAGTGTTAGGAGAAGGAATCTCGGATGAGGAAAAAGTTCGAGCTGTCTTAAAGTGGCTAATGTCGAAGAATGTCACTGAAGTTCGAAGTTTTCATGGTCTTGCTTCTTTTTATAGGTAATTCATTAAAAAATTCAATACCATTGTGGCCTCCCTGACCAAGTTTTTTTAGGTATTAACCCAAAAAAACATGTTTAACATCTCTAAGTTGTTTTTAGCATTTTACAAGCTAAGAAGTTATATAGGAACTTAAAGAAGTGTATATTTTGTCAAGATAAAGTAGTTTTTCTTAGGTATGTAGTGTTAGGAGAAGGAATCTCGGATGAGGAAAAAGTTCGAGCTGTCTTAAAGTGGCTAATGTCGAAGAATGTCACTGAAGTTCGAAGTTTTCATGGTCTTGCTTCTTTTTATAGGTAATTCATTAAAAAATTCAATACCATTGTGGCCTCCCTGACCAAGTTGACAAAAAAGAGTGGTGGATCCCGATTGAATGATCAAGTTGAATAGAGCTTCAAGGAGGTCAAAGAGAAGCTTACTACTACCCTTGTTCTATCCCTCCCAAATTTTGCCAAGCCCTTTGAACTAGAATGTGATGCATTGGCATTAGAATTGGTACTATCCCAATGCAAGGACAACAATTGGTGGCCTACGACAATGAGAAGCTCAATGGTGTTGTCTTGAACTAATATGTGTACAAAAAAGAGTTATACTCTCTTTCTCAAGCTCTTACTGTCTAGAAACACTATTTATTATCATGAGAGTTCGTAATTTACACTGACCATGAGTCATTGAAGCATCTTATGAGTCAAAACAAACTTTCCAAGAGGCAAGCTAAGTAGCTAGAGTTTATGGAAGGTTTTTCATATATGATTCAACACAAGAAAGGAAGCACCAATGTGGTTGTCGATGCTTTGTCAAGTCGGTAAACCTTACTGACCACCTTATAGATGAAATTACTAAGATTTTCACATATCATGAAGTAGCATGCTCGTAACCCCCATTTTAGCCCCATTGTAGAGTAGTGTAGAAAAAAGAGTTGCTATTGGAGGATATTACCTCAAAGATGGCTATCTATTCAAGGAAAGAAAGTTGTGTATACCAAACTATTACATACGCGAGTTGTTGGTTAGGGAACTCATAGTAGTAGATTATCTAGTAATTTTGAAGAGGCCGAATAGCTAATCTGTTGAAGGAAAACTTTTACTAGCATGGTTTGACAAAAGATGTCCATAAGATAGTTGGTAGTTGTAAATTATGCAAAAGGGCCAAAGGAAAGAGAAAGCTACATAGAGAGTACATGCCTCGACCTATACTGACCTTACCTTCGGCTGACCTTAACATAGACTTTTTCCTAGGGTTGCCCTAAACATCTACAGGAAAAGATTCAATCTTTGTTATAGTAGATGACTTCATCAAAATGGCACACTTCATCTCGTGCCATCGAACTAATAATGCTTTATATATTGCTAATTTGTTTTTGTAGGAACTTGTCTAAGTACATGAAGTGCTGAAAACTATTGTTTCTAATTGCGATACCAAATTCTTAAGTTATTTTTAGAAGACTCTTTAGAGAAGACTTGAGACTAAACTTGTGTTTAGCTCCAGCAGCCACCTTCAGACTAATAGCCAAACTGAAGTGGTGAACAAGATGCTAGGTAATTTACTTAGAGTTGTCGTAAGAAAGAACTTGAAAGATTGGGATTTGTGTCTACTAGCTGTGGCATTCATATACAATTGAACTATCCACGGCACCATTGAGAAGACTCCATTCGACGTTGTCTATGGCCTCAATGTTACTATTCCCCTAGATCTAATCAATACCCTTGCTATTGCTAAAGAGAATCAATTTGGAGTTGACTAAGCCCAAAAATTACAAGAGTTACATCAATCTGTGGCAAGGGAGATCGCAAAGTTCAATTAGAGACAACAAGAGATTGGTAACCATGGTCGATGAACTATTTCTTTCAAACCAAGAGACCTAATATGGATTCACCTTAGTCAAGAATGATTTTCACACTTAAGACAGAGTAAGCTATCTCCATGAGCTAATGGTCCATTCAAGGTCCTAAAGAAGATTAACTACAATACCTACCAAACTAAATTGCTCGAGAACTATGGTGTTTCCTTCACCTTCAACGTGTTTGACTTAATTCCCCACTAACCAAAAGAAAACCCCATAGGAACCAGAATGGAACAAGAGCCTGAAATCTCTTCAAATTTGAGGGAAAATCTTTTTGACCCCCAAGTAGATGATAGGAATCAACTCCTCAAACCAATTACGTACAGCCGAGCTAAACGACTATAAGGACTTACGTAGAGGATATTATCTCGAAGCCCCATCCAGGATAATGATTCCTATTTCGACCTCCTTCTTTCACTCTACTGTTGACTTAATCACTGAGTTCACATGAGTGCTAACATAGTTTTTAAGTAATCAAGCAAAACCGACTTGCCGAGCATACAGGCCGACCTACCAAGTAGCCATACCATGACCTAGACAATAGCTAAGTAAACTAACCTCAAATGACTGTTCAAGTTGGGCTCTCGAACTGACCAGGACCCCAATCTAAACTAAACCATGGGATACCCAACTTGAAGGGGATCTAGACATTAGACATCCTTAATTGACTAAGCTCTAACCTAAACTAGATCAGGTTGGCCCTGACTATAGGCTCTTTCCTTCACCAATTCTGAATTGTATTTCATTCCAAATCACCAACCACCATGCAACACATGTCTTCTAGCACAACATTCCAGAAGAATTCCTTACTTTGTCCATACATAACATTCTTTGTCTTTTTATCCTTTCTAGTATATTTCATGTATTCCAAAGTGTAAATTACCCTTTTTATCTTTATCATATATGCTTATAACCCTAGTAGGGCTAGCATATAAACCCCACTTGTTTATACACAAATATCATCCAATACATTATCTGATTAATACAAGTTTCCTTTGTGAGTAACTTTAATGTTTTGATTTTTCCTTATCTCTTATGTATTCTCTTTAGCAAGGAGTAATGGTGAGTGACCCTATAATTTAGACCGGTGAGTCATATCTAGCAAATTATAGGCCGAGTAGAATTGATCGGTGTGTCATATCCAGTTGGCAGCTACCCGTATTTTGCTAAACCCCTTTTGTTTTCTTTTGGTTTCTTTCCATTATGGTACTCCTCCATATGTTCGACTCGAAGGTACATCAATGCGTCTTCAAGAAAGTTCCTAAGTTTTATGGCGACACAGCATGGAATTGAAGCTAATCTAGTGAAAATTTAGACTATGCTAAACATGAAGTCACCAAAGTCTATTAAGGAGGTCCAACGGCTAACCAGCCACATAACAACATTAAACAGGTTTGTCTCTAAGAGTGCTAAAAAACGTGAGGAGGTTTTCAAAGTTTTAAGAAATCTGTTTGAATTTCAATGGATTATAGATAGTGAAAAGGCTTTTAAGGCCTTGAAAGAATTTCTAACAAGACCTCCGATCTTATCCAAGCCTATCGAGGGAGAGACTCTTTACTTATACTTGTTTATAAGTGATCGAGTTCTCTTTCTCGTACTAGTATTGGCAAAAGGATGGGTGCATAAGTCAGTTTATTATGTAAGCTATGTTTTGTAAGGACCCAAGTTGAGATACATAAAGTTAGAGAAGTTTGTTTTGGCCATTATTGTGGCCACTAGGAAGTTTTGAACTTATTTAGAAGTTGATACATATCTAGAGTTGTACACACGGACAAGCACTACAACAGATAAGGACTAAAAGAAAATAAAAGGGTTTGTCAAATCTAGGTAGCTATCAATCAGATATGATGCACTAATTGATCCTATACAGCTTATAATTCATCAGATGTGACTCACTGGTTCGAATTATAGTCTTACTCGCCGTTACTCCTTACTAAAGGGAATAAATAAGAGTTAAGGTAGAATGAGAATACTTAGGTTACTCAAGAAAGAAGCTGATAATATTCAACGATGCAATGATGTGTCTACGTAAAGTAAATAGGGTTTATGTACTAGCCCCATTAGGGTTACAAGGCATACATGAAAAAGAATATTCCCTACGAAAATGATAAGGAATCCTTCTGGAATGTCATACTATAAGACAAATGTTAATGGGTGGTTGGAGGCTTGCAGTGTAGTCAACTAAGTTGTGATGAATGCTGAGGTCGCTTAATAGTTGTAGGATTCTATTAGTACAAAGTTAGAAGAAATTCAGTAGTTAAAGCTAACCTAGTTGACTTTAAGTTAAAGCTCGGGTACCAAAAAAATTCTGATCCTATGCAAGTTGAGTGTCTAAGCAACTCGGCTTGGATGGCAGTTTGATACTAGTTAGATCAAGAGCTGTTTAGATCATGACAAGAGCTTAATACTAGGTATGGCCACTCAACTGGTCATCATGCATGCTAGGTAAGTCAGCGCAATTGCTTGGCAGCTTGGAAACCATATTGGAACTTATGAGAGCTCAGTGCTTGGGTCGATAGTAGTGTAAAAGATGGAGATCATAATAGAAATCCTCATCCTAAATGAGGCATCAAGCTAATATTCTTCGTATAAGTCCTTGTAGTCCTCTAACTTAGTTATAGGTAACTGATCTAAGGAGTTGATTCCTATCATTTACCTGGGGGTCAGAAAGATTTACCTTCAAATCCGAAGTGATCTCAAGCTCTTATTCTATCATGGCATCTGTGGGTCTTCTTCTGGTCAGTGGGGAATCACACCAAATACATTAAAGGTGGATGAAATACCATAGTTCTCGGGTAATTCAATCTGATAAGCATTGCAGTTGATCTTCTTTAGGACTTTAAATGGACCATCAACTCGTAGAGATAGCTTGCTCTATCTCAAGTGCGGAAATCGTTCTCGGCTGAGGTGAATCCATACTAAGTCACCTGGTTTAAAGGAAACAATCAGCAACTGTGACTACATATCTCTTATTGTCTTTGGTTAAATTTGGAGATCTTTCTTACGATGGATTGATGTAGTTCTTACAATTCTTGGGCTTGGGCAACTCTAGATTGACTCTCTTCAACAACTACGGCAGTATCAATCAGATCTAGGGGAATAATGGGATTAAGGCCATAGATGATCTCGAATGGAATCTTCCTAGTAGTACTGGAGCTAGTTCTATTGTATGCATACTCTACAACTAGTAGACGCAGATCCTAATCTTTCAAATTCTTTCCCACAATAACTCGGAGTAGATTGCTTAGCATCTTTTTCACCACTTCAGTCTAACCATTAGTTTAAGGGTGGCTATTAAAGATGAACATAAGTTTAGTTCTAAGTCTTCTCCAAAGAAACTTCCAAAAATAGCTCAAGAATTTGGTGTCCTAATTTAAAACAATTGTCTTCAGCACTCTACATAGTCGGATAACTTCCTGCAAAAACAAATTAGCAACATATGAAGCATCGTTAGTTCAATGGCGTAGGATGAAGTGTGCCATTTTGCTGAAGCGATCCACTACAGCAAAGATTGAATCCTTTCCTTTAGAATTCTGGTGTAACTCTAGGACAAAGTCCATACTAAGGTCATCTCAAGGTGAGGTTGGTGTAGGTAAGAGCATATACTCTCCATGTGGTTCCCTCTTTCCCTTAGCCCTCTTGCAAGTTTTGTAATTATCGACTACCTTATGGACATCCTTGGCTAAACTAGGGCAGTAAAAAAAATTTTTTTAACAGGTTTACTATTTTGGTCTCTTCAAAATGACTAAATAATCCACCACTATGAGCTTATCTCACCAATAACTCAAGTGTAGAACAACTCGGTATGTACATTCTTCTATCCTTGAATAGATAACCATCCTTGAGGTAATATACTCCAACAGCAATTCCTTCTCTGCACTGCTCAAGAATGTGATGAAAATGAGGGTTGCAAGCATACTACTCGGTGATAAGTGAAAATCTTAATAATTTCATTTACAAGGTGGTCAGCAAGGTTTGCAGACGTAGTAGGGCATCTGCGACCACATTGGCATTATCCTTCTTATGTTGGATCACATAAGAAAACCCTTCCATAAATTCTAGCCACTTTGATTGTCTTTCTAAAAGTTTGTTCTGACTTCCAAGATGTTTCAATGACTCATGGTCAGTATAAATTACAAACTCTCGTGATAATAAATAATGTTGCTAAACAGTAACAGCTTAAAAGAGAGTATAACTCTTTTTCATACACAAAATAGTTTAGTGCAACACCACTAAGCTTCTCATTATGGTAAGTAATTGATCTTTGCTCTTATTTTGGGATGGTATCAATTCCAATGCTTTATACATTGCATTCCACTTCAAATTGTTTGTCAAAATTTGGTAGGGACAAGACAGGGATGATATTGAGCTTTCTCCTTGATTTCTCTGAAGCTCTACTTAGCTTGGTCATTCCATCGGAATCCATCATTTTTCTTTGTCAGCTTAGTCAAGGGAGCTACAATTGTACTAGAGTTCTTAATGAATCTTCTATAAAGAGAAGTAAAGCCATGAAAACTTCGTGCTTCAATGTTATTCTTTGGCATCAACCACTTCAAGATAGCTTGAACCTTTTCTTTATCTACTCAGATTCCTTCTCTTGATACGACATACCCAAGAAAGATAACTTCACTTTGATAGAACGTATACTTCTTCAAGTTCCCATACAACTTTTTGGTTTATAAAATTTCAAAAACAGCTCGGAGGTGTTAAACATGGTTATTCAAGTTGGCACTGTATACTAATATGTCATCAAAGTATACGACTACACATCTTCCGATTATCAAACGTATCACATGGTTCATAAGTATCATAAATATGCTATGTGCATTTGTAAGTCTGAATGGCATAACCAATCATTTATAGAGACTATGTCTTGTCTTGAAAGTAGTTTTCCATTCATCACCAGGTCTCATGCGAATTTGGTGATAGTCACTTTGCAGATCAATCTTCATGAATATTTGAGCACCATGTAACTCATCTAATATGTCATCAAGCCTAGGTATTGGATATCTATACCTGACAGTAATTTGGTTGATTATTCGAATGTTAATGCGCATGCACATGCACCATGAACCATCCTTCTTCGGGATGAACAAAGTTGGTACAACACAAGGGCTCATGCTATCCCTCACATAAACCTCGCTCTATGAGCTCATCCACTTGCTTTTTCAACTCAGTAGCTTGCTCAGGATTCATTCTATAAGCAAGTTGATTCGATAGGACTGAGCTTAGCTATATATCAATATAATGTTCTATGCCTCGAGCTAGGGATAATCCCTTAGGTAACTCTTCAGGGAACAAGTTGGAAAATTCATCCATTAATCTTCAAATCTCATCAGGGACATCTTCTATATTTCTCATCTCCAACAATCTTCTAATTAATAGAAACATAGACTCATCGACTTTCTTAGTAGCTTAAAGCTCTCTTTGGCTCATTGCTAAGGCTTTCTTCTTGGTAGCTCGAGTAAGTTGGTTATGGGTCTCGTTCACCCAGGTAAGTATCATGGGTTGTAGCACAATCTTCTTTCCATCCTTGATAAAGGCATAGGTATCACAACTTAGATAGTACCTTCATCATGGTAAATCGTTGTATACCGTACAAAGGTTGATGGTTAACCCCCTTGTTGATCATCACCCTTCCATACGATGTATTAGGCTACTTCTACACCTAGCTACCATTGGTCACTTAGACAAATAGTATCGTAGCAAAATAGCTATTTTTACCAATTAATCAGGTAAGTCATTAAATTTAAACTATGGAACATGATGTTCGCAAAATAATAATAGCAGTAACCAAGTTGTTCAAATGGTTACAGAAAGTCTAACAACATAATTTAAAGAAATTCATAAAGTCCCAGCTAATACTAAAGTAGTTCCCTTCTTTGCCTTAAGTATCTCATAGTCTCATCCCTACTCAAGACTAACCTTGGGTATCCCGCAACCTAACTCAATGAAAAGGTGGCCCTACAACAAAAGGAATATAAGGGGGTGTATGCTTGCACTTAGTGGGTCAATCCCTCCAATACACCTTATAAGCGATATATTAACAATCATATGAATGCATGTAACAAGTAGTATGCCAAATAATACATGCAATGGCCTAAGAACCACATGCAACTTAGAATTTTATCCTTTATGGTTAGGGTTAAAGATTATTAACCAACATAAACCAACAACCAAGTTCTAGGACCTAGATTTTTATCTGAAATTGTACCTATGTGCACAAATCTACTTACATACATATATTCGTATATTTATAATACACTTTACTTTAATAAAGATCGTGATATTTTCAAAATTCAAAAATTCCCAGATCTAGCAATGCGATAGCCTTCATAGTCCACATCATACCCCCTAAGCAGAATTCATAAGACATGACCCTTAGCTAAATAGTTGGCATCTTTTGGCACCTAGTAAATCCATTGGCCAAGACAGGAACTCAATAGCATGGCATAAATGTACCAAAACTAATCCCTTCAAGTACCCCTACTCCTAGAGCCCCTTCCCACCTTCCACGTGAAGTGACAGTCGGTATAATTTTAATGCAATGATATATCATGCATAACTCATTTTTACTTATAGTCAAATAAATACTTATGTCCAGTTACTTAGATGATTAGTTATTTTCTTACCAAAGCAACAATATAAATCAATTATGCAAGTACTCCTGGTTTATATATCACTGTTAAGTCATACAATAGAGTCCACACACATGCATTCCCCCTACCCCTCGTGCAACCAATTAACATAAAATTACTTTAGTGTAACTAGCTATAAGCAAAGTCAAGCATGAAGTCATTAAGAATCACTCACTCTTCCATAGCTACTAATCATAGTAATCCATAGGTAGGTCATCCTTGAAAGCAGTGTCCCCTAAACAAAATAAACATAGTAATATAAGGATTTGCTACATTATAATGTCAACCTAAAATTTTATTAAAGTTATACTCTTTGATTTAGTCTCAAATTTTTCCCAAGTTAAATCTTCAATCGTGTATAACTTTCTCATTTTAAATCCAATTTTTGTGATCTTATAGTCAATTTTCATTGTTTTTGCATATATTTTCACATAGTATGGTTAGGTTTGAGAGGCAAGGCTTGAAATTTTGGTTATGGGCTAGAACAGTAATGCTTCTATTGATTGAGTTTTCTTTTAAACTTAATTTAGTTATTAGGCCTTTCCTACTTAGCAAAACTACAAGGGCTTAATATTGGAACTTTTATTTGGGCTTAATTACCTTCTTATGATCAATTCTTCATCTAATATTTTTAGCCTTATTACTATCTTGTGCTTCTTAAATTTGTAAGTGGCTTTATGGTCAAAATGACCTTGGTACTTCCATTGGTGGGCTTATCTTTTGAGCTTTTAGCTCAGTTTTGAGTTTTATGCCCTTAATAGTCATCTTACTAGTCTTAGTTGGTCTTTTTACTTTATTTACTATATCTTTAATGGTGTTTAAGTAGATTAAGCATTAATTACAGATTTGATTAGTTGGGTTCGTGAGCCCCTAAATCCATTTTTTCAAACTTAGCTTCATATAAGGCTTTACACTATTTATACCTTAACTTACACTTGTTTTGCTCTTTGTAATAATATTGAGGGAAAAACATAGAGCACATATGTCTCTAGGTGAAAATGCTCATGTAGGCCTTTAAGTGATGATCTTTTCAGTAAAGCTTCATATATTAATTTTTCTATCACCTAAAGGTATTTTGATGCATGAACAACTCAATATAAGTGATGAAAACATTTTGGAGACCCTTATATCCTTCACATCCAGCTCTTAAAGAAGTCCTACACTAGCTTTTATTCGTAGTTTCTTCAAGTTACAAGACTCCACTTCAATGTATAATACATTTATGCTAAAAGGAAAACAAGTCTATGCTACTTATAGTCTAGCATTTGCAAGGAAACCTCAAGAAGGACTATCACTTATCCTAACCAAAAGATCATCTAAAATACAAGATAAAATTACAAAAACGAAAAGTGGAAACTCTATTCATGGTGCTCTAAAGTTACTTGAAAATGGAGTATGCTTTACTAGGTTGAGTGATGATGGTTGGCGCCCCCCTCTAGCCCCCTTTTGCTCCTAGTTTTAGCCCCATGCTCTTAATGGTCCTTAAGCTCTTTGGATCCTAAGAACTTGGTGCTTATTGGTGCCTTAGCGTCCTTCCAAATGGCTAAGCTTAGGGTAGTGTTTGAGGGTGTTCTCCTTGAGGCTGAACAAGGTACTAAAATGGAGTGGTTTAGGCATGCAATTTAGTGTGCATGTAAGGACGGTAGAGGTGGTGTTTAGGGGAGTTTCTCCTTAGTTGTTTAAGTGTCGGATGCCTTGGAAAAATGGAAGAACAAATGGAGCTTAGAAGGTCTAATGGCTGATTAGGTAAGTTAAGGTTCCTTCCCATTATCTTATCAAATTGATGTGTTGACATAAAGCACAATCCAGGGGTGTGACTTATTTTGTGGAAGCTTTTCAGGTGGCTACTAAATGTGAGTTTACAAGAGATAAGAGGATGAAATGATGGCTACCATGCTCTCTTGCAAACCGGGGGGTAGTTAGGGGTGTGGCTTACTTGTCTTATTGACTTCTACTTTTGGATTAATCCAAAAATGGTTAAGTTACTTTTTCTATGAATGGTATAACTTATTTAGGGAATTGAGGATCGTCTTGTCTAATTACATGGGGACTTGCTAAGATTATATGCTAACTAAGTTTACATCCTTTAGTTTGGTTTGTTTTGAAATTGATTTAGGAGGGAAATTAGATGGAGGATGGCCGGTTCAAACTTCCCTCATGTAGCTCTCTAATTCTAATCTTGAAATGTTCTAACTTGATTGTCTTATTAAAGTGGCTAAGTTAGAGTTTAGTTTTTGAATTTTTCCTATTCATCAAATTGATTTTTTAGACATGTTATAAGTATCTTAAGATTGTTTTAAGCTTGGTTAGGTTTAGGCTTTTGATATAGAGTCCTTAAGTGTTCAATTTAGTACTTAGGTTTTCAATCCTTTATTTAAGGTTTCAATCAACTTAGGAGCTCTCATTACATTTTAAGGTTTAGGGTTTTAGTAAGTTAGGGACCATTATTAAGCTATAGGGTTTACAAATGTCTGAGTTAGTATTAAGGTTCTTAGGCCTTTTGTCTTAAGATTTTCATAAGCTTAAAAGCATTATACTATTCTTTAAGGTTGAGGGTTTATGGATAATTCTATGATTGATATTAAGTTTCATAGTTCTCATGATTGATTATAATCGTGAAGTCAATTAGTACAAGTACAACTTTTATATGTAGCTCGATTCTTAATTTAGTTGATCCTCAGGAATATTTAAAGAGTATTTTCGACTACTTGGATCACTACCTAAAATTGGCAAGGTTTACAATAGGTGTTCTTATATCTTTCGTGAGTAATACATCGATTAAACAACCACAGTCATCCAAGTAACAAATTTGAAACTCCTATAGGGATGACTTCACATACTACTTCATCCCTATACACATTCCTAACACTAAAAGGCACGATTACTTATTTAGTGACATGTAAAGCACCTTTATCATGAAGTTAGTATAGCTTTTAATGTCAGAGGTGCTTAGAGGTTGGCAATCCTAACCTCTGCATAAAGGACTATGCGACAACCTTAGTATAACTCCCTCCATCTACAATGATGGTGCACAATTGTCTCTTGATAGTATACTTTATATGGAATAAATTCTCTCTTTGGTCTTCCTCGAAGCTCAGTAAGGAGCTCAGCACCTGCCCCAATACTAAGGTTATCACTTCTCCCTAGTCGACATAGATATAAGTCTCTTCTTCTTCTTTAGCTTCAACTCTTCCAACATTCTTCTCCTCCTCCAACACACTCTCGTCGATGCTATCCACTACATCTCCTTGAAGCACCATAACATGTCAATTTAGACACTCAACAATCATATGTCCAAAACCCAAACATTTGAAGCACTTCACGTTGCTTGTTTTCCATCTAAAGGTTTGTCCCTTCTCATATCTCCATAAGGTCGTTCTATCCTCAACTCAGCTCTATTGGCCTTATTGGCTTGCTTAGCTATTATCAAGTCAATCATATCTTTCCTCGACTCAGGAGGGTCTCCTCAACTTAGCATGAGCAGGTCGGTGTGGAATAAGAGCTCGAGAAAATGTCAGCCTAAGTTAACTCAGAGCATTTCTTTTCTGCTTTTCAACCCTTTGCGCTATCTTAATGGCCTCTTCCAATGTATAAAACCTTTTTACTTCTACAATGTTTCGAATCTCATATTTAAGTCTAAAAATGAACCTCAAGACTGTGTAAGCCTTTGATTCATCTCTGTCTACTCGAAACATTAGCATTTGAAATTCTCTCACATAGTCATCAACAGATCGGCTTCCTTGGTGAAGTTCCTACAACTTTGAAAATATGTCCTGCAAATAGGTCTTGGGCACAAATGTTCCTCTCAACAATCTCTTCATCTCTTTCTAAGTTCTTATACTTCATCTTTCATCTCTCACTCTAGTCACATTCAAATTTTTCTACCACATGATAGTATATCCAGAAAATTCAAGTGTAGTAAGTCACACTTTAACAGCATCAGTGTACCCATAGCAGTCAAACACTTTCATTACTTTCTCTTCCCACTCTAAATATTCATCCGCATCTGCACTTCCTCCAAAGGGTGGGATCTAGACCTTAACATTTTCTAGTCCTCGAGGAGCCCAGCATCCTCGCTGTTATGCCTAATAATATTCATCATCTCTTCTTCTCCATACTCTTCATCGTTTACCTCCTTCTCACCATCCTCAATCTCTTCCAACTCTAACCTTCATTGAGCAGCTCTGTTGACAACTCTTCTAGCTCGATGGGGTCAAACTGGGTGATTAACTTAGCCCCCTTGGCCATATCGTCTCTCAAGAACATTCTCAAATGGATTATGATGTGGTACACCCTGTGATTGTTGTCTGTTGACTTGCATCACAATAACCAGACTCTCAAGAAGTTTTGTAAGTCTGCCAAGCTTATCATCAACTGACTCAAGAGTGGTAGCCACTTTGACCTTGACCAACATGAGTACCACTACTCTAGTCTCTAATAATACCTTGAACACTCAAATCTGACATAGTGTAATACTTTTATAATAGATTAACAACATAATACATAACAAACACTTCTACAAACTACCCAAAACCTCATTAATACATGCTAACAACTCTAACACTCAAATACTACAGAAATGAACTTGCTCTATTTTTGTAGTGAAAAATAGAGTAACAATAGAAACTACACTTACTAATCCACAAACCTCCACTTCACAGCTTACAACTTCAAAACTTACTTCACTTGGACACACTATAGCAACTACGGAAGGAACACAATAACCACTAACAGCAAAAATGACTTCATTGCAACTTTACATACTCCCTCTTAAAACCATGCTCTGATACTAGCAAAGCTAATGTGTTTTCAAGGTTGTATATACAGAGAGACACCATAATGGATGAGGACTAAAATAAAATAAAAGGTTTTAACAAATTTGGGCAGTTACTAATCGGACATGATGTACCAATTGATCTTACTTAGCTTACAATTCGCTGGATATGACTCATTGATCCGAACTATAGGATCAATTGCCACTACTCCTTACTAAAAGGACTAGATAAGAGTTAAGATAGAATGAGAACAATTGGGTTACTTAAGAAAGAAGCTAGTAATATTCAATTATGCAATGATGTATCTGAGCACAAGTAAATGGGTTTTATATACTAGCCCTACTAAGGCTATAAGGCATATATGAAAAAGACAAAAAGATAATTTACAAATAGAATACATAAAACATACTAAAGAGGATAAAAAAAAATAAAGAATATTCCATACTGAAAGAGTAAGGAATCATTTTGGAATGTCGTGCCAGAAGACACGTGTTAAGGGGTGTAGGCACCCAATTTTTATCTCTTATAGTTCTAAGTTTTTTTTTTAAATAAGATCCTAATTCTAAAATAAAAATAATAATAAATAAAAATTGAGAAATGATGAAAATACAAAAAAAATGAAAAAAGAAAAAAAATTATAAAATATTTTTTTAATTTTTAGAAAAGGTTTTATAGTCAAACGTTTTAGAGTCAAACGTTTTTGTTTTAGTTCGATTCAAATAATTATTTTAAAAAGTCACATGGTTTAAGTACAATTTAATTGTATTAAGTATCAAAGCACAAGCCAATGGCTTCACTGATAAATATTCGAGTATTAATATTGGGTTAACTTGGGCTCATAGGTTTAAATCTCGCTAGACACATATATGCCTTTTATTTTTTTCTTTTTGCGAAAATTAGTTAAGCATACGAGAGTCAAATCTAGCTTCTAAATCTAATCAATTTTTTTTAATCTAATGCAATAAGGATATAAGAAACTCAAATCGAATTTGATTTTCATCAAATCGGATTTAAATCGATATGAAAGATTCAAATCTAATTTGATTTTTATCAAATCAAATATGAGTTGATATAAGGAATTCAAATCTAATTTGATTTTTTATCAAATCAAATGTGAACTGATATAAAGATTCAAATCTACTTAATTGATACGATTTGTTTCAAGTTTTATAAATAGGGATTGCACGGCTTAAAATAAGGAAGGGACACAAATCTACACTTTAGCCCAATCAATTCATCCTTCATCCAACCCTACGACCTACAACAAACCTAATCTCCACTCCAACGCTATCCAAGCTATTATCTTAACGCACAACCAACAAACACTCCAATCGGCTGTACAACAGCAGGCACACCTATACTCTCCATCATAATACGATCAACTCGCCAAGCTACTAACCAACACGAACAGCTGTAGCCAAAGCATACTCTATGACCGAATGAACCACAGTAGATACCCATGCAACAGCCAACATACAGCAGCAACAATCGACAGTAGGCAACCAATTTACGTCTACACTAATCGACTCCAATCATTCGTACATCTACAGCAAACCTCTGATCAAGCATTATCTTGTGCAATTGCAAACCGACGAGCACCTCAATCTACGTCCACGCCACATAACATCAATACACCCTTCTACTGTTACTTCACTAAGCAACACATATCAGTAATAGCACTCAATCCCAATCCAACCCCACGTACGCTGCTCCAGCCAGTATGCCCAAGCACGACACAGCGCACGCTACACACAGTCACACTTCACTATTGATCGTGCTTCGTCGCTGCCATGCTCAGTACATGTCTCCCACCACTCCTGTAAACCCTACTTTTAGAGGGCCTAAGACTCAATTAAGAGTACTTTCCGAATGTTCCTAAAGACCAACTAAACTAAAAAACTTAAGTTTATATTTAGAAACGAATTAAATTTTACAATTCAAAAGCTAATTGTCGAGAAAACCTAAGCTTGAAGAACTACGAGCTCTAAAGCCACTTAAAACTGTAAACCTTAAAGCTATTGAGGAATTTTAACCCTAAATAATTAATCAATAATTTAATTTGAATAATTTCATCCAACTTTATAAAATTTCACAATTTTATAAAAATCAAATCATAAATTACAAAACAATGTAGGATAAAAATCTTAAAACAATTTTCTATAAGGCTATGTCCTTATCTTCATGTATAAGCCTTACACATAAATAAGTAGACCAACCAATCACCTTAGATAACTTATCAATTAAGAGTTGGAATCAATTATCAATTGATAACTTATCAAAATCTAGTGATAAGACAATTTCCTTATCACCTCTTCACTTATACAAAATATAGACAATTTTTCACAAGAATTAATAAGCTTTAACTTTAATAAAGGAGACAAGATCACTCCATGGCATGCAAGGACTTAAAATGGCAGATCTAAAAAGGGGAGAAAGGGGGGCCATGCATTGGTCATTCACCCATCAATCACTTTCTCTTACACAACACTATTCATCCCTTAATGCTTACATCATCAAGAGTTACAATTGTTGACTTTATGTAAGCTACAAGGCAACACATCCAAGACATTTAAACACTCCTTCTCTCTCCATTTCCAACCGGCTATACTCTTCCCCATTTCTTTCACTTTCAATTTCACTTTCACTTCATCATTCTCTCTTTTGAAACAAACATAAAAAGGGGAAACAACTTTACCCCACAAAATCCATTTTCTTCCATTTTAAAGCTTCAACTCACGGCATTTTTTTTTCCTTTCCTCTTGTGCCATTTTATTTCATCATTTAAGATCATTTAAGACCATTAGAATCTTCCATAAACCCCTTTCCAAAAGACCAAAAGATTCGGGTTTCAAAAGGTAAGCAAAAAGGAGGAAGCAAAGTTAAAGGCTTAAAAGGAACCTTAGTGCACAACCACCAAACTTTGCGTTAAGGACGAGTAAGTATTTCTTGTGATGTGTGGGTTAATATTTATGTTAGGAGACTTGGATTTCTTGAAGATGTAAGAAAGGTTTAAGTTGTTAGAATGACCAAAAATCGTTTTAAGAAACCAACCATAAAACCCTTGCATGAAGTTGAAATATGAGCATGTAAAGTTGGTATTTTGTGAAGACATTTGTTTAATGTTTTGAATGGAAGATTTTAAGCTAAGGAAACCTTGAAATGAGAATTTTAATGGAGGATATGCATGCTGGACGTGAGGGTTTCATGGCCATTTGAATGTTGATTTTGTTTCCATTTAGTTAAACATGCCCAAATCTAGATTTAAGTTAAGGAAAAATCCATCACATGAAGTTTTATGAAGAAACCAACTTTGTATGACATGGGCCATGATATGGGAGTTGTATTAAGTATGACATCTTTTATTTCTTTATGTGGAACATGAGTTAAAGGATCATTTGATGGAAGGAAACTTAAGTTAAGATTTGTACACAAGTAGTTAAGTGCATAATCTACCCCCTAAACTTAAGGAAGTGATGAAACAAGTTGAAAAACCAAGTGAGGACCCCTTAAGACCAACATGAACAGATCTGGAACATGGGAAAATAAGGCCTAAAAATATGATAAAAGTAAAAGAACAAAGTGAAAAGAATAACTAAAGCAAGTATAGTAGATATATAAAGCCTAAAACTCAAAACCGAGCTTAAAACTCCCAAAACAAGCCTAAAACTCTAGGATGGGCCTTCAATAAAAATCTGATCAGCACCCTAAGGTACCAAGAAAGGTTGCTTTGAAGCCCATAAGAAATCTACCTAAGGCCCCATAAGCCCACCAAATTCATAAACCTTAGTTTGAACTAAAAACAAGCCCATTTGATAACTTAAGCTCACTAAAGGGCCCAAGAAGTGGTTGTTAGCCTTAGGAATATAAATCAAAGTTGTAAATCTGATCTCAAGGAGTATTTTAAGCTTAGGATAAAATCTAAAGACCAAGCCCAAAGGATTCCTCAAGCTATCAAAAGCCCATTTACCAAACAAGGCCCAAAAACACTCCAACACATGAGGAACGCTACTGTTCTGACCCATGGACAGAATTTCATACCTCATTTCAAAAATCTAACCTTACCACGTTAAAGTACACTTGAAAACGATGAATATTGACTATAAGATCATAAAAATCGGATTTAAAACGAAAAAGTTATACGCAATTGAACTTTAGGTAAAAACCGGAAAAATTACGAAAATTAGCTAAGAATATAACTTAAAGAAAATTTACATAATTTCTTAAGTTTACTTCAATTCCTTATAAAAATTATTTCAATGACCAGGGGACACTGTTTTTGGAGACAACTTGCCTCCGGACTACTTTGATTGAATCACATGGCAGAGTGAGTAAATTCTCGATGCTTGTAAAGTAGATGCACCTAATCTTATATTTATAAATTTGGATGCTTGTGGGATATGGGAGATGCCTGTGTATGAAATTATGGATGAGTGTGATGACTTGTTAATTATATATAATAATTGGGAATTGTTTGCATGAATATATACTTGTGAATTGTATGGAATGAAATTGGTTGATCACCCTGAAAATCAAGTTAATCACTTATATGATTAAGAACTCAAAATGAATCATGCATTCCCCATACTGCATACGGGTAACACCGACTGCTGCTTCACGCAAAAGATGGGAAGGGACTCACAAGAATACGAGTTTCCTGCAGGATTGGGCACTAGCTATGCCATCATATATATTGAGTCTCTGTCTTAAGCTGATGGGCTTACTAGGCGCTGGGAGACGCCAACCGTCGGCGAAGGGCCGAGTCTTGTGGCTTCTGCTTAGGGCGTGTGTTGTGGACTACAGAGGCCACCACACCGCTAGACTTGGGATTTTTAAAGGATGCGGTTTGATTTTGGTAAAGGAAGTATATATATATGTATATATGTAGAGTTTTGTTTTGGTATGAGCACGATAGTGCAAATGAAATAAGACCCAAGGTCTACCTGGATTTTGGTTTGGGTCGGTTAATTATCTCCAAACCCCGACTTCAGGGGGCGAAATTCTGAGTCGTATGCAGTTCCTAGGTCACTGCATGCGTTATATGGCATACTGTTTGTTCATGCATTCATATGATTGTGCATCTAATAAATTTCTGTCGTGTGGTACTGATGAAGGCATTTATCTCACTAAGCGTAAGCTTACCCCCCTATAGATTTCTGTTGGTGCAGGAGAACCTCTTCATCAATCCGGGCCGAGGCATGCCCGTGGTAAGTCTCAGGTAGAGACGGGTTGGAGCGATCAGAGAGCGAAGAGGACATTTTGTAATAGATTATAGATATTTAGATACTTTCATGTATTTATGCATAACTCAGATTTTATGCAGTTCCGCTATGAACTGCATTCGTTTGTAATATTGTCTTGGTATGGGTCTTACGAGCCCACACAATTAGTTAATTTATAACATAGAAGTACTTTTAGTTAAATTGCTCTATATTAGTTGTCTATGGGCCTAGTGGTAACGTAAAATGGAAGGAGCCTTGTGTATCGTATGAAAGGCCTATGATCAGCAAGGGGGTTGATAATAGACCTTTATACGGTACACGGTGACCTATCACGACAACGATACTGTTGGGTCGTTATAACTCCTTACACTGATCAATAGCCAAGACAGCAAGCCCACGAACCGAACACATAGCATACGTTATCACTGACACTAACTCTGATCAACTATACATGCAAACAACAATTCATCACATCACTACCGCACAAGAACAAGCTCAAGTTCAGTCCTTTTCCAATATTTATTTATTTATTCATTATTATTATTTCATTATTATATTATTATTTTATTAGTTAGTTATTGTTGATAACATAATGTAAGTAGATATGCATATATTAGATTAAGAGATTTTTTTTTTTTTGTATTAGTCTTTTATATATAGGTAGTTGTTTAATAATAATGATATATGTATATATATATGTATATATATTATTTTAGGTGTTTTTAGCATTAAGTTTTTTAGGATTTCTTCACGTAGAAAACTATTTTTTTAAATAAAAAAACCGTTTAAAAAAATAGGATTTTCAAAGAGTTTCATTATAAAACATTCAAGAATTAGGACCACTTTATATTTTATTTAAATAAACTAATTTGATAAAAACGTAAACTTAATCAGTTTTCAAAATTAAAATCAATCAATACATTAAAGTTTTCAGAAAGAACTACAGTCATCTGATCCAGACTAGCAAGTACATAAGTACCTTCGGGGCGATGTTAAAATTTGTAAAAACTTATGTTTTTTTTTATTTTCTTAAAAATATTTAAAAATGACAATTTTGATTAATAAACCTAATTTCGGAAAATGGATAATGGTACCCGTTAGGATTTAATAGGTTAGCTCCCCAAATTCGGAACCTTCTTGTTTTTATCAAATTGAAATCAAAGACCGATAGCTAAGTCATAGTTAATTTACCCAATTGATTATGATTTCTTTTTTTTTTTCCCCAACCCCAGTCAGGTGGCAACTTCAAAAGTTTTTTTAAATTAAAAAGAACCAGAATTTCCCAATTTCTCTAGTCATTGATTAACGCTGAATAGGTTAGGGTTTAGTATTAATAAAAAAATGTAAAATGAAATTAAAATGAAAGAAACTAAAAATTCAAGCTTGACAAGGGGTCCTTGGAGGCTTATAGTGTGTTTAGCTAAGTTGTGACAAATGCTAAGGTCACTTAGTAGTCATAGGATTCTATTCGAACAAAGTCAAAAGAAATTTAACAGTGAAAGCTGACCTGGTTAGCTTTAGGTCAAAGCTTAAGTATCGAAAAACATTCTAATCCTCTGTAAGTTGAGTATCTAAGCAACTTAGCTTGGACGGTGATCTAACATTGGTCGAATCAAGAGCTATTTGGATCATGGCATAAGCTCGGTAATAGGTATGGCTACTCGACATGCACGTTAGCAGGTCAGCATGATTGCTTGGCAACTCGAAAATCGTGTTATAACTTATGAAAGCTCGATGCTTAGGTTGGCAATAATGTAAAAAATGGAGATTGGAATAGGAATCCTTGTCCTTAATGGGGCATCAAGCTAGTATTCTTCATGTAAGTTCTTGCAGTCCTCTAACTCAGCTACGGATGACTAGTCTGGGGAGTTGATTCCTATCAGAAGCTCACCAAGTTGTAATTCTGATCGATCAATCGTTGAAGCAAGCTTTACACAAGCTTGATGCTTCAAGATGTATGGTGAAATATGCCTTAGAACTTAGTACTCTGGGGATACGATGCAAAACTAAAGAGACGTATAAGGCTCAAATCGTAGTGCATTTTATAGTGGAATTTATAGGTATTGAGAGTTCTATCCCAAACACAGAACGACTAACCTAAAAGTTATACATCGACCAATGATGGAAGTGGAACAGGTTTAATCCCGATAGGTCCGATGGGAGCTCAAATCTCTTACAATTTGAAATTTGGATTCTCAACCAACAATAATGAATCAAAGTATGAGGAACTATTGGTTGGGATGAAGCTGGCTAAAGAGGTCATAGCAATGCATTTAAATGTGTTTTCTAACTCTAAACTAGTGGTTAATTAGGTTATAGGGAGTAGAATGGCTAAAGATGACAACATGATCAAGTATCTACAACTGGTAAAGGAGATTGGTTTAAATTTCAAAGCTTGGAAACTAATGAAGTTCACAAAATTAAAGAATTATGTAGCAGACAAATTGTTTAAATTTGCCTCTACAAGCTTACCAAACTGGGAAGAAAGGGTCTTCATTGAATATTTTCCAAAGAAGAGCACGGAATGACAACCAGTAGAATGTTTGTAGGTTTAACAAAAGGATTCGCAGTGCTACTGGATGGATCCTATTTTGGAGTATCTAAAGAATGGAACTTTGCCTCAAGATAGTAAGGAGGCTCGACGACTTGGTGACTTGTTTACAAAGCAGCCAATTTCATAATAATTGACAAAAATTTGTATAATAGGAGCATGAGCATGCCATACCTAAGATGCTTATGGCCATCTGAAGTAAAGCCGTATCTATATGTGTTAGAGTATTGCAACTAGGGTATTGGTAGCCTACAATGAGGATGGATGCTCTTTGCCTAGCTTAAACATGTGATTAGTGTCAAAGGAACGCTCTGGTTAAGAGAGCCTTGAGCTCATACTTGATTCCTCTCACCTGTCCTTGGCCTTTTGCCTAGTAAGGATTAGATATACTTGGTCCATTCGTAAAGACGACCAAATGGAGGCTATATATCATTGTGGTAGTAAACTACTTCAATAAATGGGTTGAGGCTAAGGCTGTAGTGAGCATAACAAGTATTTAGCAAATCAGAAATGATCATAAAGTTCAAAAGGGAAATGTCAAAAGGAGTCTTAGAATGTTATTGACCACAAATATTCAATAGTAGTAGTTCGATTGTTAGAGTCTTGAGAAGAGTTAAGTTGAGGATCAACCAAAGGATCAAGAGTAAGCACTTTGAGGACCTTAGGAGCACCACTTTGTTCTTCTATGTTGGTAGAATTAGCTACAGGGGTACCCAAATCTTCACTTAGTTGTTCCTTTGTTTCAGGCTCACCTATGTTAGCCTCATCAACAGTGGTTTCATTCTCCTGACCGCATGTAGCAAAATCCAGGCAACTGAGATCATAATCAAGGTAGTGAATAAGGACCTCCCCTCGAGCTAGGTTAATCCCATCAAACACTTTCTTTTGCATCAAATCCTTATATTCATCACTCTATTAGATAGACTTGTAGGCCTTGTCATAAGCCTTCTACTAAGTAGAGCTCTACTCTTTCTCAACCTTTGCAATCCTTATTTTTAGCTCCTCATAAAAGCTCTACAGGTGAGCAACCTCCTCATTGTTTTTTCTCTTGAGGGTTTCAACCTTATTTTGTGTCACTTGCAAGTCAGACACCAGTTGAGAACACTTCTTTTGCACCTTTGCTAAGGATGTTTCTTTCTCTTCTCAAGCCTTGGCCTCTTTCTCTACCTTTTCCTTCCAAACCTTAAGCTCCTCCCCTACCTTCATCTTCTCTTCCTCTGGCTTAGCCTTTTCATTACCCCATTTTTCTTAGAGGTTCTTCTTCTCATCCTCCACATTGCCCTCTTAATATCTTGGATTCTTTAGCAATCTAAAAGAAAGGAACTATTAGTTCAAGTAAGCTAAACGAAGATTGAATATAGATTAAAATACAAAACTTACAGCCTTCTTCTCTTCATTGAAAGCCTTTACAATCATCATCAAGCATTAAGAGTTCTCAAAAATTAAAGAAAAATTAGAATTAGATGATGAGTCTAATAATCTTAAGCCTAAAAGGTTGGAAAAAGATTCACATCGTAACAGGTAAAGATAGCGAGGCACAATAAGCTATCAGATTCAAAATTCTGATGAAGCTTGACCATGTTTGTTAAGGGCTGAATGTCTTAGAGAAGGTAAATACCCTGAATCAATTCTAATGCTACTCGACCATTCCCTAAGGCATGGTCAACAATACCAACGTTCCAGCAAGGGAAGAACTGCAAGACGTCGATGTTTTACCTTTGAGGAGGAGTAATTGAGCTCAAAATTTGAAGGGGTCTTCTCCCCGCTTATTGGGTTTCTCAGAGTTGCCCCCTCAGTTGTTATTCCTAGGAGTTTTCCCCTTCTTAAGATCTCTCTCCAAAGGTAAACACTTGTGAGTATTAGGTCGCTTCCTTGCCTTGATTAACTCAATGACCTTTCTTTTAATGATAGCTTTAGTCTCTTAGGCGTCCTTGATCCCCTTAACTTGTTGGCTTTCCTTTTCCTTGGTAGCTTGGGAGCTAATGGACTTTGCTACCGGTTTCATTGGAGCTTTTAGTAGTGCTTTGGTTGGTGGCTTGGCAAGACCTTACTTAGCAAACATCTTTTTAGGATCTTCTTTCCCCTTCGAGCAACTAACTTTCATCTCATCAAATAGATCTTTTGAGTTATTGTCCTGAAGCAACATGTCTGCAATCAAACATCCAAGAAATTAGATTGGAGAAAGAGTAAAACACCAATTAAGGAGCTTACAAACACTATGCTAAGCATGGGCAAGGAAGACCACATAGCTTCTAAAGTAGACATAGAGGTCCCTCCTCTTACTAACCCTACTCAATATGGTAAGATTACAAAAACTTATATCTTGGTTGACGAAAATGCCTTCATCTTTTCCCTCAACATTCCCATCAAAAGTACTACTCATACCTTCATCTACCCGAGCTTCATCTTTGGGGAAGATCGAAACGCCATTAAAATATTTATAAATTATAACATGTGCATCCTAAAGGAACCATATGTAGTTCCTTTAGTTGAAAGATTAAAAAAAAAAGAGAGAGAGAGAGAGAGATAAAAGTAGAAAAAAAATAAGAATGATAAAAAATAAAAGATAGAAAAAAAATAATGAAACATATTTTATCACTTAGAAAATTATTTTTCAACAAAAATAAAATAAAATTGACCTTTTCAAAGTTAGGACCTTTCTGAGAATCTTCAGAAAATAAAAACAAACCAAATTTAAGACCCTTTAAAAATTTTCCTTAAATAACTCAAACCAAGTTAAAAACATAAACCCAATAATTTTTTAAGACTAAAATAAACTAACCCACTAACATTTTTGGAAACGGACTATGGAAGTCTGATCTCAAATAGCGGATACGTAAGCACTTATACATAATTACAGTGTAACTTAAAATATGGGAAAATTTATTTTTCCACCTTTTGTAAATAATTGTTTAATTTATTATTTTTGTATATTCAATTAAATTTACTTAGTTGCATGTGAATAGATATCATTTTTAATGGGTATTTTAAAGATAACATTAAATTTGAAAAGTTAAAATTGGTACGTATTAGTGTTTAATAAGTTAGCCTTTGAACTCAAATATCTGGTTTTTAAAATATCTACTTTTTAAAATCAATTTTCCAGTAGATCAATAGTTAGATTAAAATCAATCCACCAAATTGATTTAACATAACCCCCTTTTTTTTCATAAACCCGATTAGGTGGCAACTCTAAGTTTTCAAAAGATAAAGAATCAAGTTTTTCTTAACTTTCAGTCAAGAATTAATATTAAACAAGTTATAGTTTAATACTAATCAAGTTAAGGAAAATAACAAAAACTAGGAAAAATTCAAGCTCAATGGCTTAATGACTCCACTAAGGAAGTTAAAAGGACTTGCCACTTAAAAACCTTCCGAAATTAAATTTACCTTTCAAAATATCCATGTTATTTATTTATTCATTCTAATAATTCATTTCTTGTATATACTTTGTTTTAATTGTTATATTCACTTTGCATGCTTCATACTTAGCATTTTAGGGGAAATAACTACATCAAGGATGCAATGTAGATACAGTTTGACCCAAGCTACCTTAAGACCTTAGGATAGGGAGCCATTGTGTAAGTTCCAGGTGTAGTGAGGTAACCACCATTCGAAGTTGATTAGGTTACCCCACTTAAACTTCAATGTGACTAAGGAATAGTTTTTTAGAAAACATGCGAAGTTACATAATTTAAGGACATTTAGAACCTACCCAAATTATATATACTTAAATTATGAGTTAATATAGTACTGGAAGTTGCAACCGTACTAATATTTTATGATCAATTTTTTGTACCTATTCATTAATAAACACCGAATCAAACAATAGGGTTGCAACTGCAGGCATAATGTATAAGCCCAAACAGTTTTAACATTTGCATACTTCCATGTGCATTCTTTTTGTTTCATTGATAAATGATTCTTACCCATGAATTGTTTAGGCTTACAAATAATGGCAGGTGATCAAGTGAACAATTAGAGAACTGATAGGCTATAAACCCACCTTATGATTCATGAGCAACTATTAGAAGTTGAGATTTCCTATTTAAAAGAGAAGCTTAAATGCTCTGAATCATACAACCGGCCCTTAAAAGCCTTTCTTAGACAAGTCAATAGGGGAACCCATAAAATGCTAGAAGACCTTAAAGCTCGTCTGTGAGACTCAGTTTATGAGTTTTCAACTTATAGCTAAATGGCCTAAAATAAATGTCAAATTTCATTAAATAAAAATAAAGAATAAATGTTAGGCCCTCTTCCTTTACTTTCTGTACTTTAATTTTCTAGAATAGTAAAAGTTCCTTTTAGCTTACCCGTCTTCATTCTTTAGTATTCCCCTTTTGTAAATAGTCTTTTAATACTATTCGTCTAACCATTTTCCCCTCTCACTTAAGGAAATTTAAATAAATTCCATAGACTTATAAATAGAACCCCAAAAAATCACCTTTTTTGTAATTAGACTTCTCGATTTCTATAAGATAAAGCCCTATCTTTCTCTCTCACAAAAACAAAAAACAAAAAGGAAAAAAAAATAAGAAAAAATAAGAAATCTGCTAATGGTTATAAATTATTATGGGCTTGACCCAAATAAAGCTCCTTGACTCGTTAAGGCAATTAAGCCTAAACACTAACCCTTAGCCCATTCAGGTAGCCTATCCAAATACAAACCATGACCCATTACGCTAACCCTTAGCCCGTTCAAGTAGCCAACCCAAAACCTATGGCCCATCAAGGTAGCCTATCCAAACACAAACCCTAGCCTATAAAAGTAGCCAAACCAAGCTAAAGCCCCTAGTCTATTGAGAAAATTGAACCCAACCATAAACCAAGTCAAAACATAAAGTCAAATACAACTCAAGTCTTGAACTTAGATTAAATGAAAAGTATCATTTCACACTGGGACATTTTTTTAAGAAATTGGGGGATAAAGTCAATCTCCACCCTAAGATAGATAAATATAGATTCTCCCCTATGGAATTGGTAACTAAATTTTAAAAAAGTTTAGGATAAAAAGAGGCAAAAATCCTTAAAATACTTTGAGAGTTAAATGACATCATGGGGAAGTTAATTTTTATTTTTGATAATTTGTTTTCTTTGAAATGAAGAAAAGCTTACAAATAAACAATCCAAACACTTTAGGGAGACGGTTACTTCTTTGGACCAAAGTAAAAAGGGATTAAAAAAAGGTAAAAAGAAAAAGAAAGAAAAATAATGAAAGAATAAGGCAACCAAAAAGAAGAAGAAGAAGAAAGAAAGAAAAGAAGTCAGAAAAATTGGGCCCAAGTGTAAAACGAAAACCCCAAAAGATATATCATACCCTAATAAAGGCAGCAAAACTAAATCAAAAGGTTTAAAATCAAAGCTCAAATAACCCAAAAAATGCAAGGCCCCAAATCATATTCCAAGCCAAAAAATACAAAACCTCTATATTCACTCTGAATCACACTTCAAAATCACAAACAAAAAACCTTTTAAATCACACAAAGCCTTCCAACCCACAATACCTCCTAGACTCAATAAAAGATCTTAAAAGATAATTCATCTTTAAGAAATATTATTTTTGAAATTGGAGCAAGTACACTTCTAGTTTTTTCCTAAAGGTTTTTAACTTGTACATCTAGGTTGAATAAATAAATATTTTAAAATAAACTTCTCATCAATCCTCTTGAAACCATTTGTCCAAAAGGCTGATTCATAATATTGGACCAAAAAAGACCTAACAAATTGATCCAAACTTATCACCTACAAAATGGACTATAATTTTTGAAATAACAGTCAAGAGTGTAATATGAATTAAGAGTGCACAAGAAAGTCCTCTTCCACTAAACTAGTCATGAGTTATATTTTCCTTAGAAAAGGAATGTTTAAAATTACAAGCCCCTACGAGGAAGCCCAACATTAGGGTTAAGAGACATTTTCAAAGACTAAGAAGAATACGAGATACCCTAATGGTTACTAAGGGAGGGGATGGTTATAACATTTGCTCCTTAATAAGAATTTATTCCCATTAGCAAACTTTCAAGAAAGAGAGAGAGAGAGAGAAAAAGTAAAGGCTAATTCATTGTCACCTACTTCTTTCCAATGTGGTCACACCTTTTAAATTGACCATAGTAGTCTACGTTATTTTTTTTCCTAAGGTAGTTTTTTATTAAGGGACCTAATTCCTTATGCCTTTTTCCTATCATTAATGGTTTTTACCAAATTCTTTGTTTGTAATATTTTTTTAAGACAAGTTTTTTTTTTTTTTAAACCAGTTACATTCCTTGCTTTACTTCTTCAATCTTTTATTATTTTTTAGGGTTTTAGCCAACTTTTAGAGCGTTGCCCCTCTGTCATCATTTTTTAAGGTTCTAGCTAGCTTACTTCTTCAATCTTTTATTATTTTTTAGGGTTTTAGCCAACTTTTAGAGCGTTGCCCCTCTGTCATCATTTTTTAAGGTTCTAGCTAGCTTTTAGAGTATTGTCTCATCTTTCATTATTTTTTAGGGTTCTAGCTCACTCTTAAAGCATTGTCCTATCTTTCATCATTTTTTAGGATTCTAGCTAACTCTTAAAGTACTACTCCATCTCTAATAACTTGTTTTTTAGGGTTCTAGCCAGTTTTTAGAGAGTTGTCCCATATGTCTTCTTTTTTTAAGGTTTTAACCAACTCGTAGAGTGTTGTCCCATCTTTAAATGATTTTTTTTAAGGTTCTACCCAGCTCTTAGAGCGTTGTCTCATCTTCAATCTATTTTTAGAGTTTTAGCCAACTCTTAAAGTATTGTCCTATCTTCAATTTATTTTTAAGGTTTTAGCCAACTTTTAGAGTGTTGTCCCATCTTTAATCCATTTTTAGGGTCATAGCTAGCTTATGGAGTGTTTTCTCATTTTTCGACTAATCTTTAGGGTTTTAGCCAAATAACTGGTACATCGACACTCATATGTAATTACAAGGCAACTTAAAATACAAAAGAATTATTTTTTCCACCTTTTATAAATAATTGTTTAGCTTATCCTTTTTGTAGATTTAATTGAATTTACTTAGTTGCATGTGAATAGATATTATTTTTAACTGGTATTTTAAAAATTAAATTAAATTCAGAAAGTTAAAAGTAGTGTTTGTTATAGTTTAATAAGTTGGCCTCCAGACTGAAATCTCTAGTTTTAAAAAAAAACTACTTTTTTAAATTGATTTTCCAGTAAACCAGTGGCTAGGTTAAAATCGATCCATCTAATCAATTTAACCTAACTCTTTTTTTTTTCCCGATCCTAATCGGATGGTGACTCCAAGTTTTCAAAAGATAAAGAACCAAGTTTTTCTTAATTTTCGATTGAAGGTTAATATTAAATAGGTTAAAATTTAATATTAATCGGGTTAAAAAAATAACAAATACCGGAAAAAATTCAAGTTCAACACTAATAAAATAAAGAAAAAAAGAAGAGGAACAAAAAAAAGCCACACTAGCACCTCGTACTCTATCGTGGCAGCGGAGGAATCCTTTTGGAAACAAACTAAGCACGAGGTGTAAGTGTGTACCTTAATCAATATTGCCAATTCATGCTTAATGAATCATGGAATAAGGACACTTAGAGCATTAATTTTTTCTCTACGACCCCATCAGCTATAAAAAGGATCTAGAATGCATCTTCATTCATTTTTTATAGCTTGAAAATAGATTAACATCTTCAGGATCTTAGTTTTTCCTCAATACACAGATTTAGCAGAATTATATAAAAAAAAAAAAAAACTCGAGAAATGAGTCGAGCATTTAAAGCTCGTATGGCTGGGGACAACCTGACATGGTGACCCTTTAGCGTTCCAACACTAACATAGAGGGAAGTTTGGTTGGATGGTGGTGGTCGCCATTAGAACTCCATTGGCCAAAGAACCAAAAATGCCTGATTTTTTATTTGTAAATTTTTATTTTATTAAAAATATTAAATGATGTCCAAAAATTATGAAAATTTGTTTTCCTAATATCTTTGCATAGAGAACCAAAATATCAACCTCAAATTTTGAAATTAAAAGTGTTTATATGGTTTCTTAAGAAACCATCCTGATTGAATGAATTTTGTATTAATTTTTAAAAATAGTAAACGATATTGTTTTAAGCTAATCTTTTGTAGGTACATTCCTCATATGATATATTTAATTTATATAAAAAGAATATTTCATAAACTATACGTTTACTATTTATTAAAATTATTTTATTAAATCTATCCTCTTTTTTATATTAAAGAAATAATAAGTTTTTGATAAAATTTATTAATGATTCTCATTTGTAATGTTATTATTTTAGAATTATTTAGTTTAGATATTATAATTTTACTTTATTATTTACCTAATTTTAGCTAATTTTTGGCAAAATTGAGCTAAAACTAGTATTTTTGGGAAATACCATATATTATCTCAATATGGTATTTTTCATGACCAAAACTTAACAAGTATAATTTTTTGAGTATAATATACTTTTCGTGGATTTAATCGAGTATAGATACTAATTATTAAGTAATGTCCTATTGTTTATATATATTTTGCTAAATATGGATAATAAGATAAATTGTATAATCAACACCATAGTGAGAGGAGTCTTAGTTGATGTCACATTTGATCTATTTTTTACTAGCCTTTTCTTGTCTTAATTGAAAATTGGGGATAATATAAGTAAATGTAGTGTTTGAGGGGAAATCAAAGGTTAAATTAAAGACAGAATTAGAGGCTGCAATTAGGGGTTTTTATGTAAGTTAAGCTTAGAGACTAAGTTAGATAAAATACTTAGGATTCTTAACGGGTAAAATGGAAGATATATATTTTTTAACTTTTGTCAATTATTTCCAAGGATTTTTTTTTCCCTTTGTTTGAGCAAAACCAATATTTACTGAAACTTGATGCTTATAAATAGTATACACAAGATTAGTAGGGGCTATCTCTGGAACGTTTACCCATTACCCATTTACGTTGTTATTTTGTTCGTGTATATATGGTTTGATTTTCTATTAAAAGGGGAAAAAGCAAACGACGGTCCAATTAAGCTCGCCCATTGAACCATGTTGGGCCTGAGCAGCACCAGCCTGTTATCCATCCACTGCAAGGAGCGGGAGGTTTTCGCTGCTCTGTAAAGACCAGCCTCACGCTGTGTCCTCCACTCTAAGATCCAAGACATCCAGACTTACATCTAGGTGCCATGAACCAACTCCAGGCTTGGATCAGGCAAGCCAGTGGGAAGCTACTGAGGGCCGAGTCGCTGGGCTGAGCCAATGTCCCATCGGTTTAATGCCCTCACTCGAGTTACAAGCCCACGTTACTGAGCTCGGCAGTAGTGAAATGCACGTAAGTTCGTTATTAAGAAGACTATTTTATAGTCATATATTCACGTGGGACTATAAACTCTTGTTCGTAAAAAATCCTGCCGTGGAGACATTGTTTCATGAACTGCTTTACTACCTCTTTGCTTTGTCTCTCATTTGTTATCGAGAACTCCACAAGCATCTGGGGCCGGCGGCTGGTGGGTTGGGGTGGGGGTGGGGGTGGTATGTGTTGGGGTTTGGAGTAGAGCAGAAAAATATTGAGCTGGTAAGTACGAACACACAGATTCTCTTGCACTAACATTGCCAGTAACATAAACATATTTCGGCAACTGCTACAGTGGAAGCACAAAATTTGTCTTCAAATGATCATCCTAAGCATTGTCTGTTTTTAATGGAAAAGTAACGTATCGTCTTTTACAAACCAAGAACTATGAGATTCCACGTTTCCTCCTGAGGTAATGGAGGAATAATACCATTCAAGATGTTCTTTTTCTTGGAGTTTTTGGAGAAAACTGCAATCAAATAAAAGTTTCTGCAAATAGCTTATGCTTTCATAAATAATAAACAATACTTTAGATAAATGGTAAGTTTCAGATTTGTTTATATTGTTTTCCCAAGAGAAGGATTTGGTTTTCATTGTGTTGTAATGTTGTCATTTGATGCCTATTTTTATCACCGTGATCCTAGATTTATCGACATTTCGACCGTACTAGAATGACTTGATCACCTTAAGTGGATGACATTTGAATAGGAATATTCATAAATTTTACAAGAAATTCTGTGAGTTTATGATACATCACAAGAGAAAATAAAGATCATCTTTCTTGTTAGAATGTAGGAAAAGAAAATTTAAGTGGACCATAGTAGGTTTAAGAAATGATAGAATGTTCCATTTCTAACTTTGATTATTCTTGTTTCTCTTTGTATCAAACTCTACGCCTCAAGCATTGCCCTTGTTTAATTGTATCGGGCAGATTCAATCCCAGAGTACCGCTTTGATAGATTTTCGGCTTTTGCGACAGCCTGGTGAGGTTATGAATTTTTTTTTTTTTTTTTAAGAACTTGGAAGGATACAGAAGTACATGATACATCTCCTATGAAAGGTGTTTCGTTGCTGTACATGTGATCATTGAGTAACGCCAGTAAATAATTTTAATTGTAGAGCCACAGCGACGTTATCTTGTGAGTCTTGTTTATAGCTTTTTCTTTGGCATTTTGTAATTGTTAGTTCAATCAAGTCTCGCTGTTTCCAAATTACCATAATATAGATTTTGTATGTGAGCTGAGCTGCATGAGAAAATCTTATGATCCAAAACATGCCAAAAATAAATAAATAAACGAATAAGAAAGAAAAAAAAAAACAAACAAACAAACAAAAGAGATGGTCCAATTACGCTGGCCCACTGAACCATATTGGACCGCAGTGGCACCGGCCTGTGAAACCAGCCTCACGCAGTGTCCCACCACTGTAGGATCCAAGACAGCCTCCCGGCTCCATGCTTGGATCAGGCAACGCCAGTGTGTAGAGCGCCACTGCGGGCCGGACCGCTATGACCTCACTCGAGTTATAAGCTCACGTTGCTGAGCTTGAGCTTTTTAAGTGCACGTAAGTTTCTTATTAAGAAGACCGCTTTATAATCATATATTCATGTGGGACTTTAAGCTCTTGTTTCTTTGAAAACCGTGCAATGGAGACATTGTTTCATTGGCTGCTTTATCTGTTTTTCTTCACCGTCCGTCTTTTGTTCTCGATAGCTCTACAAGCTTCGAACGTCTCTGTTGTGTTGGAGCTATTGGTATATATGAATCTTTTGCATAATTATCAACATTGAAAGATATGAAACAGCAATGATAGCAAGCTTAATGAGAACTTGCAACAACATATTTTGAGACAGCAAAAGTGGAAGTACAATGTTTGTCACATATGATCGTCCTAAACATTTCCACTTCTCAACGGAAATATAAGATAGAGCAAGTTCATTTTGTATTATGTTTACAGACCAATAACTATTAGATTAAAATTTTTTCTAAATCGTTAATTTTGTTTCGCTCAGTTTAGTTCAAATATTGAACCATAATTTATAATCTTAGAACATGTTATACTATAAGTATATAATATTTATTGTTACAAATATCATGTATCAAACCATATTTATGAAGCATATATTAAAATTATATTAAATACTATACATCATATACTCATTGATATTATACTAGTAGATCATGCATCTATAATACGTATACCAAAAGCTAAAAAAAAAAAAAAAAATACACACACATATACATTAAAAGTGCTTTAAAACTTTTTGAATTTTTGCAATCAAATTATAAGTCATTTAATTTCAACAATCTATTTTTAAAACTCTAGAGGATTTTTAATTGAATAAAATTTTTGAAATAGTTTCTACTGTAATTATCAAATGGTCGGATAAATAGAAAAGGAACACAGAAAGTGTTCGTATGATGGAAACGAAAATATCAAAATTACGAATGAAAGTTACACTTACACTTACACTAAAGATAGAGAGAGAGAGAGTGCAGTTAGAATGATAGAAAGAGAGTAAGACAAGAAAAGAGAAAAAATATAATAAAATCTTATACTAAAATATTTGCACTTAAATAGTTAGTTAGATGGTAATTACTTTCTTTTTTTGCTCTTAAATAATATAGATTATAATAATATATATGAATATTATATGTTACGGTATGAGATCATATTTTCTAATAAATGATATATTAATATTTATTTTATATATTACATTAATTAGGTAATTATTGAATCCTTCAATCAAATTAAGGTCATTTTTCATATTTATCTTAATTAATACATTATATATGATAAAAAAAAAAAACTACCTTGATTATCATGATTTAATTTTTAAAACGTTAATGGATTGAACTAGTATAAAATTATTTTGAATTATAAATTACATTTTCAACCCTTGATAGTCTTTAACATTATAATCAATTATCCCCAAACATAACATGATCCTTTTGCATCATTTTGTCTTTGAAATATTAGATCTTCACACTAATTTTTAATTAATGCATATGTGAAAACAGGATATGGTACAATAATAATTTAATTGTAATTTTATATTTAATGAAATTAGCACTAATTATCAATTAAGATATATTTAATTTTCAAGTTAAAAAAAAAAAGATTATTGTAACATTTAATTTTATACGGTAATATATAGGATATATTTTATATATTTTGGTATTAATCCGTGATAAATTTTTTCATTCTAGCAACCATTTGGTCTTTGGTAATGGGTTCAATATAGGGCCTGTTGAGACTCTGGCTATTGGTTGCTGCGAGACCAGCATACCAAGGAATGTAATGCATACAGTTTTCGAGTCACCTTTTCTAGCTATGATTGCATAAGATACCACCAGTTCCAGATGGAGATGAAGAAGCAAAGGCAAATATGATGGTGGTATTGGTTATGTTCAAGAGGGAGAGAGAGAGAAGGAGAGGGGAGAAGAGAATTTTGATTATTTAAAAGAAAATTTTGGTGTATTTTTATTTATTTTTAATAAATTTAATTGTTTACTGTTAAAATATTAAATAGTTAAATTATTTAAACCAAAAAAAAAACTACACGTGGCAAAGAGCTATTATAATAGTCTTTCTTTTAAAAAAATATACAAAGACACTAGACCGTGTATTCATTGGTTCATAGTACTATCCAATAGTGAAATCAACTTGACTACTAAAGCTAGCAAGAAATATCCAATTGAGTATTGAAATTTGTTAATACGAGAGTTCAAATAATTAATTGAAAAATTGGTCAAAACTTAGATGTCAAATCCAATATTATCTCACGTATATATTATGGTCTACACACTATGAGAAAATACTCATTTTTATTCCAACTCCCAAGCAATTTCTTGACCTTAGCTGCCTATTTGTACATGTTGAAATTGATCATCAGATGTTTAATTGAAAAATTGATCAAAATTTAGATATCAAATCTATTATTATGCCATGTGTAAATTGTGATCTACACATTGATTAATTTTAGTTTTAACTTGCATGTAGTTTGTTGATCTTAGCTACCTATTTGATCATGTGAGTATACTAGTGTGTTCAGGATAATTCTCAAGAATGTCTCTTTTTCTTTTCTTTCTTTCAAAAATGATTCTCTTTTGAGATTGATCTTTTCTATTTTTTTTTTCCTTTTATTGAAATAAAGTATTTTTTTTTAGGTTGACAAAACATGTGGAGAATAAATATTTCCAATAGTCAAGATGAAACTAATACAGTATGAGCAAATAATCAAAATATTTTAGTGATGTATAAGTGTTAATTGATTTGATATGTTCCTTAACATTTGCCAATTATTACCAAGGATTTTTCTTTTTCTTATTTGTGCAAAACCAACATCTATATTAGTAACTGTAACTTGATGTTTTTATATAGTAGACACATGATTCTTCTCTTTCTAAAAAAAAAAAAAAAAAAACTACACGTGGCAATTTAATATTATTTAAGATTTTTTCTTTTTGAAAAATGTGCAAGGACATTATCATGTATTCAGAAGTCCATAATACTGGTCAACAACGAAATCAACTTGTCTACTAACGCTAGCAACGAAATATCCAATTGAGTATTGAAATCTGGCAATATGAGAGTTCAAATAATTAGCTGGAAAATTGGTCAAATGTCATACATCAACGATCTTCACACACACTGAAAAAATACTCATTTTTATTCAAACTTCCAAGCAGTTTCTTGACCTTAGCTATCTATTTGTCCATGTTGAAATTGATCATCAAGAAGTTTAAATAGCAAACTGAAAAATTAATTCAAATTTAGATATCAAATATGATATTATGCCACATATGTATTATGATCTACACAATAATTAATTTAAATTTTAATTTCCAAACAATTTGTTGAACTTAGCTACCTATTAGACGGTATAAGTATATTTAGATAGTATGTTTAGGATAATTCTTAAGAATGTCTTTTTTCTTTTCTTTTTTTTTCTTTCAAGAATGACTCTCTTTTAAGATTGATTTTTTCTTTCCTTTTATTCAAATAAAGTATTTGTTTTTTATGTCAACAAAACATGTGAAAAATAAATATTTCCAATATTTACCTCTGCACATGTAATGCCCCAGAACCTAAGGCTGACACAACCGGCTACATATCCCTATCATTCAACAACACATTAAATTTTTAAAATTAATTATAATCTCCATAATCACTTGTAATAACCCCTTATCATATGTAAAATAATAATTTTTCAAATACATCAATTCGAGTGACTCACAGGCGAGTCACTTGAATCACAAATATACTAAATAACTAAAGTTTGATCTTCTACAACATACAGAATTAACCACCTCTTTTTCCCAACCCAATAATAGCTATTTCCATACTGTTTGTAAATCTATCGAATTGACATGCAATTATAAAAATAAAACAATAAGTGAAAGCACAATACAAGTATACAAACACACATAGATGCGAAGCCCAAAACATTGACGTGCATATAATACAATTACAATAGAATATAAGTAAGCAATAGTTTAATTATCTTTAATTAAGGCCAACAATCGACAAAAAAGTATTCATGACCTCGCCACACTATGATCTTGTTCCACATATATAAGTGAATATAAATATAAGTTTTCCTTTAAATCATTTACGTCCAGAATCCAAAGTCTAAAAACCAAAAACCTAATATTCTAACTGCATCGTCTCATATGAAAGTCTACTAAGGAATCCTCATATATGACCAACAATTGTTCCTCTAAGGAATTACCACTGTGGGCCCCTAGAGGAAGCGGTTCAAGCACAACTAGCAATCAAATTAATCCGGTTTGATTACTAAGTCCTATTAGACAGAAGGAATAATCAAGTACCGCATACTTAGAATCGCTCCACAACAGCTAAAAGAACTCCAACTATGAAATCTCAAATCAATAGCACAAACCTCAACAAGGAAGGAATCCAATACCTACCCCGTAATTATTTGAAAATAAGCATATACATTAACTTTTAGATACTCAATGATTAGG
This sequence comes from Lumnitzera racemosa, assembly GCA_024138005.1. Lineage (NCBI taxonomy): Eukaryota > Viridiplantae > Streptophyta > Magnoliopsida > Myrtales > Combretaceae > Lumnitzera > Lumnitzera racemosa. Next base: position 33,541,514 of record JAMXBC010000007.1, read on the forward strand.
TTCTACCTAAAAGTTACTTACGAATTAATAAACTTATCAAATTAAAGGTTCCGAAAGAAAATAATTAAATCCATTTATAAATCAAGAATAGAATTCAAAGATAATATAAATACATAATACAATAAAGCCAAAAGTTAATATATTTATATAATATTTTTTAATTACTTAAAATAAAAGATACGATATATATATATATAAGAAAACATAAAGTAGACACATAATAAGAGTGCGAAAATATGTAATTTTACTAATAGTTATAGAAACAAAAAAAAATACATATTTAATCCGATAATACTATAGCTCATAGAAATACGTAAGGAAAGATATATTAACAATAGGAATTCAAATCGTATACTACATAACCATAATATCAATGAAATAGAAATAATATAACAATAATAATATCATCAATAATAAAAAAATAAATTAAGATAGTAATCATAATGGAGTAAAATTATTGTAATTAAATCGATACTTGAAATCATACATATATGACATAAGTATTACTACACTCTACACCTAGAAAATAATGACCCAACTTCGACTTCCATAGAAAACAGGAATTAACCCATACATATACCCATACTTTGATATACAACCCAGTTGATAACAGCAACTTTCATATAAAATAATACTACCAATATGATAAATAACTAAATAAATTCATAGTAAGAATTAGACATTAACAAATTAACTACTTTTCTAATAATAATAGCAAAAAACAAATATAATACGTATACGATACCGAAAAAGTGATCAAGTCAATTCGTAGGATATAGCCAAAATAAGAGTACCAAATGAATATGGAATCATCACCGGATAGTAAACCTACTCAAAAACAAATAAATAAAAAATTATACTTTGTTTTAAAAAACTCAAAACAATTATCAATAATTAATTTTACCAGAATAAAGCTTAAAATGGTGATCGAAAGGAATCTTGAAACTTAATTGCAACTACGAGAAAACGGTGAAGTCCGTAGTGTACGTCAAATGATTCCTCGAAAATGGAAATTAGTAGGTCTAGCGAAAGTAACAAGTGAGGAATTGAAAATTGAGAAAGAGTGGTAGTGATGATAAGGCAATGAGTCTCGAAAACCAGAATGGGTGTTTAGGGATTCGAGTAGGTATGAAGGACAAGGAGTAAAATGAGAGGTTTTGAAAGTAAATACGTATGGATATCACGCACCAAAACACAAATACAATCAGGAGATAAGCTCGAAATACGGTTCGATATAACTCACAAACACTAAATGTCACTCAAGTTTTAAATGAGAGGTTAGATGTGACGCACTAACTTGCTCAAATGAAGAGGTTCACCATAATCTTCATAATCTTAAGCACAAGATTGATAAGAACGCAAGAAGGATTGAAGAGTTGGTCAACACTTAGTAATCTGGCAATGCTAAGTCTAAGAGCTCAAGAATAACTTTGCTCAAAAAGAGGAAAGTTCCAAGTGTGGGTATATTCTTCACTATCTGATTATTATTTCCTAATTGCAAATGTTACTAGTTATAGCAAGTCCTAAAACTCTAGTGGCAAAAATGTAGATAATGTATAAGGCCTTAAACTCTAAAGAATAGGTCCATAATTAAAATATGGAAAATATTCAAAAAAATAAAAAACTATGCATTTAATAGAAGAAGTCGGCATGTAGTTATTTGGCTTGTCCAGGAAGGAGCAGGATCCAAACTAGATGGAGTCGGCAATGGGATATCTAGGTCCGAGGAGGAGTTCCTAAGTCTTGCAGTGCTTGGACGAGAAACCCAAAAAGTCGGCCTATATTTGTCTAGTCCTAGGATTAGTCAGCATTAGCCTTTCTATGCCTACCGAATGGATCTTGGGCATCAAACTCTCGACAATGTGCTCTCTCGACTTCTTGATAGACGACAGGACTGATGCAAAGTGTTTGCCTTTCTACCTCTCGGCCGTCTAGCAACCGTTAGGCCTCAACACAAATTGCTCAGCCTCAACTTCGAGATAGCTACAGGCTAATGCCTATCATTGTCGCGGGGCTAAAAGAAAGTCATCCTCAATTTTAAACAATGAGCATAGGTCTGAATGTCGAATAAACTTCTCTTACCCTTTTTCTTCACCATGGGTATCAAGTATCTCTGGATTTCCTTAATGCTCAAGGGGGTCAAACAATAGCTCTTTTCATCCTTCTAAACTGTGTAAGTGTTGAGGAAGCCATAATGGATCACTTTCCAGTTATACTCCCAAGGTTAGTCAAGAAGTAAATTTATAGCATTCATAAGGACCACATTGAAGTCAATCCAATCCTCATATTGTCCTCCTATGAATGTTATCCTAGCTCTTTTATGCACATAGACCATACCCTTGTCATTAAACCACTTCAATCCATAAGGTCAGGGATGTGGATAGGTCAGCAATTTCATCTTCTCTATTACCTCAGCAAAAGCGACGTTGCTGCAGCTTCCTCCAACAATAACCAAGGAATAAGTCTTCTCATTCACCAAACATTGAATATAAAATAAATTTTTCCTTTGTCCGAAATTTGCCTTCGGGCCAGATTGTTGACTCGTAATAATTACAAGTTAATCCAGATTCTCAGTATGGACATCCTCTTCTATTAACTCGTCTCTTGAACTCTTATTGCTTTGACTCTCTATTTGAGCATCAGGTCCTTCACCTTTCAAGACTATAACCCTCTTATTCGGACATTGAGACAAAATATGTCCATAGCCTAAGCATTTGCAGCACTTTACTTCTCGGGTCTTGTTACCGAATGCTTTTTCTTTCTCAACCCTCTTTATCTCGACCTGATCAAATAGGCTAGATTCACCTTTCTCCATCTTCTTCTATGGCCTTCTCTCAACTTACTCCTCAGGTTTAGGGCTAATTTGTTAAGGTTGGTTACTCGGCCTTTGATGCCTTCTTCTCCTCTATCTTTCTAATGCCAGATTGATCAGCTCGTCCAATGAGTTAAACGGTTACAATTCAACTATGTCAGCAATGTAGTCTCAAAGTCTACTTAAAAACCTAGCAATGGTACAATCCTGTAACTCGGCTATCTCATACTTAGTCATCAGACTTTTGAACTCTTGTAAGTACTCCTCAATAGTGTTTCAACCTTATCTCAGTTGTTGGAAGGCATGGAGCATCTCTTGCTTAAAGTAAGTTAGCACAAAGCGTTGATTCATCAATCATTTCATGAGCCTCCAAGTTCTGATTGGTTCCTCTCCTTCAACTTCTCGCTTGGCAACCAATTTATCCCACCAATTACTTACATATTCAACAAGGGATAACAAGGCTAGTTTGACCTTGGTTTTTTCATCATACTCGTAGCATTCAAACAACTTCTCCACCCGGAGAACCCAGTCGAAGAACTCTTCAAGTCGGCTACCACCATTAAAGGTCGGCAACTTAAGCTTGATGTTATCAAGTCCTTAACTATGTGTTCGAGGTTCATCCTTTACATTCCGAGCTGCTTGATTTACCTCTTGATGGGAATCAGGTTACCAAACCACTGACTTACAGCCAAGCCTGAAGACTAGAGAGACTAGTAAGACAAATCATCCTATTCCAACTAACTCATGCGGAAGCCGAATATCTCCTTGTCGACCCATTCTACCTATCGAGCCAAGTGACTACCTATTTCTGGCATGTTGTATGCCAAGAAGTGGAAAGTCGAGGCAACGACACTTCATTCTCATACACACCTGGTCAATTACTTACTCTGTCGTACCCCTACTGAGATGCCAAGAGAAAGAGTCCAAACTGACTAAGCTACCCTTGCTCGGACAAGCAAGCTGTTCGTAATTTTTGTCCACATCTTTCAATAGCATCACCAATATAATATCACTATGTGTACAATATTAACTGTAGAATTTATTGCACTAATGATTGTTTTCCTTATATATTTATTTTTACCATTTTGTATCTTATACATTACTTCCTTAAGAAATACCCTTTTACCTTTTCTTTTTTAGGCAAGTTGTCCTAACTTATGGTTATAAATACCCTTATAATTATAGCTGTAACACATAGAGATTATCCTTAATACACTTAAGTATTTCCTTCTTTGCATAAACATTGCTTGTTTATTCTCAGTATCACTCTTATCTTAACCACTGAGTAAGCTTAGGTAGTAAGTAACCTCATTGGACCGATTTTTGCATCATATCGGATTGTGCCATGAGTCTTCGGAAGTTCCATTGGTGCGTCATATCCTCTAGAGCTATTTATAGGTTTTGCTTACTATTCATTTTCATTCGTCCCTTTTTGCGCCAATCCTCATTATTCCTTTCGCACTTTCTACAAGCTTAGACCCATCAAGCAACCAGCCTTGTCTATTCTTGGTCATGATTCGCATTATCTTGGTATCAGAGCGAAGGTTTCATGTGAGCTGTAGTTGATTCTTTAAGAAGTTCTGATATACTCGATTATGTGTGTATGAAACAGAGCAAGTTATTATGTTCATTTTAGCAGTTATGTTTGCTAGCTGTTAATTTCTTGAAGTGTTTGTTTGAACTTAAATTTATGAAAAAAATGAAAAACCTGAGTGTGAATGTTGGTATGGGAGATAATAATAGTAGAGTTGTTCACTATGGACAACAGTCTCAAGAAACACCTAGAAGCATTGACAAGAGACTTAATGAAGAGATGACCTGAGTTGTTCATGTGTTATCTTACTAATCAACTGAGGTTGTGCAAAACACCCTACAAGCTACTCAACTCGTTAAAGATTAGAACCCAGCTCAAACAGTTCGAGGTGAAGGAGTTAGACGAGTGAGGAGAATGATTGATTTGATAGATATGGAAGATGAAGAAGAAGAGTGCATGAGAGTTGTCGAGCCTGAATTTTTGGTTTTCTTTTTAAATTTGATTTCTCACTTTCTAATTAATACTAAACCTTAACCCATTTAATATTAATCATCAAATTAAAAAATTAGAAAATTCCAGTTTTTATTAAAAACTTTTTAAAGTCACCACTTGACTGGAGTTAGAAAAAAAAAAAAGAAAAGAAATCATAATCAAATGAGTAGTTTGACTACAATTCAACTACCGGTTTTTAATTTCAATTTAAATTCAGAATCAAAATATTTTAAATTCTGGAGCTAACATATTAAAGCTTAACAGGTACTATCATCTATTTTCCGAAATTAGGTTTATTTTTCAAATTATAATATCTTTTTAAAAAAAATAAAAACCAAAAGAAAAAAAAAGAACCTAAATTTCTACAGATTTTATCGTCACCTAAAAGATGCTTACGTATCCACTAACTAAAATCAAATGATAGTAATCTTTCAAAAAAAAAAAACCTTTTTTTTCAAAAACCAACCGAGTTTATGTATTTAATCGATTCAAATTATCCAAATAAAAACTAATGGGTCCTAACTGTCTAAGTTTTTTATGGTATAAAAACTTTCTAAAAAGTCCTATTTTGTACAAGATTTTTTATTATTAATTTTTATTTTAAAAAAAAATTATATAATGAATCCTTAAGAAAAAAACCAAATTCTAACGATCTCTAAACTAATACCTATATATATTTATATATATATATATATTACTACTATTAAATAACTATCTACTTAAATCAATATAATATATTTAATCTATATAATAAAGAAAACTAATGCTCAAAGAAATATCCTATACATATATATATTATTTTATTAACATAAATGATAATATAATATAATATAATAAAAATCTAAAGCACCGAAACTGAGTTGCTGTCCGCGGCAGTTATTGACAACTTGCGGGTGTTGTTCGGTAATGGGCTTGTGTCAGATTGGTCGGGGCATCAGGATGGAATAGGACTTCGGTCCGTGTTAGGTAGTTCGATCAGTGGAGTGAATGTCTCATATTCCTCCATCCTCTATTGTCTTGTTTCCTTTTGTCATTATTCTCAGTAGATGGAGTGCACAACTCAATCGCATTTGCCACCAAGCTTTCAGGATTACACGAGATATAAACAAGATTCCGTAGACGTAAATGAGTTCTCAAGACTTTTATAACAGTTGGATGGAGACCACCACGTGGAGGATCAACAATGGCGACAACATTTTTGAATGGTCTTTTTGGAGATTTTCCAGCTTCCACAGTGCAACACTCCTGATCCTGTCTTCTTGATCCTAACCCTTCGATATTGGATTCACCTTGATTATTTTCAAGGTTATGGTTAAAGTAGCTTTTAGTGTTATCCACCTCATCCATGGTATCGCCATAATTCAAATCCAAATAAAAAGATTTTATTAAATGTGATCTCATCAGCTTAACTTGCTTTTTGTAAAAAATGAAAAAGATAAAAAAAATAAAAAACACATAAAGGTCTAACATAATTCAAACTCATGATCACAAGTTAACCCAATGTCAATGTTCAAATGCTTATCCATTAAATCATTAACCCGTGCCTTTTAATATAATTAAATTATATTTAAACCAAACGACTCTTTAAAGCTCTTTGAATTAAATCAAAACTAAATTAATTGACCCTAAAATAATTCATTTCCTAAAAATCTGAAAATCTTTATATTTATATTATTTTCTTTTTTTTGTATTTTCCACCATTTTTTTATTTTTATTATTTTCATATATATATATATATATTAATTAGGACCCTATTTTAAAGAACTAAAACTATAACTACTAGAGCAAAAATTGAGTGTCTACTTGAATCTACAGTGTATTTGACCATTTGAAGCTTTGGATTCCGAGCTTCAATAGATCTGGGAATGCTGACGAATATTTAGAGTGGGAAGAAAAGGTAAAGCGTGTTTTTTATTATTATCAATACAAAGATTATAAGGTAAGAACTGTTGCTATTGAGTTCTCTGAATATGCCACCATATGGTGAAAAAATTTCCAAGCCATGAGTATACGAAAGGGCTACTAAGAAATTAACACTTAGCTCAAGATGAAGAGGATACTTAGAAACAAGTTCATGCTAGAAACTTATTTTCAAGATACTTTCGCTCGACTTCAGGAGCTGAGACAAGAGAGTTAGATTATTAATAAGTATATTCAAGAATTTCAAATACTTATGATTCGTTGCAAAGTGGAGGAACCACTAGCTTAAACAGTTTCAAAATTCATTACTGGGTTGAAAGGTAACATTCGAGACATTGTGGAACTCCAACGATTTACCACAATGGATGAGGCCATCAAAATAGCTCAGCGAGTAGACAAGCAAAGAAGGAGCCAAGTACCAACCAGGATGCTGACTAGCCGACCCAAACAAGTAAGTCACTAAGCTTAGTTAAGTACCAAGCTGAGCCAAAAGATGGATGTCCAAGATAAACTAAAGGGCCAACCTGATACTAAAGTGCCAACTTGAACTTATGAGAAGGAGGTAAAGGTTTGGTAAGAAGATGAGCTAGATGAAGTGCTTCAAGTGACAAGGGTTTGAACATATAACTACTTAGTGCCCAAACCAATGAATGATGGTCGATAAGGGAGACATCCCAAAGCTAGAGGTAGATTACATTGATGAAGAACCTGAGGAAGAGGAGATCTCCATCGAGAAACAAAGTGCCAAGAAAGAATTGATTGAAGAAGATGTGTTTGCTGGGAACTTGGACCAGTTACTTATGGTTGTTCAACAAACTATAAACATAGAACACTTACAAGATAAGTAGAAAGAGAATTTGTTTCACACCACCTGTAAGGTGAATGATCAGGTGTGTACCCTAATCGTAGATAATGAAAGTCACACTAACGTAGCATCACCTGATCTTATTTCAAAACTGAAATTGCCAACTATTACACATCCGAAGCCACACAAGTTATACTGGTTAAGTAAGAAAGGAGCATTCTATGCTACTTAGCAAATACTACTATCAATCACTATAGGGAATTACTCAGACCAAATTCTTTGCAAAGTGCTACCTATGTGTACCTCCCACATGTTACTCGGTAAATCATAGTTGTTTGATAGAAGAGTTATCCATGACAGCTACAAGAACACATATATGTTAAAGAAGGATGACTGAAAGATTACACTGAACCCAATGCCATCGAGAGAAGTTAATAAGTTGCAAACAAAACTTGCTCTTGGATCAAAGAAGGCTCTGGCGATGAGTACAGCCTAGCTCTGACGGGCCATTAATGCTGACAAGGCGACCTTCATGTTGGTCAAGCACCTATTAGAAATGAAGGAGCGGGGTAAACTATCCCAGGAAATTAAAGAGTTGCTAGATGAGTATGTCGATTTGTTCGCAGAGCAGTTACCTGAGGGGTTACTGCATTGACTTAATACCCGACACCGTACTGCCAAATAAGCCAACCTGTCAAATAAATCCTTAGTAAGCTGTTGAACTCCAATGATAAGTCAATGAGTTATTAGAGAGAGGATATGTGAAGGAAAGCCTCAGTCCTTATGCTATACCAGCCCTTCAATACCAAAGAAGGATGGGACAAGGCGGATATGTGTAGACAGTCGCGCCGTGAACAAGATTACTATAAAGTACAGGTATCCAATCTCGAGGTTAGAAGATATGCTGGATGAATTGAGTGAAGCCAAGATATTTAGTAAGATTGATCTTAAGTCTGGCTACCATCAGATTCACATGAGGTCGGGAGACAAATGGAAAACGGTATTTAAGACTCGACATGGATTATATGAATGAATGGTCATGCCCTTCAGCTTGTCAAATGCTCCGAACACTTTCATGAGACTAATGAATCATGTGCTGAGACATCTAATCGAGAAGTATGTCATGGAAGACTTTAAGAATATCCTGGTGTACAATACCAACATGCTAAGTCACTGTAAACACCTCTAAGCCATTTTAGACATCCTTCATGTCAAGAGATTATTCAGCAACCTCAAGAAGTGTTGCTTTTACTAAGAGGAAGTGATATTCTTCGGCTATGTAGTTAGTGGAGGAGGCTTACAAGTAAATGATGAGAAGATATGAACAATTGTAAAGTAGCCGATTCGTACTACTTGATCGACATGAGAAGTTTCCATAGACTAGCTTCGTTATATTAACGATTCATCAAGAATTTTAGCACCCTTGCTGCATTACTTACTGAGCTCATAAAGAAGAACACTAACTTCTGATGGGAAGAAAGGGAGGAGAGAAGCTTTGCCAAGATAAAAGAAAGGTTGACCTCCGCCCCAATGTTGGTTTTACTTGATTTTGACAAAATATTTGAGCTGGAATATGACGTGTTAGTCATTAGAATAGGCGCTGTCCTAATGCAGAAAGGTCGACCAATTGCCTTCTATTTATCCTGTATAAGATATCAAGAGGGAGCGGAGAGGTGAATCAATATCTTTAAATTTTTTAAAACTTTTTCCTCAAAAATGAAGTTACCCCTCTTAACAACTTATAATGGTGAACAATGATAATTTAATGATTCAATGCACAATAGATAATAAACCAAATTAAAAGAGAAAGGAAGAAGAAAATCAGGCATAAATTTTATAAAGTTTCGACCTTCTGCCTATTGATCTCTTCCAGCTCCACTGCTGGGGACCCGTCTACTTCACCAGTACCATTACACCTAATCCACTAAATCAAATCACAAACAAATTACAAACATTCGTCCCAATAACTTTTCAATACTCTACTCCGCCTATTTAGTTTCTCTACAATCTAGGCTAATACAAATTTATAGAGTACAAACTATCTTTTCTCTACAATAAAGTATAGAGATTACAAGTGAGAACAAAAATACTAGTCTTAAATAATTTTGCACTTGAAAGAAATAACACTTGTTGTAGAACTTTAATTTGGTGTAACTCTCTAAAAAAGTATCTAAAGAACTTTCTAAAACTTTTTTAAAGGTAAAAACTAATCAAGAATTTTTTTGTACAACGATAATTTTTCTTCAGAGTTGTATCTGACATTTTGAATCCTTCTTCCTTTTATATTGAGCTTTTCCAACGACTGGAAATCTGAAGATTTTCTTCACTTCTATAATTATCCAACAGTTAGAATGCAAAGGATAATCCTTAGATATTTTTGTGAGAAGATCTCAATATTTTGAATTCAAAGCTAATTCTCCTTATCTTGTTTGGATCAGATATTCATCAATCCATAATAACTAGATAAGCTTTTGATTTGAATTTAAAAAGGTTTGCTTTTGTTAGTAACTTCCAGATAAGTCTTATGTTCAAAATTTGAAATCCAACAAAAACCGACTCAACTTTATCCTTATCCAAAATTGTGTTTATCTTGATTTTTCAAAAATTAAATAACTCAAAGATAATCCCCATGGATGTTAATTCCATCTTGAGTGAAACGGGATTAAGTATATTTTCCTAATATACCCAATCTTGTGGGGCTAAGCCTTAATTAAATTGAATCTAATTTAAAACTAATTTTAACGCCATACTTCCAGTCTTACTTTCTAAACAAGTTTCTGAAGAATATCAACCTTTAATTTCTGAAATATCTGTATAAACTTCTGAAGTGCTATATCAATTTTTCTTATAAAACTTTTGTAGTACTTTCTAAAGATTTTCCATAATAGACTATTTTCAATACATTCAAATCTTCTGAATTAGCTTCTGAATGTAACTTAATTTTGCGAAAATTAAACTTTCTAAAAATCCTTTTGTAAGCCTGTACTCTTAAAGATTTATTAGCTTTTAACCCTTTTTTGTTATCATTAAAATATATAAGAGATATCTAATACCTTCCACGGTGAAAAGCTTAGAGGACCACAGTTAAATTACTCCGTGTATAATAAATACTCTTGGCGTTGATCTTAACACTGCAGGTATAGCAACACTATCTACTGCTAAGAAAGTTTGTCATCTACACTAACCATGAATCTTTGAGGTACCTCTAAAGTCAGATGAAGTTATCAAAACGGCAGGCGATATGGGTTGAATTCCTTGAAAGATTCAATTTCATGATTAAATATAAGCAGGGAAAGAGCAACATAGTTATAGATGCTCTTTCGAGGAGATATGTGCTTTTAACCGAATTACAGACCAAGCTCTTTAGGTTTACAAGTATCAAAGAACAGTATTCTGGAGATCCATATTTTGGACCCATAATCATGCGATGCATTGATGGAAGGACAGTTGATGAGTATTACATAAAGCATGGTTACTTATTCCAAAGTGAGTAACTATACGTACCAACTTGTTCCCTGAGGGAACTGCTAATTAGGGAAGCCTACAATGAAAGACTCTTTGAGCACTTTGGAAAAAGAAGAACTTGTAAACTGTTGAATAGTCGATTATTCTAACCAAGGAAGAAGAGAGATTTACAACAAATAATCGACAGTTGTGCTATATGCAAGAGGGCTAAGTGCTGAGCCGAATAAGGAAAAGCAATGTCTTTATCTATCCCAACAAAGCCGTAGACTGAATTAAGCATAGACATTATTCTTGAACTACCATGAACTACCCAAAGCAAAGATTATATAATGGTTGTCATGAATCAATTCAGCAAAATGGCACACTTTATGCCCTGCTCCAAAACTAACTATGCTTCGGCTATTAGTTCTCTTTTCTTACAAAAGATTATGCAGATACATAGCCTGCCGAGAAGTGTAGTTTTCGATAAAGACCCAAAGTTCTTGAGCTATTTCTAGAGGACCTTATGGTGTCGAATGGGAACCAAACTACTATTCAATACTTCCTGTCACCCCCAAACTGATGGCCAAACAAATCAATTACACTTTGGGATCACTACTTCGAGCTACAATGGACAAGAACTTGGCTGATTGAGACGTCTGCTTACCAGTGGTTAAGTTCACTTACAACCGAAGTGCATGACAATACTAAGCAAACTCCCTTTGAAGTGGTTTATGGTTTTAATCCCAAGTTACTTCTCAACCACACCCTTGTACCTACATCTATACAAGAGAACCCTAACGTTTCAGCTAAAGCACAATCCCTCTGGTACATCTATGATAAAGTCACTCGGCACATTGACCAAGCTACTAGAAGAATACGAAAGAAGACCAAAGGTAGGACGGCTAAATAATTCCAGCCAGGAGACTTGGTATGGCTACACCTTAACAATGAACTATTCCCAAACAAGAGGAGAAATAAATTATCTACAAAAACTGAAGGATTTTATAGAATCCTCCAGAAGATCAATGATAATGCCTACAGATTAGAGGTATCCGAGGACTATGGGGTTTCTAACGCTTTCAACTTTGCCGACCTCAGTCCATATCACCTTGACGAAGAACTGAACGAAAACCATTCAAATTTGATCCCAAATCCAAAACAACTAGGAAAGAATTATAGGAATCAGGCTACCAAACCACTAACTCACAGCTGAGCCTAAGGACTAAAGGGCCTAGTAAGATGAATCTTCCTATTTCAACCAACTCATGCGGAGGCTGAGTATCTCCTTACCAACCAATTCTGCCTATCGACCCATTTTGGCTGCCGAGCCAAGTGATTACCTGTTTCTCGCATGTCGTATGCTAAGAAGCGAAAGGTCGAGACAATAGTCTATCTTCATTCTTACACATGCCTAGCCAATTACCTACTCTGCCATACCCTTGTCGAAATGCCAAAAGAAAGAGTCTAGACTAACCAAGCCACCTTTGCTCGGACAAGTAAGTTATCCATACCTTTTGTCCACATCTTTCAACGGCATCACTAATATAATATCACTACGTATACAGTATCATGTGTAGAATCCGTTGTACTAATGATTGCTTTCCTTATATATTTATTTTTAAACTTTTGTATCTTGTGTATTACTTCCTTGAAAAATGCCCTTTTTGTCTTTTCCTAACTTATGAGTATAAATACCCTTGTAATTGTAAATGTAACTATAACACACAAAGATCATCCTTAACACACCTAAGTATTTCCTTTCTTGTGTAAACACTACTTGTTTACTCTCAGTATCACTCTTATCTTAACCCCTGAGTAAGGCTAGATGGTAAGTAACCTCATCGGACCGATTTGTATGTTATATCAAATTGTACCGTAAGTCCTCAAAAGTTCCATTAATGCATCATATCCTCTAAAGTTATTCATGGGTTTTGCTTACTTTTTATTCGCATTCATCCCTTTTTACGCCAATCCTCATTATTCCTCTTGAGCTTTTTGCAAGCTTAAACCCACCCAACTATCGACCTTGTCTGTTCTTGATCACGGTTCACATCACCTCTAGTCAGCTACTTCTGTTGGAGCTCTACTTAGCCATATCTCTTCTCGACCCCAGCTATCTTCTTTGGCCTACTTAATTCACCTTAAAGTTAACACTCCTATCATTGCTTCTTATCGGCTCAAGTTCGTTTTCTCTTCTTCTCTGCTCAACAGCTCTTCTTAGCTGTCGCTCATCATTATCAAGCTCATTGGCGCCACCTCTATTGGTAGGTGTTTGTTCCCTTCTTTCACCTCAGCCAATAAATCTATAACCTCTGACTAAACTAGTAAACTCCTAAATAGAGTTAGTAAGATTTTGAATCCAATATTCCAAGTTGTCAATATATCGCCTCAAACTTCCATGAAGGCTGTCTTCATTATTATTAACACTATCTTCTGACATTGTAGTCTAAACAATAAATTCTAGAGAAAAAATTTAACAAACGCGTAATACACTCAACTATACTTGACTTAGAACTACAACTAAGACAACTCCACAAATATTACTGCAATAGAATACAACTAACAGTAACCTAAAAATTACTGTTACCTGATTCAATAACCCAATACAAACAGTATAATACCACGATTACTAAGAACACGAACAATGTACTATACTATAGAATGATGATTAACAAAAATGTTCAAACCACAAATCAAATTTTGAAGAACACTAATATACGAGTCTCTCCAAAACTCTAATACCAAGATGATGAGGCAGTGGGTCTCGAAAACTAGAATGGGTGTTCGAGGATTCAAGTAAGTATGAAGAACAGGGAGTAAAATGAGAGGTTTCGACAGTGAATGTATATAGGTAGCATATACCAAGATACAAACACAATCAAGAAATGAGCTCAAAATAAAGTTCGATGCAATTCACAAATGCTAAATGTTACTCGGGTTTCAAATGAAAGATTATATGTAACGCAATAACTTGCTCAAATGAAGGGGTTCACCACAATCTTCATTATCTTAAGAACAAGATTGATAAGAATTCAAGAAGAATTAGAGAGTTGGTCAACACTTAGTAATCGGCAATGTTAGCTCTAAAAGCTTAAGAATAACTTTGCTCGAAAAAAAAGGGAAGTTTCAATTGTAGGTATATTCTTCATTATTTAATTATTATTTCTTAATTACAAATGTTGCTATTTATACTAAGTCCTAAAACCCTAGTGGTAAAAATGTAAATAATGTATAAGGCCTTAAACCCTAAAAAATGGGCTCATAATTAAAATAAGAAAAATACTCATAAAAATATAAAACTGTGCGTTTAATAGAAAAAGTCGATATACAGTTATTTGGCTTGTCCAAGAAGGAGCAGGATCCAAACTAGATGAAGTTGGCAGTTGGATGTCCGGATCCGAGGAGGAGTCTCTAAAGTCTTACGGTGCTCAGCAATATGCTCTCTCAACTTCTCTACAAACGACAAGCCTGATGCCGAATGTTTGCCTTTCTACCATTGAGTCTTCTAGCAACTGCTAGGCCTTAATACAAATTGTTTGGCCTCGACTTCAGGATAATCAAAGGCTAATTCCTATTAGGTCCATTTGAAGAGAATTTAATAAGTGAAGGAGGTTGTTTGTGCTGTTTGTTTCAATGGTGAAAGAGAGAATGAATGAAGGAGAGGTAAGGTCTAATAGTAGAGAAAAGAAAGCGAAAGTCTAATTGTTTTAATTAGTGAAAGAGTTAGTGAATTACAAATGGCGAGAAAGAGAGTAAAATTGAGGGAGGAGGGAGAGTGGATCAAGGGAAATATTGAAATGTGGTAAAAGAAAGAAAGACTTAAAGTAAGATTTTAGGACTGGGAACATTTTAGAATATTTTAGAATCTAGAATGGAGAAAATATAAAATATCAATATATAAATATTGTAAGATTTAAATATATATATATATAATACCAACAAAATATCTATACCTTATACGTAAAATAAAATTTATCTATTTAATACATACGTAAAATAAATATTTTGAAAAATAATATCAAAACTTTAAATTAGATATCTATTATATATAATACACTTTATACTAAGTTTGGAATCAAGCTATGATTTATAAATTGAAATTTTCTCTATTAAGATGCGGTTTATATCAAATACAACCTAAATAGATTTTATAACTTAATTATTTTTTTTAGCTTGATTGGGGTGTTTCAACACATGTATATTATTTAATCAAGATGAAACTACTATAGTATAAAATAACTAAAATGTATGACCAAAATATTTTAATAATAAGTATTACGTTTGCCAATTATTACCGAGGATTTTTTTTTTTCCCCTTACTTGTGCGAAACCGATATTTATATTATTATGTTTATATATAATAGACACAAGATTCCGCTCTTTCTGGATCTTTGACCCATTTACATTGTTATTTTGTGCATGTCAGCCAAATAAGGTTCGATTTTGGTTTCTCGCCAAGTCTATATAAAGCCACTTAGGTCCGGATCGCTGGGGAAAGCCCATGTCCCATCACTTTAACGCCTCAGTAATGTTGACGAACACGTAAATTTCTTATTAAGGAGACTGCTTTAAAGTCATATATGGATGTGGGACCTCAAGATTCTTTGAAAACCGTGCCGTGGAGACATATTCTACCGGCAGCTTTACCTGTTTTCCTTCCCCGTCTGTGTTTTGGTTGTCGATTGGAGGCGGTGAAAAAACCGTCAACTGTCGGTTTAACCACGTACCAAAAATCGAATTAAGAATCGACCTAAATAGAATAAAAAAAATAATTATTTTATGAATCGTTTGGTTTACGATTTGATTCGATAATATATAAACAATTCATAATTTAATTTAGAAAAGCGAACAAAACTATATCTTCTTTAACTAAATCGAACTATTTAATTAAATAAAAAAATCTTATAAATATTTCTTTCTATTAATCTTCATAAATTTCATCAAATTTTTTATATTTTATTATTTTTTATTATAATTTTATATTAATTATTAAAATTAAGTTTAGTAAATTCTATTTAAATTTTCATATTTATTAAAGATTAAAATATTTAGTAAAAATTTGATATAAACGGTTTGAACTGTGGATCGAACCGAAGTGAATCGATTTTAATTTGATTCAAAAAATGTATAAACCAAACTATATAATTAGGTTCGACTTAAAAAAAATAAACTATTATATTAGGTTCGGTTTAATAAGAAATGACGAATCTTACCATACCAAATCAAACCGCACCCACCTTTAATTGTCGATAGCTTTACAAGCTACAAACTTCTCTATTTTGTTAGAGCCATTGGCATATGTGAATCTGTTGTATAATTATAAATAAGAGCCTTCGAAAGTGGAAGCACGAGACACGTTAAAAGGTAGGAAGCAGCGTTAACTACAAGCTTAACGAGAACTTGCAACAACATATTTTGATACAACTAAACATTTTCTGTACTTAATGGAAAAATAAAAGGGTTAATGTTGACATATGGATGAATCATGAATTGACACATAGAATATAAAGTCTAGGTAAACATTTACATGGCATTGGTGTACCTAAGTGGCATCAATTTATTACCTGTATAGCACTATTTATTATTATCATTATTATTATATTATTAATTATTAATATTTAATAATTATTATTAATTGCATGCTAGCATTACATTTACTTAACATCTACCTAGCGTTTACATGACATTATTATATTATGATACATTATAAGTATGCATAGTCACATAAGAAAACTCATCCTTACATCCATTCTCACTTCCTAATTATTTACTTAATCAATAGTTATTCTATATCTCATTATATAGTAGGATAAGATTCATGGAATAAGCTATATAGGATAATAATTGCAAATTTGTCATTTCTTTTCTACATAAATAAGTGTAAAACTAACTTTTCATTTCTTTGTTTTTCCTCACTCATTTATGTAAATCTAAAGTTAAGATCATAAATAGAAAGCACTTCGCATCCTCTATCATCTCACAACCACCAAACACCACCATCTCATCGAAAAAAGTTTAGAAAGTGAATCACATTGACTGTTTTTAGTACCTGAAAAATATTTTAAGTATTAAAAACAACCTGATCATGCTACTTTGAGCAACTACAATTTGATTTTATGACCATTTTAGCTTCAACCACCACCATGGTTTCATTATGGGCATGGGACTCTATCAAATGTTAGTGCTAGTCGAAACTAAAGTGGTCGGAGAATCAAATTGTGGCAACTCAAAGTGACATGATAGGATTAATTTCGGTGCTTAAAATATTTTTCAAGTACTAGAAACAATCCATGGGGTCTCCTTTGTAAGCTTTTTCCGATGAGATGGTGGTGTTTAGCAGTTTTCGATGGTTGTGAGATGATAGAGAATGCAAAGTATTTTTTATTTATGATTTTAACTTTAAATTTATATAAACGAGTAAAGAAAAAAAAATTGATTTTACACTTTTTTATATAGAAAAGAAATAACAAATTTCCAATTGTTATCCCATATAGCTAATTCCATGAATCTTATCTCACTATATAATGAGATATAGAATAACTATCAGTAAAGTGAATGATTGAGAGGGAGGAATGAATTTAAAAATAGTTTTTTATGCACCCATACATTTTACTTATAATATATCATAATAATGCATGCTACAAGGATGCTAAGCAAACATGCAATCAATAACAATTATTAAATATTAATAATTAATAATATAATAATGATAATAATAAATGGTATCATGTAGGCAATAAAAATGGCATATAGATATCTATATGGACTTTATAATCCACGTGTCAAGTCGTTATTTATCTATACATCCACGTATGCAGAGTAGTAAATTCTACATTAACCCAAAATAAAATAGAGCAAGTTATCGCACCTTCCATTCCGAGATGATGAAGGAATAAATAATACCGTTCAAGACTTTGTTTTCTTAGAGTTTAAGAGAGCAGCAATCAAATAAAGGTTTCTGCAAATGGCTTATACCTTCCATATAAACAATCCTTCTAGAAAATAATAATTTTCCGGTTTGTTTGTATTCATTTTCCCATGAGAAGGCTTTGCTCCAATTGATAAAGACACAATTTTGATTAGCATGTAATATTGTTATTTGATGTCTGTTTTCTATCACTGTGATTCCAGATTTACTTTCAACTTCGAAAGAGTTATTGAGATTTGACTGTGTACTAGAATAACTTAATCCCTTCTAATGAATGACGTTTGAATTAAAATATTCATAACTTTAGAAGAAATGCTGTGAATTTATGATTGCATCACAAGAGAAAATAAAGATCATCTTTTTAATAAAATGTAGGGAAAGAAAATTACTTACTAAGAGTGCTTCATATTTCATGCTGAATAAGTGGATTCGAATTTAGAATTACCTAAAATATATATATATATATATATATATATATATAAAAGGTCTTCTCTGAGAGCACTATTGAAAAATGCTAGTATCATGAAAACAGTTGGAGGACACTATGTTAATATTACCTTCTATTACTCAAATTTACGGAACATTGTAAGTTTCAAGGGGATTTTTCAATGATTGTCACAGGCCAAGGATCTTATACCATCCTTTAGAACAATGAGCAGAATTTTAGGAGAGTAATCAAGGCCGGTTGATGGTTCATCAATGGACAATTTTGTGTTGTGGTTCTATTACTCAATGTCTATTACCAAAGAAAAGGTGCAAGAGCCTAACAAGGAATAAATAAATAAATGTAGATAAGATGAGCCACTCGTGTGATATCTTTGATTTTTCGCGCTATCAAATTTAGTACTTTTTGAAAAATGTTTTTTATTTAGTTCAAATTTTACGTGCTCAATCACAAGAATTAGAAGTACTAACCTTGTAAAATTTGTTAATAGAAATAAAATTTATAGAAGCAATATTTAATTATAAACTAAAATTTCATTGATATAGTACATTTAGGATCAAAAACTTGAAATTTGAACTTTAAGATACAACAAGATTCAAGAGATAACCTTTTTTGATTTAATTAACAATTATAAATAAAAATATAACTAAAAAGTATAGTAGCACACTAAATACACATTATATTTAATAGATTCACAGCATATATTACTATATAAGTAATTGTTAATACGTGCTTTTAGGTAAAATGATTGAGGTTAGAAGTAGCATGCAAAATGAGTAAACATAAATTAGAGGATCGTTGAAAGTGATATGACATAGACATGTTGACACTTAAGTTAGTAATAGGCTTAAGGAAAGTTTGCAAAGAATTTAGAGAGTTTAATAGAATGAGAGTTAGAATATTTTATCCATGGACTTTGCTTTGTATTTGTAGATATGGTGAGCAAGCTAATTATGGAAAGTAGATCGTGATTTAGCAATCCTCTCTTTGACTCCAAATCTTGTAGAAAAGATCTATAAACTTTTTCTATATGACTAAACTGCTCCTACCTAGTCTTCTTTTGAACTTTTAGCTCTAACCAACACATCATGAGCTTAAGAGCATAAACTCCAAGAGGTTAAACGAAGATAAGAGCTCAAGAGATATCTTTCATGAGGTCAACAAGCTCTTTGGAGCTCAATCTGGTGAGGTCATCTTCAATGCTAGTGGCTCAACTTGAAATATAAAGAGGAGGTCAACCATGGCTCTAGAGAGATCGATATGGGTTTTATGGGCATGTCCCATGCTTTAGGAGATCAACCTAAGCTTAGAAGCCCACATCCAAAATGGCATGTGAATAGTAATACAACTCAAGATCACTACCGTAGAAATTTGACAAATAACAATAGCAACATCTACATGTCCTTGATGTGGTAGCAATATAAAAGGCTTGGAATGAACAAAGACCGAGGAACTAGATGGAAAATATGAGTATATTTAATAATCAAATTTCTATAATGAGGTTTTTAAAACAGTATTATTAGAGATCATTAAGTCACATAATAAGAGATCTAAATTAAGAGTATGACTATAGAATTTATATTTAGTGAAATAAGTTGTAAATTTATAGTACCTTATTACGTTGATGTTATGGTAATATTTCTATTTTCTGGGATTCAATTATTTGCTCAATTCTAATTTAGTTCTATCATTAACTTAAGGATGACATCACAAGCCTTAAAAAACCAAAAGGAAAAAAAAAAAAAAAAAAAAACCTTGAGGGAGGGCAAGATAATATGTCACACTTAAAGAATGATGACAAGGCCTCATCGAAATGAAGTCTAAGGGCAAATTGTATCAAATGGAGATAAGAATACTGATTTCTTCCTTGTTTTGCCTAGATGTTCAAAAACAAAATATATGCCCTAAAAGATAGTATAGATAATAGGGTCGTGGACCCAAGTGACCTGAAAAATGTGGTGATTAATCTTTTAAAATGTTCGCTCCTAAAAAAATTTTACAAGTAGAAAAATATTTTTTCACCAAACCATTTGAGGGTTGGGAGCTTTGGGTGGATTAGATGGCTAAACTAAGTAGACCCGATAGAAATAGAAATAGGCTCAATTGATGCTCGTTCTCAAGAAGCAGGGTGAAAATTGTATTAACCAGTTTCAACCAATTAGTATCAAAGTCTGAATGAATGATCGCCCTTCACTGTCTCTGATTTTATTACATCAAGACAATCCGCTTTTAGGATGGAAATATTAAGCAAATTTATTATATTTTCTTAGTAATTTGATAAGGATTAATGTTGCATTTGCTATCTAAAGTTAGAAAAAATCAATTTATTATCTCTTGATCATTTGTACTACTTGATACAGCTCCAATAAACTCCACGTGGCATTAAGTAAATTTATTATATTTTCTTAGTGATTTGATAAAGACTCATTACCCAAATTTTGAAAAAATCAATTTACTAACTATATAATCATTTATACTACCTAAGGTAGCTTTTGTTAAACTCCATGTGCCATTTGACATATATAAAAAAATATTTTTTGAAAAAACTTATTATATTTTAATATGACATACATACACATATAAACAAGCATACTTCAACTTTTGTCCGAGGAAAATAATTTACCAACAATAAGACTAGAAAGGCCTTGTCATGTAGAAACCTTATATAAATCCATAAGGTTAAGTTAGTTTTTCACATGCATGAACTACAATATTATACTACCATGTCATCCGATAATAAATTAGGTATTTTAGTAAAGTTTAAATAATTAAATAATGAGGAACTTCACTTGAATAGTAAAATCAACATTTTGATAAAATTTAAATAGTAAATAAAAAAATATCGAAACATACTATGTATTTGTATTTGTAGCTTATTGGTTGAGTGCAGGGGATTCGAAAATGAAATATTGGTATTCAATATAAAAAGTCCTGAATTTTCCCTGCAATTTCAATTGTAGATTTCGCAAGATCGATGGTCCATTGTTATAAAAGTGGAATTTACTTCAAATATTTGCTTTTCAAATTTAAATTGGATTAAATAATCTAAGGCCTAACTATATTAGCTAGATATGTTTAAGTAATAAATATATATATATCTAACTAATTTTTGTAAGTTTTCAGATAACTAAAGATCAGATTTTGTGTATTAAAATTAGCTCCATGTATATCGACAAATTACCTATCCAAACAGAAGGACAATGGACAAATTCATGGCTAAATCCATATTGACAAAATTTTTATACTCCCACTGCATGTGGACGCAATCCGCTAATGTAATTAACCCACAACAAAAATATTTCATTTCGTAATCTTAGCTCCGTTAAGAATTTAATGACCGAATCGTTAAAAATATCCAACCTCTTAAACTTGTTAAAAATTCTATAAAGTATTAAAAAAAACTGATAAAAAGTCCAATCCAGTAAACAAATATATATATATATATTAATAAAAACATTACCTCTTAATTTATAAGATATTTATATCTTATATAAAATTTTTATTATATAATATATTTAATTCTTAATTTTTATTATTATATAAATTAATAAATATAATCTTAATCATATTTAATCTTTTTTTTATATTTTCTATTTAATTTTATATAAATTTTATAAAAACTCAATAATTATAGGATTTGATCTTTAAAAATAAAAAACAAAACCCAACAAGATTTTTATAAAATTTTAAGAAACATTAAACGATTAAGGTTTTATAAAACCTATCCAATTGCAACCTTAAACTCCACCGATATTTTAAACTTAATTCAAATATTCAGAATTATACAATATATATCGTTCACTGTATACTTCTACGGTCTTACTTATTTATGTGATGCAGCACGATTTGCAGGCCCATATAGGTCAGAGGGAAATGCTTTCAAATTAAAACTTTAAATGAAAAATCGTATAATGTTATTGTGAATAATCGATATGATTTATACTCTAAATAAAAATAACAAAATCCGAAGAAAATAAAACATAATTGATTATATTGATCATCAGATAGGAGCGAAAGACTAAAAGATTTAATAATCACAGAGATTATCATCTGAACTATGCTTTTCAAATCATCCCATGACCAATCTATAATGACTAATAACAGATATCTAAAATAGCTAAAATAAATAAATCAATCAAAAAGCAAATTTAAAACACAATTTAAAAAAAAAAACAATTCAACATCAAATTAACGAAAACCCTAAGCCTCAGAAGGAAGGCAGTAGAGGTATGTATGTAATCACGGAATTTCATTTATTACACAAATACCATATTTTTCATCATGGGCAGTACCAAAATTACTCAAAATTAATTTTTAAAAAATATAGAATTAAATAGCTTGATGTATTAAAAAAAGAGAGAGTAACTAAAGAAAAATGGCCTCATAGAGAAGATTAGATATGTCCACACCACAAATTCAGACATATGCTTGTCAATAATGAAATATTAATCATTGGTCACTTCAAAATTCATAAATCAAGCAAAAAAGTTTCAAACTTTGTGTTATGAAAACTGTTAAAAATCAAAACTTTGAGGGAAAAAATTTGAATCTAGAAATTGGGACTCGGAATATGGGTGGTGATATATCAGGATGGTCGGCAAGGCCCCGCTGGGACCAATTACGACGAACGAGACCTTTCACGATACAATCGTCATCGTCCCCGCCCTCAAAACTTTTTTTTTTTTTCTTTTCTTTTCTTTTCGTTTCTATGAGAACAAACAGAACGAAGGAAACTTGAAGTGAACAAAGACACAAATTTGAAGACAAGGGTTTGATGCAGAAAAAATGGGGTGAAAAACGAGTTGACGATGGAAACTCGAAAGTACTAGGAGTTCTATATATAGGTAGAGGAACAGAGATACATATGGCAGAGAGACTAGGGCTTCGGCTTTGAATGTGAAAAGTTGGGGTAAGTCATTAGGGTTTCTGTTTTGGGTATGATTTTACTGGAATACCCTCGTCTTTATCTTATAACCCAATGCCGCGTTGAGGGCTTCTGATGAAAATATTCAGGCCCAAATTCCAGCCATTTTAGCCATTAGATGTGCAAGCGATTCAATTGTGTTCGATTATTATTATTATTATTATTATTATTATTATTATTATTATTATTATTATTATTATTATTATTATTACCATGAAATAGATTCAAATCATAATACTTTTGTAAATCGTAGAAATCTTTTTCGGCCCAATGACTAGTTAATTTCTAGAAAATGTATGATTTAAAACCTCATATAACAAGTTCGATGTTGGTTTAACAATAACATTTATTGATAATATATGAGAGCCATTATTAATACGATTAACAATTTTTAGATTGTTATCTAGAACCACCGGTTTGGCTCAAAAGTTACCTAGTTAAAAGTTGTTATCTATTTTGAGCCCTCTAGGCCCTAGTGAGTTGAAGAAATTTGTAAATATTGAAAATTTTACAAAATTTGGGGGAATAATGCAAATTTCATAATATGTTTATAAGATATAAAGGTCATTAAAATAAAATACATAAGTTTATAAACGTAAAAGGGCGAAAATTTCTAAATTATAATTTTGACAATTCAACTTGTCAATGTTAAAAGAACAAATAAATATAAAAGACTTGGGGGTGGTTTGCTTAAAAAACGAGTGCTGCTCCAGTCTGACTAACAGCTTTTAAATAATGGTTATAAATTTACAGCCATACCCTATCCGATTTCCAAATTACGTGATTGTAAAATTTATAAAATCAATACTCAAACTCCACCGGGGATCAAAATATTACATATCGTTGGATGAGTCTGAAAGTTCTCCTTTAAAAGTAAAATGGCATATGGTTTAAAGGTCATAACCATTTTGAAGTGTTATACTTGACCCGATCCAATCGCTCATAAAATCGTAAAGTGAACTATATTTAAACTTAAGTAAAGCACTTAAGTGCCACCAATCATGAGAATTAAATTTCAGAATTAATACCACTGCCATCTTATTAGAAAAGATCTTATTAAACAAGATCCGTATAGCATACATTCTAATATTGTACACTCTTCTTCACTTATAAACTCAAGTTAACTTGCAATTAAAGTTCTGATTGAAACCCATTGAATTTATGACTTGAGTATATAGAGATGAAATAGCGATCATCTTTATTTAGAAAGTTAAACTAATAGATTGAGTGTAAGATTTTAAATTAATTATTTAACACTAAAGAAGCAATTCGGACAGCTACCTTCAAAATCAACGAGTCAAGCCCGCTCCGTGTGGGGGTTTCGTTCTATTAAATTTTGCCTCGTTCTATTCAATTTCGTATTGAGATCTATATCATGATCCAGCGGATGAAGAAAAAGGGGGGTTATAGCATTGAAATATGCTCTATATCTTCATCATCAGACAAAAACTCTTATAAATCGAACTTGGGAGCACAAACAAGCCTTCCATCGAAAAATTGCGTCAGCCTTGCACCGTTAGATCTAAATCGTCCATTCCGAAATAGAATGAACCGGACGGGTTTTGGTGTCACCTGGTGGATCATCCGCAGCATCAGGTGAATATAGGAATATCCCAATCCGACAGCAACTAGAAGCAGCTTATGAAAGCATTTCTCTCAAATATCGGTATAAAACAAGCGGTACCTACATGCAGAAGAAAGGGAAGAAAAAGCACGCAAGACACTCCAAAAATATGGGTGCCTTCTATCTACAGAATAGATTCCCCTACTCCATTGTTTATCAAGACCACCAAGCTGCCTACTGTGAATTCAACTAAATTTATATGACACCATCGGAGTAATCCCAAAAGAAGAAGAAACTAGCAACTGTACCTATGGCCACATCACCAAATCAAATCATATATATCAAGCAAACTCACGCTAATCCTACATCCTACACATCACGCTGTGTTCAATTCGCCGCTACCAATTGTTTGCATTGCTATCAAGCTGACTAGTAGTTTCCCCCAAAAAAAAGGCTGTCTTAGCTTCTCTCAAGTCTAATTCTGTCAACTGACATCATCCGTTGATCCAGTGTTGTGAGAATCTGAGGCATCGACATCCCTCCAGAGACAATAATTTCTGCATTGTTATGACTAGATTAGAAATCTTCCCATATCATACCATACAGGCATCACGTTCCTAAAGTGACTTATCAAAAAGTGAAAACTTGTTCCACAAGCCCCAGCTAACTATGCCTTTGTTAAAAGAACATTGGATAAATAAGTTTATACAGGAAAAGATTCCTCACCAATGCCTTCACGGACAGAAAGATTTGGTCGAATAACATCCCTGGTATTGATCAGAAATATATCACCAATGTACAGATGATTTGTAGGGACATAAACACAGCATAGCTCTTCATCCCCAGAAAAACTCTGCAAGAGAAACACTCAATAATTAAAACTGATTTGTGAAAAGAAAGAAGATTGAAAGTCTCTCGAGTCCCAACTATCTGCTTGAAAATTCTCAAAAGAAAAAAAAAAAAAAAACACTATCTGCTTGAAAAGCAGAATAGAATGTAAAACCAGTGTCTCCCTTGGATAGGGTTTGAATAGGGCCATGACTGATGCAAGGTCACCCATCATACAATAGATATACTTGAATTACTAGAATGCACCTTGTCACCAAGGTGCAGAAAACAACTACTAGAAGGCAGCATCTTAATTTTTTGGCTTTTGGTTGGGTCATGGTGCAGCTTCTGCCATTGTTGAAAGCTAAAATTAGAAGCCTACCAAATATCCTAAAGGTGAAACAGGGACAGCAAAATCAGAGACTTAATCAGTCACACTGCAACAGCAAGCATGAAAGGCATGCTAGCAACCTACTAAAATTTAGATTGAACTGCCCCTGGTATCGACATTATTACATGAAATGAGTAAAGCTTTTTGTAAAATTCAAGGTGATGAATTGCCTTTTAGCCTCCAGAAGTATTTGTGACATGGAGAAGGCCTTACTTGCAGAACTTGGAAGGCATGTATTTCTAGCTCATTCAGCAGTTTGATTTTGCACCATTGGAAAGGGATAATTCAGAGAAAGGACCCAGGAGCACACAATGCTTTCACGTGGATATAGATAATTGATGGGTAACCTAACAGGTGTGAAGACATTGTGAACCCATGGAGGATGGAATTAAAAGCCTGCAGCCAAACTACATATTAACATCTCAATTGCTCTTACAATGTCCCCTACAAACAGTAAAATGATGTCAAGAATTGGTCTGGTTGCATCTCCATAACTGATGCTGTATCATCAAAGATATAAAACTACTACTCCTCAAGTTTTCAAAAGAACAGCCATTCTCATTTATTACTTAAGAAGTGTTCTTTATCTTGAGTCACACTTTTTTTTCCCAGTTCTTTTTTCCTTTCTAAACCATGTTACTTCTGTCAGCCAAATTACGACATCTCTCCTGTCTTTAGCTGATATTAATGCAGTTTGTAAGAAAAATATGTAGAGTTTAATAACAAAAGAAGATACTGCACCCATTAGACATTAATATATTTATGCTTTATAAATACTTAAAATGACTAAAGAAAAAAATGAGAAAATATTTCAAAGAAACCAATAAAATCATTCTGAGAATTTCCTAGCACTATAGTGAAACCACAAGTCAAAAAGAGCAAGCAACATCCAAAAGGAGCACACTATAGGTCGATCTAAAACATCTTCAGATTATAATTCAAGAGAGATACCTGCAAAGTTACAGATGAAGTGATAAATCCAAATGCATATTCACCAATTCGAGGATGCCTTATTATGGCCACTTCTTTGAAGGCCTGAGTGTTTTGATCTGAGATGAAAGAAGAAGAAAAATGATGATAGGCCAACCCAGAATACCAGAAAGCAATGAGGTCAGCATCAGGAAGCAAAAGACACACCAGGGGAGATTGCAGCACTGATTTGTTTAGATGCATTGTAAATGTGCCGAACAAATGGCATCCGTTTAATAAACCACTCCCCAAGGCTGAGAACAGATGCACCCAACCATGATGACATGAAGACCCCGACCAAGAATATAAATGTTATGGACGTTATAAATCCAAGACCTATTCGAGAAGAAAGAGCAAGAGGCTTCATTAATGACACATGAGAAACACTATTAACTAAGTTGGTGGTCAAGGGAATAAAATTTGCATGATAAAAAAGGACATAAGTTGATCCCAACAAAGGAACCTTCGAAAGGCAAGTATTGTAATGTTTATTAACAATTTTCTGGAAGACATCTCATTCCTTCCCTATTTGTCCATTACTGCAATGTTTAAGGCACACAAACAACAAGATAATATTGTAAACCTTATCGTAACAAATCTTCAGAAAAGTATGACAAGATGGTCATCAAGATACAGAGAAGAAGGTTTTTCTATCACACCATATTCCAATATACATATAAACAGGGAAGCTTAGAGGGAGGGAGAAAAAAAAAAAACAAACAAACAATATATCAAAGCAGAAAGGGAGACGAGAAAAGGCTCAGCCATAGGATGATTTTGGAAAGAATAGATTTCAACATGAGGTATATATGCACCATTTTGTTAATATTCACAAGCCTCCTACACAACAGATCAAAGAGATACTAGAAACAAACAACCTAAGCCTACTCTCTGGGAAGAAGGGAAGGAAAAAGAAACTCAATCAGTAGGTTATCAATCTCCAAGAGACAAATAATTCCTACTCAATAACTGCTCAAAAATAATATTTCCCTCAAGTGGTAACCAATACAAATGTAATAAACATGTATGTTTAAGTATACCATATGGTGTCCCCTAATTCAACCAAGTGCATAAGAGAAATATATCCAGAAAGTTATCTATTTGTGCCAGCTGCCAGGTAGAAATTCAAGAACAGAGAGGGAGAGAGAGGAGCAAGGAGAGAGAAGAAAGAGGAGAGAAGAGGGGTGGAGGGAGGGAGGGGGGTTGAGAAGGGGGGAACGGACAGGGAGAGAATGAAGAGAAAAGGAAAAGGGAAGAAAATGAGATTGTGAAAGCTCCCCAGAAAATGCCATACACGACCGATTTCTTATATCTTTGCTCATATTTGGTGATGCAAATTTCTTTCTTTTCAGTTAGGACTAGGGTTTATACCCAAGACCTACGAATAAGGATAAAAATCCTACCACCAGACAGCACCAGTAATGGTACTGATGCAAATTTCTTTCTTTTCTTGTTACTATCAAATAATATAACCACAGTATGGTGGGGCAAGCCACACATTTTCTTCTAATCGGTTATATCTGTTATACAATTCAGTTACAAATAACAATCCTTACCAAATATATCAATCCCTAGCTGTGCATATATCGGAGAGAAAAAGCCATCCACAAAGTGAATAAACCACCATGTTATGAATAACGTGATTGCAATTGGGAATAGGATCACACTGTAAGATGACAAAAACACCCCATCAGATTCAATCATGAAGCATGCAAAACATCACAATTAGGATAGGCTTTTACTTTAAGAAAAATTAAATCCTTCACATCTTTAGACCTTGAAAATAGCAGTAGCTAGAAACAAACTTCAATCAAGGCAAAAGCTTTAATGCCATGACATGAATCAAAACTCCAAAAATTTATCAGTGCAATGAATGCACCAACAATATTTAGTGCACCAAGAAGAGTGACAGTGCCCTCATATAACGTGATAATTCGGCTGTTGTTACTCTACAGTCTCCAACAGCACATATTACCTTGTTGTATTTTGAACATTCATGATTCATAAAAATTTCACTTGTCAAACACAGATCCATGAAAACAGCACCTTGCAATAGCTGATAGCAATTTGAAGTATACAGTTTGCAGAAAGTATTAGTCTTTCCATGAAAGCAGAAGCAAGTCAATATATTAGGAGTTCAATATATGCATATGCATCATCAGCTTTAAGTAGGAATGGACAGCTAAAATAGTGTCACAACTTACCATCCAGTCATAAACTTCTTTGAGGCCCAGCTCTGAATAACCTTGTAGAAGGTCTAAAGCAACAACAAAATCAAAACCAGTCAGTTGACCAATAGACGAAATATGAAGAGCAAATAATAAAAACAAGCATGCAAAATGCTTGAACTCCAAACCATCATGCAAGCCCCCTAAGGCCCAACTACCCACCCACTCAGATTCCATATAGATAAACTGTTGCACAGGGACTCTTCTTTTCATCAATGCAATTTAAGTACTGCATGTTCATACCAGGACCAGATTTAAGAGCACTTTATATAAACTAATAAAACCAAGCTTCGTTCTCTAAACGTAAGTGTGCTCTGTCCTTTATCGAAACGCATAATCAAAGAAATGAGCCAGCTATATCCCACCCAACAATGCAACTGCTAACTTCAACATCATACTTAAATTTCCTATTTTTCAAAAATAGAAAGATTTATCTGACCTCAGAATCAGTGATAAGTTCAGTGAGATTAAACTAAAACCACTTTCCAATAAGATAGGAGAATCATTGTGTTAAGGCAGAAGTAATTTGCCAACTGTCTTAGCTGAAAAAACTACATCACGGTTTGCAAACCATAACTAAAAATAAAATATCTATATAAATAATAACAATTGAGTTCATAATACAAGTTCTCTATATAAGAAATCGACACCTGTAACTCTCTTCCCTAAATGAAATCCATCATCTAGCAGCAAAACACTTCCTGGAACCAAATTGCAACAACCCCATATAAAGACTCAAATTTACATACAGCGCAGTCCATCTTTCAGACTAATAGAACCCTTTTTCACTACAAAGGTTATCCATAAACAAACCTAGACAACATCCTTAAGCTCATCTCATAACCTAGAAACAATACAAAGCAAAACGTAAGCAACCCCTCAACTTCTCCATCAACAAATCAGACGAACACCAAACCAAAAACCAAAAAAAAAAAAAGGAAAAGAAAAGAAAAAACCCAAATCACCAAACTTAAATAGAAAAAAAAAAAACACAAATTTACACTTCAAAACAACAAAGGTCGAAGCTTAGACAATATTCCAAAAAATTAAAATACCTCACGACCACTATGATGTGAAGAAGAAGATGAAGAAGATGGCTTGGATGAGGATTCATCATCTACTGAATTCGCTACAGGAATCAAAAGCTCCCGATCTCTGTTTCCCATTGCCAAAACCGATTTCTCATCACCCATGACACTGTTTTAATTACTGGAGGAAAAAAATAACCACCTAAAAACCCACTTCACAAAGAGAAAGATAAAGAGGATTAGGGTTAGGGCTAGGGTTAAGCTTTGATTTTTTTTTTTTTTTTTAATGTGTTATGCTGGTTTTTGTGTGCTTTCGATTTGGGGGATTGACTTTTCGATCTTGGGACAGCTGTGGATGTTGTTTTGCTTCATTCTTGTAGGGGGTTTTGAGTTTAGTTTTGAAATCCAACTTTCTTATTCTTTTAATTTTACCATGGAAGATTGGGAAAATAATAATAACAATAAGTTATTTGGTGAGGTCGGGTCATTGTATTTTTGTATATTTTAATGCGATTACATGTGATGACTTCGAGGGACTTTGCCTTGGATTCGACCGAAATCATGGATTAGAGGAGCGGATTACGCTATGTGATTTCCTTTTTTTCTTTTTGTTTTTTTAACCAAAGAATTATGCAATTGAGGAACCACCTCGAACGAGCCGGATGCTGCGACCAGAGGTAGGGGATGGGAAAAAAAAACAAATCAAGCAAAATCAAACGCACAAATCCAACCAAATCAAATGAAAATAATTACAAACTTACTAATCAAACCGAACACTATGATTGTTTTAGAAGGATATATTAGACCAAACCATGAAATTAACTGTTAATAAAATTTAAAATTTCTTAATTCGAAGAATCTTGATTTTATTAATATCTTATACAATATTAATACTTATTATTTTTAAATGAAATACATTTATATAAAAATACATGTCATATAAATATATTTTAAATTACAAAATATAGTTCAATCCGCAACTAAATAGAATTAAAGCGAAATCTTATGGTTTAAAAATTTCTTAATCTAAACCACATTTGTATAGTTTGATTTGGTTCTAAAAAAAAAACAAACAACCCAAACCTTGCCTACCTTTAACTACAAGCATTTCCTAATTTTAAATTTATGGAAGAAAAAAATAATTTGGCTGCCACAATTTTGGGTGGTTCCCAAAAGTGCTAAGTTAGTGTAGACAAATTGAATCGATAACTAGATTGAACTCAAGACTAATACATACTTAAAGCTTAATTCAAATTAGATTACACCTATAAGTTTAATTAGTCCATACTTTGAAGCTAAAATTACTTGATAACCAACTTAAATAACTTGAGTTTATGTTTTTTCTAGACTAAAAAATGAATCTAACTTGATAAACTTGAATTGAATTTGAGTAACGTGTAAGTCAACATGATTTGATTATATCCTTAAGTCGAACCATTTCCAATTTCATGAACTTAAAAATCAGAAATTATTAATTCCAAGTTATTTCATTTTCATGGATTATAGTTAGCACCTAATTCCATAACATTTATTGTATTTGGATTTGTTGGGTCTAGAGGTTAGCTCAAAACCAAGCCTAAAACTTACTAAGGTTAATAAGTTCCTACTATGTTGGACCCTTGGTCAACGCATCAAAAGAAATAAATAAAAAAAACTGTCAATGTCATGAAATAACCATATGTTGGAATGGGGAAAGAAGAGGGCGTAGGAGAAGAAAAAATGACACTTGAGATTAAGATAAAGTGAGATAGTTATCAATGGGGGGAGTGAGAGAAATAATTCAACTAAGGAAGAGATAGTACAATGAGAGTAGAAAGAAGAAAGAATGCTAGGACAAGAGAAGAATAAATGAATTATTACTAAATGAGGCCTTAAAAATCATAAATAATCAATTTTACTCAAAAATAGTTACAACATTACATTGCAATGTAATGCATAAAGCATTGCCCAATAAATTATAAATAGCCTTCCTTCCTACAATTTCTTCATAATAAAAAGCCAAACACATTCTATCATACACATGTCATGTGTTAATAATTTTTCACATAGTAATGAATTCTTCAAATTCTCTACATCGTCAATATTGTATTTTTTTTTTCTAAAGACCCAAGTTGTTCAAGTAAGTGATTAGCATCAAATCAATCATAGAACTAATGAATTAAAGAGACATGGATGAGCTATCTACTATAATGGAATAAGAATACTAACCGTAATACTTCAAGCTAAAACTAGTGAGTAATCAAGCCAACAAATACTAATGGATTTTTTTAACCACTTATCCTAAAATTTCAATTTTGTGTTAACAAGATATTTACCACTATAATTTTATAAACTAATATCAAACCCTCTCACAATTAAGGACTTCATTCAACTATGGGATATCATAATCTCTTTCCTTTAAACATGTAGATTTATTGTTACGAGACCTTACAATTAGGCACAATTCTTCCCCCTTTATAGTATATGATTTAGGTCATCATTAACTTATAAGTCGTCTTAGAAGTATGACAAAGGTTGCCACTCTGATGATACTCTCCACCCTCTTTCAATTACTTTTCAAAATCAAATCAAACCCAAAGTGTCAACCTACTAATAGAAGGTTAGTTCTGATACTATTTATAATGTATTAGGTAAAAAACAATAAATAACCAAGTTATTAAATACTAATAGACTTTTTCAACTACTTAATCAAAAAATTTTAAACTTATATTGATAAAGTATTCACTATCATGGCTTTATCAACTAGTTTAAACACTCTCACAACCAATATGAGATTTCACTTAACCATGAGGTATCATACTAACATTACTTCCAACGATACACGAGATGTGTAATTTTTTATTTTTATTTTTTTTGTGAAATGTGTGGGAAACATTAAAAGTTAAATAAGTACCGTAAATTATATTCAATGTGATTTTTTAACATTTATTTGTATCTATTGAGTATAACTAGTTTATCATCCCTTCCTTCCCATATTTTCATTAATTTCCTTACTTGCTCCATGTTGGATACTTGTTGAAATTCTGTATCACTTAAGAAAAACTTAACTCTTGCCGAGGTTTAAAAGAGTAGCCTAGAAGGGGCAAGACAAATGGTTGAGAAAATATGAAGAAGGAAGGGATGATTGACTACTCACACCAAGTTGATACAAACAAGTGCCAAAACAAAAAAAGGGGGGCATACAATAAGATAGTTTGTAACAATTATTTAAATACTAATATTTCCCATGTATTTCACCATAAATTTATGTGTTTTATTTTACGACACATGTATAGAAACCACTAACTCATTAAAAAAATCATCTTTTCTGTCTTGTTAATTCTTAGCATCTACAATTGGCTTAATGCCATTTATATACATTAATAATTCAGAATTTTCTAAAACATTGATATAATGATGGTGATTACAATACAAGTCATAGAATAACTTTTAAATTTGTTATTGTTTGGAAAATATTAATAGCATCAACTATGCGACTTCAAATATTAATGGTATAACCATGCAACTTCTACATTTTTTTGTTATATTAGTTATAAATTATTCTGTGTTATGTATATGATGTAACTATAAGGATAAGGATGCCACAAGGGCAAGTTTGAAACTAGTTTGGTAAAATTGGAACCTAATCTAATTACTTATAAGGCTTTGCAAACCCTATAATGTACCTTATAGGGTTTTTAATCTGTTTTTAAAACCCAGTCTTATAGAGTTTTTTAAAACCTATCAAAAACTCGAGCCAACTCCTTAATGGCAAAAATAAAAAATAAAAAATTGATTTATAAGTGTACACAAAAAATAAAACAAATGGTGTATGGTTTGTTTTGAATAATAATTTCATTTATTTATTTTTTAATATCCTTAAATAAGTCTTTTACATATTATTACAATCATAAAAAAACTACAATAATATATTATTAGGGCTAGGTTTCTTTTTTTTTTTTTAAAGAGAGTTATAGAGAGAAGAGAGTCGTAGAAAGTGTAAGAAAGAGAATGAGATGGAGCTAATTTTTCTTTCTTTTTTTTTTAAAGATAAGACAAGATATCTATTGATATTAGTTGAATCAACTAAGACAAGTAGGTTTGTGTAGAGTCTAAGTGAGACAAGGTTAGACTTTGTCTCTTACTCTTTGATACCTGTAAAAAGCCCTCGGTGGGTATAGTTGCATGGGCCCTTTGACACTCAAGTTAACAAAGGATACCAAGAGAAGAAGAAAGTGAGCATTAAGGACCTAAAGGGTAGTGCTTGCTTAGGATATGTGTAATGTGTATTGAGTGGAGAAAAGAAGGGGAAAAGAGGAAGGGTAAAAGGAGAGAATTTTGGAAGAATCAAGGAGATAGAGGGTGTTCTCGCTTACTTCACGTTTCCTAGCATCTTTTATACTGGTCACTTGGATACGTGGTGATATAGAGTTCATTTATATTGGCTACTTGCAAATAGTGCGCTTTACAATAAAGATTGAGCATCACTTTAAGTAACATATTGTGGCATACTAGACCACCAAATCTTTAGCCTAGAGGTCAAAACATTGCAAGGATTATTGGGTATGCTATTCATACTATGCATGTCAACTATTCATTAATGAGCTGCAATGGAGAGTAGGTGCTAAAGACAAGAGTTAAGTCAAGATGCTAAGGAAGGGGTTAGTTGATACATGATTGAGGGCAAGCTAAGCCCTAAGCTTATGATAAATGGTTGGCATGTATTAACTCAAAAATAGGGGCGACCTTGCTCGAACAGGATATCATATGACTTGCTCAGCAAGTCATGATACAGGGGGACACGCTCATCGATAGCTCATGCCCTTCTTGGCATAACTACATGGCTTCGTAAGTAAGTAGTAGTGCAAGAGATGAGCTTGCTATTCACTCGTACGCATTCGATATCCTTCATCATGGGCTTTACCAGTTAAGCCTTGGTTCAGGTGAGAATCGAGTATCAACAATATCTTTTATAAAATATAATGTTTTACTATTTCCAATTAATACTAAATTACTAATATTATATATGTATATATTATTATTTTTATCAGGTTTAAATTTTTCATCAAGTTTTTTTTTTCCAAATTCCAAAACCTAACTAGTAACCTTCTAGAGTTTGAGAATCATTTTTAGAACTTGTCTTGATACCTTATAGGATTTGACCTTATTGATTTTTTAGTGGATCGGACAAGTTAGAAACCCTATAATGACTAATCCGATGGTATCCCTATGTAAGGATAGTGGTACTACTTTATTTTACTCTTACATTATAATATCTTATAGTTATGACATTGCTCCCATAGTCCTGTGTGCTATGTATGTGTGTGTAATCTAATAAATTAATATGTTTGTTATTCTTTCATACATACATACGTATATACATACATATATATATATATATATTTGTGAGTTACATTTGTTACCTATAAAAAGGTCGACTAAAGCAATAACTTAGAAGTAAAAATAATAAAATATTAGAAAACAAATTAAAGAAGAAAAAGGAACCAACAAAAAATATATTGCATCATGATTCACAATCCAAGACTTAGAATATTAGTTCCTTATGCCTACCCAAAACTAAGTTGTAAAATCCTATTACGATTTTGGGACTTTTGGAACCACGAATCAGTAGGATGAGCCTGATTTTAAGGTAAATCCAAACGGTAGCCCTTTCTAGTAAGGTCACTCTCATTTTTGAATTAGTACTACACAATGTATAACAAGTTAACCGTTAAAAGTTAAATGCCTATATTATTTAAGGCAGAGTAGGCTTAAGTTATTGCCTTTCTAAAAATTACATATATAGCCTCCATATAATATTATTCAACAAAAAATACCAACAATAAACTTATCTACAAAAGATTTATAACATGAATAAATAAATATGACAACTCTTTAAATTTTCTCCCCCATTAATCTCTCTCTTCTCTCTCCTCTTTTTTCCATGCAAGTTTAATTTATCTTCCCCTTCCCCCTTAACCGCGTGCCCCCCCTCCCCCTTGCACACACGCATTAATCTCTCCCTCCCATTACTATCTCTCTCTCTCTCTCTTTTTTAGGTAATTTTTATATCAAAAAACAGTTATTTCAATATCGTAAATTTACTTGCCTAATTTTTCTCTAATCGCTTTTTTCATCATTAGTTTTACTAGTGTAATAAATCCTACATCGATATTAATATTTTGTTTTCATTATATAAATTTTTATCAAAATCTCAAATTAATTTATAATCTTTAATTTGAGTAAATTTTATATAAGTAACTTTTATATCTAGGGATATGCAATGTGGGTGCATCGTCCCTTAGTATAGAGGTAAATAATAAACCTTTGTTTATAAAGTGATTTAATTGTTTATATCATTCTAGTTTTATTAGATATCATCATAGGATATGAATTAATTATATATGCTGTTTTAATTCTACCAGTCTTGGACCAAGGGTGAGTAGAAAACCTTATCATATAGGTTACCTACATACATACTCGACTGACTGGGTAGGTTACAGGTAGATGTTGAGGGTCACAAGGTAGGATCTGAATAGCAATTTCCTAAAAAATATTCACATAGATTAAGATACTGGAATTGATATCTTTGTATCATGTATTTGCCATATAATCTATCCCCTAAGGAATGCAACACATAGGCTGTAAGGTACCAATACCCACTCTATAAAATTCATTAAATAATATAATATTAATAAATGGAAAATAACCTTATAAGTTTTTGGTCAAGAAATGAATATGAACAATATATTATACTTAGCTAAAAAGCAACAACCTATTGTTAATACACAACCTACTAATACAAAACCCTAAACATAAAGCTCTTTTATGAGATATTTGAACTTCAGTAAATGAGAATTTTTATTTCAATTTGCTATAGGTTTCATAAATATTATATAATATCACATAATGCAATAGCAAAGAAAAAAAATGTTACTTTTTTTATATCATTCGTTTAGTTAGAAGTTCTATAAGTTTTGTTACAATTTTTACATGTTTTGTATACAAGAAAATTCATAATATCACATGTAGATTCCTTTTTTAATGACACATAAATTTCAAATTTATGGGAACATAAGAAAAAATTAGATGTTCCATAAGTACCTTATATCCTAAGTGATTTTAGCATAGCACGTGTCACGAGGTTTTTTTTTTCGGTTCTAAAATTTGGGAATTTATAACTTATCAAATAGGGTAAGATAGAGTCTTATATGCCCTCTACAATGTAATGACCTACCCTAGCTTTAAACATAAGCAACTTACTCTTTTGAGGTCATACAAATTTGAAATTTGTAGGTCGACTAAAAAGAAAAAATGAAATTTATAAGAAGAAAGATAAAATTTATAGGTTTCATAGATATTATGTATTCTATAGGTTTTATATATGGTATTAAGGTGATTTTAAAGTGCTATAAAATAAGTTTTAGTTCCAAATTTTGTAAACCTATACCTTATACATTGAGATACAAGTAAAATTGCATACCCTACCATATTGTATCGGCTCGCTCCTTCTCCAACAGGCATGAATTAATTATGTACAACAAGTAGTTGATTTTATATCTTTTCTTTTTACACATAGGTGTGTGATAAAATAAATTAACCCAAGGTTCAATTTAAATTGCAAAAAATTATCATGTCTTTTTTTTTTTAAATCTAATGTTCTTGTTAATATATATTTATGTTTTAAAGTTTTGTCAAACAAAAATGATAAGGAAAATGGATAGTGTTAAAAACACTATGTAAACTTTTAATGTTTTTTTCAATTTCATACCCATGTTTAAAGTTGTTATTTAATTTATGTAATTGAATTTTTACTAGTCAACAATATTCTTATAATTTACACTTGTACTTTTTTATAATAAGCACTTTCCATGGCACCACTTTAATAATAATGAAAATAATATATTCAATAAGCAAAAATTCAATTAAATATAATACTTTTAACAATTTTAGGGATTCAATACATATCTGTCATTATTTTTACAAAAAATTACATTAATACAAATGAGATAAAATTAATTACCTAATTATCAATACTAAATCGCATCTTAAAGATGCGGCTCCTAATTTATAAATATCTTATATTTGTAAATTGTAATTTCATAAATTGGGTATCATTACTATATCGTATTTAATAAATGCGACATTAATATATATAATAGATATAACATAGTAAGGATGTGTGTATGATTGCATGAGGACATGAGTTCGATCTTAGGAGCATAATGCTTTTACATTTTTATTTTAAACAGGGCTTATGTTGCATTTATTAGATACAATATTAATATATGTTGAATCTAATAAATGTAACATTAATTGCCACTATATTTATGTAATTAATTTATTGAAATTGGCATTTGTACAAATTTTTTTAAATTTTCATTATAAACGTGCAATTTTCTTACAATTTCATTTTTAATTTTTTAAATTTAATAAATAAAAGTTTGATTGAATATGATATTCAATAACTTTAAACTTAGTGTAAAAAAATCATCAAATACTTAAAATTCTGGTGATTCCTCTGAATTATTACTAGAAAAAAAAAAAATACCATGCCCCAGAATTTTCTTTCTTTTTTTTTTTAATAGAATGTCCCAAAATCACGTTGATCAAAAACCCTCCTTATATCTTCAATATATATAATAAATTTAGTTGTGAGATTTATGTGTGTCATTTTTTTCATGTTTTGTTATTTTACCTATGTATTTCATTATAATTTTTATTTTTATTTGTTTACCAACTACATTATAACTTGAGGGAGGTAGGATTTAAATTCATAAACTACCTATATATGTATTAGTATTAAATAAATATTACTTATATTTAAATACATGATATTGGCAATGAGTAATTTATAAAATAATATCACGCATTTCTTCTACATAATATATATATTAAAATTTTATTAGAACTTATTTACAAATTGTACATGCACATGACATTTATGATATCCAATAAATTTTTTTTTCAATCTACCCATGCCTCGTCAAGGCTCTTATAGTCTAATTTGTATGAAGAGATAAATGAAATAAATTATATCCCATTTGTCGCCTCTAACATAATGTATAATATAGTTGGGAGAAGATGTAAAGCATATCTATTCTTCAAGGGGAATACAACTCCTTTCATATAACGAAAATTTAAAAATGCATCGGAAAGAAGAGGGCATGAGAAACGATTAATGGAGATATTATATTTGTATCTTTTAGGTGAGTGCAGTTGTATTGGTTTGACTTGCTTCGCTTTCAAGATCGCAGGATTGAATAATTTTAGCACATTCATATGCGTTTGTCGTGAGTAGGTGATGAGTTGGTGCCAATCACTTCTCGCCAGCGCAGCGGTCCCGCATGACTTATCTGCACCCCAACATGATTGATCCGAGTGTATCTCATAGATGAATGTTTGGAAAGAAATCTCCATATATATATATATATATATATATATAAGTATGAATGGTTTTGTTTTTTTTTTTTTATTTTTTTTTATTTTTTGGGTTCTTCTTTCCTCCTTTTAGCTTCTAAATATTTTGTTGTCATTTTGCTGAATAAGAGTGTATTTTGCCTTTCGCTTTTGTGCTTGTATAAAATATAGACGATCGAAAGAAGCAGAGCACTGGTAATCACCTGTGACACAGATATCTAAGGTCCCATTCAAGGTACAATCTAATAAAACATAACAAATAAAAAGGATGGATATTTTTATACGTGCATAACTTTCGGAGCCGTGATGGTGTTACTGCATAACTAGAGGGACAATTGAAATAAAATTGATATAGATGAATATTGAATTATACAATAACTCACTGATTTATTAAATGAATTGGATTGATTAAGATCTAAGAATTTATATGACTCACATATTCCTAGAATTGATCAACAATGTTCACCACAATCTACATAATAGATTGATAAGAATGGTGTCAATTACAATTAACACAACTGATTAATAAGAATAAATAAATAATTTGAGAATAATTCATCTCGTATAATTAAAAGAAAGGCATTTATAATATATCAAAAGTTCTAAACAAATACAACTCATCACATCCTTTAATTATTGATTAACTTAGGTAACTCTAGAAAAAAAGATAAAGATAGGAAACAAAATAAAAAGGAAATAGCTTTAATAATTGGGTAACTAAAACCTTGATTCACTCAATGGAAAATAACCTTAGTTGCTCAAAGAAGAAAAAAGGAAAATAAATAAAAATAGGAAAACGCTAAAAACCAAACTAAAAGAAAAAAGTAAAAGAACTTAGGCGCCCTTTTGTTGATCGAACAGTCCACCGCCATCAAGGTTTGGTTCATTATTAGATCAGTAAACTTCTAAACGTCTGGAGCACATCATAATTCATAACCCTTTTCTTGGTGACAATTCAACTCAGAATTTTGGAAATGGCAATCATCTTGGATCAAATATGAACCTGCAAAATTCAAGTACAAAAAGTCTGCAATAGCCCGACCAAGCCTTTGATGCCACCAATCGTCTGAACTTCTTCTACTCACCTTGTGCCCAATCCACGCAATTGACCAAACTCAAGTGAACCTCAAAAAACAATGTTAGTATAATAAACAATGGTTACTCAAGTCTTAATGGTGTTGCTAAGGTAAATAAATTTTGGTGGTCAATAACAAAATAGTTTTCACCTATTGTTTCGGTGTTTACTTCCCCAATGATTGACTCTTTTTTCTTTTTCTTTTTTCTTTCCTCGATCGTCTTTATCTGAAAATTTCCCTTTGGTTACAAACTCCATTTGCTCAATCTTAGTTGCCTTTCCAATATTTTCGGCAAGATCACGTTCGGAATTTACAGTTCGTTCTCGAGGGCTTCCGTGACATCAAAATTTTTCACATTCAATCCTAACTACTATTTTATTTAGAACTCTACTAAATGAGACTTCTTACATCTCTCAAGTTCAATCTCAACTAACCTCTTCTACTTTCTATCATGCATTTGGAACTTTCTGGTAGTGATTTCATCTTTGGTGTTTCTATTCCTAATTATGCCATTATAGCAAGGCTTTTTATGGTACGGTCACTTATGAGTTCAATAAAACACCATGATTTGTAATGAATTATGCTCATTTACAGTAAAAATGAAACTATTAATAGTTAAAGTGAGATTGTGGATAGTTTTTATAAAAGCTCTTGATAGTTTCTAATATGCTTAGAATGCTCAACAATCATTATGGCTTACTAAATATGATAGTAGGTCCTTCTCATAGAGAAGAAATATAGAGGTAAAAGCCTAGCAAAACCCAAAAGCCAAACTATGGATATGACTCGCAAAGGTTTGCAATTGAACTCACTTTGGCCACTTGATATAACTCTTGAGTGGAGGATAACGAGGGTATTCACCACTAATTCCTTATTAAAGGGAATTAGATAAGAGTGAAAAGAGAGGCTTGAAGCATAAGCTTATGAAAGGAGTATATTCAATATAACGATGACAAACAATGATGATTGTTATCTGTTACAATGCCCTAAATAGACCTACTAGTTATCCATTACGATGCCCTTATATACCTACTAATTAGGGCAACATTCCTAAAATGGAAAAGACTAAAAGAGTACATTAAAAAGTATGAAATACACATATATAATATGGGGTACAAAATGAATAATAAAGAAAGGATCTCCGTTAGAGGCACTCATTACATTTTGTTAGAACATGTATCCTTTAAGTGTGGCTGTACTCCTAGCAAAAGCAAACAAAGAAGTACAAAAGATATGGTTGTTGCATCCCAAGTTGACTTACGGCACAGTTGGTAGGTAAGTCAGCATTTATTTGGGGTATCTCAGAATTAAGTAGATTAAGTAGGAGCTTGGATGGTCCAAACCATCTTAGTCCAAGTCAGAGCTTAGGTAAAGTCTTGATGACTTAAATGATTGAGAAGCAACTCAGTAAGTGATGAGTAAGGAAGCCATAGGTACAACTTAGTTCATCTTCAATCATCTACCTATTGATACTCAGGCGATAAGGCCTTAGAATCCTTAATGTCAACTGTCACGCCCTAAAGCGGTAGAGCCGTAATAGTCCTACCGTGGAAATCATTCTAAGGTAAAAACTGGTAATACAGCCACTATTTTAGACCTGATTTATATAAGGCGTCAACGACTAACCTGCTTTAAAGTAAACGATTCATAATTTAAAAAAAAAAGTTATTTACTTATGAACTTAAGAAAAGTACATACTTACATTAAAATAATCTTAGTATTTTACAAGATTGAGCAATTTAGTCACAATTATGAATAATTTGTAAACTAATACCAAAAGCTTTAAAATAAATCTAACTAGAAAGTGTATTTGGTCTTCATTTACATCCTCACTTCCTAAGATCCCGCAGTTACTAGCGTCAAAGTGATTATAGGCTGCTTCATCGCTAGAACCTGTAACAACGGCTATAGAGATGTGAGCAATTACAGCTTAGTAAGTTAAGATGGAGACTTAAAACTATATCATAAACACAAATAAGGTTATCAACCAAATCATTAGGTGCAATGCATGTTTAAGCACATGGCATCATACGACGTTATTCGGCCAGTTGTAAGATTGGAGAAATTGCGTTCGCTTTAATTCGGGTTGAGGAGTTGTCGTTAATGCAGCAGCTTATGACCAAACCCAAGCTTGTGTAATGGAGATACTGCTCCTCTCGTCACTACCTAAGAACCATTGACTTCACCCTTGTTGCGACTTTCTCACCTGTCACTTAGTTCGATTAAGGATAAAGAAAGGATCAATTATGCTATCTAACGCTATCCCTTTTGGAGGTGTCAATATTTAACTGGAGAATCGTAGATTTCCCCTAATAGGTTGCTATGCAAATCTGATTTATGGTTATAAGTCATATATTTGTTAATTTTAGTTTAAGGTAATTAATCATTTCATACATTGCATGTCAGAATAACAAACAAAATTATAGCATTACTCATAATCAAACACGTATACACAGCCAACTATTTAACAATTACAACCAAGTATAATCTCAAGCTTCCAAAATACAGCAACGTATTAATTTCAACTTACCTCGACTCCTCTCTTGCTCACTCGAGGTGGGACTCGTTCAATCCATCGTCAATGATCTCTATAATCCAACGTTGTCTCAGTTTTCATATAATAGTTATAGATTAGTTTTACCCTATAACACTTATTGTTATTTTTGGTTTAGGGTTTAATATACCTAATTATTTAGGTTCTCAAGTTTTTTACTATTATTCTCGATTCGACTAAATTCAAGTTCATTTTTCCGCATTGATTTCTAAATTAGGCTTTAATTCGGTTTCTAAGTACAATTTTATACATGAACCCTAAAAAACTTGTTTCA
This sequence comes from Lumnitzera racemosa, assembly GCA_024138005.1. Classification (NCBI taxonomy): domain Eukaryota; kingdom Viridiplantae; phylum Streptophyta; class Magnoliopsida; order Myrtales; family Combretaceae; genus Lumnitzera; species Lumnitzera racemosa. The sequence goes on from JAMXBC010000007.1 coordinate 33,585,132, forward strand.
ACCTATAATGTAAAATTAATCACATTACTTTCAGATATCCTAAATACTATAACTAGCCTTAGTTAATTATTATTCTACTCGATACACTTAAATTCTTATTAGTGTATTGAATTTACTCCTGATATGAGAAATTTTTACATTCTTCATATAATTACCTAAATTTAATTTTTCCACCATATTTATTATACATTCCTATTATTTATATAATATCAATTTTTCTTCTAATATCTTCTATTTATTATATTTCCAATAATTATATATTATGTATTATCATGTATTATGTACATAATATACATCTAATATTTTTATCACTTTAATTAACATCTCCCAACATCAATTAACATTTCAAAATGTCTAAATTCATCCCAAATCAGATTTTACACTTAATTACCTTAATTTACAAATTAACTTAAAATTTACTATTTTTCCTTATTACTTATTTACTACATAATTACCCTAATAATTACATCTAATACCCTAAATGCTACAAGTACCATGTTTCATCAAATTTCAACATCCTAAAATATATAATTATTCATTAAATCGGTAATTAACTATTTAATTACTTAATTAAACAAAATAAGCCATTTCATGCATCATTTTAAGGCTTAAAAATTATCTAAAAATTTTGAAAATTCATTTTTTAAAAGGGACTTCATAAAACTGTTATATATTACCCTAGTAATTTATAGAAAAATTTTGAGCTCTTATCTACACTCGTAAGCCTATTTATTTCTAATTCTAAACATATTCGGTTTTGTTCAATATCTTAAGCATCCTATATTTATAAATATAATTAAACTTAATCACTATTTTTCTTTAAATCTACATACAATAAAATATCATAATATCAAATTTCATAATTTTTTAGGAAAAATTAGTAATTTTAATAAATTTTAAAAATCAAGCTGGAATCGAACTCACTTGACTGTCGGAATTCTAGCCACTAGTGGTAGCCCTAGGGGTGTCAGTGAAGTTGGGCGGTGGTGGTGGCCGTTCGTTTCCAGATAGCCGTCAGATATGGGTTTCCTTCCAAAGCTCTAATTACACAGATTTTTTGCAAAACTTTAATTTTTTCTCAATCTTACCTCTTTTTAATTTTCCACAATTCCATACATCCAAAATGATCTTCTGAAAAATTTAGGGTATTAATAGAGGTCTTAAGGAATCGTTGTATATTAATTTGATTAAACAATTGCCTTATCTTCTTCTAATTTACTTTTTATATTATTCTAATTTAATTGACTGAATTTTTTCTTCTTTTCCCTAGTTTTCACAATTCAAATCTAGATCATTCCTTTTTTTTTCTATATTTTCTGATTTTTTCTTAATTAATTATGAATTTTCTTTAATTATTTAGTATTATTTTAGCACATTTTGCGTATTTTAAGTAATTACGCGTATTTTTATCTACATGTAAATTCATATATAGTATAAATAAATATTTCTAAATATTTTTTAAGTCATTCTATGATTTTTAATATACATATAATCTATCTCTAACAATTCATTAGTTATTAGAATATAATTTATGCATTTTTGATAAATAAAGAGTAATATACTTAAAATTTGAAAATTTTATTTTCTTTTATTTTATTACTTATTTTCTTAAATTCGAACTTACGGAATCGCTTTTACTAATATTTATAATTTTATTTGATAATTTAAACTTAATTAGATTCTTTAACCGATCGTCTTAGATTCCACGAGCCAAACTTCAAGTAGTTGATTGTGAATCTTCTTGATTGATGAATTGAGTGTTGGCCTCTTCTCCCTCTTCCTTGATCTCAACGATTGACTCGTCTTCTATGGTAGTCACAATTTGTCTAGGTCGCGATCTCAGATTTTGAAGGACAGTTCTCTCAATTTCAGGATCAATGCTTCGGGTCATGCACTACAAGGGCGAGAAATATAGAATCAATTGTAACTCTAGCTAATAAAAATAAACAATGAAAACAAAAGAAAAACAAAATGGTCAAAGTAATAAAGCAACTAGTGTTCTTAATATCAAAAGTCCTTAGCAACGACGCCAAAAACTTGATATCAGGCAAGTGTACCTATCAATTTTAATATAGCGGATGTGAGTCCGAGTCGATCCCTCAGAGACTTCGATTACTAATATTAACCTTAGCTTTATTATGCAACTGGAAAATTGTGATGAGTTGAGTGAATTAAAAATACTAAAATTGATGAACTAAACTAATTATGAGACTTGATTAAGCAATTTAAAAAGCGATAAAATTGAGAACAACTTCAAGAATACAAATAATGTATTTAGGAATTATTTCCCCTAGTGTTTAACATGTGATCGTTTAAAATATATCCAATTCAATTTCTATTATTCTTAACCGGAGGGATTTGCAATTAAAGTCAATATCTTTCTTAAGCCTATTAACCCTTATCCTAAATTATTTACCGGAATCTCTTCACTTAGTAATATAACTTAGAATCGCATTAATATATAACGAATTTTCACACAAAAGAATAACTTTCCGGAAGAAACATAAATCTTATCTCTAAGTATATATATAATTCTCTCCAATTATGTCAAGATCTCATTACATATGTGATTTCTCAATTATCATGCATAATATCATAGATTAATACTCTAGAAATATCAATTAACAATTAAATAACATAATTGAATCAAGAAAAGATAGAAACTTTATTGAAAATTATCAATCAATTCAATAGTCACATGAAATCCCAGGCTCCATAATCCTAAATACAAAAATCTCAAGCTATCATAATGAAACTAAAAACGAATTCCAACAAAACCAATAAATAACTTAGGTTAATGTTACATTTACTACACAAACTTTATCAAAATGTCCAATTTACTCTTTGAACTTAATATATATATATATATATATTTGATAATCTCCTTTCTACAAAACTGTAATTTCAATATTAAACCCTCTAGACTAGCAGGTTGAGCACAATCTCTCCATTTAAGAGCCAACATCCAATTGGATTCATATTTGAAGAATATCTTACCTTTTGTATCCCTTTTAAATAGCTCTAGTAGTAAGGTAGAGTGATTTAAATGATTTGCTGCCAAATGAGTAACAAGAAAGTTTAGGAATAGATGTATGCATTTTGCATTAGTAACTCCCCCATCCAACCTTTCATTTGTAAGATGCCTTACACTAAATTGCCAATTCAACTAAGGGAACTTTGGTCCATGGAAACTCAAATCAACCACACAATAATCAAATAACATTTCTTAAAAGGATAGTAGCTGATGTTCTAGTTTAGGTCTTTCACCAACTTTTCTCCTCTTACTTTATGATCTTGTTTAAATCCCCAAGCACCAAATAGATAGTGAGAAATCCTTCTTAGTTTATCCCAAAAATCTAACCTACAATAAAATTCTCTTCCCCACTGTTGAAGTAGATCCATGGATCTATAGCATTCTTGGAATATTAAAGAACATTAACTTGTTTCAAATTTTGTCACCACAAAGTGAACCCTCCAAAAAGCCCCCTCAATTCAACATAGAAACATCCTTCGAAATGAGAACCTCTTTTAATGCTTTCCATATGTTTTGTTTTGTTTCTTGTCTCTATAAGAAAGACAAGGTTGGTCTTAATTTATGGATCAAACAGTGAATCTTCCTAACTATTAAAGGCCAGCTAATGCCTTGATAGTTCCACAACAAAGTAATCATGGCGATCTTATGGCTGTATTAAGTAATCTAAAGATGTTCAAGTGGATTTAAAATACAAAAAAGAAATACTAAATTAACTAAAGCACTAAAGTTACATAGGGATAAATTACTAAATTAAGTATAGGGGATTTCGACTTTGCTGTTGTCTAATTAATTAATATATGCATCCAAAATATGTTAAGACTAATTACTTGGTTTTTAATCAGATTTACTTCCTGTTCAAGTTGTTATTATCCTAGCTATAGTAGAAACATTTCTTTTGAGTAGATAATCTGTAATTATCGATTATGTAGTGAATTCTTCACACAAATATTACTATTCTAATTAATATTAAAATTCATGCATATTTCTATGTTATAAAAATTAAATATTAATCGCATTAAGAGCTTGAATCCAAAATTAATTCAAAGCGTACATATTATGTCAACATTTAAACTAATCCTAGTATTTCTCCTTTGTTTTCAAGTTTTAAAAGTTTTGTTCACAAAAATATTATCGATTAAGCAATAATATCATGAATTATGATATTAGGATGATTAAAGATCCAAATAATCAAATAATAACATATAGTAAAATCGTATATGAATTAAATCATCAAACCAGTTAAAATCCCATAATATTAATTTTGCCCATTATAAAGATAATAATAGCACAAAAATATTCAAGGGTCAAGATAATTAGCAAAGGGATTAAAGAAAACTTTATCTTTCTTCCAATAAGTATTAGCAATTCTTAAACTCTTGTTCCAAAACGAGAACAAACAAAGAGTAAATGAGTATACAATTTGAAGTACACAACTTTTTTAGGCCTCCCCAAAAACTCTTTGCGAATGTGTGTTTCTAGCCACTTCCTTAGGCCATCCCCAACCCTTACTTACTTTATATGGTTCTTACATTGCCACATTAGCACATTAAGAAACATTTTCTTTTAAGGAACTCTCCACTTTATCTCTAAATTTCTTTCAGATAATTCCTTAACACTTTTTAAAATTTTTATCGGATCCCACACTATAATTACTTCTAATTACATATCCAAAAAATTACAACAAGAAAATTAAAAAGAAAAAATAAGAAGAAATTTTTATAATACCAATTAAATTTATAAATAAGAAAATTTAAATTTATTAGTTGGTTAACATAAAAAGTAAAAGTACGAATAAATTTTTATTCTAACTTGAGACAAGTTGAAGTAGATAGCTAGAAATTGAAAAGGAAAATAAATAAAATATAAACATCTAATACTTAAATTAGAATCACCAGCTACTAAACATTACGTGTTTAATCAAGTTAGTTTGTAGCTGATGGTGCTTTGCCCCATTACGAAGCCTAATATTATTTTAGATATACATTGCATAAATTGCAATATAATTGCTAGAGACATAAGGTGTCAAATTACTTATACGATTTGACCCATAATCTGAAGCTTTATATTTGAAGTTGTATCCATCTCACTCATCCTCAATGATCATATTGTACAAAATTATACATGCTCACAGGATTTGTCTTAATATCTTTTAATCCAAAAAATGCAAGGCCTATGAACTATCTGAAAACAAGATTACAATATTCCAAAAGCCTGTTCAACATCCTTCATGTATGCTTCCTTGTAATTAGCAAATAATTGATTCTTTAGACCATATGGGTATGAAATAGATTTGATAAATATTGACTACTTTGGATAGATACCATTTGTACCCCATATCATAGTTTCTACCATTGATGGTATGGTTGGTTTGAGGAGCTTGTCCCTCCAAGACATCATCAAATACAAGTGAGCACTCTAACACGTTAATATCATTACTTAAGCCTAAGACTTGAAAAAATACATACTATATCTAAGTGTCATATGAAGTGATAACTTCAAGCATAGTTGTTAGATAATCACGATCACCTCGAGTATATATTCCATGCCATGTAATTGGGCAGTTTTTTCACTCCTAACATATGTAATCAATGCTCCCTAACTTATTAGGAAATTAACATTGCTCAGCAACAGCAGGTAAACATTGGATATCAGTAGGGTTTGGTCTATGTAAATACCCATCACTAAAGCAAGTTTTGATACCTTAAACAAAATGCTTGATACATTCTTTTATTATGCTTTTAGCCATTCATAAGTAGTCATCAAAAGCATCTTCTATTACCCAGTAAGCCAACATTTAAATAACTATAATGCACTTTTTCTAGTGGTGAAACACTAAGTTTACCCATAGCATCCCTCCTTTATTCGAAAAAGGGAGAGCAATTCTGTAATGCTTATATGATGCGAAGGAATATGGCTTTTCTCATTTGGAATCTTCTCTAAAACTATTCATTGGTATATACCAAGTTTTCGGAGAAGTAGTCATAATATAAACGACTATGATCCTCAAAACGACCTCTATTAGTATACTTTCTCTTATGTCTTTTAGTAAAAGAGCTCTCATATAGCTTAGAGAGCATTTAATAGAAGGAATTTATTAGCTTTACTGGTGTATAACTCATCTTTGATATAATTAATTATTTAGCTATTTCAAATTTGTTTTTTTCCAACTAAAAATCAAAATCAGAATTACTTATCGACATGATACTTAGGGGTAGAAAGAGAAGTATAGAAGGTTAATGGAAATGGATAATATAAAAGCTAACAATAAAGATATGTTTTAATGCCTATATTTATAGAATTTCAATGCTTGCTTTACCACAGTTAGTTTTTTTTAATTTGCTTTGATTAACAATATTTATAAGGAAAAAATTTACTAATCATTTTCTTGTTTTCTTCCATTTCTAAGGTTCACTTGATTTGTCGGTATAAATTTTCAAAAGATACACTTTATTTGCCAACACAAATTCAAAATGTACACTTGATTTGCCAATACAAAATTAGAATGTAATACTTGATTAACCTATACAAATTTTAACTTTAACGTTCATTAAACTTTATTTTATTTCCTTCTCTTTTTTTGCAATTGACAACGCTGAGGAATCTAAAGTCACATGAGTCACATTTTTTCTTTTCCCTCTACTTTGTCACATTCTACTATGTAGCTTTACCTATCTTATTTATTTATCCTCTCTTTCTTCCTTTATTTCCCCTCTCCCGGCTCATTTGCTCCCTTTCTTCCCTTCTTTTTTTTCTTTATTTCCCCCCTCCCATGCGTGTGCAGTTTTGCGGGCTTTAGAATTAAAAAAAAAAAAAATAGAGAATCGCGGCTTTGTAAAGATGCGTCCCTCCAAGAGGACTTACCACCATGGGCTGCTCGTGCTTTGATGTCTCAGCTCATCAATTGTTCCCTGCTCGTCCATTTCATTAGCTGGCGTGATTAAGCTGCTCGTGCAAGTGGAACTCGATGAAGTATTGGTGTTCGAACTCGGCCTGAATTATTGTTGGATAAGTTGCAATAGATTGAGCTCATGCTTGGTTCTGTCCTTAGTTGCTCGGCTGTGCTTCCTCTATTTGCTCGATCAGGTGGATGGGACAGCAGCTCATGCGGGACGTGCCAGTTGCTCGGACCGGAGCTGTTCGCAATTGTTCAACTCAGATATGCTCGGATCAGTCACCGTGTTGCTGCTTCTCCGACTCGTTGGAGCGTTGGTCATCCAGGTTTGTACAGCTGCTTATGTTTGTTCTTCAATGAGTGGTCCGCCTACTTGTCAGTGTATGGTCCTGCAATAAAAATCGTGTGTGACTTTGAATCAGTGCTGGGATTCTCTTGAGAATTGATTCAGCTAAAAGAAATGAAATACGCTATATACTCGATGAGAATGTTCTTAAACAAAAGAAAGGTAACCAGGGAAAATGCAAGATATTATATAGACGAAAATTGAGCACAACCAGCCGGTTTATGAGATTGTCCTACTGAAACATGGCCTGACAATTTAATTATCTTTTCCTTTTGTAAATGTGCAAACTCAAACGTAAAAATCAATAGAAGATCGAGTGAGTTCAGGAAGGCTAATCAATTTGATTTCTTTTTCTTTTTTTTTTCTAATGAGCTTTTGAAAAATTTATTCAAGAAGAAGTATTTAATCAATATTTCTGTAAAAATTATAATTAAAGCGCAAATACATACCTAAATGTGCTAGTTAAGTAGAGATATATATATACAATTTTATATATTTATCGATCTCTCTCATTTCTCTCATTTCTGTTTTCTAATCCAGTACATATGATATCGTATGGGGTGGATATCATATGTACTAATTTTTTTAATATAAAAATATTTAAGGTCATAAGAAGAGGAAATCAACTCTGCGTTACCCTCTCTTTTCATATATATATATATATATATATAAAATGGAAAATGTGTGTACTTTTATATGCGGCTAGTTATTCTTGAGCCCATTCTGAAAGAAACTTGGGTCTTAGGTTGTGGGACCGCATTCATCAATGTCAACTTTAGAAAGACGGGTACTGGTAAACTCTTTTTGAATATTTCCCGTCGTCCATGCTTGTCTTTATAGTAGACCTAGCCTCATAATATTATGCTACATGCTACTTCTAGAAAAATTTGATTGACTAATTTTCTTTGAGAAAAACAGTAGAATTAGGATGGTGAATATCTAAGAAGATTGACATTTCCCTTTGAAATGTAGTGGAAACCGTAATGAAAGTTTTGCAGAGGGCTAAATTGATTATATGAGATTTCTGCCGAGGCCAATATTAATTTAAGCACAACTCTTGGGGCAAATAGGCTCATTAACTTAATGAGGAATGGCTACAAGTATTAGACCTATAATAAATTTATTTAGATGACCTTTAAATGAATAGGATCATTCATCTCACCTATAAATCACCTAGGAGATCTAATAGTTGTCATCAAGTTTAAGAGCTATAAATACCCAATAATACCTTCTCATTTCATACTTTCAAAAGAGATAAGAGAAATAGTATCAAATTATAGGAGTTTTATCCTCAAAGACCAAACAACCACTAAGATAAAGAACAGGGTCAATCACTCAAGAACTATAAGGTTAAAGTCCTAAACTCATTTTATATGACTTACTCATACATTGAAACTATTTATTCCACTTTTCTACCTCTCTCTCAAAGTTGCCTTTTTAGATTCATTTCCATGCCACTTCAATGAGACCGTGGGAACCGTGAGTTGCTTGCAATACGCTATGATCACATCAGTCAAAGTCCCTCATCTATAATGTTAAACTCTTAAAGTTGAATAAGGGCCTTAAAAATTGGATGAAATATGAGAACATTTTTCATCAATTGTTAAGGCTTTACTTTATTTTTTTTTTCAAACTTAAAAATTTATTTTCAAATGTTCTTATAGCACCTAAAGCCATCATATTTTGACTTTTGTAATGGATGATTAGTAGTATGTCTAATGAGTTAGCATCATGTTAAGCATCATGGAGTAATTAAAGAAGTTCTTTAGTATTTTATTGTTCTTTAGTTTATTAACCTCTTTACTAATGTAGATGATATAATAGGAGATTTATGGGATAGGTTTCAATAGCAAGTGGAGTTTGTTTGGGAGGCACTATAAACAAGAATTCTTTTATTTTTTTGTATGCGTATATAATTTTAATCCGCTCATTAATTTTTTAACTTGAAATCTTGCATTAAATTTTATAAATAAAAATTAAAGTGAAGGACGTGTATTGTGCACACTCACTAGATATTTTTTGAAATAATTCAAACCAAATCCAGCCATGTTTGAAGTGATTCAGCTCAAAACTTTGAACCACTAAAAGTGGTTTGACTTAATAAGGATTTGAATTAAACTAAACTAAACCATAAACACAACTAAACATAGGTTTATAAAAGTAATAAGGGATGAAAATATTGAATGTAAAGTGTAATTTACCTTGTTTCATTTTAAATGTTTCTCGATGTATATTTCAATTATCGATGATCCAAGGACTCTTTAGTTGCTTTAGATTTTTAACATTTATTTATTTGGTTGTTTGAGCCTACTATTTTTTTTTATAAAGAGGACGTTTCTTATCTTTCATAGTAGTTACCACTAAGTCCTTGGCAATCGACATTAACTATAAATAACATCAAATAATGCATCCCCTATTTGCATTGTTTTTTCCTTGGTTAATTGTAGATTAGCAGAAATAGTAAGGAGGAGATCAAACTTGCTTCATCCTATTTATGTACCCTAGACCAGAGGCAATTGACCGCAAAAAGAGAGGCACACCAACCTAGTGATCGTTGTGGCAAGGATAAGGTTAACTAACCCAAGGAGTTAATCGAACCCTAATGGTGGTCAGTTATTTAGTTGATAGTAGTGTACATAAGTTTTTATATTACCCTTTTTTTATTCTTTTTCTTTCTTTGGCAATTTTTTTTTTGTTGGTTCAGTTTTAAATGTTTTCTTACTTTTATGTATTTTCCTTTTTAGAGCAACTAGGGTCAATTTCTATTAAATAAATTAATGTTTCAGTTATCTTGTTATCAAAACTATTTCCTTTTTATTATAATTCCTATTTCATATTTGAAGGATGTTATGAGTTGTAGTTCATTAAAAACCTTCGACATATCATGAAAGCTTTTCCTTTATGAAATAATTCTATGATATGGATTTTGATAAGAGTCAATATCCTGGACCTATTACCCGTACCAAGGCTAAAGGCTTGGAGAGTATGGCATGGGGGATTCTTTCATCTCAACCAAGTCCTAAGGAGTCTGTCCTGTTACATGGACCATAGTATCTTGCTCCCACTGTCCTAAGCCTTATCCTATGCCACTGATCAAGGAGTTAAAAATCATGCCAACTTGAACCTAGCCTAGACACTCTACCCAACAACTCGATGAGTCTGACCATTAGCTTGACCAAGTTGTTTCTGAGCCTCCTTTGCTAACCTCTAACCTATTTGCTAGGTAGCCAACCTTCCATAGTGTTAGTCTGCTCCTAAACTATCTAAGAACTACATAAGATGGTCATGGACCTGACTTTAGTTACCAAGAATTTGACCTAACCAAACTACTATGGTTGTTAAAATCGTGATTCTACTTGTATATTTCTATGAGTTTATGATTATAAAAGTATTTTTCGAATTAAATCGTGTATAAAATTGTTCTTTTTTTTTTTATAAACTCATGGTAAAATAGTGATTTAAGTATATAATTCCACAAGTTTATAATCATACAGTACTATGTGATTCTATATGATACTATGTGATTCTACTTGATTTAAGTCTAATAAACCATCAAAACTAAGAAAAAGAACTAAGCTTCTATAGTTTAGAAAAAGCCAATCTAGTTTTAAGTGATTGCTTCTTTAACTTAAAATTTATTACATTACTAGCTTCACTGTTCCAAATCTCTTATTGAAGATAAATAAATAATTAAGGAAAGAAATATTATTGAATGATGATTCATTGAGTACTCTTTTAAGAGTAAATGGTGAGAAAAAAAGGTTAACATAATATTATGCAAAAAGTTGGTACACTAATAGATATGGAGAGTCATGGCTTATAGGAATAAGATTGAAGATGATTTGGAGACTCATAACATTAGTACTATTGAAGATAAAGTGCGAATCGATACTTTAAGGGACTTATAAGAAAATATAAATCTTATTGGTAGTAGTGCCAATAATGGGTTAGTAGTAACTATAATGATAATGATAATTATGATTATGGTTAGGAGAGCTTGAAGTAGCTTTGATGATGGTAGGTATCGAGTCCTATTTTGGTTTCCTTAATTTAACCTATATTAAATCCAGCTTGCTTAATATAAATTACTCGACATTAAATTAAGGAAATATTTTCAAAAAAAAAAAAAATGGAGTCGCCAACCAGTTTAACTGATAAAAAGTGAAATTAGGATTTTCGGATGGAAAAACTCTAATTTGGTTATTGATCCGTAGATTTTCTAAGAAAATGATTTTTAAAAAATTAAACTAGAGAAAATTAAGTTTGGGAGTTAATCTATTAAGACTAAGTTACAATGTAAAAACTAAAGAAATATTAATGGGTTTTATTTTTATAATTTCTAAAATACTAAAATATGTATAAATAAGTAAAAGATAACTAAAGTGAAATTTTTATTACGAATTTTTGAGAAAAAAAGACAAAAGTTATTTTATTTTTTATACAATTGCCTTGAAAGTGTCTATATACTTACTAATCGGGATCAATTGGTAGTAGTCCTTTTTTTTATATAAAATATTTAATGGGTGAATTCTTTCTATTTTGGAAACCGAGTCAGGTTTAAGTTTATTTATCAATTTATTATTTAAAAAAAACCTAAGAAATCTAATTTTATCGAATTAAAGAAATTCTAACTAACTAAATCTTTTTGAAAATCTCGATTAAGATTTTTATTTTTTAAAAAAACATTACGTGTCAAAATATATCTTTTCTAAATCTTAACTATAAAATATGTTGAAGATACGATCTAGATACGTATCTTCGTATGTATCTTTTCTAAATCCTAACCGTAAGATACGTATCTCGATATATATCTTTTTTAAATCTTAACTGTAAGATACGTATTTTGTACATATCTTTTCTAAATCTCAACCGTAAAATACATATCGCGATATTATCTAAATATGTATCTTATCTGCAAAATATGTTGAAGATACCTTTATTTTTTTTTTCAAAAAATACGCTTTTACTAAAAATGCAATTAAATTAAATTTTATGGAAAATTGGGGATTATCGAGAAAATTATGCAATATGAAAATAAAATAAAATATAAAAACCTGCACTTAAAAAAGAATAGGTTAATAAAAAAAATAAAACTAACTAATAAATAAAGTTTAATAATAATTTTTTACCTAAACCGTTTGAGTCGTGTGCGATTGACGTATTTGCGTTCGTGAAATGGATTGTATTGTTGTGTGCTATTCATGTGTAGCTGATTTGTGATCTGTCATGCATATGTGCAAGTGTTAGTGGCATGTTGGATCAAGAGTGGTGAATGTTTAGACTTCATTGTGTCAAGAGTTGTGTAGCTTGGATCTTCTCGGCATTAGTGGAGAATTTGTTTGTGTGCAACGTGGAATTTCTGGTGATTAGGCAAAGGATTATGTTATTGAGGGTCAGTGCTGCATTGGATTGGTGCTTGCTAGTCATTAGGGATTGAGAGGGGTTGTTGGCGAATTGGAATTTGATTGCGTTAGGCTTATTGAATTCGGATAAGTGAATGTGTATGGCTGGAATTTTGGTTTGTTGTTGCTACCATCGGTTAAGATGTGTGAATTGATTTCAGCTGCTAACTTCAATGTGCGTGTTGGTGATGGAGTTATTAGGTGTTGTTGAGGATTGAATTGCATTAAGAAGGCTTACATTAGGAGACTTCAGCTACAGATTGTCGAAGGAGTAGGCAGTGATGGATTGTGGCTTTTCGTGTTGGCTTGTAGTTGGGACGGTGTGCGTGAGGGTGTAGGCTTCGACGTAAGACTTTCCAAGGGCTTTGTAATTGGACATATTTGATTGGTCAGATTGTGGATTGTGGATAGGGCTTCAGTCGACTGTTGTATGGATGTGTGATTGTAACTTGAGATCATAGTATAAAGTGAATTGTGTTTGGGGATGTGTAGTTAAAAAAACATGTCAAGTGCACTAGCTGACATGTTATTTATAAATGTTCAATCATATCTTTCGTATCTTCGATTTATTAAACCAGTGATACGATGAGCAATGATTGGCTTGTGAGTTGGCAATTTTGGACCGGTTTAATAGGTTTGGTGCTTTAAGGGTTGATTCGTAGCTCCTAAACCGTTTTTTTTTTTCCTTTCTTTCTATATTTTTTTCCCTTTTTTCCTTGTTAAGCCTTCAACCCTTTTTTTTTCCCCTTTCCTCCTTCAACAAAGCATACATTTCAAACAGACAAAATTTTAAATATAGAGTAGTCTTTTACAGTACAAAGAATTAATCTGATTAAGTAGAGTGAAGTAGTTGAAAGGAAAATACTTTTTAGTGTATTTTACGGTTGCCCTTAAGGTGCTTATGTATTTACTAATCAGAATCAAACCGTTGTCGTTTTATTTGGATTTTTAGAAAACCTTTAGTTTGTTGGTCAATTTTATGTTTTATGAAAAGAATCCAAATGTACGTGACTATCTAATTTAAATTTTTTGAGGGAAAATAATTTCACTTGGTTATAATTTGGAAAACCCCTAATGTTAAATCACCACTTTTGGGAAAACCATGCCATATACTTTTTTTGAATAATTGAAAAAAAAAAAGATTTTTCTATGTGATAAAACTTTTTTAAAACTTTTTTCGAAATGATGAAAAGAAAACTTATTATGTCTCCTCTTGAGATAACTGTTAATGTTTGTGACCAGGCGTGAAACCTACGATTGAGCTTGAGTTTTCATGAGATCAGTTCCAATGACTAAAGTAATAATTCTCCTCACTCGATGTCTCACATGATTCTTATCGTCTGTAGGCCACCTTATACTAATCTTCTATGCAAGAATTTGCCTCAATGTTGACAATAGATAGGGAGGCTCAACATTCGTTGATAATTAAGTTTGCTGTACTAAACGCTTACTTAATAGCGACCGTTGAGGCTAGAGTAGCAAATACTTTACAAGCGATGCGAGATAGGAATGCGTAGTCCCTTATATGCTTTTGCCACCACTCTAAAATATCGAAATCTTTGATGGAGATATTCTTAGAAAACTTAAAATTCATATTGGTGTAGTGCTACATCTCAAACATTGGACTACCAAACCGTTGCATCTTCAATTTTTGTGCTAATAATTGTCCACCCATAAATGAGTAATGCCGCTCCTTGGTGGGTGGCGATGGAGGGACCGATTACTGGCCACTGTACTGACTTTGGTAGTGGTTGAGCATCTCCTCTATATTTGCCATTGTTATCGACACTTCTTACTATGCTTTCAAGCTATACACGTTTTGAAAATTCGTTAGATCTTGAATTTAACCGTAATAAGTTTTCAAATATATTAATAATAATTCCGCTTTATAATAAGGATTTAGAATTGTTACTACAAGGTAAATACGAGGAATGTCTTTATAATAAGTTAACCATTTCAACATCATATGGTATAAGCATGTGTGTAAGTTTGGGTCCTCACAGGCTTAAAGTACCACGCCAAGTATACTGACGGTTGACATAACAAACAAGTGTATATTGAGCTTATAAACTTGCGAGAAAGTTTTAGTAACATCATAAAATTTTTTCAAAACTTTTAGTAACTGGATACATATATCCCAGCTACTGGAGAGAATATCAACTTTCCGCATATTGTACATTATGAAGTTATATAGCAGTTTGCTGTAAGGAACTATACTATGCAATAACTTGCAAGTCGAGTTTCAACAGTGTTGCACATCCATCTTAAACTTTTGGGGCCTCTTCTTACGCTTCATGTAGAAGTTTATCCACTTTTTGTAAAGGGATGGTTTCTTTGTTACTATCTTGATAATGTTCTTGATTAGAGCTATGCTGTCCTACAAAGCTGCAATGTTATCCTTAACACACAAGTTAAAAATATGACATACACAACGTATCCAATGCTGATCGACAATAATTTCGCAGATTAAATATTGAGGCAGTATTGACATTTGCATTGTAAAAACCAATAGAAAACAATTCCTCACTAATTTATACTCATTTAGGATTTCTCTAATAATTTTATAGATGTTTTGTACCGAATGTCGCTTGTTACATGCCCTTAAAGCCAATAGTTATTTATTAAGTTGCCAATTATCTTCTATTTAGTGAACAGTAATACTCATATAAGAATTATTACGAAAAAGATTTATCCATATGTTTGCACATATGGACACATGCGTATTGAGGGAAGTGAACTTATCTGCGAGCTCCCTCTTACCTTTATGGTAGAGCTGTTGCGTAACTTAGGTTAACGTTTTACAGTTAAGCTATTGTAAGCTGGGGTTGAATGTCTCCCACTCATATAAACTTTGCTACTTTGATGTATCTGCATTGAATGACGGGTGCATGTTCGCTAAGTATTGTGCCAAGTTGTACTTGTGTCTCTCCTCATCATATCTCATCAACAGTTGACTAGATGAATTACTGCCTCGAGCAATTTATTGTTGTGTACTATCTATTCCCAACTCCTCGGGATACTTCGACCTCAAGTGCCTATTAAGGGTAACATATCCCTTTCCTGTTTTTCATGAGTAACTCGCGTTGCAATAGTTGTAGAATACCCTTAAGTTCCTCATTTTGTTTGTACCTTTACAGAAATACATAGTAAAAATACTAAACTTACTAGGTTTAGAGGGTTTACTTAAGCCTAAAGGTCTCCAACTGCTGGGTCCATGATGTCTCATATGTTGCTTTTCTGTTTTGGGAGTAATTTCTATCTCATTCTTGAATATGCTTGCGGGATAACTCATTTGTGAGGGTTCAAATCCTGTAGGTTGTGCAAGGACACTCATATAAGGAGATTCAAATTTAGTAAGACGTTTAAGGATACTTATGCATGGAGGTTTGAAACTAGGAGGTGGCATACCTCGTTAACTCATGCGTTGAGGTTTAACGTCAAAGCTAAGAGGTGGTGTGCCATGATTACTTGTGCGATGAGGTTCTGGATCGAAGCCAGGAGGTAGTGTAACTTATTCTTCCATGTTCTTAACTACATTGTGTACCCTTTGCTTATTCAAGTTGTACTCGTAATCTAGGTTTGCCTGAACGTCATCGAATCGTTGTGGCTCAGATGACGTATTAGTTCTAGTGCTCTTGCTCTTACTTTTCTAGTTAGATGAGGAAACAAGTTTCTTATTAGAGAAGGTACGACGCAAAATTTTTTTCATAGATGCTAAAATTGTTTTTCTCTTATTTACTACAATAAAGGTTTATGAATAAAAGATAGAAATAATATGTAAGACAACATAAAGCGGAAATTATGTCATAGATAAGTGTATGTCAATGTTATTTGCTAATGCAAATGATCCAGTGCAGTGGACTAAAAAACTATACTCAGATATTGGTGGTTAATGGTAGGAAATATTCATACGAGAACATTTCACAATTAAAAAAATTTGAAAGCAAAATGGTTAGAGTTAGAGCATTTTAATTAGTTTGTGAAGTAATTACTGTTGCATATTGACACTATTCAATTTATAAGGATCGAAAAAAGTGTGCATGCATCATTTAAATTTTGAAAATTCAAATTTTCAATCATTTCAACCATTGCAAGAGGAATAATAGGTAGGGGGTTTGTTGAGGGGGGGGGGGGGGGGGGGGGGGGGGTCGTGGCACGGTGGGGAGTGTTTGTACGGTTTTAATAACCGGTTGATTTTTTTTTTTTTTCCTAGTGTATAGTGGTTCCTCGAGCAATTCAAGCCCGATCACTTATGGACCGAATTGGTTCAAAGTCTACCTAAATTGGTTCATAGTTCAGAATCGATCCTTGTCTAAATTTAATTACATCATCACTGTTTATAGCCTTATAAGAACCACAACTCTTTAAAATACAATTCCACTTTCCTTTCAAATTTCTTATCCAAAAAATTTGGTCGTTGTAAAATCCATTGAAAGATTAGATTTATTTGAAAGTTAGTGGTGAAAAATCTTTGAAGGTTTGCTGTGTGACAATCAAGAATTCACCTCCAAAATATATTAGGATCTAAATTCTGAAAAGATACTTGACTAAAGATATCATCCATAGTACCTCCCCGTGGAGCATGCCGGTATTCCAGGAGAAGATGTCCTCCAGATTGCATTTTTGCCTTTTATTTTCCATCAGCTGATCCTCAGACATTTTGCTCTTGTTCATCGGAGCTTGAGGAGAGCAAAGGAAATGCTCAATTAATTATATAAATATTATGATAAAATCGCATATAATAAATGTAATTTTGATTTTGTATTAATTTCGTTTTATTATATGCGACTTACATTTACTTTGTATTAATATTGCATGTAATAAATGCCTCATAAGCTTGTATAAAATAAAAACACAACATTGCTTCCTTCAAGTTCTAACCCATGATCTAATAAATCCCAACATGCACCCTAACCACTAGATCATTGTATTGTCTTTGTTATATATTTAATGAAATTGCATCTATTAAATACGATATAACAGTGGTATCAAATTTTTTTAAATCACAATTTATAAATGCGATATCTTTATAAATTATGGTATTACACGTATTTTTTGTAAATTATGATATCACATCTTATATATACAATTTACCATTAGTATTTATCTAATTGATTTCATGTAATTCATATTTGTGTAATTTTATTTTTAAAAAATTGGTAAACATATATTACACCTAGTATATTATAGATATAACCGCGTATATCACGATTTAAGTACATTTTCTACTGATATTTCAAGATTTAAGAATATTGAGATTAACATATATATAAATATATGTGGATCCCCTTTTTCAATAAATTAAAAAATGAATAAAAGATTTTGGTTTAAGAAAGAGAAACTATGCATGGGTTACAAATAAATCGATCGAGTATTTTGTATTTCTCATACATTGCATGAAGTGCTGTTAAATTATATGGACCAAAGACTGGATGTAGCATACTAAATGCACCCATTAGTTTCTTGAAAATGGGCATTGTTTAAGTTTGGACCTAACTCATTATTTTTCATATTATTGCTTGGAACTTAATAAATTATGCCTTTGGTTTATATGATTATTAATAATATATATATATATATATTTTCGGTGTAATGTAATTCGTTTGGTTCGCAAATATTCAGCAACTTCCAGAGATCATGTGAGCACAAGCGGCGGACTCCCTGTACTTTGAGAATCATCTTGTTGCTTATTCTCACCAAAAAAATAGTGGATGAATTATCTTCTTTTTTTAAAAAAAATTTATTTATTTTATTTTTTGCATGACAGATGATTGAAACGTATGAAAATGTTTTATATAGTTAAACATGTGAAACCATTTAGTTTTGGGACTTTAAAATTTTATGATACTAATATATTAGATGATTAGGTGAATTGATGTATAATTATTAATAATATTTAAATACATAATAAGTCAAAATATATAATTTTTTTTTAAATTACTAATCATATTTTCAAATATTAGAGTTTCGTTGCGTGACCCGTCCATGGCTGATAGTATTATTTGAGCTTTCGTCGTTCCACGTAGCATGACTCTTTTTTTTTTTTTTGCATCGGTCAAAATAAACTGTAAAATATGGTTTTTCAACAAACACATAATATTTGAGGCCAAACTTACGTGGAATGTGGGACCGAACAGGTATATTTTGAAATTTGTAATAACGGGAAGAAGATTGATTACAACCCGATTAAACATAATATATATGCAAACTAAAGAAAAAAGAAAAAAAAGTTCAAAATAAACCATGATAAGTTGTTGAATATTAATGTCCATAGATTATAAATAGACCAAATAGAAAGGAAAAATACATATTAGCAAGGACAGAAATATGGAAAAACGATGGATTTTGATGGTCCAAATAATGCTAACGGGACTCTCAAGCATCATTAAACTGGAGAAATGCTCTATATTTGTGCTTCCCATGTCTACGTCTGGATCGGTAATTATTATCCACCAACTGAACATTGTCCGTTGACCCAAAAAAAAAAAAAAAGAAATTAAAAACGTTGTCCGAATTTTTAGCTCCAAACCCCTCCCCTGTTAGCCATATCACTTATGTTAGCATTTAGCAACCTTCCTTTGCGAATGATAATTTTAAAAGCTTTAAAATAATTTTAGGGTATATGATGGGTAACCCTTTCATAACCTAAAACCTGCTCTCTATTTTGTATCGTTGGATAAATTCTAAGTGGGATTCAAAAGTCACTGATTTCAATTTTTCAAAGGATATACCGTACTATATAAAAATAGGATAGAGATGGAGTAAAAAATCAATCAAAACATGAATCGAACCAAATTAGGATTGACTAAATTGAAATTTTAGTTTAATGGATACGTTTCGATTTAGAATAAAGACATCAATTTTCAGTTTAGATTAAGTGGAACCCAACTGAATCGTGAGTGTATAAAAGGAAAAAAAAGCTGGGCTTAAGTCCAGGTGAGAAGCGTCAGGATGATGGTTCTGATTATACAATTTTCATGGGAAACCTAGCTATCAATGTTGCAAAATACGTGTTGCAAGAAACATCTAGAGCATGCTAAGGACTGTTAAGGGTGCCAAAATAGTCAGTAACGAGGCAATTGGACGTTCCAAGGGCTATGGGTTAGATATGGAGTTGAAATCGAACAAACGTATGCCATGACTGAAATGAATGATGTTTACTACTCTTCGCCTCTAGTGAGAATAAGACTAAGACCTGTAGCTAACACGAAGGGAGTTCTTGGACAGTAGTATCAAAATGGTACCGTAGCAGATTGTATCATTGCATAGTGGCTTAGTGCTATTGAATATCTTATTTTACATGTTTATCTTGAAGTACTGAAGCACTCAAGTAGATCTATGCCCTGCTTTTTAGTGGAAATTAAATCGCAAGGTTCAGAGTTGACCAAGTCAAACGATTTGTTGCTGCTTGTTTCCCTTCGGTATCCTCTTGCGAATTTCGCCATTATCCTTCTCTTCCTTTCTATTTTCATGCTATGTGCTTTGACACCTTAAACAATGATTTGAACCATCGGTGTATTTGGATTAAACCATTTTTTATGTTGAAAGATTTACCAACCAGGCTGGGTGTGAATCTTAAAAGAAAGTGAATAATAATATATGGTTGTGAATTGTACTAAATTGGGCTGCCCACCCCTGCTACATATTATAGTATTTTCATTCTCAATATTCTCCATTGTTGAGTTTTTTCGTAGCAAGTTTTGATGATAACAAGAAGATTAAAGTTAATCTAACAAGTGAATTAAGTGTGCAGAACGATATTAGAACATACTTAGAATATATGACAAAGTTTGCTATGAAATGAACTAAAATTCTGAACTATGTTAAAGACACAAGTTAGGTTAGAATGTTAGCAAGAAACAAAGTCAAAAATGAGATAGTTGAATTGAGTAGAAAAATTGAAAACAAAGGTTAGAAAGTATATCAAATGAAATGATAGAACTTTTGAAAACAATATTTTGAAGGTTGGTTAGAAAGTAATATAAGCTAAAGTTTGAAGCTTTAGTTCTGTGATAAATTTAGAATTATTTTATTTAAGTTGGACAAATAATAAAAGAAGATCTAGTTTCACCTTTATTGAGTATATTAGGAAAATATGCTTAATTCCATTCCATTTGAGTTGGTTCACGTTAATGGGAATCTTAAGGAGGATTTACATTTGTTTGAGCAATTCTTTAAAGTTTTCAAGTTCTTAATTATGAAGCAATGAACAAAGTGGTTATTTAGAAATTCATTCAATAAGTTCTTTTGAAAAGAATATGAAGAGATAGCAAGGTTCTTATAGTTATCAGTTTAGAATGGATTTTTTGACCGGAAAAGAAGCTGCAGTTTTATTTTCCAAATACATATATGAATGGATCATGTTAAATTTTGAAATTCAAAAGTTCAAGGTTAAGGATCTTTTTAAGTTACTAATTTTTGAAAGAAATAAGGGAGTATATTAAATGTGAAACTCAAATTTAAAATATGGTATAAATTCGATAAGCATATATCTTCCAAGATTATCTTAGTTTAAATTTAAATGAAAACATTTAAAGAGCTATTTCGGATAAGATTAGCTCATGAAAGGATTATTTTCAATACTTTATTATTCAAAAATTGTGGAGTATATTCTAGAGTTGCATGCAAAGATATGAACAAAATTCTATACAGAATTTTTTTTTTTTTTAAATATTATGAACACATACTTGAACTGAGATAAAAGAGCATTTTTGCTCTCCAATTTTTGAGCAAAATATTTCTAAACTTTCGACTTTTCAAGTTTCAAGAATAAAAATTCAAGATTACATGAATGCTAAATAGATATCTCGAAGAGCTATTAGAAGATACCAACTATTTTTTTAATTATTGAACATACAAAGTCAATGGATTTAGTTTCTATTTTTGTGGGATTCTTTGTTTAAAATGGGAAGAACAAGATCATATCATGAAGATTTTTCAAGAAAAAGATAAAAACTAGCCATTTGGTCAAAAGAATAACACATATATTTCGTATAGCAAATCAACATAGAGCATACATGCCATGTAGTAAAAAGTTGCGCAACATAGATTTTCTATTTACCATTTTTGTATTTGTGCTAAACTTTTAGAAAGGATATTTGCATTGCATTTCCTCATTCTGTAGTAATATTTTGAGTGATTATATTTAAGTGATTGTGAGGTGTAAGGAGATCTCTATAGCTTATGTATAGCTTAGGAAAAAGCTAGTGTTGTAGGAGGGGCGATATCTGATATCTATTGTAACCTTAAGTTTTCTCATTTGAATATTGAATTCAGATTAGTTTGAATGGCACTAATAAGGAAGACTGGGTCCTCAACAGTATATTAGTTTGAATGGCGTCATATGGCACTACATCAGCATCTTTGACACGTGTTATGCCACATGGCATAATGACATCTTTACTATGTGTTTAGCTACGTATTTTGTCAAGACATGTGGCATGACATTATTAGAAAATGCTGCTAATGTGGCACTACATTAGCGATATGTTAGCATCCTCTTCCTCCCTTTTCTTTCCTTTTCCTTTCTTATGCCCATGTTTCTTGCATGAAAACAGCACACCCCCTTCACTTTGCCTTGATTTTTCACATAAATTTTCACATGCAAGCATGTGATATCTTGTTTTAATCTCATATTCTACATGGCCCTTCCCCATTTGACCTGAAAACACAGCTAAGTTCATTCATTTCAGCCATGAAATTAGCTAAGAAATTCAAGAAAAACACAAAATTAGGGGTTTTGTATTCATGACCGATTTGTCCATTAAAGCTACTTACCAAGTTTATTCAAGCTCGAAGCAATATTAGTAAAGTTCTAAGGATGCATTTCCATCATCCATGAGCTTTGAAATCCACTCAAAATTACACATAAGCTCTCTCTCTCTCCTTACAGCTCTTTCGCTCTTTAGTCGTTTCTAGGCGAAGTAACCACCTTAGTGGTGTTTCGCAGCCCCCATGCACATAAACTCGACTTACTCAAAGCCTTGCCATGCCTCTATCACCCTCAAACAACACTCAAGTTCGAAACCCTAACTACCTTCGACCCTAGCTCAAAACACCACCACCACCACCCTTCTTTATGTAAATTTACTACCGTGGTCTAGCTTATCTTGGTCTAGCTTATCTTGGTCCATAACCCCACACCAAGTACCCTTTCAACCTTTAGCCATCATTATGCTCATCGACTAAACAATCGCGGTTGCTACCACTCTCTAAACCACTACCAAACCACCTCCGCTAGCCACAGCATTAATCTTACCTCTACCAATCCCAATTAAAACGCATAAATCTCCCTTCATCTATACATTTTCATGTTGGAATTGCTTTAAGGAGCCCCTTATGTCACCTTCTTCTTGCTCTCACGTGACCCGTCTTAAAGATCTGAGTTCGACTTGTGGACCCAATCGAACTAGCCCAATCCGCCTAGGTTCGACCGATGCCTTGCAATCCAGTCCTCTCTTTCTGTTTTGTATTGTATTTGTGTAATTTTTTTTATTTACTTGTTTATTGTACTGTATAAATCATATGTAAAAAAAAAAGAGAAAAAACAAAAAAAGGAAGCATAGTTTATTTATTTATTTTTTAGTCAAAATAAAAAATGAACAAATGATATAAAAAATAAAAATAAGTGTTTTTTATCACTTAGAAAAAATATTTTCTAAAAGGAAAAGAATAAATAAATCCTTTAGAAAATTAGAATTTCTTTTTTAGAACTTTTTCAAAGGAAATAACAATAAAAATTTAGGACCCTTTTCTAAATGAAAATAAATTGGCTAAAAAACTTAAACCCGAGTGTTCCTTTTTAGAATTAAAAGAAACTAACTATAAGCTCTAAAGTCAAGCCAAGCCAAGTAACCGTAGGATTGAACTTAGAACCCAAGGTTTAGGGCGATCAGTTAAAGGATCCGATCAAACCTAAATTATTAACTATTGAGAGGAATATTAGTAAAAATGACCTCATAAACTTAAATTTAAGAAAATAAGTAGTAAAATAGGAGACCATAAAATTTTCAAATTTTAAGCATAATAAGTATTAATCACCGAAAAGGCGAAAAGTGTAATCTAATAACAAAAAAAAAATTACTAGAGATAGATTATATGTATACTAAAAAATTTTAGAATGACCAAAATAATAATTAGGAATGTTCACGTATACCCCACATGTATTTACGTGTAGATAAAAATACGCGTAATTACCTAAATTGGCCAAAAACTAAGCAAATAATTAAAGAAAATTATAAAATAATTATGGAAAAATCAGAAAAAATCAAAAGATGATAAGCTTAATCAAGATCAGGTCATGACAGGTCTAAATCAGAAAAAGAAAAATCAACCAATAAAATTTGAATAACCTAAAAGTCAAAAATCAAGGAATTTGGGCAAAGTCTTATCAAATTAATGTATATTAATTACTACAATTGTCTATAAATAGGGAAAAAATTTCCAGAAGTCATTTGGTCAGTTTAGAATCTGAGAGAAATTGGAACACTAAAAAAATCGAGAGAAAATCCAGAAAAAAAAAAAAAAGAAAACTGTGCAGATTAGACAAGTGAACCAAACCCACCACTCACCACCACCTAGGACAGAACCACCACCACTACCCTACACTAGAACCACCGCTTGGATCGGCCGACAACCTTGGACCGGGTTTGGACGGTCAGAAAGCTTTGGACCGGTTAGTCTCTTAAATGACCCGAATTTGAATAATTTTGTAAAATTAGTTATTTTGCCCAAAAAATTATGAAACTTGTTATTCTGAGGTTTTATTGTATGTAGATTTAAACTTTGTTAGTCTCTTAACAAATTGCTCAAAACCGAGCATGATTAGAACCGAAAATAAATAGGCTTAGGAGTGTAGTTTGGAGCTCAAAATTTTTCTGTAGGATTCTCATATGATGTAGAACAGTGCTATGAAGCTATTTTTTTAAAATTAATTTTCGAAATTTTTAAGTTAATTTTTAGCCCTAAAATGATGGAAAAATTGGGTGATTTGGGGTTAATTAGGTGATTAAGATGTTAATTACTGATTTATATCTTAATTAAATGTTTAGGGATGTTAATCTCTGATGTGGAACCCTAATCTTAGCCTTTAGAGTATTAAGTATGGTTAATTTAGGAAATTAGATAATTAATATAAGAATTTAGTAATATGTGAAATTGTAAATTAATAAATCTAAAAAAATACAGTTATTTAGATAATATTATAATAGAAATCAGAAAAATAATAAATCTAAAAATAACATTAATTTTAAGCAAAAGTCTCAAAATGTAAGATTTTCATACATCGGGAATAAATCCGATACCGCAATTAGGGTTAACGTGTACCGAATAGGTTAGAATACCATATACCGAATAGGTTAGAATACCAAATTACGACCCAATAGGATATTTGGATACTCGAGCTTAATGTGATTAATTTCACATTAGGATTCGAGCATATTTAAGGCTTAGAAATCAAAGTTTAAATTTTCATTTAGGATTTGAACACCGAAATAGAGTACACGAATCATTAGGACGTAATGGGCATACACTGACAAAAATGAATTAAAATATAACTTAGAATATGAAACCGTAAATTTTAAGTACTAAAAAGACCTATTTGTATTATAGGACACCCCGAGACAAAATCAGCTTGCGATTAAGGGATAGAGCGATCGAATAAATCCAAGCAAGTTGAGTTATTGCTTATTGTAATAGAGTACTAGTTTTGTAGTACTCGGAGACTTAGGCTTATATATGATTGTGATTGTAAGTAGTTTACGCATGTGTTTGATGTATCTGAATTCGTGTTGAATTTGTATTATGAGTGATTATGTAACTGATTGAATTAGTATGAAATTGTTTGAACACCCTAAACGGAATTTAATATTAGTCGACCCCAAATAATTAATAATGTCATGCATTGCAACCCGTTAGGGGATTATAGGATTCTCCAACCAAATACCGACCCCTTCGAAAGGGATAGTGCAGGATTGCAAAATAGTCCCTTCTTCATCCTTAGTAGAACTAAGTGACAGGAGAGGAGGTCGCGGCGAGGGTGAAGTCAATGATTCGAAAGTAGTCGCAGGAGGAACGAGGTCTCCATTGCATAAGTCTGGGTTTGGTTGTGAGCTACTGCATAACATGGAAACTCCTCAACCCGGATTGGGGCGGGTAAAATTTCTCTGATTTCACAACGGACCAGACTATGTTGTGCGATGACACTTGATTGTTGCATTGCATAAAAATAATTGTTTGTTAACCCTGTTTGTGCTTGTATGCATTCATGAGTCTCCAATTCAACTTATTGAGCTGTAGTTGCTTGCTCATACCCTCATAGATCCTTTTGCAGGTTCTGATTTCTGAACACTCAAAGTACTATGCCGCCCTATAACTACCCAGAGGTTAGTTTGTTGGAAGCCAAGGGTGTGAGGATCAAGTTACTTAGTATAATGTGTAATTAAAGTGACCATGTAATTAGGGATGCAAGACTGGTAGTTATTCTGTAATCTTGTGAGCTGTTATGTTATGTAAAACTTCCTGGGAAGCTCTGTAGACTTATATATATATATATATATAATATTGTACGTGTTATTAGAAACTTGCACTATTTATCATAATTGTAATTTAATTGTTAATCGGATTGTTTACTTCAAAGCGAGGAGTCGTCAACGCCTTGTGTAGGTCATGTTTATGGTAGGCACTGTGAGGCTAGTTACTATCATAGAATAGTTTACATGGCGGGACTGTTGCGACTCTGCCACTTCGGGGCGTAACACTAACACACCTAAAGTTTTTATAAAATGAATTACATAAAATTTGATTGTTATTAGAGGGTATGTAGGTACCTACAGGGTGACTTAAAATAGAGAAAATTTTTTATTTTCTCTTTTTGTAAATAATTTTGATTTGTTATTGTTTATGGAAATAGAATTAGTTCTAATTGTAAATTTTAAAATGAGCTAAATGGGGTATTGAAAAGTAAATCTAAATTTGGTAAGTTAAAAGTGGTACTCTTTAAAGTTTAATAAGTTAGCCTCTGAACTTAAATCTCTAGTTTTCAAAAACCTTTTTAAAATCGGTTTTTTACGTAACCTAATGTATAGATTAATAATTTACTTAATTGGTTTTAATCTAAACATTTTCTTGACCCCAATTATGTGACGACTCCAAGTTAAAAAAAAAATAGAAAACTAGTTTTTTTTTTTTTACCTCTTAGTCGAGAGTTAGTATTAAACAGGTTAGAGTTTAATATTAATTACTAATTGGGTTAGGAAAAATAAATAAAAACCGAGAAAAAATCAAGCTCAACATTTCGTTACTAAAAATTTAGGATAGGCATACATATAAAAGTTATTGATTACTAAAGTTGGTAGATATAGTAAATGGAGACATGAAAGTTTCATCATCTCCTCTTACATTAGAAGAAATAGCTAAAGCAAAGCTGAACTTAAAGGCTAAGAGTCTTCTTTTAACTACTATTGCACCTTCTAAGTTTTATCAAATTTCTTTTTGTGGTACAACTAAGGATATCTGGGATACATTGGTTCAAACTTATGAAGGAACGAATACTATTAAGGAGACAAGGATTAATTCCTTGATGCAATAATACGAACCATTTCATATCCTTCTTAGTGAAGAGATTTAGGATTTTTTTAGTCATTTTACTATGATAACTAGCGAATTATCATCTCTTGGAAAGAAAATTAATGATATAAATCTTGTTAGAAAGATGTTAAGGATCCTTTCTAAGGTGTGGAATACTAAAACTATAGCTATGGAAGAAGCATGTGACATGAGAAAATTAAGTTTATGCTAATAGTGCACCAAGTTGATGGATTACGAAGCTGACTTATTCCAGGGATAAAGTTTATCAGAAGATTCAAAGAAGAAATTCATAGCCTTCAAAGCTAAAGGACGTACAAATTGATTTAGAAAGTGATGGGTTTTCTGATGATGAAGAAGATGTGTTAATGTTAGTAAGGCATTGGACCCTCTTATTCAAAAAGAAAGGTAAAAGAACTTATAACTCAAAAAAAGGTTTGTCTCTAACAAAAATAAGCGTGATGCAGGAAAAGGATTCTAAGAGAAAGAAGTGAAGAAAGTGAAAGGAAAAAAACAAAGAGCTCGTGTGCTACGAATGAAAGTATGAGTGTCCGATTCTGATTTAGAAATGGAAAAATATAAGAAAAAGTGTAAGTCACTGATGGCAACATGTAGCGGCTTGGATGAGTCAGAAATTGAGGTAGAAAGTTTAGATGATGAATCAAAAGAAACAAACCTATGCTTGATGACACTTTTTGAGGTAAGTTCCGAATTTGAGTGATTCTGATGATGAAATTAATTATGATATATGTGTAGAGATAAGTAAGTTATTAAAGGCTCTTTCAAAAGCCAACAATAAGATTATAAAAGTTGACAATGAAAATAAGCTTTTGAAGGAAGAAAAAGCAATTTTCATTCAAATAAATAAGTTTTTGGTTGCTGAAAACGATTTTTTGAAAAATGATTTTGAAGGTTTACATGTTGTAAAAGAAGCTTTAACAAATGAAAATCTAATTTTGAAAGAAGAGATCAAAAGTTTGAAAAATTGTATTGATGATTTATTGAGTTTGATTAAAAATACATTTAAAAAGTTTGATGAGAGTAGCAAAAAACTTCAAATGCTTATCTTTTATTTGAAAGTGGAGAATCATCACATGTTAAATGGGAAATAGTATTTGTAAGGCCTAAAGAAGTGAATAGTAAGGAAACAATTGATGAAAAGGAAAAAAGCAAACCTATTGACTAGGTCAAAAACTATAGCAGGAACTATTCTAATCAGAATAGAAAGTATCATGTACATGGGTACTTTAGAAACTTCAACAGAAAGTACGTTAAAAAATATCAAACATAGAATCAAGAACATAGAATCAAGAAGTGTGGTAAGTAATAGGTACAATTTGCAAAAACCCTATACTTGCCCTAGTTGTAGCAAGCTAGGACATATTGAAGAACACTATATATTTTTGTAGAATTTTTAAGCTTAGTAGACATCAAGTTAAAAATTAAAATACAAGCTTGAATTTTGAAGGAACCAAGCTCTACTGGGTTTATAAACAGAGATAATTTGTCTATGATGTGTGTAAGAACACGAAGCCAAATTGATGGGAACTTTGTACACTCGATAGTAGTTGTTCGAGGCTTATGACTGATGATGCTTTATTGTTCACAAATTTAGTTTCAAAGGAAGATGGTTACATAAAATTTGGAGATAATGGTAGAGGTAAGATAGTTGCAATAGGTATAATTAGTATTCCTCCTTATACAATTGAAAACATGTCTCTTGTAAAAGGTTTAAAGCATAATTTGTTGAGAACAAGTCAGCTTTGTGATAAAGGATATAAGATAACTTTTGAACATAACAAATGTATTAGCTATGATAAAAATGAGACTAAGCTTTTTGAAGAACTTAGAATGAAAAACATCTATCTTATTAAACCTACTAAAGTAGAATTAGAAAGATGTTTTTTGTTCATACAAGATGATATTTCTCTATGGCATAAGAAATTGAGACATGTAACTTTTTGTCAGCTAAAAAAATTGTCTAAAAAGAAATTAAAGGTTTGCCAATATTAAATATTCAAGATGACCTTTGTTATGTTGCATATATGAAAAATAAAATGAGCTTTGTTTCTCAAAAAGGTGTAGACACCTCATTTTTACTATTTTATTTTAATAGTTTTATTAAGTTAGAAATAATACAAATAATAATAATAAATGATAATATAAATAAAAATATATAATATAAATAAAATAAAATAAAAACGAAAATAAAAAAAAGGAAAATTGAAAAAATAATAAAAATAAAGTATCGAGTTAAGTCGTATCGGGTCAAGTTGTATTGAGTTGAGTTATATCGAGTCGGATAATAGTGTGTATTTAATTTAATAAATTTTAAGTCATTGAAAAATCAAGCTTCATTGAAATTTTTTGGTCCGGTTTATCTAATTTATATTAGGTTAAAATAGACTTAGGATTTATTAAATAGGTTATTACGCCAATTGAGTTAGACTGAGTCGGCCTTGGAAAATAGAAAGCCTAAATCAAGATAAAGTTTCTAGAAACTAGGTCAAATCTTTAAAGGATTTAAATCATATTTGAGTTTATTATTGTATCTTTTGATATGAAAGATTTAAGTATAGGTATTATAAATAGTAATTGGACAGTAGACTTAAGAATGTTTTTTGCAATCTTACAACACATTCACAAAATTCCTGACACAGTCCATATTCGTTAACCCATATTGCTTCATTCCATTACCTCATTTACGCTGCCATTGCCCCATTACACATGACGCTACAACACTGTAGGTGCACTTTACTTAACCACTGTAGCACGTACTGTCCACCCCCCCTACAAACATTCGTTGCCTAATCACTACACAAACATAGCATATACAAACTTACAATAGCCCCTGTCCTATACAGCCCCAATCTTCACATATCTAACACATACTCCATGCACATTTACAGCTCATAGCCACACACTGGACAACACAATGCACAGCTCACTCTACACACAATAGCACCGAAGCCAACATAATCAACACACGTTAGTGCATGCCACAAACAAAGACATACATAACACTATCACCTAACCGATCACTCATACAATAGCTCACTGTCCTACATTGTACGCAGCACCTGATACTGTTCCCTATACACACGATAGCACTAAAGTTAACACAGTAGCACAGTATCGACAGCCCTTGATACGCTGCATACGATCATGACTACTACCGTAAACACACTGACCATACGCGATTTGACTCGTTGAGGTAATAAAATTAATTTATTTTATTAGTTAATTTAATTATTTCTACTAATTCATCTTTTGTAGTGCAAGGTTTTATATTTTTTGATAATTGTCATATTCTTTGCTATAATTTCTTAGATAATTTTCAATTTTTAATAAGTTTAGTTACATTGCATGTTTTAATTATAAATTGGATTTTTTTTTTAAATCGCATATCTTTTTCTCCGAGATTCATATCTTAAGAGAAGATATGTATCTTAACATATCTTGCATATGAGATTTAGAAAATATATGTATCTAGATCATATCTCAACATATCTTGTATATGAGATTTAGAAAAGATACGTATCGTAGTATATCTTGTATGTAAGATTTAGGAAAGATATTTTTTTACACGTAGTGAATTTAAGAAAAAAAATCTTAACCAGAATTTTTTAAAAAGTTTAGTTAGAATAAATTCCCAAAATTAGATCTTTTAGGGTTCTTTTTAAAAAAATAATAAAACGCTAAATAAACATAAATTTTGCTCAACTTTTAAAAATAAAAAAATCTACCCACTAAATATTTTATAAAAAAGAACTACATTGGTTTAATCCCGATTAGTAGGTACTAAGTACCTTCGGAGCAACCATCTAAAAAATAAAATAAAATACTTTTTTTCTTTTTCTTGGAATTCGTAATAAAAAAATAATTCATGTTATTTATATTCTGTATATCTTTACAAATCTTAATATTTTTTAGAAAAATATAAAAATAAAGCCCATTAATTGATTTTTTTTTTAATTTTTACATGGTGACTTAGTCTTAATAGGTTAAACCTTGAACTTAGTTTTTCTAGTTATTTTCTTAAAAAATACGTTGATGTAGATACCTCATTTTTGCTAATTTTTTATTAATTGAGTCAAGTTAATAAATAAACAGAAAAGTAGAAAAATAAAAAATAATAATACTAAAAAAGAGAATTATATCAAGTTGTGTTGTATCGAGTCAAGTCGAATTATATCGAGTCGAGTCGAGTCAAGTCGTTGTAGCAAGTGGAGTCATAAGTCGAGTCGTGTTGAATTTAATTGAATTGGATTGTCGGATTAGGTGACCTATGGGCTTAATTAATTTTGGGCCAAACCAATATATAATAACATTCATCTAATTTAAGGACTTAAATCAGATTAGGGAATTATTAGGCCAAATTGTAGCGGAGCGGATCGGATCAGATCAGATTGAGCTTTGAAAAAAAATTGAAGGCTTAAAATAACTAGGGTTTTTAAAAGTTAGGGTAAATCTTAGAAGAATCGCAATTGAATTTTTTGCATCTTTGATACAAAGATTCTATTTTGAGCTTATAAATTGCACATTGACCAGAGTTTTAGGGACAATTTATATATTTTTTAATTACACTCCTACCCAAAACACCGCACAAATACCGTCGCGCTACCATACAACCACCACCCAACACTACACAGTACCACGTTAGCACCATTGCATAACCATTGCAGTTACCACTCATGCTCTTGCCTAACTTGTCTCCCATCCTGTAGCCTAGCAGCGCCTAGTCCGCTACCAAACAATGCCTAGCCTATCACTCTGCCCAGTAGTGCCTAGCTTGTCACTTAGCATTGCCTAATTTGCTGTCTAGTCCGCCGCCCAGCAGCGCTTAGCATTGCCTAGTTCGTAACCTAGCAGTACCCAACCTGTCGCCCAGCCTATTGTCCAGCATTGCCCAGTCAGTCGTTTAGTCTCTTACTTAGCTTGTTGCTTAGCAGCTCCCAATCAGCCACCTAATCTCTTGCCTAACTTGTTGCTAGCAGCTCCCAATCAGTCACCTAATCTCTTCCCCAACTTGTCGCCTAATATCACCCAGCTATTCTCCTAGTCTCTTGCTTAGCTAATCGTCCAGTCTCTCACCTAGCATCGCCTAGTCTCTCGCTCAGCATTGCCCAACAGCGCTTAGTCCATTGCCCAGCAGCGCTTAGTCTGCTGCCTAGCGTCAGCCAGCAGTGCCCAGTTCACAGCCAATCACCACCCAACACCGATACAGTTTGATGCTAGGTAAATTTTCATTAATTTATTATTATTTATTTATTTATTTCATTATTTT
Source organism: Lumnitzera racemosa (assembly GCA_024138005.1). Taxonomy (NCBI): domain Eukaryota; kingdom Viridiplantae; phylum Streptophyta; class Magnoliopsida; order Myrtales; family Combretaceae; genus Lumnitzera; species Lumnitzera racemosa. Next base: position 33,617,676 of record JAMXBC010000007.1, read on the forward strand.
TTATTAATTTACTTTATTAGTTATGTTTTTTATTAATTATTTATGTATTTAAGTGTTGGTTTTTTATTGTTATTGTAAATTTTTTATTTTCTAATAAAATTTAGTTGAATTAAGTTTTTTTTTTAAATCATTTTTTAATAAAAAATATATATTATGACATATAGTGGTTTTGAAAAATGAAAAAAATCTTAAATTGAGTTTTTCAAAAAGATTCGGTTATTTAGGGTTTTCTTATTTAATTTGAAAAAATTAGATTTTTTTAGGTTTGTTTTCTTATAATAATAAATTGATAAAACACGTAAAGCTGGCTCGGTTTTCAATATAAAAATAACTCACTCACTAAAAATTTTATAAAACAAGAGAACAATGGCTGATTTGATCCCGAATAGGACGTGCGTAGGCACTTTCAGGGCAACCGTAAAAGAAATAAAAAAAAAAATTTCCTTTGTCTTGAAAATTCGTAATAATAAAAAATAATAAAAATCACTTTAGTTATTTTTTGTACATTTAGGTATAATTTTAGTATTTTCGAAAAATTATAAAAATAAAAACTCATCAATTTTTTAATTTTTACATGGTGATTTAGTTTTAATAGGTTAACTTCCAAACTTGGTTTTTTGGTTCAATTTTCTAAAAATTAATTTTTTTAAAATGTCTACATACTAGTGGTTAAATTAAGGTTTTTCCACCCGAAAACCGTAATTTATCTTTTTACCTGTTAAACTGGTTGGCGACTCCATTTTTTTATTAACAATATTTTTTTTCCTTAATTTAATGTCGAATGATTTATATTAAGCGAGCTAAGCCTGATATAGATCAAATTAAGGAAACTAAAATAGGGCTTGACGGAATTAGCGACTCTACTGGGGACGTTTGGTAGGCTAGCAATGTGAAAATTAAAAACAATTAGGGTTACACTAATTGTTTTTTATTGATGCAAACCCTAAGAGAAAAAAAAAAGCCCAATCCAATGGGCCTTGTTAGGGAATTAAGGAGGATTCTTTTTTCATTAATTATTCGCGTGTTTAGATTTGGTTGGACTTGGGCCACTTTTGGAATTTAGGACGGGCTGCTATTATGCAACCCTTAGGTCACCAGGGCCTTTACCCTTGCCTGACAGTGATAAATGAGCTTACTTAGGCTTCAATGTATCCCGCTAGGCTTCTCTTCGGAAAGTCTTGAAACTACAGGGCTTGAGACTCATAGATCCTACCTTCTTGCATCATTCTTTTTGAAAAAGAAATAGTTATTTTTAAATTATAAGAAAAGCCTGATTTAATTTATGGTTAGTTCATCATCCATTTTCAATTAAAAAAATCAATAACTCTTATATATAAATATACACAATCTTCATTTTTATTAAATCTTATTTTGAATATACTTATATATAAGGGTGCTCTTTGACCATAGATTTATCATACTCCCTATAGTTTATCAATGACCAACCTCATTGTATTGTATGCGTATGTAGCATATTGCATTATATTTATTTTGCATAGTTGTTTGTATATACTATCTTTTGTAATATATGTGCATCTTGTAGGTTTTGTTTTATTTCATCAGTAATAGATTGTGCAACATAACATTTACATAAAATGCTCAAAATCATTAGTATTCCCCCTTATACCAATGTTAAAAAAAAAAACTTCTATATCAACTTATAATTTTTTTTAGGGCATGTAATCATGGAAATTAACAATGATAAAAATTATTATGGAACGGTCATTTTTTTTTACAAGACTTTCCAACATTTTTTTTTTTTAAAAAAAAGAAATTTCAAAAGAGATTTTGTTATCAAAAACCAGTTTTATGATAATTATTTACTTGGTTGATTTCTATTACAATGCTTCACATGTACCATATTTTTAGGAACTAACAAAATAAAAAAAAAAAAAGATTTAATCATTAGATTTCCATTGTCAATTATTTTTCATCTCAAGGTCATCAATCTTGTAAACATTTAGATTCTCATTCTTCATATTATCCATTAAGTTGTCACGGTCCTAATAGAGTTTTCTCTATGAGTCACCACCCTTGTGCCATTTATTCAATAAGTTTCTCATTGTAAAATGATTTCTACTTCTCCATATTATCCTTGTAATATTATCATCATCCTATGTCCTTGGTCTTCAATCCCAATGGTATCTTTGTTTAAATTCGTCGATATCAATATTAGGCTTCTATGACATAAATTAAGCATTGATTTTCTAATAAAAGTTTCCAAAAAAAAAAGAATGGTTTTCAAAACTACAAACTCGATGTAGTATTGCTAATAAGAAGGAGTTTTTGCAGGCTTTGAAAGATTGCTTTGAAAGTGATTTGGACCAACCTGAAGCTTGTAATCACTCATTTTAAAAAACAAGATGTTTGAAGTGCTTGAACATAGAATAACTACAGCTGAAGGGGGCTCGAGAAATCATGCAAAGCAAGTTAAGACCATGGTCAATACCTAAGCCCAGGGGCCTAATAACATACTATCTAAGACAGACAAGTCTAAAGAGTTGCTAGTTCATGAGCTCAACAATAGTAGTAAAGGTTTAGGGAAGGAATTGGTGTAGAAATTGATGAAGATGGAGGAAGAAATCTTCTAAAAAATTGAAGAGAAAATGAGAGTTCTCAAGGATCATGATGTGTAGAGTGATTTGGGCTTGAGCAATGTTTGTACTTTTGAAGACCATCGGTGACCCAAGAAGTTTAAGGTACTAAATTTCGAAAAGTATGATGGAACAAGTTATCCTAAACTCCACCTTAAGCTTTATGTTCACAAGATGGCCCAATTCTCTAAATATGAGCAATTGATGATTCAAACTTTCCAAGATAGCCTAATTGGGCTAGTGTTGATTTGGTATGCCTAGCAAAACTTAGTTAAGCTTAATACTTAGGATAAGCTAACTTGAGCCTTTTATCAACAGTAAAAGTTCAATGAAGAAGTGGCTCCATCCCTAATGGATTTGAATAACATCAAAATGGAGCTGACCGAGTCCTTTAAGGAGTATGCCAAGAGATGGAGATCTACAATTACTCAAGATACAGTACAATTACCAGAAAATGAATTGATTAACATATTCATCTGCACATTAGGTGAACCTTATTATAATCACCTCTTAGGTCATATTGCTTCTACGTTTGCAGATGTAGTTGTAGTTAGTAGTCGCATTGAAGATGCTATTAAAATGGGGATAATGATAGGGAAGGGATCGACCCTATTGGATTTAGAGGCCGCTGTGAACACTAAGATATCTTATCTAATGATACACGAGCCTAATGCCTTAAGCATTGGTTCGAAGCTCAAGGAAAATAAGTTAAGCTAGAAATCACCTAGAAGAAGGTTCACTCATATCTTGATTCTTATGTCTCAGGTTTATCGTCGCCTAAAAAAAGAGGGTTTACTGCATCCTAAGACTCCAACACTAAGGTGTAAACCTCGGAAATATGATCCAAATGCACGATGTGAGTACCACATGGGTTAGTAGGGGCATGATACTAACCATTGTTGGGAGTTGAAGAACAAAGTCGAAGATTTGATTGATGAAAAATTGGTCCAATTGGACTTCGTTAGGGATCTAAGGCTCAATAGAAAAGTAGAAAAATAAAAAATAAATAATAATAATAATAAATAAAATAAAATAATAAAGAAAAGAGAAACATATCAAGTTATGTTGTATCGAGTTAAGTTGAATTATATTCAGTCGAGTTAAGTCAAATCGTCGTAAGTTATGTCATAAGTTGAGTTGTGTTGAATTGAATTGAGTTGGATTGTCGAATCAGGTGACGATATAGGCTTAATTAATTTTGGGCCAAACCAATATAGAATAAAATCCATCTAAATTAAGGACTTAAATTAGATTAGGGAATTATTGGGCTAAATTGTAGCAAAGCGAAGCAAAGCAAATCAGGCTTTGGAAGAAATAGAAGGCCTAAACTAACTAGGGTTTCTTGAAGTGAGGGTAAATCTTAGAAGAATTGCAATCGAATCTTTTATATCTTTGATACGGAAGATTCGATTTTGAGTTTATAAATAGCACATCGATGGGGGTGTTAAGGACTTTTTTTTTTTTTTTAATCATGCTCTTACCCAAAACACCATACAAACACTACCATACAACCACCATGCAATACCATATAGTACTACCTTAGCATTACCGTACAACCAATACAGTTACCGTTCGTGCTCTTACCTAGCGTCACTTAGCTTGTCGCCAAGTAGTACCTAGCCTGTCGCTTAGTCCACCACTTAACAGCACTCAGCTTATCGCTTAGCATCCCCCAACGTCGTCCAGTCAATCGCCTAGCGTTGCCCAGCATCGCCTAGTCTCTTGCCCAGCTAATTACCTAGCAGCGCCAAGCCAGTTGTCTAATCTTTCGCCCAGCCATTTGCCCAATCTTTCACTTAGCATCGCCCAGCAGCGCCCAACCTACCGCCCAGCAGCGCCCAATCTACTGCCCAAACTGATATGATCAAACGTTAGGTAAATTTTCATTAATTTTTTATTATTATTTATTTATTTCATTAATTTTTATTAATTTTCTTTATTAGTTATGTTTCCTTTGTTAACTATTTTTGTGTTTAAGTATAGGTTTTTTATTTTTATTGCAAATTTTTTATTTTCCAATAAAATTTAGTTGAATTAAGTTTTATTTTGAAAAATCACGCTTTTTTTAATAAAAAATATATATTTTGACATATGGTGGTTTTGAAAAATAAAAAAATCTTAAATTGAGTTTTTTTAAAAAAGATTCGGTTATTTAGGGTTTTTTTATTTAATTCGAAAAAATTAGATTTTTTTAGGTTTGTTTTCTTAAGATAATAAATTGATAAAACACATAAACCTAGCTAGGTTTTCAATATAAAAATCACCAACTCACTAAAAATTTTATAAAAAAAGAGCAATGATCGATTTGATCCCGAATAGCGGATATGTAGATACCTTCGGAGTAATCGTCTAAAAAAATAAAAAATAAAAACATTTTTCCTTTGTCTTGAAAATTCGTAATAATAAAAAATAATAAAAATCACTTCAGTTATTTTTTGTACATTTAGATATAATTTTAGTATTTTTGGAAAATTATAAAAATAAAAGCGCATCAATTTTTAAAATTTTTACATGATGACTTAGTCTTAATAGGTTAGCTTCTGAACTCAGTTTTCTGGTTCAATTTTTTAAAAATTAAATTTTTTTTTTAGAATATTTGCATACTAGTGGTCAAATTAGGGTTTTTCCACTTGAAAACCCTAATTTATCTTTTTTATTGGTTGAACTGGTTGGCGACTCCAATTTTTTTATTAAAAATGTTTTTTTTCCTTAATTTAATGTCGAATAATTTATATTAAGCAAGCTGTGCTTGATATAGATTATATTAAGGAAACCAAAATAGGGCTCGACAGTGTATTAGTAGCCAAATTAAGGTTTTTCCATCCGAAAACCCTAATTTCATTTTTTATCAGTTTAACTAGTTGACGATTCCAATTTCTTAAAATATTTTTTTTTTCAAAAATTTTTTAAAGAAAAATATTTCCTTAATTTTATATCGAGTAATCTATATTAAGTGGGCTAGGCTTAATATAGATTAAGTTAAGGGAAATCAAAATAGAGCTCGACAGAATTGACGACTCTACTGGGGACGCTCGGTGAGCTAACTATGTAAAAATAAAAAATTAATTAATGAGCTTTTATATGATTTTTCTTTTATTGTATTATAGTTGTACTAACTAGTTATTAGTAATGTAGGCCTTTAGAAAAACCCGGCCTAATGGGCCCTTATTGGGAGATTTAAAGGGAGTTATATTTATTAACAAGCACTTGCATGCTTGATGTGGTTGGACTTAGGCCACCTTAGGGACTTAGCATGGGTCACCATTGTATAACCCTCAGGTCATTGGGGTCTTTACTCCTACCTGGTGATGATAGTGAGCTCACTCAATTTTTGATATAGCCCACTAGGTTTTTTTCCAAAAATCCTTAAAGCTAGAGAGTTTAAGACCTATAGATCCCACCTTTCTGCATCATTCTTTTGGAAAAAGGGGTAGTCATTTTTTTATATTATAGAAAAAGCCCGATTAATCCGCGACCGATTTGTTGTTCTTTTTTTAAGAAAAAGGGAAATTAAAAAAATCAGTAACCTTATATGTAAGTATTTACAAGCATCATTTTTTTTTAAATCTTATTTTGGATTTACTTATATACAAGGGTACTTTTTGATTGCAGGATCATAATAATACTTATAATTTATTAATGACCAACCCCATTACATTGCACGTGTGTGTAGCATATTGCATTACATCTATTATATATGCTATCATTTATAATATATGTGAGTCTAGTAGATTTTGTTTTATTTCATGAGTAACAAGTACAAAATCATTAGTGTACCCTTTGTACCATAATATACCAATGTTTAAAAAAAACCTTTAGTATTAACTTTAAATTTCTTTTAGGCATTAATTATGAAAATTAGTCATGTTGAAGATTATTATGGAATTGTCATTTTTTTAAAAAGGCTTTCCAATAATTTTTTTTTAAAAATAAATTTCAAAAAGATATTTTATAATAAAAAACTAGTTTCATGATAATATTTTTTTACTTAGTTGATTTCTATTACAATGCCACACATGTATCATACTGTTAAGAACTAACAAAATAATAAAGAAATCAATAAAGAAAGGAAAAGATTTAATTATCAAATTCCCATTGTAAATTATTTCCCATCTCAAAGTCATTAATCTTATAAGCGTTTAAGTTCTCGTTTTTCCTATTTATCCATTAAGTTGTCGCACTCCCAATAGAGCTTTCTTTATGAGTCGTTAACCTTATGTCATCTTTTAATGAGTCTCTTATTGTAAAATAATTTCCATTTTTCTATATCAACCTTGTAATATAATTGTTATCTTATGTCCTCAATTGTCAGTCCTAATACTTCCAATTTTTTATAGATTCATCGATGTCGGTCTTAGGCTTTTGCAACATAAAATTAACATTGATTTTTCAATAAAAGTTAAATTTTTTTTTTCAAAATTAAAAACTTGATTTTTTTTTTAAAAACGCAATGTTGCTAATAAGAAAGAATTCTTATAGGATTTGAAAGATTACCTTTTTAAGAGGTCTAGCCCAACTTGAAGCTCATAATCACTTATTTTATAAAAATCAAGATGTTTGAAGCTCTTGAATAGAGAATAATCATAGCAGAAGGGGTTCTGAGCAAACATAAGAAACAAGTCGAGGCCATAGCTCATACCCAAGCCCAAGTGCCAATTGACATATCATTTGAGGTAGATGAATCTAAAGAGTTGCAAGTTTATGAGCTTATTATCAATATAATACAAGGTTTGGAAGGGTTTTCGAAGACAAATTTGAATGGTTAAGTCTAGGAGGCATGTTACTGCTGGGGACTAGAAAAAAGGGTTACGGTCCTAGAAGAAAAGTTGGTTATACTAGAAGAAAGGCTCACGGGTATGGAAATGAAAATAAGTTATCTGCTCTAACAGCTCGAAAACCTACATCCTAATATGAATAGAAAGTCACAGCCCAAGCATGAAGATGATTTAACAAAAGAGAAGTTAGGAACGAATGTGCCAATTGGGAAAGCTCAGAATTAATACAAATCCATCCACAACAAGAGGATGCAACTTATACAATTCAAGATTCTAGTGACCTAATTGTTCAAGCAATTGAGAGATGTAGGACTATTGGCATTTGAAAACCTAATAAAGAAATACAAACTGAGGGATCATGACCACAAGAAATGGTGTGAATATCAAAATTGAAGCATAAGGTGCAACATTTGATTGATGCCAAGGTTATCCAACCGAAATTTCTAGAGACTGATGGGTCTATAGGCAATGGTATCCCTAACCTAAGGGCATCAAATAGACAACCTCCAACATCGAGTATTGAAGGTTTATTACTACCATCTAACTAGGTAGCTTACTGTTTGAAGCAATTGGGTATACCAAAAGATCAGTTCATTAAGCAATATGGGTAAGAAGTGAAAAAGAATTTCAGTTCTTGCATTTTGTTTTTTAGAATAATCTTTCATTTTGGAGTTTATAATGGATACGGGCCATTAAATAAAGTAGATTTTATGTGTATTCTTGTCTTTGTATGCTATGAAGCTAGCTCAATTTAAATAAGGGAATTTAGAACGAGTGAACATGGATAAAATGTGACCTTAGAACTTAAAATTTTCTATTTAAGGGGATTAACACATTACTTGAAAGGTTTAAGATAAAAAGAGGCAACCGATGTCCTAAACACTAACCTTAAACATACATGAGAGAGGAGTATCACAATGTGAGTACTTGGGCTCATTCCTTAAATGAGGTCTATCTTAAACTTAGTACATGTGTCAAAATGATGTTAGGCATTCATTTCATCCCTTGTAAATCCATTTGAGCTTTTTATGAATTTCTCTTAAAATTAACCTTGCCAAGAACCATCCTACACTAGGGCAATCAGGAGGTTAGGGTCATTAATTTAGAGAAAAAGGAGTATTTTATCTTATACTTGCTTTAGTTTTGTTAATTCATGAGAAAATATTGTCATAAATAGTTCAATTTCTTTAGGATGAAGAAGAATTTCAAACCATATAAATCTAACTCAAGCCCATACATTCATTCAAACATTTTAAGCCCATAGATTTTCCCAAACAATTCACAGTTATATACAGTTCTCTTAAGCTTATACTCTTTGAATCATGGTTTTAGGGCTTCAAATCCCATCAAGTGAAAACTCAGTAATGAAAAGTAATCACCTTGACCCCAAAAAAAAAAAGAGAAAAAGTAAAAAAAAAAAAAGAGAAATAAAATTAAAAAAAAGTAGAAAAAAAAAGAAAAAAGAGGAAAAAGAGATAAATATGAAAAAGAGAAAAATTGAAAATATTAATAAGGTGATAACCTTCAAAGAAGAGCCAAATTACTAATAAGCTTGAAGTTTGAACTTGTGGAGGATATACAAAGGCTAAATACTTTTAATTCCTAAGCCTAAAAGCAAAGCCCTCACTGTATGATCCAACTTACTATACCACCCTTGATAGAACTCTTTTGACTAAAGAAATTGACTTATCTTAAGTAAAATTTGCTTATGAAGTTGGCGTAAGCCTATGTTTAGTCTCTCTTAGGTTCTTAGCTTGTAAACCTGAGATGGATTGTATATAATTTTTTTTTTCAAAATTGGCCAAAGCACATTAATATCCATTTGTTTAAACCATTAACCAAAATCCTTACATTGCAGACCCAAAAGAGACCTGATTGATTTATCAAAGTGTACCACTTATAAGATAGGCTACAATTTTTAGAATTGTTGCTGAAAGTAAAAATAGAACTATAAGAGTATAAGGATGTCTGGTTTGACTAAAAATGTGAAGTAATGATATCTATCCCCTTAATGGAAAATTGAAGAGTTGAGTGTTTCCTCAAAAACATGAATGGTCATTTATTCTAAGTTTGAAATCAGTGCTTCTAAAAAAGTTTAGAGATCATGAATTATGCTTTAGGAAACAAGATTGAAATAATGAGTAATCAACAGGTAAGGGGCAAGCCAACCTCTTATTTATGATATTTAGAGTTTTCGAAACTTTCTTACTTGTTAGCAATGCAGTTTTCTATTAAAGAGTGTTTTTTTTTTAATTTCTTGAAAAAAAGAAGAAAAAAGAAACCTTTTTAAAAGAGAAATGGAACTTTTTTCAAAAATTGTCAACAAAGATTTCTTTAAAAGAAAAAAAATTAATATTTTCAAAGAATCATCAGAATCCCTTAAACTCAAGTCTCAGATTATTTTGTTAAAACTCATTAAAGTTCTTGAAATTCATAGATTACTTGCCCTTTAGTGCGTTGTCCATTTCATATAGTAATCTTGGATCGCTTGCTCATAGGAATGCCATCCAATCTTTTCTAGGATCGCCTGTTCAAAGGAGCGTTGTCCTATCCTTAGTTAGGTCTCTTACTTAGTGGAGCACATGCCAACCTTTTTAGGATTGCTTACTTATTGGAGCACTATCCTATCTATATCTTTTGTAAGATCACTTGCTTAAATGAGTGTTATTTTATCTTATCCTTTACTAGGATTGCTCACTCAAAGGAGCGTTGTCCTATTCCTTTTGAGGATCGTTTGCTCAAAAGAATGCTATCTTATCTTTTGTTGGATTACTTGCTCAAATGAGCGTTGTCTAATCATTTAAAAGATCGTCTACTCATGAGAGCGCTGTTTCATTTTATCTTTAATAGAATGTCATCTTATTTTGTCTTTGAAAGATTTATCCTTTCGAGCAATTCATCCTAAAAGAGATCTATCCTCTTAAGGATACCCAACATTTCAAGTCGAGACCTACTTTTTTTTAATAATCAAAGTCCTTACCATGCCAATTCAAGTAAGGACTAAGAAAAAATGAGTTTTTTTTTTTTTTTTTTTTTTGTCTTTGTAGCAAAGTTTTTACAAACATTAGTAATGAGAGGGATGCCGATTGGTTGCTATCTGCAAAATTCTCGATTCTCAAGTAAAATGATCTTAAAAGTCTTTGAAAGAGATATTAAGGAGAACCAAAATAAGTTTTTAAGAAATCTCAAAGAGATTTATCCTTTTTAGATCATCCACTTAATCAAAACAAGTTCTTTTTGAATTTTCGAAGAGATCTATCATCTTTGGATTATCCGCTAAACCAAACAAGTTAATTTATCCTCCAATAGTTTTTGCCTTATCCTTCTAAGATAGGAATCCTAAACTTTTCGCTTATCTTTCCAAAATAGCCTCCGTTCTTTCAAGATTAGCTCCTTTAATCCTTTTACCCTATCCTTCCAAGATAGGCCCCAGCTTAATCTTTTCCCCCCATCCTTTATCCTATCCTTTCAAGACGGGTTGTTATCCTTTACATCGACTTTTCAAGTCAGTATCTTTCTTTAAGATAAAACACAGTTTAGCTGATTAGTTCAAAATAAGGTTTGGCAAAAATGGGTATCTCTTTTGTTTTTGTATCGAAGTTTTAATCAAACTTCACTATAAGAAGGAGTAGTTGTAGATGTTTCATTTTTGTCATTTTATTTTACTAGTCTTATTGAGCTAGAAATAAAAAAAAGAAAATTGAAAAAATAATAAAAATAAAGTATTGACTTAAGTTGTATCAGGTCAAGTCGTATTGAGTCAAGTCGTATTGAGTCAAGTCGAGTTGAGTTAGATAATGATGTGTGTTTAATTTAATAAATTTTAAGTCATTGAAAAATCAAACTTCATTGAAATATTTTAGTTCAGTTCGATATGAAGTGGATTTTTATTTAATTTACATTAGGCTAAAATAGACATAGGATCTATTAAATAGGTAATTGGGCTAAATCGAGTTAGACTAAGTTAAGCTTGGAAAATAGAAAGCTCAAATCAAGATAGAGTTTCTAAAAACTAGGTCAAATCTTTAAAGGATCTAAATCGTATTTGAGCTTATTATTGTATCTTTTGATATGAAAGATTCAATTGTATATATTATAAATAGAAATTTGGTAGTAGACTTAAGAATGTTTTTCGCAATCCTACAACACATTCATAGAATTCCCAACAAACACTCCATATTCACTTACCCATATTGCTTATGACAGCCTCAATCTCTACACATCTAATACGTACTCTACGCACATCTACAGCTCACAACCACATACTGGATAACACAATCCATAGCTCATTCCACATACACTAGCATTGAAGCCAACATAATTAGCATACGCCAGCATACGCTACATGCGAAGACATAAATAACACTATTGCCTAACCAATTGCTCATACAGCAGCTCACTGTCCTACACTGCACACAGCACCTAATACTATTCCGCATACACATGACAACACCAAAGTCAACATAGTAGTACATCGTTGACAACCCCCGATACGTTGCATATGATCACGACACATATGATACATACAATCACAACTACTATTGTAAACGCGCCGACCATACACAATTTGACTCGTTGAGGTAATAAAATTATTTTCTTTTAAATCATTTTATTTTATTAGTTAATTTAGTTATTTCTCCTAATTCGTTTTTTTAGTGCGGGTTTTATATTTTTTTGATAATCGTCATATTCTTTACTATAATTTCTTAGATAATTTTCAATTTTTAATAATTTTAGTTACATTTCATGTTTTAGTTATACATTGCATTTTTTTTTTTAAATTGCGTATCTTTTTCTCTGAGATTCATATCTTATGAGAAGATACGTATCTTAACATATCTTATATATGGGATTTAGAAAAGATACATATCTAGATTGTATCTTAGCATATTAGAAAAGATACGTTTCTAAATCGTATCCCAACATATCTTGCATTTGGGATTTAGCAAAGATACATATCTTAGTATATTTTGCATGTAGGATTTAGAAAAGATATTTTTTGATACGTAGTAAATTTAAAAAAAAATAATAAAAAAAATCTTAACAGGTGTTTCTTTTAAAAAGATTTAGGTAGTTAGGTTTGTTAAAATAGATTCCTAAAATTAGATCTTTTAGGGTTTTTTTTAAAAATAATAAATGGTTAAATAAACGTAAATCTAGTTCGATTTAAAAAAAAAAAATCTACCCACTAAATATTTTATAAAAAATAACTAAGTTGGTTTGATCCCGACTAGTAAGTACGTAGGTACTTTAGGGACAGCTATCAAAAAAATAAAATAATTTTTTTTCTTTTTCTTGGAATTTATAATAAAAATATTCATTTTATTTATATTCTGTATATCCTTACATATCTTAGTATTTTTAAGAAAAATATAAAAATAAAGCATATTAATTAATTTTTTTTATTCTTACACGGTAACTTAGTCTTAATAGGTTAGCTCTTGAATTTAGTTTTTCTGGTTATTTTTCTAAAAGTTATTTTCTTAGAAAATACGCAAATTGATGGCCAAATTGGAGTTTTTCCCCTTGAAAACCCTAATTTTATTTTTTACTAGTTTAATTGGTTGGTGACTCCAATTTTTCAAAATATATTTTTTTTCAAAACATTTTTTAAAGAAAAATGTGTTCTTAATTTTATGTGGAGTAATATATATTAAATGGGCTAAGCTTAATATGAATTAAGTTGAGGAAAACCAAAATAGAGCTTGGCAAAAAGTAAGAATATTATATATATTAAAAAAAAAAAACTTTAGAATTGTTACATATGAGCCTAGACTTTAAGTCTAGGTGAGAACAAATATGGCCTTATGATTGTAGATGATTTTTGGAGGCTTACTTAGATTCAATTTTTATGACACAATAGAGATGCCTTTAAATGTTTTGAAGTTTTCCAAAACAAATTCAAAATGAAAAAGGATTGATTATGGAAAAGAGTTTGAAAATTCAAATTTTATAATGTTTTGTGAAAGCAACGGCATCACTCATAATTTTTTCACACCTTACACTTCATAATAAAATGGAGTGGTTGAGCGTAAAAATAAAACTATCCAAAAAATGGTAAGGAACTTGTTGAATGAGAATGGTATAGTTAAATATTTTTGGGCTAAAACCGTATCTATAGCATGTTAGATCATTAATTGTGCTTACATAAGGCTCTTGCCAAATAAAGCCTCCTATGAAATCTTCAAAGGTAAGAAATCTACTATTTCGTATTGTCGAATTGAAAATTTGATGTCTTTCTTTTCTTAACTTGATTTAGATTAAGCGTAGTCTACTCAATATAAATCTCTAGACTAGATTAAGAAAAAAAGGTTTTAATTTTGAAAATAATTTTTTGAAAAAAAAAAGGCTTACTACCTAACCAGAGTTGAGAAAAGAGTAGAATCAGAGTCCATAGGTAGATGGACTCTAATTTCAACTATTGTCCATAGATTTTCTAAAAGAATTTATTTTAGAAAAATAAAAACTAGAAAAAATATGGGCATAGAGGCTATCTTATAGAAACTCGAAGGTTTACATAAAAGAGTTAAAATAATTAAGTGGCATTTAATTTTATTTTCAAGAAAAGTGGGCTTTCACTTCTTCTTCTTCTTTTTTTTTTTTTTACTTGAAAAATGAAAAAACATGAAAAAAGGGACAAAAATAAATTTTTTATTTGATGAACCCACACTACATTTTATAACCTTTAACTAGAAACCTCTAACTACAGATTGAATTCCAGAGCGTAAACAACTCAATGGAGAGCTCTGTGACTGGTTTGGTTATTCGAATTGCCTAGATACTCAAACCTACGTCGTTCGTAATTGATGAAAACTTTAAATTGTTAGCTTATTTTATTTTTAGAAAACTTTTTCGCTTTAAGTTATTAAATTTTATTAATTTGAAAAATGGGTTTTTCAATCTACTTTTAGAAAAATCTAAAGAAGTCCCTAATTTTGGAAGAGGCCAATTTTTTTTTAATGAAAAAAATTTTATTTGTGAGAAAAACTAATTTGGGAGAAAAATCCCATGTTACTTGAAAATAATTTTATTCAAAATAAAACCCATATCCATAATATGACAATAACATGGCAAATACCAATTATTCAGTATTTAACAATCACCGTGGTAATTATTAAGATCAAGCCAACATGTTAATTTATTAAATTCAATTCAACAAATTATTTAAATCAAAACTAAATTAACAAATCATGCTACCATACTCATTACTAAAACATGCCAATTATTAATATCAACATGCCAATTAAAACTAACCTGAACAAACTAACATACTAATTATCATGCTTATTATTTAAATTAAATCATATTAATTATCAAATGAAGGTTATTAACATGCAAGCTATTCAAATAAAACATGCTAATTAGTTACATCCAACATACTAATTACCTAAGTCTGTCAAATTAATAAATTATCATTCAAATTATCTAAACTAAAATAACAAATCAATATATTATTTATTAACATGTTATTAAAATAACCAAGCATGGACAAATTAAATATCACAAACACATTATTCTCATGAAAAGTATGGCAACATAAGATCAAGATACATTTTTTAGTTTTTTGCATTTTCCCCCCTTTTTTTTCTTTTTCAAACGTTCAATACAACAAAGAAAGAGGAAAGAAACTTACCTTTCGCGTGCAACAAATCGTAGCCAATTTAGGTTAGTTCTAGGCCAGTCCTTGATGTGGGGTTGTGGCTCACAACTTCGAAGAGGCTATTCTATGAAACCTTCAAGCCATTTTTTGAAAAACCTGAGCCTATCTTTTGCGATTTCAAAAAAAATTTCAAGTTAGGTATGAACAGACCCTAATAACATCATTCTTGATTCAAATTTAAGTTACTCCCTCTAACCATGAAATTGAAAAAATTCACCCATTGAGCTTTGTTTTAAGATGAATATAGATTTTCCACTATTTTTTTGTTTTTTCTATAATGAAAGAAATCGAAGAAACAAGGTGGATTTAGTGGTTTTAAACTTAAGAGAGAGAAAGCTTGCAATGCTCACAATGGGGATGTTTGCAATTTTTACGAATGGTTTGAATGTGTAGTGGGTACTTCTATTTATAGTATCGAATCAAAATTGTAGCCCAAGAAACTTCCTCGTAAGGAAAAGATCAAATCTTGATAAGAATGATAAGCTTGGGTATGCAAACTTGGTTCTTCCCTTTTTGGCCAATAATTGATCATGTTTTAACAAGAATATTGGGAAAATAATGGTGCATACGAACACTAGAAGCTATTCTTGCATAAATGGATTAATTATTTCGTGGCATCTTGTAAGAATATACTTCAATTTGTCCAAATAAAACTCAAGTGCAAAACATGCATGTATAATGTTAGTTGAATTTATTATTTTTATTTTATAAGAGTTCCTTAATGAAATTTAAAATCTGGACATGTCTAAGTAGGATTTTTCATTCCCTTTCTAATAATTATTTTTTCACGATTATTAGTAGTAAAAAGGTTGGTGAAATTGGGTAAAAATTATTCGAATGTAACTTACCATTTTAAACACAAAATAGAAACCTAAGCTTCTGTTTGATATAGCAAAGGAGAAGAGTAAAAGGGGCTTGGGTCAAAGTTTTGACCCATATGCAACATGTGGCGCATAAATTGCTACGTAGTAGCACCTAAGTGAGTTGCGTGGCATCCAAATGTAGGTGTTACAAGGTGCCATCTGTTGGTGATAAGTGTTACCACAATATGGTGATAAGTGTCACTTCCCCCCTTTTTTCTTTTTTCTTTTTTTTCTTTCCTTTCTTCTTCCACTTATGATTTTCTCTTTTTCTTTTTATTTTTAAATAAAAACATATGAAATAAGACCTCATTAATTATTTGAATTAAAAAAAAATCATATTACGCACTTTAAGAAAATATGGAGACCAATAAACATATGTTCAAAATAATTTAAAAATTTTTCTAATTTAAGTAAATTAGGAACTAGATTTTTACTCATATTCAAAATTTCAAATGGTCAAAAAATACTCATTTTAAATCCAATTAAGGCGTAATTCAAAGCCATGACCTCCTAAAAAAATGAATATTTCAAAATTAGTTAGTCAAAACTAAACCAAAAAATAATTTTTAATAAATACTCATTCTTGTCTAGAATTCCTAATTTTGTCAAATCACTTACGTTTATTTTAACTCCAAAAGTCGTTTTGGACATTTGAAAATTATTTTTGCCTTGAACCAACCTAAATGGACCGTTGTATGACAATTTTTCTAATTTTTCAATTTTTTTTTTTAGGTTTTCTTGTTTTTGAATTTTTTGGATTTTTATTATTTTTCAATTTTTTGGATATTTTTCATTCTTTCCAATCTTTTTATATTTTTCACATTTTACAATTTTTTTTTTATTTTTCATATTTTTGGCCTTTTCCGAAAAGTATGGGATTCTAAACTAGAGATGGACTTAGGGACAAAAGTGGATTGTCTACACATACTTTCATATGATTAGTTGTAACTGTTTTGTGAAGAAAATAGGTAAAGTTTTTAAAAAAATTTGAAGAACGAGCCAATAAAGCAATCTTTCTTAGATATTCATTGAACTCAAAGGCTATTGGGCATTTAATAAGGTAAACAAGGTCATTGAGGAATCCATTAACGTCAGGCTTATTGAAGAAACGAGTAAGGAGGAGTTTGACAACGAACCTATCTTGATTTTTAGAAGAGATCAAAATCAACAAAGTGCAGAAAGTGGGTTAGAACCTATGTCGCAAAGTACTTTTGGAGATTTTAAAGTGCTTAATATTGCTAGTAAGCCAAAATATGACAAAAAAGGTTTGACAAAGGCTTACGCTAAATCTGATGCCACTAGCAGTTAAAACCTCAATCAAAAAGTCACTTAGAAAGTAGGTCAGAATATTCTGTGAGTTCATTCACTCCTCCTTCCACTTTAAGATTTAGGCCTAATCATCACTTAAAACAAGCAATCGGTAATCTTCGCTTTGGTGTTAAAACTAGGTCCAGTCTTCAAAATATAGAAAGTCATTTTGCAATGCTTTCTGAAATGATAACAATTGGTTTAATGCCATGTAAGAAAAACTTAACCAATTCAAAAGAAATCAAGTTTGGAGCTTGGTATCAAGACTTAAAGATAAATCTACTATAGGTATAGGGGTGGGTACAGTTCGGTTCGGTACGGTTTGCACCCCCTCATTGAATCGGTAGTTTTTCTTTTTTAAGTCGAACCTAACTATACGATTCGGTTCGTAAATTTTTTTAACTAAATTAAAACCGGTTCGGTTCAATCTACGATTTGAACCGTGTGTATCAATTTTTCACTAAAAATTTTTATTTTCAATAAAAATGAAATTTCAAATGGAATTTACTCAACTTATCTTAATAATTAACACAAAATTATGATAAAGAATAACAAGATATGAAAAATTTGATGAAATTTATAAAGATTAATAGAAAAAATTATAAAAAAGTACAAAATAATTGCATAAAATTTTTTATTTAACTAAACGGTTTGGTTCGATTCAAAATGTATGGTTTGATTTGCTTCTCTGAACCGAATTGCGACCTGTTTATACATAATCGAACCAAATTGTAAACCAAACGGTGTACGAAAAAATCGATTTTTCAGTTTGATTTGGTTTGGTTTATGGTTCGACCCACAGTTTGCGGTTTTTTTGCCCACCCCTATATAGGTACCAAATGGGTATTTAAGAATAAATTAGAGGAAAGTGGTAAAATTGTAAGGAATAAAGCTAGTTTAGTAGCCAATATTACTCATAAGAGAAATGAATAGACCTTGACTAAACATATGCCCCTGTTGTAAGGTTAGAAACTATAAGGTTATTACTTGCATTTGTGAGTATAAAAAACTTTAAGTTGCTCCAAATAAATATAAAAAGTGGGTTCTTAAATGGATAAATCAAAGAAGACGTATAGGAGGAACAATCTCTAGGTTTTGAAAATCCATTTAAGACTAACTATGTTTACAAACTCAAGAAAACCTTGCATTGTTTACAAGAAGTGCCTCATGCTTGTTATGAGAGTTTAAATGGATTTTTGATAAAAAAAACGAATTTCATAGAGGTAGAATGGATACAACTTTGTTTTTGGAACATTAGACCATGATATTTTAGTTGTGTAAATATATGTAGATGATATAGTATTTGGCTCACCTAATGAACGTTATGATTAAGAATTTTCTAAGTTCATGTAGGAAAAATATGAAATGTTACTTATGGGAGAGCTAAGCTTCTTTCTTAAACTTCAAATCAAGCAAACAAGCAATGGTATTTTTGTCCATTCGGAAAAAATATACCAAACAGATTTTTAAGTAGTTTGGTGTTGAGAATTATAACGGATCATCAACCCCAATGAGTACATCTACTGGGTTAAATTTGGAAGGAAACAGTAAGAAATTTAATTAGAAAATGTATCATAGTTTAATTTCATCCTTACTATATCTTATTGCTTCACATTTAGATATATAATTTAGTGTGTGCATTTATGCAAGGTTTCAAAATGATCCAAAGGAAATGTACTTAGCTGTTGTAAAGAAAATTTTCAAATATATCAACAGTACTACAAAATTAGGAATCTGATATACTAAAGATCAAATTTTTGATTTAATAAGATATTTAAATGTTGATTATGTAAGTTGCAAGATATACCACAAAAGTATTTCTAGTACATGATAGTTTTTAGGGGACAAATTATTTCAAGGTCTTTTAAGAAACAAAATTCGATCACCCTTTCTACAGTAGAAGCTTGGTATGTTTTGATTGGTAACTGTTGTGCACAGATTTTGAGGCTAAAACAACAATTACTCGACTAAGGTTTATTTTATAAAAATGGATCCATTAAATTTAACAAAAAATCCAATTAATCATTCTAGATCAAAATACATTGAAATAAGTACTCCAAGTCTCAAATAGTACATTAAACTAACGCACCAATAAAAAAGCTCTAGTAACTTGAAACTCTAGCAAATTAGTGCTCCATAAATGAAATGAACAATTGGACATTGGCTTTGAAAATCTCCAAGCTTTAAGCTTTAACTTGAACCTAAGATAACAAATGAACAAACAAATTAATTAAGTACTAATTTGAATGAGCCAAAGCTTAAAAAACTCATAAAAATGACTTACTTTAATCAAGGGTAATATGTATAGTTGTTGATTCCACCATTTTTCCAATTTCAGCATATGAAGAGATAATTTAGGGAAAACATAGTAAGCCATGATTACATAATAAACATATGCCAAAAAAGAAAATCAAATAATATTAATACTTTCACAAATGAAATGGAATTTTTTGTACCTAAGTTAAGAGGTTCCAATGCTTCAAGATCTTTCTCCACACAAAACATTATGCCAGGATTTTTCAACCAGTCTTGTGTACAAATATGGGCTTTCACCATATATGGCATTAAAGAACTTCTAAAAAGGATCAAGTCACGACCATTGGTGCTAAAAGCACTCTTAGAAGCCACAGTCGAAAAAAGGATGGCCAAAACATCTTTTATTATTGTTGATCCCATATAAGATATCAAGAGGGGAGGTGAATTGATATCTTTAAACTTTTGGAAACTTTTTTGTAAAAAATAAAATTACCCCTTTTAACAACTTATAATGGTGAATAGCGATATTTTAATAATTCAACATACAACAAATAATAAAGTAAATTAAAAAAGTAAGGAAAGAGGATATCAAGCAGAGCTTTCAGCCTTCTGCCTATTGCTCTCTTCCAGCTCCATTGTTGGGGAGTTAGTCTACTTCATCGGTACCGTTTTACTTGATCCACTAAATTAAATCACAATAAGATTATAAGTACTCGTCACACAAGATACTATAAGATTTGAATGAGACAAGTGGATGAATGGAAAACTGCTTTTAAAATCTAACATGGCCTGTATAAGTGGATGGTCATGCCTTTCGGATTATCAAATGCTCCAAACACTTTTATGAGACTGATTAATCATGTTTTGAGAGATTTGATCGAAAAGTTTGTCGTCGTCTACTTTGGCAACATCCTTATCTATAGTGTCGACCTGGTAATGCATATTAACCATCTCTAAGCTATTTTTAATGTCCTTTAAGCAAAGAGATTGTTTGGAAACCTGAAGAAATGCTGTTTCTGTTAGGAAGAAGTGATCTTCCTAGGTTACATAGTTAGTGGAAATGGGTTGAAAGTTGATGAAGAGAAGGTACAAGCCATTGTTGAGTAGCTGAACCTAACCTTATGTGTTGAAGTAAGGAGTTTCCATACATTAGCATTATTCTACCGGCACTTTATCTAAGGATTTAGTACTACAGTAGCACCTCTAACTGAGTTAATAGAAAAGAATATGGAGTTCAAGTGGGGAGAGAAAGATGAGAGGAGTCTTGCTAAGATAAAAGCAAGGTCAACCTCTACCCTCGTTTTGGCTTTATTAAACTTTAATAGAATGTTTCATCATGAAAGTGACGTGTCAGGGGTTGACATCGAAGTTATGCTAATGTAAGAAGGCCAACTTGTTCCTTATCATAGAGAGAAGCTCAAAGAAGTGCAAATGAACTACCTTGTATATGATAAATAACTTTTTTCCTTAATCCAAGCTCTTTGTGTATGTTAATATTACCTTCTACCAAAAATTTTATCATATACATCAATCATGAGTCTTTGAGATATTTATGGATCCAATCCAAGCTTTCCTAATGTCAAGCTCGATGGATTGAATTCTTGGAGGGATTGCACTTTGTCATCAAATACAAGCAAGGCAAGAGCAATATAGTTGTCAATGCTTTGTCTAGGAGACATGTTCTTCTCACTAAGTTGCTGACCAAGTTATTGGGGTTTGCAAGTATCAAAGAATAGTATCAAAGTGATTCTCATTTTGGCCCTATATATAAGTATTGTGGAGAAGAAAGAATAGTAGATGAGTATCATATGGAGGATGGTTATCTATTCCAAGGTAGCAAATTGCGTGTGCTAACCCATTCAATTAAAGAGCTACTGTTGAGAGAAGCCTATAGTGGAGGACTCTCTAGGCACTTTAAAGAATGAAGGATGTATGAACTATTGAATAATAGGTTCTTCTAACCTAAAATAAAGTGTGATGTACATTGTGTGATTGAAGGATGCATCATCTACAAGAAAGTAAAAAGCTAAGCAGAATAGGGGAAGGTAATGCCTCTGCCTGTTCTGACCAAACCATAGGCTGATTTGAGTATAGATTTTGTTATTAGATTACCTCGAATTGCCCGAAGTAAAGATTTTGTAATGGTTGTCATGGATAAGTTTTGTAAAATGGCACTTTTTGTGCCTTACACCAAAACTAATGATACTTCAACTATTGCCTTTTTGTTTTTGTTGAAAATTGTTTACATGTATGGAGTACTAAGGAGCGTGGTATCAGATAGAGACCTAAAATTCTTGAGTCATTTTTAGAGAACTCTATAGAATCGAATGGGAACTAAATTATTGTTTAGCACCTCTTGCCATCCCTAAACCGACAGTCATACATAGGTGGTCAACCATACCTTGGGATCATTGCTTCGAGCTACAGTGGGAAAGAACTTAGCTGTTTGGGACGTCTGCCTACCTATGGTCAAATGTGCTTACAATAAGATAGTACATGCCACCATTAGGCACACCCCATTTTAGGTCATCTATGGTTTCAACCTCAAACTATCACTTGATCATACCCCCATACCGTTCACTAACCAAGAGGATCTAAAAGCGAGGACCAGAGCTAAGTCCATCCAGTATATCTACTAACAAGTCGCCTAATACATTGATCAAGTAGCTAGAAAACTAAATGAGAAAGGCAAAGGAAGGCAGAGCAAGTAGTTTTAGCTCGGTGACCAAGTGTGGCTACACTTAAGCAAGGAAAGATTTCCAAACAAGAGGAAGAGTAAGCTATCTACCAAAGCTAACGGATCCTTCAAGATCCTTTGGAAGATTAATGACAATGGTTACCAATTAAAGTTGCTAGAAGACTTTAGAATATTTGATGTGTTCAATGTTGCTAACCTTAATCCCTACCAATCCCAAGAACGCTTGGATGAGGACCAATCAAATTTGATCATAAATCCCAATCAACCCAGTAGGGATGATAAGAATCAAAACATTGGACTTCTAAGCCAAGCTCAAGCCCGAGGGCTAAAAAGCATGGTGAGGCTAGTTCTCTCTTTTCACCCAACAACTGATGAGTTTGAGCTACTACAGTTTGCCAACTTGATAGCCTGTCTGAGTTAAACCCTTTTATGTTTATCAATAGTCTCCAGTTATTGACCAAGGATGCACTTGAACAATAGCTTGATCCACCCGACCAATTGTAGAGTCTACTTGAATATGAGCTGCTTTGATAGTTCAACCCCTTATACATTTGCTCAACCATGATTGTCTTAACCTCTAACTCGTAATATTAGTGCTAAGAACCTCTACATACATTAGTACCCACGTCTTCTCAGAAGGAATCCCCAGTTCACTCGATACCTCTGCTCGGCAGTTACCGACTAGATTGTACAGTTTGTCTTCTTCTTCTAGAAAGTCACCCATCCACAAAAAGCTACATGTTTAAGCAATCATGTAACAGAATCCCCCATATAAGACGGATGTTTTTCTTGATTTTCTCTTTATGCCCTTTTTCATTCTTTGTACATTATTTCTTTAGGACTTTACCCTTTTTATTCATTTCCGTTTATAGTTGTTGCCCTAATATTTTGGGTATAAATACCCATTGTAAATGTAGCTGCTTCATATATATGAGATATTGAATATACTTTCCCTTTTTGGAGAGCTAAGGATGCATACTTCCTTCTTTATTCTTATCCTAACCCTTAAACAAGGTTAGGTGGCAAGTATCTTCATTGGATTAGCTCGTGCGTCATATCCAGTTGAGCTGTGAGTCCTCAGTAGTTTCCTAGTACACAATATCCTCGGAGCTGATTGTAGATTTTGCTTATTTTACTTTCACTGTTGTTCGCGCATTTCTCTTTCCATCTTTGTTTTTAAACTTTCTACAAGCTTAGACCCATCCTGATACCGCCTCCCTTGTCTACTCTTAGTACCCCAATGTTGTTTGCCTTTTCTGCTCTCGATGTGATGTATTAACCTCATATAAGAAATAGATAATCTAGAAAAGGACCTTCTCCACTAATCTAGCACATTAAGATCCTTATTATCAAAATCTTTACGGTTTTCTTTTATATACTTTTCTAATTCATTTTTCTACATGTGTTTGTCCCCTCCTTCTCATGACTGAAAACTAATCTTCATGGCTTACGGTTTTCATTTTTCATCGATGGTTGTATCTCATTCATATGACTTTGAGAATCTAAGGTAGCATTCTCCTCTTTATGCCCACAACTAACTTATATTCATGATATAGTGATGACAATGTGTAGTTGGTTTTACTCATAAGTAGAATCGCCTTTTTAAGATCATACACATGCTTCACCATTTAATTAGCATAAGTCGATTTTGACCTTGACTAAATATAGATGAAACAAAAGACAATAAATTAATGTTATTAATATTTCCCCAATACTTGACATGTTTTCTTTTATCCCTTAGTTAGCTATCATCCTCGTAGATGAATTATTACTTTAGCATTGCACATTAATTTCATAGCCAATACCTAATATCTCTTCAACAAATCGGTTTTAAGTCGCATGAAGAGAGCTAGAAATGTTCAAAGTAGCATTATAAAATGTCTTCAACAATGACAATATGCCACATGCATATTCCCAATCCTCATTTGTAGGAACTCTCGTCATTTTATCCCTCTCAAGTTCCTACCTAAACTTATCATCATTAATTTCCAATGCTTCAAATGTCTTCTGAAACTTTATAACTGACTCCAACATCAAGTAGTGGAGTGCTACATCTAAAGACAATAATGTCTTGCTGTCAATATTCTCTTTTACCATACAACTTTTAAATTTAGTCAATCTTTATGGAGAAGACCTAACATATCTAATTGCTAAATGGATTTTAAGGATTAAATCATTTAAATCTTTCAAACCCTCCTTTATAGTCAAACTTAAGATATGAGCACAATAGCTCACATTTAGGAACTCTCCCTTCATCAAGAGTGTGTCCTAGGATTGAAATATTTTTTGTAAGTGCCAAATGCAAAGAGCCTTCAAACTTACATTATCAACAATCACCAGAAGAACCTTAATAATACCTTAACACTTCAAACATGTCAAAACAATGTTACTTATAGGCCTCATCAAAGTGGCTACGTATTTGACAAAAAATTGTATATATATATATATGTATTGCTTCCAAATGTAGATTTTTTTTTTTTTTTTTAATTTTCCCCTTTTCTCTTTAAACAACTCTACACAATCACAAGTCAATGCCTTACAAGATGGAATGGAAAATTATAGTTTCAAGACATTGGAATAAATTATGAAAGCCTCATGCTTAACAAGTTTGAATGAAAATTCAGCAACTACAAAAAACCTAACAAACAATTTCCTACATTGTCTTACATCAAACTTATTTAAGTTCATAGAAAATTGCTTACTTTCTAGGATAGTAGGAAGGGTTTTTTTGTTTGCCCTTAAACTTAGACAACTCATCCCCATTAATAAATTGCTTGCATCTAGTTAAATGAGTGCTTAATGCACTTGTCCATTTCTACTAACATGTTTAAAAGATTTTTTACAGTAATTACACTTAACCTTAAAATTCCACTCGCATTAAGTGGACCTAGTGACATGTTAGGGCATTTGCTTTTATTATTAGATGATATAGATATAAGAAGTGTTGATGAATTACTGGTAAAAGGCTGAGTTCCCCCATCATTTAATTGGCAAGTTTGCTTGTCTGGCTCGTTTATGTCAATAACTTGAAATAATCCTCCATTGGTTTGCTTATACTCTATTCTTCAAATGAAGACATCTAAAAAGTATAAAGAAATGGATTAAATAGATAAGGTATCAACTTTTAACTATGAATATGCTGCTTTATTATCTTGCAAGTATAAACTTCACGTCCAATGAGTTCAATGTTTAACTATGTAACACAATAAAGCTTGAGAAACATGAAGTGAAACTTCATCGTCCATGTATGCTTTTATTGATACTAAAAATATAACATTGTTCTATATGTAGTTCATCAGTAGGAAATTTTATTTTATTTGCACTTAAATTATGTAAAGATGGTTGAGTTAATTAGAAGGGTTTAGTAAATATAAAATTATGACATATAATTTCTCATTTTCATTATGATAATTTTTGTGAATCAACGTTTGTTATAGGATTTTGGCAAATAGACAATCCGCACAAATAAATAACAATAGGCAATATTTGTTATTGGATACTGATCTAAATTTACAGATATCGCCAAAACATTAATAATATAACTTATATCAAGTGGAAGTATATACTTGGAAGGTTCTCATATCTTTCAAAAGAAAATGAAGTTAGGGATTAGGTAGCACCATAATGTATATATGTTCAATCTGGGATTGGACAGAAGCGCTCAAAAAGGATGATTTACTATAAGAAAAAAAAAAAAAAAAGGGTTCCAATGCTGGTGGAGTTAGTTGCATAGCACTTGCCACTTGACAATGTTCAACTTGCAACATTTCTTCCGTAAAATGATATGTGCAACCCCAAGGAAAGAAGTCTGCCTTTACAGGAATCAACACTAAAAAGATTTTTTTTTCTTTTTTTTCTTTTTTTTTTTTAAATCAAGAGAAAACTTTTTAGTCATGTAGGCATTGAGACTTAAAGAGGCATATCATAATGCAGAAGTTGTACATTATGCAAAAAAATCAAAATAGGATAAAGAAAATTTCGTCTTTTCCTAAATGGAAACAAAATGAATAAATAAATAAAATACAATGAACATATCAAAATAATTTTTCGGTGTTATAGTATAATCTATTGCCATTTTGCAATGTACATATTGTGATTATTGCGAAGATAAAAGTTATAAGATTTTCTTTCGTGGTTTATTCTTCAATGTTGCGGATATATTTTTGATAAAGCTCCGCTTTTGGTAGGCAATGGAACGTTTTCATATAGAAGTTCTACTAAATAAAAAATCTTTAATTATGAAGTTCTATTAATATTATTATTGCTTAAAACACAACCTCAATGAGATGTTTAAAAATAGCAATACCACTTTCCTTCTAAATTTTTAATTCGAAAAAACTAGCCGTTGTAAAATCTATTCTGTATAAAAAGATTTGAGTCTATGGGAAAATCAAGGTGAAAATCTTGAAAAGATTTGTTTCTTGAAAGTAAAGATTTCATTTCCCAAAAATTCTAAGATCTAAATCCTGAAAGGATCTTGACAAGATATCATCCATGGTCTCTCGATGTGCAGCTTGCCAGTATTTGAGGAGAAGGTGTGCCCTGGATTGCATTTTTTCCCCTTATTTCCCGTCAAACGATCCCCAAAGATTTGCATTTGTTCATAGAATCTTTGGAGCCAGTAATGCGGGTAAAATGCTCCAGGTAACAACTGAGCAGTTATATAGGCTCCCCTATTCCGCGAAAAAGGGCATAAATACAACCGCATGCATCTATTTTTAAGTGCGTTTTTCCATGGACATGGTGATTAACACATATAAGAATATAAAAAATATTTGTTTCTATTCTGTAATGCTTTTTTCTTTTTTCTTTTTTTTTTCAAAAAATAATAATAATTTCCAAGGTAGCTTGCTTTTCCAACATTATTATTAAAGACCAATATCAAAACCTTCAATGATTAGTAGTCAATAGTTCCAGTAACAGTATTTCATTATTTATTTATTTTATAAGAAAAGGCTACAGCTCATTTATTATGATTAGTAATGAATTATATATAAACGGATGGAATATTATGTATTTCTCATATATTGCATACGATATCTGTATTATGTACCCATTAATTTCTTGATAAATGGACATTATTTAAATTTGGACCTAACTCGTTATTTCTCATTTATCGCTTGAAATTTAGTAAGTTATAACTTTGGTTTATATGATTTATATTGTTGTAATTTGTTTGGTACGCAAATATTCAGCAACTTCCGGAGAACATGCGTGCACAAGCTGCGGACTCCTTGTACTTTGAGGCAAAATGTCGAATTCAAGATCCTGTTTATGGATGTGTAGGAATAATTTCCTCGCTTCTTCAAGAAACAAACAGCATTGAGAGTGAAATAGCAAGAACTAATGCACAGATTGCGATGTTTCGCTCTCAGGAATCGAACATTCAACAACCTCAAAATGGAAACAACTCTCTCTTGGAACATAATAATAACCGCGATCCTACTTGCAAGTCACTCGATGGCCCTTCTCAAAATCAACGGTTTATTTAGACAAGAACACTAATGACTGAAACAACATTCATTATGAATATCGGAGGCCGAATCACATAGCCTAATCATTCGATTTTATATTTTTCTTCCTTCATGTCATTTATTGGACATCTTTGAAGAATAAATTGATGCATGTTAGTCGACATAACTATGTGGGATAAAAGATCGTTTCATATAGCATTTCTTCGCTTTTGGTAGTCATCTTGTTGTATAATCCTCTCCTCGCGAGTCTAGTTTGTTGAATTTTTTCTTTTCATTTTTCTTCATTACTATTTTATTTATAATCTAATGTAGAGCATATAAATAAGAAAGTTTAATCAATTATTTCCGATTGATGAGTCGGTCTATAGTTAAAAATCTTGGACAAATCATCTAGTGGATTTTGTATTTTGCTCGAAAATTGATTGATGAGCTGACACATTATGCCCGAAACCAATGAATCCAATTACTTATAAAGTTTTTTGTCTTGACATGTGTATTAAATTGCTTTGTAAAGCTAATAATCATTCATAATATATAATTTTTTAAATTTATATTTTTTCAATGATATTTTGTTATTATTTTTTAATAGTGCCTTTTTCGGTTAAAACTTTTGATAATGGCTCTCTTTTCAAAAGCCGCCATCGATTTTTTAATTTTTTATAAATATAGTTGTGGAAGGTTTCTCTTTTTTTTTTTTTTCTTTTTTATAATTAGTAACTTTTCATTCGCAATACCTTTCCCCATAACAATTTGTCATTTAAAATTTTCACTAACTGAAATTATTTTATTTTAATTAGGTATTCAAACTCCGTAGGACATATACTCTACGCAAAAGGGTGCTTAAGGACATGTGACCGTTATAGATGGGTTGCAACTCTCCTAGCTTGTATGATTTCACACAGAATAACTCAACTTTTAAGATATGATATCATATTTTCATAATTTATTGTATATAAAATTGGCTTGGGGGCTTTATTTAGACCAAAATTCTGGTCCCGTGGCAACACTCTTTTTGCGTTGGTGAAATAAAGGGCAAGAAAAGGGGATTGTCACCAAACAAATAATTGAGGCCAAACTTACTTGGATTGTAGCGTTAGGCGAAAAAAAATAATAATAATAATAATCATATAGTAAACCGGATCAGATTAGATCGAATGGAAATGTAAATTAGGTACGAAATATCTTTTGAGATTCAAAAGTAACACGAATCGAATCACATTACAAGAACTAAGAAAAGAAAAGTGTTCATGGATGATATGAATTTTGTATTATGTTCTGTCAAGGAGGAGGAGGATGTTAAGGGTGTTGTTTTTCAAATGGAGGCCGAAGGTCTAGGACCTAACAGTCTTTTAGGAGCTTTTATTAGTACTGTTTGTGAAATCGTGGGAAAATCAGTCACAAAAAGCACTACGATGCTCTTTACATTTAAACCCTCAAAACGTTACCCAATCCCATCGTATTAGTCTAGACAATTTTTTATAGATAATCATCTCTCAAATTATTGTTAATTAATGGACTAAAAGCTTTTTTTTTTTTTTTTTACTTATTTCTACATACAAGTGTATTTAGTTCAAGAAAAATGATTCACAGCATCATATACAATGTGCATAAGGTTTTTCATTTTCTAAAACACAAGAAGAAGAAGAAATATCAAAACAACTTTGTACACTTAGGTAGTATTTAGTTATAAAGATAAAACCTGACAAGTATATGGAAGATCGGATAGTAAAAGCTTATTGTACCATATTTGATTTGTACAGTATTAAACATAAAATTTATATTATAAAATAAATAATTTTTTGTAATATTTAATAAAAATAATATTCATTAACTTAATATTATAATATTGATAGGTGTTTTTGAAAATACAAAATATTTTTTGTTTTTGTCAAATGAATTTTATTTTTGTATTGTGGTTCAAATGTGACAAAATTTAATTATTGTATCCAGTCTATCAACTTAGTTTTTGTTCAATTATCAAACAAATTTACAAACTAAATATGGGATAAAATTTTTCGTCCAATCTAGTACCGCAATAATTGTGCAACTAAACACTACCTTAAAATTAGAAAATATGGCTTCAATGAGAGATGGATTAATGGAAACCTATAGAAATCAAAGAAACGAAAAGAAAATATTTGCTTGGATAATTCAAAAGGGGAAGAAATTTGATGAATATGTTGGAAATGGGTGGAAAGAATTCCACTAGAAAGCTAAAATTTTCCTCTCCAAATTTGGAGAAAAAGCTATGGAAATAAATGAAAATACTATGAATTTACAAAATTATCCTCAAAAAAAGAGGGAGAAAAAAGTGGAGGCACAACCTTTTTATTGTTCATCTTCTTCCTTGTCCAATAAAAACTCATCTATTCACCATCTTCCACTTCCACACTATTCTTCATATGGAAGAAGCCTATATATTCACCATCTTTCACAAGAGTAAACTCAAATCTAGAAAAAACCCCATGTCTTCACCGGCATTATCTTCTTCCTTATTTGAAAATAAGGGTAATTTAATCAAGTGAAAAATGATTTCTACTTAATTTCCCTTCACTTCTACACATCCAAATAGTAGCAAAAATTCTATTTCCTTTAATTTCTTTTTCTTTCCACAACTTTCCTTCATTTTCCTCTCTATCTAAAAGTTACCAAACATAAAGTTAACAAAGTGTATTACATCTGCTCATTTAAATTTAATGCTAAATGGGAAGTAAGTGAGTCAGCTTATTCTATAAAGGAAATTAAGAGAAGGAGATCCCTTATCTTCTTATTCATTCTTTCAGTAAATGTCAAATCCAGTATAATTGATAAGGAGGTTGTTAGCGGCCCGTTATAAGGAGTCTAGGCATCTTAATATTCATGCATGTCTTGGGAGAAATGAAAACTGGGGTTGGCTATCAAAGTTGTACTTTGAATAGCTATTTAGAGAGTAGAAGTTCAATCTATTAAAAGTACTTGCCTTATACTTTAACTTTTTGGTTTTTGCTTTTTAATCTACAAATGAATTATTTTTCTTTCTCAAAGCTAATATGGTAGAGAAAAGAAGGCTAATGAAAGTCTTCAATGAGAATTGTGAAGCAAGAGATTGTTCAGCTATTAAGCTTGAAGCTGATGGATGATTTAAGCTCATTTCTAAGGTTACTTACCTTGTTTTATGAAGGAAAAGATTTCAAGGAAGCTTAATTGCTAGGGATACCATTTATTGATTGTTGTAGATCTTAAGATACTAATTAAAATGATGGCTACTACCATTCCTACTCATTATATGTCATGATTCTATTTGACACAACATTTAGACAAACAGTTGCTTGAGATAGCTAAGAAAGGGTATTGTTGGTGCCTCAAAAGTGGTGATTGGCAAGGTATGAGACCTGTACTTACTCAACTAGGTTTGATAACCGATTTAGGGTGTTGGGAAAGATAACTCGATTATGCTGGAAACTTATGGGGGGATTTGTATTATTAGTCAAAGAGTTCTCATAAGCTCAGAATTTGAAAATATAATAAATTTAAAAATATAGCTAAAATAGTATAAATTTACTATATTATTATTATATTATTGGTAACATACAAATTAAGTTTTAGAAATTAATGAGTGCTTATAAATAAATTATTTGAGTAATATAATTAATATTATACATAAAATAATATATAAAAAAACATGTATATACATCGAGTGTAACTATTATGTCAACGTATGTATCCATAATTATAAAAATTACCCCAAATTGAGTATAGTTCACTAAATAAATCAATAAAAATGGGAAAAGTTGTAAAAAAATCTTAGACAACCAAGGATACATGACTTTTGGTGTGGCAAGGGTTAAGAGTATATGGAAGTAGGAAACCAACTTTGTTGACACCTAAAACATGCATTATATTTGTTGATGGGATAAAGAAAAATCAAAACAACTCTAAATTGAGTTATAAAAAAATACCACCAGCTTCCTAAACTAAGTTTAAACATTTGCAAGGTTGGAAATATTTTTAGGGTAAGAAAAATAGAGAGAGAAAATGAGGAAACAAAATTGGGAAAAATAGTGCACGAATGAGGGGATTTGCGGGATCCTAAAAAAGATGACTAATTGGAAGTGAAACAAGATGGTAGCTTAAAGGAGTGACTGATGGTGGTTGTTGCTGACAACCTTGCTCTTCCCTACAATGGTCGGAGCATTGATTTTTCAGTTAGTTGTCGAATACTTTGTTTTTATTTAAATTTTGGGAAAAATAGTAAATGATTACCAAAATTTTTTATTTTTAGTTTCTCTACGTATTTTTGTATGAGAAATTCAAATCTTCAATCAAATTTTCAAAATTTTGAGTATAGATATGAGGTCATTGAGCAAAATTTCCTTGCATCAATTTTCAATTGGGTTCTTAAACGACCAATTCTTATAGTTTTGACTTAAAATTTTGTAGATATACTCTTCAAGATGTTAATTTTTGATGTTATGTGGTTGGATCGTAAAA
Source organism: Lumnitzera racemosa (assembly GCA_024138005.1). NCBI lineage: Eukaryota > Viridiplantae > Streptophyta > Magnoliopsida > Myrtales > Combretaceae > Lumnitzera > Lumnitzera racemosa. The sequence continues at coordinate 33,649,774 of JAMXBC010000007.1, forward strand.
ATTGTGTCGTTAGATTTTAGGGAGCTTTCAATTTTGCTATAATAGCACGCTGGACAAGTGGTTTTACAAAAGAGCTTGAATAATTCTTTACAAAACCATATTATAACCTATAATTGTCCTCATATAGCAGTTGAAAATAGTTATTTAGAAGTTTAGGAATGACAATTTTTAAGGGTAAGGAGTGGGGGTGGGGTAGGGGATTTAGTGGTCTATGGATTAACTCTTCTAAAGTTTTAGTGCATATGTAAATTAAATGATGATATAGTGAATAAAAGTATAGATGATTGAAGTACTAATTGATACTTACGGTATATGTAGGGTTTAGACTATTAAAAATGCATAGTAAGTAGAGTAAATGTGCAGTAGTTAGACATACTAGTAGTGGTAGGATCGGAAACTATGTTAGAAAGTAAGTTAAAATGTAATTTGGTATAAATATGTTAAATACACTAAGAAAATTGGATTTGTACCAAAACGTAGCTTGTATTTAGACTCTACTCTATTCCTAAAGACAAACTATAAGTCGAGAACCTCCTAAATAAGAATCTGATTTTCGACTGAAGGTTAGAAACTCCATCAAAAACTAGGTCATAATGTAAATTGGTATGCAAAATCCTTAATCACAACAGGAGTCCGATAGTAGGTTAGCAGGTGATTTGTACATAAATTCTATATATTTATTAGAGCCAGAATATAAGTTAGAAGCTTCTTAGGCAATAACTTATACCACGATGTTAGGTTAGAACATAAGTAAAAAATTTAGTTAAAAAGTACTTTCGTCTAAGAAGCTAAATATAGGAGCGACATGATGTTTGAAGATGGTTAGTATTAAATATTGGATTAGCAGAAGCTGGAGAATAGATTAGAAAGTTGTTTGCCTATAACTTCTTTGAATCTACTGAAGTCAAAACTTGGGTTAAAAACTATTAGGTAACAACTTGTACCAAGTTAGAACCTTGGTTAGAATGTACCTACTTAACTAATACCTAATAAACACCTTAGAAAAGTCACCTAACATAATTGAGGTCCATATTTAAATGTCAAAATGACCTCATATGTTACATATTAGTTGGAAACTAAAGGAGTTACATTAAATTTTAGCAATAATAAAGGAAGACGAAAGCGACGCATGAAAAGAATGAGCATCAATATCCAGGTAAGTGAGATCAGTGTTTTATCGCACTTTGAATATTGTTTAAGAATACTTAGAGACCTTATTTCTTTCTTATGGTTGTAGGTTAGTTGCTTATGCATATGTAACATGTGTGCTTGAGTATGGTTATGCTATTTTGAGTGCTAGACTCATGTATTAGTTGCTTTGGACTGTTTGAAATTACTAAATCACCCTAAAAACAATCTAAAACAAATTCGATTTAACCATTAACTGGACCTATAACACAATCCACTAGGGGAAACGACTAGATTCTCGAGCTAAATACGGACTCTTTGATAAGGATAACTGAAATGACCTTCTCCCACTCTCAGTTGAATTAAATAATAGTTGAGGAGGTCACAGCAAAATTGGGAGCCGTGGTTTAAAGTGAAGTCTCGGGCAAAGCATGTTCTCTATTGCAGAAACCTTAGTTTGGTTTTGATCTATGAAGTGCATGATATTGAACTCCTTAACTCGGATTAAAGTAGGTATAATTTCTCTAATCTCACAATGAACCGGATAATGTCATGTAATAGTACTTGCTTAAACAAGCATAACATCTAACTAAACTTACTTGAATACACTAGCTGCTTTGTGTTAGATATGTACTATTATTTCTGTTTCACTTATTGAGTAAATTATTACTCATTCCACTATAGCTGTTTTGCAGGTTTCCTAATAGATTCGCCAATACTATTTCAAGTTCTAGAAGATTAGAGAACGGGATTGGGGAGTGAGGTTCAAGACTATCCAACTGGATTTCTACTTAGTTTATCAACTGTACTAACCTCTAAGAAAACTAATAGGGTCTATTCGGATGACTCCTAGTTTTCAACTAATGAGATTTATTCTATACTCTGTAAGCTTGTGGATCTTTGTAAACTTTTAATAGATATTTTATCTTTTCGTAATAATGTAATTCTTGAAATTTTTATCTAATTCAAGGTTTCATTATTCATATGATTTAAAACATGATTTTTCCTTCGAAATTTAAGTTGTAAAAATTGTTTTCAGTAGCTATTTTAAAAGTTACACTGCATGTTGATTCCTACCAGATATTGAATTGGAAGCTTTAAAGTAGTAGAGTGGCGAATGCCTTGTGTAGGCCATACCTATGTTAGCGACTAAAGCAGCTAGTTTCTAGCGTAAGTCGGTTTATATGGTGGGGCTATTATAATTCCCTAGCTTATGGCATGATATAGGGTTAGGCAAAAAAAAAAAAAAAAAAACAACCAAACTGCATATTGGATCAAGACAAACCTCATATTACATTTGAGCCATTTGTTGGGTTCCAAAAAATTATAATCCCAATTGAATCATGCTCTATAATACAAGAATTACAAACATAATCAAATAGTAAGAAGTACCTAAAAAAAAAAAAAAACAAACAGAGAGAGAGCCAAATAGGTGAGGTTGAGTATTCCAAATATATGCTTGCATTTTGTAGATTTTGGAAATAAGTAAATGGTGATTCTCATTTGTTTATCTTATTCAATGATTCTAAAGTACCAACTGAATCATAGTTGGATTTGGTAACGTTTGTAATATGAAGTGTCCTAATTAATTTTGTTAGATTTTGAAAAATGTCATCTTTGGAGAAAGCTTTAGGTTCTTAGTTTCAAATCTACATTGAAAATGCCTTTTTCTATTTATGGTAAGAAAAAAATGGTATCGAAATGTAAAAATTTCTTCAAAACATTTTGAGATTCTTAGTTTGAATTGCAAGCCAATTAGATTGAACAATTTTTCTTTAGGTTTGAAAAACGTATGAATCGAACAATTATATTAGGGTCAATTTGAATAAAAAGATTGAATTATTATATTGAATCATCGTATCGAATTAAACAATATCCATTTCTAATAACTAGTCCGATAACAAAAGTTTGTGAGTTTTTAGTGTTGATACAATTGACTAAGGTGCATGGTTGGAATTTGGTTGATTTTGAATCAAAGTCTACTTGTGGGTTGACATAGTGAATAGGTCAAAGTAATACATATACCAAGCCTTTATACCTTATGTTAAGGAGATAAAACACTTGTTATAAGGATATATGGGATTTTTCATTGCATTGCATTTGATCGTGGGGCTTTCTTGACTAAAAGATGGAAGTGTTATATATATTGATAATCATACTCATACCAGTCTAGTTTCCAATAGCAACTCATTTATGTTGGTTATCGTAGGGGTATGAGTATAAATACAAGTGTCATGTGTGTGCTATGTAAGAAGTCATGCTACACGTGATTAGGGAAATGACTTGAGTGACTTACGTAGGATGATTAGGAGAGAAGTGTAGGGATGATGAATAAACAATCTTGATGATATTTTAACACGTATAGTGACAGGTGGAGAAGCACGATAGTATCAAACTCCAAAATTAATGAAAAATAAGGTGGTGTTCTTGAGGTATTTAAGTGTTTGATTTTTGAGAGATGGTTTCGACAGAGTAATGACATTAATGGGGATTTTCCTCCTATGCAAATGAAGATGTGAATGGGATATTTATAGAAAATAATGATTGATTACATCCTTCAGATCATAATGGTGATCAATGATTAAGATTGAAACTTTTTATTAATGGATTTTAAATGAGCTATTTTCATGATTGTAAGCTCAAATAAAGGCTTTATTTACTATTTAAGTATAAGTTAAACCTAGAAATATTGGATTGAACAGACCGATCTAATAGGCTCTGCTTCAAGTTTACAATGCTAAATCTTCCTTAATCATCCTGATAATTTATGAGTTGAACTCTTCGGGTCTTATCACCTTAATTTAAAAAGTCAAATTCATTTAATATTTAATCAATGGGTTTGAAACTTAATATTAAATTTGGCAACGTAGGATTGATATTTTCATTCTTTATCTTTTCGGAACAAATTATATATATTATAACTATTGAAATAATTTAATCCGATCCACTTTAATAGAAAATCAATATCCACATGATCAGTATAGAATGGACCGGCATTAACGGGTGTTGTATTCATGATCATGTGTTACTACTGATGTCTGAGGCGGAGTTTATAAATAAAATCATCTCAAATCAGGCACGTTGTAAATGGATCCGAATCTTTTGATGCTCTTAATTATAGTCACACATATCAAAGCTCGCGTGTCCACACAACATAGGCCATCTCCATCGACACCTTATAAAAAGATTGATGGAAAGTCAACAAGGACCAAATCAACGGTCCAAAGGATTCGACTTCGAAATGCCTTCCAATTCCCACAACACACGCTAGTAAAAATATAAGTAACAATAGTACATCCTGTAACTTCTTATTTAGTATCTCCAACTTACAATACCCAAATGAACGGAAAATTGCAAACATACGATTCAATATCTATCTCACGTGTGTCCTTTTTTTTTTTTTTATTTTAACGGAACAGGTACGATCCTTAATCTTATTTTTAATTTATATTGATTAGACTTAAATTATTAAAATTATAATTAATTTAATAATTTAGATTTATAAATATAAAATTAAAAATTAAATCGGTTCCATTAAAAACACAGATAGCATTGTAGGAAGATTCATTTATTTTTAAATGTGTAAACATTTTTAAATATCTATATAATCAAGTTATCTTTTATTTTATTTATATGTTTAATTATTTTATTGAAGGGAAAAATAATATACTAGGATTAAAAAGCATGTCTTTAGAAGATTCGGTGTCAAAAATAGAAGGATTAATTGTATATAAAACAGATATGAAGAGCCTATGAGTCTGGAATTTTCCAAAAAAAGTAAAAAACTATAGCGAATCCTATATCCTTTACTTCTCAAATAGGACATAATGCAGGATATAAAATTGGGTAGAAATTGGACTCCTATATTAAAAAGAAAAAAAAAAAAGCTTTTGAACTCCTAAATGACCAATTTTTCCAATGATTTTCTGTAATTTGCAATTGCATTTTTATTATTTTATCCAACGGTAAAATATTAACATATAGTTTAAAATTACAATTTTTAAACATATGTTTAAAAAAATCTAAAAGTTTAATTTTAAAAATAAAGAGATGAGTGCATGTGAAGTAAATATTGAAAAGTGCATTTATAGTTTACCTAGAAAATTCCCTCCAATCATGTTTGATATGTATTATATTATTCATTTTGATATATATAACTCAACTATGTTTGCATGTTTATATTAATTATTTGTTTACTTGATTTATGCTCTGTTCACTTCACTGAATGAAATTGGGAAAGAGTGTAATTGGGAAAGAGTGTAATTGAAATTCCTAAGAATGCATTAAGGGTATAATACCTATTATTTTGTCTAGTTAGATTTATAAGTAATTTAAGAATAAATGCATAATAGAACTTTAATAACTAAATTACTTTCGATCCATATTCTATCTTAATCAACCTTAAAGTAAAGTAATAGGTAGTGGTGGTCGGTGGTAGAGACGACGATGGTATAGTCAAATCCCTATTTGAACTACTTAATATAATATTTATACTCTATTTTAACTATTTAAAAGTTTAATACTTTATTTAAACTTTACTTTAAATGCTGATCCTCTCGTATATTATTTTTCCTTCACTTTTTCTTTTACTTACTTTAATTTTATGGGTACGGGTGCAAGGGTCACATGCATGCTGCGTATCAAGTTATACTATACGTGACTAGAGAAATGGCTTAAATCATACGTATGAGATGATTATGTGAGAAGTGTAAGAAGGAAAAATAGACAATCTCAATAAGGTTTTAATATTTGTGGTGATAGGTGAAGAAAAGCGATGACATTAAACTCCATAGTCAATGATAAAAAATGTAGAGTTCTTAAGGTGTTTAAGTATTTGATCTTTAAAGTAGGATTCTAGCAAAGTAATAACGTTTATACCAAGATCTTTTTTATCTAAATAAAAAGGGAGATGAGTTTTTAAAGAGGATGGTTATTGATCTCATTTGTTGGGGATTGTGGTGATGATAAATGGTTAAGATTCATCCCTTCTCTTAATAAACCTTAGATGGACTTTGTTGATGACCTTAAGCCCCATAAGGACTTATTTTCTTGTGTGAGCTAATTTAAAAAAGGTTAGATCAGAAAGTTCAATTAAACAAGCCTCACTCCGAGCCCACTATACCAAATATTCTTTGATCATCTCGAATACATGGACTTGACTCTTTAGGTCTTATTACCTTAATCTAAATAGTCGAACCTAATTAATTAATGCGCTTAAAGCCCAACTTTAAATTTATCTCTCTACATTTTGCACCCCCTACCTCCCTCCCCCCCCCCCCAAAAAAAAAAAAACAAAGTTCTTTGAATGTAGTCGAAAGGTTTTAGGCAACAAATGAGCCTTTCAAATGACTTAAGCGCCTGCGTGGTTTTGAATAGGTGTGCTACCAAATTCATCTAAAAATTGTCTTAATGCGTAAGTTTGCAGCACCTTGTATTTGTACGTCATGCTTTTAACTAGAGCGAGTTATACATTATCCTTAAGGCAACATTTTGAAATAAATCTTCTTTTAAATTGTTTTTTTTGAACTAATTTTCCTTTCTGATTCAATCCACATGAGTTATTCGTCTCATTGGGTTAAACTTCGCACATCAGCTCTACATTAGCAAGTGATCCTCATGTATAAATATTGTCTCGATTTTCTTTAGATATAAGAAAATTCTTCTTATAAGATCTTCACAATATATAACTATCAAATGCCTAAAAAGAGGGTTCAAATTAGCCCATTCTCTTCCAATATACCTAGCCCATGTACCTATCTCAGCTCACAAGTGAAACAATTAGGTTTCAGCCTTGAGAAATGAGAAAAGGAGAAAGGGACATTTGGAGCAACCAGACAGTAACATGAGTGGAAAACATGGAAGAAAGCTGACCGCCACTCGTAACAAGTGTAATATGCACGCAACTCAACTTTCTTTTTCGAGAGACCATAATTCTCAAAGGAAGATAATTTTTTTTTTTTTTTTCCTATGAGTTAAAAGCTGCAGCGAGAGATGGGAACAAGTGCAGCTCGGATCCATCAAAAGAGTTACTCGGGCATGATGCTCTGGTTCAGGGCTATAGCTGTTTTGCTAGGTTGATGTTCACCATTAGTCATTCTTAGTTTTTTTGCGAATAGAAGTTGGAAGCTCAGTTTAGTGTGCAGCTGATCTGTTGGTTGGTAAGGAGTTTTCGCTACAGCTGCCGCTATGTTGAGCACGTGTGGAGTTTCGTGTGTTGCTCATGCTCGGGTCTGTTGCATACAGCTCTGATTTCTTAGCGTCTAAATGCAAAGCTCGAGCTGTTGAGAGTAGCTCAGTATGCGTGTAGAGCTTGGAAAGTTGAGCGCCGATGGATGTACCTGCTGTTGCTCAGTAAGTAGCTTTTGTTGCATAAATTCAGCGAAATGAATGCATTTTGCTCGAGCACGTAGCTCGGATCTCATGTAGATGGGCGAGTTTCTCCTTCTTTGGTCTTTAAGGGATTTTTTGGCCTAGCGTAGCTCTAGTCGTCCAATTTGTATAGTTGCTCGGTTGTCATCTGTCATAGCTGCCCTTACTTGGTCCTTAATGGCTGACTCTGTTCTATTGTCTTCAGATCTACCACAGAAGAGATTGAGAAGAGGTGCTGCATGTTCCTCTTTTGTTTCCTCACTTTGATTGTTTGTTCCCTCGCTTAATTCTTGTAATGAATTTGTAGTGCTCCAAACCAGGAAGCTTAATTCTTCGGTCTTACTAACTTGCAGATACAAATAGTTATACATAGAGCCAAGTTGTTTGGATAATGAACATCAATAGGACAGTGTTATATATATATGTATACAGGGTCGCTTTCTTGCTCTCATTTCCTGTAGGCATGTTAATAATAGTAACCCAACCAATAATAAACAATAGTAGTTGCGACGAGATAAGGTGCAATGGATTTTTCTTTTCTTCTCTTTTTTTTTTTTTTTTCAATATCAATCCGATGTTCTCTACTTTAAGGTGCTCTTTGATGCCGAGCAACCTTATTTCGCTCCTTATAAACCGCTCCAAGTAGGAAAATGAAGATATAGCCTCTATTTGTGCTCCACAATTAATCACTATGACATTTGTTGGTTCTTTCTCTCATTATTCTTTTAGTTTCTTCATAATCTTCTCTAGTCATTTCCCAGGTTTTCAATTCTATAACTCTTCCTTTTCATTCTTGGTAGCGAAGAGACATTCTTTTGCCCACTCTTTGCTAGTTGTTTCAAAGATAATTTTTCTCACTAGCACCCTCCTTTGTGAATGGAGTTTTCAACCTTTGAAAATATCAATAAATCTTAGACAACCGCTTCTAGTCCCAGCCATAATCATTTCTCTGAAACAAATCCAATATCTTCTTAAAATGTCTTACTTTCACAAGCCCTGCTCCGATGAACATGGCTGGGAGTGTGTACCTTCTTTCTTTTTTAGTTACTCCTGATCGGTTCCTCGAAAGTTTTAAAAAAAAAAAAAAAAAAAAAAGAATGCAAAATCCCTTACGCCAATTGAGCTCCTTTATCACGCGAACTCCAAAGAAAAAGGAACTAAGCATTTCTCAAGCAGTTTGGACATTTCTATCTCAAACTTCAAGTACTAGTCATCATGAATTCTGGCACCAACGTACATACTATGATGAGCAAATTTGGACCAGCCATTCACATATAAATTAATGAAGTACCTTCATTCTTATTTATATACACCATGAAGTATAGGGTGCTGGTAGTTGCTATTAGTGTGGCTAGAACGGTCGTACTCATAAGTGCCTTGCCATTTCGTGCTTATGAGTTGCTTGCTGCTATTGTATTCTTGAAACTTAGTCTCCGTATTCTTCTTGAAGCTTGAAATGATATTGCACTACGGATAGTGAGCTTGATTTGAAAATTGCCGATAATAAATTGTTTGCTTTTATGATTTTATCACGTGGTTGCATCTAGCTTCTGTTCTCATTTGTTTTCTTTATAGGTGAAGGAGACCAACCATTGAAGCGAAGCATTGAAGCCAACTTGGCTTGGAGAAGATAATGATTCTGCTAGTGAGTGAAGTGAGGGTGTCCCAAGCTTGTTATTTCCCTTTCATTTTCATCGTGAGGAAATTCAAACTTCTTGGATTCTTTTTCATCTCCAATTAAACTTTGTTTCGCTCTTCATATCATTGATGTTCCTACGGGTTCTCACTTGGAAGCTACTCTCTCTTTTTTCTTTTAAATGACCAAGGTAGAGGAGTACGTATATAGCAATATTAGGGAAGAAAGTGGTGCAACTGGTAGCCATTGAAGGCAAACGGAATCATCTAGAGTTCTAATCGTGGTACTGGTGGTGTTTTGTTTGTTGTGCAGGTGGGCAGAACCACTTAGAGATCCAAGCGCAATTTTGGTAGTGGTGTCCTTCCGTTGTGAAGGCTAAAGGAACCACCTAGAGACTTAAACATGGGATCGGTGGTGGTGTTTGTCCATTGTGAAGCTTGAAGGCCGGTGAATTCACTTAGAGACCTGATATGTGGTACCGATAGTGTTCTGTTCATTATGAAGCTTGAAGGCTGATGGAATCACTCAAAGACCCGGTAAGCGATATTGTTCCTAACATCTTTGCTACACAACTTAGGTATGTGTATTATGCACTTGATTTGTGATTCCTATGGCTCTTTACATTCAAATTATCCTTCATATGTGTTTCTACACCATTAATCCATGCATCCTTCTCGCCTTCCTTTTCTTTTAAATTATGAAACTAACATTTCCTTATTGTACATGTCCTACAAGTGTCATACTTAGGTCATACGTGGCCTCGTTTCTATGATCTTAGTAAAACCAATTGTAATTTGATGTCATTCAAAATTATACCAAGTCGTATAGCACACTATGCCTAGCAAAACCTAGCCTTTACTTATTGATCTCTTAGGCGAATACCTTAAGAGATTGAGTTAATCCCTAAATTCTTTTCCAAGATAACATAGATCTTAGCAAATATTATATATGCATTCATCAGCATCAACATAATAACCAAGTTTGATGTCATGTTACTATTGAATTAGCAACAATTACAACAAGTAACTCCATATGGTACATCGAACAGCACATCAATTGCAATCAATGTTTAGCTAATCCAAAACATCACTGTAAATCCCGTAAATTTAGTTATTTGAGAGTAGAATTGAATTCTAATACTGTAGATAATTTTATGAGTCATTAAGGTTGAGTAAGATAAATTTTTTTATTAAATTATAAATAAAATACAGTATCGATAATAAAAACCTAAAAATTCGATTGAAACCTAAATTGTGTACAAAAACCCTAAATCCGATGTATGTGTAAATACCCATAACCGAACTCAAACTTGATGAAAACTCTAAAATTATAATTTTAAACTTATAAAATGAATAAATACAATCTAATAGTAATAAAACCTTAGTCAATATTGTAATTATCGACTAATACACGTAACTATGTATAAATTTTTGTGAATACATTGAAATAACTCGACAATATTACAAATGTAATAGGTACAAATTAATTTAATAAATTTTCATTAAATTTTAATATTATTTTATAACTACTAAATATATAATTTTTGTGTTTAGAAAAATTTAATATTTTTATTTTTCTTTTCCTCCTTTTCTTTTTCTTTTATTCTTTCCCTAATTTCCCCTATCCTCCACGTGGTTTCCAGATTTCATAGCGGTCCACGTGATGTCATTTTATTTTATTTTTTTACCTCCTTAAGTGTATTATTAAGAATAGAAGGACAAAAGAGATAAAAATCATGTCTTGTCCCATTAATTGCATATCCCACTTGATTTTTTTCCTTTTCTTTCTTTTAAACCAAATTGTCTTCTAGTTTGAAATGTCCACCGCACTTGTTACGTCTGGAAAAGAAAAAGAAACAAACCAAAACCAAAAGATCACTTTATAGCTTTCCTTTCTCTTTTTCTATTCAACCGTAAGTTTTTCCTTCTTTTCTCTACCAATTTGTTTTTTTTTGAAATCAAGGTCAACAAAGAAGAAGAAGAAAAAGCTTAAGGATTACATCCAAGAATAGTATACAAGTATGGCATTTAATATGTATATTATATATATTTCGTAATAGTTGTTTATATATATATTCTTGTACATACATGCATCTTAGACATTTATACATAGTTTAGTATTTTCTTATGTATGTATACTTATATATGTTTATATACTAAAATATATTTACATGTCTATACAAATAACATTGGATTTTTCAAATCATTTGTGTAAGAAATCATGTATATAAACATGTATGTATATGCCTATAATATATATATATATTATGTATTTCCTTACTTATGTACATGTACATATATGTATGCGTATATAATATATATATATATATACTAAGTATTTCCTTACTTAAATATATATATATATACATATGTATGCATGGATATGTGTATATATATATATATATATATATACCTAGTATTTTATTATATAATAAATACATGTATGTGTGTATAGTGTATAGATAAATATACTTGATATTTTTATCATATAGTATAATATAGGTGTATTTAGATTATGTGTATATATATACCCTTGGATGTGAAGTATGGGTATATGTATTTATACTATTTCTTATATTAAGTATTTTAGTATATGTATATGTATGTAGTATATCCGTAAATGTATAAAATACAATTACGTGTATATATATTTACCTCTACATATAGTATACATAAATATTTAAGGCTATGTTAATATAACACATAAGTATATTATACGTATAAAAATACATATATGAATAATATGGTACATATAGAAATAAGAGTACCTTTGAATAGTACATACATAATACACTATAATATTAATTTAAAGAATAAAGTAATTTAGTAAATATGTACCGTAACTTTAAAGAAACTGTAAGAAATAATTAATTTAGAAAATTTAATAAAATATAATAATAAATATTAATATATTTATATAACATAAAATCCAAAAATAAGAAAAGGTGGAAAAAGTACAAAAATACAAAAGTGACACATGACATTCCCTTATGTTGCCATGTTATTACTTAGCTAAAATTAAATAAAATAGTAATTAAAAATAGTAATAAAATAATTAATTAATTAGGAAATTAACAAAGTAGTAAAATGAATTTAAGAAGTCTTAAATCTAAAAATTAGTAAAAATAAGTAATTATAGTAAAATAGACCTAAAAATAAGAAAATTATGAAATATAAGACTTAAATATTTATTAAACAGTAATTATACCAAGAAAAGCTTAAAACAATATTTTATAATTATTTAAGTTAAGATAATGAATTTCGTAATACTTTTATATAACAGTCGAAACTGTAGGTTACAACATTTAAAATGAATCTCGCAACGAGAAAATACATTCGAAAAGAATAAAAATGGACTGTAAGTTCATAAAACTTAGAGTTAAATTAAAAAAGTTGTACGCAATTAACGAAAAGCTCGAACCAAGCATTTTACAAGAATAGATAACTAATTTAAGTAGTTAGTATTAATTATATAAATAGCTTAGTTACTTCACTTAAATACTCATTACCTTTCGTATTCCCTAAATATTAGGTGGTCCCTATACGGATATCGACTTACTAAGTAGATTATATGACTGTTGATAGACTTAATGATTAAGTAAGTGCTTCCAATGACTTTATATTTGTTTTATACTTCTAGTTAGTGCACATAAATTAAATATTAATAACATAATACATGGGGGTTCGGGTTATGCTTGATATTGATTAATTATTATACAAAATACTGTTAAATGTGACAATTGAAGATTTGGTTATATGATTGATTGTTGCATAATTTGAATGTTTTATTGATAATGGTTGATCACCTCATAAATTAACTTAATCATATTCAACTTAATTAAAATTAAATGGATCATACATAAACATGAACATTTCATATAATGTTCCGGTTGTCACCTTAAGCGGTCGATAATAAAGGGCTTTGGAGGGATGAATTCCCACATGATTTTATTAATACAATGGAAGAGTATTGGTACAATAAGACCCTACCCTTAGTTTTGCGAGTTTACTTGGTGTCGAAGACACTAACCATAGGTGACTGAGAGTCACATCTAGAAACTATCACTGTATGGTGTAAGTGTGGATTGTAGGGGTCACCTCACTATTAGACTTGGGAATTTGTATATGACTGATTGTTGGAAATAGAAACTTGTTTCCTAAAATAAGGAATTTCTATATATATTTATATAGTTAAAACCCCAAGTACTAAGGCTGAGTTGTGATTCATACCGATGTATCTTCAACCTTAACTTCGACGGGTGTTAAATAAGATGTTGTATGCAGTATCGATCAACTGTATATATATTGTTTAACATACTCTTTGTTCATACATTCATATCTTTGTTAATAAACTATTTGATAACTTGTTTGCTGATATAATACGAGGGATATCTCACTAAGCTTTTGTAACTTACTCCCCAATAGTGTTCTTTTGCAAGTTGACATACAATTAGGCATGGATTAAGAGCTGAGTATTGAGTACCAGCGTCAAGATTTATAGAAGTTAAAATCTGAGGACAGACTATATATTTGGTTTGAATTATTATATATATATAATTATTAATAATATATTTAGATTTTATGACTTTCATAAATTTAAGTTTTAGAACTTTACTACCTTATTTTAACATTTGATAGGGGATATTGATTCTCTACGATTTTGGTGGCCTGTAGAATATTGGATATCCATAGTCACTTATATATTATAGTAAGTTAATTAAATTAAATATTGAAAACTTTATTAACTAATTATTTAGGATCTTACAATCTCTGACTTGAAAGACAATTTTTATATTATGGGTGCACACGTAATATGAAAATTTTAGGTCGTCCTATTAGGCTCCTCTTAGAGTCATAACAATCACAAAGTATATAAAGTTAGGAGTAAACATAAGTCTACTTAAGCTCATATAAATAACCACTTACCTAGCTAGTGGTACATTTCCAATCTTACTCATTAACGTAGGCTTTATCTTCCACGAATTCACTTAGCATTAGTAAGTACTTTTAAAGTCAATTATAGATCATGAATATATATATATATATATACACATATATATATATATACACACACACATACGCACAAAAATTAAATACTCTATTGTTGGTAACTAGTTCGTTATAAGCTAGTTTCGATTCAATCTCTAAGTTTAAATATGAGTTAGCTTTTAAAATAGGATCTTATTGCACTATCCTCTTTTACAAATCATAATTTCTTGACCAATTAATTATTTTTATAAGTTACTTGAAACTACCAAACCTTTTGAGTTAGGTTTTGAGCAATTTTATGGAAATTTTCTCTAATCGAAAATCCTCCAAGTTACTACCTGAGCTATTCAGGGTTTATTTGTTACATTAGTTTAGTCCTTTGAGACAACCTCTAAGCTTTTTTAAGTTAAAACCCTTATTACAATATCCTCTAAGCTATTCTTTAACTTTATTAGTTATTGGATTTTTAATAAAATCATCCTCTAACCAGCTTTCTATTTCACCTATTTTTATATTTTACTCATTTTTTATTTTTTTGCTTCTGACCTACCATTTAAGTATTAATCTAATGAAAATTTCATGACTAGAATCCTCTTAATCATCCCTTACCTTTAATCAATGTCCTATAAGTAGCTAATTTAGCAACTTCTTCTAAGTTACAACTGTGGAATTAAATTTAAATGTCAAATAACACTACAAACCAACCTTCTTTAGTTTTATTACTTCTTAACTTTTCATTCATTACATCATAATTCATCAATTATTTTAAGTTCACTAAATTAGTCAAATACTAACTTCACTAATTAAGGCCAGTTTAGCATTTTTCGTAGCTTCTCACTTTATCAATCAACCCAACCACTCCAAAATAGTAATCATACTTCAATATTGAATCAAACTATAAGAGAATAGGTTATTTTTCTGTTATAACACAATTTAACACCTGATTTAGGGCTAAAAAATTATATAAAAATTTAGAAAATATTTTGGTGAGAAATCTCTTCATATTAATTCAATATTAATATAGGGTTGTTCATAGAAAAATTTCGAAGGAGAAATTATGTCATTAGTCCTATTTATTTCAATATAAAAAATTGTTTAATTTCCTAAGGTAGTTTATAGAAAAATTAGCCCTATTTATTTCAATATTAATATAGGGTAGTTTATAGAAAAATTATGACATTTTTCTTAGATTTTATACAAGAAAATATGTAAGAGTAATTTTTTTCATAATTTCCTAGGTACTTTTATATTTTTACAATATTTTAAAAAATTAGAAATTGACTTCACTAGAAAATGGAGCTTCGGCCACCAGTAATGGCTACCATCTTATTAGAATAGCTAAGCGTAGGCCATTCCTTATGGTGGTGGGGTTGCTTTATGCCCAGCAACTCCCTACTCCAATGAACTATCTAACTTCCTAAATTGCGCATCAATTTTCATATTTTCACTAATTTTAGCCCTTTGATTCTTTTAGCTCACTTAGATTTTTCTTAGATCACCACTTGCATGAATAACATGTTAGAGAGGGTTTCTAAATTTTGAGAGCTCAAGGATGGTGAAAATGATTTTTTCTTCTTTCTCCCTCTTCCAAAGTCCTAAGCTTAAATATTATGGAAATTGCATGCTCAATCCTATGCTAATCTCCCACACTTGTCCATCTGAAGCGACATGCCCACTTAAGAGGTAATCCAACTACCTCAATGTCCTTAGCATTTTTTTATTATTTTCCATGAATTTAATTAACTTATTTTGGCATGAAATGATATTTTTGGGTATTTTAATGAGTTTTGTGTACACATATACGCATAATAATTACACGCAGGATATATACATATGTTCTAAATATTATTTTGTATCATTAAATTTTTGTATTACATATACAATTTATCTTTAAGGTTTCATAATAATTTAGAATTCTAATTTTGAATTTCTGATAATTTTCAATTGTATCAGGTAAAAATACATTTTATTAAGATTAAATATTATTATTATTTTATTTTGAGAAATTAATATTACTAAGACTATTTGTCTAACTTTTATGAACTTGTATTAAAATTTGGCTCTATTCAAACAAAATTATACGAAAGCCCTAAATCATTCCTAATGCCCTAAATTGAATTAAATATCAAATATTTTAGATTTGGTCATTTAACTTAACTTATTTCTTAAGCTTCTTTTAATGATATTACTTTATTACTTTCATCGATTATACTCTTCAAGTCCCATGTAAAGTAAAGATGTTCGATTGCTTTAGGTCTAGAGTTGTAGGTCAAAGATGAAGTCTCATAAAAATTACAGCTATAACTTTTTTTTATTAGTAATGTTAGCAGTAAAGAAAGAGAATATTCTTTGAGTATTTTAAAAGTTAGAATGAATGTTAAATAAAATATAATATAATTAAAAATGGCTATTGTGATAGTAAATACACGAGCTATTGTGCTTATAAAAATGGCTTTAAGCCATTCGTTGGCTTATAAATCAATGAGGACACAATTGGAAACAAAGGGAAGAGACAAGAGAATTTGAGAGAGAGAGAATGAGAGAATTAGGAAGAGGGAAAGAGAGAGAGAGAAGAAGAGGACGAAAAAAGAAAAGATGAAGAAAAAAAAAGAAAAGAAGAAGGAAAAAAATAAAATAAAATAGAAGATTCAATTTTTCTAGCATGTAATATTTCTAAGTAACCTCGTTTTTATAATTATAAGTATTGTCTTATAATTATCTTATAATTGATTTATAATAGCCTTATACGAGATATATTTGTAATTTTATTATTTTCCTAAATAGAGTATTTTATCATTATAATTTCATAAATTTATTCTTTTGAATTTTAAACTTAGAATATTAATTGCTATAGGACTTATATATTATTAGCATCGATTCTTAAAATGAGTAAATCTCTAATAATAATTCTTTACTAAAACTATTGAAAATTGAACTTTCTATTTTTATAAATCCAACATTGTTACTTTCGTAAAATTTAAGTATATATATTTTTTAGTGAAAAGTACATGTTTTTTAAGTAAAAGTTCTTTGAAAAGGTAGAAACTTCTTAAATAATATCAAAAATCGATGTTATATAAATTTTAAATGTAAAGTTAAATTATAATGATATTATATAATAAATATCTATGATTACATTGGGCTAAATTAATGAGGGTAAGTCTAATATACTAGGTATGTCTCATTTAAGTATTGTATTTTAATTTCCACTTTATTTTGTATCAAATAGGCTAAACTTATAACCTTATCAAATATTGGATATGCAGTAAACCAAGTGAATTTGACACATAATAACTATCAAATTAAGCAAGTTATACTTAATTTAATAAATGTAAACTAAAGATACCTATTATAAATCTAATTTTAATTTGGACATATACTTCTCATATCTTTTGAATGTATTTTGTTACAACTGTAAAATAGGTTTTTGTAGCTGAAAAGTTTGCTAATAATCTGAGAATCATAAAAGTCCCCATATCTAGCATTATAAGAGAAACATAAGAATGTTAACTTAGTATTTCATATGAGAAGTTTGGAACTTATATCTTCTCATTCATTTTGAATGTTATTGACTTAAGTTATAAAGTGAAATTGCGCAATGATGCATGGATGCCGAGCAAATAGAACATATATATGACGAGATGATCTTATAAAATTGGAATTAGACTATGAGACATCTATGAGTAAGGTAAGGATAGCTTGCTAATAAATTAGATTTGTATAAGTATATTGCTTAACTATAGAGGTCAATATATATGTTGTTTAACTATGAAATTATTACGTACATAGATATGATTTTGTAGATGTCTTGGGAATTTGAAATATGAAATATCACAACATATTCACATAAATGCAATATTGTAGCTTTGATAGTAAGTTCTTATTTCATGAGTATGATTTATTGCATATATTTTACTATATCTATATAGGTATGATTAGCTTAGGTTATGAGTTTTATAGAGCTTCTATATGTTATATTATAAAAAATATATAAATTCTATGTTATATTCTAAAGCAAGTGGGTATTATTAATAGCAAAACATGAACTCTATATTCATTATTTTACAAATTAACTAGAAATAACCCGTAGGTTTGATCAAAACGATATCTATACACATGAACATGGGTTAGATAAGAAATAACTTAAAACATGACTGTAAGATGTTATTCCTAGTACATATAGAGTTAGGGAAGTAAGAAACTCATTCCTTAATTTGTTAGCAGTTTATAATTCTACGTTAACAAAACGACTCACTACCTTAGTAGAAATTAGAAGGAGATCATAGTAAAGATTACATGTAATGGTGATGCAGGCTGTTGATGGGTGATTCTTGTTCTGATATACGAACACTTGCAACACGATAAAACAGCTACGGGAGGTACCGAAAGGTGCTTCGGCACAGCCACTCCGATGTCTAAGTCAGTTCCTTTGTCAAGTGAAGAGAGATATCAAATAGTTATGGTGTTGAGAGAATGGAAGAGAATCCTAGTACCTGAGGTCTTGGCTGGTATTTATAGTAAGTCCATGGAGATTGTCCTTAGACCAGGTTATTGGACCGAGCTTAAATATTGGACCAACTAATATAAGCCTACATAACAATTATCTAAAAATGCCTATCAACATTTGCCCCATACTCTTTTTGGTGACAAAGTTGGAAAAGAGAGTATTTAGGAAAGTTGATTTGGTGGAGTTTTCAGGAAAAATTTGTAATCCTAGCCTAAAGAGGCTAGAGTGTTTGAAAAAGTAAAGGCTCAAAGAGGTGAAAAGTAGGAGTAGCTAGAGCGCTCAAGGTGGTGAAGGCTTAGAGATGAGGCCTAAAGAAGCTAAAGTACTTGAAGAGGCCAAAGCGCTTAGAGAGGCGAGAAGCCCCTAAAGAGGCGAGAAGCCCTTGAAGAGGCGAAAATGCCAAAAGAAGCGGAAGTGCTTGAAGAGGCAGGAGCACCTGAAAAGGCAGGAGTGCCAAAAGAGGCAGGAGCGTCTAAAGATGCAAGGGTGCTTGAAGAGGTCGAATGTGCCCGGAGAGGCGAGAGCGCTTGAAGAAGCGGGAGTGCCAAAGAGGCAGAAGCACCTAAAGAGCCTTAGGAATAAGAACTTAGTTAGGCTAAGGAGTGTTAAGAGAGCTCAAATTGTTTGCAAAATGCACCGGATAGATGCTTTTATGAGCTTGGTAAAATGGCTCGAATGCTTCGCTGTTGTTTCACCTTAGGTTTGCTGTAAATCAGGTTGTGTTCGACTCCATCTTGCTTGACCCATCCAACCGTGCACTTGGGAGTAGCTCGGCTGTTTGTTGAAGGGAAGCTTAGGTCAGTAAGGGACTAAAAGTGTCTGGAGCTCGGGCTTGTTTCAATTAAGCACAGCTATGACCAGTTCGTTTGGACTTAATTCAGCTCTACATGGCCATGAGGGAATGTTCGACACTCAAAACAATGTTTGACGCACAACTTTTCAACGGACCCACCATAGCTGTGAATGTAAACATACTCGTGTTTGTCCTTGTACTTGCTACAAGTCGGACAGTGGTTGTTCAATAATGGACTTGTGTCAAAGCTTGCTGCAGCAGTTATGGACAGCTTCACTTCGTTTGAAGGACTTGGCCATCCTTTTGAATCAATCGGTCATGCTGTGTAGTGGTGCAATTGAGTTCCTTAGCCTAAAACTTCTTGGCAATAGCTCACAGCCGTTTATCTATTGTTGTAATGTCTCTCGGCCATTGTTGTAAGCCAACAAAAATGCTCGACAAGATATTCGAGGGCTCAGCAGCACGAATTGTGGTAACTCGGCAAGTGGACTACGCTGTTGCTATAAAACTTGGATTTCATATGTATTCATTAGCTTAAATCAAGCACTGTAGTTGCAGCAATAGCCGGACTGTTGAAGTAACAACTTATATGTCTCAATGTCGACATCTATCTCTTAGAGCTTGTTGAACACATCGGTGTAGCGAAGTTAAGCTCGGAGCTTTTGTGGTTTGCGACATGAGGTTTTCATTCCACAGAGCATATCATTCATTGGGAATAGGAGTTGCTCAACTTGACAAAAGGAGTTCAGCTTAGTTCACGTTCAACTTGATGATGAGGCTTGGTGTGCTTCAGGGAAATGCCACAATAGCACGGCAAAAGGTGTGACATTTCAACACTTCTAGTCCCTGCCTCGTCACAACTTTTCAGCGATATGGCACTAAAGATTCTCGGCAATTGGGCGTAAGTTTCTCAGCAAGAGACTTATGGAGAAGGGTTGGCATCAACTTTAGTTCAACTGTTTAGATACAATAGCTTGGAGATAATCGACAATAGCTTAACTTGATTTCTTTGAAGTGTAAGACAATTGTCGAGTGAGACTAGAGTTTGGACCTGTCATCCTCATATTAGAATTGCTCAACATACCGTATGACGAATATCATGAGTCGGCATGGCAAAAAAAACTAGTATAAGTTGGCAGAGCTTACACGGCAAGGCGATGGATAATTGCTCAGCGATTAGTTGACTTGGACAGACTTGGCTTCTGGGCTTTTATCACTGGTTGGCATTGGAGCTTAGTCGGTGCTCGCTAACGGCTTTAGATGGCGTTCGCTATTTGACATTGCCCCACAAAGCTTGACATGGACCCAAACATTAGGTTGGTTGGATAGATAAGATGCTCCCCAGTTGCTTGTAACTTTTAGCTTGGGTTAGTGAAAATCAGGCAAGGGACTTGGTGGCCGAGCCCCAAGCTTGGATAGTGCCTCAGTTTATGAAGAGCAAGCTTAACTCAAGAACTTAACTCTCGATTGCAAACTCAGTCAAAGTGAGCTTGGAATTCTTATTTAGAAGATCATCGCCACATCCTTTTAGCACACATGGCGGCTCGAATATATTTGAAGCTCGATGTAAAGAAAGCTTTGTTTTCATGAAGTTCGACATTTACTGTTTTGGAGTGTGGATTTGGTTCGGCATTCAATCTCTAAGAGTATGAGCCATCATTATTGTAATGAGCTTGGATTCATGCTTGTATAATAGATTGACTCGTAAGGAATACTTGGCTCGTAAATACATCAAAGTTGCTCGGCATAGTGTGCTATACCGACTATTGGATTCATTTAGTAGTCGGCATCGCAACAACTTGCAGGTCGATAGAATTTGCTTAGCATGGCATGATCTACAAATCAGAGCTCGGTAGAAAGGTGCTTAAAGAAGCTTGGATTACTCCGAAAAAATCCGCCTCTCAACAACTTGAAGGCCAATAGAATTTGCTCGGCAATTTGTCTCACAAAGCAATGATATCTCGAAAATACTTCAATTCGTGTGGAAGAAATTATAAAATAGGAACTCTCAGTGGAGTGATCCAGACAACAACTCAAAAAGTTCAACAACAAAGTGGCTATGAAGATGAATGTACTGGTGGTGCATGAATATACGGTTATCGACCGAAAGGCAAGGGTTATCATTTACAAAAGCTGGTATTGCAGTTACTCAAACACAAGAACTTGCATGAAGGAAGCAATTGTGATTATATAAACTCACAAATTCCTAAAACATGGATGCAGCATCGTGGCTATGCTATCCAAAAAGAAAATTTTTCAAAATTTTAAAAACCAATATTGGACGTATCAGCCTGTTGAATGATGTGAGTTGAATTATAAAATACTTTCAAGCAACAATGGAAAATAATGGTTACAAGACCAACCCAGCATGAAGTTATGATGGTTTTTCGTAGAAAGTGGTTATGAATCATCCATAGCTATTATTGTTAGCATTTAAAGCTGTAGTCCTCTAGAAGGAAGAAAAGAAAAAGATACTTGAAGCCATAGTCCTTTACGTACATTGATTGAAACATCAGCCGACCTCGAGATATGAACCAAGGAGATATCAATATCAAAAGGGAAGAGCAAAAACCCAACTAGATGGTAAAAATTGTAGGATCAATTGCTCATTCCTACAGACGACGACAATTGTTGGTGGGTGATTCTCGTTTTGGTATACGAATACTTACAATACGAGAAAACGGCTATGGGAGGCGACGAAAGGTGTTTCAGCGCGACCATTCCAATGCCTAAGTTAGTTCCTTGGTCAAGTAGAGAGAGATATCAAATAGTTATGGTATTGAGAGAATGGAAGAGAGTCCCTGTATTTGAGGTCTTGGCTGGTATTTATAGTAAGTCTATGGAGATTGTTCTTGGACCAAGTTATTGGAACGGGCTTAAATATTGGATCAAGTAATATAAGTCTACGTAACAATTATCCAGAAATGCCTATCAACATAGGCTATAGTTGTTACTAAAACGAATAAAATGGTAGGAAATGCCAAATGTGGATAATCATGAGCAGATTTAGAGAGTAAAACAAAGCATTTTGATGAGTTCCAAATTGGTTATATTTTAATTAGTGATTTTTCCTTGAAATTTAAGTTTATTTTTAGATAATGATACTTAATTAAATAAAATTTTGTTTTCTAGGTCTTAAAACGATCAACACGAAAAAATGAGAAAATAGAAACAAATTTCACTTAAATTGAAGCTAAAACTAGCAAGTTATGAAGGTTTGAAGATTAATATAACTGTGTCGTTTCCAGGCAAATTTAGAGCATATTTTTAACTGTCACAGCCTAGGTCACAACCAAAAGAAACAATCGTGTCCCCGATTGTGTCATTTTCAGCTAACTTAATTTTTTTTTTTTTATCTCTTCTTATATAAAGCCTTGTTAGAACTTATTTAAAGAGAACTTTTTGGCATGAATTTTAGAGAGTTTTTTAAGCTAACGACACTTATGAAAGCAAGGAACAAAGAAGATTTCAAGATTCAATTTTTCTGAAGATTTTATGATTCATCCTTTTATTTTACTCTACTTTTTGTTTTTAGATTCTTATTTTATTATGTGTAGAGAGTAGATCTTTACTATTTAGGTCTTGTGGAACCTAGATCTATTTATGTGATATTATTATTACTTGATTAATTTAATTCTTTATTCTTTTCTTGGTTTAACTATGTTTGCTTTATGATTTAGGTTATTATTTCTCCAAATAGTAATCTAGAGTTTGATATCTTATAAAAAAAATTGAGATATTTCTTATAAAATTAGATCTAAGCATAGTTGATGAGGATTATTGCAAGATTCTTCTGGAATTTTAAATTAAGCGTAGAGAATTCGTTGTTTGATAATGCAATCTTAGATTATACTATTGAGAAAAGATTCTAATAGGTAATTTTAGAGTTAGGGTTAATTGGCTTGAGAAAGTGATTAACATTAATAGAGAATTCTCCCAATCAAGAAAGATTAAAGAATGACTTAGATCTTGAGGATTCATATGTTAAATCTAGGGGAAGTAAGGTCTAGGTACAACGTTGGACCTTAAATTAATTTCCAATTAAATTACTTTCTTATTAATTCTTGAATTGCGTCTTAATTAATCTTCAAATTAGTTTTAGCAGTAATTTATATTCATTTCTAAGTTTCATGAAATTTAATTTACTAGTTAGATAATAGAGACCTAGTAAGTATTAGTAGTCAAAGTCTTCAAGGGATCGACATTCGGACTTATAGTTCGTTATATTATCAATTGATAGGTGCACTTAATTGACACATCATATTTGTTAGAGGCATAATTAGAGCTTAACTCAGAAGTTGACTTAATAAAGAATGAGATTATGACTCATAAGGTAATAGTTAATTATGAGATTGAGTCAAATGACGATAAAGTATATGAAGTTTTTAGGAAGTAATTGTAACATTATAAGAGCATACCATTTATGGATCCCTTGACACATATGGTAAGTAATAAGAGTATAGTAAATCTATGACTTTCGTGATTCTTTTGTTAAGAGTTTTGCCAATTTCCTTCAGATTCAGTCGAGTCCACTTGGTTTGAGTCATTCTTTATCTTCTTCGTGTATAAGTTGATGGAAAGTTCAAATTTTGCCAAACTCATTCTTGTTGATATATGTGTTAACTGTAGGAAGTATGCAAGATCTTAACTGTAACCATTAAGTGACAACCGTAGTATAAAACCTATATACGTAAAGAAATTGAATTTATTATGTTCATCTTAAGTGGAAATTGGGACTTAGACAACGCATAGGTAATAGGGATAAGGTGAAAAGATATATTAGCAAGTTATAAGACAAATGATGAATTAATGGAAGGGATAACTATGAGCCCTATAGGATTAACTAATACAAGAGTTTAACTAATTGAAGGATTGAAATGAGGATTGAGTGAAAGTATTAGTTCGAATCGTGATGAAAGAGTGATATTAGAGCTTTAGGTTGACAAAGATAGGATGGAGCTACCAAATAATGAGATGGGGGGAAAAACTTAGGTAGATTAGCAAAAGTTAGTTAGTAACAAAATTAAATCTTAAAGCATATATGTACTTATTAGTATAGGATATTTTCAGAACCTATGACTACCTTAAGAAATATTGACTTAAAATATTTTATAAATCTATGTAATCAATAGTTATTGTATAAAGATACATATTTCAACTACTAAAAGGTATAAATGAGTATATAGATAAATGTTCACTTTTTAAATAAGGAATTTATAAAGATTTAGTTAAATGTTAAAAACTTAGGTAACATTAGATATTATATAAACAAACGTTCTTATAATTACAAAGTAAACACTAATGGCCAAACAGAGACTTAGCCACCATGTTTTCACCACACTATTAGACTACATCCAACTAGGAATGTTGCTACGAATCCAACTTTGTCACTATTATCATATCTTAGGTTTATCAAAACAATTTATGTTCACCAGAAATAAAAACACACTTTTTTTATTTAAAAATGAATTCTTAAATAAAGGTTCAAAATATAAAGCTTTGAAATAAAATTTAATAAATTAGAAATAGTTGAAATAAAATCAAGGTAGTTTTATTATTAAACATGGATACCTTATTTAGATCACCATAAAGAAGTTTTGAGGATAAAACTTTTTGAAGAGGTGAAGAATGTAATCCCCCACAATTTTGACCCACTAGTTTTTGAGTAGTTCATATTTTTTATAGAAAAATATGTACTTATAAGTTAGTTCAATAGGTATAAAGCAGTCTATATTAACATTACTAGTGACCACAAGAATATGGATCTTAGCAATAGAATAATGAGTATAATAATATTACTAATAACACAAGATAATATATAAACGTAATTGAATTAGTATAAACCTAATTAGCCAAATATCTCTTCTTCATTAGATCAATTGGAAGCATTCATAAGTGTTGAATTACACTTAGACTTGGATATGCAATTATATAAATTAATAAGAAATTAATTGAAAAATTTCGTACTTGAGACATACTTTAGAAATTATGATTTATAACAACGTTTTTGAAATTAAGTTAAACCCTTATGACTAAGTTAAAAGAAATAACTGTATAGTTTTAATATTTCAAATTAAGCTCATTTATATGCAATTTTCTTATAAGTATCAAGTACATTGGGTTTAACCGCTACAATGTAAAGTTTCGTAATTTTAGATATAGTTTATAGTAAATCTTTTAAAATCAATTACATGATCTTAATAATTAATATTAATAAGTAAAATTATATATAAGATGTATATAAATCAGTTCCAAATAATTAATGGAACTTAACTATCTATTAGATGTTACTAATATTTTTATTAATAATTATGTTAAAATTTACCCGAAATAACAATATGTAGGAGAAGAAAATTGTGAACATAAATTTTTTTTATTAGTACTGTTGACAGTAAAGAAAGGGATTATTCTTTAAATATTTCTAAAAGTTAGAATGGATGTTAAATAAAAAATAATATCTATAATATAACTCGAGAAAAAGAAAATAAAATAAAGTAATCGCCATTTGTTATGGTGGTGAAGGCATAAGCTAAATTGTCCATAAAAATGGTTTTAAGCCACTCGTTGGCTTATAAACCAATAAGATCACAATTGGAAATAGAGGGAAGAGATAAGAGAATTCGAGAGCGAATGAGAGGGAGAGAAAAGAAAAAAAAAAAGAAGAAAAGAAAAGAAAAGAAGAAGGAAAAAATAAAATAAAATAGATGATTCAATTTTTTCGATGTTTGATATTTTAAAGTAACATCATTTTCATAATTATAAATGTTGTCCTATAATTATTTTATAATTGATATATAGTAGTCTTATAGAAGATATGTCCGTAATTCCATTATTTTCCTAAAAGGAGTATTTTATCCGTATAATTTCATAAATATATTCTTTTTAAGTTTTAAACTTCAAATATTGATAGCTATAGGACTTTTATATTATTAGTATCGATTCTCAAAATAAGTGGATCTCTAGTATTAATCATTTACCAAAATTATTAAAAATGGAACTTTATATTTTATAAATCTAACATCATTACTTTTGTGAAAATTAATCATATATAATTTTTAGTAATAAGTACACATTGCTAAGTAAGTGTTCTTTGAAAATGTAGAAACTTCTTAAATAATACTAAAAACCAAGGTTATATAAATTTTAAATGTAAAATTAAATTACAATAATGTTATATAATAAGTATTTATAACTACATTAGGCTAAATCAATGGGATTGAGTCTAATATATTAGGTAGGTCTCATCTAACTATTGTATTTTAATTTCCACTTTATTTTGTATCAAATAAGCCAAATCCATAACCTCATCGGAGGCTTTTGAAAACGATTGTCTGGGAAGCTAGGTAAGTGGGATCAATGCTTAATAGCATTTTGAGGTATTATTTTAGAATATCTTGAGACTTTGGTATGTATTTACTTGTGATTGTAGTTTATTGTTTGTGCGTGTACAGCGCTTATGGTTGAGATTCTATTCGTTGTGATGGGAGTTGAGCTCCATGTTATGATTGTTCTATCAATATTATTATGCTTAAATTGTTTGAGCTTAATCGATTATCCTAAAAATGAATTAACGCAAACTCAATTTAGTATCTAACTTGACATGCATCGTAACCTAGTAGAGGTAATAATTAGGATTCTCAAGCCAAACACAAACTCTCTTTAATGAGGATAACTGAAATAGTCTTTTCTCTATCTTAGTTGAGCTGAGTGACAAGAAAGGAGGTTACGGTAAGATTAGGGGCCATGGTTTGCAAAGGAAGGAGGTATTTTTCATTGCATAAGCCCTGATTTGGTTCTGATTCGCGAGTGTACAGCCTCAAGCTCTCCAACCTAAATTAAAATGAGCATAACTTCTTTAATATTAAGACAGACCAAATAACATTGTGCAATAGCATTTGCTTATACACATATTATATCTAATTAATTTGGTTGAAAACCCTATTTGTGATCTGTTGAATGCATACTTCTGTCTTTGTCCCACTTACTGAGTAAGTTATCTCTTACTCCCCTATAGTTTGTTTTGCAAGTTACAAATGGATTACAAGTACCTATCTAAAACCAGAGTACTAGCAAATTAAGATGGGGAGTGAGGCTTACCAAGAAACGGTTGGTTATTATTCTTAGTATTGACTTTCCTAACATTTAAGGAAAACTAAACAAGACTCCTCATGAGGCTTGATAGTTTTTAATATTTTAGTCTATATATGAAATGATAAATACATGTGGGATTTACTGCCACTCTTTTGTAAAGCTAAATTACAAGTTTAATTTTAATAAATTATTTCAAAAGATTATTCCAAAAGTTTATACTAACATGTATCAAACCGAATGCTTCAAAGTGATAAAGTTGAGTACGTCTGGTGTAAACTAGGTTTAGGATAGCAACTGTAAAATAAATTTCTATTTTAAGATGGTTCATACGACGAGATTATTACAATTCCACCTTTTCGAGGAGTAATAATACTCAGTAAATATTTCTAAATTTACAAGTATTTACTAAACTATATTTGTATGGGAAAAATAACAAGTCTAGAAGAGGATTGTAAAAGTCCACAGGTTTACAATACAAAGTAGTAGTTTTATTAAAAGTTAGTAAAATCAATAATTCAAAACCAAAAGTTTAGCCAATTCTTTTTATCCTCACTTCCCAACCCCATTTTCTAGTCTTCTGGTGTTAATTGGTATGCTCATGAATCTACTTGGAGCTTACAAAACAACAATAAGGGAATGAGCAACAACTTG
Source organism: Lumnitzera racemosa (assembly GCA_024138005.1). Classification (NCBI taxonomy): domain Eukaryota; kingdom Viridiplantae; phylum Streptophyta; class Magnoliopsida; order Myrtales; family Combretaceae; genus Lumnitzera; species Lumnitzera racemosa. The sequence continues at coordinate 33,677,937 of JAMXBC010000007.1, forward strand.
TTCACTAAGTGGAATGGAAAAAAATAGGGTTTTCAACCAGGTTAGTTAGATACAACGTGTGTTTAAGCAAATATCATCACATGACGTTAACAGTTTGTCGTAAGATTAGAGAAATTATGCTCGCTCTAATCTAGGTTGAGGAGTTTGATGCCACACACCTTGCAAATTAAAAGTAGGGATATGATTTGAAAAATAATCTTGAATATAGGTATAGAAAGATATTATATTACAAAATAGAAAACTTGTTGTCATCTCTAATCAATTTCATAAGTATTTTAACTATAGAAAAGTATATTATATGTAGAGACTATACATTATAAATGAGGAACTAGGAATAACCTATATACATGCGTACATACTTATCTATATATATAAGTAGAATGCTATTTGTAATTACGCTATCAAGATATTATCAAAACGTAGAATTCCTATAGTATATTAAGTTGTGATTCCAATAACTTGTGATATAACGATAATTTCCATGATATACTTATGAGAATCTCGATAATGTACAAAGGGTGAACTCAACTAACTAATATCAATTGAATTCGTGAAGTTGCCATAGTAACAACTATAAGTTAAATGGCTTTAACTCTATATATTGATCTTCCTGTGACATTCGGTGGCACTAAGTATAGTACATGTATCATCCATATTGGGATCAGATGTAATATGATGAGTTTATATTTTATATTTCAAATAGCAACATTTGCACATTACTTTTTATGACTATAAGAAAATATCAACTCAAATGTTATCTCTTCTTCATTATAGGTCCGCATCCGCTAAGTGTGAAATCATCTTACCAAACTCTCAATAATTTACTTCTTACCCTGAACTTTGATTCCTAGGAATATGTATTATACTATTCCAATGCAACATTGTGGATTATATAGTATCAAATACCAACCAATTATCGGAAATTTTTTCATAAACGCAGCAAAATATGTATAAAATTCGGATTAAACTATTTTTACAGAAAAGAACCCATTACCTTAATGGCAAAATTACATTTTAAGCCTTGAAAAAGCGTTTATGTAGTCCAATAATTATAGCACCATGCGAAAATGATTCTGATTGTTTCTCATTTCATTTCATCACCAAGGGAACCCCTTTTTTCTAGATTCCTTAATTATTTGATGAAAATCCCCCTTTTTCCCCCCTTTCTATTTAATATAATCAGCTTCTTGAGAAACATAAATAAAATAAATAGTAAACCTTTGAATAATTTCAAATCCACTTACTGATATAAACTAGAAGCAGTAAGGAGTTTATAATAAATCATTACGCTCAAAATAACATAGTCTAGATATTTAAAAATTTAATTGAAAATTCGTGTGGTGGAGCAATTAATTGAGGACATAGTACATATATATATATATATATTAATAATTACGTCAAAACAAACGTACTACATGAAACTAGAATAAAAGTAACCAGCAAATAAATTTTTCTAGATTTATTCATTTTGATTTTATATTTTTAGGACATTTAGCAAATTCGGGCTGAAATTGTTTATGTACCGGAATTAGGTGCTCCAATAGCCAGCAATGGTTGGGGTCTTGTTGCCCGGACGATCTATGTGCGATACTTGAGCCGGTACAGCTAGACCCTTCTCTCTCTCTCTTTTTTTTTCCTCTAATATATTGCTTATAAACTCTAATTGTAATTTCTAGAGAAACTTTCCCCAACTAATTCCATAGTTGCCAAATTCTATGGCTGAAGGTTGATAAAACATTTATAGGGGTTAGTTTCGGTGCAAAGTGTAAGCCCCTCTCCACATGTCCATTAGCTAGCTTGCCAACCCATGTATAGCTTAATTGGGTGTCTTGTATTTATTTTTCTAAAATTTGACCAACCATCAATCCATATGAACTTTTGCCACACTATTTGTTGTTGCTCGGTTTCTAAGTTAACTAGTGATACATAATTTGTGGCACTTATTATATATGTATTATACCCATAGTTGAAATCTTATGTCAATATTTATATAGTTATATTACATATTTTCTATGTTTATAAGACCTATATACTATTTGATTATCGTATATTACCATATTATTAGCTTGTTGAATCTTCAATTTACCAATAATATCTCATGATGTTGTGAAGCTTGAATTCTAAATTTGTAAGATTCGAGTAACAACTATTCTTAAATTTTTCATCTATTTTAATAATTTGAGATATCCATTTAAAGAATTCTAGTTCTTATGAATTTCCTTATGCTAATTTATCATGGCTTTTGTTGCAATTTCTAGTCTTCATCCTTAATGTCCTCGTTGCTAATTTGTAGGGTCTTATAGCGTATCAATATAATTTCATGACAATACTATCTGCATATGAGCAATTATATAGTTAACCATTGTAGTAGTACAACATCATAACTTATATATTTTGTTGTATATACAAATTATAACTGAACATGTAGAATTGCTAACTATGAACTCCATTTATTGACAATTTATGTTCTTTTTTTCCTAAGCACTTCCATTTTCTTTTACGACAGTGTCTTGTCATTGTATACATGGGAATTATAGCTCTTCACTTGATAGCATCATGATAGGAAAAAATACAATGGATCGCTTTGATCTTCTTAATAACTTGTAATGTCTAAACAAATAATGAGAGGAAAATCTTAACTCAATGTTAACATGACTAAGGATAATGCATTTATTGCTAAATAATACATTCACTTGAGCCAAAGTATACTTTACTCTTATGGACTTCACGCGCTTAGGAGCAATGAATCAATTAAGTAGCGATATTGTTTAGTGTAAAGTAGTAAGATTATCTTGTTATCTTTTTTTTTTCCTTTCCTTCTTAGTAAGAAGCAAAAGCTCAACCTAGTCACACTAATGTTAAGTGTCATGAATTTCAAATTTCTAAATTGATATAACCTTGAGGCTGCTTAGACTCTTTAATCTAAGAGGCCTCTTATAGATATAATTGCGAGATTGCTTAGTATCAATGATCTAAGAGGCCTAACATAGAATAGAAACTATCATGAGACAGCTTAAACTCAATGATTTAAGAGATCTCTCGTGTCTTCGCATATATTTGATAGCATCTAAAAGATCCATTTTTTTAGAAGTGATCAATCGCGCATAAGCAACGATAGTGAAATTCATTGCTTAGGATCAATGATTCTTTCTAGTTAGTCAAGGAGGTATTTCCCACTACTTGACTATTTAACACGACTTACTAGGGTATTGCTTTGGTTTAACTATTAAAATGTTAAATTACTCATCAATGGAATTGTCTCTACTACTTGATGATAAGAAATATAACAAATCACTATGGCATGATCTGTGCTTGGGGGCTAATGCTTCTACCAGTCCATAGCGTATAAGCTAAGCTCATCATCTTGCGCTTTAGAGATAAGGCTCTTACTAGCTTGCAACAACGTGTAGACTATATGTTATATTCGTCACCATTTTTCTTTTAGTGACAACAAGGGGTTTTGTTGCTCCCATTCGGACGTACACTATCTTGTGCAACTAGCTGTGTACACTAAGGAGACTAGTCTTGTACTTTGCAATGACAACAAAAGAAGTATAAACAAACATTTGTCACATTCTCATAAGGCAATATCAATGAAAGAAAAAGAAACCCCTTTATCAACAAGTGTCGAGCCCTATTTTGATTTCCTTAATTTAACCTATATTAAGTTTAACTCGCTTAATATAGATTACTTGATATTAAATTAAGAAAAAGGAATTTTTTTTTTAAATATATATGGAGTCGCCAATCGATTCAATTGATAAGAAATAAAATTAGGGTTGACTATTAGTCTACGAATATTCTAAGAAATTAATTTTTAGAAAATTGAACCAAAAAGCCAGGTTTAGGAATTAACCTATTAAGACTAAGTTACCACGTGAAAATTAAAAGAAATTGGTAAGATTTTCTTTTTAATTTTTCCTAAAAATATTAAAAGTATATCTAAATTCACAAAACTGACTAAAAATGATTTTTGTTATTTTTTATTATGAATTTTTGAAAAAAAAATTATTTTTTAACAGTTGCCTCAAAGGTATCTACATACCCGTTAGTCGAAATCAAACCGACCATAGTTCTTTTTTTATATAAAATATTCAATGGATGAGTTATTTTTATAAACTGAGCTAAGTTTACATTGTTATCAATTTATCATTTTAACAAAAAACCTAAAAAAATCTAATTTTCCTAAATTAAATAAAAACCCTAACTAACTATCTTTTTTTAAAAAACTCAATTTAGATTTTTATATTTTTCCAAAAAAACCCTAAGTGCCAAAAAAATATATATTTTTTTTTAAAAAATGATTTTTCAAGAAAAACCTAATTTAACTAAAAGATTACAAAACAAAAATAAACCTACAATTAAACAAAAAAATAATTTAATAATAAAAATAAATAACTAATAAAACAAATTAATAAACTAAATAAAATAAAATAAAAACTAAAAATTTATCTAGCGTCAGATCGTCGGTGTTGGGCAATACTAGGCAAGAAATTGGGCGTACACGGACGAGCTCTTGAGCGACGTAGACATGTGCTTAGGTGGTGTGGGCAAACATCTGGGCGACGTAGGTGAGCGTTTGGTGCCAGACGTTTGCCGAGCGAGGGCATACACTGGGCGAATGAGGGGCAAATGTTGTACGTGCACTAAGCCAGTGAAGGGTGAGCACTGGGCGTTCATTAGGTGACAATAGGCAATGCTCGAGGGTGACAATAGGCAATGCTCAAGGGCATGCAACAGTGACGACTGGGTGGTGGACTAGGCGTACGACTGTAGCAACTGGGTGGTGATTGGTGGCACATAAGGGGTGTGTGGTGTACGGTGGTACATAGTGGCCCGTGAGGGAATGTAGTGTGTGCGTGGGTTGTTTTTGAAGGATTGCGTGGGTGTTTGTGGTTATGTCATTCATAAAAAGCTGAATCCTTGGCCACTGTGTTATTTATAAGCACAAGATCAAATCATTCGTATCGAAGATACCGAAGATTCGATTACAATTCTTATAAGATTTACCCTAAATTTTAGAAACCTTAGGTAGGTTAGGCTTTTTCTTTTCAGGCTCGACTCGATCCTATTTAGCCTAATAATTTGATAAATCTTGATTTCAACCCCTAAATTAGATAAATACTTATTTTATATTGGTCTTAAACTAAAATTAATTAATTCAACCCATCTCATTACCCAATCCAACAACTCAAGTTAATCCAACTTGATATAACTCGACTCATGACTCAATTTACTATGACCTCACTTTGATTTCTTTTTTGTTTTTTATTTTTGTTTTCATTTGTTCTTTGAATTTTCGTTTTTATTTTTTATTTATTTTATTTTATTTTTCTATTTTTTTTGTTTATTTGTTAACTTGGCTTAATTTAAAAAAAAATATTGGCAAAAATAAAGTGTCTGCAGTTGCCTCTCTTTGTAGTGAAGTTCGGTCAAAACTTAGCTATAAACACAAAAGAGATGCCCATTTTTGCCAGACTCAACTTGGTTATTGGAAAAGGATAGATCTCTTCGAGATTTCACTTAGTTGATTTGAAGAGGATAGATCTCTTGGAAATTTCACTTCGTTGATTTAAAGAGGATAGATCTCTTGGAGATTTCACTTCATTGATTTAAAGAGGATAGATCTCTTGGAGATTGGTTTTGGTTGATTCCAAGAAAATAGATCTCTTCAAGATTCATTTTAATTTGAAGAGAATAAATCTCTTCAAAAACTTATTTCACTTTGGTAACCCGAAAAGGATAGATCTCTTCGAGACTTTTGCTTTGTTTTGTTTGGTGAATGACCTGAAGAGAATAGATCTTTTTGAGATTGGATTTAGCTTTAATGACTAATCTAAAGAAAATATATCCCTTCAAGATTCGTTTTGGTTAATTTAAAGAGAATAAATCTCTTCGGGATTAGTTTGACTTGTGATTCAAAGAGGATAGATCTCTTCAAGATTGGATTTGGTTATCCCGAAGAGGATAGATCTCTTTGAGATTGATTTTGACTTTTCTAAAGAGGATAGATCTCTTCAGAATTCATTTTGGTTAATTTAAAGATGATATATCTCTTCAAGATTGGATTTGGTTAATCCAAAGAAGATCGTTCTCTTCAAGATTGATTTTGATTTATTTAAAGAAGATATATCTCTTCAAGATTGGTTTTGACTAATCCAAAGAGGATAGATCTTTTCGAGATTAGACTTAAAAAATGAACTTAATTCTTTTAAAGATCTCTTTTTTAAAGACTTTTAAGGTTATTTTTCCGGGGACTAAAGAATTTCTTTGATAGCAAAAAATTAACGTGCTTACATCGACTCTTAATATTCACTCATTCATTCAACAGAATTTCACCAAGGGACGATGCTTGCTTCTTCTTTTTCTTTTCTCTTTTTTTCTTTTCTTTTGAATCATGTAACTAAACCATGCCCACGCCTTGAATTTTCTTGGTCCGATTTCAAATTTCAATTTCTACCCTTCATGACTTTTGAACAATAAATCTCTTTAAGAAAGAAAAAAAAATGAAGTTATCAAGAACATTCGATTTCAATTTATTTAGTGACTCAAATTTATTGGTAAGGGTCCGGTGTTTAAGTATATGAGGCTAGAAAAACCCTCAAGGGTTCATTGGTGAAGTGTTTATTAGTTAATGACCATCTGAATTCGAAAATATTCATAGATATCAATTTTACTTGTAAACAATAAAATATTAATCACAAACTTATTCAAGAAAAATTGAAACCTTTATTGAACTCAGTTTTCATGGATAATAAATCTTGATTGTGTTTGAATTCACTGGTCTTCTTAATTCTGGGCCATTCATCTTTGTTAACACTAATGCGCGTCCTAATAATACCTTTTTCACCACATAAGGGCCTTCATAATTCGGAGCAAATTTGCCCCTGAGGTCTTTTGCATTCGGTAATATTTTCTTCAGCACCACATCTCCTTCTTTGAAGTGTCTCGAGCATTCTTTTTTGTTAAAAGCTCGGATCATCTGCTGTTAATAGCACTGACCATGACATATTGCTGCAAGCCTTCTTTCGTCTAGGAGATTTAAATACTTCATTCGCTTCTTCACCTATTCTACTTCATCAAGCTAAGTTTTTGCCAATACTCGAAATGAAGGTATTTCTACTTCTACCGATAGTGCTGCTTCAATTCCATACACCAATGAAGATGAGGTTGCACCAGTAGAAGTTCTGATTGAGGTTTTATAGGCTATGAGAGCAAAGGAAAGCATCTCATGCCAATCTTTATAAGTGATCGTCATCTTCTCAATGATTCTTTTGATGCTTTTATTTCTAGCTTCAACTACTCCGTTCATCTGAGGTCGATATGGAGTTGAATTTATGTGATTGATCTTGAATTGGTTGCATACTTCATCCATCAACTTGTTATTCAAATTTGTCCCGTTGTCTGTAATAACGACTCAAGTACACCATATCTTGCAATAATATCTCATTTCAAGAATCTGACCACTACTCCTTTGGTTACCATGATATATGACGTTGCTTCTACCTACTTTGTAAAATAGTCGATCATAACTAGAATGAAACTATGCTAGTTCAAAGCCGTTGGCGAAATAGGACCGATCATGTCAATTCCCCACATTGAGAAAGGCCAAGGAGCTACTAACACATGTAATTCTTGAGGAGGAGCATTAATTTTGTTAGCGTACACCTAACACAGGTGACAGTGCCTCATGTGCTTGATACAATCCGATTCTATCATCACCCAAAAATATCCCATTCTTATGATCTTTCTAGCTAACATATACCCATTCATGTGAGGACTACAAACTCCTTCACTCACTTCTTTCATTAATTTCTTTGCTTCTTCTTCGTCCACACACCTTAGCAATGTTACATCTAGTGATCTCTTATGCAACGTAGCTCCACTCAATAGGAAATAAGTAGCCAACCTTTTTAAAGTTTTTCTATCTTTTCGATCAACATTTTCAGGAGATTCACTAGTTTGAAGTAACTTTTGTAATCATGATACCAAGGTTTTTTTATTCCTTCTCTCCAACTACAAGGCAAAAAGCTAATTTTTCTTCCACTTCAATTTTTAAGGGTTGAATTTCTATCTCATCCGTGACTTTCACCATTGACACTAATGTGGCCAATGCATTGGCAAACTAATTTTGGATTCTTGGAATCTAAGTGAATGAAATCTTCTAGAATTTTTCAATTAACTTGCCTAAATGCTTGTGATAAGATATCAATTTCTCGTCCTTCATCTTATTTTCTCTTAAGATCTGAAGAATTATAAGAGAAGAATCTCCATATACTTCTAACTCTTGTATTCCAATATCTAACGCCATTTTGAGCCCCAAAATGTAGGCATCATATTTTGCTATGTTGTTGGTATATAGAAATGTTAACCTCACTGCCATAGGGAAATGCTTACCCTCAAGTGATACCAATACCGCTCCTATCCCACATCCGAACACTTTAGTTGCTCCATCAAAATACATTTTCCACCTCAATTTTTCGCCGTTCAATTCATTTGCCATCATCACATTTTCATCAAGAAATTGTGCTTCTGAATCATTGTCCTCATCTTCTAACCGGTATTTTGCCAATTGATCGGCCACCGCTTGTCCCTTAACTGAATTTTGACTTACGTACTTGATATTAAATTCAAAGAGCAGCATTTGCCACTTCGATATTCTTCTAATCAATGCTAGCTTTTCTACTAAATGCCTCAACAAGTCATGTTTTGTTAACAACTCTATTGAATAATAGAGAGTATACTACTTGAGCCTATGCATTACCCATACTAAAGCACAATACGTTCTTTCCACTTCTGAGTATTTTTGCTCGTCTTCTGTGAATTTCTTGCTCAAATAGTATATAGGATGCTCTTTTCTTCCCATTTCATCTTTCTGTCCCAGCATCTATCCCATCGACTCAAGAAGAATTGTTAAGTAAAGGATCAATGGCCATCCTGGTCTAGGAATGACCAATATGGGAGGATTCATGAGATACTCTTTGATTTCAACAAATGCTCGCTCACACTCTTCATCCCATTCAATAGCTACATTCTTCCTCAAAAGTTTAAATAACGGCTTGTATCTATTAATTAACTGCAATACAAACCGAGCGATGTGATTCAACTTCCCAACAATCCCCAAACTTCTTTTACAGTTTTTGGTGCTTGCATGTTTACGATTTCCTTAACTTTATCTAGGTCTACTTCAATTCCTTTTCTATTAACTATAAAACCGAACAATTTGCCTAAAGTTACTCTAAAGGTACACTTTTCAGGATTTAACTTTAGTTGAAACTTCCTCAATCGTTCAAATAGTTTACGTAAAATAATCACATGATTTTTATCCTCTTTGGATTTGGTGATCATATTATCCATATAAACCTTAATCTCTTGGTGTATCATGTCATGAAACAAGGTAACCATAGCATGCTCATAAGTTTCCCTAGCGTTCTTCAACCCGAAAGGCATTATACGATAACAAAATGTTCCCTAAGTGGTAACGAAAGTTGTTTTAATTTTATCTTCTTTTGCCATTTTAATTTGATTATACCCTAAGAAACCATCCATAAATGAGAAAAAATGGTTCCCGATTGTGTTTTCCACTAATACGTCAATATGTGACAAAGGAAAGTTATCTTTTGGTGTTGTCTGGTTTAAATTATGAAAATCTACATAAACCCTAACTTTCCTATTTTTCTTCAACATTGGCCACCCATTCAAGGTAATTCGACACTTCTATAAACTCGACTTCTAATAACTTCTTCGCTTCTTCTTTTATTTTGAGAAGTATATCCGACCTAAATCATTTAAGTTTTTGTCTTTTTGGTTTTATTTCCTCCCTAGTTGGCAATTTATGAACTACAATAGATGAATCTAAACCAACCATATCTTCATAAGACTAAGCAAATATATCTAAGTATTTCGATAATAATTATGACAACTTCTGTTTCTAATTATCTGTCAAATTACCACCAATTTTCAAGTTTTGTAGATTTTCCTCTATCCCCTGATTAATCTCATCCATCAGTTCATCAATGATCACTCTATCCTATTCATGTCGATGCCAACTCTCCTAAATTTTGTTTGGAGTCTTAATATCATCTCTGACATCTGACCCAGCTAGGTCGAAGGTGATATTAGTACTTTCATCATCTACATGTGCGAGATATCCATTGTGTTCATCGTTTTTATTCAATCTGAAGAATAAAGGAAAAAAGAAAAAGGACAACAAATAAATAATAAAGAATAATTGATTGAAAAATAGGAATGAAATTTATTAAATGAATGAATCCAAATTTTTTTAAAGAAAAGGCCTAACTAATTGGACTAATTATCGAAATCGAATGTTCTTAATTAATCTAATTTTGCATTTCTAAAGAGACCTATTAATGACAACAAAAAACCAATTACACTGGGAAACTGGTATGCCAATGTCTTCCTTCTCGTCTGGACCAATGCTGCATTGCTGAGTCAAGGCCTTGGATAGACTAGCTACTTTAGGTTCTTAAGGACTAACTGGTACTAAGAACGCTTAGCAAATGTTCAGAAAGTACATGTGAGCTTAGTACAGCTAATCTCCTATCTTGTTTTTTTATCTTAATCTTCAATTATTGAGTCCCCTCTTCAATCGGCTCATACCCAAGCCCAAATGTTCCAATCTGCTACTTAGGCTGTTTTAAACAATCCTATGCTCCTTGTTTTGCTTTTTTTTATCATACTAACTTCGTCGAAAATCTGCAACCTTGGCTCTTCTAGTTCTTCATCCCCGACATAGGGAACAGTCTTTTCTTTTTAAATCTCGCAGCCCTGTTCCCCGATAATAGTAACCAACTACCCATTGGCTATAAATTTCACTTTTTGATGTCGAGTGGATGGAATTGCCCCTATTGAATGAATCCACAATCTTCCTAACAAAAGGTTGAAAGATTACGGTATATCTAGAATTTGAAAAGGAATAGTGAACACCTGTGGGCTGATCTTGACTTGCAACCCAATTTCTCTAACTATCTCCCTTTTTGAACCATAAAAAAGCTCTTACTGAAATTGAGTTGAGCTTTATCTCAATTGTATCGACTATGAGTAAATTTAGTGTTACTAAGGGACACACATTCAGTAATGACCCATTATCTATTAGAACTCGAGCAACTACTTTCCTTACTTACTTAACTATTATGAAGAAGGGTTTCGTATATTGGTCTCCTTCTTTACCTAGCTCATCTGGTAAGAATGAAATCTGATCCATCGCAAATATCAAGTTCACTACCAATCCCAACTTCTCAATGGGAATCCTTTCGGGTACTTTAACATCTTTTAGAATTTTAATTAAAGCTTCCTAGTGAGTATCCGATGACAATAGCAAGCTCATTAAAGATATTTAAGCTAATCCATTATTTTATACTTGCTGGCTTTCACTATTTTCTTGACAACATTCTGATCTTTATCATCCGTATCTTAAAAAATCTTTCGAAAAGCCTCTTCCACAATAGTCTTCCTTTTGGCTTCCTCATTCTAATCATAAATTTGTCATGAGAATGTAAGCCCACCGACCATAGGTGATGAGGCCTTAGCTGTCTGATTCACCACCTGGTAATCTAGAGGTATTGCTTTGTAATTTTGTGGGGCTATTGGAACATTGAAAGCAATCTTCTTAGGCTTTCCCAATTCTTCAAACTTCTTAGTCTTCCCATCATACTCAAGCCATCTCCAATCATTCCCATCATCTCAGCCATCTTCTTGGCTTTTGTAATAAGTTTATTTTCTCCCTCAAATTCTAGACCCCACCCAATGGATGGTGTGTCAGCATATACAACAGGTGAACCGGTATAATTTACCAAATATTCAAACTTCCCTGACAATTCTCCTAGGGTGCCAACCATTTGATTACCGGCTTCATATCTTTTTCTAAGCTCCTTCTGGGTACTTCTCTTTCTCGGTTTTAAGATTGTCATAACCATGATATCAGCTTTCTTTATCTTCCCATCCTTCAATAGTTGATATATTACCGGTTTAGTCCGGGTCCTATCTCTAAGATTCATATTTTGCAAATACCCAACTTGCCTCATATTCCAAGCTATCTCCTCAATAGTGATAGGGAGATTGTTTAGATCAATCTCTAGTTTAGAAACTTTAGCGATGATCGCATTGATTGAGTTTCCATGATTCGGTAAAGGGTTGTTACCCACATTGGGAGTGAAAGTCTAGATGAAATCCAATCGAACCAATTTGGCATCAATAAGATCTTAGATCTTATGTCCAAGTCTCCAACACTGATCTATAAAGTGCCCTACTTACCCCAGATGATAATCACATCGAAGCTCTGGGTTATAATCCCTCAGTCTCTGTCCTTCACTCGGTATTTCAAATGTCAAAAGGTTCTTTTTCCTTAGTCGTGCAAGAACTCAACTTAGAGGAATAGGAATACGTATGAACTGTCTTCTTTATGGGTGGTTGATTTGATTTGGATTTGGCGGGGGATTAGATCCTCCGTCATGGCTACTGGGGCTATGAGTCTAGTAAGGTTGCTAGTATTGACAACACTTATTGTGGCTTCTTTGGTTTTGTTGGAAAATCTTGGGAGAGATGGCTTCTTTTCAGCTCCCCCAAGATTAGGAAGCCTCTAAATAATAATAGCTTCCTCAATTCGGCACCTTAAGGCCATAATTTCTGCAAAGTTGGAGGCGGAGTGCCCGACCAAATGTTGGTAATATGGGCTTTTAAGAGTGTTGATGAAGGCGAAAATTGGATCCTATTCTATCACGGTTGAAGTCTGCCTAGCTGTTATGCCCCTCTATCTTTGAGAATATTCTTTAAAGTTTTCATTGGTCTTCTTTCATAGATTATTCAGATTGCACATGGACGGGACTACTTCAATGTTAAATTTATACTGGTTGTAGAAAGCCCGTACTAACTTATCCTAAGTATCGATCTCATTCAAATCTAGTTGGGCATACTGGGTTAAGGTGGGCCCAGTTAAGCTGTCGTGAAAAGTTTGGACCATCACCTTGTCATATGTCGTGTATTTTCCCATTTTTCTAATGTACAACCTAGTGTGGAGCTTTGGGATGCCGGTCCCATCGTATTTCTCAAATTCCAACACTTTAAATCTTCTTAGGAAGTCATCGTCTTCATATGTTGGCAATTTAATCGTCCCCATCTATTCAAGCCCGTTAACCATTTCCAAGGTTTTCATTTTCTTGATAAACTTCTGCATGAACTTTCTTTCCATCTCACAATGTTTCTCTTCGATCTCCTTCCTCCATACCTCAACATTAGGGGCTAATTCTTCATCTTCTAGTTTAAGGGGAGGGGTCATTTCTGCATTCTGATTTGGGTTGACTTAAGATCCTTGTTTGTCGTTAAGAATCCCAATAGCCTGAGTGAGAGCCTGAATCTATTCAACCATCTTATTCATGTTTTCTTCTAGAGTTGCTACTTTCAGGTTAGGTTCGGTTTGATTGATGTTTCCAGTGCCTTGAGTTGACATTCTGGCCTTAGAACGAGTGAATATCAAGCATCTAGCTGAGTCTACTTGTTTAGACGCTATTTTTGAAATCCTACGCGAAAACCCAAGTTTTAGATTTTTCGGTAAATCAAAGATTTTTTTTTTCTCTTTTTTGTGACTTTTGTTGTTTGCCTTTTTTTTTCAATTTTTTTTTAAAAAGTCAACTAAATAAATGACAATAATAATAATGAGTAAGAGACTATGCAATTAATGAAAACTCTATTTACTAAAGTTGCAAATTTATTAATCATAAAATCCAACTTGTACAACGAACTAAATGAAAAGAAAAGAAAAAATCCTAACTAATCTTCCTAAAAACTTAAATCCAATATCTATAAGAGCTGACAGATCTGGCTAGGACGAACTTCGTCGACTTCCCTCATAAGTCTTTAGACCGTAACGTCCCTTTCTTAGATCTTACTCCTCAAGAGTTAATTTTCCTCTAACAGTCTCTTATTTTCCAGCTTTATCACTTCAATGATTCTCTTACTTTCTTGGAACTAGGCTTCAACTCTGGCCTATATGGTGTCTCGGTAGGCTTACTCAACGAGTGAAGGACGTGTTGATTCTGGCTCGTGTCTGAATATGTCCAAAGCTTCATACCGTATCTTTCTAGTCTTCTCTAACTAATCGTAATTAAATTGCTTGATGGTTCCGTATTCTCCGACTTTGCCTCTCAAAGTTCTCACATTGACTATCTTTTTTACTTCCCTCCATTCCCATAGCTTTATGAGTTCCGCTAGTTGTCGAATCAAAGTAGCCGTAGGGAGACAAAGATCATGATAATTTATTGTGACGATGTCCAAGGAGTCTCTATAAGTTATCTCTTGAAGTGGAACCAATTGACTAGTGATACAAGATGGGAAGTATCCTATACAGCCAGTAATACTGATAAGGGGGCTCCTACATAATTGGCACACCTAAAGATGACTTAAGTGCAGTTGCTCCATTTAATTGTCTACATAAAATCTACTAGCTACATTTTGCTAATAACTAACACCCATCCATCAAACTGAGCTTCATCTGGTACCTTGAGATAGCGGACAAAGTTGTCAATTAGATTCATATTCTCAGTTAAGAACTCTCTAAGAATGTTGCCTCTATACCCTTACGTGTGACTAAGGAACCACATGGCAAGATCGTCGGGTTAGTTATGAAATAACAGTACCCCTGCTTCTTCAGGTAAGTGAGCGTCCTGAACTACTTTGCGAGTAACGCTGATGTATAGAACTTATTGGCTAGGAATTGAGTCACTAGCTTAGCAACTTTATAATGGACCTGGTCATATCTAAAGGGAAATAGCATCATTTTAAACACTGCTACAATAAACACGTTAACCCTCTTTTCGGCCCATGATTCATACCCTTCATAGAAGATCTGGCGATACTTCTAGTAGGCATTTGGGCTTGAGAACCACTCCACTAATCTTAGGATGCTGAGACATTTCTAGCCCTCTGAAGATAAGAATGAGGCCAAGGCTAACTTCTTGACTCCCAATAGTGTCATGAAAGCTTTCTCAACTTGGACTTTGAGATTTGGGACAGCTAAGCTTGCTTCAAAGGGCGAAGCAGTAAGTAACTACGAGTACTCTTTTATGGTAGGTGTCAATATGTGTGGGCCAAAGTTGAAAGTTATAGATTTAGGGTCCCAATAATGGCTAAAGGCCTGAATTAGAAGCCAGTGAAGCTAGACTCGCATAAGAGATATGATTGACCTAATTTTCTTACGAATGTGGTCTTGCTTAACAAGCGACAGTTGACTCAACCAACCTCTCAGGATGGCCTCAGGGAAGAAATACTTATCCAGTTGGACTTCATGGACAGGCTCTGGATTGATACTACCTTGACTTTCCATATCTATATTAAAAAAAAATACAAAATAAAAGACAACAATTATTTACAACAATGTTACTAAATTTAGAAATAAAGTTGGATATGATGTTAATAATTTCATAGCTTTTTTAAAAAATTTTCTTAGAAACCGTACAGCCTTTCATTGACTAAGGAGCGATAAAAAAAAATATACATATAACATTAGGAAATAAAATATTCACAAAGAAACGAGCGTAATAAAAATGCAATATGTTATACCTAAATACAATGCAGTAGGGGTAGGTGATTAGTAAATTATAGGAAATAAATGAATCTGTGGTTAGGAAATACCCTTATATATAAGCAAGTATGAAATAGGATTTTTCTTAAAAAATGAAGTTTGCAAATACTCATATATAAGGTTTGTTGTTTTTTCTTAAAGAATAATATTGGGCTAACTATGGATTGATTGGCTTTTCCTATAATTTAAGAATTACTATCCTTTTTCGAAAAGAATGATGCAAGAAGGTGGGGGCTTCGGGTCTCAGGCTCTGTAGCTCTAAGGCTTTTCAAAGAAAAGCTTAGTGGGTTACATTGAAATCTAAGTGGGCTTGCCTATTACCACCAGGCAAGGGTAATGACCCTAACGACCTAAGGGTTATACAATCACGGCCTATCTTAGGTTCCCAAGTCCAACCATATTTAAACAGATAAATGATTATTGAATTAAAAAAAAATCCCCTCCTAATCCCCTAGAAGGGCCATTAGGCTAGACTCTTTTTCCTTTTTAAGGCTTGCATCATTAGAAACTCATTAGTACAACTATAATACAAAGAGAAAAAAAAATAGAGAAGTCCATCCATTAATTTCTAATTTTGACATGGCTAGCCTACTTGGTGTCCCCAGTTGAGTCACCAATTTTATTGAGCCGTATTTTAATTTCCTTAATTTAACCTATATTAAACCCCAATCGCTTAATATAGATTATTCGACATTAAATGAAGGAAAAGAATTTTTTTTTTAAATATATATGTAATTGCCAACCAGTTCAACAGATAAAAAATAAAATTAGCATTTTTGGGTGGAAAAACCCTAATTTGACCATCAGTCTGCGAATATTCTAAAAAATTAATTTTTAGAAAATTGAACTAGAAAACTGGGTCCGGGAGTTAACCTATTAAGACTAAGTCATTACATAAAAATTAAAAGAAATTGATGAGCTTTTTTTGTTTTAATTTTCTTAAAAATATTAAAAATATATCTAAATTCACAAAAGTAACTAAAAATGACTTTTATTATTTTTTATTACCAATTTAAAAAAAAAAAATTATTTTTTAACGGTTGCCCTAAAGATACCTATGTACTCACTAGTTGGGATCAAATTGGCCGTATTTTTCTTTTTTTTTTTTTATAAAATACTCAATGAATGGGTTATTTTTATTTTAAAAACCAAGCCAGATTTACATATTTATCAATTTATTATTTTAACAAAAAACCTAAAAAAATGTAATTTTCTTAAATTAAACAAAAACCCTAACTAACTATCTTTTTTTAAAAAAAAAAACTCAATTTATATTTTTTTATTTTTCCAAAAAAACCTTAAGTGCCAAAAATATATATTTTTTAAAAAAATGATTTTTCAAGAAAAACCTAATTTAACTAAAAAATTGAAAAAAAAAAGCCTACACTTAAATAAAAAAATAATTTAATAACAAAAATAAATAACCAATAAAGCAAATTAATAAACTAAATAAAATAAATAAATACTGAAAATTTACTTAACATCAGATCGTCGGTGTTGGGTAGTGATGGGTGGTGCTAGGTGAGAACTTGGGCATACACGGGCAAGTGTCTAAGCGACTTGGGCATATATTTGGCTAGCAAAGGTGTGCACTGGGCGAGCACAAGTAAGTGAAGGGTGAGTGCTGGGCATGTACTAGGTGAGCCTGAGCTAGCGAGGGGCAAGTGTTGGATGTGCACTGGGTGATAGTAGGCAATAGCTCAAGCATACGGGCGTGTGCTAGGGCAAACAGGCGTACACTAGGCGAGTACGGGTGAGCGTTAAGCATACATTTGGCGATGCTTAAGGGCAACAGTGGGCAATGCTCAAGGGCAAGCGGGTGTGTACTAGGGCGAATGAACGTGTAACGGCAGCGACTGGGTAGTAGATTGGTCGTGCAATAGTAGCGAATGGGCGGTAGACTGGACATGTAACGGTAGCAATGGGCAATGACCGGTGGCACGTAAAGGGTATATGGTGTGCGGTGGTGTATAGTAGCGCGTAAGGGGATGTAGTGGTGCGTGAGGGAGTGTAGTATGTGCATGGGTATTTTTGAAGGATTGCATGGGTATTTATGGTTATGTCATTCATAAAAACCTAAATCCCTAGCTATTGTGCTATTTATAAGCTCAAGATCGAATCTCTCATATCGAAGGTATGGAAGATTCGATTGCGATTCTTTTAGGATTTACTTTAGCTTCTAGAAATCCTAGTTAGGTCGAGCTTTTTCTTTCTAGGCCCAACTTGATCCAATTTAGCTTAATAATTTAATAAATCCTGATTCTGAGTCCTTAAATTAGATAAATAATTATTCTATATTGGTCTTAGCCTAAAATTAATTAATGCAACCCATCTTGTCACCTAATCCAACAATTCAACTAAATCCAACTTGACATGACTCAACTTGCTACGACTCAACTTTGATTTCTTTTTTGTTTTTTTTTTCATTTTTTCTTTGAATTTTTGTTTTTATATTTTATTATTTTTATTTTATTTTTCTGTTTTTTTGTTTATTTGTTAGCCTGTCTCAATAAGAAAAAAAAAAATTAGTAAAAATAAAGTGTCAACAACAAGAAGCGACTATTGCCTTGTTTACATATGAAGTATAAAAGAAAATCGAAGTGTAATTGATCAGGAGATATTGAAGTTGTTAGCAGTTCTCACACTTTCTAACTTATATGGTGCTTTCTATTTTGGTGCTTTCATTAGCTCGTTAGTGTTTCTTTACACCTCCATGACATCTACGCATCATTTTCTTCTTAAGTGTCAAAGTATGAGCTTTTTCCCCTTTAGGTTTCACTAAGGGTGTCTCCCCTTTATTAATATGCTCATTAAAGAATGTTGCTTCAGTAAAATGAAACTCATTACACGTGAACAAGTTCTTTGCTGTAGAAATAAGGACATAATTCCCATTCTAATGATCTTTCATGTATTAATACCATGTCGAAGGTATCACATTGTAATCATGCAACCATGTCCTTCTTATATGGAGATGGTAAAATATAGGTGCATCAATTACATGGAACCACGTAGAGTTGTGGATCTGTCCAACAATCAAGTTTACCTTAACACACGCAATCGTCTTCATAGAAGGCTTGTAGAAGCTATTTAGCATGATTGATTGTTTTACTAAGTAATGAATATCTATTTTCGCAAACCTAAAAGTAAACATAAGCATAACATTGAGTGAAGATTCATATACTTTCCACATATATAAGGCAATTGTGATTTAGATTCTTTGTGTACATGTCAACACTAGTAAATGTAATTTTACCATCATTCATTGAGATTATCCTCTATGTAGGACATACCATGGCATATTTCTCATATTGACCTTAAGAAATTTTTATAAGCGTGGTTACTATCATGAACTACGCATCTTCATTGAATTTGAGTAGATAAAAGAAGTTCCTAACATTGGAAGTCTTTGATAAAGTAAAGACAGCATTATCATCTTCATTTTCTTAAATTTCAAGTCCTTTGCCTCTATCTTCATGCACCTCAACTAGCTACATATGTATTTCTTGGGTCCTTATAGGGTCATGGGTGATAACGTTCACAATGCCACACTGGGTATTATGAGCTGGAAGGGAATTATTCCTTATATCATTTTCTTCAACAATCAATTCCCTATTCTAATCTCATTTGTTAAATATTTTCTTCAATGTCTAACAATCTTTCGTAAGTTAACTTATACTCCTATGGAACCTGCAAAACTTGGGATCACTTTTTCTCTCATGTATTAGTAAGCACTCTACTCTAGGAAGCCTAATGTTTCCATCATCTAGCCATTAGTCGAGGAGTATGTATACCTTTCCCATTGAGCATAGTTATGTTAAAGACGGTTTAGTGTCTATAAGCTTCTCACTTCTAGATTTCTTTGCTGCTTTTGAATTCTCCTCTAAGGCTAAAATCATCGTCAGTGTACGCTTGTTAAATCTTGTGTTCTCACCTCTTTATCATGCTACTGAGTTGTTTGTCCCTCGTGCTCTTTCAACTAATGTGATAATGAGGAGTTCTCTAAGTGCAAAAAATATTCAATGAACATTTCCTAGATGCATATCTTCATTAGTTCCTTTTCATCATAAGTATCTTGTATATTGAGTGAACATTCTTTAAAATGTTCAATATACTCTATCAAGTCTTCTTTAAGCTTTTGTCAAATTATTCCCATGTCAATAAGAGTGGATTTCTCTTCAGTGGAGGAAAATTTTTCTAGGAACATCTTACACATACTTCCTCATGAATCAACTGACCTTGGGAGAAGGTTAACATACCAAGTATAAGCCTTCTCTATAAGTGACTTAGAAAACTCATTCAACTTCAAGTTATCATTGTGTCCACATACTTCAAAGGTCTCATGAGTTTTAGCAAGTATTCTTTGGCACTTCCCTTCTTACTATTAAATAACATGAATTTTGGACTTACATATTCTTTAGGGTACGACTTAGTGACAATACGTTGATGGTAAGGGAGTTTCAACTCCAGTAACCCCATTGTAGACCTTGCTTGTATTTCCTTTAGGTGCTATCGAACTTGATTTTTTTGTTTCTTGTATTTTTTTATTTCATTTCCCATTTTCCAACTAATATTAAACCTTAACCCATTTAATATTAATCCTTGACTAGAGAAAATGAAAAATTCTGATTTCTTTCTTTTTTATTGAGAATCTTTGTAGAGTCACCACCTGACTAAAGTTGGGATAAAAGGAGAAATTGTAATCAATTAGGTTAATTGACTTCAATTTAGCTATCAGTTTTTTATTTTAAATTGATAAAACTAGATAATTCTAAATGTATGGGCTACCTATTAAACCCTAAAGGATACCACTATTACTTTTTTGAAATTAGGTTTTATTTTTTAAAATTTTCTTTTTTAATAATTAAAAAATATAAAAAATAATAAATAAATAAAAATCTAAGTTTTTACAAATTTTTACTTTGCCTTGAAGGTACTCATATACCTACTAATCGGGATCACAAGTCAGTAATTTTTTCTGAAAACTTTAGTGTGTCGATTTTTTTTTTAAAACCAACCAGGTTTATGTATTTATAAATTTAGTTTATTAAAAAAAAATCTAAAAGGGTCCTAATTCTTAAGCATTTTTGTTTTATAGTAAATTCTCTAAAACGTCCTAGTTTCGAAAAAAAGGTATGTTATTAATTTTTTATTTATAAAAAGTAATTTTTTCTAAATGAGAAATTCTAAAGACCTGGTGCTAAAAAAAATTCCTAAGCTAAGATATATATATTTTTTATATATTTTTAAACAACTACTAAATAAATAAATAGATAAACAATTAAGTTAAAAGAGGCAAATTTTCTTGACTCAAATTTGATTCATTAAATATCCAAATTAGATTTGAATTATACAAATCTTGATTCTATGAAATTTAATGTCATCATATTAGATTTGTTTTTTCAACAACTATTTGGTTAAGATTCTATAACAACCCAATCTAATTATATCTTTTTTAATTTTTCTTTTCTCTTTTTGTTCTTTTTTCTAAAAATCTTCTATATTTTGTCTTTTTATCATTTTTCAATTTTTTTGGTTATTATTTAAATTAGAACCCCTAAAAATTAAAACAAGTACATGTCCAGATATTACTTCATCACGAATGAACCTCTCTAGGTAGATGCCTTTGCCTTCACCACCATCATAAAGGTAGGATAAATTAGCACAGAATTCACAAGTGTAAAACTTGTAGGCATAGGGTTTATTGATGTTGATTGCGTAAAGTCAACATTTGTGAAACATGGTATAGTACGTGAAGACGGCAAGCCTCCAATTTGAACTCCCTAATTTCTCACTTCTGGTAATGAATCTGTGCAATTGTGGGTTCTACTACAAGAAGTTGCTCCTCAACTCTAGGAGTGACTTATTCATTGACAATGGGGGGGATTGAAGGTTGAGGGGCTTGTGGAGTGAGTTGTTGCACTATATTAAAGGGATTTGAGGTGGTTGCTCCTTAATGAATAGTAACAAAGATACCCAAAGAAAGTGCACATTGAGCAAACATTACCATGAGTTCACCTAGGTTTCGATTAGTCTCTTGTAGCTCATACGCTAGTTTCACATTATTAAGGACACCTTCCTACGTACCATCTCTTTGATCAATACCTTTAGTTGGAGTTAGATTTTGGTCATTAGTCACAATAGAGACATCTTGCTCCTAATTGATTCCATTAGTAGGATCAATCGGTCTTCTCCTTAGAGGTACCTTGATATAAATGTCAAGTCTTTTCTCTCTAGTAGAGTCGCAAAAAAATATAGTTGTATGGGTATGGGTACAAGGGTCACATGCATGCCACGTGTTGACCAAGAAAATGACTTGAATTGCACAAATGGGGTGATTAAGAAAGAAGTGTAGGGATGAAGAGTAAGTAATCTCAATAAGGCTCTAACACTCATAGTGATAAGTGGAAGAGTTATCGAGATGTTTAAGTATTTGATCTTTGAGATAAGATTTCAACAAAGTAGCTGTATTTGTATCAAGATCTCTCTTGTCCAAATGAGGGAGAGAGATGGGTATTTATAAAGAATGGTCATTGATCTCATCCATTAGATCGTGATGATAATCAATGATCAGGATTCATCTTTTCCCTTATTGAACCTTAGGTAGACTTTGTTAATGAACGTAAGCCTAATAAGGACTTATTTTCTTATGTGAACCAAGTTGAGAATGGTTATATTAAAATGATTGATCTAATGTGTCTTACTCTAGATCTAACAGGCTCTACTCCAAACCTAAAATGCCAAATCTTTCTTGATAATCTCAAATACATGGACTTAACTCTTTAGACCCTATTACCTTAGCTCAAAGAGTCAAACCCAATTAATTAATGTACTTAAAGCCCAACTTTAAATTTAGCTCACTACACTTACCATGAGTCCACATCCATTATTTACTTTATTAATAAATCTTATAGCAGGAGAAAAAAAGAAAGAAAGAAAAAGTTCAACTTAGTATATAAAATAATTCAATTTTTCCTCCGATAGGTGAACAATTAGGTTAGTTTGAAATTAGCTCCTTAAAGCAGGAATACCCTAATTATAGATTATTTATCCAAAAACTTGACCTAATGTGCCCACAATGCAACAATTAGCATTATTGGATAGTCAATAGCTGATATAAAATGAGATTGATGAGTTAATCTAATTTAATTAAATTATGTTAAAATATAATTGAAAAAATGAATGATTTAAGTTTATATTAAGACTAACTTGTGTTTGTAATAACACATTTCAATTGTTGAATACTTAGTCATTTATGTGAAACTCAATCTAAATTCTATAGATATTAATAGTTAAATAGAAAACCTATCCTAGACCTTATAGGAGATGATCTTCTTTAGTTTATATTGAATCATGACGTAATTGGGTAGCTTATAAGATCTAACCTAATTGTAACCTTATCATCCAAAATTGGAAGGCTTCCTTTGTCCGCTCCAATACCAAAACGTCCCGTTTGAGTATCCCAGCAACAAGTAGGACGGATAGCAACTCGTACTTAGGAGCCGTGTTCCATAGATGGGCCATGGAGTTGTATGTAGAAAAATAATTTCACAATAAACCTCATACTAAGTTTTATAAAACGGATCGAAAACATGACCATGTTAAAAGTTTTGTTGTTCTGATCTGTTAACTAATATACTATCTTTTCTTATGCAAAGCCTATTTTCTGTAAATAATATGAAGAATCTATAGCAATAGTCATTTCCATTGTAATTTCTAATAAAGTAATAATTTAGCAATAAAGTGTAAATAAAAATTACCAAGAACAAAATTCTTTTTAGTAAAATGCTAGCGTGTCAAGATATATTGAATGGATATGCATTCTAGATAGGGATGGAGGCACTTTGATTTCATTTGATTTTCCTTTTGAATCAATCAAAATCATTAAAGTATCAATCGCCTTTTTTTTTTTTATAATTTTGAAAGAAACCATACTATCAAGGTTAGGAATTTTCTTGAAGTACAAAATTTATGTTTTATTCATGGATTGAACCATATTTTATAATTTAGGAAAGTACAATTCATAATATGTAATCTTATATAAAAAATACGATTATATGTAATCTTATATAAAAAATACGATTATTGCTTGGTTTTCTTACTAGGCCAAAAACTTGCAAAATAAAGACAGGAGGTTATGGTGTGTTAGGCCTATTTGATGTAGCCACTCCGATACAAATGTTAGATAATATTTAAGGAAGCGTATAAAAATGTGTGGGCTAAAAGTAAAATGAATTAAGGAGTTTTTACTATAGGCCTGTATCCTCTATTTATAAGTAGATCAAGCCTAATTGTCTCCTTATAATGGTTGAACTGTTTAAAACATGTCCTAGAATTGTGAAATTGGGGTAGCTAATAGTTGTTAGGTGCAATAACTATTGAATCTCCCATACCCTTTGTCTTGACTTAAACATTTGAATTCTAGGTTAGGCTTAAGCAATCTAGGCCTTATGGATCAAGCTCTTATAGTCTTTGTTTTAGCTTGTTCTAACCTTTTTCAAACTCTTTCACTCTAGCCAAAACTCTTTCAAGGGCGTATGAGCATCATACTTAGTACGGTTTGACTTAATTGAATAGGTTGCATTGGGCTTAAGTAGCTCGGCACAACCTTCATATAGGTTGGCATGCTCCTAAAGTCCTTAACTAAAATCACCTATCAACAAGTATTAAATTAATTTAATAATATTAAGTATTAATATCGTATAAGAGATTAATGGAGTCAATATTCATGTGACTAAGAGATTTCAAAATTTATTAACAATTAATTTTATATATACCTAGCATATACTATAAATTTTGAGTCAACCTAAAGATACGAACATATATACATTTCAATAAATGTAAACTAAGAATTCTTTTAATGTCACTTAGTCTATAGAAATGGATTCAAAATAGAATTATGATTTTAGATTACATTCTCTTTCTCATATTTCAAATTATTCTTAAAAATCAAAATGACAATTCTTTAGAACTAACGATTCTAACTTTAAAGAATAATTTCATTCTCCCTTTAAAGAATAGAATTGCAATTCCTTTTTATTCTCAGGTTACATTGATTTAAAATTATTTATTCAACATTTAACCAAAATATGAGATATAAAATTGAAGAAGTTTTTAATAAATACTACTATGCATACACTTAGTTCCATTTCATTACGTATGTATTTCAAATATAAAAAATTATTTCACATTCCAATTACTAATTTTTTAGTTATATGTAAAATATTATTATATTTTTTAGTTTGAAAGTGGTTTGGTCTAATTTATTCTTTCAAATCAATCAAAAGTTTTTTATTTGGTTCGACCTGGAAATTTTCTAAATCAAATTGCCTAAAAAGAAAAACAATTGATTTAGCTTAATGCGATGTTTAATTTGGTTGGATTTTCCACCTATCCTTATATCTTAAATACGAACACGGAAAGTAAACTTAATCAGTAACATAGGTCTCTCCATGATATGCCGCAAGTTTAGCCACATGATAACTGACCTGAAAATGTATGGCAGATAGTTGCTCAAATTGCCAACTTTATTTAGATGTCATAATTAATAATTAATAATTAATAATAGATTATTGTATAGAGTTCCTTACTAGGCATTTTTTTCACTCTGCATACGAAGATTCAGGACAAATTGTAGGATTTTTTATACTCTATATTTCTATTTTCTTAATTTCCATAAATGTAAGACTTTGAATAGTGTTAATTATACTTTGATTATAAAGAAGAAAATGGCGTTACTAATAGTTAAAATATTTAAATAATTTTTACCCTTGATTTTCTCTCTTAAAGCTTATCTCTATCTTTCAAACCTTTAGTTCTTCAAAAGACATGCTTTTAGATTGTATATAGTCATTTTACCATTATTAAAAAGTAAAGAAAAGATTTAATAACACTAATAAAAATCACATAAAACCAAAAAAAAAAAAAAGAGAACTCCTCCTTTTATTTTTTAGTTTTTGAATTCTATATCATATTTAATTGAATTTTTTTATAATTATTTTTACTAAAGGTAAAATAATCACATGTGCTTTTTTTTTAAAAAAAATTGTGCTCTATTCGGAGAAGAAAAATGGGTATAAATACGCAAAATGGAGAAGAAATGATGAGAAATATAATTTCCATTATAAATTTGAGAATATAGAAAGGAAGATGAAGAAAATGGAGAAAAATATTTCCATTTCGTCTATTTGATTGGATATGGAAAAGGGAAATGAAGATAAATAAAGTTACTATTCGGTGCCATTGTTTTATTTGTCAAAATACCAACATGGGTTAATTTTGCAATTGTCCAACTATTTCCACTAATATTCACTCATTTCTTTCCAAAATTGAATGGAAAAGAGATAGCTTCAGAGTGGAAATGCTTCAAACTGTTTATTTCTTTCCTTTGCTATTCATTTTTACTTTATACTTAATTTACCGAACACAAACATTTCCTTCCATTTCCACTAATTAACTCTTTATCTAAACTAGATTTAAAAGTTAAGTTTCGAAGTTATAAGTTAAGAAAACATAAAACATGGATAAATGATGTATCTATAATTTACTTAGAAAAATTATGAACCAAGTGTTATATATATAAAGAATTATTAACCTCTTTAATACTATTTTGACAACATAGGATATTTATTTAGGTAATAATGCTAAAAATATATTTACAAAATATAAAAGTACATTTATTTGATAAACGTTACCATTACCTGCAACAATTGATTAATTACTTTTTTTTTTCCTATGACAATTGATTATCGTGTCAAATATAGCCAATGGGAGCTAGTATTTGGTAGAAAATCCGAACACATTTTGAAATGACCAAAAAGGCCGATAATTGATGGACAATGCGTGTGGGCACAATACGAATTGGAACATCCATATCCTGACAATATAAACGGTGTACTAAAAAGTTGAACCTACGTGACAACATTGGAAACTGGAAAGCCCTTCTCTTCTCTTCTCTTCTCTTCTCTTCTATATAGGACAAATTGTAATAGTTTCCTTCGGAAATTGAACGAAAGGGAAGAAGCTTCTGGTTTCTCAACTGTGTGGTCAATCACATATTCATCTACACATTAAAGGCTGTTCTTCTACTAGGTTTAGTGGGGAGAGAGAGACGCACACACCAAGAAAATAAAAAATAAATAAAAATAAAGAGAAAAACAGAGGGAAAGATGCTGGAAGGCAAAGCTTTGGTGAAGGAAACAGACATGCCGGAGAAAATGAGGAAACAAGCCATGGATATAGCTTCCCAAGCGCTTGATGTTTATGATGTCAATGATTGCATTTCAATTGCTGGTCAGATCAAAAAGGTAAATCCATCTTACAAAACTACCTCGACGACCTTAAGAATTTTTTAAATCCATCGATTTTCTTTATTGTACGGTTAATTCCTATGTTATGCACCATAGACAACGTTGAAGAAGTTAATCTCGAAAGTCTATAGGGTAAGTCGATATATCGTGTAATTTTATAATTTTGATTCAATTGTTTCTTAAGGTTTAATTGCTTTACAGGCTATTAGGCTCTAATACAAGTTTCTGATTTGGGCAGGAGTTTGATAAGGAATATGGGTGTGGGTGGCAGTGTGTGGTGGGCTCAAATTTTGGGTGCTATTTCACTCACAAGCAAGGGACATTTATTTATTTTTCCCTCGAGAAGCTCAATTTTCTTATTTTTAAAGCTGACACTTCCTGAGACAGAAAGTAGAGAGAGAAGGATGTATCTTCGTAGTCAAAGATCAGACCCCTTCCTTGGGCTTGTAAGATCAGAGTTTCAGGAAGCAATTACAGGGCATATGCCCGAACCTTGTCTGTAGATACAACGGAATAGCTAGTAGTTGTAGAATTTTGTTTCTTGGGCATATTTTGCTCCCGTAGATTACTAATCAGGCGTTCGTTTTGGCCGATTTGAGTTGCTGATCAGGTTCTTGAGAGTAAAACTAATATCACATATGGGTGCCACAACACGTGTGTTGCCATACACGTGTTAATTAATGGGTCGATAAACATGTATGGAAATGTCGATAAAAATGTATGGAAATGTGAAGAGGGATTTTATTGGTATATTAGTAAGTCACAATAATATTTACTGCGAATTTTGCTCGCAAAACGATGTTGCCTCAGGGAATCGTTTGACGTCGTTTAATAAGTTGGAAACTGTTGTCTCCAGACCAGTCCAGTCCATAAAATAATATTTGCATCAACGACAAGCAATGTCCATGCCAATTTACAATTGAAGAAGATAGACACTGAATCTCGTGAATGTCGAGACCTTAATAGAAGACTTTTTTATTTGGATATTTTTTTTAGTAGTAGTGCCACTTCTGCTGTGGTTTTCTTTTTCTTTTTAAATATTTATTTCCTTTTCTTTTTTTTTAAATCCCAAGAATGAGAACAAGATAGACAATGTATTTGCGCCGGATTCACCAGATCAAAAAAGATCCACTGGTAAATAAATATAATATAAATAGAAAAATCTTCAACGTTGAAGATAAAGATACCTAATGACCTGATGCGTCAAAGTGTAAAAAAGGGTAAATGTTAACGGATAAAAGTATCTTAAGCTACTAGTGCTGCATGTATTTAGAAACTACCGATCGATTCTTCTACCATGTGTACAAGGATTTTATTGGTTAGCGTATCAATTTTCTTTTTTGAGAATTGGTAATTAAATTGCTTTCTATTCCTGAACTATCAATGCTGCAATTATTCACTCAACCAATTAGAAAAAGATGATTGACTCATCTTTTTTATATAAAATGCTATACTGATATATACATAAATATCACAAAGTATTTATAACATGAAGAAGTTAAAATACAAATTCAAGTAAGCTCTCCTCAATCAACCAACTCAATACCGTCTTTTCAATATCTTTTGCAACCTGTTCTACATCATAGGCTGAGAATCCATTCCTCCACCCCGAATCCCACATCGCGTTCACCGTTCCTGTCCTGTATAAATCTTTCTTCATTAATGCATAGATTCCATTGACGACGGGTAACTTGTCACTTGCCAGGTTGCAATAGTAGCTTAAATCCTCAATGCTATCACTGATTTCCTCAATCAGTTTTTCCAAAGTGACGCAATCTCTGGATTTCCAAGTGATATTTAGCAAGAGAGGATAAGCTAGTTCTATGGGGTTAAGACTCCTGCGGTCCATCAGTTCTCTCGCGCAATCTAGATAGAGTCTCTCATTTGCTAATTCAGGATGACTCTTTTCAGGATTCGGGCATACTGCTGGAGGACTCAAAACTATGTGAAAGAGCTCTTCGGCATGAGTGAGAAACGATTGGCTTCCCAAAAGTAAAGCTCTTGTACCATGTTCTCTTTTGTAGCTTTGATCAGCCACTTCTCTAGCATTGTAGTCATAGTCTAGATGATTTGCAATAGTAGTCTCCGCACCACTTTCACAGCTAGTTGCTTCAGTATGACTGATGTTATCGTCAGCATTGACAGCGGGAGCATTCAAGCCATTTTCGTCCATTGGTAGGGCTGGGCTGCTGCTGGCATACTCTACAGTGAACAAAAAGCTAATTCATAACTGTGAACTTTCATGCCAATTAGATCATTTTGCTAATCACTTAATTGGCATGAGGAATCCACCATAAGGGGAATGAAAGAATGGCATTACCTTCGGGATGGCTGGAGACAAGGTTCTCTTCCATTGGATGCTTATCCACAGGTTTACAATTGATATCAGGAGTCGTCAGTTCAAGTTCAAATTTGGCATCAGTCTTTCTTTCACTATCTTTGCTTGCTGCATTTTCCGTCTGCATGAAAGATAGTATGCCAGTTCTATGAAATCAACAAGGGATTCATGATTTCCACATCTGAAATTAATGGCAATTCCAGAACAAGGCCATATTTAAGGGAAAAAAAATCTTACATAATAAATTAAAAAATTCTTTATACGTACAAAATTAAACTTTGAGTAGGAGATTTGAGAATTCAAATCTTTATTTGACATCTCTATTTCATCAGTGGTTCAATCAGGTCACAAGTGGAGGAAGTATGATGTACTAAATATATATATATATATATATATATATATAAAACACTACAGAGCTGCACCATGCCTAAAAATTTAAGCTTCTAGTTTGGATGGTTGAGGATCTAAATTCAACAAAAACAAACCAAATTATATTAAGCGATAAACATAATTGATTGGATAGGACACTTACCATCAATTTAGATGCTACACACTTGTCCAAATGATTCACTGGCTTATGCTTCTTTCCTTTGTTAACTTTCTGATCCCTAACATTGTGAGTGGACCCCTGAGTTCTAGAATTAGAGACAGCTTTCGAGTTACTTTTCTTCGGTGATATTTCCCTCTTTCTAGAATTTGACAGGTTACCATGCTTCCCTGGTCTGGTAGACGACGTCTTGGCTTGATCTTCAGATTGTAATAGGGATTTGGATTTTGAAATACCTTTGTCTGTTGATCTTGCGTTAGCCTTCACCACTGTTTGAACCTCATGAGATTTCTTGTCAGAAGTTTCCTTCTTAAGTGGTTGGTTAATTTCAGAAACCTGACTCTTCATTTGGTTAGGAACTCTTTCCTTGGCCTTTTCCTTCTCTAGTTTGCCATCTTCCTCCTTCCAGCATTTGGATCGTCCTCCTTGGTTAGACTTAGTCGCTACCATGTCTTTAACTTTATCTGCCGTCCCAAACTTGTTGGAACTCCGAACAACAGACTGCTCGGATTTCAGCTTTCCAAGCATTATGTCGGTATTTTTGGCACTATCAACATATTCTAGAGATTTCTTCATTTCTGGCCAGGGTGAATGCAAGGGCTTTACTAAAACAATAGGAGGAATAGAATCATAATTCTTGGCTTCACTTCGGGACTCGTCAAGAAATCCATATGGCTTTAGGTTTCTGCCAGAATTGCTCTTCAAGAGGCCTTTGATCTGCAGGGCATCAAGAATATCACTAAGGTTCTTCCGTCGCCTATCATCCCTTTGATCGATTCCCCTCTGTAATCTCTTTGTCCTGGGAACATGTATCTTAAAGACAGCCCTCTCTTGCTCGAATTTTCTCCGTGGAGAACTTTGTAATGATTTAGAAGGAATATCTTCCAAGCCCATAAGCTTGGCGATGACATTCGGCGTCTTGCTTGCTTTCTGTGGAGCTGTCGACAAGCATGATGAATTATCATCAATACTATCGAAGTAATTACTTGATTGGCTTGAGCTTGTCGACGGAATATCAGCTACAGATTCAAACTTATGGCGACTATAATAATGATCCTTCCTTCTTGTAGACTTGGGCTCATTTGGCAGAAGATTTTGCCTTATTAAGCTCTCTCTAATAGCTTCCTTGAGCACCTCAAAATCACCTCTAGAAGAATCATCAGCCAAAACCTTTTGCTTTCGACGCATAGGGCATTGATGTTCTTCCACTAGACCGGATTTCCCTGGTTTCCTCTCCCCTTCTTCTTGCCCTCCAATCTGGTAATTCTCCTGCTTCTGCTTCAACCGAGCAACATACTTAGACGCGGCTTGCAACTTTCCTAACACCATCAGTGATTCCTGCAGATCAAGAGCACCCTTTAACAAGTCCTTTGCAACGTCTTTGGACTGATTATCAGAGGTAAGCCCATTCGACCATTTCTCGATCATATCGTTCAATTTCTGAGCCCCTTTAGAAACCTCCAACACCTGAAAGGACCGAGGACCATGATGAAGCCCTTCTGAATTCTTCTTAAACACCACTAGCCCCTTCTCCGGTTTCGATCCGTTCGAATCCCTTGTTCTAGTTTGGCTTACATGTTTATGCTCCATCTTATGGGAACAACTCTTGGATTTCCTTGTTGTCCCACATTCTACTACTCCTTTTGGATCATCACATGTGACAAAGGTTCTATACCCAAATGATCTTCTACCGTCTTGAGGCATATTCTGGTTCCAAGAAGAAAAATTAAAAAAAATATAAAAATAAAAATAAAAATAAACTTGACTAAGTCAATTAACACTTTCTGTCACCAATATAATCAATTCCTGAAGTGCTCTTATAAAATCAATTCTCACATAATCTAAAGCAAATATGACAAAACTAAACCATGTAAGACAAAAATGAATATTTCTTTGCCATATCACTTGCCGTCTTCAAAAAATTGCAAAATAACTAGACATGCATATTTAAATAGGGAAAATTACAAAAAATAGAATAAAATTATATAGAAAATTCATATTTCCACATCTATGAAAAATCTTTTTGCTTAATTACTATGTTGGGAATTAAAAAATAATAATAATAATATTAGACTATAAAAAATTATCAGAAGAAAAAAGGAGAAGAAAAGAAAATTTTCCTAGACCAAATGCATTATAAGAATAAGCTTGTTTTACATGGATGAAAATGTGGTTCCAGGAAAATAATAAGCAAGGAAGATACTCCTTAGAAGAGAATTTCACATGAATAAACAGATTTATATAACAAAATTGAAAGGGGGAAAAAAAAAAAAAAAGAATGAAGATATGAGCCAGAAAAATAACAGAAAACGGAAGTAAAACATGAATATATTTCCTGAAACTATCATATTTATGTACGAGTACCTGAAGTTTATACTTGGGCAGTTTTTGTATGCTTTTGTCAACACAATGCTTTTATTTTCCTATGGCTCAAGAAGTCAAAAACATTAACACCCCACCGAACAAAGTTTCATTTTCCATGGAGTTGTTGAGAACATGTAAATGTGCTAGCTACTAGATCCATACAGAGGAAGAAGAAGAAGAAGAAGAAGAAGAAGAAGAAGAAGACTAGAGAGTCGGTGGCATTGACTTTTATGGAGGGAACCCCACATGAGATTTTTCAAGGAAAATAAAGGACGGATTCGGTGTATGTTTTGTTTACGTGAATTATGGCAATACGATCGAACAAAAGCTTATTAATTCATGGATTTGGTTCCTGTCCAACGCATGATGCAAAATCTCATGTACAAGACCTTGCACCAATGGAATATAATATATCATAAATTCTCGAGATACCAGGTAACAAGTTTCAAATAAAAACTTTTCATTTTTTTTATTTTTTTTATAAGATAAGATTTTCTATAATAAATTATATCTTATTTCAATAAATAATATCATAAATGATAAAGCAATACCTTTATTTTTACAAGATTGCATGGTTTATTGAAAAATAAAAAAAAGTGTCGCAGAGTTCCCGTCGATATTCTGCAAGGTATAATTCGTTTGTATTTAGTGGTGAAGTGAAATCAAGTATTGCAAGTATATGCTATATAATTTATCTAATCGGACAGGAGTAAAATAAAGCGATTGTATGAAATGAATTATTTAACTCATGATCATTTATTTATGTAATAAATACCACTACATTAGAATAAATATGTCCACATTTGTATTGTATGTACGCTCCAAAATATTATTATTTTATTCAACCATTTACTACGTTTAAGGCTCTTGTTGGCTTCGATTTATTGCATTCATCTCATGATGTCATTCTATAATATGCTCAATTTTCGTTTTATTTATGGCATTGCCACTACATTTTTCTATTTACTTTTACAAAAGTCAAGATTAATGATGTTGCTCTTAACCTTTAGTTTTTAATAATTTCACATGTAAATTTTATTTACCACGTTAGCTTTAATGATTGATTCAATCACTCGTTAAATATATTGATAACTTTAATAAAATATATAATCAATATTTTGGAAACTTTGCATTATATAATGAGTAAACAAATCTTAAAATACAATAGCTTAATCACAATATAACAGGTTTAGATCTAAAATTATAACGTATAAGCAATGACATAGGTTGTTTAGTCAGATTATTTTGCTTGATGCGCTGCCTGCATGTAGTGATGAATCATAGAGTGTCATAGGAGGATTCAAGATCCTCTTAAAGTTACATTTCCTAAATTTTCTTAGAGTTGCCTTCAAAAATATGGACATGTGGATTATAAAAACCTGATGACCCACCACCACCATCCCCTGAAAAAAAAAAAAAAAAAACACCAGTTTATGAATATCTATTTTTCACCTCATTATTTATCTGTCTCACATGATTATTTTTTTATGAAATTTTAGAGTGGGATGGAATGGAAAAAAAAAAAAAGAAAAAAGTAATTCGTTGCTGATTTTAATGACATAAATCGAATTTAAATTTTCTTTTTCTGTTGTAAGAAAAAAAAAATTAAGTGAGAGTTATAAAATTGTTAAAATCTTTACAGTCTTATGATATTTCAAATTCTCAATAGGATATATAAGTTCAATACTTTTTTTCTGATTATAAAAACTTAAAAAAAAAAAGGGTTTACAAAATTAAAGTAAGTGATAAGTAAACTGTAAAGTTTAGGCGATAAATAAACCATCATACGGCAAGACTAATAATGGACACAACAATAATGTAACCCGCAACGGCTATGTAAGACTTTTATTAGTATTTCCTTTTTCCCAATTTCATCTTGCATCGTATCATATACGAAAAAGCAATACATGAATATTGTTTCATATACTGGGGATGAGTTAACGATGAAAGTTCAAATTCTTTTACGATCCATAGAAGCAATAATAAGTATTAGGGGTGAATGAGTAATTGCCTCGTCCTTGAGTTCATATATAAATGGGATCACAAGATTCCTGCACTATTACTGTTGTTGGGCTGTTACTTTTGGTGCTTATAATTAATGATATTGCGGCCGAAAAAGAAAAAGAAAAAATCAATGATATTGAATACTCTCTTGGGACTTTTTTTGGAAGGAAGAAATGGAAAAAGAAAAAAAAAAGAAAAAAAAAAAACTTCCCCGATCATCTATGCATTCTCTTTTTATCTTTTAATTATGATTTAAGAATATCGTTTTGGTAAGTCGTAAAATATATTTCTAGAGTAATGAGTTGCGAATAGATTTATAATCCATAAATACCTAAAACATATTTGCACCTCTTCATAACTTTTAAATATATGGATATGCATTTGAAAACATATTAAAAATTTTTAAATCATCTTCGGTAATGACTATTTTAGTGATGATTTTGGATTCCTGTAACAATTTAAAAATGTTAATTAATTTCTAATAGTTAAGGTAATGTAAGATTACCTAAGATATATTGCCATCTACCTAATAGTATACGAGATTATTTACAAATATTTTATTTTCCCTTTGTCCAGACTTATATTACAAGAAATAGTGTTCATCCACTTTCATGCGATAAAATGCGGCAAATGAATAATATTTGGCAAACCCACCAATTCATATGAAATATTGAAAAAAATGAAAAAAGAAAAAAAAATAGTATTCATTATTAGAAGTAGTTAGCATTTTTAACTCCCTGCAACGTTTCGCCCAAAAAAAAAAAAAAAAACCTGCAACGTTACTGTTTTGTGGTCACTTTTGGTGCAGAAAATTAATGAAATTGAATACTCCTTAGTGATCCCAACTTGCCCTTTTCAGTTTTCCCTCTTGGTTGTTAGTGCAGGTGATGACTGGTCTAAAACCACCTTCCAATTTATATAATCCCACCAAAATTTTCGATAATTTCATAACCATTCTATCCGTACCAATGCTTTTCAATAATTAATTAACGTATCAAAATTATTATAATTTAATAATATAATTTTTTAATAAGAATAAATCAGACTTGAATTTCCATTCCTCTATTATAATCATCAAAAGAAAAAAATAATTGATAATTAAGATAAATCAAATTCGATTATCTTTCGTACTAATTATAATAATAGCTAAAGGAAAAAAAAAAATCATATCCCTACAATTATATCAAGTAGCTAAAGCTAAATAGTAATTGGGAATCTATTATAATCCAGGGTTGATGGCGTAGGCTAAACTAAATATATATCTTCCTATATTTAATTATAACATGAGTTGGGTCCACACGTACGGGTACTACATGAAATATTATTAAAGATTTTATCATATGCGAGTTTCACGAATCCATCATATACAATACAGCCAAGAACCCAAAAAAGCAAAACAAAAATAGGGTGCTTCCTACAATTGATTCCTCCAAAATCGCAATGAACGGCACCTTTTCATGAAAGAACATGTCGAGTTGTGTTTTGGACTCATTGGCTTGCTTGCGTGACCGTCCGTATATACT
The DNA here is from genome assembly GCA_024138005.1 of Lumnitzera racemosa. Lineage (NCBI taxonomy): Eukaryota > Viridiplantae > Streptophyta > Magnoliopsida > Myrtales > Combretaceae > Lumnitzera > Lumnitzera racemosa. The sequence continues at coordinate 33,713,614 of JAMXBC010000007.1, forward strand.
ACTTATGGTAATAATAAAAATATCACTTTATTATAGGAATAAATTTTCCCCCATGATTATTAGTTTTAGGTATAGTAATAAAACTTGTGAATCTGGGAAAAATTGTGGGCCATTTTATATATGAATATTGTGGATGGGCTCGTCCTAGATTGGGACTTTGCTTGGTTGGTGCTATTTTTTACTTTTCTTTTCTTTTTTTAATGTTATTTTCTCGGGTTACTTGTGAGAATTTGCCCAGTTGCTATGTCTATGTAATATGAAAAGTCTTGTAAATGTTTTCTCTATGTCATAAAAGTAAGCTTATTTTATGTTAAATAAAATAGCAAATTATTCACTAGTTTCTATTATAAAGCTATAATACCTCAAATCAAAAGCAGTGATGAACCAAGCCAATAAATACTAATAAATTTATTTCAACTACTTAGCTTAAAAGTTTCAAGTTTGTGTTAATAAAGTGTTCACAACTATAATCTTATAAACTAATACTATAATTTTACACAATCCATGTAGGATACTTAACCATAAGATTTTATAAAAACATGATACACAACACAGTATTACAACAAAACTTCCTTTAGGGTGTATAGTTTAGAGTAGTAATAGAGAAATTCATCACCCGAAAAGAGAAAAGCTAAGTGCTTCATTGGGCAAAATGCCACAATATGAGATACCTCTTAAGCTTGTAAGGGAATATCTCTAGGGTACTCCTCCTCACTTGGTGTGCTTCTAAATATGTATAATGAAACTAACAAGGATGCTAATTCTATAAGTGGGGAAGTTATAATATCCCTTAATAAAGTATAAGAGAACGTAATATGCCTTACATAAAATGTGATGAAATTTTATTCATGGAGGCACATTTTGGTGTAACCTCAAGTCCATCAAAACCCTAAGATTAAACATGTACAATGGAGAACACTCTTAGGATAAGAGACCTCTGAAAGGCAATTAACACTTAGAATAAAATTGTAAGGCATATCATACCAAAGCAGATAATACCTCAATATGCAAGATTGTACCTTCATTAAGCAAGGTCGTCGTAGGAATTTGTGGCTTACAATCATTATCTAATACTTTACTCCTCATCTCAAATTAATTCATCTCTTAGACAAGTTAAGAAATGTTTTGAATATGTTCTCAAATTAGAGAATTTGAATTCTCATGAGTTTGCTATTAAAAATATCTAGTTTTATTAGAGTAGATGAAACGGACCTATTATTATTAAATGAGGAAGAGGATCTTTAAGCTTCATCTCTTAGAAAATTCTCTAAGTTCATCCTCTAATGGTAGAGATGAGACAATCTGTTTCTCTAAGGGCTAAAAGGAGAATGTAATGTTTAGTTTAATAGATGATCATTGGGTTATTATTAAGTTTAATTTAGATGAATATTACACAAGAGTCAGAAAATGCCTTATTCGTCAAGCGAAAAGATTTTCAATAATGTTATTATGGTGAGTAAGAATTTTTACCCTAATGTATAGTGTTTGTGGTTTTGATTTGGATTACTCTTTCATAATTTGTTTACCAAATCAACTTTATTCTCAATTGCTTCAGCATTTAGTTTTTCTTAACGTGTTGATGAGGCTACTCTTTCCTTAGTTAGACCTATTAGTAGCTCTTAGTTTTAGTGGAATTAGATATATTTAGATTGGTAATGAGAAATTTAGATAATATTAAGAAGTAATGTTTGAGGATGTTTCTTTTTATTACATTCGTTATTACAAGATTGGTCATAATGAGGATGTTTGTTAAATTAACAATCCATGTATCTAAGAAGGTATGGTTGATAAATATGACAAAGAGATAACAGAAGAAATTTGTTAGTGAAGCATGAGTATTAAGTAACATGCTAGGGACGTGGATCAACACATCCTCTAACAATCATACAAATAGGTTTGAATCTCGATACGACTCAAAGGCCAAGTGTTAGTCGAAGGGTAAGTGTGATACTCATTGAATACACAATGCAGAACTTTAATTATCGAGGTACCTTTTAGTATAACGGCTTAGAGTATATCAGAACTTTGAAGTTAAGCATACTTAAGCTAGATTATTATCAGGATGAGTGACCTCCTGAGAAATCGCTGTACTAAGAGACAAAAAAGTATAATGTTTGAAGCTAAAGTAAACAATACTTCAATTGGAGAAGTTTCAATCGAGTCATTATAGGTGGTATCAAAGTAGTTGACTAGTTGGAAGGGTAGAATGTCAGTTCTATAAAAGAACAATCATTATAGGTAATATCAAAGTAACCCAATTGCTGGAAGGGTAAAACACCAATTTTGTAAGAAGGGGATGAGGGAAATTGTAATACTCGTTAAATACTAAGTGACGAACTATAATTATTAAAGTACTTTTTGGTGTAGTAGCTTGGAGTACATTGGAACTTTCAAGTACTCAAGCTAGGTACTCCAAGCTAGGATAACAAAAGGATGAGTGACCTCTTAAGAAGTTGTTATACAAAGAAAACAAAACAGTATGACATCTACTACTAAAGTGGACAATATTTTGGTGGGAGGAGTTCTAGTTGAGTTGTTACAATAAGTAAACCAAACATTAGTTGAGTTGTTACAATAAGTAAACCAAACACTAGTTGAATGGATATCATCCACCATATAGCCACACTTGATTTTAAGATACTACTCGATATGACAAACAAGTAGTATTTTAGGGGCATTGCTACTAATCTTGCTAAAGAGTTAGATAAGAGTATACTTGCTCATTACTAATTTGGTAAATGTACTAAAAGGGGTATTTATGTAATCCCCTTTAAGGTAAATCTTAGGTCAACACAATGACCAAATGGATTCTAAATTGCAAATAGTATACACGTGATATTACAAAGTGTATAAATGACATTCTTAGTAAAGAATATGCACCTAATAGCTTGTACAATAAGGATAGTTATCAAAGACGTATGTTGACTAAGGAGTAGATGCCTTTCTTGTAACGAGTGGATGCTTGACAGGTACATGGTAAAGGTTCAGTAAACAGCTTGGTCTCTTGAATCGATAAGTCAGAAACACTACGGTTAGGCTACTAATCAAGTTAGCCAAGCTGTTTACGCCATATCAATGGCTTATCTCTTCTACCTAAAAGATTGTATAACATTGATAGGAGCTTGGATACTCAAACAGGTTAGTCTTCAATAAGAGCTTAGCCTTATCCTAGGTGTACAGGATGATCTCCTCCATTCGAGAGATAGTGTTACAATGATGGGAGCTTAAGTACTCAGACATTTTGGTCTTTAGTAAGAGCTCAACCTCTTCCTTAATGAATTATTGTAAGAGAGCTTAGTGGACCAATGTAGCCAATCTACAAGCTCGGGATTGAGTCAATGGGCCTTAATTCCTATCATCGAGTAAAACAAGTTTAGAAGAGAACCTTATCTTATTGGAAAATTATCTATTAAGAAGGCATTAGCCGATTTAAGTGCTAACATAAATTTTATGCCTTATAAATTATTTAAGTAGCTAAGTGTAAGAGAACCTAAACCAACGCGAATGAGTTTATAATTGGCTGATAGGTTAGTAACATATCCTAGGGGTGTAATTAAAGATGTGCTTGTTAAAGTTAATAATTCTATATTTCTTGATATTTTGCTATCTTGGACACTAATGAGGATATTGAGGTGTCACTCATCTTAGATAGACCCTTTTTAGTTACAACTAGAGTTATAATAAACATTCACAATGGTAAGCTTATGTTGAGAGTAGAAGAAGAAGAGATGATAATTAAAGTAAAAGAAGCAATAAAAAGTATATTGAATAAGATGATACATGCTATTGTCTTGATGCTACTAATTCCTTAGTGTCCAAAACTTTGTAGGAGTTACTAACCAAAGATCCTTTAGATTCATGTTTGAAATAGGGATTCCAGGAGGAGCTACCCAATGATCTAAGCATAGCTAATGTAAAAGCTCAATTAGAAGTTAATCCTCCATCTATGGACTGAAGCTTTTAGAGGTTTGAGTAGGTAAAATGAGCAAAATTGAAGCCTTTTGTTAAGAATCCAATAGAGTTAGAATTAAAGTAACTACTAGATTATCTGGAGTACGCTTCTCTAGAGGAGAACTCAAATTTACCTGTGATAGTATCCTCAGAGTTAACTAGCTAGCAAAAGGAAAAGCTTATGAGTGTGTTAAGGGATCACAAGAGACCAATTGCTTAGAAGATTTCCGACATTAAGGGAATCAATCCCTCATTCTGCACTTATAAAATTTTGCTAAAAGGTCACAAACTTGTAGTGTAACCGTAGAGACACTTAAACACAAATATGAAAGAAGTAGTCAAGACAGAAATGACTAAGCTTTTAGATGAAAGTATGATTTACCTTATCTCTAATAGCTCTTAAGTTAGTCCTGTGCAGGTTATACCAAAGAAAGGAGGCATCATAGTAGTGCTAAATGAGCTAATTCCAATGAGAGCAGCTATAAGTCGGTAAATCTATATCGATTATAAGAAGCTCAATGATGCCATGAGAAAAGACTACTTTCCTTTGCCATTTGTCGACCAAATGTTGAAGAGATTATCTGATCACATGTTTTATTACTTAATAGATGATTTATCTGGTTATTTTCAAATCCCAATTGCTTTAGATGACCAAGAGAAAACCACATTTACATGTCCTTATAATACTTTTGCATATAAGTGAATGCCCTTTGGCTCCTGTAATGCACCTATGACTTTTCAGCGGTGCATAATGGTAATTTTTGATGAATTTATAGAAGATATAATGGAAATTTTAATGAATGATTTCTTGGTTTTCAAGAATTCATTTTATCACTATCTTAGAAATCTACAAAAAGTTTTGGCTAGGTGTGAGGAAACTAATTTTTGTCTTAAATTAGGAAAAGTGTCATTTTATAGTACAAGAAGGTATAGTGCTAAGACACAAAGTGTCTTCAAAAGGCATAAAGGTAGACAATGCTAAAATTGATACTATTGCAAAATTGCTCCCTCCCACATTTGTTAGAGCCATACGTAGTTTCCTAGATCATGCTAAGTTTTATAGTAGGTTTATTAAATATTTTTCAAAAACAGGGAGACAATTAACCTAGTTGTTAGAAAAAGATGCTCCATTTATATTTTCTCAAGACTATCTAAAAGCATTTAACACTTTGAAAAATAAGTTAACTCATGCCCCGATAATAGTACCTTGAATTGGAGTTTACCATTTGAGCTAATGTGTGATGCTATTAATTATGTTGTAGGGGTAGTGTTAGGTCAAAGGCAAGAGAAACACCTCTAGCCAATCTATTACACAAGCAAGACCCTAACTGAAGCTTAAGAGAATTACACTACCACAAAAAAGAGCTCCTAGTAATGGTCTTTACGTTTGATAATTTAAGTCATATTCAATTCTTTCTAAGTAATTGTTTACATTGACCACTTTGTTTTGTGATATTTGTTGAATAAGATAAATGCCAAGTTGAGGTTAATCAATCGGATTTTATTACTATAAGAATTTGACCTGGTTTAATTACTATAAGAAAGGAGCAGAGAATTTGGCAATAAACCATCTCCCATGCTTAGAAAATCTTTCAGTAGAAAAGCTAAATGAACAAGAGATAAATGATTAGTTTCTAAACTAGAAGTTGTCCTAAGTCAATCCTTAGGAAACCCTTTCGTTTGCAGATATAGCGAATTATCTAGTAGCTAGGATTATTCCTTTACAACAAGATTATAGATAGAGCAAAAGTTTTTCTATGATGTTAGGAGTTACTTTTGGGAAGACCTATATCTGTTTAAAATTGGTGTAGATTAAATAATGCATAGGTTAGCAAATGTTAGAACATTGTCATGTATGCCCAACTAGAGGACATCTAAGCACAAATAAAATAACTCATAAAGTCCTCAAGTGCGGTTTCTATTGGCCAACTTTGTTTAGGGATACCTAAAAATTTGTTGAATTATGTGATAGATGTCAAAGGGTAGGAAATATATCTAAAAGACATGAAATGCAACAAAACCTGACTTTGATTTGCAAAATTTTTTACATTTTGGGTATTAATTTTATGGGACTGTTTCCAAATTCAAATGGAAAGAAAAACATCGTAGTAGCTACAAATTATGTATCTGAAAGGGTAAAAGCTTAAGCTCTATCAACTAATGATATTAAGGTAGTAAAATCGTTCCTAAAAAGTTTGTTATCTAGATTTGGTACTCCTACAGTACTCATAAGTGATGGAGAAACCCATTTCTGTAATATCCAATTAGAAAAGGTATTGAAGCGATATGAAGTTAAACATCGAATTATAACTCCATACCACCCTCAAACTAGTGAATAAGTGGAAGTAGAATAAGGACCTCAAGAAAATTTTAGAAAAGAGTAAAGATAGTTGAGCATAAATGAAAAGATTGGTTTGAGAAGCTCGAGGATGTTCTTTGTGCTTATAGGACTGCTTATAAGACTCCAATCAAAATAACTCCATATCAGCTTATGTATGGCAAAACATATCATTTACTTGTATAAATTGAGCATAAAGCCTATTAGGTTATAAAGCATACTAACCTTGATCATAAGCGTGCAGGTGAATACAAAAAACTTCAATTAAATGAGCTTAAAGAATGGCGAGACATGGCCTACAAGAACTCAAGAATATTTAAAGATCGAGCAAAGTAATATCATGACAACTTGCCCTAGTAAGGGAAGCAAATCTAAATTGGAGACCAAGTCCTATTGTATCAATCCCAATTGGAACTCTTTCTAAGAAAGCCTAGATTAAGGTGATCTGGGCCTTATATTGTAAAGCAAGTATTTCCGTATGGAGTAGTAGAGATTTCAAGTCCTAAGAAGGGAACTTTCAAGGTAATCAAACTATATTTAAGAGGAGAGTTAAATAAGGAAAACAATCACGATTATCACCTCCATCCAATAAAAGAAAATGAGTAACCACGATCTTAACTCGTTGAGCAAACAACATTAAATGAAAATACTTCTTGAGAGGTAACCTAAGCTATTGTAATTTTTTTTATTAAATTAGATTTTCATTTTATGTCTTTTGATTTATGTTTGTTAGATAACAATTCAAGACAAGTTGTTCTCTTAGTTTTCTTAAGTGTTACAAGGTAAAAAACACTGGATAAGGAGTTATGATCACTAAGAAAAATAAGGAAAAGATCATGATCACAAACCAAAGCATGAAGCTCAAGGAAGAGATAATGTGCTTATTTAGATCTCTCTTAAGTCGATAAATAGACATCATTCAAGGAAAATTTCCATGGATATTTGAGCAAATCCAACTTATTCAAGGTAGTATCACTTACCCCAAAAATTTCCTTATCTATTATATTTAATTGTTTATTCTTATGGACACTTATTTTTCTTATAATTTAGAATAAATGTACATAAGGACAATATACTAAATTAAGAGTGGGGAAGGGATATACTACTATTATTCAGTAATTAACTTGTTATATTATTAACCCCAATTTTTTTTTAGTTTACAATCCCATTTTAATAGTGCTTGAATCCAAATTTCTCCTAAGTCACTATTGCACATTGAACATGGTACTAGAATCGAATACTAAAATTCTTGTAAAACAAAAGTAATATGTTATTTAGCTTAAATTTCCAAGGCATTAATTAATTAAATTTGTGATTGAGCTTTAGTCATATCCTGCTTCTAAAGTTTACTTAGATGTATGCTTATCCCTTTTTAATTTTTAGAGTTCTACAATTTTAAGTAAATAAGTAAATGAAGCTTGTTTTTTGTAATTCCCCTAAAATTTTTAAATTGTTAAGGGTGTGTTTAAGAATAATATGACAAAAAGAGATTGTTACGAATTGATCTTGGTTTCTTAGAAGAGTAAGACTCTTTCCCATTGTGAATTTGCTTGAACAATAAAAAAAAAGATAAAAAAATAAAATTGATATGCATCAACCTTGATCTCTCAGAAGAGTAAGGTGCTTCCCTGCTGTTAATATGAAAGAAGGATTAAATTAGTACAGATCGGCTTTAATCCCTTAGAAGAGTAAGGAACTTTCCCATTGCTAATAAGCTTCAGTGATTAATTAAATTAAATGGCCTATCAATGAGAATATATGCTAGGAGAATAAGTAGGAGATGAGTAGATACAACATATCTTTACTCTTGATTATGATGCTTAGCTAGGTTAGAAGAGATTTGTATACATCTTAGGTAAATGTAAGGGAGTCATTTATGGTTTTCGCCTAATTAAATAAAATGGAACTAATTTAGGAGAGACTTCTTAGTTAAATTACATGATTAAACATTAATTTATAGGAATTAGCCAATTAAATGAAATGAAACAATTAGTTTGAATCTTGTAATTTTATTTGGTTATTTACCTAATTTAAGCTAATTTTTAGTAAAGTTATGCTTAAAAATCAATAATTTTAAAAATATATGTAACGGCCATATTTAAAAGTTACAATAATAATACCTTAAATTATATATTTTTATGAGTTTTCAGCACTTTTCATGAATATAATGGAGTATGGATACTAATGATGAAGTATTTTCATATTATTCGTGTGTATATTACTAAATATGTACAATAAGGTAATTTGTACAATTAACACCTTAGCGAAGGGATTCCTAGTTGCTATTGTATGTGATATGTTTATTACTAGTCTTAATTTGGCTTGATTGAAAAGTGAGAATTTTATAAGTAAACATAGCATTTTGGTTAAATCAGAAGCAAGATCAGAGACAGAGTCAAAGGTTGCTACATTTAAGTGTTTTTGTGTATGTTAAATTTAGATGGCTAAGTTAGGTGAATTGCTAAGGGGGTTTAATTGGTAAACTAAAGATATGAGTTAAATAGTATTTGATTGGGAATCTTGAAGTTAAGTTGAATCAAAAAGTGATTCAGAAGTTAAATCAAAAGCTAGGCCAGAAACTAAGTTAAAAACAATATGAAGCGAACTAAAAACCAACAAGCTAATATCAAGTTGAAATATATATACATGCTAGAACCATAGTTGACCTTGGAAATATTTACCCTTGCTAGGAGAAGCTACAGAAGAAGGGGCTTTTGCTAACAAGTTCGAGAATGAATTGCAAGCTAGGTAAGTGGATATTGGCGTGCCTCGAGTAGACTTATGTCTACTTTTAAACTTGTATGTTTAGTGATGTTTTGGTTTGGTGGAGCTTGGTTGTCAGTTTGATGTGTTGCTTAATGAATTATGTGAAGCTTTTCTCATGATTTTTACTAATTGAATGATGTTGAAATATTAGCCTTGTTGCTATGGCTATGTATCTTGTTGTTATGTGATAATTGGTAGGATTTGCATTAACTTGAAAAAGAATTTTGTGACTAATCCTACCTCCTAAGGTGTTTACTTAAGTGAACCCAATACCAAGATCCTAGAATTAACAAAGAAACAAAGTAAAGGCTGGGCTAATAAGTAATGTGTAAGTTTGCTTGAACTTATAGGGCATTGCTTGGTATATGATTTGATGCATTCATAGCATGGCATGAAAAGGACATACGAGTCAAGTTTTATAAAACTAAGATTTCACTAGGCTAAGTCTTTATGAAAGCAAGGCTGGGTTTTGATAAGCAAATGGTTTGATATTCGAAAGTTAGGTTTACCAAGTAAACAACTTGATTTATGAAAGCTAGGTTTTTTAGTATATAAAATTGGATCTCTAAACCACTTTATGTCATTTTCATTCAACTAGGTTTTGGGGATCCTACTCCTAAGCAGCTCCTTACTGCCTCTTGGTTCTTGAACTTTGAATCCAGATGCTTAGGTTTGTTGATTAACCAGATGAGTTACTAGGTTGAGCTAGAATATCGGTATCGATGCATGTCATGTGCATTAGCATGGCATACCATATCTGCATCAACTGTTTGATTGGAAAGTGATAGGATTTTGTATTTTAACTAAGTATGTCAATGTTATTAGCTATGCTTATTGTTGTATGTTTATCTACTCTCACTTAACTTACAGTAGTTAAGAGGATAAGTTATCTTATACTTAGATTAGGGAAGAACTTTAGAAGGAACAACACTTGGCGCAAGCGAGAAGGCTTAGGAGCATTTGGGGGAGTAGATTTTAAAGAGAAGAGTCAAGTAGTTCTAAGGTCTAACTTAAGTTCCGGAAAGTGGCATTTCAAGAAGTATCAACATGTTTCATGTGGATTTCAACCTAGAGATTGTAAATTTAAAACTTAGGTATAATAATGAAATTAAGTATAACATAAGATTTTGTACTTATGATACTCTGAGTTTGGCTCAATTTTGTAATGATTTTTGTTATAAAATGTTTTGTGAAATAAAAAGATATTTGGGAACTGGTGTTTTATAAAGATGATTAATAGGTGGACTATAATTTCTATCTTATCCCTAACTTAGGGACAGCAGTAACAAGCTATCTCTAAGCACCAAAAGTTTGAAAAAAAAAAATTAAGCAAATGCTTGAAGGGCAAAGTGTTACGATAATGGAGAAGAGACATGAATGTTGAAACTCATTTAAGCAACTTGGCATTACACATCAAAAAACTATACCCTTTACCCTATCAAAAACGAAGTTGCAAAGAGAAAATATAGATACTTACTAGACACTATTAGAGCATTTTGTATACATGCAAATTTGCCAAAAACCTTTTAGGGTAAGTGTATATTAACTACTACCACCTTTATAAATCAAATGCCTACCCGATCTTTAGAGTTGAAATCACCATATGAGATGCTTACAACAAAACACTTTCTTACTATGACTTAAGGGTTTGAGGTGTCCTTGCTATGCATCTACTTCTCTATATTCTAGAGATAAATTTGATACTAAATAGAGAAAGTGTATATTTTTAGGATATCCTCAAGGACAAAAAGGATACAAACTCATTGTTCTTGATACACAACAATTGTTCATTAGTCAAAATGTAGTGTTCTATGAACACATTTTTCCCTTCCGTAGATACTATCTACACACTATTCCTAGTATATCTAGTTCATTAAGTTTTATGTTTCTTCCTCATCAACATACTTCCTATGATACTAATCAATCATTACCAACTCATGATGGAAATGTTTCATCAAATTATGACACTATTGATACATATCTTCCTTATAGGTCTTCTAGAATTAGAAAAACACCAACATGGCAACAAGATTACATTCATAGTATGCAAGTGTTTTTATTTACTGATGGACCACAATCAACACTTCCATCTACTTCATGTTTCATTGCCATTTCAAAATACCCTCTCTTTACTCCAAATTCTTTTATTCATTATGCAAGGAAGTATATAGGGTCTTTAACTAATGTGTTTCTAACCCAGGATCTTAAGAAGCCTATTGGTTCTAAATGGGTTTACAAAATCAAATATAAACCCAATGGGACTATAGATAGGTTTAAGGTAAGACTAGTGGCAAAAGGGTATGATTAAGTAAAGGGTATCAACTATACATACACATTTTTAACAGTTGCCAAGTTGACTACTATGAAGCTTTTACTTGCTATTCCGATTGTTAAGAAGTGGTTTGTCCATTAATTGGATGTCAATAGTACCTTTCTTCGTAGCTTTATTGATGAAGAAATCTATGTGACTCCTTGATGGGAATCAGCCTCTGACTACTTCTAAGTTGAGGCTAACCTATTCGAAGCCGACGCCGACCCTCTAAAAGAAGATGTCAACCTGTTTAAACTAGAGGATGAACAGCTTTCGCCAAGGATAAACAAATGATAGAAGACTGAGGGGAAGGAAAGGAGCTACTCGGCAATAGGTCTGTCATCTGCCGAGAAGCCGAGATACCACAAGGCCGATTACTGGAGACCAAAGAACTACTTGGCAAATCATCGAGAGACTCGTGTCGACTGATTCTATCACTTAGCAATTGTGGGCCGACCTCTCTAGTATCTCAGTAAAGCCACATAAGACTTTTAGGACTCCTTCCCAAACTCGTACATCTAACTGCCGACTCCGTCCGATTCAAATACTACTCTTTCCAGGACATGCTGAGTAATTACATGCCGACTTTCTCTATGAAATGCACAGTTTTGTATTATTATACATGTTTTCCTTTATTTTATTTATGGGCCCAATTCTTTAGGGTTTAAGACTTTATATATTATTTACAGTTTTACCACTGGAATTTAGCACTTGCTATAAATAGCAACATCTATAAACATAGAAGGATACAAATACAATAGTATATACAAAATTAGACAAAAAAGTATATTCCTGTGATTAGAATCTTTTCCCTTCTTTTTAAATCAGGACTACTCTTAAACTAGCATTTGCCAAATTATTGAGTATAGATTAAGCTTTTTAATCTCTCACAAGTTCTTATTGATCTTGACTTTAAGATTGTGGTGAACTCCCTTCATTTGAATCAATTAGTGAGTTGCATCTAACTTTCAATTAGTGTTCGTGAGTTATATCGAACCCTATTTTGAGCTCAAACCCCTAATAGTGTTTGTGTGCTAGTGAGTTATATCCATTCACATTCACCATCAAAATTAACCATCTCACTTCCAGTCCATCACACCCATTTAACCCATTATTCCTTTTTCAAGATCTGTTGTTGTTTCTTTGATCTACATCACTCCTCCAAATGGTTATGTTACTAGTCATCCAAGTTAAGTTTGCAAGCTTATTTAATCACTATATGTATTGAAACAAGCTTCAAGAATGTGGAACAAAGAATTGACAAAATTTCTTGGTTCTCTTGTCTTCACTCAATCTAAAGCTAATTATTCTTTGTTCATTAAGTTAAAAGGTGATGTGTTTTTAGTTACATTGGTCTATCTTGATGACATGTTGGTTATGTATAATAATCTTGATCAGATTTCTTTGGTAAAGACCGCTTGGCATAAAAAATTTACTATAAAAGATATGAGTGATGTTCGATTCTTTTTGGGGTTAGAAGTTTGCCATACAATAGAAGGCTTTTACATTAATTAATGTAAGTTTTTACTTGATATTCTTTGTGATATTGGAATGACTTCAACGAAGCCTACTTGTTTACCATTCCATCTCATGCTTGTCTTAATAATGAAGATGGAGAATGTTTGAGGGATCTAACACTTTATAGATGATTAGTTGGTAGGCTCTTATATATGACTTTATCACGGCTTGATAGAACTTGTTTAGTTCAAGAACTAAGCCAATTTATGGCTAATCCATGCATTATCCATGTCGAACCTTATTTCAGTTTCCTTAACCTAACCTATATTAAGCCCAACCAGCTTAATACAAATTACTTGACATTAAATTAAGAAAACATTTTTGTTCAAAATAAATTTTAAAAATTGGAGTCACCAACCAATTTAACTGGTAAAAAATGAAATTAAGATTTTCAGATGAGAAAACCCAAATTTGACCACTAGGCTAAGAATATTCTTAAAAAAATTGATTTTTTTAGAAAATTAAACTAAAAAAAAAGGGGTTCGAAGGCTAACCTATTAAGACTAATTCACCATGTAAAAATTAAAGAAAAATTGATAGGCTTTTATTTTTATAATTTTCCAAAAATGTTAAAAATTTACCTAAATTCACAAAATGTAACTAAAAATGATTTTTTTTAATATGAATTTTTAAGAAAAAGGGTAAATTTTTAAACAGTTACCCCGAATGTGCGTATGTACCCACTAGTCGGGATCAAACCGGCTGTAGTTCTCTTTTTATAAAATATTTAGTGGGTGGGTTATTTTTGTTTCGAAAGTTGAACTACATTTATGTTTTTCATCAATTTATTATTTTAAGAAAAAAAACCTAAGAAATCTAATTTTTCCGAATTAAATAAAAACCCTAATTAACTAAATCTCTTTGGAAAAAAAAAAACTCAATTTAAGATTTTTATTTTTTAAAACCACTATGTGTCAAAAAGCATCTTTCCTAAATCCTAACAATAAGATATAATCTAGATACATTTATTTTCCAAAAAAAACACAATCTTACTAAAAATTTAATTGAGCTAAATTTATTAAAAATTGAGATTATTTAAAAAAAACACACAATACAAAAACAATAAAAACTTGCACTAAATAATAAATAAATAAGTTAGTAAAAAAAATTAAATTAACTAATAAAATAAAAATTTTACCTACAAGTCCAGTCGCGCGTCGAACACTGTTTTCAGATGGTCATGAGCATGATTGAGGGCATATTGGTTGTTGTTTGCACTAATCAAGGGCATGATCAAGAGCGTGTTGGCTTCTATTTCCACTTATCACGAGTGTGATGGTTGGTGTGTCATTTGCTATAGTTGCGTGTTTATGTTTGTGTACAGTATGTGAGTTAGAGTTTATATCATACGTTTGTGTAGAGCATGTGTGCAATGCCATCGTGTGTCCAAGTGCAATTGATTGATGAGGGACGTTTGTTTGGAATTGAAGTCGCATGGCTGTTTGCGTTGTTGCACTATTCGTCAATCAGGAGCAGGGATGTGTGGCTGCTACGGAGTGTGTAGATCTAGCCTAATGTATGTGAGTATGGGAGATGTAGCAGTAAGGATTCGATTGTGTATCATGTGTACTGTCATGAATTGAGTTGGCAAGGGACCAAGCTTGTTGTTGTTGCCGAGGGTAGGAGTTGTCGGTTTGTTTGGCTTTCGGGGGAATCAACGTGGAGTAGTGGTTTAAGTAGTTGAGTTTGGATTGCATCAGGGGCAGATTAGATAAGGGGATTATGGTAGTCGCTATTAGGTGTTGTGGGACGTAAGGCTATGGTTGTAGGGTATGACAGCGGTGGTATTTTGCGATGTTTCAACAGTAGTGTTGGTGGTTATCAATAGCAATGCTTTAGAGAATGCATGGCTTATGGAAAATAAAAACCATCCTCAACTTCCCCATCGATGTGCTATTTATAAACTCAAAATCAAATTTTTCGTATCAAAGATACGGAAGATACGATTATGATTTGTCAAGAATTTAGCCTAACTTCTAGAAACCCTAATTTATTTTGCTCTTTTTTTTATTCTTCTAAGGCCCGATCTGATCTACTACATTTTAACCTATTAATTCCCTAATTTGATTTAAGCCCCTCAATTAGATTAATTAATCAAGCCCATATTGTTACGTAATCCGATAATTCAACTCAATCCAATTTAACACAACACGACTCGACTTATGACACGACTTGCTATGACTTGACTTAATTTTCTTTTTTTTTTTCATTTTTCATTTTTTCTTTTAATTTTCGTTTTTAATTTTTATTATTTTTCTATTTTTTTGTTCATTTATTAACTTAGCTCGATTAACAAAATTGATAAACAATTGGAAAATTTGGCAAAAATGAGGTGTCTACAGTTCATATGCAACATGCTTTGCATCTTCTTAATTACCTTAAAGGGTTAGTAGATCAAGTAATTTTTTATTCAACCTCCTTTCATTGCACTTGTATGGTTTGATTGATACAAATTACAGTGCTAGTAAGGTTAATAGGAAGTTGTTATTTAGGACTTATATTTTCATTAGAACATCATTAGTTTCATGGAAAATAAAAAAATAGCTAACTATTGCAACTTCTTCAATCAAAGCTGAGTGTAAGAGCATTGCTTTTGCTATTAAAGAGTTGTTGTGGATCTCTTATCTTCTTTACGATGTGAAAAATCTTAGTACTTGCTAGTTTGTTTATTGATAGTTGTTCAACTTGTTAATTAGTTGAAAACTCATGGTTCCATGGTCATACAAAGCATATACAATTGGATGTTCGTTTTACATGTGATCACTTCTCATCAAGTCTACATCTCAAGCATGTTCCTTCCTCTGCTTAAGTTACAGATGTAATGGTCAAATCAGTAGTTAAAGATCAATTGTGATCTTTTCCATCCAGTTATGGGGGGGTAAGGAGGGTAAGGGAGGGGGTTGTTATATATGTATATATATAGCTACTATACTTGAACTTGTACATTTTTATTTGTTATTTTACATGTTTTATTTTAGTTAGTTAAGCTTATACGTGTAATGGCACTTGTCTATATACTACTATATACATTTCAATTAATAATAACGGATTATTTTCATCATTCAATCTTATTGTTACTTTTCCTTTACTCTCTGTACTATGAGAACACCATTGATGCTCAAGCTAACAAATTGAGACACCAAAGAATCTAAGATTTTTTCAAATTTAATGCATTTTATTTTCTATGTATTTTTCCTTTTATAATTTTTTATTTTATCACATTAAGTAATTTAATATATCTAATCATATAAGTAATCCAATAAAAAGCTAACATGTACCCTAATTCAAATTAACAAATAGTTATATAACATAGATCATATGTTTGTTAAAATAGAAAAAAATACTAATAATTTCCTTCCAAAAGATAGATAGTATTTGTGAGCTTTTTCTTATCTCAGCTTTGTATACTCAAGTAATTCTTTTTTTTTTTTCTAAATTTCCCTAATGATGTGAATGATACACGAAACTTTAGTAACATAGAGGTAGCCTTAAGAGTGCATTTTAAGCCAAACACTTAAATTCATGCTTATAAAATATAAAATCTTTTAAACTTATAACCTTATAATGATTTTTTTTTCATTAGTGGATAAATTATGGCAAATGGATGAAAAGATTAATTCCATTCTTTACATGGGCTACTGTGCCCTCTCTCATTATTATTATTATTATTATTATTATTATTATTATTATTATTATTATTATTATTATTATTATTATTATTATTATTATTATTATTTGTATCTTAAAAACTAGCCAATTATATATACTCTTAATTGTAAAATAAGAGTATTAGATGTCAAGCACTATTTCAATTTTCCTTAATTTAATATATATTAAGCATAGCCCATTTAATATAGATTACTCGACATTAAATTAAGGAAAAAAATTTCTTTAAAAAAATTTAAAAAATTGGAGTTATCAACCAGTTCAACTAATAAAAAGTAAAATTAAGGTTTTCAAGTGAAAAAACCTTAATTTGGCCACTGACTTGTAGATTTTCTAAGAAAATGATTTTTATAAAATTAAACAAAAAAAAAACTCAATTTAAGGGCTAACTATTAAGGCCGAGTCACCATGTAAAAGCTAAAAAAAAATAAAAAATTAATGGGCTTTATTTTTACATTTTTCTAAAAAATACTAAAATATATACAACTAAGCAAAAGATAATTAAAGGGAATTTTTCATTTTTTTATCACTAATTTTCAAGAAAAAGGAAAAGAAGTTTCTTTATTTTTTATACAGTTGCCCCAAAAGTACATAAATATTACCAACGTAGTTCTTTTTAGTGAGTGGATTTTTTTTTATTTTGAAAATCGAGCTAGATTTACGTTTATTTAACTATTTATTATTTTAAAAAATTAAAAAAATCTAATTTTACGAATCTATTTAAAAAAACTTAACTCATTAAATCTTTTTGAAAAACTTTGGTTAATATTTTATTTTTTTTAAAATCACTACGTGTTAAAATATATTTTTTCTAAATCCTATATATAAGATCCACTAAGATACGTATCTTCATACATATTTTTTCTAAATCCCAACTGTAAAATATATTAAGATACGATCTACATACGTATCTCATACATTTCTTTTTTAAATCTCAACTGTAAGATATATATCTCGATATAATCTAAATACACTTATTTTCTAAAAAACACAATTTTACTAAAAAATATAATTAAGCAAAATTTATTAAAAATTGAGATTATCTAAGAAAAAAACACAATATAAAAATAATAAAAACCTGCACTAAAAAATAAATTAGTAAAAATAATTGAAATAAATAAAATAAAATAAATAATAATTTTTACCTAAACAAATTGAGTCGCGTGTAATCGACGTGTTCACGTGTTGGATTGTGCATGTGTGTATCGGATTACGTCATAGTAGATCAAATCGTGTCGTATGAGTGCTTCAACGTGGACTTGTTGGCATGCGGTCAATTTGTTATGATCAAGTGCCATGCAAGTGAATGTCTGGTTGTGCGGTTGTTGTCGTAAAAATAAATCGTGCTGCAATGTGGATCTTGTATGTTCGGTTGGTGCATCAAGGGGCTATCAACGGGTGAACTTCAATGTGTAGCTGTGTTTTCGGCTAAGTGATGTGCGGAATCATGTGTGTTAAGCATTAGGACTTGCTGTTGTGCAGCTGTCGGCTTGTGAAGTTCAGTCAGGCAGTTAGTGAGAGGATCGTCCAGTTTGTGCATGTCTAGGGACGTGAAGTGCAGTATAAATTTGGGTATGTGTCTCGTGAATTGGGATGGCAAGGGACAGGAGTTGTCGATGATGTAGAGTGAACATGCGGTATTGTGTTTAGCCGTTGGTTAGTCAATTAGTGTGTTACAAATGCTAGGGACAGAGTGCTATATGGGACGTGTAATGTTAGTTTGTGCTGCAAGGGTCATGGACTTCAACTTGTATTCGGTGAATTATGGCAGTGTAGGTGAACTGTGTTTGGGGAAAGTGTAATTAAAAAACCATGTTAATTGTCACATGCCGACTTACTATTTATAAATCCAAAATTAAATCTTTCGTATCTCAATAAATCTTAAATATGATAATGAATCCTAGATACGGAAAATACCTTAATGATTCTTTGGATATTCAACTTAACTTCTAAAACCCTACTTAATTTGAGATTTCTATTTTCCGAGCCTGATTCGATCAAATTTGATTTAACCCAGTAACCTTTTTAATAAATTGTAAGTCTATTTTAACATAATATAAATTAGATAAAAAAATCTACTTTATATTAGACTAGACCAAAATTATTTTAATAAAGCCTAATTCTCTAACGATTTAAAATTTATTAAATTAAATGCATACCATTATTTTATTTAACACTAAACGGTTCGAGTTAAGTCGAATTGACTCAATTGAATTCGACTCATTACAATTTAACTTAATATAATTGCCTCGATACAATTTGATTCAACTTAACTCGATATAATTTGATTCAACTTGACTCGATACAATTTGATTCAACTTGACATCAACTTACTACGACTGGACTTGATACTTTATATATATTTTTATTTTTTTCCTTTTTCTTTTTTTTTCTATATTTATACTTTTTCTTTTATTTTCTATTTTTATTTTTGGCTCCAACTAAAATAAAATGAAAATGGCAAAAAATGAGGTGTTCACATTAGACTTTGATGGAATGGTGCTTATCATAGAGCTTTGCCGATCATTATATTAGGCTGAATTATTCCAAATTATTTTCCTTTTTTTTTTCGATTCAAAAGATAATAAAGGGCTAAAGCCCTTACAATCTAATACTCAACATAAAAGTGGGGAGGTTGAGTCTCCCTTACCATTACAATACTAGTAGGTTCCATGAAAATAGTACAAATTCAATCCCTCCCGATGAATATCTTTGTTGTTTGGTCTGTCGACTGATTAAGATTAGACGGCAAGGAGCTAATTTACATATGACTTGTGGGAATCGCTTGAAGGAATGAGCTCAAAAGGATTATTCTTCCCACTACACTCAACATTTTTACCTTTTGTCCCGCTAGTTTCTTTTGAAGTTTATTCAATATCATGGATAATTACTCTCTGGGATAGGTGTGGTAAATGGATGGTCTGTGTCCTCCATATGTCTAAAAGTTGTGAGTCTGGCAAGCTCATATTTTTTTGCATGTCGAGGCCAGCATATTTGCATGCTTGTGGTTCCCATGTCAGCTTCTAGTTTTCTCTCACGTGTGAACCAGCATGCCACCCATGTCGCTCATGTGCCACCCACATGCCTCTAAGTTCATGAAATATATATATTTAGTTTTATAATATTTTTCATGTGTATTATTATATAATTAATTAATCTAGAAGAAATTTAAAAGAAATCCAAATTAGTGGATATTATAACATGGATTCGCTAATGAAAATTTTAATTTTTGAAAATGAGTAAATTATACTTGAAAAGTGGGTTTGAATAATACTCTAAGGTGAGCGTATGTGACACTGGGGAGCTTACACAACTAATTGAGTTTGGAGCAACATCTTAACCAAACATGGAATAGGGGCGATCATACTTCAAACAAAGAAGGTTGGCATGAGATTTAAAAATTAGAATTTTCTTTAAGACTAGGATATGAAGTATTATCTCGATCAAAAAGCTAATTTCAATTGATAAAGCTTATAGACTTGGACTAATTAATTATTCTAATAATTCAAGCTCAATTGAAGAGACACTAGAATTAGGATTCATGACCAAGGTAACTGGTAGTACTAAATGTAGATGCACTGAAATAGTTACTTGAATAGCTTAATACTTAGGGAATTATGGTAATATGCACATATATGTGTGTTTATACCTATATATTATTTTACTTTTTTTTTAGACTTGTTAATCAAGTATAAGTAAAGAGGAAAATTCATGGGACAAGTATTTATTTATTTATTTATTGGTGTTTCTGAACTTGGGGATTACAATATTAGTTTGTTTTTGCTGGAGGGCATTCTAAAGGAATGTATGAGGTAAAAGGAGGATGACACCACATAAAGCAATTATATAATGGAAATAGAAACTTGAGGGATCATAGAATTAATATTTAAACATCTCGTTGTTGGTTCTTGTTGGACCAATATCAATTCTAAGCATAGGAAAAATCACATAGCCTTGGTGGAAATCTCTATCAGATAAATCATTAAATAATGATATCAAATTAATATAAGTTCATAGCATTTACCCAGTCGAACCCGAGTAGAATAAAGACCTTGAGACAAGTGTGTCTTTTCATATCTCAATAAAGATAGTTATCACGATAATCAAGAGTACCAAATAATGTGTTGAATAAAAAAATGAATAAATAAGACAAAGACATCTAATGTGTTTACGTGTGCATCCCACATATGACAAATAGCAATGGGCTTGCTTAAATTTATTGGACAGAGTGGAATGGTGGACAGGTGTAACTATGATATGATTAAAGCAAATAGGTCACTAAGTAATTAAGTTATAAAAAAAATAATAATAATAACAGAAACGTAGGAACCAAAAAAAAAAAAAAAAAAAAAAAAAACCAATTAGTATTTGTGGATGGCACCAGCACTTACTCTTTCCTCTTCACCGTTTATCAAAGTTCTCTAGCACGTAGAAAGCATCTCCAAGTAAGTTGTTTCTGCAAACTTGGAAGAGCTCAAGATATTCGACGATGGCGGAAGTGAAATCCCATATTTCGACCCAAGAAGGAATCTGTTATGGAAAAAAAAAAAAAGATTAGCAGGGCCTGCCCCAATAATTGAAAAAAAAAATTAGGTAAGATCCATTTTGCTCTAGTTTAACGAAATAGTTTTCGTGGATTTGATTGATGTTCTATGCTATTTGTTATAACAATTGACTTGAACTGATATAGGAAAACTGGATCTTTAATTAGTAAGCGTTAAGGTTGTTGCCTTAAATTTCAGATGGTGTATGATTGCTAATCTGGTATAGTAATCATGATAAATTGGTACTTGTTATCCTACCCTTAAGTATAAAGGGAAATTTACAAAGGTATCGATGCTTTGATATACGTATATTACAATTCTAACATGTCTACTAAGCTTCAATATGTTTCTCGTAAATTTTGAATATAAAACTTATTTTTTATCTCTTCAAGATCAAACGTAAAATAAATATCTATAAATAAATATGTATATATAGAAAGAAAATGAAAACAAATGAAAGGGTTGTTTTCAATGTAAAACCGAAGTTGAATTCAAAATTTGTTTCCACTATGTTGGTACGTATCCGAGGATAGTAATAAAGCTACTTTCTTTTGGTAACTTGTAATGTTTACAAAAAGAATCTTGTCTTGCAATAAAAAATGACGGTTTTAGTAGCAGAACATATGTCTCGGTAATGAAGTAAACTGTATATCGTAAGTAATATTTGGTCAACTATGTCGAAAATCAATTAAACCTTACTTTTCATATTATTAACTATTATATTGCATATGCATACAATATATATATATATATTTATATAACTAATATATTAGCACCCAAATCATATTTTGCATTTGATCATATATATCTTTATGTAAATATATAAATCATATATCATACATGCGTCAGGCCATGCAAACCTATATATGTAAACAAGTAAGTATATAATCCTTTGTTTCCTACACTATCCAATAACGACGGAAGTGTATAAATGTATATAGCATTACAACTACAACTTTGTAAAACACCTAGATTTGTATACTTTATATATGTGTCCACCTGAACACAACCATCCATATATATATATAACTACACATAGAGACATAGAGATTTAGTAGGTTTATATAGTGTACAAATGAGTTGGAAGAGAAATGAGAAGATCTTTTATACATGAATTCTAAACCTCAGCTAACTTAACTTAAAGGATAGGTCAAACAGTCCTCCGATAAGAACTTTAAAACTCACTAGACTCAAAAGTTAACTCCAATGGTAATTCTATTATAAAATTTAACCTTAATATGACTCAAAAAGTAACTGAAAGGGTTCCTACTTAAAAACTCTATAAATATCTTAGCTTAGAACCTAACTTGGAGTATATTATAGATAAAAGTCACTTATAAACAACTCTAAAATTCCAATGTCTAAGTATAATAACCTATAAAATTGATATTTAAACAACTTAGCCCTTGTGAAATTGAATGAGTTATTGATAAAGTTCATGGTTTGGGTGTTAACCAAGTTGATCAATTGAATATAAATAAGGACAAGCGAAGATGACAAGTATACTAATTATGACTAGCAAGCGACAAAGAATTCAAGTAAGTGGAATAAATGCTTTACATCATTTTGGGGTATTATTTTAGAACATCTATAACCTTTTGTATGTATTTGCTTGTATTTATGGTTAGTTGTTGCTTTAGATAATGTAAATTGAGAATAAACGCTATATATCATATAAAGTATATATGAAACATATGTTCACTCCTATTAAGTGTAGATAGAGTATAAATTTTATAATACGTTATGTATATACAAGATATACGTTGATGTAAGAGTATAAATAGAGGATGAGCTTATAACATAGTTATTCATAATTATAAGGAATTAAGAACATTCTTGATATTTACTCTATATTATAAACAAAATTATTTTTAATTTAAACCACTTAAGAACATATCACTTCTATTAATACTTGGAATAAGTAAGTATGTAAGGGAATTTGTACGTTTAAAATTAAAATAAATAAATATTACATAAATACTAACTACACTAAATTAACTACATAAATACCATGGTAAAGTTGTATTATTTTGTATTGATATCACATATAGTAAATACGATATAAGCTTACATAGGAAAAAAAAAAAAAAAAGAGTGCAGTAATGTGTCCTCCATGTTTCAAACTCACAATCTATTCAATACTAACATGTAACTTAACTATTACAACATGTCACTATCTTTATAATGCATTCAACACAAATAATAAATAATATTAATAAAATTACATTTATTAAATGCAATTTAATAATAGTATCAAATTTATTAAATGGTAGCTTTCAATATATTTATAAATTATGATATTACATCATTTAGATACGTTTTTATAAAGGTACTTATATAATTTTTCTAAAGATTAATTCATACTCTAATGCCTCGTTCACTTGAGGAGAATTGGAATTTAATTCCCCCATTATTCCTTATTACAACATTCATTTGGTTTATTGTCTTCAAATCGTAATTCATTAGAAATCTCTATTACGTAAAATCAAATAATAAGGATTCTTGACTTAACCATACAAAACTTCATATTTTTTTCTAAAAATAATCTTATATCAATTTAACGATAACCATTGCTACTACCTGCCGCTACTACTTGCCACTACTACTATCACCGCCGCAATCGCCGCTGTAACCGCCACCATTATCACTTACCATCATCGCCACTGTCGCCACCAACTACCACCATTACCACCACCACCACCACCACCACCACCACCACCACCACCACCACCACCACTACCATCATTACCACTAACATAATTACCATCACACTGTTGCTACCACTAGCATCGCCGCCATCGCTACCACCACTACTACTATTTCTGACCACTGCTATTGTCACCACCACCACAACTACCCGTACCCCCTTTCCAAGCCACTACCTCCGCCACCGCTACCGCCATTAATCACCGCTACCTCTACCGCCATCAACTACTGCCATTACCATCACTACCGCCACCACCACCATCATCACCGCTAGTAATCTCTGTCGACTATCACCACCACCTCTACCTCTGCAGTCAATTTCCACTGTTACTACCTATTACTTTAGAATTATTTGAGAAAAATCAAGGATGTTTTAGTCATTAAAGTTCTATTATGTGTCTATTCTTAAGTTATTTATTAATCCAACTAAATAAAATAATAGGTATTACACCCTTATTACATTTCTTAAGAATTCCAATTATATTCCTTCTTCATTTCATTCAGTAAGTAAATGAGCTATAAATTTGTATTCCTTATTCGAATTACAAGGACCACAAGATGTTGAGGATACGTAGTAAGCCACATTATGGTCCAAACAAATGATGGTACTCAAAAGCCAAAGGTATTTATTAACTTTCTAGTGAATCTGTTGAAGCCAAACAAGTGTTGGGAACTCTACTTTTGACTTCTATCTATGTACTTCTATGTGTCTAAAAATTGCCTGTTTAGTGTGCTCCTTTTCGCATGCAAAACCTAACGTTTTCTCATATGTGTCGATTAACTTACCACCTATTTATTTTTGTACCATTTGTGTGCCACCCAATACATTTAAATGGGCTTGAAAGTATATATCTATATATTTTACAATTAATTATCTAGCAGAAATAAAAATAAAAAAAAATTCCATGTTAATGTATACTATAATGTCGCTAATGTAAAATTTATTTTTTTAAAATGAATAAATTATACTCAAGATAAGTTGGATTTGAATAGTACCCAGGGTACAAATATATATATATATTATATTTATTTACTAAACATATATTTATGCATATAATAAAAAAATAAATATACTATATATATATATACTTATGGCATATAGATTCATCGTGTAAAATATATAGATGCATAGGATACAAAGTTACATTCATGTACGTAGAGTTGTGCAAAGGGTCGAACCAGCCCTGAACTGTCGGTTCATAGGTTGGTTCAATAGTAAACTATGACCAGCTTATAGGTTAGTGGTTTTGGACCAATTCGCGTCCCGATGAACCTTTTATTTTTTCTTCCTCCACCTTTTCTCTTTATTTCTTCATTTTGTTTTTCCCTTTTTTAAAATCATTTTCCCTTTTTCCTAGCCGACTAGTCAACTCCTTTTTTTCCGACCTTTTTTTCATTTTTTTAAATCTTTTTTCCCTTTTTCCTTGCTGACCCTTCAACCCTTTTTTTTCTTTTCCTCGTTCACTAAAGCATACATTTCAAATGATTAAAATTTTAAATACAAAAAATTTTTTTACAATACAAAGTACTAATCAGATCAAGTAGAGTCAAGTGGTCAGAGGGAAAAATATCTTTTTATGTATTTTACGGTTACTCGAAAGTGGTTTTTGTATTAGCTAATCGGAATTAGACTGTCATAATTTGGTTTGGATTTTTAGAAAACCTTTAGTCTGTTGGTCAATTTTATATTTTCCAAAAAGAATTCAAATATACGTAACTATCTAATTTATTTATTTTTTTTTAAGAATAACATTTTCACTTTATCATAATTTGAAAACCCTAAGGTTAGATCACTGCTATTAGGAAGACCATGCAATTTAGTTTTTTTGAATATTTAAGAAAAGGATTTTTTATGTGATAAAACTTTTTTAGAAAAAACAAAACAAGAACTTAACATATCTCTTATTGAGGCTGCTATTCATGTTCATGATTAGGAGTGAAACCCGCAACTAAGCTGGGGCTTCCATCAAATTGGTTCCAGTCACTAAAGTAACATCCTTTTCGCTTGATGTTTCACATGGTTCTTGCTATCTGTAGACCGCCTTATACCAACCTTTTGTACAAGTGCTTACCTCAATGTTAACAATAGATAGATAGGCTTACCATTCATCAATGATGAGGCCTACTATACTAAACGCTTGCTCAACGATAACCGTTAAAGTCGGAACAATGAGTACTTCACAAGCGATGCGAGATAGGAGTAGGTAATCTCTTGTGTACCTCTGTTATTACTTTAAAATATCGAAATCCTTGATAGAGATATTCTCGAAATTCATGTTGATGTAGTGCTACATCTCAAACATTAGACCACTAGATCATTGCCATTTTAATTTTTGCGCCAGTAACTACTCACTTATAAATGAATAATGCCTCTCCTTGGTGGGTAGCGTAGTAATAGTTGAACATCTCCTCTATGTTGGCTGTCGTTGCCGATACTTCTCGCTATGCTTTTAAGCTGTACACGTCTTAGGAATCCTTTAGATCTTCAATGTAACCGTAATAAGTTTTCGAATATATTAGTAGTAATTTTGCTTTACAATGTGAATTTAGAATAGTTTCTACAAGATAAATACGATGAATGTCTTTATAATAAGATAACTACTTCAACGCCATATCGTACACGTATACGTATAGGTTTGGGTCCTTACAAGTTTGAAATAACACGCCAAGTATGCTAATAGCTGACATAATAAACAAGTGTACATTGGACCTATAAACCTGCAAGAAAATCTTAGTAGTATCTTGAAAAACTTTCAAAATTTTTAGCAACTAGATACATATATCCCAATTACTGGGGAGAATGTTAACTTCCCATGTGTTGTATATTGCGAAGTCACACAACAATTCGTTATAAGGAATTGTGCTATGCAACAACTCGTAAGTTAAGTTCCAGCGGTGTTGTACATCTATCTTAAATTTCTGAGGCCTTTTCCTATACTCTATGCAGAAGTTCCTCCACCTTTTGTAAAGGGAAAACCTCTTTATGATTGTCTTGATAATGTTCTTAATTAAAGTTATACTGTCCTATAAAACTGCAATGTCATCCTTGACATACAATTTAAGAATATGACATGTACAACGTATGTTGAAACCCACCCCCCAAATATTAGTTGACAGTAATATCGTAGATAAGATATTAAGGTAGTATTATCACTTACATTGTCAAAACTAATAGAAAAAAATTTCCTCATAAATTCGTATTTATTTAAAATTTCTTTAATAATTTTATAGATGTTTTGTGCTATGTGGTGCTTGTTACATACTCTTAAAACCAATAGACGTTTATTAAATTGACAATTATCTTCTATCTAGTGAACAGTAATACCTATATAAGAATGATTATGAAAAGGATTTGTCCATATGTCTATACATATGGATACATGTGTATCGAGTGAAATGATCTCACTAGCGAGCTTCCTCTTACATTTATGGTAAAGCTCCTGCGTGGCTAAGATTAATGTTGTCATGACTCTAACGGGGGCCTAGTAAGATTGCCTAAAATTTTCACATCATGTATGCACCTATGATTTGAAAATCATCTTGCAAGTCAGAGATTGTAAGATTCTAAATAATTAATTACTAATGTTTTTATTTATTTAACTTACTTATCTTACGATCACATATATATGACTATGGATATCCGATAAGCCACAGTCCAACAGAACCGCAGAGAATCGGTATCCCTTACCAAATAATAAGATTAGGTAGAAAAGTTCTAAAACTCAAACTTACTAAAGTCACATAATTTAAATAGAGTATACAAGATTTCCAATCAACCATATAGTCTGTCCTCAGAGTCTAACTTCTATGCATCTCATCTCGATGTTGACACTCAACTCTCAGTTCTTAACCCATACCCGATCGTCTAGCAACCTGCAAGAGAAAACTATTAGGGAGTAAGCTATAAGAGCTTAGTGAGTTCATTTCCCTCAACCACACAGCAGTCAAGTTATACTACAGTTAAGTTCAACCAAATGAATGCATGAATAAGCGGTATGCCAAACAAATACATGCAGGTGACTAGGTACTGCATGCAACTTAGATTTAATGCCCTTCGAAGTCAGGGTTGGAGATTCATCGGTACAGTCAGATCCGGGTATCATATTAGAACTTATTTCATAACGAAATTCTGCGTTTCGTATTTAAAATGTAATGGTACATCCATTACCAGCTTTATCAAAACGAGTTCTACATATGATTGTGAGTAGGTTCACACAGCCCTCACTCACCCCTAAACGAAGGCCTCTAGACTCGACCCATAGCCGGGCGGTTGGCGCCTCCAACGCCTAGTCATCCCGCGGGCAAGGGTAAAGTCATATCGCACGTGTGCACCGTACGAAATCAATAACATTCAATAATTAACCCAAGTATGGCCTCTCACTACCTCCGTGTAATGTGACTGCCCGGAAATAGTTATGCAGTGCATGATTTATGAATGATCCAAGTTAACTTTTCTAGTCAAATAAAAGTTAAGTCATATTTAATCACTGATCATTCCAATTCACAAATAATCAATCTATTGAATCTACTATGCATCAAACATTATATTATTGTACTTTAAGGTAGATTCACAATTCATAACAATTTTCATGCACAAGCATAACCCAACCCCATACACATTCATTTATAATTCATAATTTATGTTCACTAACTACAAGCACAAACAAGTATGGAATCATAAGGAAAAAACTCACTCGACCATAGCTAGCTCAGGGAGTGTAGTAGTCCAAAGTAAGTCGGTTTCGATTTCAGTATCACCTAACAGTAGGAACATAGGGAAAGTAATGAGTTTAGGGACTTAAATACCTAAACTAGCATGCTAAACCATACTGTTTACTTAAATCGGTTATTGACTTACGTAAAACTATCGATTCGAGTTTTTTATCGAATCGCGTATAACTTTTTCATTTTAGCTCGGATCATCATGAATTTATAGTCCATTTTGATCGTTTTCGAGCTTATTTTCTCATAACGAGGTCCTTTTTGGACGTTGTGACTTGTAACTTAAATTGTGATACAAAAATATCACAAAAATTATTATTTAAATTTAAAAATTATAAAATGTTGATTTTCGCTTTTTCGTAACATATTTATAATGTAATAATTATTTAAATCATACGTTTGGTATTGTTATTATTTTGGGTATATTTTCCTATTTTTATTTTATTTATTTATTTATTTTATATATTTTTTTTATTATTATTATTTTTTATGTACCTTACGATTATTCATATATATATATATATATATGTTCCAATACTTATAATATGTAGTTTATGGTTTATGTTATTGTAAAAACGTAAATTACGGTAGCATATATATCTATATACACTATATATAGTATACGTATGATATATGTATATGTATTTATTTAAAACATACTCTTATACACATATTCATATATCTATATATAAATATATATATTCGGCATACATTCATATAAATACATATATTCGGCCTACATACCTATAAATACATATATATATGTTCGGTATATATATGCTTATTTAGTATTTATCATTTATCATAATATTCATACATAATATACCGTATACTATTATAGATATACACATACTTATAAAAAAAAATACTCCACTATATACTATACAACTACACACACACACACACACATATATATATATATCATCATATATGTAATCCATATATATATCAAGTTACGGTACATACATATATCTTTACACTATAATTACGGTACATACATATATCTTTATACTATAATTATGTAAATTAGTAATTAGATGTATTAAAAAAAATACATAATACATACTATATACCTCGGTACATACATGTAGACATACTTAATCTTATATTTATACATATACTTAAGTTTCACATACATAAACATATACTATTAGTATTATATGTACAAATACCATACAATATCATAAAAATACCATAAAAATATTATAATTCTACACATATATACTATCATATACATATATATTTTCTAAAATAAATTCCTTACCTTGTAATTTTTATTTTTTTCTTCTTTTCCTTCTTCTTTTTCTTCCTTCTTTCTCTCTTTTCTTTCTTTCCTTTTCTCTCTTTTTTTCTCACGGTGTGCAGACGTTGTGTGTGTATGTTTGTGCAGATTTTTCTTTTTTTTTTTCATATTTATATGTTGCTTTGGTTCATGTGATTGTTAGCTTAATTTCTAAGCTAAGTTCACTTTTTATTAATGTAAATAAGATAAAAAAATTAACATTATGTGGCTATTTCTTTTGGCTTTCAATTTGTTAACTTTTGTTCTTTCTTTTGTTTTTATGTTTTGTGCAGGGGAAGGGGTTGAATTGGACATGAAGAGAAGAATTGAGATAAATTGAAAATAGTAGATGAGGAAAATGAAAGTTATTAACAAATATGTGTAATTTTTCGAATCATATAAATTATAACGAATCTCCTCGTAAATTAGTTTTCAAAATTCTGTGAAATTTTATCAATTTAACTGATACGCGGTATAATTATAATTTTTACAAGTTATTATGGTAATTTCATTATAATTTCGTACAAACAGGCGATTTAGTCGAAAATTACATTCGACTATAATTTTATTGCTATTGTGTAATATTTAACTATTTTATAGGTTTACGTTTATGATTTTAGGGTCTCAAGCAATTTTGAGTTCGGTTTTGATTAATGATGTATAAACTAGTTTTAGGGTTTTAGTAAGCGATTTAGGGTTTTGATAAATTCCGGAGGTTTTGTTATTGGTGTTATATTTGATTTATTAAACTTCATTTTCTTTTATTATTATTAGCCTTATCGACTTATTGTACAGTTTAGGACACTCGGACTTGAGTTAAGCTTCAACTACTGTTTTTCCTAGGGTTTAAAAATGTGCTGCAGCTAAGTTATCGTGAGCTAAGGTTAACTGTCTCTCATTCGTATTAGCTTTATTACTCTAATATACCCACGTTGAATGATAGGTGTATATTCGCCAAGCATTGTGCTAAGTTGTACTTGTACCTCTTATGATCAAATTTCATCAACAGTTGACCAAATGAACTATTGCTTCAAGTAATCTATTGCTGTGTAATATCCAATCTCACCTCCTTAGAATGCTTTGACCTCAAGTTTCTATTAAGGATAGTATATCCCTTTCTTGTTTTTTAAGCGTAACTCATGTTGCAGTAATTGCAGAATACTCTCAAGTTCCACCTTTCATCTGTATCTTTACAAAAATGTGTAGTAAAAACATTAGACTTACTTAGTTTAAGGAGCTTACTTGAGCTTAAAGGTCTTAAACTATTGGGCCTATGACATCCCATATGTTGCTTTTCAATTTTGGGAATAATTTCTATCTCATCCTTATCCTTTAACATGCTTACGACACAACTCCTCTGTAGGGGTTTGAATCTAACAGGTTATATAAGGACACTCATGCGAGGAGATTCAAATCTAGTAAGATGTTCAAGGACACTTATGCATGAAGGCCCAAACCTGGGAAGTGGTGTACTTCGGTTACTCATACATTGAGGTTCAATGTCAAAGCCAAGAGATGGTATGCTACGAAGACTGATGTGATAAGGTTCTACATCAAAGCCAGGAGATGGTGTAACTTGTTTTTCAATATTCTCATAATCTAGGTACACCTAAACATCGTCGAACTATAGTGGCTCTGACGACATATTAGCTCTATTGTTCTTACTCCTGCCCTTACCCTTATCCTTACCCTGACCCTTATCCTTACCTTTCCTATGAGATGCGGAACCATGCTTCTTACTAAAGAAAGTATGACATAAAAATATTTCCATGGATGTTAATTTTTTCTTTTTTCGAGTAATTTACTACAACAAAGGTTTATGAATGAATGATAGGAATAATATGTAAGATAACACAAAACGAAATAAAGAATTATACTTAGATCTTGATGATAATTGAAAGAAATATTTCTCTCACAATGTTTTACAATAAAAAAAAATCGAAGGCAAAATGGTTAGAGTTTGAGCTTTTTAATGAATTTGTGATAGAGTAATAACTGCTGCATGGTAATTTTTAAATTCTACAGCTTATACCCTTGAATTTATAAGGAATGCTGAAAGTTTTAACACATTATTCAAATCGAATTTTGAAATTTTGAGTTTAAATCACTCCAAGCACCGTAATTTTTGAATTCTACATGCGTCGAAAGAGAAAGCAAAGAGAACATCAAGAATAACGGGTAGATTTTCCACCAAAAGAGAAAGTAAAGGGGGTAGAGAGAATAAAGGGGAAGCGGATAGAGATTGAGAGAATAAAGGGAGCAAGCTAGTAGGGGCTATAGGGGGTAGGTGTTTAAGAGGTGGTAGGCACTAGTGTTCAAGGCTAGCCAAGTCGAGTAGTTCAATCTAACTAAATTGATTAAGCCTTTCGATTCATCTAGCAATTCAAGCTTGATCTCTTCTGTGTCGGGCCAGTTTGTAGCCCAACTAGGTCAATTCATGGATTGGAACTAGCCCTTATACGGATTTATATGTATATTAGTAGGGTTATATGTATATGTATGTATATATATATACTATATATTTGAATGTATATGAAATATATGTGTATATATTGTATATGTACTACTTATATATAATATATACAATATTACTATATATATGCTATATATATATTATATTATATTATTTTAATTTCACAAAGAAAAAAAGAAGAAGCACATATGCTATTCATGTGCTTTTATGTTGGTGCCTAGACAAACTATCAACCTTATTGTATTTGACGTACTTATACTTGCATACTCAGGCCTAAGCCCACCTATATTGATACCTTCTTTTTTAAATTCATGTGTC
The DNA here is from genome assembly GCA_024138005.1 of Lumnitzera racemosa. NCBI lineage: Eukaryota > Viridiplantae > Streptophyta > Magnoliopsida > Myrtales > Combretaceae > Lumnitzera > Lumnitzera racemosa. Next base: position 33,746,209 of record JAMXBC010000007.1, read on the forward strand.
TTTACCTAAAATACCTACGGAGTAAGTCCAAGCATGCTCATCCTCACATGCCTGGCTCACTTATCATACCTACCTTGGGTATCCTACGTAAGGGCCAAAATGTGAAGTCCGGGGGTAGGGTTTGGACTTGGTTTGTGATTTTCTGATCCAACCATCCATGAAAAGTGTTCAGGGTCTAGTTATTCCAATTGACAATACTCAAATTTACACTTGCTATTTGCCCATTTTAGGTCATACTTGATATTGTTGCAAAATTTTATTTTATTTTTTCTCAGTTAACAACATTGTTGCAAAAGTTGATCATAAGGATTTATAATCTTGACAGAATCTAGTAGGCCCTAATTTCACTAATCTCATTACTGCTATGTTTCTTTCATGGCCATCAAGTCATACCATAATCCGTTAATTTTAATTAATGCATGGTTCTTTTGGCCGTTCGTTATTAAAAGTGGATCAATTATAAACTTCCTTAGTTCGAATCTTCTTATTTATGCAGAAAGATCCTCATATCTTTGGTAGGTAAATGGTCTTAAATTTCATGTCAGTTGATGGATGCCGCTATTTGAATGGAAACTCATCTTGGAAACCAAACTAGATAGGTTTGTTGGGGATATTGCAAGTTCTAAATTGCCTTTTTGCATGCATCTTGTGTTTGTTTATTCGCGTGAAAATATGCCCAACAATCATTTTGGTCAATACATTCGTTAGAATTAAAAAATGAGATATTACCATCTTAGACATGCACATTTTAGAGAAATTAAAATACATACAAAATAGGTTGGCAAATAAATAAATAAATAAATAAAGGGGGAAATCAATAACACTATTGTTATTAAACAACCAAAGAGGTGCTTCGATCCTTTAATTATCATCTTTGTGCATTATTTATTCATCTTTGTCTATCAAAAAGTCGATTAATAGATTAATAAAAATAAGATAAAGTTATAAAAATTAGAGTGATTATAAAAATGAATCAAATCAAACTAAACCTAAAATTCAGATTTTATATTTGGTTTGACAGGATACGTCCGTAAGATTCAAGGATAGATTCATGGTGCAGTTCTGATTATAAATCAACCAAACAACAAGGTTTCACTCTAAAAATAGACAACAAACTCAACCAAGTCAAAATAACCATTCAAATCTCTTTAATGAGTTCAGTTTATTATTCATTCCAGAATTAGATTTACAGTTTGGATTGCGTGGAGTCATGTCCACCCCTCAGAAAAAAACAATGAAAACTAAGGGGAAATAAATCGAATCAACTTAACTATACCAAACCTAAAGTTGGGTCTTGCATGTGGTAAATTCACCGTTCGGTTCGGATCTTATTAGTTGACCGAATTAAAAATTCCACTCTAAAGATAGATGAAAAAAAAAAAAAATTGAACTAAATCAAGACAATGAATCAATATTTTTTAACAGGTTCAATCCATAGTCTAGTTCGTTGTCAAGTTTATGGTTTGGTTGGTGTGATCAAACGAAACCGTATTCACCTTTAATAAAACCATTAACATAACTTGCTTTTATTTTTTTCTAATAAAACGTAACACAATTTGATTTTATTCCTTTTCTGTCTTTCCATTGACTATTTACAATTACATTAAGGGCGACTTTTTATAGATGGGGTTGACTGGGAAAAGTAAATTTCGTAGCACTGCTCAACATGTAAGTATAGTCAAATCTATCTTCAATTTTATATATAAACTTATAAAGACCATACGAGCTCTCTAATTACGACCTGAAATCATTTTTGTGTTTGATGATGTAGATATACCTATATATACACGTAGATTCTATTTTATTATTAAAGGGAAAAGAGAAATGTTGGTTTAACAATAAAATATAATTCATTGAAGCAACTGTCTCCCCATAAACCTATTTATGGGCCGGATCCGAATCGTGAACTAGTCCAGCTTTACTCAAAGTGGATTTGAATTGGCTTTTGAACCTACAGGCCTTAAAGACCTGATAGTTTAGTCGTCTAGTCTCGTTGAACCGACGAGTCTTATAACAGGCGAGTTAGCCTACCATTGAACTAGTGATTCGGCCTTTTTTTTTTTCCCCCAAATGCGAAAAGATTTTCTCTCCCTTTAAAAAAAACTAAAAGAAAAAACGATAAAGAATTTTATTTCTCTACAATAATTTATAATTAATAGTAGTATTATATTTTATTTCTCTACTGTAGTTCGTAATTTTGCTACCAAAGAAAATTATTTATCTGTTGTAATTTCTCTAATTATGCTTGACTTCATCCATTATTTCAATATTATAATAATATTAATTTCATGTGATACAAACTTATTATTTCGAAATTAAGTAAAATTTTAATATGGAATATTGGTTAATTGTATACGTGACTTTAAAACTAATTATTCAAAGAAAAAAGACTCGCAAATTAATAAAAAAATTGGAAATTATTAATATAAATACTAAAATTAAAGAAAAAAAGAGTCGATTGAAGAGCCGAAAACTAGCTTGGAACCACCACCACATGGGTCGATTACAATTCATTTGCAAACCGACAATTCAAGGTTGATCCGGCCCGTTAAACGGGTCCATCTCCCCATTAAAAGATTTGTATAAAGTAATTATATGTACATGTGCGGATGCAATGGTGATGGTCACATACTTATAGCATATATCTTGAACTGTAAGGGTCATCAAAGGAACGATGTGGAATGACATGTAAGGTATGGTTAAGAGAGGAAGAGATGGAAAGGAGGAGCAATTAATGTACGTGTGACATAGACATAGGGGAATTGAGTAGCATCATCAACTCCATTAGTCTTGAGGAAAAGAATTACTTGTATTCTTTGCTTTGAACAATGTTTAACCTTCCTTCGTAGCAAAACAACAATATGATTGCATTTTTCTTACTTTCTTCCTATTCCAAATAAGGAGGGGCTTCTGGCATTTATAAGCTTAGTTGTCAAACATTGTTTGTTAGGCAGCATTAACAATCCATGGTTGTGATGAATTTCCGTCTTAATGAATTCTTAATTGAGCTCCTTTGGACTCCAAGCCATGAAAGGCTTAAGTTCATGAAATTAAATGAAAAAGATTAAGAATCACTTCTCCACCCATCATTTTAACTCAAAAAGTTAAATCTAAATCGTTGCTGTTTTAAAGTTTAAAAATCAAATTTATCTTTTTACATTATTCAATAAATTTTTTAATTTGAATTTTGAAAGTATAAAGATTGAAATATTTTTATGATTTTATGTAATTATATAACTTAATTCTTCAGGAAATTGAAAATAAATATTTACAATTAGTTTATTATCACGTCTAGAATATATATATATAGAGAGAGAGAGAGACAGAGAGAAAGAAGGGTATTTACTCCTGTTGATGGAGGCATCAGTGCAAGGGTCGAAGTGTTTTTTTTCCAGATTCTTCTTCTGTTCACTCACAGGACACAAACGTCAAACAATAAGGGTTCTCATGCAGTCCTCATCATACCGTTAAAGCGTTAGGTGAGCAGTACCTATCCTTGGGATTTGTTAGAAAATCGATATCATCTCAAAAAAGTACTTCGAAAGAAAAGGAAGTAGAGGTCCTAGCCGAATGGGTCCAAGCTTGATACGTCCGATAAAAAAATTCGATGAATTTGGAAAATAATAATGTCTGTTAATGTATGTCCAACAAAAATATATATAAATAAATCCCGTAAAGTTACTGCTTTCTTAAAATTAAAAATTAATTTTGTCTTTATTTAGATTTTTAAAATATTTTATAACATCATTCTAATATCTTCCTTTAAAAATATTTAAATAATGACTCTTAAAAAATCCGAATCCATCCATATACGGTGTGATTTCCAGGTATCCTTATTATTCTTCTATAGCTTTTTCCCACACACATATCACGTAAGATGAGGACTTTCTATATATGGGTAAGATTGGTTTTTGCTTTTTTTTCCCTTTTGTCGAGTATGTGCGAACTTTCGCAGATGTCATCCCAAAGATGGCGAAATTAGTAGTCAAATTGGAAAAGTCTAATTATGTATTATATATACCAATTTTAAAGCGTAAAATTTTATAAGTAGAAGTTTGTAGAAGGTCACTTCAATAATTACATTTTTAACCATTTAATGCTGTGATTTGATACCTTGAGTTAAAGCCTAAGAAATCGGTTCGATTATGAATGTTTTGAAAAGATTTGACTTAATAAACTTAAAACGGGATTGCCAGACTAAATTTTCTACTCTTAACCTTATTTGGCTATCTCAAGCACAAAAAGTAGACTTAGAAATAATCTTTTTGAGTTCATTTGGACTTTGTTTAGCTTTATTAAGCCTTAAAGAAACTCAAGTGTGCTTTAGACTTATTTAAAAAGAAAATAAGTTTCTTTTAATTATCATAAGCCTGAAACCTATATCTAAGCCTATTAAGGCTAAAGGAAAGGATAATATTTAATTCTAATGCTCAATCTTAGTTATTCATCTTAAAACTATTCGAAGGATAAGATTGGCCTGTAAACTTTATACATTGGATTAAACAGATAATTTATCAAGAATAATTCAAAAACAATCAAGAACACTAAGTTTTATCTATTGTCACACATGCGCACTTAAGATATTGAGTTTTCTTATTCTTCTTCTCATGCTTTTTCTTAACGACATTACTTCATGTGCTATCAACTCAAGACATCTCTTAAATTGATCAATATACCCGTTGTATGTGATCGGCCAGTTATAGTAATCCCATCACATAAAGTTCAATAAGATTTTATTGAGGAAAAAAAAAGTTTGATAAGATAAAACATCTAGTATCTTTTCCCCATAAATAATTATTACGGCATTTCCATTTTGCAGAGGGTACCAACACTAACTCCACCACAAAGTTTTTTATTTTTCAATTTCCTCTTAATTTTGTTTTAAAAAGAGAGCAGATTGTTTATAAGTACATATCCATCGAGGATATTCTTCTCTTATGATAGTGTAAATGCATATGCACCATAGTACCTATACCTCAGGTAAAGGTGATTGTATATAATATATATAAGAATAAAAATTTATTGGTTAACTATTATTAACCTCTAAGTAGTTGTGAGCAATATTGTCATATCCAACTCGATAATTGACCTGGATATATAAGAGGATCAAATATTAAAGAGATAAAACCAAATTCAACCATAATTTAACCGAGGTTGGATTAAACCACTTTTATGGTTGGATCAGGTTGAACCGGATTGAACCATAAGGATCAATCCAGGTTTAACAACACTAGTTGTGAGGGAAGAGAGATACTTATAATTTGAAAAAGGAAATTGAATGAGTTCAACAGTGAAAGTTAATGTTTGAGAAGTGTAACACCAAAATCATCTTTGCGCTTTAATAGTATAAAAAAATAATAAGCAATTCGACACTTAGAGAAATAAACCTTATAAAGAAGCTTTAATTTGAACTAGCAAGTGGCTTAATTGACATGTTGAGTAGATTGCTAATAGTTTCTTGACCTATGATTAATAGTCCATTTACTTTACTTGCAATTCAATGTAAATGGAACAAAGATGCAATAACTATTAAATGCTTATTATATTGTTTAGTTAATATTAAAGTAATAAAAGGAATTATATTACAATTAGAGTAAAATATTCACAATCCTGCAACCAAAACTTTAACAACCTAATACTCTTATCTTCTTTTTTCATATAGAAATCTTGACCTACGTTATCATCATAGCATCAAGAACAATCTTAACGAGTTATTTCACTAACGGATGTTGATCTTGAATTTCCTCTTATAACACGAAATAACATGCTAAATATGCATATAGTATAAAATGATTGTTGATATTTTAGCTTAAGTATATTTTTAACATTACTTGAAATTGTGATGAGCTTCTATTTACATTATTTTTGTTGTTTATAGTGTGAAAAACCCACAAGAATAGCCAATTATGTAGTCTTATAGTATGAATTTGAGAGTGAATATTTTCCTTATTTCTTGTGTGCGTCAAGTTTAAGTAGACTATATATATACATTTCAAGTAAGTAGGTAGACTATGAAGTTGCCATAGATTAATTGACATAATGTACATGAGAATTACTTCAATATATTAGTAGATCTACTCTTCTACTAAAAATTACCAACTCTCTATAGCATTGTAGAGTGCATTAATTTAATATATAATAACCATAGAGTAGAGATTTTTTGTTAGAGAGAGAGAGTGAATGCATCAATGGCAATCACTAGATGTGGTTAAGTTTACCGATGATAGATCAATAGAGATGGTTGGCTATACTGATGGTGGATTAGCAGATGATGGATCATCATGGTAGTAGAATCAAGTGGTTATTCTAAGGATAGGAGTATTTATGTGAAAAATGTCGACCAGACCTTTGAATAACAATTCATAAGAGTAGGAAAATAGATTATTTATTTAATTCATGAGATTGGGACAATGTATTACTATTCAACATATTGCATAGTAGCAATGCATGAGTGTGAAGGATATGAATAAAGCTATAAGTAGACCAATGCCATTGAACCGACCTAGCCTAGGGAGGAGCTAGTCCGAACCAACCAGTGAACCATTGGGCCCTAAGGGCCTAAGCGATTTGGCCGTAGGAACTCAACGGGTTGCTTAGGCCTTGACCCAATGGTTTGGCTCACCAATTCAAGATCAGTCCACCCTGCAATTAGAAAAAAAAAAATCAAATCGTTTCACTAATTCCTTAGCTTTTCAAAGCGTAAGTGTAAGCATATAATGTTTGTATGTAAGCTTTATTGAAAGTAGGAAAAGACAAAGTAGCATCACATTTACATGAATTGAATATATAATATATAATATATACATAGAGCTACACAAGCAAGGTGAGTCATGTTGATTGGCCTATTTAACCTTTAAAAAAAAGTGAGTTGAGCCAAAAAATTTTAACCCTCTTACATATGGGTATTTTCGACCCATCCTGCTTGACCCATAGGTTGAGGTAGGTGAACCTGTCACAAGGCAGGATAGCCTGCTAAGTCGCAATAATTTAAAAAATATGTTATTTTCTTTTTCATTCTTAGTTCGAGTAAATAATAAAAAATAAAGAAAGAAACCCAAAGTCCTCCCTTTCTACACTACTTCCTCTTCTGTCTTCCCTTTATACTTTCTAGATCCTTTCCCTACTCTAATGCTCTAAGTCTTTAGTAATCCATCGCTGCGATATCGACTCTCGACTCGGTTTGATGATCATTGTCAACGTCAATCACCACCACGTCAAGCAATGGTGATGGCTGTACAGTTGACTTTTCATTTCATTTCTCTTCTTTATCATTTTACTCTCTTGTCAAACTATCTTCCTAATATGATTAACATCTATAGACTTTAGATTTTTCTGATATTGCATCAATGCAACATTTTGTATTGAATGAATAACAAAAGGTAACATCTGCTACATCAATTAAACTAGTGGCAATTATTTTGGTTTAAAACTAATAAATGAAAATTTTCCTCAATATTATTGTAATGAAAGTACTTTTCATGATACTGAATTTGTGTTAGTTTTGTGTAAAACATATTAGAGAAAATTACTTAATATGTTTTGCATGATTTTGAATCCATATGATTCATATTACGTTGACTTTCATTCGATAAATTGTGTTTTATATACTAATTTTAGCAATGCAAGGTAATTTAATTATATATAAATATAATCTCTCTTCTTGGAATATTTACGAATCACGATCAATGTTAAGTTTAGTCAAAGGGATGTGTTATAAGGATGCGCTTTGATTCTTGGTACAACAATTGGAGGGCATTTTTTTTATTTAATTTCTTCCCTTTCCCATTCTAGTACGTTGTGGCAATATTGTGTTAGCAAAGTTGCTTTGTATCTAATTTTAATTGTATAAAAAGAAAAATTGATTAAATGTCGTGTATTAGCAAGTTGGCTTACTTAACCTACCTACCCGTAATGAGGCAGGTTGGGCTAGAAACTTTAACTTGTACATGCAAGTGTCACGGTCCATGTTTTAGAGTGACGAGTGGGTATTCAACATGGGGTTTAATGTGAAGTGAGTAGCATCAACTGGCGATTCGTTCATGGGGTTAGGTAGTCTCTTAAGGCGGGGTTTGCTACCCATAAGCAAACTGGTCGGGAGCCGATGCCACTCTCTTGATGATGGCCATAGCAGGTCGAAACTAGTTGAAAAGTTGGACGTCCCCTATAATAAGAAGGACGGTGACAATATTAGTTGGCATTCTTAAAGCAAGAAGGGGCTTAGAACAATCTTGGGAAGACAGGAAAGGAAAGGCTAGCTCGCCCTCCATAATCAAAGTTAATACATAAGGCAAAGGAACATCGAGCACTACATGGGCACTTATGGAGGGAGTTAATCTCCCGTCCCATGACAAGTGATATCATAGCTAAAAGGTCTAGCCTAATGGAGTTACCTAGATGCTATCCAGTATGCTATATGGAAAAGGGTAGTTTTTGTTGACAATTTAGCTCATATAGATGAAGCTTAAGAGGGAGCGGCCACTAGGTGGAGGGTATCGTTGCCAGAAGGAGCAGTTGTATCATGAGCAGCATTGTAACAAGAGTCTACCCGCAAGCTAAGGAAAAGTAAAAATGTACTTCAAAGGATAGACCCTACTATTGGCCCACTCAACAAAAGGAAATCTTAGAGGACAAGAGGAGAAGGTAAGGGCAAGGGAATGCTTATGGAAGCCTTAGAGTCCTAGTGGAGATGATCTTGGTATGGAGTTGGGCAATAGAAGAATAGGGTCGGTGATCTTAAAGGAAAAGGTAGCAGTAAAGAGTTAGCCCCATGACAAGGGCATCATGGATTTAGGTGGGGGGAAAATGTCACGGTCTGTATGTTAGAGTGATGAGGAGGTATTCAACTTGGGGCTTAATGTGAAGTGAGTGATGTCAGTTGGCGGTTTGTTCGTAAGGTTGGGTAGTCTCTCAAGGCAGGGTTGGCTACCCGTGAGCAAATTGGTCGGGAGCTGATGCCACTCTCCTGATGATGACCATAGTAAGTCGAAACCAGTTGAGAAGTTGGATATCCCTAATAATAAGGAAGATGGTGACAATGCCGATTGGCATTCATAAAGCAAGAGGGGGCTTAGAACAATCTTGGGAAGACATGAAGGAAAATGTTAGCTCACCCTCCATAATCAAAGTTAATACATAAGGAAAAAGAAGGTCGAGTGCCATACGAGTACTTGCAAAGAGGGTTAACCTCCCATCCCGTGACAAGTGGTATCAGAGCTAAAAGGTCTAACCCAATAGAGCCACCTAGATGCTACCTAGTGTACTATATGGAAAAGGATAGTTTTTCTTGACAACTGGGCTCATATAGATGAAGCTCAAGAGGGAGCGGCCACCAAGTGGAGGGCATCGTTGCTAGAAGGGGTAACTATACCGTGAGCAGCATTGTAACAAGAGTCTACACGCAAGCTAAGGAAAAGTAAAAATGTACTTCAAAGAGTAGACCCTACCATTGGGCCACTCAATAAAAGGCGATCTCAGAGGATAAGAGGAGAAGGTGAGGGTAAGGGAATGCCTATGGAAGCCTTGGAGTCCTAGCAGAGATGATCTTAGTATAGAGTTAAGCAATGGAAGAATAAGGTCGGCGATCTTAAGGAGAAAGGTAGTGGTGAAGAGTTGGCCCCATGACAAGGGCATTGTAGATTTAGGTAGCGAATAATGTCACGGTCCATATTTTGGAGTGACAAGGGGGTATTCAACTTAGGGCTTAATGTGAAGTAAGTGGCATCAACTGGCAGTTCGTTTGTGGGGTTGGGTAGTCTCTCAAGGCGAGGTTAGCCACCTGTGAGCAAACTGATTGGGAGCTGATGCCGCTCTCTTAATGATAGCTATGGCAGGTCAAAACCAATTGAGAAGTTGGACATCCCTTATCATAAGAAGAATGGTGATAATACCGGTTGGCACTCCTAAAGCAAGAAGGGGCTTGGAACAATCCTAAGAAGATAGGAAGGGAAAGGTTAGCTCGCCTTCCATAATCAAAGTTAATACATGAGGCAAATGAAGGTCAAGCGCTACATAGCTACTTGTGAAGGGGGTTAACCTCCTATCCCGTGACATAAGCAAGTCAACCCACTTAACTTGCGGGTCAATGAAGGGCATATACATATACATAATACATATATGACTATGCATTCTATAGTTAAAGTGAAGTGGTATGGCAATTAGTAGACAACACATTACACATGCATGTGATTACTTAGAGCCAAATATTACTCAATATTGTAATATAACATTATGTTTACGTGGTTTAAATTAATTATTTCATAATGAAAAAAAAAATTAAACCAAAAATAAAATTAAATCATTCACACGTTATTACATGTATATGTAAAGTTTTAGAATTATTTGGAAAAAAATTAGAAATATGCAAATAGGCAATAAATTATTTATAGTACTTTACAGAAGTATGGAAAGTTAAACTAAAAAAAAAATGAATATAGGGTTCAAGGGTCGTCGAACTGGCCCAAGTCCATAGCTTGAAGGGTTAGGCTCGATTCACCTAGTTGCCAGTTCGATGCTTACCTTTACCCGTAAGGTTGTAAGGTTAACTAAGGTGCACCAAGAGAAAGTGTGCAATAACTCGACAAGAACTTCTCCCACTAAGGTATTGTTCATTTTGGTATGAATTACTGTATAGTTTTGTCTCTTAGTACAACAACTTCTCAAGAGATCACCCATCTTAAGATTGATCTAATCCAATCACGCTTAACTTTGAAGTTTCAATGTACTCCAAACTACTATACAAAAGGGCATTTCAATAATTAGAGTTCAATCACCTAACATTTAAAAGGTATTATAATCCACACCTACCCTTACCCCCATCCCCCCTTCTTTTATAGAATTGACATTCTTGCTAGTTTCGTTACATATGTTAAGGACTACCCCTAGGCAAGGACTCTACCTTCCAACTAGTGAATTGCTCTAATATCAACTGTAACAACTCAATTAGAACTCCTTCCACCAAGTTATTGTTCGCTTTAGTGTAGAACGCAATACAATTTTGTCTCTTAGTGCAATCGCTTCCTAATAAGTCCCTCATACTAGAATTAACTTAGTTTGAGCGAGCTTAATTTTAAAATTTCAACATACTCTAAGTTACTACATCAAAAAACGCCTTAATAATTAGAGTTTGGTCACTCAACATTTAACGAGTATTACTAAGTGCAATTAGATGGTCGACAAGGACCCTTAAGGTTGACTCAACATCTTGTTACACTTGGTCAGCTAGAGTAGACATGCGATTAAACATATGGTCTCCTATGTTGACCACTTTTATGAAAGCCACAAGTAAACAAGTGTCTAAACTATGTTTCTACTTCAAGACTTCCTCAAGTCAAATAATACTCTAAGATTCATGATCTTATCAATCAATTCAAACCTGTAAACAAGTTATCCACAAACGTCAACTTAAGTCTTGGATCAATAATAGACAATTGAATTCTACTCAAACAATAATAGACAACATTTATAGAATTCCTTGTTACCATTAACTAAAAAACTCAATTTTACTCTAAACTCTAAATTGTGATTGAATTCTAAGAGAGTAAATAGTAACCCGTAAAGCGCCCTATGCACACGTCTAAATTACAAATCCCAACACGTTTTAGGGAATTTCTATGACCACACTCAAATCAATAACCTCCTTTAACAATAACATATATCAATCAATTTAAGGTTTTTAGCGACGTTTTTTGTTTTAATTCAAACTTTATGACAAAGTCACAAAAATTAAACAAAGTGATCTTGTAAAGTTATTTTTCTTAAAATAAAGAGTCGAGACTCTTTAATTTAATTATAAAGATAGACTAATATTGTAGTTCATCATTTATCAGAAACTTAAATATTGAGCTTTGAGTTATCATGAGATCTTAGAGGTAAACTAATTAACCTATAAAATCATCGTTACGAAAAAAAAAATAATAATTTTTGGAGCATGATAATTTACTACATACACTTGGTAAATAATATATATACACAAATATTACAATAATTATTTGAAAATAGGTAAAATATATCCTATATACGGTTAAAATTAACAAATTGATTAAATAAAATGCTATGTCATGCATTTTAGTGAAATGTCGTGATGACTTGCCCATGTAATGTATAAACTTAATTAAGATTAAATGATATTAGCTTTATCTTTTCATAAGATACAAAGTAAACATAAAGCAAAAGTTCGGTTAAAATTCCCCTCTTTTCTCTTTGAACTTCCACCAACAAGCTTCATTTCCTTTTTGAGACAATTGAACATACTAAGAACCATTAGGAAATAAAACAAAAACAACTTGAATCAAAATAAAAGAAGATTCAACAAAAATTTATAAACCGATCAAAAATCGGATAAATTATGGTTCGTAGGATTAGGAGCGAACTACTATTAGGTTAGGGAGTAAGTTGCTATTAAGCAACTTTAAGGTTTGAAGTCTAGATGGAGCTAAGTTTTTCTAATATGGAGGTATCTATTGATAGCAGCTAGAGGTATGATGAACAACAACCCTTGCTCTCTACCTGATTATCACTTTAATATTAAGAAAAATCAAATTAATGGAATTAATTATAATAAAATTTATTTGTGCATTATTTTTTCTTGTAGTCTAATATAACATTTTCATTTTTAAAAAATTATTAAGGAATATAATAAGTTCTTAACAACATCTTCTATTGAGAGGTAAGCTAGAATTTATTTTTTAAACGCTAAATGATGTTGTCTCATGTTAAATCTTTGAATATGAACCTTCAGTTACATATATTTAACATATATGAAATGGGTTCTTAATAATTATTGAGTCTTATATTAAATATGTTTTATTTGAATAAGACTATCATCTTTTAGAAACAAAGAGAAAAATTAGTAATGATGAAATTTGTCAATGCACGTGATAGATTATGACATTTGAAAGTTATATATGATGTCCAAAATATCCTAAAGTGATTTTCCATGTAAGTTTGATTGTTTGAATAATTATTTATGATTTTGAGGCTAAAAATATAATTTAGCGAAATATAGACGAGTAACTTGCAATGAGCTTATTTGATCATGAGGAGCTATAATATTAACCTACACAATTTTATAAATTTATATTAGTTTTCATGGATACAATTGAAGCCATACACTAACTATTACATATATAAGTAGAAAATAGCTTAAAATTATAATCGGAATTAATTCTTATGATATCTAGGATGTTTTAATGAGTTTTAAATGTTATATTTGTGTTGTTGGTAGCCTAATTTATATGGAATGTAAGAATTTATCATAACTAATTGACGATTGTGTGTGTTAAAAATTAATATATGAATATAGTAGTTTTAGAGAAAACGGAGCAATATACAAGGGCATTTTAGTAATTTTGCATTCTAGTCAAATTTAGTTTCTTGATATGTTTGGATTAGACTCTTAAAATGATTATGATGATATAAAGAACATTAAAAACAGATACGAAACAAGAAAGTTATAAAATATTGGAAGTGATAATATAAAAGTGGAGAACATGAAGAAGTTATGCTATCTATGCTTTAGTTTTTGTATATTGACTTAATGAATATATAATAAGATTATCTAAGTCTATGGATTAAATAGGATTGCTTAAACTAGTTGATACACTTGTTTCTTTGCTTTGTGATGCACGATGGTTGAAAGAATCCAAACCACACACTTATATCTATAAATCTTTATGCATTCACTTATGGTAAATGTCACAAAAAAATTTGGTTACAGAAATAATGTTTGGTTGTATAGTTGCTTAAATGGTTCAATCGAAATGTTTACAAAGCACACTAGTGATAAGCTATAAGCAACATTAGTATGTGGAAGATGTATGGAAAATTAATTATATGAGTTTGTAACATGATGTGTATGCATTATGCATTATACGTCATATTGCATATGCATTAATGTTAAGAGCTACAATCAATGTTGTCGAACTTGCAATTTTATCTAGAATCGCTAGAGGATCGGTAGAATCGAAATGTGAAATTGAAATATAGAAATGTAAGTTTTATAACCTATTTAAAATAGTTTTGAAAAATTATAAATACATTTATAGTAATTATTCAAAAATTAAAATACATAATGGAAATAAACAAATGAAGAAACTAAGTTCTTTTTTCACTAAAAATTCTTAATAATATATAATTTAGCATGTATAGAAGAAAGACAGACGAAATCAAAATTAAAATTTTTCCATTTTTTTAAACAATGAATTAAAGAGAACAAAATATTTCAATTCATTTTAAATTATTAATGATATAAACTAAAATATATAGTTTTCCTTATAATTTTCGCTATTGGAGTTGAAATCTAGATGGATTCTATAAACAGAAAATAAGGGACTAAGAGAGAGAGAGAGAGAGAGAGGAAAAAGATTAAAATAGGATAAGGAAGATGATATAATGCCCAATAGTTAATGGCTTGTAAAAACTTAGATGTATTTTTTTTTATATTTTAGCTTATTTAATTTGAATATGTAAAATTAGTGAACTTGATAAAAAATATAAGTTTATATACAAAGACGATTTTGTACATGAGTCAATTAGAAAGAACCTCCTAAAATTGCAAACTCGTAGAATCGTATGGGCAAAATTGCGATTTTGACAACTATGGTTGCAATTTATTCTTTTTCTTTTTTCTTTTTAACAATAGGTGACTATTAACTTAGGAGTCACCAATAGATAAGCAGGTGTCATGAAACAGGAGGTTCAGCCTCTCTTTATATGGCCGTACAACGCTTGACCATCTTTTGCCTTGTCATATCTACTTATATTATGGATGGAAAGCCAGCTTTTTCCTTTCTTATTTTCTTAGGGCAATTCCAAGCCCTTTTAACTATAAGAGTACCAACCAACATTATCACTGTCTTCCATATGATTGGGAGGCCTAACTTCTCTATTAGTTTCAGCCACCATAGCCATTATTAGAAGAGTGATATCAGCTCTCGACTAATATGCTCATGGGAGACTAAACTCACCTTGAGAGAACACCTACCCTATAAACAAATCACTTACTGATGCCACTCACTTTACATTAAGCCCTAAATTGAATACCTCCATTTCCCTTCCAAAATAGGACCGTGATATTCTCCCTTACCTAAATCCACAATATCCTCATCATGGGGTTAACACTTTGCTATTACCTTTCTTCTTAAGATCACTGACCTTATTCTTCAATTACCTAACTCTACGCCAAGATCATCTCTGTTAGGACTTATGGCTTCTATAGGCATTCTCTCGCCCTTGCCCTTACCCTCTCCTTTTGTCCTCCGAGATCACTTCCTATTGATTGGCCTAACCATGGAGTCTACCTTTGAAGTACTTTATATTTTCTTAGTATTTAGGTAGAGTTTTGTTATAATGCTGCTCATAACATAGTTGCTTTCTCTAGCAACAATGTCCTCAGCCTGGTAGTTGTTCCTCCTTTTAAGCTTGATCTACATAAGCCTAATTATCAACAAGAACTACCATTTTTATTAAGCACATCAAGTAGTAATTAGGTAGCTTGTTTAGGCTAAAACTTTTTTTCTTTGATACCACTTATCACGAGATGGGAGGTTTACTCCCTCCTTATGTACTTATATGGCGCTCAACCATCCTTTACCTTACCATATCTACTTGTATTACAGACAACAAGTCAACCTTTTCCTTTCTTGCTTTCTTAGGATTGCTCTAAGCCCTTTTAACTTTAAGAGTACCGACCAATATTATTTCTATCCCCCATATGATTAGGATACCCAACTTCTCTACTAGTTTTGACTTGCCATGGCTATAATCAAGAGAGCAATATTAGATCCCAACCAGTTTCTCACGAGAGGCTAACCCTACCTTGAGAGAATACCTACCCTATGAATAAAGCACTTGCTGATGCTATTCACTTCACATCAAGCCCCAAGTTGAGTACCCCCATTTTGCTTCCAAAATATGAACTGTAACATAAGCAAGAGTACTAAGAAAAAAAAACAATTAATTAACCAAGTCTTTATCACTAATTGTTTAAGTTTGTGGTGTGATAATCGAATAGACCCACTTAAGTTTGTGACAACCTTTTGAGGTTGCCTGGACATGTTTGTAGCATATCTTTTACTGTCATCACATTTAAGCTTGTGGCTCTATTCTACAAATTAGCCTTATTCAGTTTATGGTTAATAAACTTTAGAAAAAGTGTAAGGAAGTGTTAAGGCTTTGTTTTGCTAAGAGTACAAATAAGTGTTGAGAGTTTGTTTTGTCAAGAAACGAAATGATATAAATGCTAAGGTGTTGTTGAGATGCCTTGAGAAGTTTTTTTTTTCTTTTATATATATATATATATATATTTTGTTATCACCAGTGATATTGGTATTGAGGTGAGGCAAAATATCCATGAACCATGGAGTGGACCGTGAACTAAATGAAACCACTTTGAAAAATAGTTTTTTTTTTTTTTTAAATTAGTGTGGTTCATGATGTAGTTTGGTGCACTCTAACTAGTTCATAGTTCAATTTACTGATTATTATTTAAAAAAAAAAAACATGTCTAAAGGGCTTAAAGGCTTAAACTAGTTAAGCATTAGTGGTAATTGCAAGGGAAGAAACTAAAGAACCCTAATAGCTAGCATATAATCAGATCTTACTCTCTCTTCTCTTCCCTCCGTTGTGCTATACCACTTAGTGCTCTCCAACCTCTACTTTCAACTAGTAAGAAAAATTAGCCTCTTTCTTTACCCATCAAGCCATCACCATTGAGGTTCATAGTCATAACTAACTCTCAAGTTCGGTCTCTTGTTCGTTGGCTAACTCTCTCTCTTTCCTCTTTCCTTTGTCGAGTATCGACCTACCAAGGTAATAATTCACTAAAAGCTCATACTTCATAGTTACAGTCATGGTTTGAGCTCATTGTTGCATCTTACGAAGTAATACCCTATGTTTAAGATGATTTTAGTCTCTTTTTTTTTTTCAATACAACAATGGAGCATTGCTTTTGTGTAGAGTGTAAAGAAAAAGATAAACTACTATATCGTGGTTAAGGCGCATTCATTTTATTTGTAACAGTTTTGTTTATGCTGTTAGATTTTCATTTTGATAAATTATCTTGTTCAGAATATTAGTTGTTTTAAGGTTTTCACAATTGATGGTTTGCATGATCATCTTCTTCTTGAACCTAGTCTATTATATTAAAGAGCAAAAATTAATTTCTTTGTACCAAAAGAGCAATGGAGTAATAGTGCACTAAATCAAATAGTTGATGCATCTAATATTGTTAGTTGAATAGTATTTGATTCCTTATTTACATAATGGTACTTTATGTATCTAGGTATTGTAAATAATATAACAAGAAGAGAGATTAATTTATATGTCGTTTTTATGGTGCCAATTTGAAAGTTATGATAAGCTAGGTAATATAACAATTCAACCATGAAGCTTCTAAATCATGAAATGATTTATACAAGGGAACTAATGGTTGAATGCCAATATATGGATTAAGTAAAAAAAAAAGAAAATAGAAATAGAGTTTGCACATAGTATGATGCTAAATTGTGTATGTTAAGTTCTATTTGTTACATCAAGCCAAAATAGAGGTTACACATAGTATGATTATGGTAGCTATGCATATACATTGATGTAATTTCCTTAAATACAAAGTAATGATGCATTCCTAGATTCAGCTATATTATCTTCGATGGAGTTTTATGTTAAATGGTGGTATGTAAACATAGAATGTTGAATAGCAGTGTATTCCAAGTTTTTGCATTATGTAAATAGAGAATGTTTTAATAAAGAGCAACACTACCTGTTCTCTATGTCTTTATCCACTCTTCTTTACACATTGACGTAATCAAATTAATTTTAAGTAGATAGTTTGAAAATTTATCTATTTAATCCAATTTTTTGTTACTTTTCAAATATCTACATTGAAAAATAAAATATCAACGAATCAATGGATAATGATATCCAAAAACATGACATAAATATGTTGGATGAGCACATTCAAGCTAATAGTAAGGGAACTCTACCTTCTTTTGGTAATTCATCTATACCTCTTCAATTTGCATCACTGAAAATAAGAGACAACGATCTAATGTTTAGGAACACATCTCATTGAGTGCATCTGATGTGAAAGGGAATCGTAGTGCTAGGTATAATTGTTACAATAAATCCTTTAAACATAGTAATGAAAATGAAATAACTGCATTACACACTCATTTGATTAGATGCAAGCATTTTACTAATAAGAATGAGTTTCGTATGAGTAAAGGTAAGCAAAAAACTCTTCCTACAATCCTAGAAAGTAAGTAGTTTTCTATGAACTTAAATAGATTTGTTGAAAGTCAATGTAGGAAAGTATTTACTAGGTCATTTATAGTTGTTAAACTTTTGTTCAAACTTGTTGACAATGGGGTTTTCATAACTCTTTGTAAAGTATTACAATAGAAATTTAAATTTTCATCTCATAGAGACATTGACTAGTGCTCATGTAGAGTTATTTAAAGAGGAAAGGGGAAAGTTGAAATTTTTTTTTTAACATTTTAAGGTAGGGTATATTTCATCACAAACACATGGATATCTAATCAAAATCTATATTATTTGTATCTAACATGCCATTACATTGATTATGATTGTAACCAGCAAAAGAATATTTTGAATTTTTGTTAAATAGGCAGCTACTCTAGTAAGGCTATAGCTAATATTGTTATAATATGCTTCCAATGTTAGGATATTACTAAGGTTCTTATGGTGATCATTGATAATGTAAGTTCCAATTATCGTTGCATTCGACATTTGAAAAAAAGATTCGAATCTTGGGACACACTCCTCATAAAGGGTGAATTCCTTCATATGAGGTTTTTTGCTCATATCTTAAATTCAATTATGAAGGATGGTCTACAAGATCTAGATGACTTAATCTTTAGAATCCATTCAATAATTAGGTATGTTATGTCTTTTCTAGCAAGATTGGCAAAATTTAAGAACTGTATGGCATAGAAAAAAAATGAAAGTAGGGCATCCTTGTCTTTAGATATGGAAATTAGATGGAACTTCACTTACTTGATTTGAGATTAGTTGTAAAGTTTCAAAAGGCATTTACATTAATAAAAATTAATAATGACAAATTCGGACTAAAACTTAAGATGGGGAAAATGAGTGGAGTTCCTATAGATGGGGATTGGGAATATGTACATACCATATTACCATTCTTGAAGGCATTTCGAGATGCCACTTTAAGTATTTTAGGCTCTCTTTTTGCGAGTTGTAAACAATTTGTTGAGGAGATATTAGGTGTTGGTTACAAAATTAATGAGCAATACTAAAGTAGTGATCCATCTAAGCAAATGATGGTTGAAAGAATGAGAAAAAAACATGATAAGTATTAGGAAAATATCAATAATATTAATGTATTATCTTTTGTTCAATGGTTCTTAATCCTCATCAGAAGTTGTCTTATGTTGATTGAATAGTTGAACATGTATATGATGCTAAAAATGCAACTCTACTCATGAGTAAAATTAATTAGGCACTTTCATCATTATGAGTTTAGTTTTGGGCATAAGGAGAATAATAATAGCTCATGTTCTTAAAGCTATGTGAAGGAAAAATGGCTAAAGATGAAAAATGATGATTGTAAGCATGGAAAAATGTTTTCGATTGTGAGATGGGAGAAGGGAAAAACTATTGCAAAAGAATGAATTAGAAAGGTATTTAAGAAAAGCTTGTGACAATTTTGATATAAGGATCTTAATGTATTAGATTGGTAAAGATCTTCTAAATTCTCTATCCTTTATTTGATGGTAAAAGATGTGTTTGGCTATCCCTTTATCAATTGTGACTTTTAAGAGTATTTTTAGTATTGGTGGTCATATACTTGATTCTTTTAAAAGTTCTCTAACTCCTTACATGATGGAAGCCTTTATTTGTGCACAAAATTGGCTAAAATCCCGATATAGTATTATTTGTGGAGGAAGATCATTAAGCTTTTCAAGTTTTCTATTCGAGTGCAAAAAATTTAATTTGTTATGTGAAACTAATAAAATAATTTTTTTTTTTCAACATGTATTTATTATGTGATCATGGCTTACATTTTCTTTTTTCTAAATAATCTCTTTAGGTGTTGAAGTTAGTAAAATGGTATAATTAACTGCTATATGTATCACCCTTGAGCAAAATAATGTCATTTTAGATATTTGGTTTAGATTTATTAAACACTCAACATACAAAAATTGCAAGGTCAACATGTTGCTTAATAATTTGCTATTTAATTTTTTACAAGTTGCAAAGCAAATATTCAATATTGCAACCTTTTACATGTTATTCAATATTGCAATTCTATAGGTTGTTGTCCAAATGTTGATCATCCTATTTCCTATATATAATATTTGCAACATGTCAAGTGTAATAACTGATAAGCAGTAACGTAACATCGGTGATATAATGCAACAATACCAAACGTAAAACATTGCCAAACCTTAATTTTTAATATTTTTTGGGGTAATATCATAGTATATGTTTCAATTTTTATCACTTTTTGCAATTACATACTTGAAGTTTTTAATTGTTTAATTATACATTCAATTGAAAATTTTTCTATCACTATTTACACATCAATCAATTTCAATTTATATCATTAGTCTAGTCAGTATAACTAGCCAATGAGATAGCCACTTACTCTTGAGGGGATCATGTTACCTTCTTAAGACCATAGGCAATTGCCTATGGTCGCCAATAAGTCTTACAACCTACATTTTTTAAGTGAGTCAAGACTTATTGTTTCGTAACAAGTGGTCAATGGCTACCTGAAAGGGGCTACATAACCCTCTAATGTGACAACTTGGAGGGAGTTCGAGTCGTGGCAGTACCGTCATGTAATATAGGAAGATTTGAGATCAAGCATCATCTTTGATTAAGAGTCTTTGGCGTACTACACGAGAAATTTACTCAACTTCAACTTCTTCGTAATAACTAGCATTAAGTAATAATTAAGCACATAATATAAAATCATGTCATCTATTTAAAATTAATATAAACATAAATGAGAGAAAGGAAGGGGGGGGGGGGGGGGGGGGGGGGGGAGTAGGGGTGGAGGTATAAGGTTTTCCCTTAATAAAAGTCATATAGAATTAGAATAAGTCATTATTAGTAATACATGCTACTTAATATACTAAGGATACTTAATTAATAATAAAGAGTTCAAATATAAGTGGAATGTTCTCTCAAGCTCTCATCTTCTTCACACTGATCATCCTCATGCTGGTGCAACTAACCTCAGGCATCTCGCGACCTGGCTCCAGCTATAGATCCTGATGCAATAACAAACTATAAGAGGGTAACCTTAGCTGCTTAGTGAGTAACCTTCATACCTTACTATCAAACAAGTTATTAATCAAACATATGAATGCATGATTAAGCATATGTAATGTAAATTGGTAACTGTATACAGCACAGTTTTCATGCCCACCGTTGCTCAGGTTGGGAAGTACTTAAGCACGTTAGGACCTAGGTATCCATATCCAATATGAAGTCTCTTAACAAATCATCACCATTAATAGTAGACATGGCATGGTCTCAAGTAAAAGGTGGTATTCCCTAGAGTCAAATAGATCCTAAAGGTTGAGGTGAGAATATGCCATACGATATATGTCGTACGATAACAATCACAATTTATACTATAAGATGTAATGCATATCCAGTTTAATTAAAGGTAGAATGTTTATTAACTCAGATTCCTAGGTAGCTAGACAAATATATTCATACATTCCAATATCCTAGATTCTAATGCAATAAGCATGGATATTCAAAATATCTTAGGATATTTTGTAAGTAAAATCAACCATAGCAAACACATACAATATCCCATATATCCCAACATGCAACAAATTCATTTATCAAATATAATTAGATAGTGTATTAGCTACAAGTACATAACAACGTAAAATAGGGAGTGGTATCTTCACTTAGCTATAACACCTACTAAAGCAATCCCAATAGTCCTCAACTACGTCCAACTTGATATCCTCGTCACATGAAGAATATATTTAAAGTTCATGAGTATTTTGTTTGCACTAACTATTTATGCTTTGTTGCTCAATAACCCCATTTTAGTTGTTTTCGTAATTTGAACATAGTTTCTTCAGTTTAACTTTGTTTTGTGATCTTAGAGTTATTTTCATCATTTTCAAATGTTCTTTCATTTGGTGAGTTTATTTTTGGGTTCTTGGGTCAGCAAGTTCTCGGTTTGGGCTTTACAAGATTATAGGCTTAAATGGTGAATTAGGTCACTTTAGGGCTTGGGCCTAGTTTTAAGCCTTAGGCTTAGTTTTTTATTTTGGGCCTTATACTTAACAATTTAGACTTCCTTTTAAGTATTTTAATTAGCCTTTTTCTACCCAACACTTTAAGCATTTAGTGTAAGCTTTGCTGATACTCTTATGGTCTAAATGGGCTCTTTTTTCTAAATTTAAAGCTCTAAATCACTAAGGAGCCTATGGTAAGGGTCTTGGATAACCTTTGAGCTTAGTGAGCCTCTTAATTAACTTATTCTAAGTCTTTTAACCTAAGGTTCAGGTCTAGCCACTTTCTTACATGAGCTTTTAACTTAGTTCTTTTGAGCTTTTTGAGCTTAAATTGCATTTTAGAGCTTTAGGCTTAAACCCACTTGTCTTTTTAAGCTTAAACCCAACATTGACCTTAAGTTTAGCCCACTTTCTTTAAGTTTACATATCTAGGCATTAAAGTTAAGGTGATTATTAATACCATTTTTAAGTCTCTAATCATGAACTAAACTAGTTTAGGGCCTTAGTTACACATTAGCCTTCTTAACTTGGTTAATTAAGTCTTAGATCACACCTAACACTGAATAATCATGTTATTAAGTTAATAAACTAAATTTTACAAATTTAGGGTCTTCAAGGAAGTGGTGGCCATCATGTGCTCTTAGGGCTACTCCTTCCATTTTCATGTAACACTTGTTTTTAAGGTAATTTCCCTTAAGTAACCTATGTTTTTACTCATCAATAACTACAATCGTAACATAATATTATATAGACAAGTGAAGTGAGACTAGGGAAGTGCCGGCATGCAAAAGAAATGGAGGTTTTATCACATCACTTAGTGATTTAGTCCTAAAACCAATATTATACTACACTTGCGTACTTATTAGTATTATAACTCTAATTAAGGTGTTTTTTTCTTCTTTCATTAACCATGTTTGTTCTTCATGAAACAATCTTAAAAATCTAATACATGGTTGTAAAGTAAATATTATTCATCAAAATGTAACTTCCTATCGTTATCCTACAAGAAAAACAAAAGAAAATCTAGTTAGACACTTACCAGAGCAAGGAGTATGGATGGCTTCCTTGTGAGTGTGTATCGTGGACTTTGTGTGTATGTATATCGAAAGATTAGAAGAGTGCGTGCGTGTATATGGTGAGGAGCTTGGTGTTTGGTGGTTTGAAGTGGTGGTGGTAGCGGTAAGGTAGCCGGCGGTAGTGCTTACGATGGTTGGTTGGAAGGGAGTTGAGGGTGTTTTGGTTTTTCATATTTTAGAGAGTATTTGAGAATTTAGAAAATGGAGAATAATGAGGGAATAAGGGAGAGAGTGGCTAGTTGTGAATGGAAAAAGAGAGGAGACCAAGTATGTGTTATATGGGTAGTGAAGAACTTAGCCTAAATGGGGATCATATACCCCTCTGCTTTATTGCCAATTTGTGGAAAATTGTATCCACTTAAGTTACAAGATATACTAAATGTAATTAAGGGGCTGTCTTGTAGTCCTTAATTATACTTAAATTGTAATAAATTAAGATGTAATAGGTCTTGGTTAAGGATTAGGGTTTGTTCAGGGTGATTGATGATAATTAAGCACAATTAACTTAGTTAAATATAGTTAGGGTGTGTTTAGGGTTTTGTTATGTTTTTAACATTACACTTTAGTTAATTTAAGCACCTTACATGTGTGCCTAGGGTTTATTTAGGGTTTGATATTCG
This sequence comes from Lumnitzera racemosa, assembly GCA_024138005.1. NCBI lineage: Eukaryota > Viridiplantae > Streptophyta > Magnoliopsida > Myrtales > Combretaceae > Lumnitzera > Lumnitzera racemosa. Next base: position 33,770,155 of record JAMXBC010000007.1, read on the forward strand.
TTTATAGTAATTTGACTAGCATACAAGCTTAAAAGTTAGGGTTTTAGTTGTTTAGTAATATTAATCACTTTTATTAATCGATTTAACCTTACTATTAGTGTTTATTTGTCATGTTAAGATCTTTGATCATTTAATTAGGGATTAACAATCTTGTTAGGATTTTATTAGCGTTCTAGGGTTTTTTTTAAGTATTAAGGTTCCTAAGGTTTTGCTTGTTTAGTTAAGATTTTAGGGGTTTACTTCCTTTAAGGTTTTGGTCTAATGTTTAGGGTTCGGTTCTTCCACTTAAGGTTTTATTATTAAGTTTGGGTGATTTTAGGGACTATCCAAAGACTTTTTCGTTCAACTTCATTTTTGGGTTATTAAAACCTCATAGGGTTTACATTTAAAGTCATAGTTGGTTACCCTATTGATTGATCCTACTAGTTGAACTAACCGCGTGATGTGATGTTAATTGAAATATAGGTGATGATAACTAAATCTTCAAGTAGATATCTAATTAGATAAGTTAAAACTTCAAGTATATAATTATAAAAAAAATGGTAAAGTTGAAGTGTAAATCATGACATTAATTTTATTTTATTTAAAAAACAAATAATTTGAATCGTAAGTCAAATCATACTGAGCTATTATTTTAGGTTTGAAAAATTTAAAAATCAAATCGTATGATTAATTTCAATTTAAAAAGAAATCGAATCTTTAATTTTAAGTTTGGTTCAATAGGATAAGAAAGGTGACCCATACCAAACCATATTGCACCTATTCGTAGCTAGTATAAAACTAATGAATGTGTAATGTAGAGTATCTCTCATGCATGGCACAATGCATTATATGCATTTGTTCATGTAGCTTATTCTTGTGATGGTATTGTGAATTTGTTTTTTTATTTTTTTGTCTGTTGTCTTTTTTCTCACTTAACTCTAAGATGAGTTAAGGGGTAAGTTTTCTAACCTTATGTATAGAAGGAGGAGTATGAAATGGTAGTTATACTTTCAACGAGTGGTGGGAGCAGTAGGAGCAAATATTTTGAATTATAGTCTTTTATCATGATGTTCAAAAGAGCACCATGTTATATTATATGTAAATAGTATGTCGATGTAATGTTGTAAAGCTATTTATCATGTTATGATATTAAAGTTGGTAATTTTCTTAAAGTTAAGTGTGCTTAATTCTGAAAGCAAACATTTCATTATAAATGTATCCCTTACGTTGGTTCCATGTATACTTAGGCTCCTTTTATTTGAAATTGAATGTTTGGATTTTAAATTAATAAAGAATATTAGACCTTGTTTTACTGTAGTAATGTTGAATAAAATAACTAAAAAAATTATTAAAGCACTCTTTTTGGGAAATGAGTAATATAAAGAAACATGAGTACGAAATACATTACGAAATGTTTGAATTATTGCTATGCTATGTGTGCATTTGCTTTGATTTTGTCTATTTTCCGTACATCGTTTATTTGTTTTATAAAATTTTGTGACTGATTTCGGACAAATCTATCGTGATATTCATCGTCACTCTTTCGTCTATATCATTCTTTAAAGGTACAATGGTCTGAATAACCAATAAAATGCTCTTTATGTTTTTAAAAAATCGTAATCTAAATACTTAATTTTAAAAATAAAAAAGATTAAATGCGGAGATAGAACTTGCAAATCCTCGGCAGAGATAGGACTTGCAAATAAAATAGAGGTTACCGGCAAAAACCGGTAGCGCAACCGTTGGGATTCAAATTCACAAGGCGAATTCCAAAAGTTCAAACGCCCCAACCAAATTCAGGAAACGGACACTCTCTTTTCTTTAGGTCATAACAGTCACTCATTTCAAACTCCTCATTTTCCCCCTTTCTCATGCATTATTTTCTCCCGACGTTTCGTTCTCTATCCTTTTTTTCAAACTCATCAGACCGTTTCACTCCATTTTCAAATTTCTCGACCGTTGTACTCCTCTCTCCTAAACCCCTCTTTACTGCTCATAACACAAGTATCATCCTTGGACTTCTTGTAAAAATTGTTCCTTTTTGGTGAGTTCAACTGTTAAAAAAAAAAAAAAATTGCACCTTTATTTGTAAATTTTGTTTCTGATTGTTCAATTTTTCCAAATGTATTTACGTGGTTTGCTTCAACTTCCTATTTTTCATCTAAAGTTTGCTTTTTGTTCGCATTAAAATGTATGGTTATGTATTCTGGCTTGATATTGGTCAAGATGGGCATGCTTATGTTGTTCTAGCAGTACAATGTTTATTTGGATCACTGGGGAGAATTAAATTTGCATAATCATATTCATGCGGCTTATAACTGTGATTGGTTTTTGGGTGGAAATTAATCGGAGTCTGACATTGTGGACCCTATAGACAACTTGTGATGGTAAGTCCATTGTAGTTCACTTATGCTAAATTCTGAATTCTGCCACCTAACTATTATTTTGATGTTAAGACGCATTTCTGGCTGAAAACTGATTGGGGGTACTTGTGAGTAGTCAATTCGATCAAAATAATAGTTCAATCGTGGAATTGGCAAATATGACTTGAGTTTCTTGCCGTGAATTTTAGCTCAAATTAGGATGTAAAATCAAGAACGTTAAATTTTAAATGGTTATAAGTATTTAGAGTAGTGACTGGTAAGTAGCTCGTGCTGTGAGTAGTGTTACTGTAGGTTGTAAATGGATTTCTGGTTTATAAGTTTAAGAGACAATAAGTTTTGGCTTTGTATTAGGAGGAGCATAATTGAAGGTAAATCTGGTAGATCAGTAATGCTCAACAGCAATCTCCATGAAATGAGTCACAGTGACATGGTTGTGAAAGATTACAGCTTTAGTTGCACATCACTTCAACATGACCAGACTTAGGACAGGAAGTTCTAAAAGGGCTGGCACTCCAATCACACTTATTGAGGGAAGCAGCAATGGTTTCCAACAGCGTAGTCGTTTTTATTGGTAATTCTTCCATCATTTCGTGGTTCCTCCAATTTGCTAATGCTCACTTATGAATTATTATGTCGAGGAAGCTTTAAGTTGTTGATGTAGTTGTATTTGAAGGGAACAAATTTGCACATTCCATTGCAAATTGAAAGTACCGTTGAATTTGTCAATTGAATAATTGGAGCCTGGCTTCCATAACCTGCACTGAATAATTTTGCCACATCTTTTTTCATTCTGGTGGCTTTAATACTTGTATTATGTTTTAACATGGGATTGTAAGTCTGCTAAAAAATTTTTGGATCGTTGAATATTAGTTGCATCTATCTGCATGCAAGAAATATATGCTCGTCGTGTCAGCAAAAAGTTGAAACTTCCATAACAACATCTATTGCAGAACAATCTTACCCCAGGAAGGGAAAAAAAAAATCTATAGCGGAACATCAAGCTTTCTGTCTTGTTGTCGAACATACAGTGTTGCTTGAGCCTATAAAACTCCTTCTATTTATTCCTAATGAGTTAGATTATTATTATTATTTTTCATTTTCCAATAATGCTTTACTTATTTTTTTAGGAGGACCAGTGGCCCAACCAGGCGCTCAACAAAGGGGCGATGGACAGCAGAAGAGGTTGTTATTGTGTACATAAACCGTCCAAGACAAAGTCTAGGTCACTGTGTGGTGTCTGCATGCAAGTTTGATTCTCTTCTTTGGACTTCTATGTTTGTTGAAGCTGGATTGGTGGATTAGTGCATGCTAGTCTTATCTGATTAATAAAAAATTATGCCATAAGTAATGAAGACGCACATGCATATTTCTTGAAGATTCTCACATTGGACTTACATGCCAAGCTCCTTAGACATGATAGAGTGTCACATATTTCATGGATGATGAAACCTGCAAACTAATATTTGATTTTTCTCCACCTAGTGCTTTACCACCTTATGGTAGTTCACTGAATTGTGCAATTGTGAAGAGCTTCTTCCCATGGAATAATTTCATCTGCTTATTTAGTGATCCGTATATTATTTTCTTGCTCTCTAGAATACTCAACCAATATCACATTGTTGAATATTATCAAATTTTGGTTGCTTCCAGGATGAGTTACTATGCCAATTGGTTCAACGATTTGGGGGAAAGTGCTGGAAGAAAATAGGTATTACCATTGCATTCAGAAATTTTGTCACTTGTTACAGAGCTAAAAGAGGAAAAGAATGATCAAATTTATGAGTTTAACACTCTCCTTTCCACCGTTCTCTTGTGCATAACAAATCCTGCATATTGGTCGTGCTTGCTAAGTTACATGGTTATATGGATTCCCAGCTCTTATCTGTATCAAAAAGAAAGGAGATATCAGTTCACTAGCTTAAAATAAAATCTGGGAGCCAACTTAAAGTTTGGAGGAGCCAACTTAGAGTTTGGATCTTTTGTGGTTCTCAATATTAATCAATTGATTTATGTTTTCACTTCACTATTAATTAAAATATTGTTTCAACGCCTCATTTTGATCAATAGACTAGTAATTATGTGCAGAATATGGGTACTGGACATCTCTTCTTACTTTGAAACAAAACACTTCATTATTGATCATATTTATTGAAGGCCCCCAGTGTTTGAGGGAGTGCATTTACACAGCAAAATTATGGATGATGTACAGCCTATCTTTCAAGGGTGTTTATCCACAAAATTTTTATTAGTGTCTGATGCTAAATAATCACTGGAAAACATAAAATCATGTCATATATAATTCGGGGAGTGACATCGTCATAGTCTTGTGAGAATACCTTATTCAGGACCCAATTTAGGAAGCATGTATGGCATTAATTTTCTTAAATTTTCAAACAACCAATCTTCATTTTCATTAGATAAAAGGGAGGGGGGACAGTTTGTTATGTAATTACTTCTCCTTTACTTATTCACATGACCCTCCTTGTAGGTTTAGTTGGATCATAAAGCCAATATATATGGACACTGATTAGCAGAATGAATTTATGCAGCCGAGTATTTCAAGGATCGAACTGATGTCCAGTGCCTGCATAGATGGAGAAAAGTCTTAAATCCTGAACTAATAAAAGGTCCATGGTCTAAGGAGGTTAGAATTTTTCTATCAAGTAAAGTGCTTTTTTGATAAAACTAGAATATGCCTGGGAGATGGTCTGACATGATAATAACAGAAGAAAATTATAGTTTTTGACCTATTTTTATATGCAGGAGGATGAAGTTATAATTTCTCTGGTGAATAAATATGGGCCAAAGAAGTGGTCAGCTATCGCACAAGCCTTACCTGGACGTATTGGAAAACAGTGTAGGGAAAGGTATGTACTGAAATTTCAATATTGAGCTTGAAATCTTATTTATTTTCTTGAGTTAATTTGAATTTCTTGTCTGGCCAATTTTGAAAATGTAGAAGGTATTCCTGCGAAAAAACATATTTTGACATTCCCTGGAGGACATAAATTGATATATGGCTGTTGAGTTTGATATGTTATTAATTCGTGTCTGTCTTTACTGTCAACGTGATACCAGCTTTTGAGCTGAGTCAATGAGGTGAGAAGGGTGGAGGATTTGCCTCCTCTGCAATACTAACAGTGAGAAAACTTGTCAAATGGCCTTCTGTAGCTTCATAGCACATGCATTCACTTGCATCATTTTTTATTGAACTGCCTACATGGTTCCATGTATTACACCAAAAATTTTGCAGTAAGCATAAAAGGTAACCATGGTTTACTGGGTTTAACTTTTTTTTGGTTTCAGGTGGTGTAATCATCTTGATCCTGCTATTAAGAGGGATGCATGGACAGAGGAAGAGGAGATGACATTAATCTGTGCGCATGAAATATATGGCAATAAATGGGCCAAGTTGACAAATTTTTTGCCTGGAAGGCACGCATTTCGTATCTAGATTAATTTTTTAAGTCTGCACCTGAATTCTTTAAACAGTAAAGCTTCTCTGGTTATATACATAACAGCTTTTGTACACTAGAATGACTTATGGTCTGTTCTCGCTTTATTCAGGACAGACAATGCCATAAAGAACCACTGGAACAGCTCTGTGAAGAAGAAGCTGGAATATTATGTGCAATCAGGTTTAATCGAGCAGTTTCAGGGTTTACTTTCTTTTGAAAAGTTAAAAATATCCTGTTCAACGATGCAACATAGATGCGAGGATAGTGTTGATCAATTGGAGGGGACATCTGAGTCTACCGATGTGCCAGAAAATTTTAATTCTGGACTTGAGCCTATAGCAGAATACGTGGCTGTAAGTTCATATTTGTTGCCTAGAGGCCCCTAATAGGGTGAAATGTTATATAATCAATTTCAATTTCTGGGGTTTAGCGATAAGTTAATTCTTTGCAGGAACTTTCAACCATGTGCAGAAGTTTGGAATTGTCTGGTATGAATCGGTGCCAAGAAATTGAATCAGGATCTGGCATTTCATCAGGAGCCCCTATATTTCCTGCATTGTCATTAACATCAGAGGATCCTATCGGTAGTCATGTTACACCTGAGCTTCTCGTTGCAACTGGTGGAGAAAACTCTAAGCCTAAACTCTCGTGTGAAGTAACTGAAGCATCCCTTACAAATGGACACCCTTCACAAGTATCAAATGAAAATGACATCACTGAAAACAAAAGCTCATCTTGTATTCAATCTCTCTTGCATGCTCCACAAGCATGTGCGTCTCCCAAAATTGTCTTACAACAGACTCTTGAACTTGAGAATGTGGTTTCATGCAGAGAATTCATCAATGTTGACTTCACTGATTGTACTGGGGAGAAGATGGATAATTCTCTTGAATTTGATGAGAGAAAGAATGATCCCGAACTGGTTCCTGTAGATATTTTCACTTCCTTAGACTCAGGAGTTGTCAAGTCTTCCCCAGAACATCATGGCTTGAAGACAAGAAGCAGCTTATGTACAGACCCTACAGGAATTGTTCCTTCAATTGATGATAATATCACCACTTCAAAGGAAGAAGAGAATCTGAGATCTCCTTTTACAAAGGCTCCTTGCTTTCCCAGAATGGATGTTCCCTTTAGTACTTGTCTTCTTACAGGATATGGTGATGATACAGATCTAGCTTACAGTCCCCTTGGCATTCGTCAACTGATTATGTCTTCAATAAACTCAGGAACACCGTGCAACTTTTGTGACTCCCCAAGTTATGCGGGCTCTTCATACAACATGATTAAAGGAAATGATAAATTCTTTGCATGTACATCCTCTGTCAGAAAAAGACATATGTGGAAATTCATGACGAATTCAGAAGTAGCTGAAGCACAGAAAGGGCCTGAGAGAGAGTCTAATCTGATGTCTTCTATATCTAGCTTGTCCAGTAGCTTTTCTTCTCTGGATGCAATTTTTGATGAGAATGGACCCAGCAAGAATAAAATGACCTCTTTAGTGGAAAGCAATTGCACTACATGCCACCTGAAGGAGAACTCTACGTTGGATGAAACCATAAATTATGAAGACGGGAAAGAGAAAATTAAAGAGCTAAGTAGCAGCATTTCCGAGTGCGATGATGCACTAAACGAATCAACGAAGGACGTGACTCCCAGTACCAATGTAAAAGCTGCGGTAACTGCTAGCTTCCAATTTCCTATGTTGCTAATATTGCCATTGTTTTTCCTAGTGCAATTTCAGTTTGCTTTTTTGTGCCATTATTATTATACTACAATTTATTGGAAGATAGTCATCACTACAAGTTTAAGCTTCAATAGTCATGCTTAATGTTTTATGTAAGGTCAAAGAACTGCCTATTTAAGTGTATGGTACATCTCTCCTGATTGCCAAAGCATGAATATGTGAGTGGGAACTCTTTGAACGTTTAAGTTTTTGATGGGTTACATGTGAGCATTCCCAGTCTTCATTAGAAGAGTTCTGCAGAAATGCATGTTTCTCAAAAATGACATGGTGAATTCTTTCAAAATCATTATGTCCTTACACAAATCATAGCCACCAGCCACCCTATCTAAGGAATATGTTGTAATTTATAGATTATTCCTATATTAAAGAAACCAGAGGACTCAAGAGTCAAGAACTGTTTTTTTGTGAAAGAAAAGTACTCTATTTATACAGTATGAAGTTGGGTCAAACAACACACACATCATAGTAAGATGCTCCTATGCCAGAACCAGATCCTAGAGGTCCTTAACAACTTGACTTGGAAGAATAGTACTCTCTGGTTATATACTCTTAATACGTCTACATAACTTGCCACATGGTGACAATCCCTTGGACATCACTGACTAGCACTAATGTAGCCTTTCTACACTTCAGCAACATGTCCCAGAGACAAGTAGGCAGCTGTCATCTTTAGCTTGTGGAGATGGAGAAGAGACAACCATGCAATTCACCGTCCAAGATTTGGAATCTTTGTCAAATAATCAGAATTCTTACAGTGTATTTTCTCCAAGCTATTATGAAAACAAAAGTGAGAGGTTAGTTAAATATGCTATGCTTTTCTTAAGCTCCCCCCAATACTTAATAAGGGGTGAATGTGTCATTCCAGTTAGTTAAGCTTTATTTTATGTTGTTCAAGTAACCTGATGCCTAATCTCTCCCTTGTTTTTTTGGCCTTAAAGGAAACCTGATGCCTAATCTAAAGATGACTAATTATTACTGTTGTTATTTTATAATAAAAAGCATGTTGACATAGTATGAAAAATAAGGCATGCCAAACATAACATAGAACTTCATTTCTTGTATCTTTATTTTCATGTATATTGTCCTCTTTATAGTTTGTGGTTGATAGGCATTTCATGAGTAGAGACATTCTTATACACTTTAATTTCAAGTAACAAATATAAAGTTTGCATCAGTTCTATAAGCTTAAGCTTTTATATCAACTTGTTGTAGGAAGTCTTGGGTTTGAATCCCCATGTAGTCATTTCACCCCAATAAAGTAAGTAGTGCACTTAATGGGCTTTCATCAAAATCTTAGTCCATGAGTGAGGGGAGTTTCAGATAATAAATGTAAAACCCTCACCAAATCTATAAGTTAGGGCTTTTGGATCAAATAGTTGTGGTGCTAATCTCAGCAGAATTTTCTAGTGCAACTTCAATGAAATCTTCATCTACTTTCATTAATACTCTTTGTTTCTCTGGCCAATATCTTTCTCATCATGGTTTGATGAATGATTTTTCTGTTTCATTTTTTTTTTCCCGGTGGAATTTTCTGTTTCTTGTCTGTTTATACAGATTTGAAGATTCTATGGAACTGAAAGAAATTTTAGAATCACCATCTACATGGAGATCGACATTGTTTATGGATTCTTTGACTGATGATGAGAGGAATGACAGTGAGCTGCCACTTGAGGTAGTTCGAAAATTGGTGGTCATTTTATTCCTATAGTATTTGAGATGTTCACACGTATTTAGCAAGTCTAGCTCAATAACAACTTAGCCTAATTAAGGAATAGTGATATTGTCCAGCCAACTAACCTTACCTTGATTTAAGATGAAAAGAGTTTTTAACTAGTTGTTTTGAAGTAGGAATGTTATGACTATCAAAGCTTAATCTATTCAGCAAGCTTGATTAATTGGTCAGGTTTTCTTATGGGTTCTTGTGCTCCATCTATTTTTTAAGCCAACTATTGGTTATTATAAATCCTTTTGATAATGTCCATATTAGTGCAAATAATTGAGGGCAACCATCCTATGATATTCTCTTGAAGACCTTATTAATATTTTTCATGAAAAGATTTCTCACATCCCAGTTGACTCAACCCTGGAGAGAGACTTCACCATGTTTAAGTACCTTTAAGATTTTGAGAATAGAAAAACAAGCAAACCTGGCTATGATTTCAGGTAGAAGAGATGATATTACCCTGAGCACATCATATCTGGTTTGTAATTAATTACTGTGCATTTCTGTGTGGAGACTTCCAACTTTTAGATATATATTCATTTTTACCGATGTGAAATTTCAACTTGAGCAGTTACATTCAAGTGCCACTTTTAGTTACAGGATCCAGGTTACTTCTTAAGCCCTGGGACTAGCAGTTATAATGCCATTGGGCTGGCAGAGATGAAGAGGAGTGTTGGAGAAGTTCCCATAAATGAAAATGTTTTGTTGAGCAATCCTGAAATATTCTCCATGAGTAACTCCAAAGTGCATGCAAAGACAGTGCAATCCCAAGTTGAGGAATTCAACCAGAAGAGGAGCAACTTTTTAGATGATGAGAAGGAGAATCTGCCTCCTGGTTATATAGTAAGTAATTCTTTCAGGACTTATAGTTATGACAATTATTACATCCTCAACCTTTTTCTTTCCATTACACCCTAGGGGTAAACATGCTTTCTTAAAATGTAGCATCTTTTCATGAAAATACACTATCTGCTAATTTATGCTGTCCATGTAATGCTTCCCAGCTACTGTTAATGCCATAATTTCATTGATGGAGCTTCATACATGCCTAATTTCTTGAAATTTTTCCAGGAGGGATGTTTTCTTGGTTTTGGGCGAAGTAAGACACCTGATAAGCTGACGGAGAGACCAAAGTTGTTCTGTGGAACCAGTATCTCAAATCAGTCATCCTCTCTGATGAAAGGCTGCAGATAGACCATCTTCTTAGCATCACCTAGTTCATGTGCAATTGCAAACAACCATTTGTCGTGTGACTATGATGTAAATTCATTTTAATTGATTCATTTGCAGATAATCTTGAGACTTGATGAGTTATTGATTGCATGTGATATGATGATTGAGGTGATCACACGTGTTTTTCACTTTCTCTTGTTTTATGACCTTTTGACATTTCCCCTTTGCACTAATTAAAACATAGGTAATATCGGTTTGTTGAACAGATAGTGCAAGGTAGTTGATGAACCTTTAAGCATGAATTGTGTCATATTCTGCGACATTCGATGATAAAAAACAGAAATCTGACAGAGAATGGAATTGTGAGTTTTTTTTTTTTCCCCTTTCTTTCTTTTATTATTTCTTTTTATTCTTGCCAAACCAACAGATGTACAAGACAGAGAGGAATATAGTCCATAAAGTCACCACAGATCCATAAAGAGAGTTTCTGGGCATCAACTATTCCATCCTGGAATCACAAAATTGGGCTACTGGATATAGATGAACAGGTTTATGATGTTTTTCTAATACGGCGTATGAAGGATAAGATGTTGGAATTTGGAGGTGATTTTCTATTGAGGATGCTGCGTCCATTCTTTGTAGAACCCTGCAACATGACAATGTATGAGAGCATAACTTGTAATGTCTTGGAAAGTTAGCCTAAGATAAAGATATTCACCCCCCCAAAAAAAAAAAAAAAAAGAAAAAAGGTTAGCCTGAGATAAGCATATACGAGTTTCTCACCTGGAAATGGAATGTTGAATTACTGCCCTTTGACAGCATCGATAGGCCATCATGCACAGGAACTTTTGCATAATTTGAAGAGACAAACAAACAGGTCGTAAGAAACGTGTTTTTGGATTTCTTTATGTTTTAAGAAATGTGTTTTTGGATTTCTTTATGTTTTTTTTTTCTTTTTAAGTATGTAAAGAACAATGCCCTGTAAATGGTCTTGCGATGATTTTACATATTGCTGGATAAAGTTCGTCCATGGATTTGAAGTTTCATACCTATAGTTTTTGCAGTCGTGTCTGTCAACATAGTTGCTTCTGCTATCAACTGCTTAGCTAGTGGAGATTTCTGCATGCGAGTGTGTAAGAAAAGAGGCACGCCTTCCTCTGCCTGATACTCATGTTCCTCTGACTTTTGAAAAGATGAACTTTCAGGATTCCTGCATTTAGTGAAGAGGAACGAAGCAAAACTTTAAAATGAATGGATTGCTGTTATGACTTTTTTTGCTGAAACGCCATGTGCATCCATGGTCCTATACGAGTGGTTCCACTAAATTTTTTAGCAAATTATTTGATTCGGCTATTAGGATGTGTTTGTTCTGCAGAAAACGCTCTGTAAGCTTTCTCAACAGTTGTTAATATCAAAATTTTATACTTGTCAAATATTATAATAGTAATTTCAAGATGATGCGTACACTAGTGCTTCTTTTGGAGCAAGTTGGTTGTGGGTGTCGGAAGGTAGCAGCTGACAGTCAGTATCAGTGGTTAACTATCAAGGGAAAAAATCTACAGAATTGAGGAAAATCATCTCCAATATTTTTTTTTTCCCCTTTAAAACAAAATCGTTTATCTCATTTCCCATAAACACCATTATCGAAGGTCTGACTGTAACCTACCAATTACCAATAAAAGCTACTAATATTCGCAACGCTTGCTACAACAATGATTTTTGACAATTGCAAAATGTCCAGAAAATGTTTCTCATGCAATAGACTTCCGACCGTATTGGAGATGTCTGTGTATAGCAAACTCGTCTAGATATTCTTCGACTAAGATCTATTGATATTTATCCTGTTTTATATTCGATTAGACTGAATACTTTCACTGGTTTGGATGGTTACAAGTCTCTTTTCTTTTTTTCTTTTATTCTTTTTTTTTTTGGGGCGGGGGGGATGATTTTTGTTGTAGATAGTGAACATACCTTACGACTTGGTTTGATCTCTCATTACCTTGGAATGCTGGTCAAGCAGGGGGAAAATGAATAAAAATTCCAGAGAAAACTCAAAAGCAGCAGAAAGACAATGAAAACAATCCTGTGATAAGCATTTGATCATAAATAATGCAATATAGGTCCTCTACCTGCAATTAAGTAGTGCGAATTGTGCCTTGGCAAAACCGGGTTCCACCTAAACCTTGTTAATGCAAGACTGTTTGCATATTGTTCACATAATAGAGTCTTCTGCTCCAAATCCAAAAGAAGAATCACAAACCATGTGTATGTCATACTAATCACTCGTGGAATAAACAAGTACATGCATGATTCATGCACAAATTCGAAAACACATATGAGGTATAGGTCAATATACAGACTTGGCTCAAGCAGTTGATTCGTAGCTCAGCATCTGAGAAGGAACATGTAGTTGAAATTTTACAATCAAGATTGGCAGATACATTGCCAAGATGATCAACCACGGTGACCATAGCTCTGCATATGTATTCCTTTGTGTTGTCAACTACACTGCAGAAGGAAACAGAATCGTGATTTTTGTGAAATTCAAGTTAGCGATACCCCTCCCTTATCTAAAAAAAAGCTTAAACCTGTAAACAGCCGTGCAATTGAACAATCACTAATATGCTTGAGCACGATGTAACCTAATCACAGGCAGCAATGAAACTCAAATTCGGCTGGCTACTTACGCCTTCTTCTCCTCCGACTCTAGGAAAGTGGATTCGCAGTAATTCGCAGCATAATGTAGCTGAGAGCGCAACTCCTTCAGTTCCTGAATTTAATAAATTAAAAAAAAAAAAAATCAAAACAGGAAAGAATGAAAAACTGGCCAGTGGCCACATTGACACACCAACAAGCAGTTCGATGAAAACATAGGAAACAGCAAAATGGACAGGAAATCAAACCTGGAGGGACTTTTTGAACCGAAGAACATCCTTGAATTCGGAGTCTAAACTTTCCCGGACCGGTTTAGAGTCGACCGTTATGTTTTCTTTAGTATTGACATGTTTCTCCATTGGAGGGCAATGTTGGGCAGTGAAGAAACAAGAAAAGAAGAGCACACTCTCCTTAATTCATTCTTTGGAGTTTCCCATGAGAGCTGAGAGCTTATGGATTTATGGGGTGGAAAGACACCACAAGACATTATCACTAAACTTGTTCCATCACTAGCACCGTAACTTCAAATAATTTGTGGGCCAAAACATCATGTTCTCTTTTTTGAATAATACATCTCATATAAGATTATTATTATTATTTTTTATAGGATAATGAAGAAAACTATATGAGGTCCATGACTATATTCAACGTAATATAAATTGTGCAAAATATGATTAAGAAGCAAACAGGTATCTTGACAACTAACTTCCAACTACCCTTTGCTAGTGTAACCACGTTTAAGTATAATTTATAAAAAAATCACGTACAAAATAAAATTTCTAGAACTTTTGTTTATTTGTGTCTAATTAATATAGAAAATACAAAAAAATTATTTTCTAAATCTCTATATCATAGGGTACCTTTAATGGAAGCTTAAATTATTCATAAATGAGTATTCATTATTTACAGGTTAACTAATTTATGGGGTTATGCCAAAACTACTATTTAAACTTGAGTATTTTTTCAATTTTATATCTGAAATTTGAAATCACTAAATGTACTATTTGTTAGTTTTAACTTTAAAGTCTATCATCTTGAGAAAGGTGATATGGTAAATACACATGGATCAATTTTTGACGATCAATGGTAAGGTAGTATGTTCGACTGAGTTAAACTTCCGTTAGTATAATATTCAATAATGTTAAATTGTTTCTGGATTTTGCTCTACTACCTTAATTTAATATACAGAGAAAAGAAATAAAAATAGAATGATAGAATATGACATCTAGATAGTTCGGTCGGTGGTGATTGGAGACTCGTGACTCCGCTACTGAGACAACCAAAAAAGTTAAATTAAATAAAGAGATACTGTGAGTTTCTAAGTAGTATGTAGTGCGTAATTGGACCAGAAGATGACAAAAAAAAAAAAAAAAAATGCTTGTAGTCCCGTGATACAATGTTTCTTCCTTTTTAGATTTTAAAAATATTTTGCTAATGAAAAGGCACACTCAAGTTTCTGACAAGACTCCACATAATGCATAAGGACGCCGAGTTTACATGGATTACTGAATCATGTCGACAAACACAAACATACAAGAGAAGGCCAATCTTTTGCTTCTCTTCTCTTAACGACAACCCAACGGCTTTAACATGAAAGTGACCTCTCAACGTCAGGAGGATGCACATGGCCCCGTGTTGATGCCTAATTAAGTTCCAAAATCATCTTGGATTTTCACAAAGTTTATTGGATCTTTGACGTGATCTATCTTAATATATTTAATTTAGCATATTTTAGAAATTACTTATCGTAAATTGCATACGAGCGACTTCATACGAAGTCGTGACCCATAATTTAGATACATATATATATTTTGGTACAAATATAAAGATTTGATTGCATGTTCCTCTTAGCATACTATGCATAAACGTGCTGAATCTAATACAAACGAATAGACTTTGTTAGTAGATCATATATGATTTGTTGGAGTCTTTTTAGGAGTATGTTGCTAATCACGCTTGTTAGTGGATATTCTACCTTATCTTTAGGAGAAGTTATGATGTAGTGGAGTCAATTTTAAGTTGTTAGTAACAATAGCAACTTTTTAGGAGTTTTAGTTTAGCTTTATCTAATTTTGAAAACTCTATCCAACAATTGATATTCGTGTACCAATTTTACATCTTATGTAAAACTTTATCAATTCAACTTGTTTGTAGATTGTGATTTGATTATATTTGAAGATGCTATGAAAGAAGAGAGATGGCAGCATGCTATAGTGGAGGAGATAAAAGGCTATAGGAAAAAAAAAAAAAAAAACATAGGAGCTCGTTGATTTGCCAAAATGTGAGAAGGCTATTGGAGTTAAGCGAGTCTATAAGAACAAAAAGAAAGTCAAATGGAGAAATTGACAAATATAAGACTGGTTTGGTCGTGAAAGGTTACGAGCAAGAGTTTGGGGTAGATTTTACAGATGTGTTTGCCCTTGTAGCAAGGTTGGATAATATCAAAGTGGTAATTGTTTAGCTGCTCAAAATGCTTGGTCTATGTATCAGTTTGATGTAAAATCAGCCTTCTTGTATGGAGATCTCTCAATGAACAGGTATTTGTTCAACAAACTCCTGAATTTTATTGTATCAGGTCAAAAACAAAAAGTATACAAATTGAAGAAAGCTCTCTATGGTTTAAAACAAGCTCCTAGAGCTTGAAGTAGCAGCCACATCGAGATGCCTGCCTTTCTAAAGAGGGTTTTCTTACATGTCCTTATGAACATACGTTATATGTGAAGCATGTTAATGGCACGATGGTGGTGGTATGTTTGTATGTGGATGACTTATTATTTACTGGAAGTGATTTTAACAGCTTTTGGAAATTCCAAGAACAGGAATTTTACATGTCAGATCTTGGAATGTTACACCATTTCCTTTAGTCCTCAAGTATCACAAACAAAGAGTGGAGTCTTTATTTTTCAAAAGATGTACGTATGTGATGTTCTCGACATATTTAGTATGAAGAATTGTAATTCTATGTTAACACCGATGGAGAAAGGTGTAAAATTGCTGAAATATCCCAGGGACGAAGCTGTAAATAGTACTTTATTTAAACAGATTGTGGGAAATTTGACGTATATCATTGCCAGTCGACCAGATATAACGCAAAGCGTTAGTGCAATCAGCGGGTATATGGAGAAGCTAAAGCAAGAACACTTATTTGTAGCCAAGAGAATTTTAAGATATTTGAAGGGAACTATAGATTAGAATTTGTTCTACCAGAAAGGAGATAAAAAGTGAGTTAAAAGGTTATGTGGATAGTGATTTTGAAGGACATTTGGGTGATAGGAAGAGTACCATTAGGTATTTTTTCAAGTTGGGAACAGGGGATGTTCAAAAAAGCAGCCTATAGTGACACTTTCTTCAAATAAAGCAGAGTATGTCGCAGCAACTTCAGCTGCTTGTCAAGTTGTTTGGATGGGAAGAATATTAGTAGAAATGAAGATGGACAAAAAAAGAGCAACCAAGGTGTATTGGGACAACAACTCAACCATTGAACTTTCAACACGACTAAGTACATCCATGTCAGATTTCATTTTTTTTTTTTTTTTTTTTTTGCAAGAGTTGGTGGAAGATGGTGATATAGAGCTAGTTCACTGCGACACAAAAAATCAAGCAGCTGATATGTTTACTACACCCATCAAGACTTACTTCATTCATTTTACAAGCAGAGAAAGATGATTGGTGTTTGTAGTAGTAAAGATGTATTGTAATCAAGGGAGTGGTATTAGTCTTGCTCTAAACTAAACTAGTTAACTAGTTTCAATTTAAGAGAGGGAATGTTAGAAGATCATGTTTGAGTTGTTAGGGCCTTTTTTTAAGAGTCTATTGTTAGTCGCATTTGTTAGTGGGTAGTCTACCTTATCTTTTAGGAGAAGTTACAATGTAGTGGAGTCGATTTTAAATTTTTAGTAATCTAGCAAGTTTTCATAAGTTTTAATTCAATTTTAATCTCATTTAAAAACTCCATCCAACAGTTGATATTTGTGTACTACTTTTACGACTTATCTATGAATTTTGTTTCTCTATTTTATCCTTGAATGTTCTTTTTTTTAAAAAAAGCTAACAGATTCTAGTAACAATAACTTTAACCAAAATTTATATATTTATACTGGAATCTAAATGTAGATGTTAACTTTGCAATTTGTGATGTAAGAAATAAAGTTGTAAATGGTGGGTGAATGACAAGCAATCTGGTGGTTCTCTGAATATAGAGAAGAATGCCGAGTGCTGCAGACAATTGGAGTGCAATCTTTTTCGTCTAAGAATCTATTAATCTACTCCTAAATCCATCTCTCACTTCCAAATACGGACAAGTTTCTTGAAATTCACATTTCTTTTCGTTTTCCTTTTTTCTTCTCTTTCTAGTTATTTCCTTCATTACACACACACACTGTACAGATTTTAGACGAACCATACTATGACCCGGTCGAACGAACTTACTTGATAGATATCGTTTTTCATAACTAAGATGCTTAAAGTAATTAGTGAGCATATTATGACTGCCATTTTGTCCAACTTCTTCCAAAGAACTCCCAATCTCCTCTAGCACGTTTGTTTATGCTGATCACTTCGTCGGAGTGATCCGCCTCATGAGATGATGCAGTGGTAGGCACAAGCAAATCAACACGTAAATAGCATGATTTTTATTAACTATTCATCTAAGTCTTATTTAGGTTAAAATTCATTATCTAAATTTTATGTCTATTTTCAATTTTATACCTAAATTTTGAATATGCTAAATCACATACCCAATTAAAATTTTACATAAGTGACAACTCATTGGTTAAAAAGTACTAGTAAGACACGAGATAGTGAATTTAACAAATAAATGTTTGATTTGAAACAAATATGATAACTTCCAACAAGTGTAAAATTTAAAATTTAAAAACAAACACGCGCAAAATTGAGACGGTGAATCTGAAATTATCCCGATGTCTTTTTTTTTTTTTTTGCTAACGAAATTATTTATTACAACTTCGGGAGAGGGTATGCGAACCTGATCCATTCCATTGCTAAATACCATTTCATCCGTACTAATAGCATATCATTTCTAGTAAATGTTTTACCACCTAAGGTTCAGTCATAAACAAGACTAGAGAACCACAACAAAGACTCAATGCAGATCATTGCAAAAACATCTAGAGTTGATGTATATATTTAACATGGTCCATACCCCAAAAAAAAAAAAAAGACTACAATTAGTGTCATATACATTATACATTACAGCAATAATACATATTTACCATAAAAACAAACTATAAGAGGGCACTCATTACTAAGCCCTACCTGTAATTCACATGTGAAAAATTAATATACCTCAAGGGCGATATTGAGCCAAATGACTCTGTTGCCACCTAATATAAGATTGAATAAAGGTATCCAACTCTGCAAATTCATCAGGATTGGCATCTCCGCATGTGATGAGAAACAAACCTCAAGGTCTGAAAATTAAGGAAGAAAATCACTCCGCCTTCAAATCCTGTTAAACATAAAAGAAATATAAGTGAAGAAATAATGTTAGCCGACGACATACTAGATAGGTAGAGGGCCGCAGGGCAGCTAGGGGGAGTTGAAGCTCAGTTATGTATTTATACCTTGGATTAAATACATCAAACACGGCTGGGAATATGCTTATCTCCTTTCCTGACCTTTAATATTTTGACAAAGAAAGCTGCCCATGAATTGCAAGTGCCTAGTTTCTTTTTACAGAAACAGAGGTCTATAGATGGAGGCATTTGTGCAAAAATGTTATCATTCCAGTAAAGACACAGCCATCACGTTTATATTTGGAAGTCGATAGCACAATCACTTAAGTTTTCTGCAGCCTCTAGCTCTGCTAGGAGATTGCCCTCACTCGATGATGTGGATGAAGAAAATATGTCTCTAAGATTTTGGTATATTTGATGGTGTTTCTTGCCCATACTATCATCCCCGTCCATTGGTTCAGTCTTGACTTCTACTCCATTGCTGCCGTGCTGCATCAGCACTGCCTCATCCTGATTTGTCTGAATATCTGAATAATGCAAAAGAAACAATTGTTGTATAAACCAACTGTCATTCATTCAAGGATAAAGCATCTTCACGAATACTAGAAAAAGAGCAAAAATAATAAGCAAAGGCATAACATTTAGGAGAAGCCATTCTGCATAAGACTAAGAAAATTAACGCATAACGAAACTAACTGAACCTGCATAAATGTGATTTTCAGGATACAAGATTTACTTGCCACATTTGGAACTGATTACACAATTACATCAAGTATTAAATTCTCTAGTATGTCATCAGCTTAGCCATAAGTAAGTTCTGAGCTTGAAACACAACAGTCAAGGCCAGAGTAAGTGAGATAGCGGGGAGTAGGGAAATGACCTTGTGCAAATATAGTTTTCGACCACAGAGATAAATATAATTCCTTTCAATAGAGTAGTTGACCTTTATCAGCTTGATTAAATAGGCCTGTTGTGATCAGACTTCTTTCCCATTTCCATAAAAAATATGTTGCATCAAGTATAATTTAGTCCCCAACTTTAATAATTGCTTATGGCTGAAGGTAATTATTAGCAGATATGGAAAATCAATAAGGTGAGGATGAAATATCCAGGGAGTTGAACCATTGCCATTGGAATTTGGAAGGTACATTTCTTTCAGTATTGATCTCAACTAAAAGAAACAGTCAGAAACTCCTTGGCAAGAGTAAAGAGATTTCATCACATAGAAAAGATAAACCAATTTCCTTTTGGGTTATAATTAATTTCCATGTCAATCAAGTGGCAAGTAGACGTGATGACAAGCAATGAAATATGATCCTTCAGCACATGAATCTATTTACACTCAAATTACCATCTTGTTTCCCTGTTTAGGATCCATCCAACCAAACAACTGAAACTATCTTGGTATGATGACTACTGCAAATGATATCTGGGCAGACATGAAAAACAGTGGCCACTGTGATTGATATGAACCACGATAGAAGAATTTAGAAAATGAATGTTTGTATTGATATTAATGGAGGAATGTGATACATAAAGCCCTAATCTCTCATGATTTGAGAGCCATGAGCAAAAACTCACTTTAAGAACATAAGCAATGCTCACAATTCTAACAAACTGATCTGACAAAATATCTGGACTCCTTCTCACACTAACTTCCTCTCTATTTATAGTACCACTAACCAAAGTATCCGTTAGTATCCTTGCCACATCAGCACACATTTATTAATACTAACTAATACATCACCCACTACTACTCACACATCAGCAGGTACATAACAGTGGTGAGCAGTATCAGTAGGTAAACGGTGCTTTTTTTTTTTTTCATTTATAGATGCTTTTTAATAAAAATAAAGCATTGTACTCAACGAATTAGTTGAATATGCATAGATGATATTTCATATGAAGCCATGACTCCATCAATGGCCTAAGTGTGCAAGCTTCTTTGCTATCTTGTCTTTACAAACAGCTAAATATGAGAACAAAACTACAAACCAGACTACAAATCGTCAGGGAAAAGGTGAAAAACATAACAAGTGGACAAGGAGATTACTAGAGAATGATGCCTTTATAAGCAATTAAATCACATTCAAGGAGTGATTTCCAAATTCCACAGAATAAACAAAAAGTAATTTGGACCATCAAATCTTTTTCAATTAAGTTCTAAAATCCATACCTTCAGATTTAGTGGCCAGTTCAGAATTAGCACGTGTCACGCATAACCAAGTTCGGTCTGCCTCATATTCATCTCCAGACACAATGGGGAAATGCCAGTGACCATTTTCAGATTCCTGAAATACATTGAATTTAAACTTTCTTTTTCATCAATCAGAATTTATAACCCAAATTCATTCATTGCAACAGACTCATGAAAAACAATTTCTCCTCATCATTCTCCCTGCTCCAGAAATTCTACATATGAAAGAAACTAAGACGATCTTTATTCACCTGGATTACAACAGAACAAGGAGGAGGCATGTGAAACACTGGACCAGCATCAGAAAAGCCAAAATGTACCTGAGATTTGGAAATATAAATGCTTTGTTATGACAACTTTCACAAACAACCCCATGAGGAAAATTTCATGGTTCAGAATGACTTCAGAATGGAACTTTAAACATGATAACATATAGGTTCAATGTTCAACAGATGAAAACGGAAGACAATAACATAAGAGCATTCACCTGATGCCTTTCTTTCCATGTAGGGAAAAAGTCGTTCCCCAAAAGTTGAAATGTATGATCCCTCATCTCATCATTGGTCACAATTAAGCACTTAAATTTTATAGCCGCATATAACCAATACCTGGAGCAAATTTAATTACTAGTCAAATTTGCAAGCATAACTTAATGGAACAAACACAAAGCATTACTGCATGTATGACCATGATGATATAAGTGGAAGTGTAGCAGTATACCTTTTACCAAACTATTCATTCTTACCAATCATCATTAGATCCCGTTGGTGTTGCATAAAGTGCATCCGCATTCCTCCACTTTTCAACCATCGCCCTATTTGCTGGTTCATCCATTTTGCGACCAGTAACACGCTTATTATGCAAGATAATAAGTGGCCATCTCTTCAAAGGAAGCAGTTTCCTTATTCCATTAGCAACCATGCTGACCTGGTACAAGGACCAATGGAGAAGGTTCCATAGCAAAATAAAGTGAATAAAGGCACGGAAAAAGTAAATATCTTTTAATACACTTTCTATTAGTCAAACATCCACTGACGTGCCTTTGACGGCACGAACCTCTGCTGGCTGAACAAGCCCACATTAGCCCCATCTACCACTGCTTCAAAAGGTCCATGATATTCAAGCCATTTCTGCATAAAACGTATTTATATTCTTTTTACACTAGCCCACAGGAAAATTAAAACAATTGTATGCATATGAAATATTCATACTTGGAATTTCTGAAAGCTCGAGTTTTTTTCTCTCTTCACAGCAATTGATGCAACTGACTTGGCAAAGTTTTCCGTTTCAATAGGATCCAAGTCAATTATGGCCAATTTTTCTCCACAACATTTGCAGAAACCATCAGGCCCAACATATGAACGTGAGATATTCCATTTTCCTTTTCCCAACCAACCTTGGCCATGCCAACCTCCACCGCTGTTTGTCACTGCTTCCCTTATCAATGTTGGATCCCATTTTCTTTTCCCTATTCTGGAAGCTACTTTACTTTTGAACCATTTTTCAATCAAGTCTGCAGTAGAGGGTGAGACCTTTCTGACACTGGTTCTTAGCTTGTGGAGCAAATAATAAACCTTTTCACTGTTTCCTGCTCCTATGCTTACTTCCAAGAGCACCTGTAATTCGGGCTCCTCTGGATATACACCATGCTCCAACATGTGCTTTTCAACTCCAAATGCTTTCTTGATGTTTCCACTTTTTGAGAAAGTGGCTAGGGCAGGACCATATGATCGCAACCTAGGTTTTATGCCAAATGATTTCATTTGCTTCACCATATTAAATGCCATGTCACCATCACCTATTGCCATTGCCATTCTGGCCACGGATGTCAATGCAGCTTCATTCATTGGGATTTCATCTAAACACATTTGTTTATAAATCTCAAACCCTCTTTGAAGTGCATAATTCTTGAAATCTTCATCTAATAAAATCAGTTGATCTTTTTCATTGCTCTGCCCATCTTCATCACTATCAGAATCATTCTGCTCTGTTTTGAGATTGTTTAAAACATCAGCTTCAGGCATGGGCATCCTATTGCAAATCTGCTTTTTTGGCTCTGCTTCATTTACAACTGTGTCAACCCCATCATTTCTGGGAGTCAAATTTAGTTCTACTTCCCTAGTTCTGCTGTCATCAAATAGCAAGTGATTCATCATGACATTTCCAGAATTCTCGGAGTCCATGTTATTGTCTCTATCAAGGTCTGTACAATCTTCCTTAGACGCATCCAAACCATTCAATGCTCGAGCACCAGTACCACTTTTAGCAGGCTGGATCACACCAGCAGCAGCAGAGGAACACAGATACAAGAGGACAGTACAATGATATTGTGCCAAATTAATCCCCTCTTCTCGAGCCAAATCATACAGCTCAATTGCTCCTATAAAATCCCCTCTTTTTGAACACATATCCAATGCAACCCTCAATTGAACTTCGGGAGAATCATCCTTCTTTTTCTTAGACCTCTTTTTACTCACTAAATCTTCTCCAATTGGCATTTCAACTCTATCATAATCTTCCCCACTTGTTTCTTTCTCAAAATCATCACAACAATTATCATCATTCACAAAATTCTGAGTGCTATCCAAAACCTCTAGTTCTACGCTCCTACTCTTCTGAGAAAACTTATTAACTTTCCCAACAACTATTTGTCGCCTTTGCCTAAAATCCTTATTATTCCCCTCCTTTTTATCTCTATTATCTTCACCAGTCCACCTGTTTGTTCTCTTACTGCCATCTGCTTTCTTTGTTTCTTTTGCTGTATGATCATTATCATGATCCACTCCCAAATTGCTAGCATCATCAGAAACCACTACTCCCACACCCTTACTTTTAGAGAAGTTATTAAATTTCCTAACACCCCCTTCTCCTTTTTGCCTAAATTCTTTATTGATCCCCTCTTCTTTACCTCTCGAATCTGGTTTCACATTTTCTTCATCATCATTACCCTTTTTCATTCTCTCTTTCACTAATGCACTAACCAGGTTCTTCAAGGACTTAGCTTTCTCATCCCGATCACTCGAAGAACGAATCCTGGGAATATTTTCCCCCGTAGTTCTCAAACTCGCAGTCCTTTTAGAATTTCCACGGTCTGTTGTAATAAGATTTTTCAAGGACCCAACTTTCTCATCCTTACCACTTAAAAAACTAAAACCAGGAATGTTTTCCTTCCTAGTTTTCAAATTCTCTGTCTTTTTATCTGTTCGAGCAAGGTTTTTCAAGGACTCAGCTTTCTCGTCTCTATCACTTAAAAAACGAAACCCAGGATTATTTTCCCTCATGATTCTCAAATTCACTGTCTTTTTAGAACTTCCACGTACGAGGTTGTCCAAGGACTCAACTTTCTCATCCCTATCCCTCAAAGAACTAAACCCAGAATTGTTCTCCATCCTATTTCTCAAATTTATTGTGTTTTTAGAGCTTCCGAGGTCGGTTCCAGTGAAATTCGATTTTAAGTGGTTAGTGGAAGTTCTAAGGAAAAAAACGGGTGTGTGTCTTCTACAAGTGTGAAAATGACATATGGTACTGGGATAAAGGTATTCAAAAATGTTGGGAGACGAAGAATACTTACAGGAGGGAGTGAGCGAAGAAGGGTAAGGAAAAGAGGCCATATGTGGTGGCCGTTAATGGAGCTCCCTGCTACTAACCGATATGGCTGCGGAAGGTTTAACTTTCGTTTCAGGCTGTGTGTTGCAGGAAAAATTATTTTTAATTCTTTTTCATTTATTGGTTTGAAAACTTGAAATCAAAGTTTCAAGTAGAAGATGGAAATTAAAATAGAAATTCATATTTCAAATTAATGTCTATGAATAAATTAACTCTTAAAAAAAATATAATTTTGTTTGATTTTCATCTAATATAGCAATAATTTATATTTTGACATAAAAAAAATTGAAATGAATATTTTAAAAATTATAAAATAAGTTAAAACATTGTAATCATAAATGTTAAAATGTATCTATATTTTATGTTTTTATTTTCACATAAAAAATTTGATATATTGTATTTATGATAATATATCCGAAGTACAAACAAGAATTATATTTAAATCAGATAATGAAAAAAATTCTTTTGAGTACATTTCTATAAAAGCGATTAAATATATGAAAATATTTTATTTCCATAAAAATATCATTTTTAAGAAAAAAATTTTTACTAATAAGTTATTTTTCTTGAAATCAAGGGCCTCATTCAAGAATATGAAAAAAAAAAAAAAGGTTAACACCTAATAGATCAACCATGTCTTTTTTTTTTCGAGGGCCAAACATAGATGACATGATATGATCGAAATGAAAAGAAGATAGATTTTGCGGACGAGATATGGATTTCGAAGACATAAAAAACATTATACTCATTCATATTCAGAAAGCTTACTCAAATTAAAATAAATAAAAGATAAATAAATGATTTTGTAACATTATATAGCGGGTAGTTATTTATTAGTAGTTAATTACTAGTAATGAAGTAGGCAAGGGCTATAATAACCATTTGTAAATTTTTTAGATTACCTATTGGTTGAGAAGATGTATACAAAGAAACTCACAATTTAGCAAAATAAATAAATGAAACATAACAATTTATTAAAGTATGTAGCACCAACGATGAAAGAATCACTTTCAAATAAGAAAAGGGGAAGTCATATTTTACACTCTCTAAATATATCATTACAACTGTGACCCTAAAGTTTGGAAAGTATTTATATCATTTGAAATCATTGGCATGATATGGAGAAATTCATAAGTAAATACTTTCAAAAGTCTTAGATTAAAGGCATTTACATAGCCATATGACACTGCAAGAGCAAACAGGCTAATGCAACCAATCATGAGCCAATAAAGAATTTTAAACGCGATGCATAGGGTTTAGATTGTAGAAATCTGTTAATATCATTTGATTAAGTTTGGAACGTAATCATGACTTTTCATTTAAATGTTTCTAGAATGATACAGAACGGATAATTGGTAATGTATACAATATGTTTTTAGTATATTACTGCTCATACCAAATATCAATTCTAATATAAACGTATCATTAGATTTGAGTCACCCTTTAATGTAAATCTCTCATAACTGCAATAGAGTATACGTTGGCGTATGGCTCAAGCACATGTTACGGACCTCCCGAAATGGGCCATTCTTGGGAGGTTCCTCAAGCCCAAAGACGAAAGCCCAAGCCCATTAAAAGCTTCTAGATGATGAAAAGCTCTAGAATGTTCCAGAGAAGTCCAGAATCTTGTATAGTAGTAGGTGGAGGTAGGTGAAGGTAGTAGTTGGGAATCAACTGTAACCATTAGATCGAATTGATCTTAACCATTAGATTATAAAGGCTTTCTGTATATATAGGGGTATTCCCTTCAGATGTAACACATAAGTTATTTGAGTGAATACAGTATACTAGCAGAGTTTCTCCCTCTACTTTCTCTCTCTAATCTTGTGAGTGTATTACAGGCTGACTTAGCCTTCCTTAGTAAGGTCAGGAGCGCTAAGTGCCGCACGGGGTCGAGCGACGGAATCCGCCCGTGACAAGTGGTATCAGAGCCTGAAAAAGAAGCTGCTTGAGGGGAAAATGTCATCCGGAGGAGACAATAACACTTCATTGGTCGACGAGTTGACTGACCATGATGATCGCCGCGTTACCAGGCAAAAGACTAGGTCCCGAGACTTGCTGAACTCCCTCATTAATAGGATGGACAGAGCAGAGTTAAGCATTACGGAAGCGAAGGAACAATTTGATGAATCACAAGGCAACCTTGAAGAGATGGAGGAAGAACTTCAAGGCAAGTTACAAGGAGCATTGAATCAAGCCATTGACGAGCTAAAACAGCGTGATGAGACGATTGAGGGAAAGAATGAAGTACTCCAAGCTCGAGTCACTGCTTTGGAAACTAAGGAGGAAGGTTATGAAGCCAAGATAGATGCTATAATGGCGGCCATGCGCCGGGAGATTGAAGAACTTAAGAACCAACTAACGGCATGTCGGACGGTAATGGTAAGTGGAGTGACCATCCAGTCTGCTCATAGGATCGATATCCCCAAGCCCGAACCTTTCAATGGGATACGATCCGCCCGGGAGGTAGACAACTTCCTTTGGGGAATAGAACAATATTTCAATGCTGTAAGAATCTTGGATGACCTCGAAAAGGTACGTACTACTGCTATGTATTTGAAAGATTCTGCTATGGTATGGTGGCGTAGGAGGGCAAACGAAATCAATACTTGGGCTAGCTTTGTACATGAGATCAAGGGACAGTTCTCTCCCCAAAATGCTGCTAAAGAAGCGAAGGTGAAGTTGCGTCACCTAACTCATAAGGTGACATCAAGCAATATGTGAAGGAATTCTCAGAACTAATGTTGGAGATCCCAGACCTTAACCAGGATGACGCTCTAGTGATGTTTTTAGATGGTCTGGAACCTTGAGCAAATTTAGAGCTAGATCGAAGGGGAATAGAAGACATCTCTAAGGCCATAGCAGTTGCTGAAGGCCTAACGGAGTTCAAGAAGACAGAGCATAAGATCCCAATAGGAAGGTGGAAAGGGGGGGTTGAGAAGGAAAGGAATGGGAGTTCCTTAAGAGGGAAACCTAAGAGGGAAGAGAGGAATAATGATCGGGGAAGGACTCGTGAAGGAAAAGATGGGGAACAATGGAAGCCTCGAGAATTGAAGTGCTATTTTTGCAATGGGCCCCATTATGCTAGGGAATGCCCAAAGAAAGATCGGTTGGTAGCAATGATGGCAGATGAAAGCTCCAGTGAAGAGGATGAGGCCAAACTGGGTTCGGTAAGACTACTTAGTGCTATGAAAATGCCGGAGAAGCGAAAGGGGTTGATGTACACTGAGGTAATAGTTGCTGGCAAGAAGTTAAATGCCCTTATTGATACAGGGGCATCTCATCTGTTCATCTCCGATGTAGCAGCAAGTAAGATTGGAATAGAGGTGGAGAAAACCAAGACATGGCTCAAGACAGTGAACTCAAAGGAAGTCCTTACTACTGGAGTCGCCAGGGAGATAGAGCTCCATATGGGAGGGTGGAAAGGGAAAGAAACCATCGAAGTAGTTCCTATGGATGACTTTGAATTTGTGATTGGGATGGAATTCTTAGATCGTATAGATGCACTTATTGTTCCTCGTGCAAACTGTATATGTATTCTCGAGACCAACTCTCAATGTGTGGTGCCCGTTACAAGGAAAGCTGGTCAAGCCACAAAATTCCTTTCCGCTATGCGACTAGCGAAGGGCTTGAAAGGGGAAGAAGAGACAGGGGATCAAGAGGTAATTCCACATCGAGTGGGGGAGTTGCTAGAAGAATTCAAAGACATCATGCCGAGAGAGTTGCCAAAGAAGCTATCACAAAAAAGGGAAGTGGATCATGCGATTGAGCTGAAACCAGGTACAAAGGCCCCTGCTACTGTTCCTTATCGCATACCCCCAAAAGAATCAGAAGAATTGAGGCGACAATTGAAGGAGTTGTTGGAAGCTGGATACATCCAACCATCAAAGGCACCTTTTGGAGTTTCAGTTCTCTTTCAGAAGAAACACGATAGGCCCTCCAGGTGTGTATTGACTATAGGGCCTTAGATAAGGTCACTAAGAAGAATAAGTACTCCATTCCTTTGGTATCAGACTTATTCGATCGAAGGGGAGAGGCAAGATACTTTTCAAAATTGGAGCTACGACTAAGATATGGAGACGAGTCCAAAAACACTTACGTTACAAGGTATGGTGCATCTAAGGTTCCTGGTATGCCATTGGGGCTCATAAACGCCCCAACTACTTTTTGTAGTCCAATGAATAGGGTATTAGCACCATTCTTAGATCATTTTGTTGTGGTTTACTTGGATGATATCATGAATTATAGCAAGCCTATAGAAAAGCAACAAGTGCATCTTCATCCAAATTGCTTAACCTTAAGGGAAAACGAGTCATATGTAAAGCTGGAGAAATGTGCCTTTGCAAAGAAACAAGTGACCCTTTTAAGGCATGTAGTAGGAAAGGGGAAGATCAAAATGGACGAAGAGAAGATACAAGTCATTCGAGAATGGAAAGAAACTACTAAGCCCACTGAATTGAAGTCATTTCTTGGCTTAGTAAGTTTCATAAGTGGATACTCCCGAATGGCTACCTCTTTAACGGATTTACTCAAGAAAGATGTCTTATGGGTATGGAAGGAAGATCGACAGAAGGCATTTGATACCCTGAAGGAAGTAGTCATTAAAGAACAAGTTCTTACACCTTCTAATTTTGGTGAAGTATCTGAAGTATGTATGGATGATGGTGATTATGCCATTGGTGAGGTTTTGATGCAGGAAAACCATCTAATAGCCTTTGAGAATCGAACGTTGAACGATAAAAAGAGGCGACACCCAAGACATGAAAAGGAAAAGTCAGTTGTAGTACATTGCCTTCAAGTTTGGAGGCACCTAGTAAGTACAAGTCATTTGGGCCAGTCTAAGTTATTGGCTGTTATGCAGCTCTCTTTCAATCTTCAGAAGAAGGAGTTCATTGGACAGAGTCCTTTCGAGATCATCCTGGGAAGGCAACCCCTAACTCCTGATACAGTGGCAATAGGAGATACGGGGTCCAGCCCTCCCGCATATAAATTTGCAAGGGAATGGCAGGAAAATCATAACTTAGCCCGGACATACTTAGGTCGAGCTATCAAGAGAATGAAGAAGATGGCAGACAAGAAGGGGAAGCCGATGGAATATCAGGTAGGTAATCAAGTGCTTATCAAGTTACATTTGATACAATGTACGAGGGACAATTACATAAAGGTCTAATGAGTCACTATGAAGGCCCATTCTCAATTGTGAAACGAGTGGGGCGAGTATCTTACAAGTTGGGACTTCCATCTAAACTGAAATTCCACCCAGCTTTCCACATGAGCATTCTAAAATCATTCCACAAAGATGAGGAAGACCCTATAAGAGCTATATCACAAAGGGCCCCAATAAGGGTACGGGATTCATTTAATAACGAAGTGGAAGGGATCATAGCTGATAGACATGTGAAGAGACGTGGACAAACTCTCAAACATGAGTATATGGTAAGATGGAAGGGAAGACTAAAGAGTGAGGCCAGGGGGAGGCGCCAGTCGGAGCATTGTGGTAATTTAAAAAAAAAAAAAAAAAAACAAGATTCAACAATTCCACTATGAAGGAGCGACGAGGGCGTCGCCGGATTGAGCGGGGGAGAATGTTACGGACCTCCCGAAATGGGCCATTCTTGGGAGGTTCCTCAAGCCTAAAGACGAAAGCCCAAGCCCATTAAAAGCTTCTAGATGATGAAAAGCTCTAGAATGTTCCAGAGAAGTCCAGAATCTTGTATAGTAGTAAGTGGAGGTAGGTGAAGGTAGTAGTTGGGAATCAACTGTAACCATTAGATCGAATTGATCTTAACCATTAGATTGTAAAGGCTTTCTGTATATATAGGGGTATTCCCCTCAGATGTAACACACAAGTTATTTGAGTGAATACAGTATATTAGCAGCAGTTTCTCTCTCTACTTTCTCTCTCTAATCTTATGAGTGTATTACAGGCTGACTTAGCCTTCTTTAGTGAGGTCAGGAGCGCTAAGTGCCGCACGGGGTCGAGCGACGAAATCCGCCCGTGACACACACACCCTTTGTGCATCAACAAGGTAAATCCCCCTTAAGTAAATTGTACCTTCATAACACTTATTATGAAGTTAGATACATCTCAATTTACTAAATAAATTTTGAGTGCATTACAAAGATCACTCAATTCATTCACATTAATACATCATCATTTTAGATCTTGTTTAAAGCAATTACTGTGTGAAACTGTTTTACACAATCACCCAAGACAAATTTCATATTGTTGTTTAAGGATTTATCTTACCATTATAACAACTTAAATTAAACTATGTATAACTTTTATTTACAATAAGTCCAATACCTTTTTTTTTATATTTTTTATTTTCTTCCCATTTTCCATAATATATAGAATCCCAAAAATATTATATAAAAATGCTTACATTAAACAATTTTTTTAATTATTGGAGCATTAATTAATACTAAGCTAGACTTTAATTATAGACACAGAGTCTACGAGAGTCAAATATTTCACTTTAGTCATCTGAGGACCTTATTTGCTTTAAAGTTTCACCCAATAATTCTTTATTACTCTTGTCTGCTTCAAGGTAATAGGAGAAGACAAAATAATTATTCTTAGAATAACATTTAATCCCTTATCTATTCGAAACTTATCAGAAAATGACTATTTTAAGAGGCTATTATATTCTTCCTTCACAAGGAATATTTATTTGAAACTTGATCAGAAAGTAAAAGAATTATTCCTTATTGGATTGGAAATTTGTTTTATGATTATTATTTGACATATTTAACTCAGCCAAAATTTCACCAACGCTGTAACATTACCACCAGCAACACCTGATGCAAGACTAAAGAGGAGCTACAGCACGTCGTTGATCGGAGCACCATCTGGTCGATTAGATAGCGAATGCGATTGAGTAAGATGGCGTCTCTTTCATGTTATTGTATATAAAAGTAACTATTTTTTTTTTTATTTTAGTTCCCTATTTTATTAGTTTCCTTATGTTTCTTATTTTTTTTTATTGATTTATTTCTTAGTTTTTAAGTTTACTTAAGAATTTATTTTCTAAAATATTATGTTTTATTCTAATTATAAATAAACAAGCTTATAATCACTGTGACAAATACATATTGAAAGGAACTACTCTCTTAAAATTTCATATGGTACATTTTATCCCTTTGATAGCATGATTCCATCATAAACTCAACTAGTGTGATATTATACTACTCATCTTATTGGTGAAATTTTAACTAAGAACTTCTTAGTGTAACGATTTCAAGAAACTTATAGGATACCAAATCATATAATATGAAGTTATTTGATATATCTTTCCATAAAAAAAATTATAAAAAATTATATTTCTTTTATAGTGATTTTTTTATCATATTAAATATAATTGTTTATTTTTCTTATTGATTTCCATTACTTTCCATAATTATTCATATACTATATGTCATTTCTATTCTTTATAATCTTTTTGCTTCCATTACTTTAAATGATACAAATTAGAGGTAGTTGATTACATGATTGATCAATGCCTTGAATTGAATGTCACGAATATTTAAGAGATATTTGTCAAAAATACCCTCAATGATTAGATATCTGATGTTTACAATAATCCTTCACAAAAAAGAAAATTAGACACTCAGCACATTCACATAGAAACATAGCACACACATGTTTCCGCCGCAGGGGGGGAGAGGGGGGGAAGGGGCGAGGGTGTTTTTTTTTGGTGATTTTTCATTTCATCTGATGTATAGATATATAATGTACAAATATTGGTGCCTCCCCTAACGCTTACTTTGTGACAAACCATAGAAGATTTTGCCATATGCCAACTCATCTGATTTTTTATAATTTATATGTATTTTTGTATTTTCTGTATTTTTTTTATATTTTTCTATTGTCGATTACAAAATGTAAAAATAATGCAAAGGTTAAAGCTTGTGCTACCCATATGGACCCTACACAAGCCCAAAGCCCTCCATTATGTATTACCCATCCAAATGTTAGGCCTACAATTGAGCACATTCTCCCACAAGACAAGAATAAAGAACTTCGTGTCATGTCTTCCTTGACTAATTCCTCTAAGACACAACATGTTGTATCTCTACGAACCCTAATACCATCTAAATAATACATGCCCTCATTTCCTCACATCAATGTCACAGTTAGTTTGGAGTTTAGATAAGAAAGTTTAATAAAAGATAATTAATAAATATAAAATGGAATTGAGAAGGCATACCATTTTCCTATTTCACCTTCTAAAAATATTTCCAAATATGAAAAAGCAAATGAAATTAGAAATCATGATTTATTTTAGGTTTCTTCTCGTTTACTAAACATGACATAAATGGTTAACCGAGTACATCATATGATCAATTAAATGAGCGTATGGTCACTTTTTCTTTTGCCAAAGAGCATATGGTCAATTAAAGTAGCATCTTTTTTTATATTTTTGTGTATAAACCTATTCATTCTGTTATTTTAGTTAGATTTTCATTAATTTCCTTTAAGGGGCACTTCTGATTTCTTTTTATTGATTTGTTTACTAATTTTCTAGCATCCTTAAGCATTTGTTTCCTAGAGTATTAGTCTGTTAGGCTATAAATAGATAAACTTATAATCACCTTTTATGTAAGATAGCAAAAGGTTAAAAAAACTATAAAGAGGATTAAAACTGTATA
Source organism: Lumnitzera racemosa (assembly GCA_024138005.1). Lineage (NCBI taxonomy): Eukaryota > Viridiplantae > Streptophyta > Magnoliopsida > Myrtales > Combretaceae > Lumnitzera > Lumnitzera racemosa. Next base: position 33,803,203 of record JAMXBC010000007.1, read on the forward strand.
TAGGGCATGAATGATTGGGGAAAACAACATAAATTAATAAATATACAATTTAAATAACAAGTATATTAGACATGCTAAGAAATCACAATAAGAGAAAAATATAATTTTCTTATGCAAAGAAACAATAAATTTCGAAAGATGTTTTCGGTAATTTCACTTTGTCGGATGGTGTATTGCTTCACACCATAATTGGTTTCATAACAAAGTCACACCAAAAAGTTCTTGATGAAGTCACATCACCAAGATTTTAATGGATTCAAGCCATCAAAGCAGGGGAGAAGAAAAGAAGCATCACACCTATTCTAAGAGAAAATAATTATTTGTTCATTATCAAAGTCACCATTAAAGTGATTACAAGTATGTTTATTTATAGACTTAAACGCTTAATATTTTAGGAAACAAATTCTTAAAAAAGTAGAAAACTAAGACATGAATCAATAAAAGGAAATATGAAATACTCCCAAAAGAAAACTAATGAGACATGCAACTAAAATATGAAAATAAATAAGTTTAGACCCAAAATTACGTAAAAGGCGTTGTCCTAGTCAATCACACGTAGTATGCAATTAATTGAATTGTCCAATCGGTTAGCTATGTTAATGCTATGATCAACTATGTGATGTAGCTTTTCTTCAGTATGTAGCATTTTCCTTCTTTTAAGAAAATTCTACCTTAAATCCACAAAATATGTTTGTAATCCTCCCTAATCAATGAGTGACTTGCAAAAACCATTAATGATTACATGACATGCTCTTTATGTTTCCCATCAATTATCCTCCACTTGAAAATGTTTGACTCTAAAGATGTCTATGTTCTCTTCTCTTCTTCTTATCAAAATCACCTTGATTTGCTCTAGGTATTTCAAATCTCTATGGTAATCATCTATAGTGAAATCATGTGATTTACTTTTTCAAAACAATTTTTTTTTCAATTTTTATAGGTTTATCATAAGTTTAGAAAAAATCCCTCCATAGGATTTGGATATTGTACTTGAACAAATGTTCTATTATTTTGGCTTAACTTTAGAGGAATTATGCACTACATTATTTTATTAGGTTTTATGACCAATCAAAACTTTATCTTCAAGTCAATAATATTATGAGCAACTTGCTTATGTAGGATTTTGTTTACATGGCTTTTCTTACGAACAAACAATATCATCGAAAATGAAGATGTCGTAGTCTCCTACATACTCATATTGCAACATGAGTATGTAAACTGTAAAGGTTCAAAATCGACTAAAATATACAGCACATATTGCGTGATCACATACTTCAAAAATATTTATCTTAGAGAAATATTTTTCATCTCTTCAAAATTTTACATGTCCATAATCATAAATCAACTGAAATACCAATTACTTAAATTATACCAAAACAACCTATTATTTAATCACAATTGCATACTAACATCGATCTTGATCTCATGTATATAGTCAAAGTCCACAATATTTGGAGAATATATACAAGTATATATATATATATTTTCCAATAAGGAGTAAGTTATTAATCACTATATAGTTATACAAGTACACATGCATGTCATGCAAACATGATCACAAACATACATCTTATACTAATACAACAATAATAACAATAATTTATTAAACTTTGAATTAACCTATATAAACAACACAAAGCTGAGGCATCTATAGGCTTGAAGTAACCTATAACTCCAGCAAACTATATGAATATACACACACATACACATATACATACACATACACATGCATGTACACATAGAGATACTTAGTGCTTAATATACAGTAAGATTGGTACTGGTACCTTAGTCACGTCATCCTAAGGCAACGTTGGATCAACTATTGGTATGCGAGTTTATTACAAGTGTCCATAAAGACATCCCATAATACCAATATGACTCACTTGTAGCTTCTCCCTATAAAATTAACCCAGTTGACAATATTACCAAGGTTAGCAATCTATTGAGTAAAATCAGTACCTAACTAACTGTATTTCTTCGTTATGATGTCGCTCAAAAGTTGCTCATATCATACTGATTACTATATGGATTTTCCGTATCACTGGCTACCTTAGGTGTTTTTAGCCTTTCTTAAGACATGTATTAAATAATTTTTAAGTTTTCAATTTTCAATTAGCTTGTTATCTTTTCTAAACCTAACAAGCATAAGTAAATGGCTATCTATCTACAAAAATTTAAATATAAAAAAAGAAGTAGCAGTAGACAATGATAAGTCTTGGGAAGAAGAGAAATTAAATGAGAATGTAAATACAAATACTAGTAAGGAGAATAAATTTTCCTTCTTAGCTTCAAAGGAAAATCTTGCCTACAACATCAAAAACATAAAGTGATAAACCTAAAAAAATTAGCTTAGAGTAAGAAGAATGGAAAGGAAAATGTTATTGACATTCAACATGAGAGTCTTGCTTCTAGACTTAAAAATGCCTTGGGTAAATCAGAGTTATCGAGTGATATATCTAGAAAGGGAGAAGCAAACGAAAAGAGTGTTAATCAATTTAGAGGACATGAAACGACTTCAAGGAGATATTCAATCGGATCACTAAGTACCATGCATTCGCATTACGATATCAGAGATAAATGGCATAGTGTCCATGACAAGAATAAGTCAGGCGAAGAGAACAAAGAAAGAATTGTTGGTATTTATACTATATAAGCAACAATCGAAGAGTTTAATCTAGTCAAGCAAATAGCCAAGTGGGAAAAAACAGTCGAACTAGTGGTGACTCAAATATTTAAAACACCACAACTTCTCCCACTTTAAGTGGTGGCTCTAGTGACTTTCTAGCTAAAGAAAGGGATTACTTGCTCACTCTCTATTATTCTAGAATAGGGACAAGACAGTGACACTCTTGGATACCAAGAGAACCTCTGCAAACTTATAAATTAAGATTTCAATTACTTATGCCCTAAACCAAGAAGTTGTCTACTACAACATGATGGTGATGTAAAAAGGACCAATTTACACCCTACTATGGAACATCCTGCGAGAATCCTATTATGCAATGTTAAGGGTTTAAATGCTAATAAAAAAGTAGTAGGCAGTATTGCAAACTTTAGGCAATCATATCGATAAGTTACTAATTGCACATATTTTAAATAGTAATTTTTTATAATTTTCCCTTAATGTTTGAGTTTATTTTTAGATAATAATACTTAATTAAGTAAAATTTTGTTTTTTATGTTGTAAAACGATCTATACAAGAAAATAAAAAGATAGAAACAAGTTTTACTGAAATCAAAGCTAAAATGAGCAAGTTATGAAGGTTTGAAGATCGATACAGCTAAACAACATGACTATGTCATTTTAGGCGAATTTAAAGCTTATTTTCAACTGTCACAGCATAGGACATGACTAAAAGATACAATCATGTCCTCAGTTATTTCTTTTCTAACCGACTTATTTTTTTTATTTGCTTCCTATATAAAGCCTTGTTTAGGTTTGTTTTAGAGAGAGCTTTTTTGTACGAATTTTAGAGAGTTTTTTAAGTTAAAAACATTCAAGAGAGCAAAGAGAAGAGAAGACTTCAAGATTTAATTTTATTCGTATTTCATGATTCTTTCTTCTACTCTTTTCTATACTTTGATTTTAGATTCTTATTTTAAGATATATAGAGAGTAAATCTTTAGTATCTAAGTCTTGTGGAACTTAGATCTATTCATATGATATTATTATTGTTTGATTAATTTAATTCTTTAGTCTTTTCTTAGTTCAACTATGTTTGCTTTATAATTTAGGTTATTATTTTCACGGGTAGTAATATAGAGTTTGATATCTTATAAAAGAATAGAGAGATTTCTTCTAAGATTAGATCTAGGCATAGTTGATGAAGATTATTGCAAGATTAGAGATAATTTATAAGATTCTCATGGAATTTTAAATTAAAGCATAGAGAATTCATTGTTTAATAATATAATCTTAGACCATGCTATTGAAGAAGAGATTCTAATAGGTAATTTTAGGATTAGGGTTAATTAACTTGAGAAAATAATTAACTTTAGTAGAGAATTTTCCCAGTAAAAAAAAAGTTTAAAGAATAAATTAGATTATCTTTAAGAAAATCACATGTTAAATCTATGCGAAGTAAGATTGAGGTACAACATTGAATCTTGAATTAATTTCCAATTGAATTGCTTTCTTATTAATTATTGAATTGCATCTTAGTTAATCTTTAAATTAGTTTTAGCAATAATTTAGACTTACTTATTTAAGTTTCTTGAAATTTAATTTATCGATTAGATAATAGAGACCTAGTAAGTACTAATAATCAAAGTCTCTAAGGGTCGACATTCGGACTTATACTCCACTTTACTATAATTTGATAGGTGCACTTGCTTGATATATCACGTATGCTAGATATAGTAGCTTTTCTCGAGACTAAGATAGATGTAGATGCGACATACTTTTTATACTACCTGTCAAATCGGATGGATATGCATGTGTAGAATCTCAAGGAGCAAGTGGAGGTATTCAAGTTATATGGACCTCAGATATTCTTAAGGTTAATGTTGTTTGACAAACAAACCAAGAAATGCATTTTGCTGTAAAGGTTAGAAACTCCAACACTTCTTGGTATTTATCACTTATTTATGCAAATCCAAATTTAGCATTTAAAAAATTACTATGGCATAATATATTATAGGATTTTGCAACTCTAGTAAATGATAATCCTTAGTGGATAATTGGTGATTTTAATGATGCAATACATAAAAATGAAACTAGTGGTGGTGGGAATTTCCCAAAACAGAAAGCTTTCTTATATGCAACATGCATGAATAACTGTAGTTTAAAAGATATGGGGTATGTAGGACCTTCCTTTGCATGGTCAAACAAACATAATGTGAATTCCTTAGTACAGGTAAGACTAGATAGAGCATGGTATAATGTTGCTTGGAAAAACATCTATCTTGAAGCACAAGTATATCACTTGCTTAAATGGCCTTTAGATCATTGTCCAATCCTTATAAAAACTCATGTCTTAATAGAGGGTTCAAAGGATCTAAGGCCATTCAGATTTCAACAAACGTGGTTTTTAGACGGCACATGTTATCAAATTATTAAAAGTTGGTTGCAATCTAGTAATGATATTTTTAAACTACTTGAACAATTGCCATAATCATTGCAAAAGTAGAATATGAAGGTTTTTGGCATCATCCATTACCAAAAAAAGCGATTAATAAGAAGACTTAATGGAAGTTAAGGAAATGTCCAGGAACCCCTCACAATATTTAATTAACTAAGAGAAGACCTTGAAGTTAGAACTTAATCAAGTGAAGGATAAGGAAGAATGGTTACGGAAGGCAAAAGCTAGAACTAGATGGAGATCAAAACACATCTTATTATCATGTCAAATTTCAAGTAAAGGGAGCAAAGAATAGAATTTTAGGCTTAAAAGATGATGCAGGTAGATGGATTTACTATGAGAAAGAGATAAGAGAACACATAAGAAGGTATTTTAACAAGTTGTTTACTAGTACTAGATTGAGTTGCAATTTATTAAACCCTATTGAGGAACAATTTAGATACAGATTATCTTATCAAGAAAAGTAGCAATTAGGGAAAGATCTTGCAATAGAAGAAATTTATGGAGCTTTATGTACAATTGACTTCTGGAAAGCTCTAGAAAAAAGATGGTTTTCATGCTTGTTTTTTCAAGAAATGTTAGGAATTTTGGGAATCTCCATAGAAATTATTGTTTCAAAATTTTTCATATCAAAATCCCTACCTTATGAAATTAATCAAACACAATTATGTCTTATACCAAAGCGGTAGAGGTTAACCAAAAAAGGATTTTTCAACCTATAGGGTTATGTACCACTATATATAAGATTTTTATTGAAATTCTGGTCATCCGTTTAAGACCTTGATTAGATAAAATTCTATACCCAACATAAACAAACTTCGTTCTTAGATGTAAGGCATGTGACAACATAACCTTTGTAAACGAGATTCTTAATAACTTTCAAAGAAAGAACTAAAAGAAAGCTTGGATGATGTTAAAAATTGATTTAGAGAAAGTTTATAATACTATTAAATGGGACTTCCAACTTTAGGCATTACTAGGCATAAATTTTCCAAATTGCTGCGTAAAATTAATTGATGAATGTATTTCTACTACATCGATGGATATTGTAGCTAATGGTTCCTCAACATCTTTTTTTTTTATCCCACTAGAGAAATTCAACAAGGAGACCCTCTAATGATTTCTAAATTAGTTATACTTTAATTACTAATTTTTCATGATTTTCCCTTGATATTTAAGTTTATTTTTAGATAATGATACTTAATTGAGTAAAATTTTGTTTTCTAGGTATTGAAACAATTTACATGAGAAAATGAGAAGATAGAAATAAATTGCACTAAAATCAGAGCTAAAATAAGCAAGTTATGAAAGTTTGAAAATTGACACAACCGAACAACATCACTGTATCGTTTCCAAGCGAATTTAAAGCTTATTTTCAACTATCATAACCTAGTGCATGACCAAAAGACATGGTCATGTCCCCAGTCCTGTTTTTTCCAACCAACTTAATTTTTTTTAATCTTTTCATATATAAATCCTTATTAGGGTTTGTTTTGAAAAAAAAAAAAAAGAACTTATTGGACACAAATTTTAAATAGCTTTTTAAGACAAGAAAACTCAAAGAGCAAGAGGACCATCAAGAATTGAAGATTCAATCTTGTTTAGACTTTATGATTTTCTTTTCTATGATTTTCTACTCTTTGTTTTTATGTTATTATCTTGCAATGTATAGTGAGTAAATCTTTAATACCTAGGTCTTATAAAACCTAGATCTCTATTCATATGATATTATTATTATTTGATTAATTTAATTCTTTAGTCTTTTTCTTAGTTTAACTATGTTTGTTTTATGATTTAGGTTATTATTTCTACGTATAGTAATCTAGAGCTTAATATCTTTTAAAAGAATTCAGAGATTTCTTATAAGATTAGATTTAGGCATAGTTGATGAGGATTATTACAAGATTACAGATAATTTGTAAGATTTTTTTGAAATTTTAAATTAAAGTGTAGAGAATTCATTATTAGATAATGTAATCTTAGATCATGTTATTGAGAAGAAATTCTAATAAGTGATTTTAAGGTTAGAGTTAATTGGTTTGAGAAAGTGATAAACTTTAGTAAAGAATTCTTCTAGTTAAGAAAGATTAAGATTAAGAAAGATTAAGGAATAAATTATTTTTAATGGAATTCACATGTTAGGTCTAAGGGAAGCAAAGATCTAGATACGGTTTTTAAATGTTGAATTAGTTTATTCTTTTATTGCTTTCTTACTAAGTTCTTGAATAATTATTAATTAGTTGTTAATTTAGTAATTATTGTAATTAGATTAGATATTTTAAATTCTCAAACTTAAATTCGTAGGTTAGATAATAAAGACTAATCAGTATTATTAGTCAAATTCCTTGAGGGATTCACACTTAGACTTAATCCACTATTACAATTTAATAAGTGCACTTGCCTATACCACCCTCTAATACGGAGCGATGGTCATGGATGAAGACATAATCTAATGTATCATACGTAACCAAGGGAGTAGGTTTGAATTGTAAGATCGCTTGAAGAACAAATGGTGGTCAAAGTTTAAGCAAGGGTTCTTATGGACCGATATAGAATATGATACACCAATGTAGCTCACATAAACTTGAGCTATACTTGATATGAAGCACAAGTATAACTAGAGGTCACTTGCCACTAGTCTACTCTCAAATAGCCTAGATAAAAGTAAGGAGAGCAAGTAGAAGAACACTTTGCTTGAAAAAGGAAAAGTTCTATATTTAATATTTTATATTCAATATTTTGGATGATGCGGCTGGTATAAATACAACTATTTATATGGCCCAATTAGGGCAAGTCCTAGGTTGCTACAAATTATTAAAAAATATTCCCACCAGAAAAGGAAAAAATGCATGTCATACCAGGGCAATTTGGTAATCAAAACAAAAAGAATATCCTTCGCAAAGGACAATATAGATGTCAGAGAGGGGATATGTGTCGACCCTTCAATTTCGTATTCCAAACAAATAATAAGTGTTGAGCAGAGCTAACTCTTCGACCTCAGGTCTACAACTGAATAGATTAGAGCTTAGAAAGCACTTGTGATGAAAGTAGGAAATTGGTAGATCAAGCTCAATAGGTTAGTTCAGCAATAGATTAGCTTGAACACGAACACCTGTCAGCTCAGAGGTAAGCAGGTTCAATGTCCGATTCTGATTGGGTTCGGTAGCATTAGTACGTTCTTCTCCTTTTACTAGTGAAATAATGAACGGATTAGGGAGCCCAAAAGATAGACCAAGTCAACTCAGAGGAACTGCTCTTCTTCCGAAATTATGTCCTTCAGGTAATCTTGGCATACTAGAGAAGCAAGTCTTCAGGCTTAAGATCTCGTAATTGGTCTTTGATTCCTATCATTCTCTTTCTCCATATTTATGTATTATGGCCATGGAGTTTTTAGGAGAATGATTGAGAGGAAAGTACGCTTAGGACAATAGGAGGCTTTTAAGATTAGAGGATCAAGTCTAAAAAAATCATATGTTTTATTTGCTAATGATATCATTATGATAGCAAAAGTATTAAGGAAGAGTGTAGAAACAACTTTAAATACTTTAACTGATTTTCAAAATTATTAGGTTTAAAAATAAATTCTAAAAAATCCTCAATTCTTTTCTCATGATGCCCGTCAAGTCAAATGAAAGAAGATGTTACAAAGATATTGGGAATTAGGAAAGTTAAGTCATTTAGAAATTATTTAGGTTTTCCTCTTTATAATGGAGCAAAACCAAATAATGAACAAATGAATTTCTTGATGGAGAAAATGTACAAGAAACTAGAAGGTTAGAAAGCAAGAAATTTAAGTATGGCTAGGAGATTGATTCTTGAAAAAACAGTCTTAGAACCCTGTCGACTTATTACATGTAAGTAACAAAGTTGCTAAGCAAAACTATAGGGAAATTATCACAAATAGTTAGGAGTTTTCTATGGAATGGTGCTAGTGATGATAAGCATGTACATTGGGTGAGTTGGAAAGAAATAACAATGCTAAAAGAAAGTGGAGGTCTTAGATTGATTAACTTAGTACTTGTGCCATTAAAAGAGCTTGGAATTCAAAAACAAGAAAATCATGTTGGTTAAGCTTATGAAAGCAATGCAGAAAAGATTAACAAAAGAAAATGTTGAGGAAGCAAATGTCAAAGGCTCATTTCAAGTTAGAGAAATAATTTAGAGTGATAGGTAAATTAAAGAGAAAAGTTTATTTTATTAGGATATGGGCAAAAGGCACATTTTTGGTGTGATAATTGAAGTTATCATAAAATAGTGTGGCAAATTATTGGTAAACCAACACATAAGGATTCCTAGAATATAACAATTATTGATTGCTAATTAAAGATAGAGTCTGGAAGGAAGAAAAAATAGGTTTTGATATTTCAAGCATTATTAAGGAAGAGTTTGGTCCAATTGACTTTTAGGATAATAAAAAAAAAAACTGTCATAGTTTACAACATAATGTAAGAATGACACAATCATTGCATGAAATTTACCTACAAATAGATAGACAAAAGTATAATGATAGAAATCAACCTTCAGGAGCAATTATGCACAGCCAAACTAAAGGACTTTAAGGACTCACAAGAAGAATAATAGCCCGTAGCCCCATCCAAGACAAGAGTTCCCATTCCGACCTCTATGATTCACCCTACTGTAAACTTGATTATCGAGCTCTCTCATGCACTAACATTGCCTTTGAAGCTGCCGAGCAAACGTGCTAACTCTCCGAGCAAGCATGCTTACCTACTAAGTAGTCGTACCATAATCCAAACAACATTCAAGCATACCAACTTCAACAATTGTCTAAAGCCGACCTCTCAAACTGACCAGGATTGAACCTTAGTCCGAGGTGAATATTCATTAGTGACTAATTAGCTAAGGACTAACTTGATCTAGATTAGGTTAGCTCTAACCGTATGCCCTCTTTTTCCTCATTTAATCCAAATTGTACTATATTTCAAAGTGACCAGCAACCAACCACCATACAACATGTGTCTTTTGACACAACATTCCAAAAGGATTCTTTACTTTTTTGTACAAAATATTCTTTATCTCTTTTACCCCTTTTAGTATAATTCATGTATCCTAATTGTAAATTACCCTTTTGTCTTTTCCATGTATGTTTATAACCCTAGTAGGGCTAATATATAAACCCTATTTGTTGTACACAAACACATACCTTTTTATTATCAAAATATACAAGTTTTCCTTCTAAGGAACCCTAGTGTTCTCATTTAGTCTTAACTCTTATTTATTTTCTTTAGCAAGAAGTAGTGTCGAGTGACCCTATGTTCGAACTGGTGAGTCACATTCGACAGATTATAAGCCAAGTAAGATTGATTGGTGTGTCATATCTAGTCGGTAACTACTTGAATTTTGCTAGTCTTCTTTTACTTTCTTTCGATTCACTTCGTTGTGGTGCTCCTTTGTGTATTCAACCCTAGAGACGCATCAGCTTCACCGGTATCGGAGTAGAATTTTGAGAGGGAATGTGTGAAGTTACGATGAAGTTTTGGTTCATGTTTACTATTTATGGCTACTGTATTCCTTCCGTAGTTACTGCCGTGTGTTTGTGTAGAGTAAGTTTGGAGTTGTAAGCTATATAATGGAGTTGTAAGCTGTATAATGGAGGCTTATGTGTTGGTAAGAGTAGTTTCTTGTTACTCTATTCTTACTTTATTTTCCACTATGAAAATAGAGTAAGTTCAATCCTGTCCTATTCGAGTGAGTGTTGGCTATAAAAGCTGCTAAGAGTGTGTTAGTAGACATTTCAAGTAGTAAGGTAGAAGTATTGTTGTGTTGTGTTGTGTTGTTAATTTGTTAAGGAAAAATATCACATTATGTCAGATTCAAGTATTCAACATATTATAAGTGACCAAAGCAGTAATGCTCAACTTGGCTATGGTCAAAATGACAATAACACTCCTAGGTCAGTTAATGATAAGCTCAATAGACTTACTTATCTTATAGAGAGTCTAATCACTACAATGTACGTTAACAGGCAACAACCCCAAGGTACTCCACATCATAGCCTACCTAAGAATGTTCCAGAGAGACTCTATGGTTAAGATGGCCAACCCAATCACCTAACTCGACCCCAGCGAGCTGGAGGAGTTGCAGACCAAGCTGCTAGACGAAGGCTAGAGTTAGACGAAATAGAAGAAGATGATGAGGAAGTAGATGTAAAGATTGATGGATAGGAAGAGGAAGAAGCTAAGTACTACTATGTGTGAGAGTAAGGATGCTGAGCTCCTTGAGGACTTGATAATGTTAAGGTCCAAATCCCACTTTTCAGTGGAAGTAGAGATATAGATGAATATTTAGAGTGTGAAGAAAAGGTAGAGAAAGTGTTCGATTGTTATGGATATACAAATGCTATTAAAGTACGACTTACTGTACTTGAGTTTATTGGGTATGCCATTATGAGGTAAAAAAATTTGAATGCAGCCAAAGCAAGGGACAGAAGATGAGAAGTAAGGACTTGGGATGAGATGAAGAGGTTCTTGAGGGGTAGATTTGTGCTCAAGACCTAATTGCAGGATATATTTGCAAAGTTGCAAGAACTTTGCCAAGGAGGTCAATCTGTTGATGACTATGTGAGATAGTTCTAGATGCTTATGATTGTCGAACCTGATTTTTCGATTTCTTTTATTTAAAATTAATTTCTCATTTTTTGATTAATACTAAACCCTAATCCATTTAATATTATTCCTCGACTAAAGAAATTGAGAAATTCCGATTTTTTATTGAAATAATTTTTGAAGTCACCACTCAATCGTATTCGGGAAAAAGGAAAAAAACCGTAATTAATTGGGTGGATTGATTACGATTTTGCTACCGGTCTTTTATTTTAATTTAAATGAAGAACCAAAGGGTTCTGAATTCGGGGGCTAACCTATTAAACCCTAATAGGTACCACTATTTATTTACCGAAATTAGGATTATTCTTTTAATTATAATATTTAATAAAATAAATAAATAAAAATCAAAAGAAAAATAACCTAAGTTTAACAGATTTTATCGTCATCCCAAATTAAACCCTAATAGGTACCACTATTTATTTACCGAAATTAGGATTATTCTTTTAATTATAATATTTAATAAAATAAATAAATAAAAATCAAAAGAAAAATAACCTAAGTTTAACAGATTTTATCGTCATCCCAAAGGTGCCTACGTACTTGCTAGTCGAGATAAGACCGTTGTAGTTCTTTCCAAAAAATCTTTAAGGTATTGATTTATTTTAATTTTCGAAAACCGATCAAATTTACGTTGTTACCAATTTAGTTTTTCAAATAAAATATAAAAGGGTCCTAACTCTTGGAGTATTTTTGTTTTATAAAAAAAAATGCTCTAACAATCTTATTTTTTTAAAAAAGTCTTTTATTAATTTTTCTATTTAAAGAGAAATAACTTTTTATGTGATAAATCCTTAAATAAAACCAAATCTTAAATAAAATGACCAATCTTAATAATCCTTAAACTAATATATATAACTATTTATCAAAATAAAAACATATTATATAATATACTTGATATACATATAGAAAACTAATACTAAGAAAAAAAATGTAATATATATATATATCTTATATATTACATTGTATAACCAATGATAATAATAATAATACTATAATATGATATGATAATAATAATGAAATATATAACTAAAACAATAAAAAAATTTAAGTTTGGAAGAGAACCGAACCTGCTCTTCCAGTATTCAGCAATATAGCGTCCACAATGTGGTCATGTTGATGTGTGGTCTGCAATGGACGTGCGGGCTAATCAAAGCTACGACGCAGTAAAGTTAGATAGTGCTCAGTGGACAGTAGTGCAATGACGGATCGGGAAACGTGCTGGCATGTGGGATAATGGCGTGTGCTTCAGCGATGATGTTATGTATGCGCTTGGTCACAGACATCAGCGGTGATGGTTGTGTAATTGAGTTGTGCAAGGTGCTAGAGAAGGCGTGATCTACAGGGGAGATCAGAAATGCACGATTCGAGAGGGTTTGCTCGGTGATTCTGGGTGCAGCTGGCGTTTGGGTCGTTGCAGTGGCAACATTAGTCGTACGGTGGGTGTAATGGTATGGGCGCGCGCTTGGTTGACGTGAAGATGAAGTTAAGTTGGGGCTGTTTGTGAGGGTTTGACTGGGGCAGATTACGCAGTCGAGGATATGCTGTGTATTGAACAGTGAATTGGCTTTATGGGGTCTTGCATGGATAAGGTGGTCGAAGTCGTGTGTACGGTAGGTAGCTGTATAAGAAAGAAGACAGTGACTGTGATTATGTTGATATGAATCGCTTTTATTTATCTCACTTTTGCAAAGATAGAAAAATAAAAGATATAGGTGTCAGCTAAGACTTGAACCCAAGACTTCAAATTAAATCCAATTAATATTCTAATACTTATCCATTAGGCCGTTGGCTTGCACCTTGACATTCAATACAATTAAATTGTACTTAAACTACTTAATTATTTATACTAAACTAAAACTAAAACTAAAACTATTTGTTCTTAATATAAGTTACTTCCTAAAAATCTACAAAACTCTTTATAATTTTTTCCTTTTATAATTTTTTTTGGTATTTTCATCATTTGTTAATTTTTATTGTTTTTTATTTTATTTTATTTTTTTTAATTAAGACCCTTTTTGTAAAATAAAATAAAATCAAATAATAATAAATAAAAATTAGGATTACAAAGGGGCAAAAATTAGGTGTCTACAATGATCCAAGCCAATGTTAAAGAATTAGAGGCTCGCATATTATCAAGGTTCATTTTTAGGCTCGCATATTATCAAGGTTCATTTTTAGGCTCAAATACAAGATTTGCAACATTGTGGAAGTGTAAAGGTTTTATACATTAGAAGAGGTAATTAAGATAGCGTAGAGGGTAAAAAAACAGAGAAAAAGTACTTCGAGACAACTTGGACTAACATTTTCTTAAGCTACTATTTCATGCTGACTTATTCAAGCTGAGTCGAAGAGGCCATACCGAGCTGAGGAGAAGAATGACCAAATTGACGATACCTGAGCCGAATTGAGATTAGGTTGACCCTGAGGACATATGAGAGAGGACAAACCTTTGGACGGAACACCAGCGAAGTGAAGTGCTTCAAATGCCTATGTTTCTGACACATGGTTGCTAAGTGTCCAAACCGATGTATCATGGTGCTCCGAAGAGATGTAGTAGATAGCATCGACAAAAGTGAACCTAAGGAGGAGAAGGATGTTAGAAAGGCTAAAGTTGAGGAGGAAGAGGAGATCTATGCCTATGCTGATCAAGGAGAAGTAATGACCTTAGTGCTAAGGTGAGTACTACGCTCCTTGTCGACTTCTTGGTAAGAATCAGCCCCCTAGACCGATCACATGAAACCAAGTTAGAGGACTCCAATAACTTGCGTGAAGAATACTAACTTGAAGCTATACTCAAGATGGAGATTCCTATTCCAAACTGATCTCCTACCAACCTAGCTATCAGATCCTTACATGTATCAAATCTACTTCTGCCTAATAACAATGCCTTATTCCATAAGATAACCCAAGACTATCCAAGCCAAGCTTTCAAACCAACCACAAACATATGACGCTACTACAGCTGACTTCTCTATAGGATTAATTAACCCCTGACCTGATCCAGATCAGGTCGGCTCAGCCCCAAACTATACATGTTTGTCTGCTTCTGCTTATATGTATCATATATCTCCTATCCAATTACCAAGTGACACATGTGTTCTGACATAACATTCCATAATGATTCTTTTTGTTTTCAATATTGAATTTTCTTTGTTTCTTTTACCCCTTTTGGTATATTCTATATAACCTAATTGTAAGAATACCCTTTTTGTCTTTTCATACATGTAAAGTAGCCCTAGTGAACGGGTATATAAAATCCCACTTGCTTGTACGCAGACATAAACTAATCAATACAGAAATTATTCACGATTCCCTTAAGCAACCCTAGTGTTCTCATTATGTTTCAAATCTTATCTATTCCCTTTAGTAAGGAGCAGTGGTGAGTAACCCTTCAATTTAGACTAGTGAGTCATATCCGGCGAATTGTAAGCTAAGTAAGATCAAGTGGTGCGTTATATCCATTTGGTAGCTACTTGGACTTTGCTTGCTTTTCTTTGCTTGCTTTCGGTTGGCTTCATTGTGGTGCTTCTCTGTGTATCCTACCTCGAAGACTCATTAGCTTTGTTGGTATTGGAGCATCGTTCAACGAGGGAGTATGTAAAGTTATAGTGAAGTTTTGGTTTGCGTTGCTGTTAGCGGCTACTGTGTTCCTTCCGTAGCTACTATAGTGTATTTATGTGAAAGTAAGTGTAGTTTCATTATTACTCTGTTTTTCACTACGAAAATAAAGCAAGTTTACTTTTGTTCTATTCGAGTGATTATCAAGGATTACAGTTGTTAGTGAGTTGTTAATCTATTCGAGAAGTATTATACTATATTAGATTTGAGTGTTCAGGGTGTTATTAGTAACTAGAGTAGTGATACTCAACTTGGTCGTAGTCATAATGGTAGTAACACCTCAGGGTCAGTTGATGACAAACTTGATAGACTTACAAACCTTGTTAAGAGTCTAATCACAGTAATGCAAGTTAACAGATAACAATCCTAACATGTATAGCACCATAACCCGCAAGAAAATGCCCTTGAGAGATACTATGGCTAAGGCAACCGAACCAATTGCCTAATTCAACTGTAATAAGCTAGAGGAGTAGTAGACCAAGCTACTAGATGAAGACTGGAGTTAGAGGAGATTGAGGAGGAAGATGAGGAATTGGATGTTGAAGAGTTTGGGGAGGAAGGAGAAGAAGCTAACTATTACCTAGCACAGAGATGAAGACGCTAAGCTCCTAGAGGGCTAAACAATATCAAGGTTTAAATCTCACCCTTTAGTAAAAGTAGAGATGTAGATGAATAGTTGGAGTGGGAAGAGAAGGTAGAAAAGGTGTTTGAATGTTATGGGTATACAGATGCTGTCAGAGTCTGACTTACTGTACTAGAGTTTACTAGGTAAGCTACCATGTGATGGAATAATCTGGATGCAAATAGAGCAAGGGATGAAACACAAGGTGTTAGAACCTGGGATGAGATGAAAAGGTTGTTAAGAGGTAAATTTGTGCTCAAGACCTACTTACAAGATACGTTTGTATCGAGATTCATTTTTTGGCTCAAGTACGAGATTTGTAACATCGTGAAAGTACAGAGGTTTTATACCTTGGAAGAGGCGATCAAGATAGCGCATAGGGTTGAAAGGCAAAGGAGAAGTGTTTCTAGTCGACCTGGGCTAACATTCTCGTAAGAACCAATATTGTGCTGACCTATTTAAGCCAAGCCGAGGAGGCCATATCGAGCTAAGGATAAGAATGATAGACCTAATAATAGTCAAGTAAGCTAACAGAATTGAGATAGTCATCCAGGCCAAACTGAGGTTAAGCCAACCTTGAGGATATATGAGAAGGGTCAGACCTTTGGATGGAAGACCAGTAAGGTGAAGTGCTTTAAATGCTTAGGCTTTAAACACATGGCTGCTGAGTGTCCAAACCGATGTGTCATGATGCTCCGAGGAGATGTAGTAGATAGCATCGACCAGGGCGAGCTCGAAGAGGAAAGGGATGTTAGAAAACCCGAAGTCAAAGAGGAAGATGAGACCCATGTCTATACTGACTAGGGAGAAATAATGACCCTAATCCTAAGACGAGTACTGAGTCCCTACTAAACTCTGAGGAGAACTAGAAGGAGAATTTTTTCCATACCAAGTATACCATCAAGGGCTAATTATGCACAATTATTGTGGATGGGGGAAGTTGTACTAATGTTGTTGCACGGTCTTTTATGCAAAGATTGGGACTGCTAACCTTAAAACATCCCCAACCTTATAAACTGCATTGACTTCACGATAAAGGTACTAATACGTCAATGTCCGACAAAGGAAAGTTATCCTTCGGTGTCACTTGGTTTATATCATGGAAATCCACATATACCCTAACTTTCCCATTCTTCTTTAACATCGGAACCACATTGGCTACCCATTCGAGGTAATCCGAAACTTCTATAAACTCGACTTCTAGTAATTTCTTCACTCCTTCTAGTAATTTCTTCACTCCTTCTAGTAATTTCTTCACTCCTTCTTTTATTTTGAGGAATATATCTAGCCTAAACCGCCTAAGTTTTTGCCTTTTCGGTTTAATATCTTCTCTTGTCAGCAACTTGTGAACTATGATTGATGTATCCAAACTGGGCATATATTCATAAGACTAAGCGAATATGTCTAAGTATTTTGATAATAAACATGACAACTTCTGTTTCTGATCATCTGCTAAATTATCGCCAATTTTCAAATTTCGTAGATTCTCTTCTATCCCCAAATTAATCACAACTATTGGTTCATCAATAATCACTACTATTAGTTCATCAATAATCACTCTATCCTATTCAAATCGACACTAACTCTCTTGTATTTTGCTTAGAGTCTCAATATCTTCTTCGAAGTTTGACCGAGCAGGGCCGAAGGTGATATTGGTACTTTCATCGTTTACAAGTACGAGATATCCATTATATTCATCTTTTTTATCAGATCTAAAGAGTAAAGAAAAAAAGAAAAGGGATAACAAATAAATAACCAGGAAGAATTGATAGAAAGAAAGGAAGTAATTTTATTAAATAAATTTTAAATTGTCTAAAAGAAAAGGGCCTAACTAATTGAACTAATTATGAAATCGAATGTACCCAATTAATCTAATATTTCTTTTCTAAAGAGACCTATTAACAGGAACGGAAAACTAGTTGCACAAGGAAACTGAGACGCCAATATCTTCTTCTTGATGTTACATTGCTGAGCTAAAGCTTTGAATAGACCGGCTACTTCGAGTTCTTAAACACCAGCTGATACTGGGAACGTCTGAAAGATGTCTGGAAAATCCATATGAGCATGGTACAACTAATCTCCTCTCTTACCTTTGGTCTTAGCCTTCATTTCTTAGATCTCTTCTTTTGTGGGCTCATATCTAAGCCTAAATGTTCCAATCTACTGCTTAAGCTGTTTCACGCGACCCTGTGCCTCCTATCCTAACACTTCAATCATGCTGACCTCATAAAAAATTTGCAACCTTGGTTCCTCCAATTCTTCACTCCCGATATATGGAATGACTGTCTCTTTGTAAATCTCGTAATCTTACTCCCAAAGAATAGTAACCAATTGCCCTTCGGCTATGAATTTCACCTTCTAATGTAAACTAGACGAAATTGCCCCTGTTGAGTAAAGATTAAAAGTTCGTGGTATATCCAGAACTTAAAACGAAATAGCAAACATCTGTAGACTGATCTCAACCTGCAGCCTAATTTCTCTAATTATCTCCCTCTTTGAACCATCAAAAGCCCTTACTGAAATCGAGCTGGGCTTTATCTCAGTTGAATCTACTCCCATCAAATTTAGTGTTGCCAATGGACATACATTCAATGAAGACCCATTATCTATCAATAGCTGAGTGACCACTTTCCTTATATACTTGACTACTATGAAAAGGAGCTTTGTGTGCTGGTCTCCTTCTTCTCCTAGCTCATCTGGTGAAAACAAAATCTGGTCCATCACAAATATCAAATTAACCACCAATCCCAGCTTTTCAATAGAAATCCCTTCAAGTACTTCGACGTCCTTCAGAATTTTGATCAAAGCTTCTCGGTAAGTATCTAATGACAATAATTAGCCCATTAAAGAGATCTGGGCCAGTACCTTAGCTAACTAATTTATAATCTTGTACTCACTAACTTTCACTATCTTCTTGGAAACATTCTGATCTTTCTCATCTGTATCTTCAAAGATCTTTCAAGAAGTCTCCTTTATAGTAATCTTCCTCTTAGCCTCTTCATTCTAGTCATAGACTCGTCCTGAGCACGTAAGCCCACTGACTATAGGTGATAAGGACCTGGCTGTCTGATTCACCATCTGGTAATCCAAAGGGGCTGCTTTTTAATTCTTTGGAGCTATGAAGACATTAAAAGCAATATTCCCGTAGTACTCAAAAACCAATAGCTTAGGCCCATCTCCAATCATTCCAATCATCTCAGTTGTTTTCTTGGCCTCTGCAATAAGCTTATCTTCTTCCTCAAATTTAAGACCCCATTAAGTAGGTGGTTCATTAGCATATACTGTGGGTCAACTGGCATAATCGACCAAATACTTAAACTTTCTTGACGGCTCTCCTACGGTGTTAACCGTCGGATCTCCGGCTTCATACCTTTCTCTAAGCTCCTTCTGAGTACACCTCTTTCGTAGTTTCAGAATCATCATAGCCATAATGTTAGCTTTCTTTATCTTCCCATCCTTTAGCAATTGATATATTATCAGTATAGTCCGAGTTCTATCTCTAAGATTCATATTCTACAAGTGTTCGGCCTACCTTAGATTCCAAGCTACTTCTTCAATAGTGATTAGGAGACTATCTAGATTGATCTTTAGTTTAAACTCTTTGGTAATTATCATGTTAATTGAGTGTCCATGATTCGATAGAGGATTTTTATCCACATTAAGGGTAGGAGTTTGAATGAAATCTAATTGAATCAATTTTGCATCAATAAGATCTTGGATCTTATGTTAACCTCTCCAACATTGGTCCATAGAATGCCTTACTTACCCTAAATGAAAATTGCATTAGAGCTTTGGGTTGTTGTCTCTCGGTCTTTATCCCTCCCTCAGTACTTCAAACGTTAAGAGATTCTCCTTCCTTAGTCTTGTAAGAACTTATCTTAAAGGAATGGGGATAGGAGTAAACTGTCTCCTTTACAAGCGGTTATTCTGACTCGAATTCAATGGGGGATTAGATCCTCCGGACATGGCTACCGCAGTTGTCAGTCTGATAAGATTACCGGTGTTGACAACGCTTACAGTAGCTTCTTTAGCCTTATTGGAAAATCTCACGGGAGGTGTCTTCTTCTCAACTACTTCAAGATTAGGAAGCCTTCCAATAGCAATAACTTCCTCAATTCGATACCCTGAGCCTACAATCTCTGCAAAGTTAGAGCTAAGGTATCTTACCAGATGTTGGTAATACGAGCTTCAAAGAGTATTGATGAAGGCAAAAGTTAGGTCCTTCTCTGTTAAAGGTAGAGTCACCTTAGCTGCCATGCCCCTCCATCTCTAAGCATATTCCTTAAAGCTTTCATTGACCTTCTTTTGCAGATTATTCAAATCCCACATAGATGGCGCCACCTCGATATTGAACTTATATTGATTTTAGAAGGCCTAAGCTAGCTTATCCCTTGTGTCGATCTCATTCAAGTCCAATTGGGCATGCCAAGTTAAGGTGGGCCTAGTCAAGCTATCTTGAAAGGTTTAGACCATCACCTTATCAGACTTTATGTATTTCCCCATTTTTCTAATGTACAACCTAGTCTGGAGCTTCAGATGGCCGGTCCCATCATATTTCTCAAATTCCAAAACCTTAAATCTTTCCGAGAAATCATTATCTTCATATGTCAGTAAACTAATAATCCCCATCTGCTCAAGCTCGTTAACCATTTCTAAGGTTTTCATCTTCTCGGTCAACTTTTACATAAACTTCCGCTCCATCTCTCAATGTTTTTCCTCCATCTCCTTCCTCCATATCTCAGTATTGGGAAATAATTCTACATCTTCTAAATTAGGGGGAGGGGTCACTTCTGCATTCTGATTTGGGTTACTTGAGGTGCTTGCCTATCACTGAGAATTCCAATAACTCAAGTGAGAGCCTGGATTTATTCTGCCATCTTATTCATGTTTTCTTCCAAGGTTATAGCTCTCAAGTCGGGTTTAGCTTGACTGACATTTCCAGTATCTTAAGTGGACATTCTTGCTTTAGAACGAGTGAATATCAGGCTTTTAACTAAGTCTGCTCACTTGGTACTATCTTCAAAATTTTGAATGAAAACCCAAGTTTTAGATATCCTTGTAAACTAAAAATTTTGTTGTTTTTTTTATTTTTTCATTTTTCCTTTTTTGTTGTTTGCTTCTTTTTTATTTTTCTTCTTCTTTTTATATTTTAAAGTTTTTTTTCTCTTTGTTTATTTTTATTTAAAAGGCAACTATCTAGACATAAAAAAAATCAACAAAAGACTGCACAATTAATAGAGGTTTTCATTTAATGAAGATACAAATTTATTAATGATCATAAAATCTAACCTATACAATGGACTAAGAAAAACTCCTAACTAATATTTCTAAAAGAAGAAAAATCAAATCCTATATTTATTAAAGCCAACGGATCTGGCTAGGAAGGGCTTCATCGACTTCTCTGTTCAGCCTTTAGACTGTAACGTCTCTTTCTTAAATCTGACTCCTCAAGAATTGATTCTCTTTCAACAATCTCCCATTCTCCATCTTTAATTCTTTAATGATTCTCTCGCATTCTTGGAATTGGGCTTTGACTTTAGCCAGTATGGTATCTCAGTAGGTTTGCTCAATAGGTGAAAGATATTCTGGCTTGAGCTCATGTCTGAATACGTCTGGAGCTTCATATCATATCTTTCCAGTCTTCTCCAATTGATCATAGATGAACTGCTTGGTAGCTCGGTATTCTCTGACTTTGCCCCTCAAAGTTCCTATATTGACTATCTTCTTTACTTTCCTCTGTTCCCATAGCTTCATGAGTTCTGCTAATCGTTAAATTAAAGTAGCAATGGGTAAAAAAGGATCTTGATAACTCAATGTGACATCGTCTAAGGAGTCTCTATGTGCTATCTCTTGAAGTGGGCCCAGTTCTTTGGTGACACAAGCTAGGAAATACCTTGTACAACCCGTAGTGCCGATGAGAGGGACCCCTGCATAATCAATGCTCCTTAGGATGGCTCGAGTATAGTTACTTTACCTGGCTGTCCACATAAAATCTACTGACTACATCTTGCTTATGACTGATACTTATCCTTCAAACTGAGCTTCTTCTGGTACCTTAAGGTGACAG
The DNA here is from genome assembly GCA_024138005.1 of Lumnitzera racemosa. Classification (NCBI taxonomy): domain Eukaryota; kingdom Viridiplantae; phylum Streptophyta; class Magnoliopsida; order Myrtales; family Combretaceae; genus Lumnitzera; species Lumnitzera racemosa. The sequence continues at coordinate 33,825,217 of JAMXBC010000007.1, forward strand.
GCAAAGTCATCTATCATATTCAAATTTTCAATCAGGGATGGTCTAAGAAGATTCTCTTAATACCCCTCTGTGTGATTGAGAAACCATACAATAAGGACTGTAAGGTTAACCGTGAAGTACCCATGCCCTTGCTTCCTTAAGTGGGTGAATGTCCTGAATTGTTCTACCAATAATGCCGGTATATAGGATTTACCGGCTAAGAATTAGGTTACTAGCTTGGCTACCCTATAATGGACTTAACCGTATCCGATGGGAAACAGCACTGTCTTGAATACTGCTACGATAAAGGCGTTTACCTCTTTTCGACCCATGATTCACATCTTCTACAAAAGATCTGACGATGTTTCTAATAAGCATCTGGGCTTGAAAACCATTCTACTGGCCTTAAGATACCGAGACACTTCTTGCCCTCTAAAAATAAGAATGGTGCTAATGCTACCTTTTTTACTCCTAGTAAGGTCATGAAAGCTCTCCCGGGCTACACTTTGAGATCTAGGATGGTTATGCTTGCTTTAAGAGGTGAAGCACTAAATAATTGCGAGTATTTTTCTAAAGTAAGCGTCAACACATGTGAGCCAAACTTGACAGCTGTAGATTCTTGATCCCAATAATGAATAAGGGCTTGAATTAGAGGCTAGTGGAGTAAGACCCGCATGAAAGATATGACCGGCCCGATCTTCTTACGAATATGATCTTGCTTGGTAAATGGAAGCTGGTTCGACTAATCTTTCAAGATGGTCTCGAGGAAGGAGTACTTATCCAGTTAGACCTCATGGATAGGCTTGGGATTGACGCTACCTTAACTTTCCATATCTAAATTACATAAAAATATGAAATGGTGCGATTATTTACAATGAAATTACTAAATTTATAATAAAGCTGGATATGATATTAATAATTATGTAGCTTTTTCAAAAATAATTTTTTGGAAATTATGTAGCCTTTCACTCACTAAGAGACAATAAAATAAAACACATATAATACAGGAAATAAAATATTCATCATAAAAAAATTGCAATATGCTATATATGTACGTAATGCAATAGGCTAGTAATTAATAAATTATAGGAAGTATTATGAATCTGCGGTCAAAGAGCACCCTTATATATAAATATTTTCAAAATAAGATTTAAAAATTAATGAAGTTCACGAATACTTATATATAAGGGTTATTGATTTTTTTTTTAATTTTCCCCTTTTTTTAAGATGAACGCTAAACCGACCGTAGATTAATTAGATTTTTCTGATAATTTAGAAGTAACTACCCTTTCTTCAAAAAGAATGATGGCTTTCTAGAGAAAAACCTAGTGGGCTAAATCAAACCCTGAGTGGGCTCGCCTATCATCACTAGGCAGGGGTAAAAGCCTTAGCAACTTGAAAGTTACATAATGGCAACTTGTCCTTAATTTCTAAGGTGGTCTAGATCTGATCACATCTAAGCATGTAAATAATTGTTAAAATAAACCTCCCCCTAAATCCCTAAATACAGGCCCATTGGGCCGAGTTTTTTCTAAAAGCCTGCGTCACTAAAAACCAATTAATACAACTACAATACAATAAAATAAAAACAATACAAAAAGCCCATCAATTAATTTTTTAATTTTTATATGGCTAGTCTACTAGGCTTCTCCAGTGGATTCGCTAATTTTGTCAAGCCCTATTTCATTTTCCTTAACTTAATCCATATTAAACCCAGCTTGCTTAATATAAATTACCCGACATAAAATTAAGGAAATATTTTTCTTTAAAAATGTTTTAAAAAATTGGAGTCACCAACTAGTTTAACTGGTAAAATATGAAATTAGGGTTTTTAACCTTAATTTAGCCATTAGTTTGCAGATTTTGTAGAAAAATAATTTTTAAAAAATTAAACTAGAAAAAACCAGGTTCAGAAGCTAACTTATTAAGACTAAGTCACCATGTAAAAGCTAAAGAAAAATCGATAAGCTTTATCTTTATAATTTTCTAAAAATACTAAGATATATATATACAAATATGCAAAAGATAACTAAAGTGATTTTTTATTACAAATTTTCAAGAAAAAGAAAAAAGTTTTTTTTTTTAATTTTTTACGCGGTTGCCCTAAAGGTACCTATGTACCCATTAATCGGAATCAAACCAGTTGTAGTTCTCTTTTTTTATAAAATATTTAGTGGGTGGTTTTTTTATATATTTTTTTAAATCGAGCCAGATTTATGTTTATTTAACCATTTATTTATTTTACAAAAACCCTAAGAATTCTAATTTCACAAATTAAAGAAATCCTTAAATAACTAAATCTTTTTTAAAAACCCTGGTTACAATTTTTTTATTTTTATTTTTATTTAAAAAAACTCATTACGTGTCAAAAGATACCTTTTCTAAATCCTAATGTAGGATCTACTAAGATACGATTTAGATATGTATCTTCATACGTATATTTTCTAAATCCTAACTGCAAGATAAGTTAAGATACAATCTAACGATCTAGATACATATCTTCAGACATATCTTTTCTAAATCTCAACTACAAGATCTATATCTTACGTACCCTCTTTGAAGATACGGATCTAGTAGATACACTTATTTTTCAAAAAAACACAATTTTACTAAAAAAAATGTAATTAAGCTAAATTTATTAAAAATTGAGATTATCTACAAATAACACACAATATGAAGATAACAAAAAAAACCTTGCACTTTAAAAAAAATAGATTAATAAAAATAATTGAATTTAAAAAATAACATAAAATAAAATAAAACTAAATTTTTTTACCTAAATGAATTGAGTTGTGTGTGTACAACGTGTTCATATGCGTAGTGCTTGTACGCAGTGGATTTCGTGTGATTATGAAGTAGCACGTGTGTGTAGCGGTGCATGTATGTGTGCCATGAATAGTATCATGTGCTGCATGTGTGTTCGTGTAGGCGTTCAATGTATGTAGTGTACCATAAAGATTGTGTTCGATTGGATCAATGTATGGGATATAGTTGTGTGGGTGACAAGTGATCAGGCAAGAAGTGGTGCTGCTGTGTGAACGTTGTGTGGAATTGTATGTCGACTTTGCAGTGGGTGATCAAGTGTCATCGCGTAGGATTGGCTAGCTTTTGTTCAACTTTGTGACTGCTGTCAAGGCATGGATTGAGGACTGTAGACTTTAGTTAAGGGAAATTCAAGTGCGGATTGTGGGTCTGTAGGATGTCAGCGTACATGGAATTGGTAAGGAAACATGCGGCTTAGATTAAGTGTGGACATTGGTGATGCGGACTAATGTAAGCGTGTAATCAAGAGCAAGGGTTGTCCTAGGGCTTCAGTGTGTACGTTAATGTGTCAATGGCGTGCTGTATTAGGTGTATCCATAACGGGGGGTCATGGCAATAAGTGATCAAGCATCGATGATCGTGCGAGTGTAGTGAGATGTTTAGTCGTAGAACATGGTAGGGGCTTCAGTGTGTGGCATGGATTTGTTAGCGTATTGTAGGACATAAGGGGCTGCTTATAGGGCTACTACATTGGATTGAGGAATTGAGGGGGGAATGTAACAATGGACTTCAACTTGTATTCGGCAAATTATGGCAGTGTGGGTAAATTGTATTTAGGGATTGTGTAATGAACCGTAGGATGCGTAATTAAAAAAAAAAAAAAAACCTCCTATCTGTCACCTGCTGACTTACTATTTATAAACCCAAAATCGATTTTTTTTTTTATCTCAATAACCCTATATATGATAATGAATCATAAATACAGAAGATGCAATTGAGATTCTTTTGAAGATTTAACTTAGTTTCTAGAAACCCTATCTCAATTTAGGCTTTCTATCTTCCGAACCCAATTCAGTCCAATTCGATTTAGGCCAATAACCTATTTAATAAATCTTGAGTTAATCTAGCCCAATATAAATTAGATAAAAAAATCCATTCTATATCAAACCAGACTAAAATATTTTAATGAAGCCTAATTTTTAAGTGACTTAGAATTTACTAAATTTATCATTCACCATTATCCGATTCGACACTAAACGATTTGAGTTAACTTGATACGACTCAACCTGACTCAATTAGACTCACTACGACTCAACTGGACTTACTACGACGCAACTGGACTTACTACGACGCAACTGGACTTACTACGACGCAACTGGACTTACTACAACTCAATATGACTAGACTCGATACGACTTGACTTCTTTTTTATTATTTTTTTTAATTTTAGTTTAAAATTTTTTTTCTTAAAAAAAAATTTCCTAGTTCAAAAATACTAAAATAAAATGCCAAAAAAAAGGAGTCTACAATGTTTGCCAATTGTGGAGTAACATACAACCGAACCGTCCATAACACTACTAAGAAGACCCCATTCAAGGTCATCTATAACCTCAATCCTACTATTCTATTGGATTTTATCAATGCCCTTGCAGCTGTTGAAGAAAGTTAATCTAAAGTTGACCGAACCCAACAATTGCAAGAGCTATACAAGTCTATGATAAAGAAGATTGCCAAGTTCAACTAGAGACAATAAGAGATTAGTAGTCGAGGCCAATGAGCTATTTCTTTTAGACCTGGAGACTTGGTATGGATTCACCTCAGTCAAAAGTGATTTCCACTCCTAAGACAGAGTAAGCTCTCTTTACGAGCTAATGGTCCATTCAAGATCTTGAAGAAGATCAACCGCAATGCCTACCAAATCAAACTACTTGAGAACTATGGTGTTTCGTCTACCTTGAATGTGTTCGACCTGATTCCCCACTAACAAGAAGAAGGAAACCCCGCAAATACCTAAGAAGCATAAGAGTTCGAGACTACTTAAGATTTGAGGGCAAATCTTCTTGACCCCTAAGCAAATGATAAGAATCAACCCTTTAAACTGATCACTCATAATCGAGCTAGAGGATTCTAAGGACCCATGAGGAGAATAATAGCTTGTAGCCCCATTTAGGACAAGAATTCCTATTCTAACCTCTATGATTCACCCTACTACCGACTTGAGTGTTGAGCTCTCTTATGCACCAACATTGTCTCCAGAACTGCCTAACAAATGTGCCGACCCTTTGAGCAGGCATGCTTACTTACTAAGTAATCGTACCATAATCTAGACAACATTCAAGCATACCAATCTCAACAATTGTTTGAAGCTAAGCTCTCAAACCGACTAAGATCCAGTGCCAGTTTGAAGTGAATATTCATTAGTGATTGATTGGCTGAGGATTAACCTAATCCAGATCAAGTCAGCTCTGACCGCATACCCTCTTTTTCCTCATTTCATCGAAATTGTACTATATTTCAAGAAACCATCGACCAACCACCATACAATACGTGTCTTCTGGTACAACATTCTAGAAGGATTCTTTACTTTTCCATATGTAATAATTTTTGTCTGTTTTATCCTTTTTAGTATCATTCATGTATCTTAATTGTAAATTACCCTTTTGTCTTTTCCATATATGTTTGTAACCTTAATAGGGCTAGTGTATAAACCCCATTTGTTGTATGTAGATACATACCTTTTGATAATCAAAATATACAGGTTTTCCTTTAGAGCAACCCTATTATTCTCATTTAACCTTAACTCTTATCTATTCCTTTTAGCAAGAGGAAGTGGTGAGTGACCCTATAGTTCGAACTAGTGAGTCACATCTGATGGATTGTAGGTCTAGTAAGATCGATTGGTGTGTTATATCCAGTTGGTAGTTGCCCGGACTTTCCTAGTTTTCTTTTATTTTCTTTTCGTTCACTTCATTGTAGTGTTCTTCCATGTGTCCAACCCTAAAAACGCATCACTGTCGTAGTTTACAACATAATGTAAGAATGATACCATCATTGCATGAAATTTACCTACAAATAGATGGACAAAAGTAGGAAGATTTGAACCAATGGAAGTAGATTTGAGCTTTAGATTTTTCCCTTAAATTAAGTTATTTCTTTGGAAGGTAATGCATAACAACCTTCCTATGGCTGTTAATTTGAGAAATAGAAATATAAAAAAAGATGCAGTATGTCCTTATTGTGGGGATGCAAATGAAGATTTAGAACATTTGTTTAGAACATGTATAGGGAATGAGAAATTATTTAAATTATGGGAAACCATAGATTTTAATCATCTACAGATTCATCAAGATGTTTTTCTTTATATTAAATTCAATATTCTAAAAAGGAAACAACAAACACAAATGCAACCACCTATGCAGTTTTTCTTTGCATGTATATTATGTTATTTATGGAACTCAAGAAATAATGTAACTCTTTAAAACACAATAAAAATAGGAGAACAAAAGACAAGTTAGAAGGTTAGCCTCCAAGTACTAGGTAAATCTTAGAAAACATCAAGAAATAAACAAAGATTGAAACAAAAAGCTTAAGATGGAACCACCACCATACAATTGGGTGAAACTAAACATAGATACTTCTATGAGTATTTCTACAATGCAAGCTACAGTAAGGGGAATAATTATAGATGACAATGGAAGGTGGTTGATAGGGTGTAGGAAAAAATTATGTCATATGGATATTGTTGCTGTTGAGCTGGCATTGAATTATGTATTCAACCATAGTATGCAATTGAAATAAACAAAGATTCTATCAGAGCTGCTTCTTTTATATAGCATGATGTTAATATCAAAGTGAAATACTATAATGTGATCTTAAATTGCAGGGCAAATCTCTTTAAACTACTACATTGGCAAATTAAATCAATATCAAGAGAATGCAACAAGGTAGCAGATGAATTAGCTTATATGATGCTGCATTTGGAGGAAGAGAATGTAATTTTTGTTACTCCTCCAAAAAATATATGGACTCTTTTGCAAATAGATATTTTAGGCTATGAATGCAACAACAATTGTAGCCTTGTATAAGATGATTTTTGTAGTTAAGAAGGAAACAACATGATTGTGGTAGATAATGGTTGATTAGTCTCCCGGTTGTATATGTATCTGAATAATATGTTTATACATTGTTATTTTATTAGATGAATCCTTATTCACCAAAAAAATAATCATATGAGTTCATATATGACTCATGGGCAATTACATTCAACTATTACCACCACAACCATCATACCATCACCATCACTACATACCATATAACTACTACTACCACTTTTTGCAATATTGCATTGAATTTCCAATTCGTTAAATTTTACATCCAATTGCAACTTCTCTTGCTAACATTACTATCCCTTACATTTTTTCTTGTTGCTATCAACAGCCATCATATAAGGCTAATAACCATATGCCATGTGTTGTGAACCAAATTAAATAGTGATATCGACCAAAGTAATGCCATGTCAAATGTTTATGTGTACATATAGGTACTAACTTAAGAAGGAGAAAATTCTTACCTTTTCCTTAAATTAAAAAAAAAAGAGTCTAAGAAATAATAAACCTATAATGAATTGAAAAAAAAAATATTTTAATGAATAATTGATGAACATAAGTTTGAATTATGGACATAATTGAACTTTCTCCCAATTTAATTGAAGTTAAAAACAAAATCCCTAAATTTACAAAACCTAACTTATGTAATGTTTATTGGAGTAGCACGTATTGAATTGATGCATCATGACAAAACAGTTGTTGTAAATGGGGAAGATTATGAAAATATGTCAACAAGTGTTTGAACCAAATTTGAGCTCATAACATTTAGAGCTTATTTTGATAACATAAAGTTTAGATATCTCTTATTCTCACCACAACAGTAACTTTAACATGATTAGATGTTTGAATCTTTCTTCTTCAATAATCACTAATAGTAGATGTCTAAATGAATTTAACGAACAAGATAACTCCAACACAATAGCAATAAGCTCCACCAAGTAGTAGAGGACCATGCAATTTTGGAACTTTGTTATAGAAGCCATTCTTCAATAGATATAGACATTCAATCTAATGAGACAATTTCAACTCTAAGGACAATAGTAGGTAACTCTCACTCTAAGGAAAAGAAGATTATTAAAATGGATTGGAGAACTTAGAGCTCTAATTTGAAGCTTAATGATGGTTTAAACCATTCAAATTTCTATTCCTACATGGAGAATAGAATCAAGATATTTGAGGATGATGAAGACAACAATGATGGTAGATTCTCTACCTTCTTATTAAAGAAAGGACGTATTTATAATGATTAGGTGAGTAGTATTGTGATAGGAAGATGATTGGCATGGTGGTTTTAGGGATTTGGCAATAAGAATGGTTGTTATGACCTATGCAATGGTTGGAGACATTCACTTCCCTGAATAGAATATGGGGAAGAATGGAATTACATTTACCATACAATAAAGTCATAATAAGATGGGAATGTATATTGAGATGTTTACTTAAGTGTAATGTTACCCCAATTACATAGTTCACTTGACTAAATTGAACAAGGAATAAGGAATGAATAAAAACAAAAATGCTAGAAATACCCTTATTCAAAAGAAAAATTAAATAATAAAATAACATAGAGAAACAGAATAATCTGAACAACATCGAGAAACCTTAACCTTATTTGCCATTTCAATCAAAGAAGAAATTGAGAAACCCTACCCCTATTCAACCAAATCTACTCACCATTTGGCTCTTTAAGAAACCTTAACCTTATTCACTACCCTTATCAAAGAAGAAATTGAGAAACCGTAACTCTATTTGATGAAGACAGTGATGCTCACCTCGTCTACCTTATCGTAGAGTTGAAAACATGATAGAAGGCGATGATATTAGGAGAAGGAAGGAAAAGGAAGAGGATAGAGTGTGTGTGTGTGTGTGAGAGAGAGAGAGAGAGAGAGAGAGAAGATGGTAGAAATAGAAGGAAAAGGAAAGAAAGAGAGAGGTTTCAGTGGTATTGACATTAGTGATGATAGGAAGGAGATAAATCAAATGAATCAAATTTCAATGAGTTGTGTAACAAAGTATATTAGGTTATAATCAACTATGTAAGATGATGCAGAAGTAGTATGATGCTTTCTAAGATAAAAATATGTAATTTTTTATTTTTAATAAGCTTGAGTTGGGAAAAAAGAGAGACAAATGAAGTAGAAATTGACATTCATGGGTTGAATGCAAGAATGGCTATTCACAAATTTTTTAGGAATTAAAATTCCTTATGAATTCCCTACATGAGGCAAAAGTCAAGCAAACATGTAATAAAAGTTACATTAGGAATAATGAAGGAATGGCAATTCCATTTGCCCCAAGTGAACAGGTGCTAAGGTTTAGTAGGAGACAATAGAAGAAAGAGACCTAAGTTTTCTTCTAATTCTTCTTGAAGTTTGCAATGATGTGGATGTGTGATCTATAAGAAATAAGCTAACTTTGTAACAATATTTTAAAAATAACACGTATCATTGTATTATTAATTAGTGAGTGATTGAGAATGGGTGTAAACATAAATGGAAAAATTACGTGAGAGGTTATCAATGTTTGGGGATAAATTCATTAAAGATATCAACGTTTTGAGAAGGTCAAATAAATAATCAATGTTTTAGCATGTGGTTAAAATAAAGGATTCCATTATAGAGCAGTTATAACAACATCAAGTGTAGCTTACAAGGCACGTTAGATGGATAGGTGGTGATACAATCCACACCAAGGACTAATAAGGCCAATCATAAGGAGTGGGTCTAAGTTTGTAGAAAGCTTGAAAAATGAGGATGGAAATGTTCAAGAACAAAAAATTGAACAACCAAATCTCGATCAGCTCTAAGTATATTACGTACTAGGAAACTACCGAGGACTAACATAGTGAACTTGATATAACACATGAGCTAATTTGGTAAGGGTACTCACCACTGAACCTTGCTTAAGGGTTGGAATAAGAGTGAAGTAAGGAAGCAAACAGAGAGCAATACTCACGAAAAGAGAAGAATATTCAATATCAAATGATGTCGTGGCTACATATTCAAAAGGGTATTTATACTTGAAAAGTTAGGACATCTTACCTAAAATGAAAAAGATAAAAGGGTATTGTCTAAAAGAGGTAATGTACAAGAAATAATAAAGAGTACAAATGAAAATTTAAGGAAATTGATGATTAGTGTAGCAAATTCTTTCATGTGAAGCTAGATACGTAGCACTCAAGCATTGGGACACTTCTAGCAGAAACATACGAGTTATATGGTTGCATTAGAGATTGCCGAGCAAACTTGGGGGTCCCTCTGAAAAGATGTTGCCTTGGATATGCCTTAAGACTCTTGGCACAAGTGCTACTAAGCTAGTGGTCCGTATTGGTAGAGCAGAGTTAACTTTAGGGTCGGCCAAGTAGTTAGAGGAATGTGAGTCAAGTTGACATATGATGGTGGATAGAACTGAAGCAACTCGGTTCGACAAATGAACTTATTTGGTAGTAAAGATCAGCTCTATTTCGGCTGAGGTTAGTTGGAATGAGAAAATCCGCTTCATTAGTCCTACAAGACCTCGAGCTTGGGTCAAGGATCCAGTTGTCTGATCCCATCAAGTGGATAATAACATGGCAGGATACAAATGATGTGGTATCAAATAAACCCGACCCAAAAAATAAAAAAGAAAGCCAATCCATTAGATTTTCGAAAAAGAAACCATAGCAAAGGTTCAAAAGTAAAATAAAAAAAAAATTAAAAAAGAGTCAAAATAAGTAAAAGGCATCAATTTGAGGGGAAAAAAACCCTAAATCTCTAATTAAAACTGCACTACCTAGGGTTACCTAAAACCTTAACTCAAGGTTGAATTCAAAGACAATTGAAAAGTAATCAAAACCTAACTCCAAATTGCTTGCATCTAGTAAGTTTGCATTGTAATTTTCTTTATATTTTGTGGTTATGCTTTCAATTTGCACCATAAGCAATGATTATGGGTTTTGATCTAGTTGCTTCGATTTTTTTTTTAATTGGTCATTGAAGAATACTTCGTAGGTTGTTGGTTAAGGTTAGAGAGTAACACATTATTCCTTTTGTTCCTTTTCAATCTCTATCCTAAAATGTTAAAGGAAGTAGCTTTGCTCCTTTGTGTTCTTTTGTGTGAAGAATGATGTAGCTTTAAATATTTCATGGGCATAGATATGTGTAATGAGTATAAAAATATATATATTACAACTATACATCAATAGATAAGACAATGGTATACACAAGTTGTCACGTAAGGTGGGTCCTTTACAAATTATCGACAGAGGAACATAAGGCAATTGTATATAATATTGTAGATTCTAACATTTGGGTTCCCTTTTCAATTAAATAAGGCTAGAAATTAGTATGTCTTTAGAAGAAATGGAAAAAGACAAAGGAAAAGGTTGTGTGGTTACTTTATTAGTAGAAATTGAAAAGTGTACTTGCTTTTCAACTTATACAACTATGGAAATCTGTAAGTTGATTCTCTAAATACATGGTGTCACAAGTATCCAACTATGAAAATTGACAAAGTATACCTGCTTTTTAACTTATACAGCCATGTTTTTTTTTTTTTTTTAGGGAGATTGTTTATTAAATTGATTGCCCTCTTTTTCTAAACATTCATCACTTCCTTAAATACATTATGCTGTACTGTTAATGGTTCTCATAAACCCAACGAGTTTTCAAGCCCAAATGTAAAGTTGGTCAAAAGAGTCAATGGATAATCTCTATAACCTTATAGGATATGATGGTAAAACCCTAGATAAGACAACTAAACCCTAATTAATAAGTGAAAAATCCTAAATAAGAAGATTGGAAACCCTAAAGAAAGTTTGACTCTAAAACCTTAATTGTATATGTAAAACACTAATATGAGAGAAACCCTAAAATGACTACAAGACCTTAGCAAGTTACTTAAAACCCCAATGGCATTATTAAAAACCCTAAAGTAATAAGTAAACCGGATTGTGTGTGAAAAGCATTCACTAATGATAAATAAGTAGACTAATCACCTAAAACCCTAAGTTTTGAACACGTACACGATCCAATAATTGTAAACAGACACAAAACCTTAAGATAACCCTAGGTACACATGTAAGAAACCCCAAATTTCTCTTAATGTTGCCTAATGTGCCTAATTGAAATTAATCTCGATTAATTACCTTAATTACACCCTAACCTATAACCAATTTTCATTACATCTTAATTAACAATAAGATAAGCTCAACTAAGAATAAAAGACAAAGAGATAAGTTGAAGTAGCTAAGGACATATCCTTTTAGGAGACAACATCTTGCCAAAAGTGGATAAAAGCAAGTATGGTACAAAGGTACAATTTAGGACCATGTACCACCAATCCAAAATAGCAACCATTTATCCCTTCACTCTCTCTCCATGCTACGAGCCAAGCCCCCCTTACTCACTCCCATCTCTTTTCATTTTAATCCATTTCATTCACTAAAATCACTCCTAAAAACTCTCTCAAAAATCACTCACAAACACTTACTCCAAAACACTTCTCTCGGCCACCCTTTACACTACCTACCGCAAGCACTTCACCATTACTACCACACCACCAACCACAAATCACCACATTACCCCCCTATGTCCCTCTTCCTTGCTAACACACACACCCATACTCCCAAGTTCACGATACACACTAGGAAAGGAGGGGACATCACACTTCCAACTCCGATAAGTGACAATGTCATGTAATAATAGTGGCTTAAAACAAGTAGAAATGTGATTTAGATCAAGAAAACATCCTATAATAGGTATTGTATGGAAAAAGTGAAGAAAGCCCTAGGAAAGTCATCTTGGTTGCCATATTTGAGGAGCTTATTAATCTATAAATTTTGATTAATTAGTATAATGACATGATTAATTAGTGTTAAGATTATTTAAGATGTAGTTAACTAAGTTAGGTAAGGTAATGATGAGTTAATGGCCTAAACTAGCTTAGTTGGAGATTAAGGCCTTGAGAATAGTATTATAAGCCTCATCAAAGAAAGGAACTAGATTTGGAACTTAGATAAAATTGGACCAAACTTAAGGCTTTTAGTGGGCTTAAGCCCAAAATAACAAATGGAGTTTGACTCGAGGCCAAAAATAACAAGTGGAGTTATTGGTCAGATCTAATTCCTAAACTAATAGACTCATAAAATGAAATATTTAAGTCCCATTAAGTCCAAAAATCCACTAAGATCATCCCCCATAATCCCCTTAGTAATTAAGACCTTAAACTAGCAAAAAGTGTCATTTTAGGCCTATAAGAGTAAAAGTAAAGCCAAATTAAAAGCCAAGGAATTTGGGCAAAAAACTTAACTTAAAATACCTAAATAAAAGTCCAAAAGATTAAGTGCAAGGCCCAATACCTAAAACTAAGCCCAAAGTCGAAAACTAAGCTCAAATCCTAAAGTAGTCAAACAAACACCTTTGACCAATGAATTTACTTGATCTAAACTCTATTCCTACAAATCCAAACTCCTTAAAAGGACTTTACCAAATGAAAGAACATTCGAAAATGATCAAAAAAGACTACAAAATCATTAAAAACCGACTTAAAACAAAGAAGATATGACCAAAATATGAAAACAGTAAAAACGGGAACTTTAAGTTGAGAAGGAATAACTAGGTTGTATAAGGTCTAATACTTATGCACTTTAATTTTAATCTTAAGGTGATGTGGATCCAAGGATTGACTCGACTAAGGATTACTAGCACTGCTAGACACTATGGCTAAGTGAGTATATCAACTCCTGTCTTCTCTTATATTTACTTATAGTATAGTGTATTATATTTAATTATATCCATGAAAATTGTTATACTTAGGGAATTAGGATTCTTGAATGTGCTTGTCTTGGTTATAAATGCTTGCTAAAACACCATAATATATTGAAACCGAGAATTGGTTGCTACATTAGCCGATAGGGCTCCAAAGTGTATGTTATATATATTGGTTGGTCACCAGTAAACCGAAATAATAATTATTTGACCTTCAAATAAACCGATCATTGATATAAGGCAAACAAACCTATCAAATTATACTAAAGCGGATATGAGTCCGAATGTCGATCCCTTAGAAACCTCAAAAACTAATACTAACATTAGCTCTATTATTTAACCGAATAAATTCAATTTCAAGAATTCGATTCTTTAAATTAAAATTGTATCAACAAATTAAATTAAGTAAATAATCAAAACCCAAACAAGAAAGCAAAATTTTAAAGATTTAATTCAAGACTCAATGTCATACCTAGATCTTAATTTCCTAGATCTACACATGCAACTATTACTAAAAATAATCTAATTTGATCTTTAATTTCTTCTTGACCAGGAGAATTCTCTTTCAAAGTTAATAACTTCCCCAAGCTAATTAATCATAATCTTTAGATTACCTAATAGAATCTCTTCTCTGTATCATAATCTAAGATCACATTAACGTGTGGCGAATCTCTTGAAGATAATATTATAGATCCAAAAGAAGCTTGCAATTTATCTCTAACATTGCACAAACTCTCATCAACTATGTTAAACCTAATTATATAAGAAATATCTTGATCTTCTTATACAAGATCATATTTAATAACCTACTGAATTATCAATCTAAAACATGGAAGCACACATAGTTGATTCAAGAAGAATAAAGATCTTCATTAGATTTAATAAAAAACAAGCATCATATGCGAGATCTAGGTTTCACAAGACCTAGATACAAAAAGTTCTACCCCTTACTCATGATAAAAGAATTATCTTTAATAAAAACTAACAAAAGGTAGAAGAAATAGATCATGAGTTTGACAAGACAGTTCTTAAATTTTGACATCTTGATGTCTTGATGCACTACGCTCTCTTGAGTGTTTTGTTCTTAAAAAGCTCTCTAAAAGTTATGCCAAAAGTTCTTTTAAAAAACTCTAAAGAAGCTTTAAATAAGAGTTGAGAAAAAACAAGGCCACTGCAAACGACAAAGTACCTGAGTTTTGAATGCTCAAGAAACATAAAGTACCTGAGTTCATAAGCTAATCTATGCAAATTAAAGTTTACCCAAATCATTTAATCAAGGATTCTCGTACTCAATATCAGATTTAACATCTCACCAATTAGGAAAAAGTCATAAAAATTTTAACCTACCTAACTATAATGTACACAACCCTCTCTTCAATCTCACTAAGTACCATAATTTAGAATAAACACATACAACATCCACTTATCCTTTGATCATCACCTTAGTTAATACTTTCATTGGAAAAGTTTCAAATTCACGATATTAAGCACATTATTAAGGACAATTGTGTTGGTAGCAGGGAAAGGATATCGCTTTTTTGACGGACCAAAACCAATCAACCTTGCTCTTTTGATGAATCAAGGTCGTTCCATACCAATTTAGTCTTTAAGCTTACTTTGGCATTAGTAATGGAATTCAACCTCGCTCTTTTAAGGGACCAAAGCAAATCCTTACCAATTTTACCTTGTTATTATTGATTATTCATGCATTTATATCACTTTCCACCTCCAACTAATTCAAGATTTTAGGGGTTTCTCATAAAACAAATTTCATTTGTTTGTTTACTAAAGATTATAGGGCTTTAAAGTCACCTAAGAGGAAAGTACACATTAAAGTAAGCTTTGAAAATTTGTTATGACTGACTCCTAATTAGTGATGTTGCTTTAATCTTAAGTCATAAAATCCCAACCTAAATAACCGTAACTTTACTCTACAAAGATTTTACCTATCAACTTTGGCAAAGTGTAAATCAAACATCAAAGGTCAAGTATTAGTCATATTTAATTTAACTCACATGGAAGTTGTTGATTCTCCAAATATTGTAAGTAAATAAAACAATAGTAGTTGGGTTAACTACAAAAAAAACAAAAAAAAAAAAATGGTCTCCTAATAGCAACAATCTCAACAGTTTCTATATCCTCTTCCCCACACTCAAAACCATACATTGCCTTCAACGTACGAAATAAGTCATTCAAGAAAAATGGATCAATTAAAACACTTATGAATAAGAGGATATATAAGTGATAAAAGAAACTAGTGCTTCCATGAAACTTGAGAAACACATTTGTAGTATCCACAAGTTATGAAACAATAAATTCCAACATTGGGTAATTCCAAAAAAATATTATCTCCATATAAAACATTGCATCCCTAGTTCTAGAACCTTTCATCAAGTTAGCGCTATTCATCTAACAAAACACAAAAGAAAAGAAAACATAAAAGAGAAAAGAAAAAAAAACAAAAAAAATCCTAAAAACAAAGCAATAAAGAAATCTAGAAAATAAACCGAGTCTTATGAAATTTAGTATAGCCTAAACAAATAAAATCAAAAGAGAAATAACATCATCTTCCTAGTCAAAGGCATTGTCCATAAAGTCCTCATCATTTTCTTCAAAATCCTCTTCGTCTCATCGCCTTCTTCATCTAATTCTTTTTCTAAACTTTCATTGTGAGTACCCTCCTCCTCAACCATATCCATATGCTCATCATTTCTTACGTCTTGTGGCACTTCTTCTCTAGCCTCTTCTTTCGAAGAAGAGGATGGGGATTTAAGAAATACCTTAGGAATCTTCAAGTTATTCAACTTAGACACATTACAAAAGAATTGCGTCAAGCGATTTTGTTTAGCCAACATCTTTTCCACCTTTTTAGTTATTGACTTTTCAAACTTATCTTGGCAGGTTGTCAAATTTTTCAACATGTCCTCCATGCAATCGAGTTGAGTACCCAATCGTTAGCTTACACTTGAACTTACACCTCTATGTCCCTAGGTGTATCTAAATTCATATTCATGTTCCTGAATGTTTCTTTTTTCAACGATTTAGTCTCCCTAACCAAAATCATATCTAGAATCCTTTTATTTAAAATCCTCATCCTATTAGCTAATAAAGTCACATAAGGCCCACGGCAAATCTTCCCACGCTCACAGATGTCGATTGCCTGCTTCATCAAATCATTGGCTAATAACATGGCCAAATTGATGGGATATTTTTCAATCATACTATATAAAGCCAGTAACTCAAATTTACCAATAGCATCGGCACTTTTTCCCCGCTTCACAATCATATAAGATATAAACCAATGAACAATGCAAAACTCAAGGTGATGCATGCAAGAAGCTTTACTGGACTTAGCCACATAAGAACTACCCCAAGCAATATCCTACCAAAAGTGAGAAGTTACAACAACTCACAGAAGCCAACATGGAACTCTATGGAATTCCTCCATCTATATGTATTTAGGTGAATATAAGCGTAGATACACTTCCAAATCAGCTATAGAAATGGAATGTGACTGGTTGTTCATACGAAAGTGCAGCTGCCTTTGAGGGCCCGTAATTACTAGCCAGTTTGTCTATCTCAACCATACGCAAAAATTCCAACGTCAACTCATAGTAAATAAGGGCTTGGGAAGTGAATAATTCTCCCATGGTTTAATTGAAAGCATGTCCTGCACTTATTTAAGCAAATTCAATTGCTCTATAACACCATAATCCAAATATAAAGTCTTACCAAATGTGCATCAAAGTGCTTTTGTGCGGATTGAGTTGTAAAATGTATCCTAGGATGCACCAATAGATCGATGGCCACAAGCGGTCGCAGAGATGAAGGGGGTTGTAATGAAGAAGCAACAACCTTGTCTTCTCTTCTAACATCCAATTTCTGGCATGGTGCCATTTTTCTACATGAAAGAAAAGCCAATTAAAGTCAAAGAATGGTCACTAATAATTTCCCCACACTCAGAATGAAAAAGAATACAAAAAATAAGCACAAATGTGGAAGAAATTATAATGGAAGTGTTTGGAAAATTTTAATGCTAAAGTGATTGTGTTTTTGAAGAAATTTGCATGCAATTCACACAACGTAAGATACTAAAAGTAATACAGGAATGATCTAATAACGATTCTTGTGATTTTAAACATCAATAACACAAGAAATTGAAATTATCTTAAAACCCTAAGTACCTAAATAGCCACAAACAAGAACCTAAGTATATAATCATCGAAAAAATCAAAGTCCGAACACCAAATCATGATTCCTATACGTCTTAAGGTATATCGTAAGTGATACGATTGTGTTATTTACGAACTACACCACATTACTCACAAAACAAGTAAAGAAAGGCTTCAACTTCATTAAGAAACTAAAAGCATGTAAAAGGCCTAACTTGCAATCAAATATAACATGCATAAGATCATTTTTCCAAGTGTAGATATCCAATTTTTGCCTTCCATAGTTTTAAGTTTTGTTTTTTTAAAATAAGGTCCTAATATAGAAAAACTAATAAAACTAATAAAATTTTGAAAAATGATAAAAATACAAAAAAAAAAAGAGAAAAGAAAAAATTATAAAAAATTTTAGATTTTTAGGAAATAAATGATTTTAAAGTCAATTAGTTTAGTTTTGGTCCAATTCAAATAGCTTTAGAGAGTCATTTAGTTTAAGTACAATTTAATTGTATTAATAATCAAGACATAAGCCAATGGCCTAATAGATAAGTATTAGAGTATTGATATGGAGTTAATTTGAAGTCATGGGTTCAAATCTTGCTAAGCACTTTATGTGCCTTTTATTTATTTATTTTTTTTATTTTTACAAAAAGTGAGTTGAGCATACGGGATCTACATCTAATTAATTTTTTTTTAATATAATTTAATCGAGTTTGAATCATTATAAAAAATTTAAATCTAATTTAAGTTTTATTAATTGGATTTGAATTGATATAAATGATTCAGATCTAATTTAATTTTTATCAAATCATATTTAAATCAATATAAGAGATTCGATACGATTAGATTTGTTTTGGAGTTAATAAATATGGATCGATTGAACACACCAATCCCTCTCCGATAAGCACTCCATCCACTTTCAATTTCGCATACAGATTCCTTCATCGACTCCACTATCAAACAACACAGCCGCAGTTCACCGCAATAGCCATACACGCCCGAGCACAACAGCACAACAGCAGCATTAACCACACGTCTATAGCAAGTAAGCACGTCCAGTTTTGCTCGACTTCATGAACACTGACCAACTCCAATCGCATATGTCCGATACAACTGCTGTCTAGCAATTAAAGCACACCACGATCATACTAACGCTGAAGCACACCATCTTCAATAGGCTACCGATCAACCCAAACTCACGCCAACCATTCCCTTGACTAATAGCATAGACTACTCTCAATTAACCTTCTCTCTTTGACGAACTCAATCCACTCCTTCAATAGCTTACAACCAAAACAGCACCAATGAACAGCAATCCTTCATCAATTTCTGTCTCATACCCTTAATCTGACGACACAAACCACCATCCCTGATCTTCAACATGTACATACCCCTAACTATCCACAACTGCACTCCCACGCACCAACGTCACGAATCCAACACACACGCACTACACAACTCCATCATGGTACGCATACAACAACTCCATCGCACTAACACTACGATAGCAACTGAATCCACTACACCGTTTTGCATGTGATCGAACTCCGCAACACGGCAGCGCTTCATCGGCAGTCTTCAACTTTACACCACTACCTCACCTGTGACAGCCAACATATGCCCACCGTCTTCTCTATCCACTGTAGCGCCATAACTATCGTGAACCAAGTACACGTAGTGAACACGACATCTACATTATTTCACTTATCACCATCCACAATTACAGCTACTGCTGAACAACAATCGGGTTCATTTTCTTTCCAAAATTTTTTTCCAATATTATTATATTATATTATTAGATAGTATATATATATATGTGTATGTATAATAGGTTATGTTTTTAGTATTAGTTTTCTAATATTATATAGATTAGATAATGATTTAAGTGAATGGTTATTTAAGAGTAGTTATCTAAATACATATATAGATATTAGTTTAGGGATGTTAAGATTAGTTTTTTTTTTATTATATATATTATTATATTTTATTATTTAACATGATATATAATATATGAATATATTAGTTTTAAGAGTTTTTTAGTAATTTATTATATAATCTTATTAATTTAGTTAGATAGATGTTATTAATAATAAAATTTAGGTATGGATATGTATATATACATATATATTAGTCTAGAAATTTTTAGAATTAGTTTTTTTTTTTTTTTGGATTTCTCACTTAGAAAATTAATTTTTTAGAAGTAAAAATTAATAAAAAAATCAATAAAATTTTTAGCATCTCAGAAAGTCTTTTGATCACTTACGAGTTAGGACTCCCTTATATTGTGTTTGAATGAGCTAAATCGGTAACAACATAAACTCGGTTAGTTTTCAAAATTAAAATCAATCAACATAATTAAGATTTTCAAAAAGAACTACGGTCGTCTGATCTTGATTAACGAGTACGTAGGCACCTTCGAGACGACAATAAAATCTACAGAAACTTAGGTTCTTTTTTCTTTTGGTTTTTATTTTCTTTTCTTAAAAATATTTTTAAAAAAAGATAATTTGAAAAATAAACCTAATTTCAGAAAATAGATAGTAGTATTCGTTAGAGTTTAATAAATTAGCTCTCAGATTTGGAATCCTCTAGTTAGTATTAAATTGAAATTGAAGACCGATAGTCAAATCGTAACAATCCACCCAATTGATTACGATTCACCAATTTGATTACAATTTTTTTTCTTTTTCCCAACTTTGGTCGGGTGGTGACTTCAAAAGTTTTTTTAATAAAAAGAATCGGAATTTCCTAATTTCTTGAGTCAAGAATTGATACTAAATGGGTTAGGGTTTAATATTAATTAGAAAATAAGAAATCAAATTAGAAAATAAAAATAGAAAAATTAGGATCGACACCAAGTAAGTCATTCAATAAATAAACAAAGAAGAGAGATCAAGAAACTTACTCAAGATATTGAAATGAGATGAGTTATTAAAATCCTTGCTTGTGTGTGAGTGTGAGAGAAAATGTAGCGAAAGTGTATGTTTAAGTGTGTTTTTGCATGAGGGAATGTGAGGGAGAGAGTAAATTCTGATTTGTGGTGTATGGAAACAAATGAGGATGCAAAGAAGCAAATGTGTTCCTAACCTTAAATAAGAGTGCGCAATACGACCTTAGATATAACCATGTCTTGTGGTTGTGTAGCTCATATCATGAATTAAAAAATAGAAGGCCTAGGAACGACATGATTGAGAGACACAATTGTGTAACTCCTATCAAGAATTAAAATTTGACTCTCTTGGGAATGACATGATCAAAGACACAGTCATGTCTCTTGGTCATGTATCTCTCATCTAGATTTTTTTTTTTGGCCTAATCCTAAGTACAAGAAATTAAATGTAAAAGCAAAACAAAAATTAAATTGAAATATGCAAATACTAATATAAACAATAACTAAAACTATCTAAATGCATAAGTGAAGTACTAAAATAATGGAAATAAATAGGTGACTTGGGTTGCCTCCCAAAAGTGTTATGTTTAACGTTGATAGCTCGACGGGATACATTTGCAACTTATGATTGTCTTACTGGGTCGAGATAAAACTCTACCCATCCATCATGATCGAAATTTCCACCTAAATATAATTTCAACCATTGACCATTCACTTTAAACAGTCCTCTTTTTAGGTGTGAAACTTCAAACATCCCATACGAAAAAACTTTGCTAATCATAAATGGTCCAGACCATCTAAATTTAACTTACCTAGAAATAAATGAAGTTGAGAATTATACAAAAGAACTTGATCTCCTTCTTTAAACTGATGACCTTACTTGATTCGCCAATTATGATACTTCTTGGTCCTTTCTTTGTATGTCCTCGAGTTTTCATATGTAATGGCTCGCCACTCATCAAACTCATTCAACTGAAGCTTCCAATAAATACCTACACGCTCAAAATCCAAGTTAGCGCTTTTAATTGCCCAATAAACTTTATGCTCGATCTCTATTGATAAGTGATTAGCTTTCCCATATACAAGTCGATATGGTGTAGTTCCTGTAGGGTTTTGTAAACAGTTCTATATACCTATAAAGTATCATCCAACTTCTTTAACCAATCTTTTCCATGATGTTCTACGGTTTTCTCAAGGATTCACTTAAGGTCTCGGTTAGCCACTTCTACTTGGCCATTAGTTTGGGGCTGGTACAAAGTAGCTACCTTATGTGTAACACATATCGCTTTAATACTTACTCAAGTTAGGCATTACAAAAGTGTATTCCCCTATCACTTACAATTACTCTGAGAGTGCCAAAACAAAAGAAAGGCCTCTCAAAAACTTCTTTACTACCCTAACATCATTAGTAGGTAAGACTTAAGCCTCAACCCACTTAGAAACCTAGTTAGTGGCTACTAAAATGTATTTAATATGTAATTGTTTTAAGAGATCTAAGAACTTACTAAATTGCTAGTCATTGTGATCTTACTTGAGTCTTTGAGGATATGGAATAGGCAGCCGGTATTCCTTCGCCTTGGGTGACTCAACACTTTCCTTGGCTATCAACTTCTCACTTCTCTTGGTGGTGTCTTCGTTATCCTTTTTCTCAACCTGCAACTCTTTTCCGTTTCTAAGTAACACTGCCTTAACATGTTCTCTTGGATTGGGTTCTATGTTTCCTGGCAACACACCCTATACTCTTTCATAGAATAGCTTTGTAAGCTAACTAATCTAGTTTTAAGGTTACATTTGGAGGCCCCTTGATTCTTCAATGAGGTTTCAATATTGGATAGTCAAGTTTCATTTCCTTGAATGTATTTAGTGAGAAGCTCTTCCACTCCCCTCCCCCCCCCTTTCATGAAATGTTTGGATAGTTCCTCCAACTAAGATTGTAAGTATTGCTGAAGAGGTTATTCTGTTGCCTAGGTAGATTTCCCAAGTAATCCACCTATTTTATTTGTTCTTGTCATCCATACCCTTGCATATCAAAATCGTTCATACCCGGTTGCACTTGTTAAGGACTAACGGAAAGTGCATCAATTTTCTTACTCAAAAAATCCACTTTAGCTGCCAAAGTAGTTGCTAGGTCCACATCATGAATTCCTGCAGCTCTTTACCTAACTCTAGTGATTCCTGTTGATAGTTATTCATCACCACCCCTTTAATAAAGTTATGCACTTGCTCAAATGTTTTTGTATTCAAAGTACCTCCTGCAAAAGCATTAATCGTTTATCTTGTACTCAAATTAAGACTATTGTTGAAGGTCTAAATTTGCACCCATAAGGGAAAGCCATGGTGTGGGCACCTCCTAAGCAAGTCCTTAAACTGCTCTCAAATGTTATACAAGGTTTCAACTTCCAATTAGGCAAAGTAAGAAATGTCATTTCGAACCTTAGCAGTCTTCTTTGTTGGAAAATACTTCTTTAAGAATTTCTTTGCCAAATCATTTCAAGTTGTTATTGGGTTCTGTAGTAAGGAGTTTAACCACTGTTTGCTCTTCCCCTCAAAGAAAAAGGGAATAACCACAATCGAATAACATCATCCGTAGCTCCATTAATCTTAAATGTATCATAAGTCTCTAGAAAACTAGAGATGTAAGCATTAGGATCTTTATCTTGGAGACCATTGAGGTATACATACTATTACACCGTTTGGATGATGTTGGGTGCAATTTGAAAATTATTGGCCACGACTGTTGGTCTAACGATACTAAAGTCGGTTCCAGTGAATGTAGGCCTCAAATAATTCAACATGGTCCAATTTGCTTCATTGTTGTTATTAGCCATTAGTTCAAGATTTCATGGTGAATCTTATAGTGGATATTATTGATCAATAACTTAGTCATTGACATCTTTACCTTCTCCCTTAACCTCCATAACTATCCTATCTTCTATGGTAGTCACCATTTATTTTGCTCGCAATCTCAATTTCTAAAGGGTTGTCCTCTTAATCACAAGATCAAGCTTTACAATATCTTTCGAATTACTTCGGGTCATGTACTGCAAAGGGAAAAAATATAAAAATCAGTCATAGCTTAAAACATTTAACAGAAAATAATGAAAAACAAAGAAAAGAATGGTTGAACTAATAAATCAATGAGTGTTCTTAATATCAAAGTCCTCGATAACAATGCCAAAAACTTGACACGAGCCAAGTGCACCTTCTAATATATTGGATGTAAGTCTAAGTCGATACCTCAAAGACCTTGAATATTAGTACTAACCTTAGCTCTATTATTTAACTGAACAAATTCAATTGAAAAACCCAATTCTTTAAATTAAAATTGCAGCAACTAATTAATTCAATAATTAATCAAGAACTAAACAAGAAAGCAAAATATTAAAGATTAGATTCAAGACTCAACTATGTACTTAGATCTTGATTCCTTAGATCTACACATGCAACTTTCCCTAAAGATAATCTAATTCAATTTTCATTTTTTTCTCTTGATCGAGAGAACTCTCTTTTAAAGTTAATAACTTCTTCAAGCTTATTAACCATAATCTCTAGATTACCTAATAGAATCTCTTCCCTATAGTATAATCTAATATTGCATTAGCATGTAGCGAATTCTCTTAAAAATAACATTAAAGAAAATATTATTGATTCAGAAGAATCTTGTAATTTATCTCCAATATTGCATAAACTCTCATCAACTATGCTATATCTAATTGTATAAGAAATCTCTCAATCTTCTTGTACAATATCATATTTAAATTAACAACTTACAAAATTATTAATCTAAAACAAGCAGGGACACATAATTAATTCAAAAAGAATAAAAATCTTCATTAGTTCTAAATAAAACTAAGCATTACATGTGAGATCTAGACTCCACAAGATTTAGATATCAAAGATCTACTCTTTACACATCATAAAGTAACAATCTAAAATGAAAGAATAGAGAAAAATAGAAGAAAGAATCATGAAATTTAAAAAAATTTGAATCTTGAAGTCTTCATTATGCCTTGCTCTCTTTAATCTTCTCAACTTGAAAAACTCTCAAAAAGTCGTGCCAAAAGTTCTCTTATGAAAACCCTAAAGAGGCTTTATATAAATGTTGTAAAAAATATGGTCACTGGAAAGCATATGATTAGGGCCATGACCATGTCCCCTAGTTATGTACTTAGCATGAATCAACTCTTCTCTCTTTTTTTTTTCTTTTAAATCTGGAAACAACATAACCGTGTCCTTAGGTCATACCACTAGCTATTGTCAGTGAAAATATTGTCGAAATTGCCTGGAAATGACATAACCATGTCATTCGATTATATCGATCTTTAAACCTCTATAACTTGCTCATTTTAGCTCCAAATTAAGTGAAACTTGTTCATATCTTCTCGTTTTCTTGCATAAATTGTTTCAAAACCTTGAAGGCAAAATTTTACTCAATTAAGTATCATTATCTAAAAATTAATTCAACTTTTAAGGGAAAATCATGAAAAATCACCGTATAAAATATATGCAAATAAGAATTGATCAAACTCGATATGCTGCATAAGCTAACTTTGTGAGAGTATTCGCTATCTAACCTTACTTAAGGATTAGGATAAGAGTGAAACAACTAAGCAAAAAAAAAAAAAAATGCCCAATGAAGTATATTCTATATCAATGATTTCTAATCGTATTACGGCTACATTTACAATGGGTATTTCTACCTGAAATATTAGGGCATCCTACCTAAAATAGAAAAGACTAAAAGGGGTAATGTTCAAAATAAGTATGATATAAGGAATGTTTGAAGGGTATAAATGAGAAATTAGCAAAATAAGGCATCCTGTATGGAAGATCCTATCATTCGGGGCAATTGGATACATGGCGAATGATCAATGGTTGAACGCCTGGAAAAACAGATAAACTATATGGCTAGCTTGGTTATGGGCCTATGGCCAAATGGTAATTCTAAGTTGAACTAATTGTTCAAAGTTGCCAAGCTGAGCTAACAGCTCCTCAAGGATGAATTCAATTTAGATGTGCTTAATACAACTCGGACTCATGTCAACTAGACACATGGTCGAGTAAGCTAAGCTGTTGTCCAAATGTACCTCTGGTTGGCAGTTGGAGACTATTGATAACTGTAAGAGGATTTGACTTGGGCAGGGCATCTAGTTAATAGACTGCAGCAGCTTGGACTCTTTAGTTGTAGGATGCAAAGAAAGAACTTGCCTTGCCATGTTCTTTAGCCCTTAGGCTCGAGCTTGAGTCAAGAGTCCGGTGGCCTAATTCCTATCATCCCCACTAGGTCTATTGGGATTTGGGATCAAATCTGGCTAGTCCTTATCTAAGTTCTCCTTGCGTTGGTAAGGGCTGAAGTCGGCAACATTAAACATGTTAAACACTCTAAAGTCTTCTAGTAGTTCTAGTTGGTACGTATTGTCGTTTGTCTTCTAGAGTATTTGGAATGGTTCATCAATTTTGACAGACAACTTATTCTTCCCTTTGTTAAGAAACCTTTCTTTGCTCAATTGTAACCACACTTGGTCACTAGACTAAAACTACTTGGTTTTCCTTCCTTTGCTTTTCTTTTTTAACTTTTTGGTGACTATGTCAATGTATTAGGTGCTCATTGATAGATTTGCTAGACAGATTGAGCTTTAGTTCTTGCTTTTAGATCTTATTAGTTAGTCAAGGGAATTAGGGTGTGATCAAGGGGTACCTCGGGGTTAAAATCGTAGACGAACTCAAATGGAGCGTATTTAGTAGTGACATGTGTTGTCCTATTGTAAGCAAATTCTACCATAGGCAAATAGACATCCTAGTCAACTAAGTTCTTTCCCACTACAGCTTAAAGCAGCGACCCTATGGTATGGTTGACAACCTCCATTTGGTCGTCAGTTTAGAGATGGCCAGAGGTACTAAATAGTAGTTTGGTTCCCATCCAACGGCAAAGAGTTTTCCAGAAATGGCTTAAGAATTTTGGGTTCTATCTAACAACACACTCCTTAACACCTTATGCAAGCGAATTATTTTTCGCAAAAACAAAGAAGCAATAACTAAAGCATCATTAGTTTTGGTGTAAGGCACAAAATGTGCCATTTTACTGAACATATCCATGATAATCATTATAGAGTCTTTGCCTCGAGCAATTCGGGGTAATCCAAGGAAAAAATATATAATTAAGTTAGCTCATGGTTTGGTTAAAACCGGTAGTAGCATTGCCTTTCCTTGTTTAGCTCGGTTTTTTTTTTCTTTCTTGCAGATGGTATGTCCTTCAATCACATGGTATACATCGCATTTCATTTTAGGCCAGAAGAATCTGCTGTTTAGTAATTCATACGTCCTTTGTTCTCCAAAGTGCCTAGAAAGTCCTCCACTATATGCTTTTCTCACTAACAACTCCTTTAATGAATAGGTCAATACACATAATTTGCCACTTCGAAACAAATAACCATCTTCCACATGGTACTCATCTATTGTACTTCTTTCTTTACAGTGACTATATATAGGACCAAAATGAGAATCATTTTAATACTGTTCTTTAATACTTGCAAACCTTAACAATCTAGTTTGCAACTCGCTAAGTAGAGCATATCTTTTCGATAGAGCATTAGCAACTACATTATTCTTGCCTTGCTTGCATTTGATGATGAAATTAAACCCTTTTAGAAATTTGATTCATCAAGCTTGGCATTTAGAGAGCCTTAAATTGTCTTTGCTAATATCTTAAGGACTCATGATCCATGTATATGACAAATTGCTTTGGTAGAGGATAGTGCTACCATATGCGAAGAAGTCTGATTAATGCCAATAGTTTTTTGTTATATACAGAATAGTTTAGTTCCTCCAAGCTATTCACTATGATAAGTGACAGGTCAGCCTTCTTGTATCAATACAACTCTAATGTTGATACCTAATATGTCGTATTCAAGCTTAAACACTTTATCAAAGTCTTGTAAAACCAAGACTGGGGAAAAGGTCAACTATGCTTTCACTTCAACAAAACTCTTCTCTTCTCTATCTCTCTACTTGAACTCTAAATTCTTCTTTGTTAACTTAGTCAAGGTGCTACTATAGTACCAAATCCTTGGTTAAAGCATCGGTAAAATGATGCCAATCCATGGAAACTCTTCAACTCGACACATGAAGTTGGGGTCGACTACTTAACAATGGCTTGAACCTTCTCTTCATCAACTCTTAATCCTCCTCCACTAATTAGGTAACCTAAGAAGATCACCTCGTCCTAACAAAACAACATTTCTTCATATTTTTGAACAATTTCTCTACTTAGAGGACATCGAAAATTGCTTAAAGATGGTCAATATGATTTGCCAGGTCGACATTATAGATAAGGATGTTGTTAAAGTAGACAACGACAAACTTCTCGATCAAATCCCTCAAAGCATAATTCATCAACCTCATAAAAGTGCTGAGGGCATTTAATAGCCCAAATGGCATGACCATTCACTCATACAAGCCAAGTCGAGTCTTAAAAGCAGTCTTTCATTTATCTCCTTACATAATTTGAATCTGGTGGTATCCTGACTTCATGTCAATCGTGCTAAACACCTTGGCACTAGTTAGTTTGTCTAACATATCGTCTAGCCTCAAAATGGGGTATCTATACTTGATCATAATTTTGTTGACAGCTTTGCTATCCACATACATACACCAAGTACCATTCTTCTTCAACACAAGTATTGTAGGCATAGAACAGGGGCTAAGGCTTTCCTTTACATATCCCTTCTCCAATAGCTTGTTGACTTATTTCTGGAGATCTGCAGCTTACTTGAGATTCATCCTATAAGTAGACTTGTTTAGTAGTGCAACACCAGGTATTAAGTAAATGCAGTGCTCAATACCTCAAAAAAGGGGTAACTACTTACGCAACTGCTCGGGAAATAGGTCAAAATATTCATTAAGTAACTGCTCAATACCTCCTTTGGCAGCTTCACTTGTTCCTTCAATTCTAGTAGTCTACTTACTAAGAGGAAGGTCAACGGGTCGACTTAATGGCTGCTTAGAGCTCAGTTCTACTTAACACTAGAGCCTTCTTTGATCCTCGAGCTAATTTGGCTTGTAATTTACTTACTTGACTCTGGGTCATAGGATTCAAGGTAATTTTCCTCCCATCCTCCTTAAACACATACGTGTTCCTGAAACCGTCATGAATAACCCTCTGATAAAAAAGCTAAGGTCTATCTAAGAATACATGAGACGCATACATTGGCAACATGTCATAAAGAATTTCATCAAAATAGTTCCTAATAGAGATCGGCAATAGCACTTGCTGAATGACGTACAGGGCGTGCCTTTAGTTCTGCCAATGTAGTTTATAAGGCTTTAGATGTGAAATGGTTAGCAATTTGAGCTTTTTAACCAGGTTTGCAGATGTTACATTGGTATAACTTATACTGTCCATCATGAGCGCACAAACCTGCTCATTCACTTTACAAGTAATGTAAAATAAGTTCTCTCTCTACTCCTCTTCAGTAGAGAATTTATACTCATCACATGTAGGACAACCAAAGTTAATTTGTCCAGATCTTCAACAAATACATCTTCCTTAACCTCTCCCCTCACTTCTCTTCTTTCCCCAGGTTCCTTATTCATGCTATGTACTTCAACCTTGGGGACATCTACCTTAATGATCATAGTTTTTCTATTCGGACACTATGCGACCATGTGTCCAAAGTCTCGACACTTGAAACACTTGATCTGGCTTGTCTTCCACCTAGATCCTTATCCCTTCTCGTAAGTTCTCGGCAGCACTTCACCATCAGTTGATTAGCTCTTCTATTCAATTCTGATATCTGCTCTTCTACTTAGCTCAGCACTTTGCTAAGCTCAATTATTTCGTTAAGCAGGTCGGTTTGATTGGACTGGTCAGCTTAGCCTATTCTTCCTTTGTCTTTCTACTTATTGGGTTATTCTTATAGTCTCATCAAATGTAGTAAATTGTTAAAGCTCTATGGCATCTTGGATGCTGCCTCTCAATCTAGTGAGAGATCTGGATACTATTCAGGCTAATGATTCATCCATTTTACATTGAATCATAAGTATTTAAAACTCTTGAACATACTCATCAACAATTTAGCTTCCCTATCTCAGCTATTGAAGCTGAGCAAAAGTATCTTACAAATAGGTATTTGATACGAATCTATTTCTAAGTATCCTTTTCATCTCGGACCAGGTGTTTACTTCCTATATCCTTCTTATCTCCTCATAATTTGGCAGGTCTTCCACCACATCGTGGTATAACTTAAGAACTCTACAATAGCAATCCTCACTTTCTCATGGTCTTTATATCAGTAATAATAAAAAACACGCTCTACCTTCTCTTTCCAATCTAAATAGTCAACAACGTTTTTGGAACCATTGAAGCTTAAATTTTGAAGCTTCATATGGTCGGCAGCTTAAGGTGCTTAAGCTCACTCCTCTCCCTTAATATAGTCTTCTCCCCTTTCTTCATCCATATCACCTAAGTAAATCCTTCTTCACAAATGCCCTCCTACCCCTTTACCTCGATCTTATCGAGCTAGGATTTGTCTTTCGCAGGTCAAGTAGCTTAAGGAGTATTTTGCATGACCTCGACAGGTCAAAAGGCTAGTACATGAACAACTCTAATCAAATCAGTTATAAGGTTAGCCACCTCATCAATTCGCTCATCTATACTTTTAGGGGTATTTTGGGGTTATCATCCATAGTGGACAACACCGCTATTGTCATCTCTAATACTAGTGTTGACACTTGGATGCGTCATACTCTTGACAGGGCTCAATAACGAACTTAAAATCTACGAAACAAAAGATATTGTCTTATTAAGCAAAAAAACTCACATACATACACTTCTTCACACCAAAGTTCAAGTTGACTGTCAACACAACAACTTCTTTGAAGAAACAGAGTATACAACAATAGCAAACTATCACCCCTCTTACTTACTCAAACACTCATAGCTAACCTCTATACACTACCACAATAGACACTACTCATAAGGAAGCTTAAGCACAACTTACTCAAATGAACCTCCACTCTGGTATCAAGATGATATGAACCAAGCTAAGGGTTAATAAGGTCAGTCATAAGGGATGGGTCCAAAAGTTGCAAAAAGCTTGAAAATAAGGATGGAAAGGGCATGAATACTAAGAAACAAACAAGTAAGCAAATTTTGATCAGCTCTGAGGATATGACACACCAAGGAACCATCGAATACTTACAAAGCGAGCTCGATATAACACATGAGCCAACTTTACAAGGGTACTTGACAACTAATCTTGCTCAAGGGTTAGGATAAGAGTAAATAAATAAGTAAGGACAATGCCTATGAAAATGAGGGATATTTTATATTGATAATTTCTAATCGTGTTGTGGCTACCTTTATAATGGGTATTTATACCCAAAATATTATGACATCTTACCTAAAATGGAAAAGACTAAAAAGAGTAGTGTTCAAAATAAGTATGATATAAGGAATGTCTGAAGGGTACAAATGAGAAATTTGCGAAAGTAGGCATCTTGTATGGAAGATCCTATCATTTAGGGTACTCAGACATATGGCAGACAATTGGTGGTTGAGCACTTGGCAAAACAAATAGACTGTATGGCTAGCTTGGTTGTTGCCTAATAGTGATGCCAAGCTGAACTGATTGTTTGAAGTTACCGAGCTAAGCTGACAACTCCTCTAGGATGAATTCAGTTCAGATGGGCTCAGTATAGCTCGAATTTGAGTCAACTAGACAAATGATCAGGTTGGCTAAGCTGTTGTCTAAGTATATCTCTGGTCAGCAACTAGAGACTATTGATAAGTGCAAAAGGATTTAACTTAGGCAGGGTATCTAATCAGCAGACTTAGGAGCTCTAACTCTTCAGTTGTGAGGCGTAAAGAAAGAACTGGCCTTGCTATGTTCTTTAGTCTTCAAACTTGGGCTTGAGTCAGGACTACGGTAGCTCAATTCCTATCAAATACCATGTCCACATATCATAGTAAGTATTCATTATCTAAAGCAAGATGTTAAGTCCTATAGTGATCAATGCTATAAGAAGGCTACATTCCTTTATGCTTACCAAAATAACATACTGCTTGTTCAAGGCATGCAATTTTGGGAAAGGATTGGTTGAGTTGGTCCCAATCCACCTATCCCTCACAAAAGACCATAAATATAAGCCAGAGTGCAGAACAACAAACTCTAATCTTATTTAACCAAAAATGTAGAACAACAAACCCAAGTCCTCATATGTCAAGCATCTTCTAGATTTGTCTACTACATAAAACCCAAAAAAAAAAACTATGAAGGAAAATTATACCAATACATTGTACAACTCCTCATGCCTATGGTGCAAATTAGGGTTTCAATTAGGGATTCAATCAGGGATTATGTTTGGGGATCAACAAATTTTTCAATAAGGTTACTATGAGAGCTTTATTACGTTATGATTAATATATAATTTTGGGATTAGGGTTTAGAATAAGAAAAGATAATAATAAATAGTGTTTTACTTTGACCAGAGTAGTACAATCTATATTGTAAATTTTGGGTTTAGTGTTTTTTTAAAAAATTTTGGTCTACTAATTTTTTTTTTTCCTTTTTCATGATACTTAATGCCACATAATTTCGATGTGTTAAAATAAAGACACGTCAATGTCTACCTATCCATCTGACGTGCTATGTAAGCTGTACTTAATGACATTATAATGGCTCTATAACAAAGTTATTTATTTTAATCATATGCTAAAACATTGATCCTCTTAAAATGTTGATATCCTAAAAGAATTTACCCCAATATATTGATAAGCTCCCATGTAACCTTTTCCAAAAATAAATATGCAGGAAGTAATATTAATAAGAAAAAGTTTTAATTAGGCACATGATTTGGTAAGTCGAATGTTTACGTATAAAATTATAAAAAGTATTAAAGTATAGGTGGTAGCATTATATTGTTCCAATATTTTAGTGCAAGATGTACCATGTCATAGGTGTATAAAAAATAAAATAATAGACATCATAATAATATGATGACTTTTTTTATCTACCTTTCCACTTGTGGAGTATTGCTTTTCTTCTACTTCTTTAGAATTGCAATTTCCATCTCAATTATAACTTTTATATTTTATTTATTTATTAAATCACTATAGTAATTTTAACTATAATACATTGAATCCATTATATGCCCTATTCCCTTTTAATATTATAGATAAACTAAAAATGAAAGAAAAAGGATAATAAGATATACAAGTGGGTAAATGGGGTTTAACTTGAGAGTCGGTCTATTTAATCCACTTTTAAAATGAATTTGGGTTAAGGATTTTTTATCCATTTAAAAGCGAGTTAAATAAACTCAGCCTGTTTAATCCCACAGGCCAAAGTGAGTAGATTTTGGTCAGCCTATTTAATATATTTATGCTTTTGACTCATTTAACCTATTTTTTAAACAGATTAGGACTAAAAATTTTTTGCCCAATTAAAAGTAGGTCAAATGAACCCGATTTATTTAACCTGTAGGTTAAAGTGGAACGGACTGGGTTGGCTTCATTTGACTTGTTTATACTCCTCTAATAAGATACTGAGACTGAGACTTATTGATAAGAAAAAAGAATATATTACAAGGATTTTTTTATGATTTCGTTTTTATTTTTTATGATATTGATGTTACTATTTATCTCACCGTTAATTTATATTTTTTTAAATATAAACTATTAAATACTTTTTTAATTTAATAATTTAGATTTTAAAATATATAAATAAATAACCCATCAAAATCGAAATAATGGATGAAATTGTAGAATGTTCCGTATTATAAATAGCCCGTTATTTCTACCACGGATGGACTGTAATGTCGAGATACGACATAATAAGAAAAAATAACAAAAAGTTGACCCTCAATTAATAGTTGTGAGTGGTAAACGTTGCGGTTTCCTCATTATTACTGGTGCAATAATAATCAAGTCACCCACTTTTAGCGCCAACAACGCGGAAATGTCCCACACAACGACACACCCAAAAAAACAAGAATAAAATAAAGTAGTACACATGGGAAACAATAGAAAAGCAGGACAGGCACACGTTAAACTTATAATCAAATCCAACTCAAAATTGACTTTGAATTCTGACCACATCATTGGCCACCGTTTATTTCCTTGTATGTGATCTCCAATTAACTATTCCTTATTAAATCCAAAATACACTTTACTCTCACCAACCACCTACTTGTTCTTTACTGGCGAAAAGGGATGCTAAAATTAAATTGTCTATAGGATTATTTTAAGAATGATATGACTTTTTTAGATAGTAGCTATGATTTATCAAGAAATAATAAATACGTACCATTGTTTCAAAGAATTTCTCTTTAGGATAACTTCTCATCACCAATCCTATGAGACCATGCAATCTCTTTTTAACTTTTTTAAATAACTTCTCTAACTATCACTTTTCTATATTTTCTATTAATTTATAAAAAAAATTGATGTTTTTAAAAGATATTTAAATTATCTACCTCTTAATAAGGCATTTTAGACATAAACCCTTTAAATTTATGCTTCTCTGATAAAACTTATGACCTAGAGTATGCCTCTTGAAGATTTGACTTTCCCACTCGTGGTCGACTCTAGCCTAAGCCTATCATATGACCTACCCAACCACAGTAGTCACCAATGGTTAATAGATTACAGATAAGACGGGATGATTAAGTCAACAATTATTGTTACATTTGTGAAACGCGTCAAATATTATGGTTCCACTATCTAATATTTATGGACGAGGTTTCCACACACTAACACTCTCTAACTACAAGCTTCGTTTTTTCTACAAACATAAGATCATCATCTAACGATAAATTACTTGATACTTCACATACTTGAGTCTATTTACTACCTTATATACTACAACTCTCCATATATACACGTGTAGTTTAAGTATCGAAGTGATCATACCGAATAACATCCCAAATAATACATTTAACTTAAACATCCTTTCCTGGACAATTGTGCTATCAATGGTTATTGTTCATAGCCAATCAACCATTATGGACACCAATTATTAATAAATAAGTTAATTATTATGATTGATAAATGAAATATAAATTAAAATATATAAAACTATCTAGAGGACACATGAATTGGCATTTATGTTTTCCTAACAAGCATAATGACACACGGTGCACAACTATTGGTTAGAAACATCAGCTCAATTGTGTATGCTTACTGAGTTCGAGTTACTCGAAGTATTATTATAATATATAATTGTATAACTTTTATAATTTATACTTTTTATTTATAATGCTTTCCTTCTATTTATGATTTTAACTTTTCCAGTGATACCTTTTTATTCATGAAGCTTTTGTATAATATCTTCTATTTATATATATATATATATATATATATATTATGGTGTGCACCTTTTCATTATTGGTATTTTTATTTTGTCATTCTTCTTATAATATCTTCAAACTATATATAATATTAAATTTTTATCATATGCACTTTTTCATTATTGATATTATTTTGTCAACTTATTTATTCAAAAGGCACACCCTTTATATAACAACCTTTACATGATATATTATAAAATAACATAATTATAAATTTCTCTAAGGAGTTGTAACTTTTCTAAATGATAATACATTTTACATCTAAGGTAAAAAGACCATCAATGGTTATATAAAACCAATAGTTTTTATTAAAATTTAAAATGATAGTAATAATACCATATATAAAACAATTTACGAAATCATACATCATTAATATATTAGTTGTGACAATTCAATTAAACAAATTTATTATATATATTATATTAAAACCATGCACAATGTGTGTCTTAACTAATTTATATTAATAATCTGAATAATAGATAAATAAACTACTAATCTACCTATTTTAATCAATGCCCTCCATTAACTATGACATAAGAAATCATCTCACTAGTAGAATTCCATATTAAATACTTTTTTTCTATGGCACATAGTCTACTTACCTATTGATTGAAATTTTAGTTAGACCCACTAAGCTTGGATTAAGGGAAGAAAAAGGGAGAGAAGGAATTTAGAAGAAAATTTTACAATTTCTTTGTTTGAAAAAAGAAAGGAAAGAGGAGGGAATGAATTTAGGAAATAAAGCCTTTTTCTTAGGTTCCTAAAAGCAATTTTCTTTAATAGGAGGGAATTGTAAGAAAATTACATATTTACCTTCAAAACAAATTATATTGAAATTATAGGAACGTTCTTAAAATGGAAATTTATATTATTAATTTTCCTTTAGGGACAAATGCAAAACCGTATGATTTCCTTTTCTAAAAGGGAGGTTTTTTTTTTTTTTTTTTGGGGGATATATTTTAATTAAGTCAATTTTAAAAGCATCTATTGGAAAATATCTTATTGTTATCGCTTTCATATTGCATTTTACATGTGTGTGTATGCAAAAAAGGATTTTATTTATAACTGCACTTGAAACATTCTCTAACTTCATAGGATGGAAAAACTCTTTTGAAAGATAGTCAAGAGTGTTCATTTTGTAAGAGATTAAAAGAATATATTTTCACCTTTTCATTATAGCATGTACTAATTGAAATTTAACCATCAATTTGTAGAAGAATAAAATTAATATACAAAACTTATACAAAAATTTTTTCAATAAAAATATATTAGAGAAATATTTGAAAGCAAAATTACAAGGGTAAAAAGAGCAAATAGATGATATAAGTTTCTTTGATTTCTTTTCATGATAATTTTATAAATTTGTTTTATTAATAATGTTACAAAAAGTTCCTTTGAATATTAGTTATTATACAATCTATTTTGTAATAATCCATGTTCATATTCAAAACATTAATCATGAAAGAAATATTTCTAGACTAAGTCATAATTGGTGTTATCTACTAATACTTTATGTGATAAAATTGAAAAAATTATAATATGGATAGGGCAATGATTAATTTTGATGTAATATTAATAAAAAATTACAATTCAAGAGAATTTATTCAATGTGGATATAACTTTGTAATAAATAAATTTAATGCTATTAGTTATTAGAAAAAAAATGGCTTAAAAAAACAAAAAGAGATTGTCATTTATATGATAAATGCATTTTGAAAAATAAAATGACACTCCAAAAATTTGAACCTAATACCACTTATTTATAAAATATACATTTGGCCACTTAACTAATACTTAATATTATGACATTATTTGCTCTTTAATATGCATATATATATATATATCATATATATATATATATATATGTATGTATATTCATTTTTCTATTTTAAAAAATTAACTTTTTTTTTCCCGAACATAGAGGGGTTAGATAAGTTTACATGTGCTTTTCTTCAACTTTCTTTCCCTTCTTTATTTAAATAAAAAATTATATTTTTTTATTTTATTTTTTTCCTAATTTTTTCTTTTTTTTTTTTTAATTTCTCTCCTCGTCCCACTTATAGAAATACAACGAGTTGAGGAAAGATAATAACAGGCTTATCCATAGTTATAATATTCAATATGCCATTATTACTAAGCATTATATTGACCATGACACAAACGACTCTGTACAAATCAAGATTAGATATAAATTAAAAAGAATGAATTAACAATTCCCATTTCCTATTTTCCACGCTTAATATAACGTGAATTTATATTTATTGGTATAAGATACAACGTATTATATATATAATAATAAAAATTAATAAAATTTCAATATATATAATATTTTCAAAATATGGATGATAGGTAGTTTTAAAAAACACTCATTTTACTTCTAAGGAACTACTTGAGTAATTAAAGTTTAAGATATATTCATAATAATTTACATGAGTTGGCCAAATACCTTGCTAGCGTCATAGCTAAACGGATTTTTC
The DNA here is from genome assembly GCA_024138005.1 of Lumnitzera racemosa. NCBI lineage: Eukaryota > Viridiplantae > Streptophyta > Magnoliopsida > Myrtales > Combretaceae > Lumnitzera > Lumnitzera racemosa. The sequence goes on from JAMXBC010000007.1 coordinate 33,862,693, forward strand.
TACGGTATATTTGGCAATTTTTTCACATGATGCACACTTATCGAAAAACATGAAGCACACCACACGTTTCCCACGTGAGTCGGGAACTATCTCCGCAGTAGATCCATTGACGTAGACCCCAGCCAGCACTTAGCTCTTGCAGTCAATTTTACATTCCGTTACACACACTTACACCTTCTTATAAATCTCTGTTTCCTCATTTCATTTTTGCAATCCCTAGTTTTTTCTCTTTCCTTTAAGGTTCTGATTCCTCTCCAATCATGGCGAAGGTCAGCGTTACGCTGGAAGTTGGGAACGAGGGTGTAGCAGTAATCACCATGGCGAATCCTCCTGTTAATGCTCTCGCTATTCCTAGTACGTTTCGACAATTCGTAATGTTCCCTTTTTCTTTTCTAATATTTCGTAATTTTTTTTGAATCGGCATTGAATTTTGGTTCGTGATTTCGTGCTTTTAGTAATTGAGGGATTGAAGGAGAAGTTCGACGAAGCTATGAGGAGAAATGACGTTAAAGCTGTTGTCTTGACAGGTTCAGAAATAAGCACCGAGCTTTTCTTAGTTTGTATCTTTCATGTCGTAGTTTGCTTAATTTCAATCTGTTTGATTACATTTGATATATGCTAAAAAGATCCATATTGTTACAGAGATATTCTCAAACATATAATTTTTATTCATATTCATGGTTTGTCAGAGGTAATTTTAAAATCAGTTTTTGGAAAAGTAGACAATTAAATATCATATATAATACTTGAATACTTGGATATTAGAGCAAACATAGTTTATGGTAGAGCGATGACAAAATAGGAATTTCATAGCTGACTTCAGCAAGTACTATTAAGGGTTGAGCTTTGCTTTTTCTTGTTTTTTAGAAGCTATTAAGATGCATTAGGTTAGTGATAGTGTGAAACGAAAAGCAAGTGAACGGAGTGTAATTAATCCTTTGATCATGGTTGATACTCTTTTTGCAATTTGGTTTGCTTTATTTGAGTTTTGCTTTTCCTGTTAACATGAAGGCAAGGGTGGAAGGTTCTCGGGTGGTTTTGACATCAATGTTTTTGAGAAGGTTCACCAAAGCGGTATGGCTAGATTGAAGAGCGGTTCTATAGTTGCTGTAATGCTTATTACATTGAGAAAGACAGCCTGTTAACTCATTATTTTCCTGTCCTACCTGCCAGGGGATATTTCGATTCTACCTGATGTGTCTGTTGATCTCGTGGTAAACACAATGGAAGGTTTTCATCATCCTTACACTTTCTCAATTTATGAGATTTTTTATTGAAACCAAACACAAACCGTGCTCTTCATCTCGTAACTTTATTGTTCCTAAACGGTAGATGCCAAGAAGCCAATTGTCGCTGCTGTAGAAGGACTTGCTCTTGGAGGTGGTTTAGAATTGGCACTGGTCTGTGATTTATGTGAAGCAAAAGCTATTACTGACAAGAATACGACTTTCGATATCCACTTTTGGTTCTTAACAATTTCACTGTTTACTATTCAGGGATGTCATGCACGTATTGCCACTCCAAAAACGCAACTTGGCTTGCCAGAGCTATCGCTTGGAGTGATACCAGGATTTGGAGGTACGAGTGCTCTATTATGCTTGCAAATAAGCATGTTCATATCAGAGTTGTGGTCAATATTTCTGTCTCTTATCCTGATTTTTCATGTATTTCTAAGGAACACAGCGTCTTCCAAGGCTTGTAGGATTGGCCAAAGCTATTGAAATGATGCTGGTAAGCATGAGTTCACCAAAAACACTGTATTTATCACACTCTTCCCCCTGCTCCTCCTGCCCCACTCACTTGGCTCTTTGTTTTATGTGTATGTACGTGTGTTGTATTCACATCCGCAAACAAATTCACTAGCATATCCTCACAAATGCTCAATCATCTATCTCTTACATTATCTTTGGCTGCATGTTTGTGCATGTATCAACTCTAACTTTTTTTTTTTCACAAAAATAAAGGACTTTCTTTCTGGGAAAACTATTGAAAATCAGACACTCTCAAATTGTAGCCTTCTTTTCCTAACACAGGATTATGTGTTGGTATGAAATCTTTGCCTTCATGCAAGAAGAATTAGGTGGAATTATCTGCCTTAGTATTTTTTTTCTCCCTAATGGTATTGGTAGGAGTTATTTTCTCATCTGGGTGTTGAACTGATCAGAGGAGTCAACCTTCACTTGCATAGTGTTTTTCTGTGATGGCGAGTCTGGATTAATAGCTGTGAGATGTAACAATCTCTTATACATCTTAATTCAAGGTGGATATTAATTTATTTCTTAGTGTAAAGTGGTATATGGATCCTTTCAAAATCCTATTTGTTATAATATGTTGGTCTCAAATTAAAAAGGTGCAACTTGATGCACTTCATTTTAGGTCCCTTCCATTAATTTTAACATATAAGATGTTGGGAGCTATTCATGGAAAAATAGGACTACATGTGAGTTCTGTTTTCTTATACGTCAAAAAATCAATGAATGATGCACTAATTCTGCAAAACCCCACCTGACCTATTTTTCCCCTGGCTTTGATTTTATGTGGAATAATTTGCAGTCATCAAAACCAATCATGTCAGAAGAGGGGAAGGAGCTGGGTCTTATAGATGCCTTAGTATCTCCTGGAGACTTGCTGAAAGTATCTCGTCTCTGGGCTTTAGACATTGCAAACAGGCGAAAACCGTGGGTACAGTCACTTCACAGGACGGACAAGCTTCCTCCTCTGTCTGAAGCTCGTCAAAGACTGAAGGTTGCACAGGAGCAAGCCAAGAAGACTGCTCGAAATTTACCTCAACATGAAGCATGCCTTGATGTGATAGAGGAGGGTATCATTCATGGTGGATATAATGGAGTTCTAAGGGTACCTATGGCTGTGACACTACTCACTTTGACCTATATGGAGGAGATATTGTCTAGGCTTCTTTATGTTTTCCTATAGAACTTAGAAGCAGTTAGCTTTTATGTTTTTGTGCATGTACTAATGACTTTGTTCTTGCAGGAGGCGAGGGTATTTAAGCAGCTGGTTTTGTCAGATACTTCGAAGGGTCTTGTTCATGTATTTTTTGCCCAACGTGCCACATCAAAGGTATATGCCATGGCTCGACAGCAATGTTGTCTAAAAGAAAAAAAATGAAAGGATGAAATAAAATAAAACTTTTAGATGCCCCATGCAACATGCAAGCAAATCTTGTCACCTATATATTACTGCACCTTCCCATGTGTTTCTCCAAGTTATACTTGGTGCTATTTCCCTTTTGGTTGGCCTTTTCTATATATCATTTTTTAGTCTCCTAGTAGGTAAATCTTACTCTCTCTCTCTCTTTTTCTCCTTTGTTTTTTGGTTGTTGTTGTTGTGGTGGTGGTGAAGGACATGAGTTCCTAACAGTCTTTTCTTTTTTTGGTATCTCTTGTTAATCCTCCTTTCACTTATTCTAGCTCTGGCCTCTTGCAGGAAGTTCATGTTTTTACCTGATATTTGATTTCCACGCCCCAACCCCCCCCCCCCCCCCCCCCCCCTCTTTTCTGGGACTCCATGTTAAATGAACATGTCTGATGAAATTTGCATCTGTAGCTTAGCGACATTAGTCCACATGGGAAATGTGATAACACCAACTTGGTCATGAGGTGCATGTTGATTAGACCAAGTTGTAGAGGTGTTCTCAGATTTTTGTTCATTAAAGCAGATATGCTATCAATATGTCCTTGACCACCTTTTTTGATGGGGACTTGCAGTCATACATTCTAATTAATCTGTTTTCTTCTCACTGTGTTGCGGTGCTGCTTTTCTTGTCAATTTATATGATATTTTCTGTGGATTGGACAATATCTAATGATCTAGTATAGAGAAATTTCTGACATGAATTCTTTAGCAGTTCTCTGCATATTATTTTCCCAGGCAGTTATACATATGCATATGGCAAGTAGGTAGCAACTAATATCTTCTTATGCAATCTGAATTGTCATGTCATCTATTAGCTTTCCATTTGTGCAGGTTCCAAATGTTACAGATGTTGGTCTCAAGCCAAGGAATGTGAAGAAGGTTGCTGTTATAGGTGGAGGTCTTATGGGGTCTGGCATAGCTACAGCTCTTCTACTGAGCGACATATATGTTGTTCTGAAAGAAATTAATTCTGAGTATCTTCTAAAGGGGATAAAAGCAATAGAAGGTACTTTGTTCATTTACTGAATTTTATAACATTTAGAGAGCACATGTTACCCTTGTACATTTCGTAACACAAATTTCTGAAGTGACAAACTGCTGATGAAACTCAAGTTGTGTGAGTTGACAATGTGTTGCTATCCATTTGTGGCTTTTATATAAGCTTCCTTTGGCTGCTTAGAAGATCATAAAGTATTATTAATTGCATATAAATGAAATCATCTACCATGTCAAGGAAAGATCTTAATTTGTTCTATCACTGTTTCTATTTGTTGATTTATCTGTTAAATGAGCTATGAAATAGGGCTCAGTAGATTTCATCTCACTTTCTCCAAGTTGATGTGCAATTTTTTGGCTGGATTATTAGCAAATATGTGTGAAAATAGTTCCTCTAGGACAAGGATTCATGAGAACAAGCAGAAAATGCAATGGATGGTTAACATTGGTGTGACAGGTTGATGCGCCCAACTCTCAGCATATTGAATATAGCTCTTTCACTGTGGTTTTGGTGGAATAAATTATGTATTTTTTTATGACATTTAGAACTATGAAAGTTTTTTATTGAACTCTCCATTTTAAATCACACCCATCTGATAGATTTTGTTTCCAGCAAATGTTAAGGGTTTGGTATCAAAGGGGAAGCTGACTAAAGATAGGGCAGATAAAGCTCTGTCAATGCTGAGAGGTGTTTTAGACTATTCAGAATTTAAAGATGTGGATATGGTCATAGAGGCAAGTGACAAGTTTTAGATTATGTGCCTTTGTTTACATTTCCATTTAATTGATAAAATATTAATAATAGTGATTATAGATGAGTTAAATATCTGCATTTACTGTAATTCTTGATTCATAGCCTCAACCAGTTAGAATTTTTCTAAAATTCTCAAGAGCAGCATCATAGTCATGCAGTGGAAATTGTAGATACACCTGAAACTTTTTGATGGGCTTCATTAACTCATTTTCTTTTCTTCAGGCTGTCATTGAGAACATTTCACTGAAACAAGCAATTTTTAGTGAAATTGAGAAGGCATGCCCTCCCCACTGCATATTGGCAACAAACACATCATCTATAGACCTCAACAACATTGGAGAAAAGACAAGTTCTCAAGATCGGATAGTGGGTGCTCACTTTTTCAGGTTAGTTGACTTTTTTCTTATCCCAGGTAGATTCATTCAAGAGAATTTTGGATGATTTATAATCAAGAAGGGGAGGTTCCATCCGAGGTGGAAGAGATTAATACAGAAGCTTGCCGGCTTTGTTGTCATTAATCCATTAGGTCATCTGCATTTAAAATTGACTAGGAAAATCTGATATTGATGAGTTGTCGAATTAGGAATTAACTTCTGCATGAAACTCTCTTATGTAAAATCATATGTTTCAGTAATAGAAACACGATCTTCTTGATGACATCACTCCATGAAATTCTTTCCGATGGCATAGGCTGTTGGCTTCCTCCATCAGCTGCCAATGGATTTTATGGGGAAATGGAAACAACTGCCCTTAGGTACGTTCAAATTAGGAATTAACTTCTGCATGGGGGAGACTTATGTGAAATCCTGTGTTTCAGTAATAGGAACACAGTCTTCTTGATGACATCACACCATGAAATTCTCTCCAGTGGCATAGGCTTGTTGGCTTCCTCTATCAGCTGCCAATAGATTTGTATGGGGAAATGAAAATAATTGCCCTAAAATACTAACAACCCGTTTACTTAAAGGTAATGGAATAGATAGAAAATAAAAAAGTTATGACTTAGGAATGACTCTTACCATAAATAGACTAGGAATTTTAAGTCCAGTGTTTATTTCATGTAATTTTTTATTGTAGTAAATACTCATTTTAGTATTTATTTCATTTCATTAATTGCGGTATTAAGATGGGAATATGAAAAAAAATTGCCAGTTTTCCCTTATTAAATCATTTTGGAAAATAATTAAAATTTATTTAGTCATTTTAATGAGATATAATGGTCATAATAGTTAAACTTTTTATTCTTTGTGTAGCAGGGATAAAAAGTTTCACATCTTCTTAGGTAATATTTATTGCTAATGGAGTGGAAATAGAAAAACCCTAGGAATTATAATTATCTCTCCATTTTTCTTAGTAAACAAGGTAATAGACAATTAAAAAGGAATGATTATTCAATTTCTTCTTTATTACCTCTAAGTTATCAGCCCATAAGTCTTTGTAGATCCTCTCTTTGAGGTTTAATGCATTTTTATTGTGGAAGTATATGTTTATACACTTGAGCCCATTTTATTTCAGTTCTCATGATTAACTTGTTCTTCCTTCTCCAAATATTAAAAGGAGGAGAATTAGTTGAACTTGTCTTAAGTGAATATCAAGAATAAATTGAGGATGCTGGTTTCAATACTTCAAACCTGTCAGGTTTTTAGCTAATGGTGCAAGTTCTGTTTATTTGAAAAGGATGAAGGAATTGTCATGTTCTTTAACTTTTGATACCCTTTTCATTTTAGCACCTTCTCTTTTCTTTTTCTCATTAGTATTTTTAATGAAAACAGTCCTGCTCACGTGATGCCGCTTCTAGAGATTGTCCGAACAGATAAAACTTCTGCTCAAGTTATTCTGGATGTCATGACGGTGGGGAAAATCATCAAGAAAGTTCCTGTTGTGGTGGGAAATTGCATTGGTTTTGCAGTGAACAGAACATTTTTCCCATACTCACAAGGAGCACATTTGTTGGCAAATCTTGGAGTAGATATATTCAGAATTGACAGAGCAATAAGCAACTTTGGCCTCCCTATTGGTCCTTTCCAGTAATTACCTTCTCTGCTATCAATTCTCAATGAATTCATTATTCACATGGTGTTGCATGACTTTCTTAAAACTGGTGCTACTGAGGGGTATGCTAATTGACTAAAAGATCAGAAGATGGCTTCCTCACACTTCTCTCTGTAATAACAATGCCTTATGTCATCAAACTATGAGACATGTATTGACTTAATTTATCTAGCCATGGATATATGTTGTCACTAATGTCTGCAGACTGCAGTTAACCCTCAGTTCCTTTATGTATAGAAGGTGCATACTATTTCCAGTCAATCTCGAATATATCCATTTGTGTTTTCTGTTCTTTGATTGAATTTGATTGTGCATATGTTCAACAACATTTGTGCCTTTTTCTTAGTTTATGAAGTTGGCTAATTTTGGATAAATTCATTCATATTGGAAAGAAATAGGTGAATTAAGATGGATGGTGATATTGTCCTTTGTTGTGTTTCATAGGCTTCAAGATGTGGCTGGATATGGTGTTGGACTTGCAGTTGGGAAATTATTCAGCGAGGCATTCCCTGGGAGAACATTCTATTCTCCTCTCACAGAACTTTTGATAAAAAATGGACGAAATGGTGAAATCACCTTTATAATTATGATTCTTGCTTTACCTCAACTTTTTTCTTTTACATTTTCTCAAGCTTGTCCTGTCCATTTGACTTAGCATTTGTTTATATATATATATATATATATATATATATATATATACATATATATATATTTTAAGGCAAGAACAATGGCAAGGGATACTACATTTATGAGAAGGGAAGCAAGCCTAGGCCTGACCCTTCAGTGCTGCCAATTGTTGAAGAGTCAAGAAGGATTGCTAATATAATGCCAGGTGGAAAGGTGGCGATTCTCTTATCTGAATATTAGCTAATTCATCTGTTTTTAAAGAGATAAGAACGAGTTTCTTCTTTAAGTTTTGTTGAATGGGTCCTATTTCTTTATTTGTGTCAGCCTATATCTATTTCTGACAAAGAAATCGTGGAGATGATACTATTTCCAGTAGTAAACGAGGCATGCAATGTTATTGAGGAGCAAATCGTGGTCCGTGCTTCGGATGTTGACATATCATCTGTCTTAGGAATGAGTTTTCCATCTTACCGGTGAGAACATATGAAACAATTGTTATGTGCATCAGGATAAAATCTTTTGTTCTTTCATTTGTGATGTATTATTGAACTAAGTTGGCCTTCCCTCATTTTTTATATTTTTCAAAGAGAATATTTACATCGACAGTCTATCATATGATTTTACAAGATGTTGGAACACGTTAACAGTACTAGGGTTTTGATCCATGTTTTTACTGGCGATGTAGTTTGAAAAAATACCTCTATCCAGATGATTAAAGAGAAGCTTGTTGAGGAAAGAGGGTTATTAGTATGTGCAAAGCTGAGTAGTCTATTGACCCCAGTGCATGTGCACTATTGGAAAATATAAATCATTACATTTATATTGAGAACAAGATTCTATGGAAGAGATGAAGGCTACCAATGTTATATGGCTATAGAAGAAGGGAATTATTGTCAAAATTAGTGCAATGTTGCCATATGGAAAAAAAATATATATGTATATAGATGTATATGTAAAGGCCTTGATAATTCACCCAAGCCGATTTTCCTTAACCCTAAACTACTTAGCATGTCAAGTTTGTTATTGTTGGATATGAAATTGTACAAAAGCATGTTAACAGGGAACAACCATGTGTCTCTTCTGTTCAGTGCTTTTTTGGGCTTTTCTTGTTCTTACTATGCTCAAAACTTACATTCATGTTGAAATCCTTAAAATTCTGTGTGTATCTACCCCATGTTTGGAGGTCTCATGGGATGTTCCACGTAAGGTAACAAAGTGGGTATTGGTTGGTTCAAAAAGGAATTCATCAAATATACAGTGCATCATCTGTTTTATCTCCCCTTTTCATGTGGTCTCTCCGTTGATAACTGGACTACCTCGATTTTTCGAGACTATGCTAATCTGCCATCTTATTCATGGAACTATTTTATGGTTATAGGTATACAATCTGCAAGAAATTCTTTCTTCTACCGATGGACCCTTACTCTGATAGTACTGACAATTCCTTGCTTTTTGCTGTTTATATTGTTTTTAGTTTGTATAGGTAAATTATTTTATTTTATTTTATTTTTTGTTTATGGCTGTTGTCGTTTGCCGTCTTCGGCATAAGAGAGGTTTATTAGACACGGATTTCAGTTTGATGTTCGTCAGAAGTTTCCAAGATAAATGATGCACTCATTTCCTCAATTACAGAGGTGGCATAGTCTTTTGGGCAGACTCGGTGGGGCCTGCATATATCTGTGAGAGCCTGAAAAGATGGGCGAAGTTGTATGGTAACTTCTATAGACCGTCCAGATTTCTGGAAGAAAGAGCTGCTAAAGGCATTCCATTGGTAAATGCTCTACCTTTCTTACGATTCTTCTTTGACGGAAAATGTTTTCCATACTTTTTTTATTTTTGGTTTATATTATAATCTAAAACTTGCAGTGCTCAAATCTTACTGTAAAACCCTTAAGAGGTTGGTGGTGGCTGATGGCTAGTCAGGTGGTAAACTAGAATGGAAAACAAGGAAAATGGCCTCCTCTTTCTGAAAGTGGAAATCATTTTCCTCATTTTCTACTTACTATTTATCATTGGTAACTACCACCACCTGTTATTTGCTACTATTATCAGTTGTTACCTCCAACTGTCAAATACCTATAAATAGCCACTAGTTACTAACGCTTTTTGAGATTATTGCAAGGATGTTTGTCAATTACAAAGTTTAAATTATAATGGAAATTAGAAAAAAAAAAAATTTGATAACGTTTTAAATGGTCTAATTGCATATGCCCTAGTGATCCCAAATATCGGTTCTCATGTCAAAGAAGCATCCTTAATTACCAATCTATATCCAGTCCCACGGTGGTAAATTTACTCGCAACTTAATGAGGTATCATCCTCTACCGTCAGTCTGAGATAAATCGATTTTAACGCCGACCTTTTAATTTTTGTGATTATATATCGTTGTGGAGGAAATCTTATTGCTTGATTTTTTTTTTCAAAAGACAATATCAAACTCTGTTCTTTTCTTGCAGGGTGCTCCTGTAACGTCTTCAGCGTCAAGATCACGACTCTAAGCTAACTTTGGGCTGTCTTGTTTGTCTTCTAGCAAATAATCGTGGAAATAAAGTTAATGCCTCTTAGCTTCATCTAGTGTTGCAGCAGGAATTGCAGAACTGGTTCGATCTGAAATCTAAAATTTCATGAATGGTTGTGCGCTAAAGAATGTTTCATCTATTTTCGTTAAGTTTGTAACTCGGAAGGGTTTCGTTTTGATAATTGTCGTCTTAGTTCCCTTTCTGAACTCTGTATCTGCCAATTGTAAACATTACGTTGAGCGCATTAATGCGAATAAAGGGAAATTATTGTTTTGGAGTACAAGATAAGTGGAAGAACTTGGGGCGTTTTTACCTGGCGGTGCTTCGATTATGAAAGGCTATTGCCATCAGGTTACAAGCGGACGATGCTGATTGATATGTTTCTGGGCGGGTTTACCATCGGTTGTTTTTAGGGAACTTCTACGTCTGTAACGTAAACTGAATTGGACGATTAAAGTAAAGGAATTTGGAAGATTATTGGCGGTGTGTGTGGCTGCTTATAAATTATATATCACGCCGAAATTTAATCTTGTTTTTTATGTGTTACTGTTCCTGTGGGAATTCTCGTACCATTGATTGTATTGTATGTGGCAGTATATTGAGAGGATAAGGATAATTTTTAAAAACTTCAAGAAAATAACTCTAGAAGATCTAAATTTAGGAACATCTTTTTTTTTTTTTTCAATGAGGGGTACGACTGTACATTCAGGTATATCTTACTTGTAATTAAAAATTATTATTATATTTTTTAAATAGTTTAGTTTAGTTTATTTTTTCAAAACAATTATAAAATTATAATTTGGTCCGATTTAGGAATTTTTTAAAATCAAAGTGTAAAAGAAAAAAGAAAGGAAGAAAGAAGAAGAAGAGCAATATTTTTTACGTATTTCAGTTCGATTCAATTTACGAATTAGTTTGGTTTGATTATTTTTTTTCTCACTCGTGATAAAAGTTTAGTCTAGTTAATTTTAAATAATTAGAAAAGATTTCTAAAAATAATATGATTAACGAGTCATTTATGAATATCATAGAAGATATTCACTTCTCTTTATGTTTATAGAATAAACTGCTCACGAGTTGCGAAAATGTAATTTTTACAAAATACAGTCTAGTTGTTGTAGATCACTTCTCAAAGTTTACTCTTGAATTTCTATTTTTACAAAACAAAAGTGATAGATTTAAATCCTTTGAAAAGTTTGTCAAGAAGGTTCGAGACAAAAAAGAATTTTCAATAGAACTTGAAAGTGTTTGACTTTTATGAAGTTCTGTCATCAATAGGGTTAGCCGCAACTTTGTCACCCCCATATACTTTTGAACAAAATGAAGTTGGTAAACGAAAAACTGTACAATGTAAGAAATAATCAGAACTTTACTTAATGATAACTATGGATGAGCTATTTTAGATGTAAACTTCTAAGTATAAACCGCACACCGATTAACATCATGTAAGTTCATTGAATCCTCTAACCTACCATGCATAAGGAAAAGAAGGGAAGATAATTGCATATATAGATTGAGCTTTATAACAAACTAACAAACAATATACTCGTTATAGGTATAAAATAATTATATACAAAATTTATAATATTGAAATGGTTAATCTATTTATTTATTTATTTATTTACTATCTTACTTCTTTTTATATTTTTAATTAAAAAATAAATTCATACAACTCATCATTATTTACTTGATCTTAAGTAATTTAATTTTATTAAAAATTTCAAATATTATAAATATGTGAATGCACTCTTTTGCATCTATTGTAGAGAACTCTAAATTTGTATTCAACTTTCACATTTAACTATAAAGTAATTTATCCATATTTACAATTGATTTATGCAAATATTGAAGTTATCTACATCCATGTTGTTGCTAAAAATTTTAAATAGTATAAATATATGAATGTATACTTTTGCATCTATTCTAGATAACTCTATATTTGAATTCAACTTCTACATTCAACTATAAAGTGATTTATCCATATTTAAGATTAACTTCCAGTAGATATTCGAGCTATTCACACCTATGTTATTAAATAAGAGAGATTTATGGAGAAAACTAATAGAAAGAGATAGGAAGTAAAATTAAAGAAACTACCAATTTCATCCATATATAATATATTTAATAAGTTATTTAAGTGTTGATTTTTTTGTTATATAATTTTCAATTAGAGGCGTAAATAGTAATTATAAAGAAGGCAGTTACCTAAGTCTCTACTGACTTTAATAATATAGATAACTGAAATTCCACAGATTTAGATCCTAATATCATAACATTACGTACTACTAATTACAACTTCTATTTAATGAATCATTTACTTAGTAACTTGAACTCTTTAATTGATTACCCGCTGGTATGCTTATAGTTTACACTATTTAATGCATACTTTTGCTTTGTTGTTCAACCTAACCAATTAAATACTTATTCTGCCAGTTTTGATTTAGTCTAAACCTATCTAAATCCTTCATAGCCTCTTCATCAAACCCTCTTCAAAAACCAAAAGTAGTCTTAATATCCTCAAATTTCTCCACCTCTACCTCCAACAACAACCTATCCTCTGATGTTCCCTCAGAAAATGGTTCACAAATCTGAAACTCCTGAAGAAAACTAATATTGAGAAATGTTGATGAATTTTTTTAAAGACTCCTTATAATATTTTCTCTAATTCTGATTTTTGGATATTTGAGTGATGATGGTAAATGCCATATTTTTAATATTACCTGATAAATGTTGCTAACAAACTTGATAATCTATTTTGATGAATGATGTTTTTAATACAAAATGCATGATGATTTGTTATATATATGCTATCGATTTATGTTTCACAAGTTTAGGTTCTGTATAAGTTCTATATGTTAAATTTGATATCAAAAAAATGTCATGGATGTATGGCATGATAATTCTTTCAAGTCAATAGAATCTTAACATGTTTTGATGATAACGAAAAAAGTAATAAAAGTCAAGTTTTAATTTGAGTTCGTAACAAATTTCAGTAATTTTAGCTTGAAGAGGGCATGAATGGATATATGTGATGGAATCACTAATTCGTTTGAACCTATTAAGGTCTAATACATATACAACTACTTCAATATAAATTAATTTATCATTTGAAAACAGTTCTGAAGATTCAAACTATCAAGATATTTTAAATAACACATAATACTAAATAATAGAATTTTTAATCAAACTTAAGAAGATGTTTTCAAAGCAATTTTATTCTAAGATATTTTGGAAATAATTTGATTCAACCCCTCTCTCTCACACACACACAATTATTTTACTAGTACCAATAAAATGGATCATCAGATATCTTTAGACACAATACTAAATTATGTGTCGATTTGGTTATAGTAAATTTATGCTTGAGGGTCTCAAAATTTGGCAGATGATGTTATTAGAAAGTCTATATTGGGTAGTCTAATTACTGAGCTCTACCAAATGAAGAAATTTCTAGAGCAATTTGGCAAAAACAAAATAAATGCATCCTTTGTTGTTGAGAAAGATACAATCTAATCTCAATAAAAATTTAACTTTTCATTCAAGATCTGAATAAATTACTTGTAGATATTATTAGATTCGATATTTCTTAAACATAAAACTTTTTAAAAAATCTATGTAAATGATTAAAAATCTAATTTCATGACGATTAAACTTATTATCTCTAAACGGATGATAAAGGAGGGACTATTACTTGGATCCATCTCATGTGGGACCCACTTGATCACTTTATTAAAAAAAAAAAAGAAAAGAAAAGAAAAAAGGGATGGCTAACCACCTCAGCATAAATATGGGCGAGAGTTGGTTCCTATTATGAAATGGTAATGTGAGCAATGACTGGGATCATTTTGTGAGAGCAACGGGGTTTAAAAGAGAGAGAGAGAGAGAGAGAATGAAATGAGAATAATAAGAGAGGGACAAGACATTTGAATAAAATAAAACTTAAGGAAAATAAGCTTTATCAAATTTGGAAGTCCAATTTCAGGTGAAACCACCTTCTCATTAAATATTTATGATACTATAAAAGAAATACTTGTAATCTTATTAATTTTACGGTAGAAGTACTTTATTGGGATTTGTCGGTGGTCTTTCTACTTTGAATTTTCCACATTAAAACTTTGACCTTCTCTTCTTTTCTTTTCTTTTTTTTTTTTCTTTTCTTTTCTTCCCCTCTTTAACACCTATATTTTTATAGTTTCCATTTTATCACATACAGAAAAGAAGTTAATTAAATAATGGTGTAAATGATGCTTTGTAACTCTCTTCAGCATGATTGAAATTCCATTTTGCATCCTCAGACATTCCGAGCTTAGGAAAAGAACATTTGAGGTAAATCAAAGTCCACATGCCCGTAAACATTTAAGTTATGGATCCATTGTTAATTTTTTATGAATCATATAGACCCATCCTAGGTCTCTTACTTTCATTAATTTTGCATAGGTTTCCAAGGACACATTTATCTATTCCAAAAACAATCTAATTCAAATTCCCACCCCCCCCCCCCCCCCCCCCCCCCCCCCCCCCCCCAAGAAGGCCAAACTAAATTTACGAAACATATTTAAATGTATCAAAAACCAAGTAAGCAAACTTGATTAACCAATAAAGTGCCATAACATGAGTTCAATTAAGCCAATTGATGATGTTATTAAATACGTTCATAAATTTTGTTGATGATGTTGAATGCTTATAGGAATATAAGTGGGACAAGCATTCATTCTAACTTAATAATTCTTAATAGGATTTTATTTTAAACTCAATAGTATTTAGGCTCACACGTGGGGTTGGAGGTACAAAATGAATTAAGTTAGTTTGCAAACTCCTCAAGTTTTATTTAAATTTGATTTGGTGATAATCAAGCTCAATCTTTAGCTTAAACTATTCAAATAATAAATCAAGTTGAGTTTTGGCTTTAGAATAGTAAACTAAAGTTTAGTGGAACTTAATATATTTTTATTTTTCTAAACGTAAGCAAGCTTGAGGTTGATTAGAGAAAATTTATAAAAATTTCGGACTTAATTGAACTAATCGATTTAATCTCTAGTTTTATACTATATCAATTTGACTTAGTTTTTTTGCATCCCAATGTGGCATACTTAAGAACCGAGATATTGGAATTTGAAAAAAAAATGTATACATATATGCGTGTGTGTGCATTTATGTGAAACTCTGTCACTTACTTTGGTTAGCCTTTAGAACTTTTATTTACTCATTTTATTTATATTGCCAAACCACTAGAACTTTAATGGAGTCCTAGGTTTCCTAAAATCGTTCGCAAAATAGTTAGGTTACTCGCATAAACTCGTAAGAAATCAAAGATGACGGTATGTAAAGTGCAAAAAATGTGATGCTTCTTAAAAATAAAGCGTATATAAATTTTTAGACTGTTAGATTATTGATGAACATTCCAATGATTATGCGGACACCATGACATTATTATGTATTTTGCATGAGCAATGGAACATGTCGAATATTGATCAACTTTAGAATAATAAATGGAACATGCTAATTCATAATTTTGTTAAAATAATCATTAACTTGAGCCTGAGTCTACGTTTGACATGAAATGATGATCCAAATCCGTTGCATCTCCACTCCACCAACACCAAAGCCATTGACCAATAACTGATGCTCAAATTAGTGGAACCAGAACCACCACAGTTGCTATAAACATCATGCATCCATTGACCCACTCGCCACCAACAACCATGTTGTCTGTCGTATCTGTAACCTAACCAGTGTCACCAACGTCACAGATGGCAAAAAGTCATCATAAACACTCCATGAACTCCACCGGAACACCATTGGATATCGAGTCAAACTCCACTACATAGCAACAAGACAAAACAAAACCCCTCGTGCTCATTTCATAAGTCTTAGAAACTAACAATTTTTCCATGCTCCTAGATAAATTCATAACGATAATTTTTCTTTTTCAAACAACTAAGGGGAAACATGGAAAAATAAAAAATTATGCTTCCACGCAGCAGTAGAGCTAAGTAAAAAAAAAAAAAAATTAATTAAAAAAGAAAAAACTAAATTAAATTTGATGAGTGGCTTGAATGTTCTGTTCATTTCTGCACCTTACAAAGTTACAAATTGTTAAGAATAAGAATCTGACCTCAAACAAAATATAAACTATCAGCATGATACACTGATTGTGTTATAAGACATTTGATTTTAAGAACTCTATTTCCTATTCTAATTTATCAATCATGGTACATCGTACATGCTAATTATACGATAATTAATTTTTCTCCATGAAAAAGTGAATATTATTTGCAACATCAACATCCATTATTCAGTTAATCCTTTCCTCTGAGAGTCCCTCCATTCCGATTCGAGATAGCTACTTCTTGCTGTGATCTCCACACCCAGATAAATTACCCACCTTGCAGCGTAATAATGATTGGCTGGCCGCAAGCACTAAGCAAGGTAAGCCCATGCTGGGGGAGCCAAGGGAGGCCAGGTCATTTGATGGAAATGGACCATAGCTGGAAACAAAGGAAATATACATTTGCAGATGAACCATCTCTTGCATCTTGCTGTACAAGCTGTTATCACTGTTAGCATCTATTGCTCCATGCTGTCATGTGCCTATCATTTTATGGTGGAAATCATCCAGATATACAGATGAATTCTTGCATGCTGCGTGCAATATGAGCCTCCCTTCAGGGCTCTGGATCTTTTAATGAGCCTAATCGATACTATGGCACATGCTAAAATATCAAAAATGACAGAGTAAAAATAACTCGGGCTGTTGTCAACATGAGCTGCTGTCATCTTGTAGTTGTATTCGGGGAACTAAGACAAGGCTGAGAAGTGCCGAAAGCCCTGAAGTAACTTACTCCATTGCTCAATCATGGATCCGAGGGATGTAACAGCATGCTTAGGAAAAGATCTATGTGGATCTCCTTTACATCTTTTTTTCAATTGTCTGTTTGACAGTTCCATTCTCCGGAAGCACCGACCTTTTTGTAATGTCTTCATTTGACAAACCGATTGTCGCTGTTGTCATATGAGATAACCTGTCTGGTGGAAGGACAGGTTTTGTAACATTGCTCAATGTATCCGGTTGATTTCGTATTTCTTTTCTCTCACTTCCTGTATTATTTTGTATTGATTCGGACCTTGCCAGATATGAATACTGGCTTTCTGCAATGCCAAAACAACTTCCTGTGAATGGTCAGTCATAGGGATACTTCCTAATTGAAAGAAATTAGGTAGCATCAACCAAGCAGCTCCACCATATTACACCACTGGAGGATCAGCTAAAAGATATCTCAAATCTCAATTTGATATGGAATATTTCACTACGATGTATATCTAGTGTATAGGGTTATCCTTTAATTTCTATAGTTGGAATGCAAAGACTATTTCCTGCAAGAAATTATGGCATGCTATTAAATTTGTAATAAGACTAAATTACAGAAAGAAACATATTGATTTGTGCTCATTCCATGTTATTTTCTCTCTCTCTGCCCAGCTTCTCTCCACTCCAACCGACTGTTCACCTCAAACCTCAGCATCTCTCTCTTCCTCTCTTGCTCTCTCTATATCTGAATGAGTCTTCCTTTTCCTGATTCTATTACTGCTATTAGTGCACAGCACCTTTTTTATGAAATTAAACAAGAATTGGATCAAGACAGAATAGAATACAGATGAATAATTGCATGTAAAGAAAAACAATAAACCGAAGACCGCTGTTCCCATTATGAAAATTCTTCAGCATCAACCAAGCATATGAAGCATATGAACATGGAGGAGAAGCTGTTTGACAAATCTACATTTTTCAAGTGTTACCCAAGGTTGCAAAAGACAGTTATCTTTAGGCAACATAGCATGATTTATGTTAGAAAAGGAATGTGGGTGTTCATACAGATGCTAACATCCTTGTCACCAACCAATCTGGATCTCTTACAACTGTTTTGATATCCTTAAAGACAACGTCCAAGATTTTTCTTGGATCCAAAACTGTTTGGATTCTTCAAATTAATGTGCAACTTTATTAAAAAATCTATTGATCCAATGCTATTACTTGTTCCATGATATATTTATTCATGATTATGTATTGGCTTTGTCTTAACTTAGTTCAGTTATCTGAAGTTAGATTATTTGGTTGAAGCTTCACAGGATGTCTTTGACTAAACATAATGAGCTTCTTTCAACCAAAAGATAATGGACAAACTAAAGAACTTTCTTCAAAGGATAGAAGATTTGTTCAACAATTACTTGGAGATGAAGACAGACTTAAATTGATACTGAAATTTATTCAATTTCTAATGTGCTATGCTTTAACATTACTAGTTGAATCATGAATGAACTTTTAGTATGACTATATTATGTTGTAAATACCTGGAACCTCAAGACTTATGAAAGGCTTCCTTGTAATTATGGAAGGGTGAGAAAGAAGTTTGGAAGTTCAATATCATAGCTTCCATGTGAAATAACAAGGTTTTCACCAATCCCTTTCTCGTACCAGTATTGCTTAAATGTGCAACTTTAAATATGCTTGGTTGTTCAAGATGTAAGAGGGAATTAAGAATAATCAAAAACTTGCCTCTTAATTCTCCAAAGCCGATCAACTTATTAAGACAATCTCGGAAACTTGTTAACACATGCCTCTCCTGCTCTGCATAAATCTCCGTTGTGGCCTGACCATGATGAACCTGAGAAGACGTGCTACAGCCATGTTCCGTTGGTCTACCAGGGGAAGGAGCTGCTATGAACATACTATCCTGTTCGTCACACATCAGAGCCAATGTTCCAGGAGACATAGGCCTTCCATTGGGAGCATCAGCAGTATCTGAACCCAAATCATCATGGTTATTCATCCATGATGAGGCCAAAGCATCATCATCACCTTTGTTACCATTAGAATCCTTCAAGCTGTTTTGTTCATCTCGTGTTGATGAAGCATGTGAAGTTTCTGTTTGACAAGCCACCTGTGTTTCTTCCATGCTCTTTTGTGCTGATCATGAAGATAACAAGCAAAGAGTTGTAGTCAAGTATTAGTAAGATTTTTATCTTTTGAGTTTCTTATAAATGCCCCTACTGAAAATTAAAACAATCCACATTCTAAATAATGTGATCACATAGAGCCAGTTAGTTTGCACATGCACCCATTAAAAAGAAAAAACCTAGCTGCACTGCAGTTAAAATACCAGACACGGCTAATCAAATTTTCTTCTCAAGAATTATATATGGAGAAGAAAAGAAACTCAAACAGGTTACTCAATAAAGAGTTTAAGGAATAACAAACTGTAAGAAACATGAACATAGTGAGAAATAATTTTTTTCTCCAGTCTTGTAATGTGTGGCTGAGGTAGGTTGGCAAAAAACACTATTAAGTTCAACAGGAAACTGGTAATACAGCAGTTTCTTCTGAAACTGCTATACGGTACGCTCATATTACACAAGCTCCTTATAAAAGGGCTAAATTTTCTTCTTTGATGCACTTCCTAGCAATAAATTAAGTCTATTACTTACCTGAATAAATCGATTTGTTGAAAAGGCCTGGAGTTTGACCAGTTCAAGTACATTGAACAAGGAAAGCAACATCATGGAGTATTAACTGCTAACCAAATTGGAATAGATCATTAAATACCTGCAAGAGTCTTGGCAGCTTCTTGTGATATTAGCACTAAAGCTGTGCAAAGGTCCTTCACATCCTGTGGTTGAATCGTACCAGCTAACAAAGACCTTCAAGTAATACAAAACGGATTCAACTTTGCATCCAAGCAAATTGTATTATTTGCTTGAAGAGAAAGGAATGCATGATAATCTAATACCTGTATGTATATTTTGAAGGACCCATCAGTGTGCCACAGGGGACAAGAGGAGTAGAAGAAAAAGAGGTGGAAGGTGCAGAATCTCTGATATGACTTCCCTGATACGAAGAATCATTTACATCAAGTTAATATTCATTCAGAGCACATGCATATAGGACCAGCAGAAGACAATCTGCCATGCAATTGACAATGTGCAGTAACACATCTTGGATTCAATCTTAAGCATGCCATACATATCCATTATTTCAATGTCACCGTAACTTAAAGTTGACAATAGAATTGAATGTCAAATTTACCTGTTGCATTGGACCGACTCTCTGAATGGATGGATCTTTTATTGTTGTGCCAAAAAGTTCCTGGCCTTTTCTCTTCTTCGATAATGGAGGTGAAGTGTACCCAGAGGATCCAATAGCTCCAGTGATTGCTGCATTCGCAGCTTGCTGAATATATGCCACGCTGTTCGTGTGGTCTCCATGGGATAGAGCTTGTCTTTCTTCACTTCCTTCAAAGTTCTTGCAGTCCATACACCTACAGTTTTCGGAGCACAGGACATTGGCTTGGAAGCACTCACAGTATTTTTTAAGGCATCCAGATTTCTTGCAATGGCAACCCTTGTTATGTTTCACTAAAAGTGGAATTTCCCCATTATCTTCCTGCATTTGGTTGGTAATAACTGGAGATATTCAGCATCAACAGGATTATGGAAAATAAGAAGAGAATTCAAAACAAATTGTTTTGCAAGGACCACTTCAATTTACAAGCTTTCCTTTAATCTTATAGAGATTTCAACAGATATAAGTTTTCAGGAATTATCATTAAAGTACAAGAGGTCCAAACTATCCCTCTAGTTTTTATGAGTGTCTTGGATTTTTATGAGTGTCTTGGACATATATATATATATATATATATATATATATGCATGCTAAAGATATTAGACATATTTTCATTTCATATCCTATGCTTGTTTTTCATTGAATACTGGGAGAAAAAGAAAAGGCCATCAATAAAGCAGAACACAGAAAATTAATAGAAATTTTCTTTATTGAAATCCAAAATAAGCGAATTTAGCCTCCTTACCTATAATAAGCAAGGTAAGGGACTTAGACTCAAGAAGTATTCTTTTCACAGCCTAACACAATATGCAAACCTATGAGCTGCTGCAAATCAGTGCTAATAGCACATTCATACAATGTATATCTAGTATTGTCGAAGGTAACAAAGAGGGTCAGCTCATTACATAAATGATATCTGTTTTTCCATAGTAGGATGGGCTATAAAATCTATTTTTCAGTTTCTTGAATGCAATATGACTTTAATACAAGATGGTGTTTGAGGCTACAAAACAGGTATGAGGTCGAGATGAAAAATTGGTCGAGAAACTTATGTACCCTCCTATCCCGAGCTCCATGTGGGCTGCTTGCAATTTTTGGCCTGAATGCATTGGGGTTACGTTCTAGAGTAGCTTCAACAGCGTCACGTCTACAAGCTTCAAACTCAACATTGTTATGACAATTTAAACAGTTGCACCCATCGCAGTATATTCCAGAAGCAAAGCACTCGCAATACCTAGAAAATGGAGAAGGAAAAAAAAAATTCTTATTTAGACTATCTTGTGGACCAATATGTCAAACTTAGGTAAATCTCCAAATACTACTGAAAGGCACCAAGTAAATCATGAGGAGCTTAGACGAACTGGTTAATCTTATAAAGCTGGAAGGACCATAACAGTGGGATTCAGCAATGCTAGAGACATTTTCCTAGTAGAATGAATCTTCTTTCACCATATTATTGTTCATTTTTTGCAGGATATAGATGACGAAACCATGAACTTCACACATACAAGAAAAAAGCAGGAGAGTGACATGCATTATGCATGATTCATACTCCAAATTTCACTGTTCATCATCTAGGATTAACTTTAAATTGCATTTTAAAAAATCAACACACACACACAACCAAAAAGAAAAAAAAGAACAAAGAAAGAAAGAAACACTCTTAAGATTTAGCAAAGCAATTACATGGTGTTGACTGGCAGAGTGCATTACAATTGGGTAAAAAAATTAAACCCACTTAATAACAAGCAAAAAGACAACCATTAAGCATGCAGGTAATATCTTAATGTGCTGAACATATTACAACATATCTATGTGATATGAAATTGACAAAAATGAGGCACACATCAAATTAGTTGAAATGCAAGAAAAATAAGGACTTAGATAATGCTATCTCGTTCTTTTGTTAACACATTCATCAAAAGTCCAGAGACTGAGCTTCAAGAAGGAGATGGTTTGAAGAGAAAGCATTGATAACACAAGAGAAATACCTACCATAATTATTATAAAAGTGAAGCAGTGGGTTTGGACAACTTTCGGCTGCACAAAAAGTTGCTAATTTCAAAAGACACCACCACTCTCAAGCGACTACAACACTATTCAACCATAGATGACATATAATGCGAGCAAAAACGAATCATTATCCCATCCACAGCCTAACATTTTGGGGATGCCAGACCTATAATTATGGCATTGGACTAACTAATAAATAAGAAAAAAAAAGAACAGCATCTAAGGAAGACATGAAGAATGCTTTTGCATATGTTTCGATACTCTTCTAGTTATTATATATAATGCAATTAAAAATGTGTCAATACAATCTTAACATCCATTGCTGATCTTTGTAACTTTCCTCTCACTACTACATGCAGCTGATGCAACTCCAAAGGCAGATCAAGCGACTCCCCATTCTTAGATACAAGTCACCCAATATAGCAAGAACTGGAAAAGACTGGAGAAAAAAAGGAATAGTTCAAGGCAACTACTAATCTGTTCAGTCTATGGCTCCTTGATACACAACTTGCAGGGTACATGCAATACCGAATGGAAGATAACATTTCCAAAGAAATGATGTGCATGAAATAGTGCACAAAATGGGCAAGAAATAAAAGGCCTCTTTGCCCTTGTTGATTTAGCTGAAAAATCCTTCAAGGCATGAATAGATGATGAACTCACAGCTTCAAGCACCGAGAGTGCTTGCAGTTGCACTGCTTTGGCTTCTTTGGTGTGCCGTCTTTGGCATCTCCACTAGATCTTGGTCTTGCCTTAGGGGAATCCGTCTTTCTGAACAAATAAAGCACTGTTTTAGATCCCATGATCTCAATGTCAAGCAGTACAACACCACCAAGCTTGCACAACATATACTTAATAAATTTCTTAATTTGAATTGTCTCAAATTTTTAACACATGACATAAAGAAGGGTGCAAGGAACCAAAAAATGAATAAATACATTCATTAAAGGGAGCTAAGTTGAATTATGCACAGGAACAAATACTATACCTATCAGTTTGAAACTGCTACATTAATGCAATCATTAGAAGTCAACAAGTTATGCAAAACTTAAATTTAGTTCTTTGAAAATAATAGCAAATAAAACCAACAGCAACAACACTCCATCCTTATTCTCCCTGGGTGAAGCTGGCTGTATAGATGCTATTAAGCCTTTGCACACTATTGTAAACCAAGATGAGACATGGGCAATGCAACAAAATCTAAAGAAGGATTACATAGAAACGCAAAAATGGTTCTGAGACTAGCCTTCCTACCAGATGATACACTACCCGAGTGTATTAATTAATAAATCTAACAATCCATATCTAAATCCCAAAGAAGAAAAAAATTTAATGGCATTGCGAATAAAAATAAACACAAAAATTATAATATTAACCATTTGAACAAATACTTCAGAGTTATTCCATGAATGAACCCTACATAAATATTATTACAATAGTACGTTCGCTCAACAGTCAAATTAGGAAACTTCTTATCCGCATGTTATCGCTAAACAATCAAATGCAGTAACATATTCACCAAAAAAATCTAATAATAAATCTAAAGCCTCCAGAATAACAATCAGACATATCTTGAGTCCATTTAACCGTGTCATGTCTGAATAAATATCAAAATCCTTCCACAACAAAGAACATAGAAAGAGTCAATAAATCAACCTCACTGAAGAATGTGCTGTCGGCGATGCAACCGGCACAGCCTGCGGAGGCGGCTGCAACACCTTCTGTACCACCGCTGCACGCAGCGGCGGCTGCTGCTGCTGCTGCCGCTCACTCGCTGTGCTTCCTCCGCCGCTGGAAGACGTGAAATCAAGCTGCCTAGCGAGTTTCTTTAGTGGAAAATCCGCCGTCACCGCAGGTGCTGCCGCTGTCACCGCCACGCTGTTCCTATCCTCCTCCGATTGCTGCTTTTTCGAATTCATTTCGGTTCCTTCACTTTCTCCCATCGAATTAAACTCAAATTCCTCCAAAATTCAAATTAATTCAACCAAAACTCGAATCCAGATGATTCCTCTCCAATAATTCAACAAAAACCTTCTAAATTTACTCAATTTCACGAACTTTCAGATCAAGAAACACAATGAAGAACCGAAATTTCACAAATTTCCAAACAGTTCCTCCAAAATCGAGCTCAAAGTTCACACCTTTAATATAAATTACCAAAATCGGAGGAATCACAATCAATTAAAGTTCAGAAAACCCTAGGAGACTTAGGGTTTTAAAGTTAATTTAGAGAGAGAAAGAGAGTGATGCGAGACGGAGGCGTTTTTGGTCTGTTTTGTTCTTTCATCCTTTCTTTCTTTCTCTCCCTCTCGAGCTCGAGATTTTGAAATTCGATTTCGGGAATATTGGACGGTTGGATATGATTTTTGGTTTGATCTGACGGTTGATGCTGCAAGAAGACATCGACGGTCGGAATTCGTAGAAGGACGAGTGTGGAGAGGTGTTATGAACCGTTGGATTATAAGCGATAGGAATATTTTCTACATATGTGGAATTATTGAGTTTTGAATACTTGTTAGATACTGTTGACACACGTTTTGAAGGGATTTGTTGCCGTACACGTGGAATAATCTGATTGGCGGAACAAACTTGGAGGAAAGGCTGCCTTCAACATTGAATTTTTTTGGTTTTTGTTTTGGCAAAATGTTAGTTAATCTTTTATTTCTCCATGCAATTAAGCGCTTCATTTTAAATTGCATGTATGGAATGCTTTAACAATCGACTTCAAAAAATTAAAAATTGTCCTAATTAACCTAATATTTAGATAGTGTTTATATGGGTCAACAAGTGGATAAACCAACAACTTTATTTCACCCATAACTTTGGAATGAGAATCTATATTGTATCATATTAAAATTAGGGAAACAATAAGACTGATATGAAATAAATTTTTTAAACTTGATTTCATCTTAATATCATACTAATATCATATTTGATGTGCATAAATAATTTAAAATAAAATAAAATGGGACAGAGTTATAAATCATTTCCTTATATTTGGAAATTAATAAAAAAATGAAATGAAATTGGTTTCATAATAACATAATTATTGGATGTCATAATTACATAGAAAGCTAAATAAGGATTCTATGTTCTTAAAGATAAAATTGAATTCCTTTTTAAAAGCAAAATTACAAAAATTGTTCATTTCAAGGAATTGCAATTCTACCTTTTAAAAACCACTACAAAACATGGAAAAAGGAATGAAACTCTAAAATACGAACATAGTACAATAGCTTGAATTACCAAAAATTACTCAATAAGCTAATGCAACTTATAAAATACTTTAAAACTCATATTTGTCTAAGAAAAAGTAAAAATTCTCAAAAACTGGTGAGCTGCATGCCAAATCATAGCAAAGAAACTTTAATAAAAAGAGGGAAATGAAAATAATAAATAAATAAGAAAAGGAAGAAACAATGAAAAATATAATCAAAAGTAAAAAATTAAATGATATAAAAAATTTAAACTGATTCTATGTGAATAAGAAAAAATAACTTTACGTCCAAAGCATTTAATGTATTGATATTAATAATATAGGATTAAATATGCTTTCAAAGCATGTCTCATTTAGTATATATAGATTTTTACTAGACAAAAATCCAATTCTTAATAATGTGAGACTAACTTTTGTTTTTTAAATTTCTTCAAAAACTCTAGATATTTTGCCCCACATGGTTAAGGTTATAAATCAAGTTAGATGTGATTATGTATAAATAAGTGCACATTCTCAACAAGCACTCCATAAAATGGACTAAAAGCTACATTGCTTTTGGGCTTAATTTTTTACTTTAAAATTTTAATTTAAATTTTAGCTTTAAAAAAATTTAGGTAGCATGGTTCACAAGTTCAAGAATCGAACCCATTAACCAGTAAGTCTAACAGCAATCTTGTTTAAAAAGTTTATACTAGTGAGAAGCTTAAAGTCATCCATAGAAACTACTTTTATATTTTCCTACCTATACTAACTTCTTATGCTAATCTCTATGTTCTTAGCAGTCCTAGCATTATGACTTCCTTAAAATAACATTCTTAAGTCGGGTTTTACACCTCTTAACCAGTAACCTAAGTTTGATGGCAGCATCTGTAGAAATGAATAAATGCGATGCCCCTACATCTATCGTCACATTCACCTTCCTTTCTACTATTGTAGCTTCTATATACATCAAGCCCTTCTGCTTCTTGGCATCTTGGAAATTTACAACATAAGGTAAATGAAGTGTGCCCAATTGACCCATCTCATCTTCTTAGGCTTGTCATCTGTAATTGAAGCATCTAAATATTACTTCTTTAGACAATCCCAAGCATAATTTGTTCCATCAAAAATAGCACTTCAATCATTATGACCTCCTCTTTTCTACCCATCTCTCCTTTCTTCTTAGTAAACTTTGAGATCTTTTACCTTCACCTTCTTCCTCTTCTTCACTTTCATTATTCATGGAAGACCAATCTTCCTTCTAGTGGATCTCCACAAGTCCAATACATTAATGTATATAAAGTTGTTTTATGATTTTATTTGCAATGTGATTTTCCTTCATTGGTTTATTAAAATACTCATGCATACCTTCTCTAAAAAGACTTTAGGGTTAGTACTCGATTTGAGAAGTTTAGAGAAACATTTTGTGCTTTAATGACATTCTAGCCATATGTTACAGGAAAGTTTGTTCTTTATCAAAGCATGCTTTAACACAAAACGATCTTCTAACAAGGTTAATGAGTGTTTGCAATTCATTTTGAGGTTGAAGAGATCAATAGTTGATGGGGATGCAACTTGATCAATAATTTGAACAACTAACCCTTATGGAAGATAGTTGATAGTATTAGAGCTATACTGACTAGCTTTAAGTTTCGAGGTTTTGGTGTTGAATCAATAAGTTCTTGTACGATTTTAATGAGAATAAAACAATGCAAGTTGTGCCAAATTAATCATTGTTGTGAACCTCTTTACAAAATTTATAAAAATATGATTAATTTGCTAAAGGACTTGAATCATCTTGGTAATACCACATTTTGCACAATATCTTTTTAATAAAATATTCATTAGATTGATTTTGGAGTACTTGAAAGTAATGAAAAGGATTGGTAATACTTACTGCCTTTTATTGTATGTTATTTAGCTATTCTAGTATGAACCAGCCAGTTGGTTGCATTAGGTAAACTGTTATCAAAATGGTGTAACAGACCATTCAACCGGCAGTGACAAAATCGTCTAGGCTGTTAAACCAAGGCTTCTAAGGTCAAAGAGATGTATTAAACCACGTGGCTGGGGGGCTTAAAGACCGTCTGACTGGTAAACCCTTTTGAACAAACAATATAACTAGTATCCCTTGAACCGTCCAACTGATCCTTATAGAAAATAGCCATTGTAGTGTATTAAATGTAAAGAGAAGTGGACCAATGGTTGGATTTTTTTTTAGAGGCCATAAATATAAGTTGTTAAGCAGTTGAAGTATAATTAGTAGAGTTCAAAATCTCCAATTATTCCTTTTATTCAATTGTCTTTTATTCCAATTATCTTGTATACTTAATTTGCTAAATCATTTGTAGACCTTAATATAGTGCAAAGTAATTTATACTTACAAGTATTTTGAGAGAGTGCACTATATTGAAGATTGAGCTTTATTATGATTGAGAATCTTGTAAAATCAAGATTAAGTGCAGGCTCTTGAGCTATTGTAATTGATATCAATAAAAATGTACATGAATGCCTCAATTGAGGCATTGTGCGATTGTTGAGAGTAAAGGGTAGTCCAAACTCCTCATTAAAATCCTAAGCTTAATTTCTCTATCCCTTACTTTTTAATTTTTGTACTTTATTTGTTACTTTGTTGCCTCAATCTTGCATTTATTTATTTATTTGAATCAAGCAATTGGTATTTAAAAAAACATTTGAGCATTTAACTCAATTCACCCCCATCACCGCGCAACTTCTTACACTACAAACCCCACCCCTTCCCCAGCCCCCTTTAAAACACCCTTCTCAAGTTCTTAGTATAATAGTTCATTTGGTATTAGAGATATGTCTCTATATTCTGAATGCTTAATTGTATCATAGAATAAAGATCATAGCATTAAATGTATTGGGATTCATTGAAGGAAAAGCAACTAATAAGCTACCACTTATAACTAGTGGAAACTATCCTTATTAAAAATGTAAAATGAAAATTTTCATTAGAGCACAAAATAGAAAGTTTTGATATGTCTTAAAGAGAGAACCCATTAAGATAAAAGGTAAAGAAGAAAACGAATATATCGATGAAGATTGGAAAAAAGTTGACTTAAATGAAATTACTATGAATATATTACATAATGCTATGAGTGAAAATTATTTTAATAGAAATTATGCGTGCATAAATGCTAAAAAAACAATGAGATAAGTTACAAAGTACATATGAAGGAGCATATAAAGTTAAAGACAGTAAAATAAGTCTAATATATGGTGAATTTGAAAATTTCAAAATGTTTTCTACTGAAAAAATTGATGAGATGCACAAAAAATTCATTGACATTAGAAATCCATTGATGGTGCTTAGAAAGAAATTTCTAACTTGGAAATCAATTCCACAGTTCTTAGGTCTTTTCCAAAAAAATGGGAAGTCAGGAGGATTACCATTGAAGAGATACATGATCTAGAAGAATTATCAAAAAAGTAACTTTTTGGAATACTCAAGATGCATGACATGATTAAGAGACATGAGAGGAATTTAAGAAGAAAGCTATTACTCTTAAAGCTACTGAATCCAACACTAGTAATGATAACAATGAGAGCAATGATAATGATGGTGAAATGGCGATGTCAAGAAGTTCTTAAAATTCAACAAGAAATTAAAGAGGGACAAAGTTAGTAGTGATAATATGTCAAAGGAAAAAAAGGAGAAAAAGGAAGTGATAAAATGTAACAATTGCCACCAACTAAGACACATTAAAGACTATTATCCTCTTCTCAAGAAATGTGATATAATAACAAGAAAGAAAGCCATGGTGGCTATATGGAGCAATAATGACTTAAGTGATTTGGATCAAAATTTTTGCTTCATGGCCTTGGATTATGAGGTATATTCTATTTCTCGATCTTCTTATGATGAATTGAAAGACATGTATAATGATCTACTAAAGGAATTTGTTAAAGTGCAAAAGAAGAATAAGATCCTTAAGCAAATAATGAATGAAATAGAAAATAAATTTGATGTGTTCATGATAAGAATCAGGCTATTAAGACATTGACCCGCAGTTGAGCCTGAGGATTAGAGGGACTAGCAAGATAAATCCTCTCATTTCAACTAACTCTTGCCAAGGCCGAGTATCTCCTTGTCGACCCGTTTTGCATACCAAGCTGAATGACTGCCTATTTCTTACAGATAGTGTGTCGAGAAGTGGACAGCCAAGATAACAGCCAACCCCTATTCTCACTCATGCTTGGCCAATCACTTACTTGGCATCACCTTTGCCGAGATGCTGAAAGAGAGACTCCGAATTGACTAAGCCATCCTTGTTTGGATAAGTAAGCTGATTGTGCCTTTTTGTCCACATTTTCCAATAGCATCTCCAATATAGCATCGCCACGTGTACAAAATCATGTATAAAATCTATTAGACTAATGATTGTTTTTCTTGAATATTAATTTTTTCCTTTTTATATCTTATACATTACTTTCTTAGAAAATACCATTTTATATCTTTTCCCTTTTGGGTAAGTTGCCCTAACTTGTAAGTATAAATATCCTTGTAATTGTAGCTACAATAAATAGATCACCATTAATACACTTTTTGAGTATTTCCTTCCTCATGGAAATATTGCTTGTTTACTCTCGACATCACTCTTGAATAAGGCTACGTGGCAAGTAACCTCATCAGACTAATTCGTACATTATATCAAATTATGCCATGAGTCCTCGAAAGTTTTATTGGTACGTTATATCCTCTGAAGCTATTCATGAGTTTTGCTTACTTTTTCATTCATCATTTGTTCTTTCACGCCATTCCCCATCAACTCCTTCAAACTTTCAACAAGCTTAAACCCATACAGCAACCAGCCTTGTCTGCTCTCAGTCACAATCCGCATCATCTTGATACCAAAGCGAAGGTTTCGTATGAGTTGTAGTTGGGTTTTAAAGTTCTATTATACTCTGTTTTACGTATGTAAAACAGAGCAAGTTACTGTATTTATCTTAGTTGTTGTAATTGCATACAGTCTAGTTTCTGGTTTGGGAGAAATGACTGACCCAAGTGTAAATGTTGGTGTTGAAAATGACAATAGTAGAGTTATCCACTATAGTTGACAGTTTCAAGGAACCTCAAGAAATGTTGACGAGATACTTGATGAGGTAGCTAACCTCTTGGTAGATTTGACCCGAGTTGT
Source organism: Lumnitzera racemosa (assembly GCA_024138005.1). NCBI lineage: Eukaryota > Viridiplantae > Streptophyta > Magnoliopsida > Myrtales > Combretaceae > Lumnitzera > Lumnitzera racemosa. Next base: position 33,893,285 of record JAMXBC010000007.1, read on the forward strand.
TCATACATTAGCTTACCGACCCATTGAGGCCGCACAAAACACCCCACAAGCCGCTCAACCTATTAGAGGTCAAAACCCAACTTAATAAGTTCGAGGTGGAGAAGTAGGCAGATAAGTAAGACGAAGGATAAACTTGCAGGAACTGGATTAAGAGGGCGAGGAAGAGTATTTTGAAGAGAAATGAGTTCGAGTCCCTAGAGCATCCGACCATGTGAAGTTTTAGATTCCAAGCTTCAATGGATTTGGGAATGTTGATGAATATTGAGAGTAGGAAGAGAAAGTAGAGTGTGCTTTTGACTATTATCAGTACGAGAATTACGAGAAAGTTAGAACAACTGCTGTCGAGTTCTCCGGATATGTTATCATGTGGTAGAAAAATTTCCAAGCTATGAGGAGGTGAGAGGGATATTGAGAGATTAATATATGGCTTGAGATGAAGAGAATATTGAGGAATAGGTTTGTACTGGATACTTATCTACATGATACTTTCACTCAACTTCAGGAGTTGAGATAAGGAGGTCGAACAGTTGATGAGTATGTTCAAGAATTCTAGATGCTCATGATCCGATGTGAAATGGAGGAACCACCAGCGCGAACAATCTCTAGGTTCCTTACTAGGTTGCATGGTGACATTTGATACATTGTGAAGCTCCAATGATTGACCACAATTGATGAAGCCATTAGAATAGCCCAACGAATAGAGAGACGGAGAAGGAGCTGAGTACTGCCCAGATTACCAACTAGCTAATTGGGGCAGGGAAGCTACCAAGCTCAGTCGAGTGCCGAACAGAACCAAAAGGTAGATGTCTGAACCGAGTAAAAAGGCCAACTCAATGGAGATGTGTTAACCTGAATTTATGAGAAAGAGCAAGGCTCTGGTAAGAAGATATGCCAAATCAAATGCTTCAAATGCCAAGGTTTAGAACATATGGCTACTCGGTGCCCAAACCAATGGACAATGATCATGAAAAGAGACATCCTAAAGCTAAAGGTAAACAACACTAATGAAGAACTAGAAGAGGAGGAGAACCATGCTGAGAAAGAACTGATAGAAGAGGATGTGTTCACCGAGAACTTAAACTAACTGGCTTTGGTTGTTTAACGCACAATGAACATTGAACTCTCGCGAGAGGAGAAGTAGAGGAAGAATTTATTTCATATCACCTATAGAGTGTGTAAGCTCCCAAAATTGAGTTTAAGATAACCGAGCTTAAATTTAGGGCTTTTAGGGAAACTTATTTAATTGAGCCCAAACTTTACGATTAGAATAAAAAAGTTAGTCGAGATATTACAGTAAGGTTAGATTTTAGAAATAATGACCCAAAATCCTAATTTTTCCCTTAGAAGTAAGAATATTTAATATAGTACTAAAATGTTCGAAACTTCTAAAATCGAACTTAAATTGCAATGAGAACTTAGAAATAAGTTAATTGAGCTATAAAATGAGATAATATAGTATAATTTACTACATAAAAATGTACATAATTTTATGAGTATACTCAGTATAAATAATAATTATACCCGTAAATTAATCCTAAATTACGTAATTATATATATATTTTGTTGAAATCATAAAATTAACTTTAAAACATATCCTAAAACTAAAAGATATGTTAGAAACTTAATTATATGAGTATAGTTATATATTATGCGTGATATTTACAAAGGATATATGCCCGTATATTAAGTAAATAATTAAGTATTAATAAAATATATTCAAAATACCTAAATAATTGCAAAATATTATTCAAAAGCCTTCCAATTGCTGATTCAAGTTTGGAAACTGCTGGAAATCATCAAAGTTGGACAATTGCTGAATCAAAAGGTGAATCTACAAGCAAATGACACCTCCTACTTGCAATTAATGGAGGAAAAAGCAAGAAAAAAAATAAAGGGAAAAGAAACTGACCTAAACCACTCTAAATCTATTGAATAACATCATTTCATATCTTTTGAAACTAGAAACAACAGAAAGAAAAATTAGAAAAAAGTCGTAGAAAATAGGAAAAATAGAGCAATTACCGAGCTGAGTTAATTTCTAGGGTTTCCTTTGATCTGCTATTACGCCACTCCACCACTAAGGAGTACTCTCAGCATCTAGGTGTTTCGATACACCCCCACCACCCCACGGCTGCAGGAGATACCAAGAACAGCAAAGTCAGATTCCTGCCCTATTTTTCAATAATTTTTAAAAATTAGTAAATCTACCTAGAAAATTATGAAAAAAAATTTACTTAGATTATTTTAAACATGCTTTCATGTGATATTTTTTTGAAAAATTCGTAATATTTAATATACTTTCTTAAGAAATCTACTGTTCACCTAAATTTATATTTGTAAAATAAATATACTAAATGATGTTGTTTCTAGCTAAAAATTTTTATGTAAGATGTGTATGATATATAGATAATTGCTATGTAGCTCGAATTTTGACTTGAATATTTTTAATATTTATTGCATTTTTAGGCCTGAAAATAACTCGAAAATAGGCTGAAATTATGAAATTAATTGATAAAATGGACATGTACTGATCTATAATAAATAATAATAGTATTAACTTAGATTGAAATTAATTTGGTGCTAAAAGAATAATGATTGGGTGATTTATCATAATTTAGGAGTAAAATCGTCACTACGAATATATAGGCAATAGGTCGAAAACTTGAAACCAAGTGATAACGGAATCCCCTATATTTTTAGGAGTCCATAGAAATTTTTGAGAAATTATTTGGTAACCCAAACTATTTATTACAAATTTACTAAGTAAAATAGCTTAATTTACAAGTCGGGGTGTATTTGTAATATTAATAAGCTAAAATGAATTAAATAGTTAAATAAAAACTATATATAGGATTGCTGATTAGATTTGATTAAATGGATAATTTTATTATATTTATTAATATTTTTTTATTAGGATACACTTTAGATATATTAGAATTGGATAATACCTATATTATAACAATATATGGACATATTAGATAAAATACAATTTAATAATGTAAATTATGTATAATACGATCATATTTATATAATTATGTATAACTATATTAAAAACTCAAACTACTTGTTAAAAGCTGCCTTTAGAAACAGGACTCGTAAAATGTGTCATTAGGTATATACAAACCCAATGATACTAATTTTGTTAAAATCGGACAACCTTAAATAATTTAACCTATAACTATATCATATTTAAGAATGTACATATTTTAGTAACCTTACTAGAATTGAAACGTGAATTAATAAATTAAAAATATGTTTCGATAAAATCGAAACGATATATAATGCGTAATAGTATATATGATGTACAGTATCAACAATTAATAACTTAATCTGATATATAGTGATTACATGATTATATATTATCAAAATAATATATATATAACCATTTTAGATTAAACCCTAATGTTTTCGTAATTATTACGAAAACTGAATTTGGGTCTTTTATGTAATTAGGACCCTTCAATACAAAGATGGTTGACAAGTCGAGTCAACAATAGCGAACGTCTAAACAAGTAAGTTAAGATTGTGGCTTCATTGCTTCTTTAGATACTACTTAAAGTATCCGGAGACCCAAGAGTACTTCTGGTTGTGTTTGTAGTTAGATGATTATGCACATGCTATGTGTGTGGATGTTACTCAGTTGTAACAAGAGTTCAACTCCTTGGTGTGCTATTTTGTATATTTGCATGGATTTTATATTGTATGAACTTATTAGTCACCCCTGATTAAAACTAACATTTATTCAACTAAAATGAAACTGGACATGCATAATACCCATTAGGGGAAATGATTAAGAGTATTAGGCTAAATACCGACTTCCTTCGATGAGGATAGCTAAAATGGTCCTTTCCTCATCCTTAGTCGAACTAAGTAACAGGCGAAGAGGTCGCGGCGAGGTTGGGGGCCATAGTTCGAAGGCAGTCATAGGAGAAGGGTGTTCTCCATTGCACAAGCCCGAGTTTGGTCTGACTTGAGTCACGATAAAACTCCTCAATCCAAGTTGGAGCGGATGTAATTTCTCTAACCTCACAGTGGATCGAATAACACTGTGCAATGTTTTATTTGAGTGATTGCATTACATTTCATCATAATTATTAACCTTATTTGTGATTGTACAGTACTCTTCTGACTCCGTTCCACTTACTGAGTTAGTTGTGCTCACATCCCTACAGACTCTTTTGCAGGTGTTGAGTAAGGACAGGATGTTCAGGTACCACCGTTCCCAGGTTAATGTGCTGCTGTTTAGGAAAGTGAGGATCGAGGAATCAACTAAACCTACGCTTTTGACTTTGTCTTTGGGTTTTAAGGAAACTAATTGGGAATTCTCTAGGAGCCCACTGGTTTCCTAACTTATTGTATATAGACTGCAAAATCTGTAGTTTTTAATAAACTCTGATTGTAAACTTTACCTTTGGGCGTAAAACGTTTGTATAACTACTGTTGTGGTACTAAATAGCAGGTTGTATAGAACATGTATTTTGTAAGAGCTCTACCACAGGATTGGTTATTAACAGGTATCAGAACAGACGTTTCAAGTTGGTTGAGTTGTGCGCCTTGTGTAAACTGTATCTATGATAGTAGTTGTGAGGTTAGCTTATATCTTAGATTAGTTTACATGGCGGGACTGTTATAACTCTTCTTATTCGGGGCATGACAGAGTGAACAATTAGGTGAACGCATTAATCATTGATAACGGAAGTTGTAACAATATGGCATCAACCAATCTGGTCATAAGGTTTGTCAACTATCACATACCCGAAGCCGTACAAGCTGCATTGGCTGAGTGAAAATGGGAGCACTATATGTCACTTGGCAAGTATTACTATTGATTACCATCGGACATTACTCCATCGAGATTCTATGTGATGTGTTGCCCATGTGTGCTTCACACGTACTTGGCCGACTATAGCTGTTTGACAGGAGGGTTGTACATGACGGGTACAAGAACACATATATGTTCGAGAAGGATGGCTGAAAGATTACATTGAACCCGATGTCATTGAGAGAAGTTAATAAACTACAGACTAAACTTGCTTGTAGATTGAAGAAGGCTCCAATAATGAGTAGAGCCGAACTCCAAAAAGCCACCAATGTCGACGAGCCAACTTTAATGTTGGTTAGGTGCCTGCTGGAGATGAAGGAACAGGGTGAACTACCCCAAGAAGTAAGAGCACTACTGGACGAATACGTTGATTTGTTCCTAAAAGAGTTACTTGAAGGGTTGCCTCTACTATGAGGTGTAAAACATTGCATTGACTTAATACCAGGCATCACCTTGCCGAATAAGTTTGCCTACCAAATTAGTCCTAAATAAGCTTCTGAACTACAATGATAAGTCAATGAACTACTGGAGAAGGGTTATGTTAAGGAAAGTCTCAACCCTTGTACTGTATCGGCACTTTTAGTGCCCGAAAAGGATGGAACCTAACGGATGTATGTAGATAACTGAGTCGTAAACAAGATTATGATCAATTACAAGCATCTTATCTTGAGGTTGGAAGATATGATGGATGAATTGAGTGAGGTCAAAATTTTCAGCAAAATTGATCTTAAGTTTGGCTACTATAAAATTCGTATGAAGCTAGGAGATGAGTTGGAAACTGCATTCAAGACTCAACATAGATTATATGAATGGATGGTCATGCCATTTGGCTTGTCAAATGCCTCAAGCACTTTCATGAGACTGATGAACCATGTGTTAAGACATCTGATAGGGAAGTATATCATGGTATACTTTGACGACATCGTAGTCTACAATGCTAACATGCCGAGTCATTGCAAACACCTCTATGCTGTATTATATGTCCTTCATGCCAAGAGATTATTCTACAATCTCGAGAAATGTTACTTTTGCTAGGAGGAAGCGGTATTCTTAAGCTATGTAGTTAGTAGAGGAGGCTTATGAGTGGATGATGAGAAGATTTAAGCTATTGTCAAGTAACCGACTCCTACTAATTGTGTCGACGTGAGAAGTTTTCATAGACTAACTTCATTTTACAAAAGATTCATCAAGAATTTCAATACCTTCACTATACCACTTACTGAGCTAACGAAGAAAAATGGCCACTTTTGATGGAGAGAAAGGGAAGAGAGGAGCTTTGCTAAGATAAAAAAAAAAAAAAAAGATCAACCTTCGCCTTGATGTTAGTTCTAATGACTTTGAGAAAAAATTTGAGTTGGAATGCGACGCATCAAGCATTAAAATAGGCATTGTCCCAACATAGGAAAGCCGACCAATTGCCTTCCACAACAAGAAGCTTAAAGGACCTCAGTTAAATTACTTTATGTATGACAAAGAACTCTTAGCACTAATCTAGGCATTGCATGTATGGTAGCATTATCTATTGCCAAGAGAGTTTGTCATCTACATTGATCATAAGTCTCTGAGGCATCTCCGAAGCCAGATGAAGTTGTCTAAGCGATAAGTGAGATGGGTAAACTTCTTTGAGAGATTCAATTTTATAATAAATATAACAAGGAAAGAGTAATGTAGTTGCCGATGCTCTTTCAAGAAGACATTCACTTATAAATTAACTGTAGACCAGACTATTTGGGTTTACAAATATTAAGGAGCTGTATTTTAAGGATCCATACTTTAAACCCATAGCTGCATGATGCATCGATGGAAGAACAGTGGACAGTATCATGTGGAAGGTGATTACTTATTTTGAGAAGGAAAATTATGCATGTTGACTTGTTCACTGCGGGAAATCCTAATCAAGGAAACCTATAGTAGAGGACTGTCCAAACATTTCGGGGAGAAAAGGACGTATGAATTGCTGAGTGGTAGATTTTTTTGGTTGAGAATAAGGCGAGATGTGTACCGAATTATTGAAAGCTGTGCCATATGCAAAAGGGTCAATTGTTGAGCTGAGAAGGGGAAAGCAATGCCTTTACCTGTTCTGATGAAACCATGGATTGAGTTAAGCATGAACTTTGTCCTTAGATTACCACGAATTGCTTGAGGCAAAGATTCTGTAATAGTTATGGTGGATCAATTCAACAAAATGGCACACTTTGTGCCTTGAGCCAAAACTAACAATGCTTCAGCTATTACTTGTCTTTTCTTGTAGGAGGTTGTATAGTTACATGGTGTGCCGAGAAGTGTAGTCTTTAATAGAGACTTAAAGTTTTTGAGCCATTTCTAGAGGACCTTGTAGCGTTAGATGGGGACCAAACTACTCTTCAGTACTTCCTGTCACCCTTAAACTGATTGCCAAACAAAGGTGGTTAATCGCACTTTAGGATCACTGCTCCGAGTTACGGTAGGCAAGAACTTAGCCAATTGGGAGGTTTACTTGCCAGTGGCTGAATTCACTTATAATTGAATAGTGCATGACACCATCAAGCAAACCCCCTTTGAGATTGTCCATGGTTTTAATCCCAAGTTACCCCTCGATCACACCCTTATACCTGTGCCCACGCAAGAAGACCCAAATGTAAGAATAGTTTTTGAGCAAGGGGAGGAACAAATTATCTGCAAGAGCTGAAGGACCTTTCAAAATCCTCCAAAAGGTTAATGATAACGCCTATAGATTGGAGCTACGCAAGGACTATGGGGTTTTTGACACCTTTAACATTGCCGACCTTAGTCCATATCACCCCAACGGAGAGCTGATCAAAGACCATTCAGATTTTATCCCAAATCTAAATCAACCTAGAGGGAATGATTGGAATCGGCTACTATGCTATTAACCCGTAGTTGAGCCCAAGGATTAGAGGGACTAGTAAGATGAATCCTCCTATTCCAACCGACTCTTTTCGAGGTTGAGTATGTCTTTACTGGCCCATTCTGCATACTAAGCCGAATGACTGCCTATTTCTCACAAATAGTGTGTTGAGAAGCAGACAACTAAGACAACAGCCAACCTTCATTCTCACTTATACTTGGCCAATCACTTACTCGGCATCACCTTTGCTGAGATGCCAAGAGAGAGATTTCGGACTAACTAAACCACCCCTGTTCCGAGAAGTAAGCTGATCGTACCTTTTTGTCTGCATCTTCCAATGGCATCACCAATACAGCATCGCCATGTGTACAGAATTATGTATAGAATCCGTTAGATTAACGATTATTTTTCTTGAATATTCATTTTTACCTTTTTGTATCTTGTACATTACTTCCTTACGAAATACCATTTTATATCTTTTCTCTTTTGGGCAAGTTGTCCTAACTTGTAGGTATAAATACTATTGTAATTATAGCTACAATAAATAGATCATCATTAATACACTTTTTGAGTGTTTCCTTCCTTGTGTAAACATTGCTTGTTTGCTCTTGGTATCACTCTTATTCTAACTCTTGAGCAAAGCTAGGTGGTAAGTAATCTCACCAGATCGATTCGTGCGTTATATCGAATTGTGCCATGAGTTTTTAGAAGTTCTATTGGTATGTCATGTCCTCTAAAGCTATTTATGGGTTTTGCTTACTTTTTCATTTGTTATTTGTTCTTTCGCATTAACTCCTTTAAGCTTTCGATAAGTTTAGACCCATCCAACGATCGACCTTGTCTACTCCTAGTTACAGTCCGCATCAATTGAAGCAAAAATATAATAAGGTAAACAATGAAAAAGAGAACCTAGAGGAAGTAAATGAATATTTGAAACTAGAAAATGAAAAGTTGAAGGTGGAGCATCAAAATCTAAAAAGGAAAAAAATGAAGAATTAAGCAAAGGAAAAAGAAAATCATTAATATATAAAGAGCTAGCAGAGGAGAATAAAGAAGTAAAATAAAAAAATTAGTGCAACTGAAAATGATTATGCATGTATATATAAGTTGGCTAAGATATAAATTGAGAACAATACTTTGAAATCTAACCTAGATGATTCAAGATAAATTATAGCCAAATTCGTTGAAGGGGAAAAGAATTTAAAAAACCTCTTGGGGCAACAAAGATTTATTTTTGAAAAAAAAAATGAAGTTAGCTATAGCAAAAATAATATTTAAGTCATATAAAAGTTATGTTATCAAGACAATTAATAAGACGTGTAACTACTGTGGAAGGTATAACTATATTGCAAAAGTATGTGCAATAAAGATAAAAACCAACTTAAATTATAAAGGAAAGATGGTTATGGTTCCCAAGGAACATGGTTGTATTATTATAACTAATTCGAAAGGACTCAAACTCTTGTGAATACCAAAAGTTCAAATGTCCTACTTTTGTTGGGATCTTCAACGAAGAGTAATAAATAGATTTTGGATAACAGATGCTCTAGATATATGACGAGAGATGCTACAATGGATACCCCATTTTTGCTCAATGGAAAAAAGAGAGAGAAGGAAAAATGAGAAATCAAATTGATAATAAAAAAGAAGGAAAAAAATTAATTTCTATGTAGCACGTAGCCAAAATGTTAAATGCCGTGTAGTATAAAACAAAATAAAAATAAAAATTTAATTGCCATATGGCATGATTCGTGGTACAAAATAAATTATTAAAAAAAAAACCGTGTCCTCTCTTCCCCTTCCTCCTTCCTTCCTTTCTTTCTTTCTTGATCAACTCCTTCGAAACAGAGACATCAACAATGGCAAATCAACTTTCCTTTCCAAAAACACTTGTATATTTTACCTGATTTGGTCTCATTTTTTGCATTTAAAAATTAATAATAAAAAAAAGGGATAGAAAGGTTAACTAAAGCATGACATTTTGGTCTAGAAATCTTTAAAAATAATTAAAAAATGGCTCCAACAAAAAATAAAAATGAAAAAAGAAGCCCCCCATCAACTAAATGCAGCATATCCTGGAAAGAATTAGAAAATTGAATATCTTAAAGCTAACTCATCACAAAGTTGATGTATAGAAGTGGCAACAAGACATCAAGGAAGGATTTTAGCATTTATTTAGCAAAGTCAACATCCAAAATATGCTAAAATTGGATGAAAAATGGAAAAAAAAAAATAAAAACAAGTTGAACTTACATAATAGAAAAAATGTAATTTCTCTACACAAAAGAGAGGGTTTTTTTTTTTTATCACTAAACTTAGTTCCACACTATAAGTAAAACTCTTAATCATCCATTCCAATTGGCAATTGTAAGAAATATCGACTAGAGTAGTCTTATTTTTAACAAAAGGTTCAATTTAGGGTTTTACTAGAAAATTTGAGTTTCTTTGGACCAATCGAAGGGTTTGGGCACAAGTTTTTATTGAAATTGATTGAGGACTTTTGAAGAGTGGGAAGTTAGGAGACGGGTATTGCCATTGTGATGGGAATCAAGCTATAGGACCTTTAACTCGCAACCGAGCCCAAAGATTAGAGGGGTTGGCACGACGAATCCTTATGTTCCAACCAACCCCTACCGATGCTAAGTACTTACTTGCCGAGTCACCTTTAATACCATGCTGAATGACCACCCTTTATTCTGTGTTATGCCGAGTTTATGACTACTCTAATGCCAAACCGACCAATTACTTGGCATCATCCTTACCTAAAGGTCGAGAGACAAAGAATCCAGATTGACTAAGTCATTCCTACTCGAACAAGCCCACCTGTCCATACTTTTTGTTCGCATCCCCTAATAACCTTACCAATGCAGCATCGCCACGTGTATAGTATCGTATGGAGAATCTATAGCACTAATGATTGATTTTCTTGTATATTCATTTTTACCCTCTTGTATCATGTACATTGTTTCTTTATGAAATGTCCTTATTGTTGTTTTCCTTTTGGGCAAGTTGCCTTAATTCACAAATATAAATGCCCTTATTCTTATAGATGTAACAGTAGATTACCTTTGATACACTTGAGTACTTTCTTCCTTACGTAAACACTATTTGTTTACTTTTAGCATCACTCTTATCCTTTCCCTTAAACAAGGTTAGGTAGCGAGTAACCTCACTGAACCAATTCATATGTCATATCAAATTGTGCCGTGAGTCATCGGAAGTTTTTTTGGTGCATCATATCCTTTGAAACTATTTGTGGGTTTTTACTTACTATTCCATTCGTCTTTGTCGCTCTTTTTGTACCATTCCCCATTAACCCTTTTTCGAGCTTTCAACAAGCTTGGACTAATCTAGCAACCAGCCTTGTCTGTTCTTGGTCACGGTTTGCACCACATTGCCTTGTTGAAAGCCATCCGAAAACCTTCCAAACTAGCCTCCAGTTCTTTGTTGCACGAGGTAAGTTTTCTGAATTTTAGACTTTGTTCTTGATTTTTATTGAAACATGATGCATAATATATGTAATTGATACTTGTAGTTTTGTTGTGTGAATTAGATTAGATAACTTGATATGCAATTTATCTTGTTTTTGTTATAATTTGTGTATAACCATTATAGAAACCCATGTTTTGATGATCATGTAACATTAATGAACTAAGAAATTGTGTTTGTTAAAATAAAAAAGGATTGTGATAATTTGATGTGCAATTTGTGTTGCTCTTATTATAATATATAGAAATCCATGTTTTCATGGTCTTGTAACATTAATAATTTAAGAAGTTGCATTTGTTCTTAAAAAAAAATAAAAGATTGTAATAATTATGGATACTTAAATTGGTGTTGTAATTTTTAGGATATTATAGAAACCCATGGTTTGCTATTCTTGTAACCTTGTTGATTTAAGAAAATATGTTTGTTCTTGTTGAAATAAGAAAAGAGAATTTGATTCTATCATGTTTTTTGTTTGCCTGTAAATTAATCTTAATGTATAGTTGATCTTAATGCAAGATGTTAATCCTTGAAGAGGGTTGTGATTTGTACCATACTTGTTTGTTTATGTTTGATTCAGTAGTGTTTTAGAAAAAGTTGATAAAGTTGTTTTTTTACAATTTTTGTAGACATGTTTTCTATGATTTGTATATATTATGTTGAATTTTTTTTTTCAAAATAAAGAAGGGTTTTCTTTATGGAAAAATGTTTTGTCATCTTAGAAATATATTTTTTTAAAAGAAGAAAATTTAATTCATATGTTTTTGAAAAACTAGAGTTTTCTAGGTTTTTCTTTTTTTTTAAAAAAAAAAAGGTAAGACCCAATTTTTTTTTTCAAAATTAATTAAGATTTAAATATTTAAAAAGAAACATTTCATAAATAAAAATTGACTAACCCACTAAAGTTTTTACAAAAATATTTTTAGAACTACGTAAGCCTAATATTGGCTAACAGATATGTAGGCACTTCAAGTGATCCTTAAAATATATATATATTTTTTTAATTATCGAAACCCTTTCTTTTATTTTGAAAAGAGTTAAAATGCCCTTATATTTAGTTATGGATCTTTTACAATGACTCTATCGGGTTTTAATAAGCTAACCCTTAAGCTCATGTCTCTAGCTTATTTTTTGTTTCCTAAAATTGTCTTTTTAGAGAAAATTAGTAGACTATTAGTTGAAATTAAAGCCTATCCACCCATGGCCGTTAATTTCACTATTTTCTTAACTTTGTCAGGTGATAACTCTATTTTTTTTTAAGAAAATGTTTTTTTTTTAAATTGAACTTTTTCCTAATCCGATTGAGGAACTCATACTAAGCTAGCTAGGCTTAGTATAAATTAGATTAGGAAAAGGAGGATAACAAATTTTCAGCTTAATAGCTACTAAATTTACAGTATTAACCTTAAAGGATGAAAGGAATGTCACCTTTGGAGATAATGGGAAATCAATAGTCTTGGATCCATGTAACATTTTAATTAACAATGATCTTACAATTAAGAATGTCTTACTTGTTGGTAACTTATAACATAATTTATTCAATATTAGTCAATTATGTGATGGTGAACATAAAGTTACATTCTTAACAAATAAATGTGTCATTAAAAGAATTGGTAATGATCAAAGTAGTTTTGAAGGGTATAGATAAGAAAACATTTACAAAATCAATTTTGACAATTTTTTTCATCAAAATGAAACTTGTCTATCTATCCAAAATAATGATAATTGGTGGTGGTATAGGAAATTAAAACATACTAACATGGAAGTCATTTCTAAACTTGTTAAAAAGATCTTATAAAAAGTTTATCAAAAATTAATTTTTAAAAAGACAAAATATGCCAAGCATGTTAATAAGAAAAGAAAACGAAGAGTTCTTTCAAATTAAAAGGTGTTATCTCATTTTCTAGGCTACTACAACCATTACATTTGGACTTGTTTCACCCTATACAAACTTTGAGTTTAGATGAAAAAATATATACTTTGGTTATTATTGATGATTTTTCTAGATGCACATAGATCTTTTTTCTTGCAAATAAAGAATCATATATTCTTTAAATATTGTAAGAAGGTCCAAAATGGAAAAAAGGCCTTATAATTGCCTCCCATAGGAGTAATCATAGGAGAGAATTTTTAAATGTTGATATGGATGATTTTCATAATCAAGATGGCATATAATATACTTTTTTGGCACTTAGAACTCTACAATAAAATTGAGTCGTTGAAAGGAAGAATAAGACCCTAATCGAAATTGCTAAGACAATGCTTTGTGAAAATAATTTACCAAAAATTTTTGGGCAGAAGCCGTTAACACTGCATATTATATCTCAAATTGTGTTTTTATAAAACCAATTTTAAAGAAAACCTCCTATGAGTTATGGAAAGTTAAAAGGCCTAACATTTTTATTTTTACCCTTTTGGAACCAAGTGTTATGTGCTTAATAATGGTAAGGAATAATTAGATAAGTTTGATTTAAAATCAAATGAGACTATTTTCCTTTGATATTCTTTGACAAGTAAGGCATATGGGGTTTTTAATAAAAGAACTTAGTTATTGAAGAATCTATATATGTTGTGTTTGATGATTCTTTGCCTTTAATGCATAATGAAGCTAATAATGAAATGAATTATATAAGTACTCATTTGGATAAGTTAAATTCAAGTAATGATCAAGATAAAGCTCTTGATAGAGATGTTCATAAGGAAGTTGATAATATAAATCAATCTAATTTGGACCTCCATAGAGAATGGTAGTTTGTTAAAGATCACCACAAAGAGCTAATCATAAGAAAACCTTCAAATAGGATGTTAACAAGATTATCTCTTAGAAATATAAGTAACCTAGTATTCTTATCTCAAGTTGAGCTAGAAACATTGATGAAACTCTAGAAAACGAATGTTTGATACAAGTAATGCAAAAGCAGCTTAATCAACTATTAGAAATGAAGTATGGGATTTAGTTCTTAAGCCTACTGATATATCGATAATTGGAACAAAGTGGATATATAGAAACAAACTTGATGAAATGGGTATAGTAACTAGGAACAAGGCTAGGTTGGTTGCTGTAGACACCTAATTTTTGCCCTTCCATAGTCTTAGTTTTTATTTTTACAAAAAGGGTCCTAATTAAAAAAAATAAAAAAATAAAAAATAACAAATAATGAAAATACCAAAAAATAATAATAAGAAAAGGAAAAAAGTATAAAAATTTCGAAGTGATTTATATTAGGAATAATTAGTTTAATGTTAATTTTTTTTAGGGATTTAGATAGTTTAAATATAATTTAATTATAATGAATGTTAAGAAACAGGTCAATGGCTTAACGGATAAGTAGCGGAGCGCTTGGGTGGATTTAGTTGGAGGTCACTGTTCGAGTCTTTGTAGGCACCAATGTCTTTATTTTTCTATCTTTGCAAAAGATTCATATTTAATCAAGTCGTATGAGTCTAGTTAAATCAGATTTGAATGAGATTTGAATCTAGTTTAATTGGATATATTAAGATTTGATTTGGGCTTTATAAAAAGAAGAAAACCACAACGGGAGGGACATAATCAGCTTCATCAAAAAAATTTCAAAAATCTACTTCATCCACGATCAGCCTTACGACTCTGTCTATAACCCCCTGGCCCCAACTCCAAACTCCATATAGTGACTACCGAGCAACAGCAATCTGGAGTTTTGAAGCCCGCGTTGTTTGTAGCTTATGCAACCTACGCAAATGACATCTGACCCCAACCCTCTCTCTCATGAGAATCTCCCTCTCTGCCGTCGTACTCCACAGCCGTGCTCAATCGACCTTCGATCAGCCACGGTCCAGTTAGTCCCTTAACGACCTGAAATTAACACATCAGCCGCAATCGACGAACAGCAAACCAATCTGCATCATCCCAACTCCGACGGATACAGCAATTCAACTCCGATTACTCACTGCACTTCACGCAAACCCGAAGGTAGCAGATCTGTGCTCTACGCTTAACGCTCCACGCAATCCGAACAGCACACACAACATCCACAGCAACCCTTACGACCACACGCCCAACGAGCCTTGTCCATCACCACTATTGTAAACTGCAATTCAGGTTCAGTTTAGTTCAATTTTTATTTTATTTTATTTTATTTTATTTAGTTAGTTATTATATTATGTCATTATCATTATATTATTAGATATAGCATATGTGTGTATATATTAGTTTAGTATATTTCTTTTAGCATTATTCTGCTTTATTATATAATAAGTTAAATATGATAGTTGTTTAATATCAGTAATATAGATATAAATAATATATGTATATATTAGTTTAGGAATTTTTTAGGACTAGTTTTTGTTTAGATTTCTCACCTAGAAAATCAATTTTTTTTTTAGAAATATGAATTAATAAAAATCAATAAATTTTTTAGGGTATTTTAGAAAGTCTTTTAATTGTATCAAAAGTTAGGACCCGTTAAATTTTTTAAACTAAAATAAACTAAAAACGTAAACTTGGATGGTTTTTAAAATTAAAATAAACCAACATTAAAGTTTTCAAAAGAACTACGATCGTCTGATTCCGGTTAGCGGGTACGTAGTCACCTTCGAGGTGACGATAAAATATGTAATTTTTCTAAATTAAAAAATCATTTTGAAGTTGATAAAATAAAAAAAAAAATCTTTAATTGACTTCTTTTCTATGGTTAGACATCTTTTCCATTCCATAGTTTAGATGTCTTTTCCATAGTTTAGATGTCTTTTCTATAGCTTAGGTTTCTTTTTTATGATTCAAACATCTTTTCTATGATTCAGATATTTTTTCTATGATTAAGGCATCTTTTCTATGATTAGGAATTTTTTTTTTCTTTCTTTTTTTAATGTTTTAAGCATCTTTTTTATATAAAAGTTTCATCATGTAGAACATTGCACATTTTATAAAATCTTTAAGGTTTTTCTTGAAAATAAAAAAATTATCACTTAGTTATTTTTAAATAAAAAATTTAATTTAGTGCTTTTCAAAAATTAGGTTTTTAGGTTTTTTTTTTTTATAATTAGGAATAAAAATTAGGCATCTAGAGATTTTTCTTAATAAAAATAAAATGGTTAATAAAAATGTAATTCAACCAATCATTTTTTATAAAAATAACCAACATATTAAAGTTTTCAGAAAGAACTACGATCGTTTGATCCTGGCTAACAGGTACGTAGGCACCTTCGGGGTGATGATAAAATATGTAGAAACTTAATTTTTTTTTTCCTTTTGATTTTACTTATTTGTTTTTAATTAGAAAAATAATCCTAATTTCGGTAAATAAATAGTGGCACCCGTTAGGGTTTAATAGGTTAGCTCCTGAATTCGAAACCCTCTGGTTCTTCATTGAATTTGAAATCAAAGACCGGTAGCCAAATCATGATCAATCCACCTAATTGGTTATGGTTTTTTTTTTCCCGACTTCGATCGAGTGACGACTCCAAAAATTATTTTTAATAAAAAACCGGAATTTCTCAATTTCTTTAGTCGAGGATTAATATTAAATGGGTTAGGGTTTAGTATTAATCAAAAAATAAGAAATCAATTTTAAACAAAAACCGAAAAATCAGACTCGACGGTTTCTAAGGGATATAACAACGAAAAATGGATAAATTTTGATGAGACCTTTGCCCTAGTCACTAGATTAGAAGCTATTAGGATACTATTGGCCTTTGTCGCTCATAAAGTCCTTGAACTATGTCAAATAGATGTTAAAAGTGTATTACTGAATGGCTATATTAAAGAAGAAGTCTATATTGAGTAACCATCAAGGTTTGAACATAATGAACTATCCAATCATGTGTTTAAGTTTAACAAAGCACTCTGTGAACTCAAATAAGCTCCTAGATCTTAGCATGAAAGGCTTGGTAGCTTTTGATAAACAATGGCTTTTTAAGAAATATATTAGATATAATAATGTTCATCAAGAACCACAAGTCCATGCAAATGATATTATTTTTAGAGTTACTAGCATAGATCTAGTGGATGAGTTCATAGAGTATATGAAGAAAGAATTTGAAATGAGTATGATGGGGGAACTTAATTACTTCTTAGGTCTCTAAGTAAACTAAACTGAATATGAAACTTTCATTAATCAAGCTAAATATTCAAGAGAGCTTTTATAAAGATTCAAAATGGACAATTGTAACGTTAAGCCTACCCCTATGAGCACAACTCTAATACTTGATAAAGATGAACATGGTAAATCAATTGGTGAGAAGCTTTATAGAGGCATGATAAGAAGCCTTTTGTATTTAACCACTTCTAAACCAAATATTATGTTCACTATGTGCTTATGTGCAAGATTTCAATATTGCCTGAAAAAATCACACTCGAGTGCGATAAAACACATCTTCAAGTATCTTGTGTGCACTATTGAAATCGGTCTATGGTATCCCAAGTATGCCTCTTTTGACCTTTTGGGGAACTTTTGATGCTAATTATGTCAAGTGTAAAGTTGATCGAAAATGTATAAACCTGACACGTCACTTTCTTGGAAACTCACTAGTGTCTTGGCATTCAAAGAAACAAAATTCTATAACACTTTCAATTGCTAAGGCTAAATACATGGCCTTCTATGGTTGCTATGCTCAAATTCTTTGGATGAAACAAATCTTGCATGACTATGGCCTTAACTTCTCTAAAATCCCAATACGTTATAATAATACATGTGCCATTAATCTAACAAAAAATCTAATCCGACACTCTAAGACTAAGCATATTGAGATTATGTATCATTTCATTAGAGATTATATCCCAAATAATTATATATGTTTAGAATTTGTAGATACAAGTAATCAATTGTTGATATTTTTACAAATCCTTAAGCGGGATCATTTTTCCACTTTAAGAAAAGAATTGGAAATGATTATGCTAGATGAATGTTAAGACATAATGAGCTAAGATAGTGATTTTTAGATATAATGATTTTCTCTTTGGTTCTACTGGTTTAAAACATAATATTTGGCCTTAAAAACATGGTCACATAGGCCTCTTACATAATCTTTATTATTTGGCATGGATAATGAGCATTTGAATTTGCACTTGCTTAGTGAAGTTCTCATATGCGCATCTTCCTCATTTGATAATTCTTAAGTTATATAAATGCTCTTACATGCTTATTTTGACTTATAAATTGTGATTAAATGTTTGGAATTACTTCAATGCTAATTGATGTGCTTTTGACTTCCTTAAACCTCTAAAATTAAGCTAACTTAGTCATTTAGGACATCTAATATTGATCTAGCCTAAAATGTTAAGTTAAATTTATTAATCCTACTTCTTCTAAGCTTATTAATGATCATATAATTTGTTTGGATGGTATTTGTTTAAATTTTGTAAAGAGTCCATAAGCTAAGTGGTAATTTCAAGTAGCTACTATAGTCTGTATGTAACCAACTAGTTGGTAACCTTCGATCGTCTGGATGGTTGCATGAGTTAGTATGATCACAGAAGACCCTCTTGAACCAGTAGGACATTCTAGCACTTACTATTCAAATGGTTGTAGATCTTAAAGCAACCGACTAGTTTAGATTGGTCAATTGTGGGTCAAGATTCAATCTACAATTGTGTAAATGGTTCAATCCTAACGTCTAAGAAATTGCTGTAGAATCTACACAAAAGGGGCCCAATTCTTTCATTTTCCTCACTTCTCTCCTTCACACTATTTGTACACCAAGTCTCTACTATTCGACTAATCCCTCCTTTCTTGCCATTTTCTTGCCAAAATCCTTGATTTCTCTCATAAAACAACACACTCTCCCTTCATTTTTTATCTATTTACTCATATCCTTTCTTTTCTCATCTCTACTATAGAAAACCCTAACTCTCTTAAATCCTCTTAGCACCACTCACAACTCTATAACTCTCTTAATGGTGGGTAAAGGAGGCTAAGCACAAAGCGAACATTAATAGGGTCAGGAGAGACAACCTCTAAACTTAAAATTTGATGATCATCTCTTTCCCATATTCCGTCATGCCTAAAGGTATGAAAAATTTTATTTCTTAAAAGTGATCTATGAACGACAATTTAAAGAGAATGTCCTTAATGCATTTGAGATACCTGTAATAGAAGAGGTAATCACAAACAAAATTTTAGACACAATGGACATTCCTAATCTAGTGAATGAGGAGGTAGTTCGATATTTTTATTGCAACCTAATGGATGATCATGAATATGATGGAAATCTCCTTATTTATGTGGATATTGGAGATCATACGAGATTGTGGTTATATAGTCATGTGTATAGGAAGGAAATTGAAATTACTTGGGATGATATCTATAACATCATAAGAGCCGATAAAGGATGAGCAAGGTATATGGAAGGAATTGATAATGTTAAATCAGTATTTTATGAAGATGTTTTTCAAGAAAAGGGGTATTTATCAACATAATTGGGTACATTCAAGAAATCTTAGAGCAATTAGACTACCCCTTTACTATAGGATCCTTCACTTATTTTTGTACCACAATTATTGTCCAAGGATTGGAGGACATGGGCATGTGACCAAAGGTGATCTTTAGATATTAGGTCACATCCATAATAATGGAAGGATTAATTATGTAGATTTGATCCTTTATTGCTTCAAAATGGTCACAAATAAGCCTAAGCGAGCTTTTCTATGGTATGGGAGGTTGATCACTCATGTTCTATTAGCCAAGTAGGTTATCTATTCCGCTCTTAGCTTTAATCCTCGACCCGATCCTTTCACTATGAGACATATTGGAAAAGGAGGATGGAAATTTGACAAGAGGGCTTGTTAGATCCACAAATAAGAGGTTTCCCCTCTTGTTGGCAATGATCCCTAAAAACTTGGAGAACCACTTGGAGAGGAAGAGGTTGAGCTGCTTGATCAAAATATTCCTTAAGAAGAGGAAGAGAATATTGGTGAGGATATTCCTTAAGGAGCTTTAACTCCCATATCCCCGACTAGAACATCTCATGGTGGTTCCCAAAAACCTATTTATACCTATATTAATCAAATAGAGAATCGTTTGTGCTACCATATTGATGAAGGGATCTATCAGATGGAACAAAGGCTCTCGTACTAGCAAGATCATATCTTTTAGCCTTTATTCTAATACTTCTAGTTATAATATCCTTTTCCTCTACCCACTCTTAGCCCATACATCCAACCCCCACCTCCTCCTCTCGAACCCTCTAGCAATTCTTCTCCACCACTAGATGCTTAGCTTATGGAGTGCTTCTTTAGTGTTCTTATGTTTTCCACTTTATATTATGTATATGGACTTGGTTATCGGCTATCTTTTGCTATAATATCTTGTGTTGATATCAATTTTTTGCCTTTAGGCTTTCTTATGTTAGCTTTCTTTGGAAATGATATGTGTATGAATTTTGGCATATGGCCCTATGTTGATACTCTGCTCCTTTATATGGATATCTTTTGTATGAGATGTTCGTTGCTATGTTATTGTGTTAGTGGGGTTGAGATATGGTAATGAGAAGTTTGGAGTTGTCTTGTGGATGATTGCATATAGCTTGATGGCTACTAAAAGTTTGATGTTTGATACTTAACATTGTTTATTGGTTGTTATATTATTGTTCTTGTCTTGTAGGTGGCACACCCTTAGGCTTAAGCCGGAGTCATGCCAACATTTTTTACTTACTTCTCTCTTCCTCTTCATTACTCGAAATCTCATCTTTTTAACAAGGCTAAAAGGAGAAAAGAGTTTAAGTCACTTAGATGTTTTTTTTTTGTGAGATTATTGAAGGTTTTAGATTATGAAATTGGTTAGGTTTTTCTAAAATTGGTTTAGTCATTGAAATAGGTTAAGTTAAGAATTTTCTATAAGCATGAAATTAGCTAAGCATGTCTTTCTAATAGCTTGACTCAATTTGGCTATCATAGAAATCAATGATAGTAATACATGAAGTTGAAGTTGTTTAACTTGCTCTTAAATTGGCTTGCTCAAATGAAAAATTCTTTTTAACACCAAGTGTTTCATTGAAGGGGAGTGTTAAGCTGAGGGGGAGTATCATGTTTAAGGGGAGTGTGTTTTGCAAAGTTTTGTCCTAATAAAAAATGGAAAGATTGTTAAACAAATAGGTTCTTGCATGATTTTAATGAGGACAATACCATGTAAATTGTGCTAAATTAATCATTATGTATGAACCTCTATACAAAATTTATAAAAACATGGTTAATTTGCTAAAAGACTTGAATCGTCTTGATAACACTACATTTTGCATAATATCTTTTTAATAAAATATTTATTAGATTGATTTTGAAGTACTTAAAAGAAATGAAAAGGGTTGAAATGCTTGTTGCATTTTATTGTTTAGTTGTTTTGCTGTAAGCTAGTTAGTTGAAATCCTAGAACTGTCTGGCTGGTTTCTCCAAATGAACTATGATTAGAATGGTGTAACAGATCGTCTAACTGGTGTTAACTGAACCATTTGGCCAGTTAAACTGAGGCTTATGAATTCAAAGAGGTATATTGAACCATACGACCGGTAGCTTAAAGATCGTCTAGCTGATGACCCCCTTTTGAACGAACCATGCAATTGGTATCCCTTAAACCGTCCGGTAGGTCCTTATAGAAAATAGCCATTGTAAAGCATTAAATGCAAGGATAAATGGACCAATGGTTAGATTTTCTTGAGAGGCTATAAATATAAGTTGTTAGGCAATCGAGATACAATTAATAAAGCTAAAAATTTGCAATTATTCCTTTGTTCGCTTGCTATTTATTTCAATTATCTTGTGTACTTAATTTGTTAAATCATTTGTAAACCCTAGTGTAGTGTAAAGTAATTTATACTTGCAAGTACTTTAAGAAAATGTACTATACTTGAAATTGAGAGTTATTGTGATTGAAAATCTTATAAAATCAAGATTGGGTATGGGCTTTAGAGCCATTGTGATTGGGATTAATAAAAGTATGCATGAATACATCAATTGAAGCATTGTATGATCGTGGAGAGTAAGGGGTAGTCTGAACCATATGTTAAAATCTTGGGCTTGATTTCCCTATCCCTTGCTCTTTAATTTCTATATTTTATTTGTTACTTAATTGTCTTAATATTGCATTCATTTAGTTATTTGAGTTAACAAATTGGCATTAAAGAAACATTTAGGCCTTGAACTCCATTTACCCCCTTTCTTGAGTTCCTAGTGTAGTAGTTCATTTGGAACAATCCATATTAGAGTATTATGTAATGGAAGGCATGTGTAAGAGCTGATGTCATCATAGGAGTTCTATATGTGATATTTTAGGAGACAGGTCCTGTTTAATGGTAAGTGTATGTGAATGTTGGCGTTATTAGAGGTGATATGTGTATGAGATTTTCTATATATTCTAACAAGGGATATTCCTTAGATTAGAATGATAATCAAATAAGCAACTTTTTAGGTTATTAGTATGTTTATTAAGCCTTCACCTACCTACGACACTTAATGCCACATAAACTTGTTACTTCATATAATAGTGTTAAAAAAAATATGCAATTAATTTTAGGTTGTAGGTGATCACTAAGAGAATGTAGTCAATAGTTCGTGTAATTGTAGCTTCCAATTAGTTAGTATTTCATTAATGGTTGCATGGTTTGGTTTATTAAGCCTTCTAATATTAATAGTAAAATCCCTTAAATTGAATAAATGTGAGGCTCCTATGTCTATAATCACATTCATCTTCCTTCTTACTCTAGTAGCTTCAATATATATCAAGCCCTTCTTGTCATCTTGGGACTTCATGGCATAAAAGAGATAGAGTGTGCCCAATTGATGCATCTCATCGTCACCAAGCTTATCATTTGCTATTAGAACATCAAGATGTTCCTTTATAGACAATCTAAGGCATAATGCATTCCATCGTAGAAATAGCACTTCAACCATCATAACATGCTCTTTTCTTCCCATCTCTTCCTTCTTGTTGGTTGACTTAAAGGTCTCCAACCTTCACCTTTTTCCTCTTTTTCCACTTCATTATTCACTGAAGACTACTCTTCCAACTATTGTATCTCCACAAAGCCAATACATTAGGTACATAAAGTTGTTTTATGGTTTATTTGTAAGTTTTTAGTAACCATGTGTTTTTCCTTTGTTCGTTTATTAAAATAGTCATGCATATCTTCGCTGAAAATCACTTTAGGGTTACCACTTGATTTGCAAGGTTAGTCTTGTACCTTAATGACATTTTAGCCATATGTTACTAGAAAGTTTGCCCTTTATCAAAGCATGCTCTAACATAAAATGATATTCCGACAGGGTTGACAAGTATTTGTAGGTTTTTTCGAGGTTAAAGAGATCAATAGTTGATAAAGATACAATTTAAACAATAATTTAAACAACTAATCCTTGTAGAAGATAATTAATAGTAGTGGAGCTAAGGTGACTAGCTTTACATTTCGAGGTTTTAGAACAATCCATATTGAAGTATTGCTTAATGGAAACTATGTAAGAGAGTTGATGTTGTCAAAGGTGCTCTATTTATGAGATTTCAGGAGGATAAGTCTTGTGTAATGGTGAGTATATGTGAGAGTTGGTGTCATTGGAGGAGATATGAGTATAAGATTTTAAGACAATCTTGAAACATGGGTATGTTTTAACAAGGTATGTTCCTTATATTAGAGTGATAATCAAACGAGCAACTTCCGTTTAGCTAGTATGTTTATTAAGCCTTCACCTACCTACGATACTTAATGCAACATATACTCATGACTTTAGATAGTAGTGTTTGAAACATACACAATTAATTTCAGGTTGTAATGTGATACAAGTAATGGTAGCTTCCTAATAGCTAGTACTTCATTATTGGTTGAATGGTTTAGTTTATTAAACCTTTAACTACAACACTTAATGCTAGCTAGAAACTATTTTTTAAAGAAGAATGTGAATCTATGCATGAAGATATAGAGAGGTAAAGTAGGTGGAATAAGACAAATTTCATGATTCTATGTACTTTTCATTTTATCATAATAAAAGATGTTTATTTGAATTAAAAGAAAATTGTTAGAGGTTCCACTAGACCTAGTTACTGGCTTCGTAATAGCACTTAAACCACTCTAGTGGGTTTAGAGTTGGACTTAGACTTGTCTTCATAGGTTTTACTTATTTAAGGACCCATCGAGTTAATAGATACTTAGAGTGTCTAAGGGTATGACTTGTCCAACTTAGTGGGTTACAATTCACCAACATAAAAAAAAGGAAAATAAAATAAAGGAAAAGGAAAATAAAAGAGGAAATAAAAATAAAATTGAAAATTAAAAAATTAAGTAACATTGAAAAGTGAAATTAATTCCATGTGACTAGGAACAAACTATTTCTCATTCATAGCATTTAATGTGTTAATATTAACAACATAGGAAGAAGTATGCTTTAAAACCATGTTTGATTTGGTATATATAAACTTTTGCCAAGAGAAAAATCGTACTCTTAATAATGTAAGACTGGCTTTTGTTTTTTGAACTTCTCTATAGCCTCTAGTTTTTTTTATCCTACATTGCTAAAGTTACAAGTCAAGCTAAATATAGTTCTATGTAAATAATACATATCCTTAACAACTACTCTATAAAATAATTCAATTCATATTTAGTTTAAATTTAACTTTATAAAATTTGGGGTATCAAGACTTATGGATTCAAGTATCATAGCATGAATCAACAAGTCTAATAGGCGTTGATCCTATTTTAAAGGTCCATATCGATGGCAAGCTTAAAGTCATCTATAGGGATTACTACTATATTCTCTTTCTTACCAACTTCTAATGCGAAGCTCGACATCTTTAGCAACTCTTAACATTGGGACTTCCTTAGAGCTAACGTTCTTGAGTAGGGCTTTGCTCCTCTTAACCTTTATCCTAGCTTTGACGGTTGTATCCCTTAAATGCATAGCTCTTATGTCTATCATGGCATTTACCTTCCTTCCCGCTACTATGGCTTCAACATGCATCGAGCTCTCCTACTTCTTAGCATCTTGGGACTTCATGGCATAAAGGAGACATAATGTGCCCAATTAACACCTCCCATCTTCATCGGGATTGTCAGTTGTAATTAGAGCACATAGATTTTTCTTCTTAGGACAATCTCGGGCATAATGCATTCCGTCATAGAAATAGCACTTCAACTGGTATAATCCACTATTTTCTACTTAAGTTTCCATTCTTCTTGGTTGACTTAAAGGTCTCCCAGCTTCACCTTCTTCCTCTTTTTCCCCATCATTATTCATTGAAGACTAATCTTCCTATTGTTGGATCTCTATAAGGTCAATACATTATGATATATAAAGTTGTTTTATGGTTTAATTGAAAGTGTTTAGCAACCATGTGTTTTTCTTTATTAGTTTATTAAAATACTCATGCATACGTTCTTTGAAAAAGGCTTTAATGGTACCACTAGATTTGTAAAGTTCAAAGAAATGTCTTTCGCCTTAACAACGTTCTAGCCATATGTCACCAGAAAGCTTATCCTTTATCAAAGCACGCTCTAAAGCAAAACAATCTTATGATAAGGTTGATAAGTAGTTGTAGGTTATTTTGAGGTTGAAGATATTAGTAGTTGATGAGGATGCAACTTGACCAATAATTTGTGAGACAAGCTTTTTAGGCACTGGATACTTACGTGTTTGCTTATGTGTGCTAGGTTAGCAACTTGATTGAACCTTAACACCTAACTAATTATCCAACTTTGATCAATACGTATTGCACGCGCATAGCTTTAGTAAATACCCCTAGGACCTAGTATGTTGGTAAGGAATTTTGATGATCTTTGTGCAATGTTATCCCAAGTAGAGTCTTGCATTGAAATAATCTAGATAGATTTAGGTTAATACTTAAATACTTGAATACTTAGATACCTAGATGCTTGATTTTTAAGGTGTTGGGGGGATACCCAACATCAATACTATATGGTAAATATCTACCTGTGTTGGGGTCATAAGTACCCATGTGTTGCTTGTAGGACTAAATAAAAGATAATTAAACTATACTTATTGCATTACTTGTTTCCTGTAATGCATGTGGTTATGTGTTATGCTTGTTCATTCACATGTGCTTATGGTATTCCATATTAAGCTTTGACTTATCCTTTTGGAACTTTCATTTTTTAGATGCAGTTATAAGTTCGATTGACAGTTTGGAAGCTTGTAAGGATCTTGGTTATGAGTTAAGGTATAAAGTAATAGATATCGTGGATTTCTACTTCTTTGATGATGGTAATGGGACTGATTAGTTGTCTTGTTTTCTCGATAAATATGCTTTGGAGAGTAAACTCTTTTTAATGTGTGGATGTTTAATTGGTTTATTATTTAGACTCTATTACTATTATTAGGAGTTATGTGTGATTGCAGTTGCTTTTAGTTATGTAGTCATAATGGTTTCCAGTGGTTAAGTGTGAAGGAGGTGAGATTCCTAGTTCTGGTGGTTATGATTCAATTTGTCCTCATTAGTACTCTAGTTTCCATTAGTATTTTAGTTGTTCTAAATGCTCTTTAGTTGAGATGTATTTAAGTTGGGTGAGTATAGACCCATAACTTAAGTAATTATGGAGATTATTTATAATGTGAGTTAACATATTCTGTTACTAATTTTAGAGCTACACATGGTTTGTAGGTTTCTACAAGCCTTAACGTGTCCTTACTTAAAAGGACACATGGTGGACTATAGCACCCTTGATTCTAGGGCATTACTGAAGCCCTAAGATAGAGGCTTTTAACAACCCCTCAACCTTGAAAAATCACTAAAGACTTGTGGTCCTTAATGCCTTACTTCTACTCAATGTTTTCTTTTTAATTAAAAAAAGAAATCAAATTGAGTTAATTAAATCTCAAAAGTTCAACATAATTCTTATTTAACCTAGATTTTAATGTAATAATTTGTTATTCACAAATTTGTAAATGAATTTGATTTTCCTTATTTATGTGCCTTGTTAAGTGGATAATTTTAGCACAAATTTGGAAATAAGGTTCTTTTGACTTCAAATTTTTATCATAAGCAATTGAATACTTAAGATTTATGAATATGAAATTCGATTTTGAAAAAGTATGATCTTGATCATTATTCTTTATGAAATAGCATTTTACCTCATATATTGTAGTGGCCATAAATAGTTTCTAAAAAAACTACCATTCATATTTTACAAACTCTATTATATATCAAAATTTTATTTCATATTTGCACATCATTTTTACATATAAATTGCATATAATTTTATTTGGCACTTGTGCATCATTTTTACACATGCATTGCATATAATACATGTAAAATCTTTTCTCAAACTTTTTAAGTAAGGTGATTAAAAAGCGTTATTAGTTGATTATTTGTTTAGTGATTCACCATTGTTAGATTCTAATGTTGCAAGTTTTCTAAAAAAGTAAGAGACAATTTGCAAAATACTAATTATGCATTTTGCTAGAAAGGCCAATGCATGAAGGTGTATAATGTTGTTTCGTAGTTTTTAGTAAGTGTCTAATAACCATTTTTTTTTAAATGTAAAAATGATTGCTTATTATATGGCATATTACTAGGTTGAGCCAATTGATCCATCTTTTTCCCTAAAAAAGTAGATAACTAGAAGAAAGCTACCCTTAACTCCCTTCATTCTATGGTTGTCAAAATTATAATTTTATTAGTTCATTTTATATTGAATCGACATAATTGTACAAAATCATACTTATAGAATCGTATATAAAAGTTTATAATTTTATTAAAAGTTTGCATATAAATGATTCTGTGTTCATTTTAACTAAAAAAAAAATTATAAAATCATAAACTCTTAGAATGACATTTTTGACATGCGATTTGAACAACTAATAAGTCAATGGAACAAAGGCATGTAAAATGGAATCAATTTTAAGTTCCTTTTTCCATGTATTGAAAATAAGAAAAGAAAAATGCAACAAACCGAAGAAATTTCTATACCAAACATCGTAAAAAATGACTAAACCTTGCCATGCGTTTAAGGGAATTATATTCCATGTAGGTTTGATAATTTAGCATAGGATGCTCTAACTCAAACATGGTATGGTAGATGATAGGAATCAACTCTTTGGGCCCATCACCAGAAGCCGAATTAGAGGATTGCAAAGACTTACTCAACGACTACTATCGTGTAAAACTTTATGGTGAAGATTCCATCACTAACCAAGCACTTCAACTAACTAGAATGTCGAGCAATGGCCATGATCAAGATGGTTCCCAAGTTGACAAGAACCAAACTCTTGGCTAAGTAAAACAGTTCTGCTGTTCGACCTGACACAACCTCTACCTATGCCTAGCGATTGAGCTCCAACTTAACATAGATTAGATCGGTTAATTCACTTAGCCTTCTTCCCAACTCTGCCGAGTTTATTGCATAATTGCTGAGCTAACCGGGCTATTACAACCCACGCATTTGTAGGAGCAGCTGAATATAGATCAATTCAATTCGCCAAACATCGTTTGACACCTACCCTTTGGCACAACAATCTAGTTTGATTCCTTGTAACACTTTGTCCATTTTACCCTTTTTAGCATTTATTAAGAATCTCTTTTGTATTTACCCTTTTGTCTTTTCCTTTTGTGTATGTAACTTTAGAAGGGCTCGTATAAAAACCCCATTTGTAATGTACAGTCATCATTTTCAAAATATTGAATATTGAAATTATCCTTTCAAAGCAACCCTTATGCACTCTATGTCTAACCTGATTTTTTTCCCAATTTTTATTATTTTTCTTAACTCGATTAATATGAAACATTAACCTGTTTAATACTAACCCTCGATTAGGAGTTAAGAAAAATTTGGTTTTTATTTTGAAAATTGCTTGGGGTTGCCACCTGACCGGAGTCAGGAAAAAGAGTTAAGCTATAACCAATTAAGTAGATTGGTTATAATTTAGTTACCGGTTTTTTGATAAAACCAATTTTTTAAAATGGTTTTCAGGACTAGATTTTTAAGTATGAGGGCTAACTTTTTTAAACTCTTAATGAGTACCATTTTTAATTTTCCGAATTTAAATTTACTTTTCAATATATCCTTAAAAAAAATTATCTATTCACATACAAATAAGCAAATAAAATTGAATCTAAAATAAAAAGATGAATTAAACAAATATTTACAAAAGATGGAAAAAAAATTTTCTTTATTTTAAGTCACCTCATAATTGCTACGAGTGTTTACATACTCGCTAATCGGAATCAGATTTTCTAATTTATTTTAGAAAATTTTAATTTATTGATCACTTTTAATTTTGAAAATTGACCGAGTTTATATCTCTTAGCCGTTTCATTTTGTTTTAAGGAAAATATCTAAAAAGAGTCCTAAATTTTTTTTTTGAAGAGTTCTAAAAGTTTCCTGATTTTGAAAAGAATTGATTTATTTTTATTTATTTGGAAAATTAATTTTTCTAAGTGATAAAATGATTTGTTTCATTTTTTGATTTTTCTTTATTTTATTTTTATTTATCTTATTTTATGTATCGATGAAGAAAATAAAAATAAAAAATAAACTAAGCTTTCTCTTTTTCTTTTTCTTTTTTTTTTCTTTTGTTCTTTCTCTTTTTTCCTTTTTTTTTTCATTTTCTCTCTCTTTTTTTATTTATAGGTTCTGTTACAACAAAATAAAGAAAAAGAAAAAAAAAGAAGAATAAAATAATAATCAAAACGAAAGAGGGATGATTGGACCAGACTTGGAGCACACGGGTCAAGAGCCATGGGTTAGGTCAAATGGAGTACAGGTTGGATTGTTGTGTTCAGGTTGTGGTTAGAGCTCCACTTGGGTTAAAGAAGAACCATAGTAACTTGGGGGTCGATTTGAATTGATTCACTCACCAAAATGAACGGGAGAAGTTAGATTTATTAGTTTCTAATTGGACTTGGTTCGAGTAGAAACAATGCTGTAGAGTTATATGGTAGTTTGAGTGGTTATTGAGCTTGGCTGCTGACAGTGGTGTGATCGACGTGTGGAGGTGGTTACTAGGGAGGAGCTCATGATGTGGCTTGGATTCTTGACCACCATGAGCTTAGTTGTGGTGGTGGTTTTCCTCAGAAGTGGTTGTGAAGATTAAATTTTTAGAAGGAGAATAGGGTTGGGCTAAAGAGAGAAAAATTAGAAAATGAATGGTAGAGGGAAGGAAATGGAGAGATGATGATTTAAGAAGCTTAGGAAGGTTCAATTTATAGGTAAGGGAGCTTAAACAAGTCAGGAAATGGCCATTAATGGCCAAATCGTCATTGATGTATAAGCTCGAATGATTTTTTATTCTTTGGAAAAAAGCTAAAATCAAGCTGCAATCATATGTTATTGTGCGATATTTTGCTCTAATTAGCCATTGGAAGCTTCCATTACTTTTTTCTTCCTCAAATTCCCAAGATTGAAATTAATTGGAAAGCTTAGATATCTAGTTTTCTATTAATTTTTTATTCGATTTTAGCCATGTATTGGATGAATTTAGATGAATAAATGGTTAAATTCAAAACTAAGCCATGCTTAGCACATGATTTCACTAAGAATTCGGGTGGATTTGTGTGAAGAACTCACAAAAAATGGCTTGAAACCCAAGACCCTGCGTTAGTTTACACGGGAAAAAAAATTCTGGGGAAAGCGTGGGAATAGGTAAGAAATTATCTCAGGCTAGGCATGTGTCATGGGCAGATTCCGTCACTCGATTCCGTGCGGCACTTAGCGTTCCTGACCTCACTAAGGAAGGCTAAGTCAGCCTGTAATACACTCACAAAGTTTAGAGAGAGAAAGTAGAGAGAGAAACTTTGAGGGTATGTTGTATTCACTCAAATAACTTGTATCTTAGATCTGAGGGGAACACCCCTATATATACAGAAAGCCTTTACAATATAATGGTTAAGATCAATTCGATCTAACGGTTACATTTGACTCCCAACTACCACATTCACCTACCCCACCTACTACTATACAAGATTCTGGACTTCTCTGGAACCATTTGGAGTTTTTCATCTTCTAGAAGCTTTTAGTAGGCTTAGGCTTTAGTCTTGAACTTTAGAAACCTCTTGGGAATGGCCCATTTTAGGAGGTCCGTAACACACGTGCGTACATGCCTAACCTGGCACATGTGATACACATGCTCGAGTCAATAAAAGAGTAGGCGCCAAGTGCTTGCTTTATGGAGGCTCCAAAAACAAAAGAGGGCCTTTGGCCCTATTTCATAAATACATGGACTAGGTTTAAGACCTGATCGGAACCTCTTTTACCCCCCCCCCCCCTCCTTTTTTTTTTTTGGTAGAAAAATAGATATAAAAATGAAATAAACACTAAACTTAAACCTAAAACTACCAATCCTATATTTTAGTTTGGCTTAAGTCTCTTATTTTTCTAAAAAAAAAAATCTATCATTCTTAAAAATTTTTGTATTTTTCATCATTTGAAAAATAAAAAATATTTTTTCTTATGTTTTTATAATATTTTATTTTTTGTGATTTTTCTAGATTTTTCTATTTTTGGTGATTTTCTTAAATTAAGACCCTTTTTCCTATTCTAGAAATTTTTAAATTACATTGGAGAGATGGGGCGTCTACATTCTATCTTATTCAGCTTTTATCTAACTCCTTTAGCAAGAGTTAGTGGCGAGCAACCCTTATTTCTACTTCATGTGTAATATCAAATGTGGGGTTAGGTCATGTGAGCTTGCAGTACATCATATTCATAAGCTGCTCACGGACTTGCTAGTTTCTTTTGTTTTGATTTCTTCTGTTGTGATGCAACCTCTGTATGTATAACCCTAAAGACGCATCAACTTTGCTAGAACTAAAGCACAATTTCGATGAGGGAACGTATGAAGATTGCGGTAAAGTTCTTGTTCATGTTGCTATTAGTGGCTGTTGAGTTCTTTCGTAGTTACCATTAGTGGTTTGTGGAGTTTGTAGAGTTGTGGTAGAGTGTTTGAAGTAGGATTTGCAGTTGTTAGCTGAGAAGCATTGATTTGCAAGAGGTAAGTGCAGTAACTCATATTGTTTTGTTGTGCTCTATTTTTTGACTACAAAAACAGAACCCATTGTGAATCTTGCGTTAAGCTACACTATACGGGGTATCAAAGTGTTCAAGTCAGTTAGATGAGATTCTAGGTAATGAGTAATAATTGATTAAGTATGAGTAGTTGTTCTGAATAATAGTTGAGTAGTACTAGGTAGTAAGATTTTGTTGGTATATGTTATCGAAGTTGTTCTTGTTGAAGAAAGTAGTGACAAGAAGTATTGCCCAATATCGAATTCTAGTGTTCATGGAGTTATTGGAGACCAAGATAATGATACTCAAGTTGGTTGTAGCTAACAGGGAAGTTATATGCTAGGGTTAGTTGATGATAAGCTTCATAGCCTCATCAATCTTGTTGAGAGTCTAGTCATAGTTATGTAAGGCATTAGATAACAATTGCAAGGTACACCTAATAATGGCCAAGCAGAAGATGAGCAAATGCAAAGACATGGACATACAGGCTGAGCAAATCACCAAGCCTAACCTCATCAAGTTGGAAGAGTAGTAGGTCGCCTTGCTTAGAGGAGGTTTGAGATGGAAGGAACTAAGGAAGCAGACTGAGAAGGAGAAGTAGAGCCCGATGGAGAGGTAGAAGAGTACTATGGAATGGAAGAGCGAAGATGCCAAGTTTCTCTCGAACTTGACAATGTCAAAGTCTAGATGCCAATCATTACAGCTAGTGGAAATGCTGATGAATACCTAGAGTGGGAGGAAAAGGTCGAGAAAGTATTTGATTATTATGGATATACTGAGGGTGTGAAAGTCCAACCTGCTACTCTTTAGTTCTCTGGATACGCCGCCATGTGGTGGAAAAACTTGAATACGGCTAAAGAAAGAGGTGGAAAAAGAGGTGCACTAACTTAGGAAGACATGAAAAGGTTGTTAAGAGGAAGTTTTATACTTGAAACATACTTACAAGACACCTTACCGAATTGCAAGAGCTTTGCTAAGGAAGCCGAACCATGGATGACTATGTCAGGGAGTCATTTGCCGACGATTCGAGTTGACGTAGATAAGCCCGAAGCTCGCACTATATCGAGATTTATCTCTAGACTCAAGCATGAGATCTATAACTTTGTGTAAGTACAGAGGTTCTACACTCTAGAAGAGGCTGTTAGGATAGCTTAGAGGGTCAAGAAGCAAAAGAGGAATGCCCTTATCCAACCTAATCTGAGCTCTTCACGGATTGCTATCCTATGCTGATTTAGTTACCCTGAATTGAGAAGGCCAAATTAAATAGAATGGAAGAATGATTGATCGAACGATAATTGAGTTGGTCTGAAGAATTGAGTTAATGATAGAGCTTACCTAAAGAAATTTGAAAAAGGACAATCCTCAGGTCGTAAGCAGAGTGAGATAAAATGTTTTAAGTACTTGGGTTACGGACAAATGGTTGCTAAGTGTCCCAACTAACGTGTTAGGGTCCTCCAAGGTGATGAAGTGGACAGTATTGATGAGAGTGAACATGAGAAGGAAGAGAAAGATGTTAGACGAATTGAAGTAGAAGAGGAGGAAGAGACCTGTGTTTATGTTGACTAGGGTGAAGTAATGATGCTGGTATTGAGGCAAGTGCTAAGTTCAATGTCAAGCTTTGAGGATGAAAAGGAGAGAATATGTTCCATACAAAGTATGCCATCAAGGGTCAACTATATGCAATTATAGTAGATGGGGGGAGTTATACCAATGTTTTCGCCCAAACCCTTGTGCAGAGATTAGGTCTGTTGACCTCTAAGTACTCCCGACCTTACAAGTTACACTAGCTGTTTGATAAGGATACTCTGCACATAACCGAACAAGTAGTTATACCATTCTGTATTGGGAATGTCTATAGAGAAGAGGTGGTTTATGATGTTATCCCCATGGGAGCTTCACATTTGCTTTTAGGAATACCTTAGTTATTTGACCGATGTATCATACGTGACGAGTATGAGAACACCTATACCTTTACAAAGGATAGCAAAGTAATAAAGCTGCAACCTATGACCTTAAGCCAAGTGAATGAAACTCATAACCAACTTACCTAAGTTGGTAAGAAGAAGGCTTTGGTGTTGAGCTAACAAGAACTTCAAGTTATTGAGGAGGCTAATGAACTTATGTTTTTGTTGATTAGAAGATTGTTGGAATTGAGAGATCTCAATGATGTACCAAAAGAGGTTCAAAAGTTGATAGATGAATTCTTCAACTTATTCCCAGAAGAATTACCTAAAAGATTACTATCGGTTTAAGGTATTGAGCACTGTATTAACTTACAATGAGGCATAGCTCTAATGTACAAACTTGCTTATAGAATGAATCTTAAGCAAGTTGTTGAGCTAAAGAGACAAGTGGACGAGCTAGTGGAACATGGATATGTGAGAGAAAGTATGAGCCCTTATGTTATGCTAGCCCTACTCGTCCTAAAGAATGATGGTTTTTGGCGCATGTATATCGATAGTTGAGTTATCAATCGAATTACCATCAAGCACAAATATCCCATACTAAGGCTCAATGACATATTGGACGAACTTCATGGAGCTCGAGTGTTCTTAAAGATTTATGTGCAAAGTGGCTACCACCAAACTAGGAGATGAATAGGAGACTACATTGAAGACTAGACATGGTCTCTATGAATGGTTGATTAAGTGATTCGGCCTTACTAATGCATCGAGCACTTTTATGAGGCTCATGAACCATATGATGCACCCTTCGATCGAGATATATGTAGTCATGTACATTGATGTCATGTACATTGATGTCATACTAGTATACAGTGTCGACTTGGCTAATCACCTAGAGCATCTCTGAGTTGTTTTTAACATACTTTGTGATGAGAAATTGTTTGGAAATATGAAGAAGTATACATTTTGCCTACAACAAGTCGTCTTTCTTGGATATGTGGTGTTTGGAGAAGGAATCCGAGCTAATGAGGAAAAGGTCCGAGCCATCTTGGAGTGACTTACACTAAATAATGTCACTAAAGTACATAGTTTCCATGGTCTTGCTTCTTTTTATAGAAGATTCATCAAAAACTTCAATACTATTACAGCCCCCTTGATTGAATTGATAAAGAATAGTGAAGGATTCCAATGGATTAACTGAACCAAGAAGAGCTACAGGGAAGTCAAGGAAAAGCTTACCACAACACTAGTCATGGTTCTATTAGATTTTGATAAGCCCTTTGAGTTGGAGTGTGATGCTTTTGGTATTAGCATCTGTACAGTCTTGAAGCAAGAATGCCACCTTGTTGCTTACCATAGTAAGAAGCTTAGCAGTGTTTCCTTGAATTACTTAGTCTATGAAAAGCAGCTATAATCTGTTTTCTAAGCTCTTACTGTGTGGCAGCATTAGTTATTACCTTAAGAGTTTGTGATCCATATAGCCTATGAATCCTTGAAGCACCTTGGAAGCCAAAACAAACTTATGAAGAGACAAACCAAGTGATTAAAGTTCATGGACAGTTTTTCTTATGTAATCAAGCACAAGAGAGGTAGTGCTAACGTAGTTACCAATACTCTTTCATGTCGACATGTCTTACTGGCCACCCTACAGACTAAGTTATTAGGATTTCCCCTTATTGCTAACTAATTTGCTCAGGATCCGCACTTTAGTCTTATCATTGAAAAATATTAAGACAAAATTTCCGTTGAAGCATACCATCTAAAAGATGGATTCCAATTCAAGGAGAAGAGGTTATGCATACTGAACTATTCCATGCATGAGCTATTGGTTAAGGAAGCTCATAGCGGTTGCTTATCTAGGCATTTTGGTGTGACTAAAACTATTGACTTATTGAAGGAGAACTTCTATTGGCTTGGTTTAGCTAAGGATGTCCACAAGGTCATTGGAAGTTGTGTGATATATGCAAAATGGCAAAGGGAAAGAAAGAACCACATGGAGAGTACATACCCTTATCTATACCAACCTCACCTTACATCGACCTTACCTTGGGTTGACCTCATCATAGACTTTGTCTCAAAGTTGGCTCGGACACTTAGAGGAAAAGATTTGATTCTTATATCATCCTGTGCCACCAAACTAACGATACTTTATATATTATTGATTTTTTTTTTCGTAGGAAGTCATTCACCCACATGGAGTTCCGAAGTCTATTGTTCTTAAGCTACTTTTGGAAGACCTTATAGAGGAAACTTGGCACTAAACTTATATTTAGTTCAAGTAATCACTCCCAGATAGATGGATAGGCCAAGTTGGTGAACAAGACATTAGGTAACCAACTCCGAGCTATCGTAGGAAAGAACTTATAGGATTAGGATCTCTGTTCACTCGTTGTGGAGTTCGACTACAATCGAACTATCCACAATACTATTGGGAAAACCCCCTTTGAGGTCATTTATGGCCTCAACCTAACCATCCCACTTGATACGATAAGTAACCCTACGGCTCTTAAAGAAAGCCAGACCGAAGTCCATCGAGTCTAAAGACTACAAGAACTACATTAGCATGTAGCTAAGAAAATCACCAAGTTTAATGAATAGCGGCAAGAGATTGGTTGTTGAGCTGTGTCTTTTAACCTAGGCGACCTTATATGGATCTACCTCAGTCAAGAAAGGTTTCCACACCTCAAAAAGAGTAAGCTATCACCCAGAGCTGATGGTCCTTTTAAGGTACTGAAGAAGGTCAACCATAATGCCTATTAAATTGAGCTACCTGAAGACTATAGAGTCTCTTTCATTTTCAACGTATTCGACCTAATCCCTCACCACCCAGATGAAATCAAAGCATAAATAGAGGAAGAGGCAGCCAAAGAAGACCCCACAAATTTGAGGCTAAATCTCTCCAACCTCTAAGAAGATGATGGGAATCAACTCCTTGGACCCATTGCTAGAAGTCGAACTAGAGGATTGCAAGGACTTACTCAACTAATACTAGCTCATGAACCTTTCAAGGTAAAGATTCCATCTATTGATAGACATTTTTGGATAATTATTATATAGGCCTATATTAGTTGGTCCAACTTCTAAGCCCAATCCAATGACTCAGTCTAGGAACAATATCTATAAACTTACTACAAATACCAGCCAAGACCCCAGGTAAAAAGGCTCTTCCATTCTCTCAACACCATAACTACTTGATATCTTTCTTTACATGATGAAGGGAACTAACTTAAGTATCGGAGTGGCCGCGCCGGAGCACCCTTTGGCGCTCCTTGTAGCCGTTTTCTCGTGTTGCAGGTATTCGTATACCAGAATAAGAATCACCCGTCAACAATTGGCGCCATCTGTGGGAATCAAAGAAACGAAAAGAAAAGAAAAGATTGGATGATTTTTCCAAAAATTACTAGTGAAATATTTCTTCTTTTCTTGGATTTCCACAAGTATAATTTGATATAATATATTTTCTTGTTGGTTGCTTGAGAAGTTTTGTTGGTTTCTTGGACTTTCCTCCTTCTTCTGGCAAAATCTGGTGGAAATTAGTGTTCGATGTGCCTTCCATTTACATCTCTACAGTTATTGAGGTCTCCAACTCTTGAAATAGAGGTTTCCAGACACGTTTACATTGAAAAAAGAATTAAAACTACTTAGTAACCGCCACTGTACCACATGTTGAAGAAATTGGTACTGCATTGAAGACAACCTGATCCTACACAGCAAGATAATGGTTGAATTATGCCACGAATCATGCTATTGAATTACCTCCTACTGGAAAGTGCTTAAGTAACTGATGGAGGGGGTGTGATGTGTTCATTTTGCCTTCAATAGTGCTTTCCCTTGTTCTAACGTCAAATAGGAGATTCGCTAATGCAACAGCTGCAATTTCGACTGCATCATGGCTTGAAACTTCAGCCTAATAGATATCTTGATGTATGCTTTACTCTTGGCGAAATCTCGTAATGGGCAAGTTGCTTGAAAATAAGGCCGCGAGCTGTAGATTCGAGTTGTTGTTCAGTGCTTTGATCCATTGAACGCCGAATGAAACTAAGCTACAGTATAGGAGTTCATGCATACGAAAACAGAGCTCTCTACCATGTCAACTTGTGTCAAGCTCCGATTTGTAGTTCGTGCTGTGTCGAGTAAGTTCTATCGGCCTGCAAGTTGCCGAGAAGCCGAGTGTTTCAAACCAACATCAAGTTCCCGAGCAACCATTTGAGTTCATCGCAATGCCTGAACTGGTCTCCATGATAACAAGTCCAAGTAAGACCGGTACCCCACATCCTAACCAGAGTACAAACCAAGTGCCGAGTTGCTGAGGAACTGATGTTGCGCCTCTAATATCAAATTATTTCTATCGGCTTGCAACAATGTCCGAGAGATGAACTTGTACAATTGCCGAGCAACCGAGAGATATTATGCCAAGAAGCTTTGGCCAAGTGGTTCACTTCGCAAAAGCGAGTCCTGTGTCGAATTGCATGAAGCTTTGGCCGAGCTGTTCGCTTCTAAATGGAAACTCTAAGCCTTATTCCGAATGCCCCAAAGGCATCAATGCCGAGTGAAGTTGATGGTTTACGAAAGCCGAGCACAATCGAAGTCCAAGTAACTGACCTGAGCTGAATAGCCGATTAACTCATATGTAAGTTCAAGACCCAAGCTCTCTACAGTAGAGATGAATACACCAATCAAGGTTACAGAACATAATCAGGCTGTCAAATCCACATCCGAATTTCATTGCAAATTGAATTTCAAGTGGTATATATACCATCCGAGCAAGAATTGAGAAATTGTTCGAGTCTAATAATTCATTAACCTAAGTTGTACAATCGCAATCTCCGTGCAAGAATCGAGAAATTAGTCTTTGGCATAATGTCTACATACACTTCGAGATAGCGAATGCTGAACAAGCACAATCTCGGCAAAGTGAAGGCAAATTTTTTGATAGGCCGAGTACTATGAATACCAAGTCAAGGTCGAGCTCTTTTCTTTACTATGCTTTAACAGCAACTACAGTTGTGTTGTTCTACACAACAGCTACCTACATGAGATCAAAGCAAAAATATGGTCGACTTATTCTCCAAACTTGCCGAATAAGTGCTCTTCACCTTTGACGATAGCTGGGAAGCCGAGTTATGTATTCATATGCCCAGTAATTGTACATCACCTTGCCAAGAATTGTTCACAATAGCCGAGCCCCGCAAAAGCTGAGCATTTGGTCCGTACTTAAAGTATTTCAGCATTCCAAAGCTGAGATAAACTCCCTAATGGTATCTGACTTGAACTCCTAAGGATACAACCAAGCTGAGAAGCTTTGGTCGAGCTATTCACTTCGAAAAGATATCTTACTTGAACTCCCAAGGACATGACCAAGTTGCTTACTTTGAAAATGAAAGAGTTCCAAGCTTTGAGAAGTTGAGCATGTTGTACAGCCTTGTTCATTTGTATAGAACCTATCTAAGCTTTACACTTTCCAAGTATGGCCGAGCCAGTAGAATGACACTCTTTCTATAAATGTGGAGTTAGAGGATTTGAGCTAAATGTTGAGTTACTTCGACAGACTGATGCTGAGTTATCCATGGCTGAGTCAAATCCTAATAAGATTGAACAACAGATAACGACTTGAGCTTCTGTTCTTTTAATCAAAATCCAAGCTTTGCTTGGGCAAAACATCCTAAAATGGATTTCTTCTTCACTCCATCCTTTTTGAGTTTCTTTCATGTCGCATTACCATAAGTCGATAGCTAAGTTTTCATAAAATTTCTAAGTACGATTTGAATTTCTGAGAATTTTCTCAATATGTCAAGCTCCGTAGAGAATATCTTCTAATATTAGCTGAGAAAGGGCACACAATTCTTAGGTTGACGATTAGCTATGCTGTAACAATAATGCCGCATTGGATCTTTTTCAAGCCTAAGTCAAATGCTTCACTAACATTGGTGATGACTTCGAAAACTAAACTCCATTAGCCAAGTTCTATCTTTTACTGAGTTTCAAAAGCTCAAAATGCCAAGCTCCTTCACACTAAAGTCGAATGGTTGTCTCAAGTTTAGATTGTTTTCTTGAATTACTACAAAGTCAACAACATCTCAAGCTACACAAAATCATGTTTGGACTATATGTGCTAACCCTATCGTTAAAAGATGAGTAAGACTTTACTCTTACCATTTGTAAGTTATTATGCATTTTTCAAGAAAATACGCATTAAATACATAAGTCTTATGCTAAGCTTCATGTTAACCTATTGTTAACACTCTTGTTCAACTATGCATCAAGTTGCATCTATCCATATGTTGCTTTATGATTTAAACTTCAACAAGTTAAGTAATATAAATTGTCACTTATTTGGCACTTATAATGACTTGCTAAGTCATTTGCTACCTTAACTTTCTTTGGAGATGAGTGTAAGAACTCTGAAGTAAGTGAGGGCAAAATAAATGCCCTTCGTTATGTACTCATGCAAACATAATTTGCTAACGGGATACTTCTTACCAATTCTAAGTCCTACATTGATATGGACGACAAGAAAGCAAGCTAAGGTCCTATACTTTAACAAATCAAAGGCTAGTGAGCCTATCTTACTACTTAGCACATGTTATGCTCAACTTGGGTAATTTTCATGCTTTCCTTGCCTTTTCAGGCACAGTAGCCTCTTTAGGTTCTCGCCTCTTCATGAGCTCCTTGCCTCTTTATGCGCCCTCGCCTTTTTAGGCACTCCAACCTCTCTAGGCTTTTGCTTCTTCAGGTGCTGCTTGCTTCTTTAAGCACCCTCATTTCTTCAGGCATTCCAACATTTTCAGGTATATTAGCCTCTCCAGGTTTTTGCCTCTTCAGGAATACCCGCCTCTTCAGGTGCTCCTTACCCCTTTAGGCATTCTCGCCTCTTTAGGAGTGCTAACCCTTTCAAGTACTTTAGCCTCTTTAAGCTTTTACCTCTTCGGGTGCTCTTTGCCTCTTCAGGTATAGCCGCTTCTTCTATTATGCCCCGAAGCAGCAGAGTCGTAACAGCCCCGCCGTGTAAACCATCCTAAGATAGAAGTTGGCCTTACAACTGCTATCTTAGACCTGATCTACATAAGGCGTCTACGACTAACCCGCTTTGAAGTAAACAGTTTGTAATTTATATATATATATATACACTATAATTCAATTATTGCAATTAAAGTTTACAATAATTCTCCGTAACATATTTCCTAGTTATACATTATTCAGAAATGAAAAGTAATAAAATATGTATTGATTCTTCAATGTTTTTCCTTACTTTCCAGGATCCAGCAGTTGCTAGTTTCACAGTAGTTGTTTGCCGCTTCTTAGCCAGCATTTGCATGACGTCTATAGGGATGTGAGCAACCAAATCTCAGTAAGTTAAGATGGAGGACTTAAAACTATACCATAAACATAACAAGGTTTTCAATCGACTTATTAGGTGCAATGTATGTACAAGCAAATGCCATCGCACGACATTGTCCGGCTTGTCGTGACATTAGAGAAATTGCGCCCGCTCTAATCCGGGTTGAGGAGTTGCCATTAATGCAATAGCTCACGACCAAACCCAAGCTTGTGCAATGGAGACCTCGCTCCTTTCGTAACTACCTTCGAACCACTAACTTCACCTTTGCCACGACCTCCTCTCCTATCACTTAGTTCGGCTAAGGATGAAGAAGGGACCATTATGCAATTCTGCGCTATTCCTTTCGAAGGGGTCGGTATTTGGCCGGAGAGTTCTAAGTTCCCTTAACAGGTTGCCATGTATGTCCGATTATGATTACTGGTCGTATATTTGATTAAGTCTAGTTTAGGGTGATCAATCATTTCATACAAATCATACAATACATGTCAGAGCAATAAACAGAATCATAGCATCACCCATAATCAAGCACATGCACACATCCAACTATCTAACAAGCATAACCAAGCATAATCTTAAGCCTCCAAAATACAGTATCGTATTAATCTCAACTTAGCTCGACTCCTCGCTCACTCACTCGAGGTCCGACTTGCTCAGGCCATTGCCGATCATCCTTATAACACAACGTAATTTCAGTTTTCATATAATGATTATAAGTTCATTTTCTCCTATAACGCTTATTGTTATGTTTTATTTAGGGTTTAATATACCTAATTATCTAGGTCTTAAGTCTTTTACAATTATTCTAAGTTTAAGGTTAGGTTCGAGTTCAGTTTCCGCATCAATTTCTAAATTAGGTTTTAGTTCGATTTCTAAGTCTTAAACATGCTCGAATCCTAATGTGAAATTTATCACATTAAGCTTGAGTATTCAAATATCCTATTGGGTCTTAATTCAATATTCTAAACTATTTGGTACACGTTATTTCTAATTAGGGTATCGGATTTATCCCTGATGTGAGAAAATCTTACTTTTTTTATATAATTACCTAAAATTCCATCTTAATTCAGATTTAGTATTATTTTGATTTTTACTCTAATATTATCTAAATAACCCTAATTTTTTAGATTTATTAATTTCCAATTCCACATATTACTAATTTCTTACAATAACTACCTAATTTCCTAAATTAACTATACTTAATACTCCACAGGCTAAGATTAGGGTTCCACATCAGAGATTAACATCCCTAAACATCTAATAACTATATAAATTAGTAATTAGTATCTTAATCACCTGATTAACCCAAAATTACTTAATTTTTCCATCATTTTAGGACTAAAAATTAACTTAAAAATTTTGAAAATTAATTTTAAGAAAAATGGCTTCATAGTACTGTTCTATATCACATAAGCATTCTACAAAAAAAAAAATTGAGCTTCAAACTATACTCCTAAGCCTATTTATATCTCATTCTAATCATGCTCGATTTTGATCAATTTGTTAGAAACCCTATATTTTCAGATATAATTAAACTAAATCACTATTTTTCCCTAAATCTACATATAATAAAACCTCAAAATAACAAGTTTCATAATTTTCTAGGCAAAATAACTAATTTTGCAAAATTATTCAAAATCGAGGCAAATGAGGGACTCATCGGTTTGGGTGTCTCCGACCACCTTCGGCCGCCGTGGTCTTATGGGTCGGCTTGGGCGTTGCCACCACTGTGTGGTGGTAGTGGCCGTCCACTTCCAGTTGCTTGTCTGGTATGGGTTCTTTTTAAAGGCCCTATTTGCATAGTTTTTTTTTTTTTTTTTGAATTTTCTCTCAAATTTTCGAGTCTCTTTATTTTTCTCTAATTCCTCACTGCCCAAATGAGTTCTGGAATTTTTTCTTCTATTTATAGACATTTTTGGCAATTAATATACATTAATTAGACATGATATTGCTGTAAATTCCTTAATTTTTTGCTTTTGTGTTGCCTAATTCTCATTGGTTAATTTTTATTTTACAGATCTTGACCTGCTACGACCTGATTTGGATCGTTCTATCCTCTTCTGATTTTTTTTTCTGATTTTTCCATAATTAATTTATAATTTTCTTTAATTATTTACTTAGTTTTTGGCCAATTTAGGTAATTTTGCGTATTTTTATCTATACGTAAATACATGTGGGGTACATATGAACATTCCTAATTATTATTTTGATCATTTTAAAATTTTTACTATACATATAATCTATCTCTAGTAATTTATTAGTTATTAGATTACACTTTTCGCCTTTTCAGTAATTAGTGCTTATTATGCTTAAAATTTAAAAATTTTATAGCCTCCTATTTTATTGCTTCTTTTCTTAAATTCAAATTTACGGGATCATTTTTACTAATATTTCTACTTTTACTTTATAATTTAGGTTCGATCGAGTCTTTCAACTGATTGAAACCTCGAATGGTTAGTTGTGGGGCTTACATCTTCAAGCACTCCTTGCCTCTTTAAGTGTCCTCACCTTTTCAATTACTCTCACTTCTTTAGGCACTCTGGCCTCTTCAGGTCTTCACCTTTCTAGGCATACCAATATATATAGGCATACCAATATATATAGGCAATTTGGTTACTCTTACCTTTTGCCTCTTCAGGCTTTTGTTTTTTCAAGCACTCTAGCCTCTTTAGGCTAAGATTATAAAGCTTTCCAGAAATCCCACCAAATCAACTTCCCTTAATACTCTATTTTTTGAATTCGTTGTAAAGAGAGTGGGGGGCAAGTGTTGATAGGCATTTTTGGATAATTATTATATGGGCCTATATTAGTTGGCTCAACTTATAAGCCTGGTCTAATGATATGGTCCATGGACAATCTCCATAAACTTATTACAAATATCAGCCAAGACCCTATGTAAAGAGGCTCTCCAATTCTCTTAACACCATAACTACTTGATATCTCTCTCTACATGATGGAAAGAATTAATTTAAGCATTGGGGTGGTTGCACCGGAATACTTACTAGTTTTCCTCAAACCGTTTTCTCGTATTGCAGGTGTTCATATATCGAAATGAGAATCACCCGTCAGTACCATCAACTAAGAGTTGCTATACTTCAACTAACTAGAATGCCGAGTAATGGTCAT
The DNA here is from genome assembly GCA_024138005.1 of Lumnitzera racemosa. Taxonomy (NCBI): domain Eukaryota; kingdom Viridiplantae; phylum Streptophyta; class Magnoliopsida; order Myrtales; family Combretaceae; genus Lumnitzera; species Lumnitzera racemosa. The sequence goes on from JAMXBC010000007.1 coordinate 33,937,714, forward strand.
GATTAGGATGGTTCTCGAGCTGATGAGCACCAAACTCTTAGATAAGCCAAACGATTTTACTATTTGACCTAACACAACCTTTGCCTGAGCCCAACACTTGAGCTTCAACTTGACATAGATCATAATGACCAATTTGCCTAGCTTTCTTCCTAACTCACTAAGCTAATTGCACAGCTGCCAAGCGAAACGAGCTGTTAGAACCCATACATTGCAGGAGTAATGGAACATAGATCATTTCAGTTTGCCAACCATCGTTTGACATATGCTTAATGGCATTTAGAACGATTCCTTTTCTATACACTATATAATACTTTGTCCATTTTACCCTTTTTAGCATCTATTAAGAATATCTTTTGTATTTACCCTTTTGTCTTTTCCTTTTGTGTATGTAACCCTAGAGAGGCTAATATAAAAACCCCATTTGTAATGTGTAGTCATCATCTTTAGAATATTGAATACAAAAATTTTCCTTTTAGAGCAACTCCTATGTTCTCTATCTTACCCAGCTCTTATCTAATTCCTTTAATAAGAGTCAATGGTGAGCAACCTTTATTTCTACATTTATATGTAATATCGAGTGTAGAGTTAGATAGTGTAAGCTTGTGGTGAGTCATATCCATAAGCTACTTACTGACTTGCTAGTTTCTTTTGTTTAGATTTCTTCCATTATGGTATGGCCTTCATGCGTACGACCCCAAAACACATCAATAGAGCTACAAATCATCTTATGTTGAAAACACTATTAATAAACAATCACATCCATTTATAAATGTACTCGAATTCAATCCTAACACTTAAACTCATTCACAAGCTTGTCGACTCATTAGAACTATGATTGTTAACATCTTTCTTATGTTCTTTCCCTAAGTCCTAGCCGGACTCTAACATAGATTTTATGAAATTATAGTTCGGTCACTTATTTTGTATTTCCATTTAGATTTTATATTTCTAGAAATGATGTTTCAAAGTGGAAATTTATGGCCTATTTAGTTAGCCAAATGGAATAAAGTAGGAAAGTAATTGGGATTCATGAGGGATGAAATGAAGAAGGAAGACTAATATGATGGTTATTACATTATTTAGTTGGAAAAAAAAAGAACAAGAAGAATGGACTTGTAATAGAAGGTAATATTACATATTTGCCCTCATCTTCTCCATTTTTCTCTTTCTCTTTCCTCTCTCTCTCGCTCTCTCACAAAAGGTTTTGACTCTCTCTCTCTCTCTCTCTCAACTCTTAGATCTCAACAAATCTCTCTCTTATATTCAGAAGTCAAAATTCTCTCATTGACTCTCTCTTTCTCTCTAACTTACCATCAAATCTCAACTCTCTCTCTCTCTCCCCTTTTTCTTAGACCTGGACTCTCTCTCTATAAATCTCAACTTTCGGACTCAACCCTCTCTCCATCCCAATTGCTGATGGTGGTGGTGTCTGATGGATAACAACAATGGAGGCTAATGATGGGGATGGTAGTATGTTGTGATGCACTTATAAATGTTTTATTATATATATATATATAAATTTATTAATGAGATTTTATTAGTGTTTTTTATATTTTTGTGGACATTTAGTACTTAATTAAAAATATTTTTACTTTAGGTCCTAGATGAATAATTAAGAAGAAAAGAAAAACATTGAATCAAATTTTACTTGATTTGAACTTTAATGGGATAGGTTATAAGCTTTTAAAGATTGACACGGTTGCTTAAAGAAATCATGTGTCAGTTTATTTAAAATATGACCAAAAGTTATGCAACTATTTGATAGCTAATTTGAAATCTAAAGACGTTACGCTCCAGCCCATAAAATTGTTCACACGCGATCCAAGTTTGTAAGTTCGGTCCAAACGAAGCACGAGTGAAATTGGAAGCCCATAGCTACGTAGTAATGCCAAAATTCCACATATGGAGATTCTGGCCGTGGACGAGAGTTCAAATTGGAAAAACAAATCGTCCGATGAGGATTTATGTCATGCTATCTAAATTTTAAGTATATATTTTTATTTCGAGCTATCCAATTGGAAGATTTTATTTTATAGAGATATTTGAGAGATATATTTCAAGATTTCATATCATATAAATGGATCACAAATGGATATTCATTCATATGGCACTATATGTTTAACTCCATCAATCTTTCTCATAGAGTAATTTCTTTTAGTTTTCTTCAATTTTTTTTTTTGTAAATAATTGATAAGAGTTATACCGATTACAAACTTAAAAGTTCATTCATGTAAAGATTGAAAGATAGGGATTTCTGATTTCTATAATAAAGAATAATTTTTTTTTTATCATTTTCTTGAGTTTTATTTATGGATTTCCTTATTCCCTTTGTAATTTATGTGCCTTATATAATCATAAATTAATTTTTATTGTTGAGATATTGAATTAATGGATTTATGATATTTCTATATTAAAAATTTGAATATCGATATTCTTGATATATTTATCATGGAGCATATGTTTTTTTTTTTTTTTTAATATGTGGAATACATGTTAGATTGGGTTAAAGTCTTAGAATAGTAAAATCGATTCAATGGATTCCATAGTAAACTAACATTAGATTACAAGTAAGAAGTTAGAGATAATACACTGTAATTAGGTTATGATTTAGAACATAAAATAGTGGATTAGCTACATATCTTTTCTATAAATAAAGAGACTTAGTTAATTAGTTAGGGTAATTCATACTTCAATATAAAGTGATTTTATACTTTATTACTTTGATAACTTAAAAGGGAATTTAAAGGAAATAATCTAAACTATTCAAGGATCCAATAGTCAAATGTACTATATTTTAATATCATGATCATTAACATCAATTCAAGATTCTAATTTGTTGGTCATTGATTTAATCTTTTAAGGTGTTGATTTTCTATATTTTCTTTATTAATTATAAGTAGATTTAATATTTTATATGATTTAAGAGTTCATTTACATTCTTTTATTTTAATATATTTTGGTTTGCCTAGATATAGGTAGGACTATTATAGTTGAGAGTTAGTCCTAATCCCTATAGAAACGACTTGATTTTACTAGTTTTTTTATTACTGTATATGTGACCTAGTGCACTTGATAGTATAAAATATGTATTTATTTTTAAAAGTAATGGTTAGCGTATCATGCACGATGGAGGATAGTGGTGTATGGTTGTAACAACTCGGTTAGAACTTTTCTCACAAAGGTATTGTCAACTTTGGTGTGGAACGTCGTACGGTTTGGTTCCTTGGTACAGTAGCTTTTCAAAAGGTTGCCCCTCTTGAAATTGCTCTACATTGAGTACGCTTAACTTTGGAGTTTCGATGTACTTTGAGCCGCTACACCAAAAAGTATTTCGATGATTATAATTCCTTTTCTTAGCATGTAATGGATATTACAATCCACCACATTTACAAAACTGACATTCTCGTAAATTTTGTTATACAAGTCTAGGATCACTACTAAGTAGGGACTTACCCTTCCGATTGGTACAATGCTTTCATACAACTTGTAACGACCCAACAAAAACTCTTTCTACCGAGTTATTGTCCACTTCAGCATTGAATGTTGTATGGTTTTGTCTATTGGTGTAGTAACTACCCAAAAGATCACCTATTTTAAGATTGCTTTAGCTCAAGTATACGCTTCAAAGTTTCAATGTATTCCAAACTATTATACCAAAATGTGTCTCGATGATTAGAGTTTTTTCTCCTAGTATGTAAGGGGTATTACAATGGTTGTGGTGCACCATAAATAGTAACATGTAGTGATAGTGCACCATAGAGACAATGGCTCATGGTGTTGTAAATTTGTATTTTCCAAGTAGGTAATTTTCGAATTAAAAAGGGGAATGAGTTTATAAATTGGATTCATAAGGTGCAAGGAGGAATTTTGATTCAATGATTTCAAGTAATTGGAATTCCAATTCATTGTAATTGGGATTCATTAGTACCATATTAGAAGTAAACAAGGTAATAGGTAATAATAAGGGAATAGCAATTTCAATACTCGCAAGTGAACATGCGGTTAATGAATTCTGATAGTTTTGTTTATGATAGGGAACATGATTGTGCATTTTATAATGATCAATTTTTCTAAGAGCTACAAGTTCCATTAATGATTTCTTCTTTAATATTATATACAAATCGAGAAAAATACAAATTTAAAATTAAACCTTCTGCATTTTTTTTGTTCAATTCTTAAACGTTTTTATATTTTTATTTGATTGCTTAACATTTCCAAAAGTTTTTAAACAAGTACTCTGTTGGTTTCTTGTTAACTTTTTTGTTAATTATGACACGCAACTTTCTAATTAGTTCATGAAAAAAAAAAAGTATAAATTTGGTACTTAACATTTTATACTTTTTCTATTTGAGTCATAAACATACTAAAATTTCTATTTGAATCTTTAACATTTACAAAAATTTTCAAATAAACCTCTATTAGTTTTGTTGTTAACTTTTTTGTTAATTATGACACATAACACTTTTTGATTGCCTTGTATACTTTTATTATATAATTAATATAATAAAATATTTAAAAAATAAATAAAATAAGAAATTTTTTGGAAAAATAAAAAAACGCAAAATCAGATAATAAGGGTATATATACATATATAATGTAGTAAATGTACGTAAGAAATATTTCAAAGGGTACATCACTTTGAAACTTTTTTTTTCTAGTTTTTTTTTTTTGGCTTATTGAATTATAAGAAACATACATGTATATAAATTTATTATATTATATATGTATATATCTTTATTATTTGATTTAGCATGTTTTTTACATTTTTTTTCTTTTTCAGAATTTCTCTATTTTTTATTATTTTTTAATTTTTTAATTATTTTATTATAGCATTTATTTAATAAAATAAGTAGAACAATTAGAAAGTGCCACATATCATAATTAATGAGAAAGTTAATGACAAACTAATATAAGACTTATTTGAAAATATTTGCAAATATTGATAACTTAAAGAAAAATTTTAAAAAGTTTAAAACTTCAACAAAAAAGATGCAAAAGGTTAAGAGATAAATTTGTATTTTTCTATAGACTACTAAGAAAGTGTCACATATTACAATTAACAAAAAATATTAATGGCAAACTAACGAAAGATTTATTTGAAAATATTTTTAAACATTGAGGACTTAAATATATGGGCAATTCCTCAATATCTTGTTCATTCGCAACAAAATATTTTCTTTGTGCGGCGGTAAAAAAAAACATGCTTTTTTGGAGAGAGATACTATTTCACCAATCGAGTCACAGGTATCTAACATATTCATACCTAACGATTTTCCACAAAGTGGTGACGAAAGGTATAATTTGTAGAAATCTTTCCATTTTGCAATTCGATCCGATCCAATGGTTCGTAGAGCTATTTACTCGATCGCAGACATTTCTGGAACATCTCTAACAGAGGGACAAATAGTCAATTTTGAAAGAACTTATTGTCAACCTCTTTCAGATATGAATCTATCTGATTCAGAAGGGAAGAACTTGTATCAGTATCTCCATTTCAATTCAAACATGGGTTTGATTCACACTCCATGTTCTGAGAAATATTTACCATCCGAAAAGAGGAAAAAACAGAGTCTTTGTCTAAAGAAATGCGTTGAGAAAGGGCAGATGTATAGAACCTTTCAACGAGATAGTGCTTTTTCAACTCTCTCAAAATGGAATGTATTCTAAACATATATGCCATGGTTCCTTACCTCGACAGGGTACAAATATCTAAATTTGCTATTTTTAAATACTTTTTCAGGGTACAAGTTGAATTTCTTTATCATATGATTCGATGAAATATCTTGGATCTATGTTCAATTGGTAGGTAATATCAAATCCAATTTTGACCTGATACCACCTTCCTTAATTAAGGATATCCAATTTTTCCTTACTGAATGAGCCACTAGCTATTCTGGGTCTACGTCTACTGCATCTATTTAGCTAAATTATCTATATATATATCATCTATTTCGATAAATTCTATATCTATCTAGAATTTCGATATATAATCTATATATATAGATTATTCTATAGATATAGAAATAGATATATAGATCTTATCCGCATAGTAGTGATTTGATTGATTCAAAAATGGGGGCCCCTTTAACTCAGTGGTAGAGTAACGCCATGGTACGGCGTAAGTCATCGGTTCAAATCCGATGAGGGGCTTTTTTTTTTTCATGAAACTCTATCATCGGTATTATTCATATTGGAACGGAAAATAGCAATAATATTGCTATTTGTAGTTGATATTTTAATAAAAAAAGTAACTATCTCTAGAATTTGAAAATTGATTATAATAAGTTATTATTATCATGAGTTCTAGTAATTAGAGTTATAAAAGGGTTTTGTCGAGCCTGCTCATATGGTACCTAACCATATGGTATCTAAGTTAAGTAATTCTATGACACCGGTATAAAGTCCGGTCTCTCTAATTTAACCGGAACCACAGTTCCTGGATTTCTATGTGAATTAAAATCGAAAAAAGGAAGTTTTCTAATCATTGACTCAACTCATTGTCGAATTCCACTCAGCATAAAATGGAGATACTTATGGCAGAACGAGTCAATCTAGTCTTTCACAATAAAGTAATAGATGGAACTACCATTAAAAGACTTATTAGCAGATTAATAGATCACTTCGGAATGGCATATACATCACACATTATGGATCAAGTAAAGACTCTGGGTTTCCAGCAAGCCACTGCTACATCCATTTCATTAGGGATTGATGATCTTTTAACGATACCTTCTAAGAGATGGTTAGTACAAGATGCTGAACGACAAAGTTTGATTTTAGAAAAACACCATCATTATGGGAATGTACACGCAGTCGAAAAATTACGCCAATCCATTGAGGTATGGTATGCTACAAGTGAATATTTACGACAAGAAATGAATCCTAATTTTAGGATGACCGACCCCTTTAATCCAGTTCATATAATGTCTTTTTCGGGAGCCAGATGAAATGCATCTCAAGTACACCAATTAGTAGGTATGAGAGGATTAATGTCGGATCCTCAAGGACAAATGATTGATTTACCCATTTAAAGCAATTTACGCGAAGGACTGTCTTTAACAGAATATATCATTTCTTGCTACAGAGCCCGCAAAGGAGTTGTGGATACTGCTGTACGAACATCAGATGCTGGATATCTTACGCGCAGACTTGTTGAAGTAGTTCAACACATTGTTGTACGTAGAACAGATTGTGGAACCATCCAAGGGGTTTTTGTGAGTCCTCGAAATGGGATGATACCGGAATGGAAATGAGGGAATGGCTACAATACCTGGTTTAAATCAGATATAATTTGAAGGATTTGGTAGATTCATTGATCAGGGCTTAACAGAAGAACTTTCTAAGTTTCCAAAAATTGAAGACATAAATCAAGAAATTGAATTTCAATTATTTGTGGAAACATATCAATTAGTAGAACCTTTGATAAAAGAAGGAGATGCTGTATATGAATCACTCACATATTCTTCTGAATTATATGTATCCGCGGGATTAATTTGGAAAACCAATAGGGATATGCAAGAACAAACAATTTTTCTGGGAAACATTCCTTTAATGAACTCCTTGGGAACTTCTATAGTGAATGGAATATACAGAACTGTGGTCAATCAAATAACTGTATTCAAAATGTATTTAAATGGTTTTTTATGGAATGTATTTAAAACGTATTTAATAGGCTAGACCCATGCTTCGAGTTGTTTCATGCCATAAATAAACTCGAACGCTCAAAAAATCGGTTGGACAGGCAGATTCACATCTCTTACAACCGACACAATCCTCAGTTCTTAGAGCAGAAGCAATTTGCTTAGCTTTACATCCATCCCAAGGTATCATTTCTAATATATCTGTTGGGCAGGCTCGAACACATTGAGTACATCCTATACATGTATCATAAATTTTTACTGAATGTGACATTGGATCTATCAATTTGAAAATGCCATAAATCTTCGATCTAGTAAACTTATAGATGAATCATATATTTGAACACCAGACGAATCAATGATTTTACCATAATTTTTCCCTATACAAAATTACAAATCTATTTTGAGATGTGACAATCTCCGATATTCGTATTGGGGAGTGACTTTATGGATATTTGTTTTCATAAATTTACATCATAAGATGTTGTTCATTCATAAAATTTTACCATTTGAATCATTCAAACATGTAATGTGCTTAAAAAAACATTTCATTTGATTATGCTTAGCATACGGTGCCTTTTGGATCCTTGCAGTTTTTTATTAACCAATTTCTTAATTTAATGTATGAATGTGAAGTAGAAGATGGATGGTTTATTTGTTGTACATTACTTTAGTTATGCAATTGTTATTTCAAGAGCCAATAAGATTTGTTCTTTAGACGTTAATTTTTTGAATTTTTTTTTCCAATTGTTTTGTAGACATTATAAATAAATCAAGATTTATTACACTTTTTCAATAGACAAATAAGCCGAAAGCTATACAAAACACATTATCTAATAGGTGAAGTGGCAGATTTTCACTTATAAATACGATTAATAAATCACTCATGTTATAGACTGATGATTTCAGAGAATAAACACATTTATATCTGAATAGAAAACATGAATTATTATTAACACGAATTACCAGCGCAGCTACTCGGCTGTACACGTTACTTTATCGCTTTGTGAGGATTTTCTCTCCAAAGATTTCTCAATGGAAATGGAAGAGCCACATCGATACAAGGCCTGCGCTCTTGTTTCCCGTTGGGCTCTCCAAATGATTTGTTGGTATAGAAAAATTTAACCAAACCCATCACAGAATCAAAATCATTCTTTTGGCCAGACACCTGCAGAATCAAGTCAACCCTAACCAGCCATCTAAGAATAAATTCAACCACAAATCTCGATAATAGGAGTGTAGGACCCCAAAAAGTTGATCAATCGAGAGGCACTCGCAACAGCTAATCCACAAGATTCAGAAAGGAAAATGATCATACCGAAGACAGTTGCAATCGAAAAGTTACAGAACAGAGAAACTACGCATGCAACGATACACCAACTGGCCACTTTCCTGCTTCACGGGACAGGAACTGCAGATAAACATTCTCTAGTTTTGCCTGGACAAGACAATGATGTCTAAGATTCTTCATAAGCTACAATAACAAGCAACATAAACTAATACGGATTGCCTATCCTCTCTCTGCCAGGACCATGTCGTTCATCACGTGCCCTATCCATAAGTAGATCCGGATGATAGTCCTTAGGTGGAGGCAGACCTCTAATAGGAGAGCGGCTCCTCTCTCTCACCTCACGTGCCCAGCGGTCATGGCTAGGAGGAACAGGAGGCGGCAAAGGTGATAGTGGCCGCCTTTCATAGCTTTTCCTTTCACTTAGCAAACTCTCCCCTCCACGGTCTCTGTGATCCCAATCTGCTGCTCCTGGCCGATTCCTTCCTCGGTAATCATCTCCAGGATAGTCCAAGCGATCCCGCCGAATGTAATCATCAGGAGGATACCTGCCCTCATGCCTGGGAGGTGGCAGCCCACCAACTGGAAAGTCTCTAGGCCCATCCCTGGCCCATGCACGAGGTGGAGACCTGTATCCATTCATGGGCCTAGGAGGTGACCGATCCATAGGATGTCCAGGCAAACGCCTGGAAGCAAATGGAGGCGGTGGACCCAGGTGGCCCCTTCGAGGGCTACCCCTATGTCCATAGCGAGGCCGCTTGCAGTTGTTGCAGAACTCCCGCCTTGCAAAGTTCAAGTTGCCACACCTAAGAACCAAAGTAAACAAGAAGACAAATTTGTCACATTGATGGGTTATTAAAGAAAACCAAACAAAAAAAAAAAAAAGAAAAAACAATTATCACAACATAAGCATTCGACAGCAAAACTTCAAAAGGAAGCAGTTGACTACAATGACGCATAATTTAGGAAAGAATGGGATTTTGGAAACTCATGACCTGCCTATTAGAAACCTAATCACAAAGTTTGGGTAGAACCATGCTTGATGCACATCCATGAGTTTGACAAAGATAGACGAGTCCTTACTAAATTAAAATTAACATTACATAAGGCAAACATCAGCACAGTTCTATGGATCTTCTAACACAAAGCATATGCAGCACATTATAGAAAGAAATACACAGTAGAAGTTACAGACAAACGACTTACATAGGATCTGAGCAGTACCAATCTCCTTCCCTAGGACGCACATTAGGGTTATTTCTGGCCATCCCTTCACCTCTAAATGGCCCACGGCCCATTCCAGGTCTGTCAAAGCCCCTGCCATAAGGCCTGCTGCTGCCCCTGCCTCTACCATAATGGGGTGAAGAGTCTCGGTACCTCCCAAATTCCCTTCGGCTCCCAAATTCACGGCCACGTGATGGGTGATCATAGTGAGGACTGAAGTGATGATCAGACTCCCTACGACGACCAGGAGATATAGAACCTGCACGAATTCTATATCCTGGAACATAGCCAGTAAAGTCCACAATCAATCCCGACCAAGATATAATGTCTAAGTACAATGTTGTGATTATAGCCAGCAAAAGAAACCCATGAATATGCCAAATACAATCAATCAACTGTATTTGCAACAACTGATACCAGCTGTCCTAACAGCTCCACCGATCATGCGTAACACAAAAGTTAGGATGCTAGTCTGCTAGAGCAAAAGCCAGTTGTTTCCCCATGATTACTTCTCGGGAACTCATTCACTTTGCCAATAATTTATCAGGAAACCGAGAAAGCATAAACCAAGCAATGGATACTTGGGCTTGTTGCCTGCTCAGTACCTTCAGAAATAACATGTCCACCGATCCTAAATCTAAGTCTTGCACATTACCCTTATTGATGAATAGACACATAAACCATTACATTCTTGAGAATCCATCATTGCAAACAGAAAACGACATAATAAACCAGAACCTTTTAACAATTAAATGAATCATGAATCTGCAGTTCACAGTAAAAGAGAAAACACCCTTTAAAAATACCTAACAACCAAAGAAACCAAGCAACATAAACTTACGACTTGCAGTTGATTCACCTGCAATAACAACCAGATGCAGCACAACCCAAGTGAAACCGACCAAGGATAATTCATCGAAGTGCTAATTACAAATTATTTCCAGCTATAAATGGGCCCATTCCTCACACACACGGCATACAAATCATAAAGTAAGCACAGATCATCTTCTGCCAAAACCCAATGTTACCAAATACTTGAAATTACCCGAAGTCAAGTGTATAAATCTCAAGGAAACATGCCACCATTAAGCTCCTCATTAATAATTCTGCCTTCAATCTGTAAGTGGGAAATAACTATGAAAACAAAAAGGAACCACCATATATAATTGAGCCAAAAGGTCTTCTGCAAACAGAATATCATTTCAACAACGATCAAACATCTATTGTCCATGTAACTTTTCAGGAAGTCTTAAAAATGACACAATAACCAAATTCCCCAACTCCATGTATGCCATGGGAATTAAGAAATAAGTGCATGTCACTGCAACGGAGCACCTAAATATATAGAGGAACCCCATAAAATTATTGCTAGAATTATCTTATCCAAAGTAAGCCTTTAAACTCATCTGTAATGAGACCCTAATGGTTACAGCTCAAGCGCAAACATCAGTGAAGTCGCTTTTATAACAAAGGGATACTCCATACTGGTACCCCTATCAATACATGTATCACATCATCCCAAGAACAACCCATAAGTCAGCCCATAACAGCTTTGAATACCCTTTTCAGTAAAACATTCAATGGTAGATATCAAGATAATTCTAGGCAAGAAGGAAAACCTCCTACTTCAGCCATTGGCACCACCAGACAGGAGCCTTCTAACCAGTATGAACAGCCACAAATTACCAAAAGACCAGACCACATGCGATTCCCCATGACCTTCACACCATTGCCTTAAATGACCCCATACAATCCACCCATATAAATCAATCCAAAAGTCATGTTGTCCAAAAGACCCACCCAAGCTTGACCTGCTGGGACATTGTTCATGCAACAGCCTCTCCAGTATAACAGCTCAATGGAAGCCTTCCCTAAGTCCAAAAAGCATTCACCTTTAACTCTAGTAATACCATGATATAATCCAATTCATTCTGGTACCATTTCCAAAATCACAACAACCCTTTGAAATTTAATTTCTCCCCAAACCACGACATTAAGACTGGACTAACATCCGTGTGCCTTCATCAAGAGCAAGGTCTTGTAGGCAACATTCAGAGCTGTAACAGACAACAGCGAAGTTTATTTACGGTTTAAGGTGAAAAGTGCTACCAGATCCATATGACGCAGAGCATATCAAATTAAGAAAATCCCATATGAGCCTAGTGTGACTAAAACATATCAGTTAGCTTTTTTGGATGTATTAAAAATCATACATCTTTTATCAGGCGGACACAACTATCAGTTTTCTAGAATTCAAATGATTTGGAAGCTTAACATCTCAATAGATCAATCAAACTGCATAACATGCTCAAGATGAAAGAATCATGTTCAAAAATGGCATCAGCAACCTAAAAGAAAACCAGCTAACGGGTATGTTCATCCAGACTCAGACGGCCCAAAAGATACTTGTTTCATAGAGCTATTCTAAATCGAACCTTTTTTTTTTCCAGGGAAAAAGGTACAGGAAGAGTCCAATTTTTATCTTTCTGAACAACTCTAAATCTAATCAAACATATTTATGCAAATCTTCACCTCCTGAAAGGACATAACATAAGCTTCTATGGTTTCCGGATCAGGAGTTCTCCTTCACCACAATGAACCTAACTAGACAATTTCCACATTTAACCAAATCCAGTTCCAAGCAAAAACTAGCGTTGAAGCCAAAACAACTGACCAAAATGTAAACCGCAATGGTTTGGATAAACTTGTATAAGCTAAAATAAGTCTCTTAGCAATTGCTCTAGGAAACTTAAAAGATGAGTGAATTGTTAAAGTTGGTCATGCAGTAATGGGATTTCATCTTGCATCAAATTCAGATCAATTTTTTTTTTTTAAATACACACACACACACACACACATATATATACATATATATTGTATAGATACAAAATCTAGTAAACACAACTCTCAAGCCTAGATTCCACAAAGCATAGTCAACTATATGAGTCAAATTTCACTATTGTGCTCTATCATAAACCATGTTCTCCCCATATCCAAGTGTTTCATTATACATTGTTATCACTGGTTCTGTCATGGAGCATCAACAATTAACGTCCTAGCTCCAGTCTATCTACCAGTGCGCAATATCAGATAGATTTCCCACAGTAAGATTTATGCAAAACATGTTTCCACAAGATTAACCAATCATATTAACTCCTGTTATCATTGTGCGCAGTCATTACTGTCTAAGTTGTAATCTATCTCCCAATAATTAATATTAAAATGAGTTCCATAAAGATTAATGCAAAGAATTATTTAATGAGAATAATTCATCATACACATTACAGCGGTGGGTCAGAATTTGCTGTCCAAGTTCAAATCTCTCTCCAAATAAGCTATATAACATTGATTTTCCCTAAAGGAATCTATGGAGGGCGAAAAAGTTCCAAGAAATTAATTCATCATACTAATCATGTGAGATCAGCTTGTTATTGCGAGTCGTTAATTAAGTCCTAGTTCTAATCTATCTCCAAATAAGCAATATGAATTGGTTTTGGTTTAAAAAATTTACACGAAAAAAGTTTATACGAGATTACCTTCACGAATCACATCAAACTGCTCCATATCTAAGCTAACCTTCTTAACATCCCAAAAAGATTTATAACAATTTAGCATTTCAAGCAATAAAAGTAAATCGACGTCGTTCAGCACGTAGTCTCGTCGATCTAACAGTAACAAGCAATCACCGAGAGTAATGTTTCTCAGATCTTGCGAGTTAAGCCTAAATCGAAACCAAATGAATCAAAATTCCCATTTTACAGCTACAATTACACGAAGTCGGTCAAATAAAACACGATACAGAACAGAGCTGTAAAAGTAGGTTAGAGATGGAGGTTTAGGAACGAACCAGCGCCATCAGAATAGCGATCAGAGCGAGAATAAGGAGGAGGATCACGGCGTACTTCACCAGGTTCATAGTCACTTCCACCACTTCGACCGCCGGCATCACTGTCAGAAGGGCGGACAACAAGGCTGCTAAGAAGTGGTTGGTGATGGGTTGTCGTTGGGTCCTTGTCCCTGGACGCCATCTATAATCTCTCCCTCTCTGTCTCTGTGCGGTAGATTTTGATGGCACGATATTTTCCAAATGGAAGGGTGTTGTTTAAGTTTAACCCTAGAGAGGGCGCAGGGAGGAAGAAAAGAGAGATTTTCGCTATTTTCTTTTTTCCTATTATTTGATTAATTTTATAATTATTATCACCACTGACATCGTCATCATTGTCATTTTTCCCGAGTCTTTCATCAAACCAATTGTGTTTTTTGGTTTTTTATATTTTTTTCATTAATTATCTACTTTGTCATATACTTTTTTTTTCATTTTTTTGACAAAAAATAAAAAATCATAATAATGGTATTTTTGAAAAAATATTCTTAAAAATATGATTTCGAGAAAACGATTTTAACCAATCCAAAATGAAATTGTCTTTTTAATTCAATTTGAGATAAATTTCAAAATAAATTAAAATCCCCTTTTTAAGAGGAGATTTCATTTTACGATTTTAAATGTTATATTTTTTTGATTTGTTTTTTGGAACTTGCATTTCTATAACTTTTTTTTTTTTACAATTTTTTTCCTTTTTCCTAATAAGTGAGATAGAATGCCAAGTACAAAATATTTTCATTTTAAACCTTTAATCGGTTTTATTGTTTTTTATAATAAATATGACAATATTGGAAAGTACAAAATGTTCACATTTTGAGCTTTTAATTGGATTTAAAGATGTGAATTGACATGTTCTTATTTGGACAAAGTAATGGTGTTAGTAAATATATACTATATATTGGCTTACAAGCAACTCAAGATTGAGTCAATGTTAATTGAGTTTATTTAAGCTAAAATCAAGTCTCTTAAACAATTTAATATCCATTTCCTTTATTGTAATAATCATTTTATTTCTTTTCCTTTTTATTTCTTATGAAATTACCATTGTAGTGTTCAATTAAATTTTAGCTCCATAATAATAATTTCGTAAGGAACTGTGATTGTAAAAGATATTGAATAGCTATTTAAAACCTAAATTTACAAATAGCTATTCATTGCCTATCTCCCTTAACTACTCTTCTATATGCTTTAACATACCACAAACCACGACCAATCATAGAATTATGCATCACCATCATAGTCACTAACCATGCACTACATGACTTATATAACCTTATGACTTATGTACCATAAACTATGTATCACTTCAATCTTATGAATCACTCATCTTATACACCATGAATTATAGGACCTACGCAACACAAATTGTACACCAACGTGAGAGAGAGAATGGATAGATAGATTAGAAGTAGATGAGAGAGAAAGAGTACAAAGAGATGAGTAGAGAGAGAGAGATGAGCTATAAAGATATAGAGGAAGGGAAGGAGATGAAAGGGTAATATAGTGATTTACATTATATTACTATTCGATTTCTTTTGATTTTTTTTATTCGATTAAACAACATAATAAGCTATATAAGCTATTATAAGTTTGTTCAATTTCTAATGAATAACAGTGATACTATGAGTTAATTATATTCAAAGAAGTGTACAGGAGTTGAGCTTAACTTTTAACCTATTAGTGCTGAAATAAGACTTAGCTAATTTTAAATACATATTAAGTGCCATCTACGTTCTTAGTGAGTGTAAGCTTTTAATATAAATTTAATTTGGAGAAATATAAATTTTATTAACGATGAAGTTAAACGAATTTGATTAAGCAAAACTTCGGCTTAGTAAGGTTTTACTTGATTTGGTTCATTGTAGCCTTAGACATAAGTATAAGGAGTGGATAGAAGAAAATGGAATAATTGGAATGTAAACACTGAAATTGTAATTCGTATTAATTATATTTACATGAAGAATCATCAGAGAAAGTGAAGGAACTAAAAGTGAAAGTATAGTTATTTGTACTAAAGTAATTGTTTTAAATTATTAAAAGTATGTCATTTGTAACTATTCAGTTTTCTAATATTATGTACTTAGAATTAGGAAAAAAAAACTATAAAAAGAAAATGAAGAGAAAATTTGCAAGTAAAAATAAATTAGAACTTCAATACATTTTCCTCTCAATGTGCCTCCCCTTTGGTGTTAATATACTACTAATAGATGTCACACCATTATTGTAGATGCTAAAATGAGGATAGACATATGATGTACTAAAATCCTTATTTCAAGCATACTCTTATCAATTATATGCAAAGACTTTCCTTAATGGTATACACTTGATAATCATGTATTAATTCCTCATTTAGTTACTTGAATGGGATTAGTGGGAATAAACTCATGGACAAAAATCTCTATAGATCCTCTCCAAGTAATTCTTTAACATCATTTAATCCACTCCTTCAAATTGTATTTTAGTTGTAATTTCTATATCTATTTCATTGATAATATTGACTATTATAAAAATTTTAAACATGCATAAAAGTCATTTTCAGGATTAGGCTATTGGTCCAATTTAATGCCATGGGTTGACTTTTTGGATTAATAACAGTAATAGGACTTAGGGAATCAAGCCCAATTATGGAGATGCTTTAGGAACATCCAGCTTGGTTGGCTTAACACGAAGATTGCCAAATCAGTTCAATCGCCTCATAACCTTACTCAATTTTCTTATGTATGAAAAATAAGCTTAAGAGAGAATTTTCTAGCCTTGAAAGGCCTTGTTAGGCTTCTTTTAAAACTTAAGAAGACTTCTTAAGCCTTAAGCTTCTTTTTTAATGGATAGGAACCTTTAAACTGGGCTTAGCTTATGAGTTTGGGCCAGGGCAAGCCCATTTCCATTTCTAAAGGCCATTTTATTATAAGGAAGA
The DNA here is from genome assembly GCA_024138005.1 of Lumnitzera racemosa. Taxonomy (NCBI): domain Eukaryota; kingdom Viridiplantae; phylum Streptophyta; class Magnoliopsida; order Myrtales; family Combretaceae; genus Lumnitzera; species Lumnitzera racemosa. The sequence goes on from JAMXBC010000007.1 coordinate 33,954,660, forward strand.
GAAGGCTTTGATATCATCTATTAAAACATCAGGAGTAATCCAATGGTCATTTACAATACTTTGTCTTAATCGTGCATCTCAAAACCATCCAAGAACCAAGTTCAAGTTCTAAACACTATATATAAGAAGCTTCTCTTCTCATTTCTTATATTTGAGGCCTTGTCAAATTTTAAAGGAATGTTGAAATTCTATCGAACTAGTATTAGAAAAGATCAAAACACTTAATTTGGGAAGGATGAATCATGAACAACGAATTTGATTTGTTGTCATATGAGAACACTTAAAATATCGAGTTAGCCTATTCCTTCTTCAATGCTTCTTCTTATGTCGTCCTTCCACAGGTCATTAGTTTAAAACTTCTCTAAAAATCTATTAATATTTTTATTACATGTGATTGAATAGTTACATTAACCCACTACATAATATATAATACAAACACTTTAGTGCTCATATAAACAAATGCTTATATTTCCACTTGTTATCTATAGGATTTTGTTGGTAAAGTATTGAGAGAATTAGGCTTTGCACTTGTTAGGTTCTCATGCAAAACAGAGAACGGTAAGAGGCACTAGGGTATGGTTTGGCATAACTACTCTAATGCTTAAATCGATTAAGTATGTGGGATATAATAATGATGCAAGAGAGCTTAAATGTAAGCAAGTGCGCAAATAGTATGAGTTCCTTTATTGTTGGGAGGTCGGTTGTTATTTATAAAGAAGGGCTGCTGGAAGTTAAGGGACCAATAATAGCACTTTGCTACATCCGCATGTCTTGGATAATGGGGGTATGCCGTATGACATGGTTTAGATCTTTTGGGATGTAGTTGTAAACCTAGTCTCTAAGTCTTATCTTCTATCTTCTAGCTATTAGCTATTATGGCTTGGTAGGCCACTTGATAGGCATTGACCAAGGTTAGCTAAAAGGATAGTGAGGCCAGATGAAAGTGAATTGAGCTAAACTAAGAGTCTAAGCAAGTCATGGACCTGGGGAGCCCAAATCCGAAATGTCCTATCAACACTTGCCCCTTCCCCTTCTCCTTCCCCCCAGGCAATCTCATTACCATCGAGCTGGTAAGGAGAGAGAATGGATAGGTTCCTTAAGCACATGACTGAACTAGACTTAATGTGCTCATGGTAACTTGGTGATCTAGAGAATAGGTGGTCATGCCAACATCTTTAGAGAAGAGGCTGACAAGACGTAAAAAGGGTTTAAGCTAGGGAGACACCTCGTATGGTGACCCAAGCTGAATACTTCTCAAGGTGAGTTGGAGATTGCAAGGTTCGACCTCCTTAAATAAGAGAGGGTACCGAATAGAGGAGGTGTGTCCTTATGTTGGTTAGGTTCGAAGTTGCTTTTGGCGAAGTCAAGCTAAATTAACTTGTGTGTGCTGGATGTAAGGGCCTACTGAGCTATCATACTAAAGAAGCACTAAGGCAGGTAAAAAAACCGAAAGGACCTTGGTTAAGCTTCTTAAGGTAGTTATCCTTTTCAAATCCTTGTGTTTGGCACATGTAGCTAGAGTGCATTTAATGTAACATAACAGTTGTCATATCTTGCTAGGTAAGTGTGTAGTTGTAGTTGTGCTGTCATTTAACTATAGCCATCTAATCAAAACTATCACCATGTGTCTAAATCTTAATATATTGGGGGATATGCGCTTGTATGAATCTCTATAACTGCCAATGCACTTCCTCAGGCTTCAGGCCTATAAATATCCATCGATCGAGTGAGGATAATACCTTCGTAACTTTCATACTTTGTTTTTCTCCCTGCAATTGCAAACTTTCTAAACTTTCTCTCTTCTTCAACCAAAGCGCATGCTTTCTTCTTTTCTTTGTATCGAAATGTCGACTAACTCATGAGTTAACTTTGGTGCAAACTTAAGGATGATACCTTCTAATGCATCCAATTATAACTTAACATCTTTAGACTCTGAAGCAACTAGGAGTGATACTCCTCCTACGAATAGGGATGAAGAGGTTTCGTCCATGTTGGCATAGTTAGATGAGGAGTTAAAGAGAAGGTTGGAGGCACTTATAAGTTAAAGATGATAAGGGCCTTCCCATGAGATGTCTACCTTACCGATCATCTCCCCAAGGCTGTTGATTCATATAATAGGCCTAATAATGACAAGGGGCTAAGTGGTTTGGTAAGCAAAAGCAAGTCGACCATTGTAAAGCATGTTTTAAGTAATTATATTATTAGTGATCCTTTCAGCTTAGTGGTATAGTTGCCATAGCAAGATGAAAGGGTGGCATTGCTATTAGGGAAGAGCTTTGTAGTACATGAGAAATGCCTTAAGTATGGGATGTGCCTCCTTTTCACGAACTTTGAGAGGGGGCTTTTCGATTACCATCAATGCTGCCTTACTTAAATTTCTCCCAATGGGTAAATGTTATTAAAAGCATTCTAAGCCTTTTATGAATATTTGGTGGTATAGGTAGCTGTCGAGCCTGGTTTTTCACCGTTTTGGTTCTTTTTATAAAATTAGGTCTTCTTTAAACCTATCAATACTAAACCCTACCTGTTTAATATTGACCCTCAACTAGGGTGTAAAGAAGATCATTTTTTCCAACTTGAAAAAATTTAGAGTCGTCGCCCGATTGGTGTTGGGAAAAGGGGTTAAGTTATAATCAATTGGGTGGATTGGTTATATCTTATCGATTAAAAGACAAAAAAAAAAAACCAATTTGTAAAATGGTTTTTTTGAAATCCAAAGATTTAGGTTCGGGGGCTAATTTATTAAACCCTAAACTGGTACTACTTTTTAACTTTCCGAATTTAACTTCGCTTTTCAAATATACCCTTTTTAATTTCTAAAAACATCTAATTATGATACATGTGACTAAATTGATTAATAAATATCTAAAAATGGAAAAAATGAAAATTTCCATATTTTAAGTCACCCCATATTTGCATACGGGTGCTTACGTACTCGCTATTCGAGATCAGACTTCTGTAGTTCGTTTATAAAAAACTTTAGTGGATGGTGGTTTTCGTCAACAAACACTGTAGAGAATGCTATCTTAGAGAGAGAAGAACTGTGCTAGAGAGTGGAAACTTCGATTTTTGCTTTTCTAAAGTGTTTCAAAGTTTTTATTGTGTTTTGAAAATGAAGAATAGACCCCTATTTATAGGTGTTACGGTCGAATTAAAGATGGAAAAAATTAAATGCAATATGATTTTCTTCCATTTTTGGATTGGACGAACCTGGACAATATGTGATGCCAAATACATAGCTGCGCGTATATGAATGAGCTGGAGTGTGTCGGAGTGTCTCAGAATGTGTTTACCACACTTAGAAGTGAGTTGGCAAATGACGTGGCGACGACGTGGCCCATGATGTGGCAATGACGTGGCCCATGATGTGGCAATGACATGGCGATAAAGTAAGAAAATAAAATAAAAGATACATTTTGCACATTCCATGGATTGAACCCAAGATCTCCAAGAGATATGCAATATCAAGTCCAGATGCTTATCTAGTTGAGCTATTGGTTTTTCCTTATTCATATATGTAATTAATTGCACATATGGACCAAATTAGCCTGAGCTAGATTTAAATCTAAGTGTAGACTCAACAGCCTTTTATTCAAAACTATTTAAATTAAAATTATATTCTATTTAAACAACCTAAAAATTTATTATTTTCTAAATTCCCTATTTTATTTTATGACTTTTCAAATTTCTTATTTTTTTATTTTTTATATTTTTTTTTCTAAATTTTTATTTTTTGTGTTTTTTTCCTATTTTCCTATTTTTTTTATATTTTTCTAGAATTCTTATTTTTTTTAACTTTCATAATTTTTTTGGGCTTTTTCTATTTTTTTTGAACTTTTTCTAATTTAGAACCTTATAACCTAATTTGAAAAATAAAAAGGGGAGGGGGGCAAAAATTAGGTGTCTATAGGCTATGCCTAAAGTTTTTAATTATTTCTATTTATGGAAGAGTTTGAGCATGTGGATCTATGTCTAGAATCGCTAAGGTAAAAAATTGTTTGGGGGTTTGGACTCTAATGTGAAGAATTGGCAGGATGAGTTCCCGATGGTAGAGCTACCGTTGAAGATGAACTTTTGAACTCAATGGACCCCAATGGTCTAGATTAGAGCTTTAAAGAAGCTTAGCTCGAGCGACTCCAAGGCTGCTTAAGAGATTGAAGCCTTCATAGCTCTAAGGCATAATAATGAGACTAATGCTAAGGAGATCGTGTGGAGGTACTTCACTCTGTTAATCTTTCAGCTCTTCCATAGCATAAAGAAGGCTATAATGAAGAAGTAACTAGAAGTTGTAGATTCGATCTTGGCATGAAATGACTCCTCCATCATGTTAACATGGGCTTACTTGAAGCTATCTCTCGTTCATCGTCTTTTTAGGAATGAAGAGTCCTCCTTGCCCATACTAGTTACAATAGAGCTTATATGAACTAACGAATTTTATGTTTTCTCTTGACATTGTTAATTTGCTTTTATAGGTGAAAGGTTAGTTGGGTCCAAGGAGTTGTCCTGACCTAGTAGACTGGAGCTCCTAAGGTAGTAAGAGTCCAAAACAAAACAAGATAAGAGAGTTGCTGACCCCAAGGGTAAAGCTGTAAAGCCAAAGTCTAGGGTGAGCAAGACTAGCAGGATAGAGCCACCTGCTTTGCCATAGGAGGTCCTTATTAGTGTCCTTTCCTTAAAGTCGGTGGTTACTAAGCCTTTGAACAGGGTTGTCCTTATAACCAACTTCGTTCCTACATTAGAGCCCATTATCACTCTGGGGGAGGATGCTCTAGCTATTGATGAGTTGGATCTAATGGTATTCCTTCCTCTTTCAAAGAGTAAGGAGAGGGTGTCAGAGGCTAGTACTATAGAGAAGTTGGTGAGCCAAAAGAGGAAAGCCTCAAATGTTGAGAGGCAAGGGTGCCTGGGGCGAAAAAGGCGAAGATGAAGGATTCTCTAAGTTGGACCAATGTCTGCATATGACCTTTTGCTCACCCACATTGCTGCTTTGACAATGTGGGAGAGGCCTAATAGAAGCCCTTGAATGAGTATCGGACATTGGGAATAATGCTGAACTTGTTTAAAAATGTGTTATATTAATTTGAGAGTAGTGAGTTGTACTTAGGGGCTACAAAGTTAGCTATTAGGCAGGTTATGGGGAGACTCCTTAGGTTGAAGGGGGATATTCGGTGTAACAATGTGATGCTACACCACTGGGAAGTAAGCTTTCAGGCCTCAGTAGGGTCTTTCACTCTGGGCGACTAGGCTATCCTAGAGGAAATGTTGAAGGCCTAGGTTGACTCACCATTAGACTTAGGGGTCACCTCAGTTCTCTCATCTAGCAGGTAAGTTCTTGTTCCTCTAGGTTGCTCTTCTTGGCAATGTGTTTTTGAATGTTTCTTCTAACCAATTGCAATTTGTTTATTGTAGTATAGTACTACGGTCAAGTGTTACCCTGGCTTATAAACTATAACACATTGCTGAATGTGGTAAACGACCTTTGTGAAAGGGTGTTTAGGGTACAAAAGGGTCGTATGGAGGTACAATCCTCTTTAAAGCACTTTTATGAAAAATTCAAGAAGGCTAACTGATGTTTGTATCGTTCTTATGTGTATAGGACCATATTAAAGGTTAAGCTGTAGAAGGGGAGGCATGTGTAGTGAAGGCTGAGAGGGTTGTTGGGAAGACCGAGGCGCTTAGAACTCAGTTGGAGGGAGAGCAAAAATCCACGGCTAGACTCTCCAAAAGGTTAGAAGAGGAGAAGAAGGCTAAGGAATAGCTTGACCAATGTAATGCGGAGTTGAACAAGTTAGTCTTAAGGATATAGACTAAATTGGCAATGAAGGCAAATGAATGTGAGACTGCCAAGAGATATTTGCTGGAGCTAGTTGGTTAGAAGGTTGAGTTAGAGTAAAGGATCTAGAAGGTCTAAAAGGAGGTTGGGGAGATGAAGGAGATCATCTCCAACCTAAAGAACATGGAAGTCATTATCACTACTATTGAGAAGAAAGCTATGGACAAGTTCCTCACAACACAATAGGGGATCGATGAGTATGAAGACATCTTGAACTAGTCAGGTAGGGCACTTCGGGAAGAAGTGCTCAAATATCACCTTGTCCTAAACTTGGGCTTCATGGAATACCTAGATGGTCTAACCTATAAGGAGGAAAGGAAGGCTAGGGAGAAAAAAGGCACGATCACTTCCACCACCGAGGCCACCTAAGAAGCTCTTGTGGCTTCTTTAACCCTAGTAGCTTTGCAGGAGGTTACCCTCGAAGGCATACAAGGGAAAGATCAAGACTAGAGCGATCCTATTGTTGGCGAAAGCCAATAGACTCCTCTTCCTCTTCCTTCTTCGACCTCAGAATAAGTAGCATAGATAGATCAGCCCTCGAAACAAATTGGCGCATTGGACTACTTTAGAGAACAGGAGTTGGCTAATCCTAAGTGATAAGCCAAAGTTTCCTTCCTTCTATATTTTTTTTCATGCATTGTTCAACTTTTATAAAGAAGCTTCTTATATTGGGCCACTATGCTAACCCTTATCATTGTAAATAATTTGATTGAATGGAAAGTTTTTAATTTTACCGCTATTTGTGCTTTCTTTTGCCTTTTTACTTTTGGCTTGTCGCTACTTGGATAACCTAGTTGATACTTTATGCTTACTCATTGATACTTAGTTAACTCGGCTAAGTAGTTAAGTTTGACATTAGGGCCATTTATCCATTGAAAGCTAAGACCATTTAGTTTCTAAAGAAGAATTAAGGTTGTTTTACTTAGAAAGCCGTTTAGTTATTAGTAGCTTGGGTCTCCTAAGGGGTTGAGCTGGTGGCATTGAAGCAAGCATTGTAGGAGTTCCTTGGTTATGTAAAGGGTATATCTTCTTGTTAAGGTTACCTGATGGAGGTCAAGTTTGTAATGTTCTGCCTTACTTATGCTTGAAAAGGTACGCAAGTTAAGAGTCCTTCTAAGGACTTCAATAACGTATTAGTCCGTTCACCCACATGGGGTTGGGATGAGCTAAGAAAAGAAAGTAAAGGGGAAATGCAACAACTTAGAGAAATCAAATTTTCATTAATAGTTTTGATAAGTAATTACAAGTGTATTTACATTGTTTTAATCGAAGCAAAGCATTAGATTATTAGTGTTCCATATATGTGGGATGAGCGCATCGTTCAACCTTTCCAACTTGTGTGCACCATTACTTAAGTTTTCTCTGACTCTAATTGGGTTTTCCCAATTCAGGGCTAGTTTTCACTACCTTTCTCGTGAGCTGATAGCTTGAAGTTTTTGACAAACCAAGTCTCTGACCTTGAATTCCTTATATCAGACCTTCTTATCATACTATATGGCCACCTTATATTGATAAGCGGCCACCCGAGCTACATCAAGGCTTCGGATCTCCTCTATAAAGTCCACGTTGGCCTATAGGTGGGACTCATTTGCCATGACATTGAATGATTAAGTTCAAAGGTTGGGGAGTTCTAGTTTAATGGGGATGACTACTTCCAAGCTGAAGGCAATATGAAATGGGTCTTACCTATGGAGGTACAATGAGTGGTCCTAGAGCCTTATAAGATGTTTGGTAGCTTGTCTACCCATCTCCCTTGAGTTCAGTCAACCCTCGTCTTAACGCTGTTGAGGATAATCTTATTGGTTGCCTCGACTAAGTCGTTAGATTAGGGGTGTACGATCAAGGTGAAGTAAGGTGTAACGTGATGTTTTGCATAAAACTCCTTGAACTTAAGGTTGTTGGACTACTGCTTATTATCCATGATAAGGGCATGTGAGACCCTAAACCTGGAGAGGTTGTTGTTGCTCAAGAAGGACTCTCTACTCCTCTCTATGATCTTGGCAAAGACTTTGGCCTCAACTTACTTCATAAAGTAGTCGATGGCTACAATAATGAATTGTCTTCCTCCAGAGGCCTTAGGGAAGGCACTAAGGATAACAATGGCCCATTTGATGAATGGCCATGGGTTTGTAAGGGGCTAGAGGTGTGAAGTAGAGGCATGAGTGATTAAGGCGTGCTTCTGGCATTATGGGCACTTCTAAGCTACTACTTTGGCATCCTTCCTTATGGTAGGCCAATAGTATTCGGGGCAAAGAGCTTGGAAGTAAAGGGCCTATGACTGAATGTTATTGTTGCATACTTCGGTGTACAACTCTTTCATAATATGCTGTCCCTTATCAAGTTGGAGGCATCTTAGTAAAGGAAGGATAACTCCTCTTCAGTATAAGATATCGTCGATCAATGTATAGTTAGCGGCGTAATACTATGTGTAGTTGGCAATGTGATACCTCAACTTCTTAACCTCTTTCCTGTCATTCGATAGTGTATCCTGTTCTAGATAGCTCTTGATAGGGTCCATCTAGCTTGGCTCGAAAGGTACAATGTTGAGTTTGAAGACCTCAATTCTACTTAGAGCGATACTTTTCTCAAGCTAGTACTCGATAAAGATTTTTTTTATCCTTTACTTTTAGCTTTTGTATCCAAGTAGAGGTGAACTTGGACAACCAATCTATCATAAAGTTCTTAGTTCGAGGAATCTTTATAATGTTTTTACTAAGGGAACTTGGCTATGAGAGTCTTCACTTTCTTTAAGTATCTTGCCATGGTGTCGTCCTAGCCTTAAACTTGCTAGACAACAAGTATTGGGTCTAAGAATACTTTAAGGTGCTTAAACGCCAATCTCCTTGGTCAGCTTAAGACTGACGATCAAGGCCCCGTATTTAGATTCATTATTACTTGTATTGAACCCGAACTTGAGGGCATAGTAAACTATAGTTTTATGCGGCTTAGTGAGCACCAATCTCGTACCTCCAAATGGATGAGCCATCAATGTAGAGAGTCCACACTAGTATGTCATCTCTAGGTGGTGCTTTCTCCTTTTTAGTGTTCTCAATGATGAAATTGGCCAATACTTGAGCTTTGTAAGCTGCTTATGGTTGATATTGAATTCCATATACACTCAACTCTAGTGCTTACTTGATCATTTGACCAAATGCATTTGGCTTCTATAGAAGCATACGAAAGGGTTGGTCTATTGGTATGACTATCTAGTGGGCTTGGAAATAAGGTAAGAGATGACGTGTATAAATCATGACAGCCAAGGCAAACTTCTCTACCTTAAAGCACCTAATCTTAAGCCTTTGAAGGATGTAACTGACGTAATATACTGGCCTGTACTCTCTACCTTATGTCCCAACCAGTATGGACAAAAGGGCCTCGTCACTGACTACCAAGCATAGGTAAAGGTATTCTCTAAAGATAGGTTAGGAGAGAACTGGTAGGTACTCAAGGTTGTCTTGCAGCTTTTTGAAAGCTGCTTCACACTTGGGAGTCCATTTAAAATCCTTAGGATTCTTAAGGATCTTGAAGAACTTTGTTCATCTGTTTATGCTTCTTCAGAGAAACTTGCTTAGAGCAATTACCATGTTTGTGAGCTTCTAGACTTCCTTGACTAATGTAGGGGGCTTTATGTCTCTAATGGCCTTAATCTTCTTGGGATTAGCTTTAATCCCACACTATGTAACCATGAAGCCTAAGAACTTGATCGAGCCAACCTTATATACGCACTTCTGGGGGGTTTAGCTTCATATGGTACTCTCTCATCCTATTAAAGGCTTCCTGCAAGTCCTTAATGTGGTTGTCAGGCTGCTTGCTCTTGACAATCATATCATTTAGGTATACCTCTATGTTTTGCTTGAATTGAGACTTAAATAAGGTGGCTACCATTCTCTGATATGTTGCTCCAGCATTTTTGAAGCCGAAGGGCATGACAGTGTAGCAATATGTGCCAAAATTTGTGATGAAGGAGGTGTGGACTTCATCTTTCAAGTTTATCTTGATTTGATTGTAACCTGAAAAGGCATCCATGAAAGTCAGCAGAACATGTCCCAATGTGGAGTCAACTAATTGGTCTATCATCAGGAGAAGGAAGTAATGTTTTGGGTAAGCTTTATTGAGGTTAGTATAATTGATACACATTCACCACTTCCCATTTTTTTCTTTTTTACTAGCACTACACTGGCTAGTTAGATTGGGTATTTCTCTTCTTGCACAAAACTTACCTATAGTAGATTCTACACTTCATCTTTAATGGTAGCTTGTTGTTTTAGAGTAAAGTGTCTCTTCTTCTGCTTGACAAGCCAAACGTTCTTATCAATGTTAAGGTCGTAGGTTACCAGGTCGGTTGAAATATTGGGTATATCCAATGCTGACCAAGCGAATAAATCTGAGTTGTCTCACAGGAGCTTAATGGTAGCCTCCTTTGCTTCAAGAAGTGTCTCGACCTCGACCTTAGTAGTTTGGTTGGGGTTGGTGCCGATTTACACCTCTTTTGTCTTCTTGCTTGGCTTGCCTCCTTTAGCCGGTTTCTCTAATCGGTCTGATTCCAAGGTAAAGATGCCATCGCCTCGATTGCCTTGACATAGAGCTCCCTAGAGAGCTTCTGATCGTACCTACAAACTCTTATCTAGGTGGGGATTAGGAATTTAGCCTTTAAGTGTAGGGCCGATGTGATGACTTTGAAACTATTGAGGCTTAGTCGTCTCAGCAAAGCATTATAAGGGGATGGGTAGTTTACCAACGCAAATTCTATTGGGTATCAAGTGATGTTCTCATTGTCGCCAAGCTCCATATCTATGGTGATGATGCCCTTAGGTTGGAAAGTTTCCCATTAAAGCTAATCAAGTCGTAATGGTATAGCTATGTCTTCATGGGTAAGTTCTTGCTCATTTTATCATAAGTATGTTTGAAGAGGATGTTAGCAGAGTTGTCGATGTCCACCATAATCCTTAGGACCTTGAAACTCGAGATCCTTGCCCTAATGGCTAGGGCATCCTGATGGGCGGTGTCAATCCCCTCCAAATCCTTATTAGAGAAAGAGATAGAGGTATTGTGCTTCTACTTCTTAATTGCTATCACCTCAGATGGGGCATTAGTTAAGCTGCTACAGTTCTACTGGCTCCTTCGGTGTGGCCCACCAACAATAATGTTAATGATGTTATTGGGGGCTTAGATGTTATGATGGTTGTTGTTGTCTTCATCTTAGGCATCTTTAGTTTGCTACCTCTAAGGTGTCCTATCTACGCCATCATTGTTATGCTCGGCCACATATTCCCTAAAGTTGCCTCTTTGGTTAGTATATTTTGATAGGAATTAAACCATGGGACCCTTGACTCGAGCTCGAGCATAAGGGCTCAAGAACTTAATAAGGCGTGTTCTCTTTCACCAATCTACATGGAGGGACTCCAATCTACTGTTACTTGGTGACCTGCTAACAAGGATAAGTTGAACTCTTTCGTGCTTGATGCTTTTCTTTGGATGCCAACTTGAGGAGTACTTAACCAATAGCTTTGCTCATCCATCCAACAACTTAGCTGACCTGATTCCGAGCTGCACAGAGCATATCCAAGCTGAATTTACCCTAAAAGAATCTTCAGCTCAACTTAGCATCTCAGCTCAGGAATAGCTATATTGACTATACAATTTTGTTTGTTTTGCTAAAAGCACCACCATTGACTACCAACCACTTGTCTAAACAACCACGTGATGGCATATGTTGCACCAATCATTTGTTTTCTCGATTTTTCATTTATACCATTTTACATTCCTTGTACATTACTTCTTTTGGATAATATTCTTTTAGTCTTTTCCCTTTTTAGTAGGTTTCCTTAATATTTCAGGTATAAATACTCTTGTGTTTTATAGTTGCATCATCGGAATCATCCTTTATCAGAATATACTACATTATTCCTTTTGTAAGCATCCTTGTGCTTGCATAGCTTCTTCTCACTCTTATCCTAACTCTTAAGCAAGGTTAGGTAACGAGTATCTTAAGAGTTGATCGTATGTCATATCAAGTTAGCTCGTGCATCATATCGAGTTGATTCATGAGTTCTTGGTATTTCTTTGGTATGCCATATCCTAGAAGCTAATCTTAGGTTTTTGCTTATTTATGCATGCTCCATCTTCATTTTCGTACTTTATGTGAGCTTTGACCCATTCCTTAGATATGGCCGACCTTATCCTTCTTAAGTACGGTTGTCGAGCTTGAAATTTTTTTGTTTATTTATTTTTCTTAATTTGATTTAAACCAAACCTTAAGCCTATCTGATTTAAATCCTCGACTGAAATTGAGGAAAACCTGATTTTTAAAAACAAATGGAGTTGTCATTTGGTAGAATCGGGATAGAATAATCAAATTAGAATAAATTAAAATTAGAATAAATTAGGTGGATTGATTCTAATTTGTCCACTAATTTGCAATTTTTGAAAACTTTTCTAAAAGGTTTTAAGAAAACTAGATACTTAAGTATCAAGAGTAACCTTATTAAACCTTAATTGAGTTCCACTTCAATTATTCCAAATTTAGTATTTATTTTTCAAAAATACTTTACTAATAATATCTATTCACATTTAGAAAAGGAAATTGTACCTATTTACCAAAAAATAAAAAACAAGAAGAATAAAATTTACAAAGGGGAAGAATAATTTTTTTTTTAATTTTTTAAGTTACCCTGGGGGTGTCTATGTAAACCTCGTAAATTGTAGTGCAAGTCTTAAACTAAATTCAAATAATCTAGATAACTTTATGAGTCAATAAGGTAGTATATATTAAAAACCTTATTTAAATTATAAACTCTAAACTACCATAATAAGAAAACCCTAAAATACTAATTGAAAGCTTAATCGCATGTAAAGATCTTAAACCCTAAATATGAGTAAATACTAGGGATTTTACGCAAATATGATAAAAATTCTAAGACTTAAATTATAAGCTATTAAATGTACCAACATATTACAAAGTTGATGACACCCTAATTGAACCAAATAATTGAATAATATGTTAAATCGCATCAATTTGCTAGTAAACGATTACAAATAACTTCTAAATACTTATAAGTATAACAATACTATATTAATTCATTAAAAATTATAATATTATTTTATAATTAATATTAACTTTATATTTACATAGATAAGTTGGTATTATGTTAATTTAAATATTATTGGTTATTTAAATAATGTATAGTAAATATTAATAAAATGATTTATAATTTACTTTGAAATTATATTATTTACTATTCTAAATATTATTTATAGGATTAGAAATATGTAAGGATATTCTAATATTTCTTTATTGATTTATTATATTTAATTTTTTATTTTCTCTCTTACTTTATCTTTTTCTCTATTTTTTTATTTCCAAAGTATTTATATATAATACATAAAATATTCAAGGAGTTGACTAAGTCAAATTTTAACCAAGTCAACATGTTTGTATCGATGCATTAAATTCCTTATCAAACTCATTTAATTTTTCCTTATCTTTTCGTTTTCCTTTCTTTTTCTTCCCATTTTTTTTCTTAGCCGTAAATCCGTCCCCCACTTTAGAACACTCATCTAAATTCCTTAATTATCTATAATTACATACACAAATCACTCACTTTTCTCCCTTTTTAACCACTATTTATCTCCCCCCTTCTTCTACTTCTTCCCTTTTCCATTTCCTCCATCTTCCTTACCTGCCATTTTCCTTTTTATTACATAATATAAACTTTATTTTAATCCACTTTAGGAGGAAGGCAAGAAGGAAAAATCCATCACCAAGAATTAGTAACCACATACTCTTTATGTTTAAGTTTATTTCTTGTATTTTTTTAAGTATATTTATTTCAATATGTATATTTAGTTTATGTCTTTTCTTGTATACTTACGTATAGGCATATTGTTATGTTAGAAGTATTATATATGTAACTTATCCTTTGTGAATGAAATCATATGTAGTTGTGTCAAAACTCGTGAATATGAGCATGTTTCTCTTAGAAATTAAATGTACAAATATGTACATATATACTAGTCTACATATAGATACTTACCATAAAAATATATATATTACAATTGTATGTAAGTAAAAGTTCTATGGTTAACTAATTAGGAACATATAAGCGTGTATGTCTTATATATATAATATGTACATAAACTTATATATGTATGGAATACTAAATTTTACATGTATATGTACAAAACCGAATATATAAATGTCTACATAAGATTTATATATTAAAGATTCTTAGAAAACAATACTTAGAAAATATAAAAATATGTATAAATATAAACATATAAAAGTATGTATAAACTTAGGTATAAATACGTATACATGTATATGTACATGTATATTAATATGTATAGTAAAAGTATAGTATATGCATAAATACGTATATATATGTATGCCTACATGTATAGATATACGTATGTATACATGTATAAGTACATATACTAATTATGTTAAGTAGGAGTATAATTATTAATATACTAAGTGTAATGATATAAAGAAAAGTACTTAAGTACATATATGTATATAAGTGTATATAATAAGGTACTAAATAAAAGTGCAAATAATAAAATATCAAATATAATAAATCAATTAAGAATACATGTATGTAAATAAACACATACATATATATATAATTATATACATATAATGGACTGACGCTCATAATACCTAATTAAGGGCTATAATTAATTATAATAATATATAAATATACCTAATAATAATATAAAATTTAAGAAATATAAAAATCAAGGAAATTTAATGAAGTGCTACATAGACCAACCAACTAATATTACATTAGCAAATACATCCAAATAAATAATAATATAAAAAACCTAGAAATAATTAAAGAATAATAATAAAATTAATTAAGAAAATTAATAATAATAACAAAATTACAATAAATACTAAATTAAGCTTAAAATAAGAAAATAATGAATAAATTAAGGTTAAAAATAAGAAATAAAAAATGTAAAATTTAAGAAGTTAACTAAATTGTAAAATAATAAAGAAAACTCAAAAATTAATAAATAAAGGTATTTGAATCAAAATAATTAATTTTATGGTAATTTAAGGTTATCTTAGAAAACGTAGGTTTTAACGTCTAAAACAGACATTGTTATGTAAATATGTGCTCAAAAACAATAAAAATTGATTATAAGTTTATAAATAATGAAATTAGAATAAAAAAGTTATATGTGATTATGAAAAGAGCTTGAACTAAGGAATTTGATAGAAATATAGGTAAATATAGTTAAATAAGTACATAGTATAATTAGTTTACCTAGATACTCATTATCTTTCTTATTTCTTAATCAAAAGGTGATCCCGACGTTGATACCAACTTTCTTGAGGATTACTACAATCTTTGATCAGCATCATGTTCAAGTGAGTACTCTCTATGATTTCATATATATTTGTGCTTATAGCTAGTGAATATTAATTGTTATTAATATCTGGATAATGTATAAGGTTAGGTTATACATGTAAATGTTATTGTTTGCTAAATTGTGAAATTACCTTGAAATATGATAACTTACTATTGTTTCATAGTAGATTCAATAAGAATTAATTTGTTTGTAATCCTGGTTGATCATATAATAATTTGACTTAAGTATATCAAACTTGAATAAACTAAATTAGATCATGCATAAACATGTATTATATAATTAATCCTGGCCATTACATCACACGGAGGTAGCAAGAGGCTATATGGGGATTGATAAATTCTAATTATAGTGTTTTAGTACGGTGCACATGTATAATATGACTTTACCTTAGCCTATGGGAATAGTAGGCATTAGAGGCACCAACTGCTCGACCAAGGGTCGAGTTTAGAGGCTTTCATTTATGAGTGAGTGTAGACTATGTAGGCTCACTCATAATTATACCTATAACTTGAATTTTAATTAAAACCAACTAATAACTAACTGTTTTGGAATTGAATACGAAACATAGAGTTTTGTAGTGAAATAAGTTTAGGTATCATACCTAGATGTGATTGGTGCTGTGTATAATCTAACCTTAACTTTGGAGGGTGTTAAATTCGAGTTGCATACAGTACTTAGTTAATCGTATGTATTTATGTGGCATACTGTATGAACATGCATATATATATATATACATATATGTTTGAATTAATGTTTGTATAACTTGCTTATCTGTATGGTTGAGGGATATCTTACTAAGCTTACACTCTAGTAAGTTTACACCTTAGTAAACTTTTGTTGCAAGAAGATCTATTTGTTACACTTGGTCGAGGTCAGTTTAGTATTTTAGGGTATGAATGTGAGCTGGAGAAAAGAGCGACCTATGTACAGTTGGACTTTGTTATAGAATTGTAATGATATGTGTAATATTATAGTTCAAGAAATTTATCTTACTGTAGAATGTTTACTAGTCTTTAGAGAGTATGAATTTTTGTAATATTACAATAGATGTCATATATTGTAAATTTTATGTTATATAGATCTGCTGTAATATTATCTCTATTTATATATCCTTAGGTTAGTGATTGTAGTAGTAGCCTTGTATATCATATAAAAGAGTTGTCGATTGGGAGGGGAATCGATTTATGGTCTTTTGTGTGATACATGACACTTGTCATAATTGAGCTGCCTTCGGATTGTAATAGCCTATGTATCTGTTAATTGGGATTAAACTTCTATAGTTTATTGTCTAAAAACATTAGTTGGTTAATTTGTTTTAATTTAAATGATTGGCTTTAAGTTTATTAGCGATTTTCATTTTAAAATAAAGAATTAAAAAAAGGTCCTAATTTTTCAAGTTCTTAGTTTTGAAAAGCTCTAAATAAATCCTAAGCTTTCAAAGACGGTTCATTCATATAAAAGAAGTCTTGGTTTAAAAAAAAGGGTTGATTAAACTTTTTTACTTTGGAAAATGATTTTTCTAAGTTATTAAACTCATTTATTTACTAATTTTATTTATATTTATTTCTTTTTATTATTTTTATCACTTATTTATTGAAGCAAAAGGAAGAAAAAAAAAGCTCTCTTCATTTCCCTTTTTCTTTTCTTCTTTCTCTTTTTTTTTTTCTTTTATTATAATAGGACAAGAAGGGAATAAAAATTTTTTTACAAAACAACTACAAATACACCAAAAAGGAGAATGGACTAAGCTTGAGCTTGGAATGTAGCATGTAGATTAGAAGCCAAGTTAGAGGGCTGGTAGACGGATCAAATGTCCAGTTTGGATTGGGTTGTAGGTCGAGTCGTGTTTAGGTAAGAGAGGAGTGGCTGAGGTCCTTGATTTACGGTGGTTCAAGCACCATAATTAGTGAGTGAATTCAATTTTGTGTGATTTGGATTGGTAAATGGTAAGGTAAGCAAAGTACTGTGGGGTTAAGAGCTTATTTGTTGGTCTTTGGAGGATGGTGGTGGTGGTAATTAATGGCTGACACATGCAGATGCTGCTGGGTTCTGTAGAGACATTGGGTTGAGGGTTTTAAGTGGTGGTAAACACAATCGAATGCTCGATTTTGGACGTAGTCAAGTGGCGGTGGCTATTTCGAACGGTGGGTTTGATGGTAACGTTAGGGTTTGATGGTAGTTACTTAGTTAGGTCAGCTAAGGGTTATAGTGGAGCTCGAGGTGAGTTGGGTTTGAATGTGTGGGGGTTGGGAAACACCACAAAGGTGGTTGCTTTGCTTAGAAACAATCGAAGAGAGAGAGAATATGTGTGCCATGTAGAGAAAGAGAGAGCTTGATAGAGTGTTTCGGAGTTCGGAGATGAGAACTTGATGCTGGGAATGGGATTTGGGGTAGTTATTTATACTAGTCTTTGCTTGAACGAGCTTGGAAAGTTCATCAGTGGAGGAATCGGATCAAGATCGAACAACTAATGTAATCTTATTATTTTAAGAAATAATCTTGATTCAAGTTGTAATTTAGAGATATTAGCTGATGTACTTACTTAAGAATCAAGAAGAAGCTTTGAAAACTTCCTCTTATCTAACCTAACTTGAATGTGGAAACAATTGTATTTAAATAAGATATTTGGTTCTATTTAAAGTATCCCATGTGATCTCCATGATTTCACCATTAATTTGGTGAAATCATAGAGAAAAAAAGGAGAAAAAATGGCTTGAAATAAGGCTATTAAAAAAGGAAGTCGCGATGGGTAAGATGGGATCTACTGGTGCCTAGCATGCCCAATGAGAATGCATTACGTGGCCCTTCTATGTGAAGCAAAAAAATAAAAGGCGCATTGCGCCTACACCTGGAATTGATCCCTTGACCTCTTGAATGTTCATGTATGCTCTTTTCATCAGGTCGTTGGCGTGTGCCTTATCCATGTACGCAATCAAATTGTATATATTGACTAAGTCAGCTTAGACTAGATTTAAATCTAAGTTCAGACCCAATATTCTCTTTGTTTAATTAAGGCCTAATAGTATACTAAAGCTATTTCAAATATCTACTTCTTTCTTTTCTTTTCTTTTTTTTTTTAAATTTTCTATTTTTTCTTTTTCTAAATATTTTTTTTTTTAATTTTCTAAATTATGAATATTTTCCCTATTCTGAAAAGTTTCTAAAAATTATAGGGTATCTATGATAGCCTATCATCTTAATATCAGAGTGAAGGTTCATTTGGGTAAGCTATTATTGTGTTAAGTTCCTGCATTGTTACGTTGGTTGTTATTTGTGTTTGAAGCATGTTGAGTAGTAAAGTAGCTGTTAGTGTTCAAGTGAGTAGTGGAAGTAGTGGTTTTGCTTTACTGTAATAATAGTTGTGGAACACTTTATTCAACTTTGTTTTGAGCTGTGAAAAATAGAGCAAGTAATAGCTCTGTGTTTCTTTATGAAGATTGACCTAATTAGCTATAGTGTTGAGTTGTAGTAAGAAGCCTTAGTTTCTGTTTGAAGAAAGTTGATCGTATTTTGTGTAGTTGGTGTATTGACTACTTAAGGATTGTGAGTGTGTTGTTGTTTAGGAGATACAAGTTGATGGGAATTAAGTTACGGGACCCCTGACCCGCAGCCAAGCTCAAGGACGAGAGGGGCTAACATGACGAATCCTCATATTCTAACTAACCCCTATCGAGGCTGAATACTTACTTGCTGAGTCACCGCTAATGCTGTGCCGTATGACCACCCTTTATTCTGTGGGATGCCGAGTTAACGATTACTCTCTATCGCTAAGTTACCCAATCACTCGGCATCATCTTTACCAAGAAGTTGAGAGAGAGAATCTGGATTAATTAAGCCATCTCTGCTCAGATAAGCCCATTTGTCCATACTTTTTGTCCACATCTCTTAATGACCCCGCCAATGCTGCATCGTTATGTATACAGTATCACATATAGAATCTGTAGCACCAATGATTATTTTCCTTGTATATTCATTTTTACCCCTTTGTAACATGCACATTGCCTCTTTAGGAAATGTCCTTTTCATCTCTTCCCTTTTGGGTAAGTTGCCCTAGTATATGGGTATACATGCCTTTGTACTTACAGTTGCAACATAATTAGATTACCTTCAATACACTTAAGTAATTTCTTCCTTGTGTAAACATTGCTTGTTTACTCTTGACATCGCTCTTATCCTTTTCCTTAAGTAAGGTTAGGTGGCAAATAACCTCACCGGATCAATTCGTGCGGCATATTGAATTGTGCCATGAGTCCTCGGAAGTTCCTTTAGGTGTGTCATATCCTTTGAAACTATTTGTAGGTTTTTGCTTACTACTCCATTCGCCTTTGTCACTCTTTTCGTACCTTTCCCCATTAACCCTTTTTTAAGCTTTCTGCAAGCTTAGACCGATCTAATGACCAGCCTTGTTTGTTTTTTGTCACGGTTCGCATCATCTTGGTATCGAAGTAGAGGTTTTGTGTGAACTAAATTTAGTTATTCTTGAATTTTTGTTGTGCTTTGTTTTGCTCGTATGAAATAGAGTTAGTTGTTGAGTTCATTTGACTGCTGTGTGATTAGCTGTTCACCTTTTGAAGTCTTTTTTTAAATTATGAATCTATGAGGAAAAATGACAGACCCATATATAAATGTTGGTATTGGTGATGATAGTGGAGTTGTCCACCATGGGCATCAGTCTTAGGGAACTCCCAGAAACATTGAAGAGAGGCTAGATGAGATAGCTAACCTCTTGATAGATCTATCCCGAGCTATTCATGCACTGTCTTGTCGACCCATGGAGGCCGTACAAAACACTCTATAAGCTGCTTAACTTGTTAGAGGTCAGAACCTAGCTTGACCATTTTGACATGGAAGAGCTGGTGGACGAGTAAGGCAAAAGATAAGCATGAGAGAGCTTAATGGGGGAGGGGAGGGGGGGGGGGGGGGAGAAGAATATTTTGAAGAGGAGCACGTACAAGTCCCCAGAGCATCCGACCATGTGAAGCTTCAAATTTAGAGTTTTAATGGACTGGGAATATTTGGCTTGGGAAGAGAAGGTGGAGTGTGTCTTTGATTATTACCAGTATGAGGATTACGAGAAAGTGAGGATTGTTGCTGTTAAATTTTCTGGATACGCCGCCATGTAATGGAAGAACCTTTAGGCCATGAGAAGGAGAGAGGGGTATTGAGAGATTAATACTTGGCCCAAGATGAAGAGAGTGCTCAGAAACAGGTTCGTACCTGAAACATATTTCCAAGATACTTTCACTCAGCTTCAGGAGTTAAGACAAGTAGGCTAAATTATTGATGAGTATGTTGAAGAATTCCAAATGCTTATGATATGATGTGAAGCGGAGGAACCACCAACCTGAATAATCTTAAGATTTGTTAGTGGGTTAAGAGGAGACATCCAAGACATTGTAGAACTCCAATGATTTGACACGATGGATGAAGCTGTTAGAATTGCCCAGCGTGTAGAGAGGCAAAGAGGAAGTCGGGCAACGACCCGAATGCTTATTAGTCGACCAGGACAGGTAAGGAACTGTACTTTACTGAGTGCCAAGCCGAGCAAAAGGGTTGATGTCAGAGTTGAGCAAAAAAGCCAACCTAAAGATGCAGTGCCAACCCAAACGTCTAAGAAGGGGTAAGGGTCTGGCAGGAAGACCAGCCAGATCAAATGCTTTAAGTGCTAGGAGTTCGGACATATGGTTGCTCAGTGTTCGAAATGAAGGACAATGGTCAACAAGAGAGACATCTTGAAGTTAGACGTAGAGAGTATAGATGAGGAACCTGAGGAGGAGGAGGTTCTTGCCTAGAAGGAGAATGCCGAGAAAGAATTGATTAAGGAAGACGTATATGCCGAGGACTTAGACCAGCTACTCATGGTTATTTAATGCACTATGAGTGTAGAACCCTTACGAGAGGAGGAATAGAGAGAGAACTTATTTCATATCACCTGCAAGGTGAATGAATAGATGTGCACCCTCATCATGGATAGTAGAGGTTGCATCAATGTGGCATTAGTCGACCTAGTCCCAAAACTAAGGTTACCGAGTATTGCACATCTGAAACCGTATAAGTTGCATTGGTTGAGTGAGAAGGGAGCGTTACATGTTACTTGGCAAATACTACTGCCAATCATTATTTGCAATCACTCCGACCAGATTCTCTGCGACGTATTGTCCATGTACGCTTCTCGTGTGTTGTTAGGAAGACCATGGTTGTTTGATAGGAGAGTCATCCACAACAGTTATAGGAATACCTACATACTTGAGAAGGATGACCGGAAGATCACGTTAAATCTGATGACACCGAGAGAAGTTCACAGTTATAGATGAAACTGACTCGCGAATCGAAGAAGGTTCTAATGATGAGTAAAGCTGAGCTCCGGGAGGCCATTAATGCTAATGAGCCAACCCTTTCATTGGTTAGGCAACTACTGGAAATGAAGGAACGGGATGATTTACCCCAAGAGGTGAGAAAACTGTTGGATGATTATACCAAACTATTCCTAGAATAGTTACCTGAAGGGTTGCCCTTGACCTAAGGTATAGGGCACTGCATTGACTTAGTACCTGACGTTGCACTACTGAACAAGCTAGCTTATCGCATGAATCCTGAGCAAGCTTCTAAGCTTCAACATCAAGTCAATCAGTTGTTGGAAAGAGTATACGTGAGAGAGAGTCTCAGCCCTTGTGTTGTGCTTGCACTTTTAGTGTTAAAGAAAGATGGAACCTAGCAAATGTGTGTTGATAGTTAAGTCGTAAACAAAATCACGATTATATACAGATATTCGATCCCAAAGCTAGAAGACATGTTGGATAAACTGAGTGGAGCCAAAATTTTTAGCAAGATTGATCTTAAGTTTGGCTACCATCAAATTTGCATGAGGCTAGGAGACGAGTAGAAGACTACGTTCAAGATTCGACATGGACTTTACGAGTGGATGGTCATGCCCTTCGGCTTGTCGAATGCCTTAAGCACCTTCATGAGGCTTATGAACCATATGCTGAGACATTTCATTGGGAAGTGTATCGTGGTGTACTTTGATGACATCTTGATCTACAGTGTCGACATATTAAGTCACTGTGAACATATCAAAGCAATCTTGGACATTCTCCATGCCGAGAGATTATTCGGCAACCTAAAGAAATGTTGCTTTTGCTAGGAGGAAGTGGTATTCTTGGGCTATGTAGTCAGTGGAGGAGGCTTGTGAGTCAATGATGAGAAGACTAGAGCAATTGTTGAATGGCCAACCCTTACTACTTATGCTGACGTGAGAAGTTTCCATAGACTGGCTTTGTTTTACCGAAGGTTCATCAGGAACTTCAATACCCTCGCTATACCCCTTATTGAATTAACGAAGAAAAGCATTAACTACCGATGGGGAGAAAGGGAGGAGAGGGGTTTTACTGAGCTAAAGAAGAAGTTGACCTCCGCTTCAGTATTAATGTTCCCCAACTTTGACAAAATTTTTAAGCTAGAGTGGACACGTCAAGCATTGGAATAGGCGTTATCCCGATGTAGGAAGGCTAACCAATTGCCTTTTACAGTAAGAAGCTCCGAGGACCCTAGTTAAATTACTCTGTTTATGACAAAGAGCTCTTTGCACTAATTCAAGCACTGCAAATATGGTAGTACTATCTACTGCAGAGAAAATTTGTCATATATACCGACTATGAGTCACTGTAGTACCTCCAAAGTTAAACCAAACTATTTAAGTGGCAGGAGAAATGGGTTGAATTCCTTGAGGGATTCAATTTTGTGATTAAATACAAGTAAGGAAAGAGTAACGTACTTACAGATGCTTTTTTGAGGAAGCATGTGCTTTTGTCAGAATTGCAAACCAAACTGTTTGGTTTTACGAGTATCAAAGAATAGTACTTCGAGGATCTATACTTTGGACTAATAATTTTGCGATGCATGGATGAGAGGACAGTGGATGAGTATTATGTGGAGGATGGCCATCTATTTTGAGGGGCGAAACTATATATGCTGACTTGCTCCTTACAGGAATTATTAATCAGAGAAGCCCACAACGGCGGACTCTCCGGATACTTTGGAGAAAAGAGGACTTGTAAACTATTGAATGGCCAATTTTTTTTTGCCATAAATGCGAAGAGATGTGCACCAAGTGGTCAAAAGCTGTGCTGTATGCAAAAAGGCCAAGTATCGAGCCAAAAAAAGGAAAGCAATGCCCTACTTGTCTTGATTAGGCTGTGGACTAAACTAAGCATGGACTTTGTTTTTGGATTGCCAAGAACTGCCTGGGGAAAAGATTCTGTAACGGTCGTCGTAGATCGATTCAGTAAGATGGCACACTTCGTGCCTTGCACCAAAAGTAACGATGCTTCGGCTATTGCTTCTCTTTTCTTACAGGAGGTTGTGCGGATATATGACGTGCCGAAAAGTGTAGTCTCCGATAGAGACCCGAAGTTGTTAAGCCATTTTTAGAGAACCCTATGGTATCGGCTTGGAACCAAATTACTCTTCAGTACCCCATGTTACCCCCAAACCGATGGCCAAACAGAGGTGGTTAATCGTACTTTGGGTTCACTACTTCGAGTTGCAGTAGGTAAGAACTTAGTTGATTGGGACATCTGCCTACCAGTGGTCGAGTTTGCTTATAATCGAACTGTACATGACACCACCAAGCAGAACCCCTTCAAAATAGTCTATGGATTTAATCTTGAGTTGCCCTTTGACCATGCCCTTATACTTGCACTCGCTCAAGAGGACCCTAATGCCTTGGCAAGAGCACAATCCTTTTAGGACATCTATGATAAGGTTACTTAGTACATCGACTAGGCTACCAAAAGAATGCGTGAAAAGGCTAAGGGTTGGTCGGCCAAACAATTTCAATTGGGAGACTTAGTATGGTTATACCTCAGCAATGAGCGGTTTCTAAACAAAAAGAAGAATAAGTTTTCTGCAAGAGTGGAAGGACCTTATAGAATCCTCTAGAAAATCAGTGACAACGCTTACAAGTCAGAGCTACTTGAGGACTATAGGGTTTTTGACAACTTCAACATTGCCGACCTTGGTCCATATCACGTTGACAGAGGATTGAGCGAACACCATTCAGATTTGATCCTAAATCCTAAACAACCTAGAGGGAATTATGGGAATCAAGCTACGGGACCCCTGACCCGTAGTTGAACCCAAGGACTAGAGGGGCTGGCATGACGAATCCTCATTTTTAACCAACACCTGCCGAGGCCAAACACTTACTTGTCTCGAGTCACCTCTAATGCCGTACCATATGACTGTCCTTTATTCTGTGGAATGCTGAGTTGATGATTACTCTCTATTGCTAAGTTGCCTAATTACTTGGCATCATCCTTGTTAAGAAGTTGAGAGAAAGAATCTGGACTGATTAAGTTATCTCTGCTTAGACAAGCCCATTTGTTCGTACTTCTTATTCGCATCTCCTAATGACCCTGCCAATGCCACATCGTCATGTGTATAATATCACGTGTAGAATCTGTAGCACCAATGATTATTTTCCTTGTATATTCATTTTTGCCCCTTTGTAACATGTATATTGCCCTTTTAGGAAATGCCCTTTTTGTCTTTTCCCTTTTAGGCAAGTTGCTCTAGTTTGTAAGTATAAATAACCATGTACTTGTAGTTGTAACATAATTAGATTACCTTCAATACACTTAAGTACTTTCTTCCTTGCGTAAGCACTGCTTGTTTACTCTTGACATCATTCTTATCTTTTCCCTTAAGCAATGTTAGGTGGCGAGTAATCTCATCGGACCAATTTGTGCATCATATTAAATTATGTTGTGAATCCTCAGAAGTTCCTTTAGTACATCATATCTTCTGGAACTGTTTGTAGGTTTTTGCTTACTGCTCCATTCGCCTTTATTACTTTTTTCGTACCTTTCCCCATTAGCCCTTTTTTGAGCTTTTTGCAAGCTTGGACTCATGTAGTGACCGGCCTTGTCTGTTCTTGGTTACAATTCGCGCCACAAGTATTGTCTATTTGCTATAAGCACAAGGACAAGTAGGATACATGATTCAAGTGTCAATGTTTGTTTTGGAAATGATAATAATGGAGTTATCTACCATAGCCGGTAACGCTAAAATACCCCTAGAAAGTACTGATGAGTGATTCAATTAAATGGTTAATCTAATAGTCAACTTAACCAACGTTGTTCATGTATTAGCCTCTTAACCTATTGTGACCATCCAAAATACCCCCCAAGTTGTTATTGAAGTTAGAGGAGCTCCCTATGATGTCTACCTTACACGGGGAGAACCTCTAGCTCGACAAAGCCGAGGTAAAGGAGTAGGAGGACATGTATGAAGAAGAGTTGACTTGAGTGACATGGGTGAAGAGGATGAAGAAGAGTTCATTGAAGTAGAAGAGTGAGCTCGCATACCACAGGCTACCGACCATGTCAAACTTCAAGTTTCAAGCTTTAAAAGCACTAGAGATGTGGACGAGTATCTTGACTAGTAGGAGAAGGTGGAAAGAGTCTTCGATTACTATCAATATGATGAAGAGAGTTCTTAGAGCTAGATTTGTGCTAAATACCTATCTACAAGATACTTTTGCTTAGTTTCAAGAGCTAAGGTAAGGAAGCTACATTTTTTGTAAGTATGTACAAAAATTCCAAATGCTCATGATTCATTATGAAGTCAATGAGCCATCAGCTTAGACACTTTCTAAGTTTTTGACTGGATTGAGAGCATTAATTCAAGATGTGGTAGAGTTACAGCATTTTATGACTTTTGATAAGGCTATAAGAGTAGCTTAACATGTGGAAAGACAGAGAAAGATTAGGTCAACTTGACTTCTAATGAGCAGGCCTATTTATGAAAGTTGACCTATCCATAGTGGCAACCAAACCTTACAGAGTATTGAGTCCAGTAGGAGGATTGATGTTATGATCGAATAGAAGGGTCGCTTTGCAGACCTAGAGAAGCCCAAGAGAACATTTGAGAAAGGATAAGGATCTGGAAGGAAGATAAGCTAAATTAAGTATTTCAAGTGTAAGGTTTTGGTCGCATAGCTGCCCAATGTCTAAACAGACAGACTATGATCATCAAAGGAAATGCTCTGAAGATAGAAGTAAATAGCATTGATGAAGAACCCAAGGGGGAGGCTAAATCAAAGGAAGATGTTATGGAAGACAAAGAGCTTGTTGAGGAGGAAGTATATGCCTATGACTTAGACAAGTTGAACTTAGTAGTCCGACGAGCCCTGAGCAATGAAACCCTTTCCAAGGAGGAGCAACACGAGTACTTGCTCCATAGTGCATGTAAGGTGAACGAGCAAGTATGTGCACTTATTACAGATAGTGGGATTTACACCAATGTCATGTCTACTAACCTATCGTGTCTACTAACTTAATGCAAAGGCTTAAATTGCTATCCTTGTCACACTTAAAGCTATAAAAGTTACACTGGTTGAATGAAAAAGGAGCCTTACATGTTACTTAGTAAGTGTTGTTGCCGATCTCAATTGGGAATATTTGATGAGATTTTTTATGATGTGTTACCTATGTGCACATCCTATTTGTTATTGGGATGACCTTAATTGTTTGACTATAGAGTCATCTATGATGGGTTTAGAAACATATATGTCTTTGAGAAGGAAAGGAGAAGGATTACCTTGAACCCCATGACCCCTAACCGGCTGGGCAAACTATAGGTAAAATTAGCTTGAGGATCTAAGAAGGCCTTAGTTCTTACCCATTCCGAGCTTCGAGCAGCTATTAAGTCTGATATGCTAACCTTCTTATTTGTTCGTAGATTACTAGAGTTGAGGGAGCAAGTTGAGCTACCTAAGGAGATCCGAGAACTGTTAGTGAATATGCCGACCTATTTCTCAAACAATTACCTAAAGGATTGCCCCCTTTTCGTAGAATTGAACATTATATTGACTTAATACTTGGTACTACCTTATCGAATAACCTTACTTATCAGATGAATCTTGAGAAAGCAACTGAGCTCCAAAGACAAGTCAATAAATTGTTAGAGAAGGGATATCTAGGGGAAAGTCTCAGCCCTTGTGCTGTGCTTGCATTACTTATGTTGAAGAAGGACGGTGCTTGGTAAATGTATATGGATAGTAGTGCCATGGCTAAAATCACAATAAAGTATAAGTACCCCGTTCCAAGGTTGGATGATATACTAGACGAATTGAGTAGTACTATAGTCTTCAGCAAGATTGACTTAAATTTAAGTTACTACCAAATTCATATGAGACAAGGGGATGAGTGAAAAATTGCATTCAAAACCCGACATAGTTTGTATGAATGAATTGTGATTCTGTTTGGGTTATTGGACGCCTCAAGTACTTTCATGTGACTAATGAATCATGTTTTAAGAGATTTGATTGGAATCTATGTTGTAGTTTACTTTTATGACATCCTTGTCTATGATGCTAATTTGCTACATCATATTGATCATCTTCGAGGTATTTTTAATGTTCTTTGAGAAGAGAAGTTGTTTGCAAATTTGAAGAAGTGTTGTTTTTGCTAAGATGAAGTAATCTTCCTTGGATATGTCATAAGTAGAAAAGGATTAAGAGTCAATGAGTGGCCAACCCCATCTTCTTGCATTGAGGTGAGAAGCTTCTATGGATTAGCTTTCTTTTAACACAGATTTATTTAGGGTTTTAGTTCAATAGTTGCACCCCTTACTGAGTTGACAAAGAAGAACGTAGGGTTCAAATAGGGAGAGGAGGAGAGAAGCTTTGGCAAGGTGAAAGAACAATTAACCTCTGCCTCCAGTCTTATCTTTGCCCAACTTAGAGAAAGTATTTGAGCTTGAATGCGACGTATCAGGTCAATCGGTTGCTCATCATAGTGAGAAGCTCAAAGGGGCACAACTAAACTACTCTGTGCATGGAAAAGAACTCTTGGAATTGATTTGAGCTCTTTATGTATGGCAACACTATCTCTTGCCAAAAGAATTTGTCATATATACTGACCATAAATCCTTGAGATACCTATGGTGCCAATCGAAGCTCTTTAATCGCTAAGTCCGATGGGTAGAGTTCCTAGAAGGATTTAATTTTATCATCAAGTATAAGCAAGGTAAGGCTAACATGATCGCTAATGCCTTATTAAGGAGATGTACTCTTTTAATTGAGCTGTAGACCAGACTTTTAAGGTTTACGAGTATTAAGGAATAGTATCCACATGACCCTCATTTTGGTCCCATATATGGATATTGTGTAGAAGGGACAATAGCAGATGAATATCATGTAAAGGAAGGATATCTATTTCGAAGTGACAAGCTATGTATACCAACCTATTTTATGAGAGAGCTGTTAGTGAGAGAAGCTTATAGTGGAGGACTTTCTAGACACTTGGGAGAGAAAAGGACATTTGAGCTATTAAATACAAGGTTCTATTGGCCTAAGATGAGGCGAGACTTACAAGAACACAAAGAGTTGAGTTAAATAAGGGAGTGAGATGCCTCTACAAGTCTTGATGAGACCATTGGTTGATTTAAGTATGGACTTTGTCCTTGGTTTACCTCGAATTACCCAAGGTAAAGATTCAGTAATGGTTATCATGGATAGATTCAGTAAGATGGCATACTTTGTGCCTTATACTAAGACAAACGATGCTTCGGTTATTGTTTCTTTATTTTTGTAGGAAATTATGTCACACCTCGAACAACAAAAGTCATAACAGTTCCACCATGTAAACTAACTTAAGATAAAAGCTGACCTCATAGCTACTATTGCAGATACAGTCTACATAAGGCATATATGACTTAACCAACTTGAAGCATTTAATCTGACACTTGCCAATAATCAAATTTGTAATATAGCTTTTCAAAAATACCTGTTCGAGATGGCTTGTTGTCCAATAATACAATGGTACTTATATAAGCATTTCACATATAGAGTTATAATTTATACTAAGAGTTTATAGAAGCCATAGGTCTCAAAGTTTATTTACAATAAGATAGGAAATTAGTAGACATAATTGGGAATTCTTAGTTAGTTTCCTTAAAACCAAAAAGAAAAGTCAAAAGCTTAGATATAGTGGATTATCCTTTCCTCACTTTCCCAGCTAATTGTGCAATAACTTGGGGGTAGTGATATCTGTACATCTTGTACTTTCATTCGTCACCTACAAAAGAGTCTATTGAAATATGAGCATAATTATCTTAGTAAATGGGGCGAAGTAAAAATAGTATCATACAATCATAAACAAGGTTATTAATTATAATGAAATGCAATGCAATTAATCACTTGAAATATCACACAATGTTATCCAATCCATTGTGAGGTTAGAGAAATTGCATCTACTTCAACTGGGATCGAAGAGTTTACCATGAGTTAAAATCAGACCAAACCTAGGCTTATATAATGGAGAACACCCTTCTCCTGTAATCACCTTCGAACTACGGTCCCCACCTTTTTCTTTATCTTCTATCTCTTAATTCAACTAAGGATAAGAAAATGATTATTTTAGCTATCCTCGTTGAATAGAGTCAGTATTTAGTCTAAAAATCTTACTCGTTCCCTTAACGGTTGTTATACATGTTCAATTAAGTTAGCGGTCAAATTGCTATTAGATCCATTTAGGGGTGGCCAAACAAGTTCACACAATAGAAAACTATGATATCATGTAGAACAACATGCCAAGGAGTTTAACTCCTATCACAAATTGAATACTAATCACACATATAGCATGTGCATAGACAACTAATTTATAACCACAAGCAAAATTACTCGTAATTCTATAAATATTTTGATATAGTATCTCAATAAGTGGTAAAGCTATGATCCCAACTTACCTGTATTGATGCCATTGCAGAAAGCCTGTATCATTAACGCTTTGTTCACTAAGAGACCTTCTATGTATATAAAGCCTAGATTTAATTTTCATAAGAGTTATGAAAACGTTAAGGTTTCATCTACTCTTTCTATCATTATGAAATTATATATATAAATATATATTTAAAGTATATTATTATTCTTATATGATGGAATATAATTTTATTTATATATATATTTATTATAGTTCTATAAGTTATATTAAGTTAGTGAGTATCAACAATATACATGGTTATATTATTACTTACAATATATTGTTTTGATTGTATTGAAATGTATTTTTTAATTAATTAAGTTACGTTTTGATTACGATAGGGTTATCATAGTACGTAAGTTTTTATAATATAATAGAAATATGCGTTATGTTATTGAAGATTATCCAATTTTAGTAAAAGCAGTGTCATTGGGTTCATAAAACTTGATGATACATACTACAAGTTCTATCTCAAGGGATAACTTCTAAAGGGTATTTTTATTTTCTATTATACCTATATGCTTCTGTAATAAGCCTTATCATATTGTGTTCCTATTATATAATTAAGCTATATTTTATATAGTTACCTAAAATAGCATAGTAATACGTGTAATTTCTAACCTTAACACGTGTATATTGTAGCTCGAGTCATGTAATTATCCAAAATATGATGAAAATTCATTCTAACCAGATCTGACCAATATAGATATGTATAGGTTCCATTATAATTTTTATCATAATTTAGCCTAATATAGCTAAATAGCGTACTCTAGTTTGTAAATTACGCTATTTTACTACTACAATTTACAATAAATAGCTTAAGCCACTAAATAATTTTATGAAAATTTCTATAGACTTATAAAAATATTGAGAATTCGGTTAGCAAGTGGTTTCATGCTATTGGGTTTATCACCTATATATATACATAATTATGTTTTTACCCTAAAATTGTGATTAATTAAATAAATATTATAATTTTTTCACAAAATTATTTCTAATATGTCCTGACATTATTATAAATCTCCAGAAGTTAGTGGATATCAACTTCATCAATTGCTTTTGGAAAAATCAATTTATCTCATAATTTTCCTTATTTTTAGCTATTTTTATTTTTAAGGGAAAAAATTACAATAAATATTAAACATACTTGAATTAAAAATTGGGTTACATAGCAATTAACTAGGTTTAACATGTATTCTACAAAAAATAAAAAATAAAAATTTCACTTGAAAAAGACATCATTTAAGATATTTATTTTGGATTTGAAGTTTTGAATAAATGGTAACTTTGCTAAGTAAGTGTATGAAATATTTATAATTTTACAAAAATAAAATTACAGCATAAATTTACATCTAAAGTAACATGGAAATCAATTTTTTCATAACTTTTTGGATTAATTTAATATTTTTTAGAATTTAATGAAAAATGGGGTAGAATTTTGACCAATCTGTTTATTAGTTCTTTGGCCATCATTGGCTAATGGGGGTGTACCATATGGGCGGCATACAGGGAAGACTGGTGGTGGTCGATAGGGTTCAACAATAGATCATTAAGGGGTTAAGGAAATGAGGTAAGGCATTGGGTGCTCTGTTTTTTCTAATTTTTCCTATTTTTTTTTCTATGTCCTCTTGCAAAATTTTCTTTGAATGACCTGGTTTCTAAAATGTCCACAACGATGTTAGGATCATATATATGTTGATTTGGGTTGTTTTAGATTTTCCTTCTATTTTAAGGAAATTTTCTTTGCTTTTTCTTTACCAATTCCTTTAGCATTAGGTGTTAGATCCCATTTATTTCTGACATGTTTCAAAATTTTCCCAAGTGATCTTGATAAGTTTTGTTTATTTTTTTTAGCAAAATATAGATATTTTAAGTGTATTATATTAATATTTGGTAATTTTTCTAATATATGTGTATATATCTTATGTAATTGATACATGTAAAACATACTCATATAATTATGTTTCTACCATGTCTTTTATTTTTAATATATATTTTCTATTCAATTTTGTGAATTTACCTCTTATTATATATAATTATATAATTTTGGGTTAATTTACGACTATAATTATTACATATATACTAGGTATATTCATAAAAATACATATATATATTCATATAGTATATTATTCAATATTATTTCTTTTTATAGCTTAATTAACTTATCTTTAAGTTTTCATTGCATTTTGAGTTTAGTTTTAAGAGTTCCTATGAGCTTTACGTTATATTATAAAATTACATTTCTAAGGCTCAAATTAGGATTTTAGGTCATTATTTTTTCAATCTAACTTTACTAAGTCACTTCAACTAACATTTCTATTTTAATCGTAAAGTTTGGGCTCAATTGAATAAATTTTTCTTTAAGATACTCAATTTAAGTACGGTTGCCCTAAATGTGATTTTAGGGGCTCACAAATTATTTACTTGCATGGGGTGTCGAGGAGTGTGGTATCAAATCATGACCCAAAATTCTTGACCTGTTTCTGGTGAACTCTTTGGCTTTGGTTGGGAACCAAACTACTATTCAATACTTCTTTCCATCCCTAAATGAACGATCAAATAAAGGTTGTTAACTGCACCGCGAGATCGCTGCTCTGAGTTATAATAGGAAATAACTTACCCGACTAGGATGTATGTTTGCTTGTAGTAGAATTGGCTTACAACAGATTAGTACATGCCACCACTGGACATGCATCATTTGAGGTAGTCTATGGTTTTAACCTCGAACTACCTATTAATTACACCTTGATGCCATCACCTGACCAAGAAGACCTAGAAGTGAGGATTAGAGCTTAGTCTTTCCGATAAATCTACCAAAGAGTTGCCTAGCACATCGACTAAGCTGCCAAAAAACTAAGGGAGAAAGGAAAAGGAAAGAAGGCTAAGTAGTTTGAACCCGGCGATCAAGTATGGCTATACTTAAGCAAGGAGAGATTCCCCAGCAGGAGGAAGAACAAATTATCTATTTGATCTAACAAACCATTTAAGATACTCGAAAGGATAAAAAATAATGCCTATTGACTAAAGCTACCGAAAGACTTTGGAGTGTTCGACGTGTTTAATATTACCCATCTTAACCCATACTGACTAGACGAAGAGCAATGTAAGGTCCGATTAGATTTGATCTTCACTCCCATTCAGCTCGGAGGGGATGATAAGAATTAGACTAAGGGACCCTTGATCTAAGCCTGAGCATGAGGGCTCGAGAACTTTGTAAGGTTTCCTTCACCAATATACATGGAAGGACTCCGATCTACTTTTACTTGTCGACCTGTTAACATAGTTGAACTAAACTCTTCTATGCTTGATGCTTCTCTTTAGATGCCAACATGAGGAGCACCTAATTAGTAGCTCTACACATCTATCCAACAGCTTGGCTGACCTGATTTCAAGTTGCC
The DNA here is from genome assembly GCA_024138005.1 of Lumnitzera racemosa. Taxonomy (NCBI): domain Eukaryota; kingdom Viridiplantae; phylum Streptophyta; class Magnoliopsida; order Myrtales; family Combretaceae; genus Lumnitzera; species Lumnitzera racemosa. Next base: position 33,988,034 of record JAMXBC010000007.1, read on the forward strand.
ACGAGCATATTCGAGCTAAATTCACTTCAGAAGAATCTTCAGCTCAACTCGGCAATAGCTAGACTGATCGTAGAAATTTATTTATTATGCTAGAAGCACTACTACTAACGACTAACTACGTATCCAGACGACCACGTGATGGCATCTATTGCACTAATAATTTTTTTCTTGATTTTTCATTTATACCCTTTTACATTCCTTGTATATTACTTCTTTTAGATAATACTCTTTTAGTTTTTTCCATTTTTAGTAAGTTGCCTTAATATTTCGGGTATAAATACCCTTGTATTTTGTAGCTACATCATTAGAATAATCCTTTATCAAAATATACTACTTTGTTCCTTTGTGAGCATTCGCATGCTTGTGTAGCTTATTCTTACTTTTATCCTAACCCTTAAGTAAGGTTAAGTGTCGACTACCGTTATTGAGTTAGCTCGTACTTCATATTGAATTGATTCATGAGTCTTGGTAGTTCATTGGTATGTCATATCCTAGGAGCTAATAATGGGTTTATGCTTATTTACGTGCACTCCATCTTCATTTTTGGACTTTTTGTGAGTTTGGACCCATTTCTTATATACAGTTGACCTTATCCTTCCTTGGCATGACCTATCATATTCTATGGTGTTCTTTAGCTAAAAGCATTCATCTATCGTGTGGCCATAATCCTCGTAGAACTTGCAATACTTGTTGAAGTTTTGAAGACTAGGGCTCTACCTTATCTTTGGGTGCTTCTATGGTGGGCCTCTTCCTTGGACCTCCATATAGACTTGGGCTGGGGGTTAGTTTAGAGGGGTGTGCTGGGTATATATAGGTAGGGGCATGGGGTGCTTCTTATTATTGGAGCTCTCTCCATCTGCTCAATTCGAAACCTTCCTACCTAAGGCAGTTTATCACGCCCTAAAGCGATAAAGTCTTAACAATCCTATTGCGCAAACCATTCTAACATAAAAACTAGCCATACAGTCGCTGTCTTAAACCTGATTTACATAAAACATCAACGATTAACTTGCTTTGTAGTAAACAGTTCATAAATTAAGTATGTTATTTACTTATGAACTTAAGAAAGATACATACTTATTATTGAAATAACCTAAGTATCTTTACAAGATTTAGCAACTTAATCCTAATCTACTTAAATAATTTGTAAATTAATACTAAAAGTTTTAAAGAATAATCTATACTTAAGAGAGTATATCCGGTCTTCAATATTAGGTGCAATGCATGTTCAAACAAATGCTATTGCAAGACATTGTTTGACTTGTTGTGAGATTAGTGAAATTGTATCCGTTCTAATCTGGGTTGAAGAGTTTTTGTTAATGTAATAGCTTATCACCAAACCCAAGCTTGTGCAATGGAGACACCGCTCCTCCCGCGACTACCTTTGAATCATTATCTTCACCCTTGCTATGATCTCCTCACTTATCACTCAGTTTGACTAAGAATGAAGAAAGAACCAATTATGTTATCTAGTGCTATCCTTTTTGAAAGGGTCGGTATTTAGCTGGAGATTCCTAGGTTTCCCCTAATGAGTTGCTATGAAATTTTGATTTATATTTACAAGTCATATATTTGATTAGGTTTAGTTTAGGATGATTAATCATTTCATACAAATCATATAATACAAGCTTGAACAGTAAATCAAATCACATCATTAACTCCAAAACAAATACAGGCGCATAGTTGACTATTTAATAAACACAATCAAGTACAATTTTAAGCCTTTAAGTACTACAATTTAGTACTCTGAAATATAGCAATGTATTAATCTCAACTTACTTAGACTCCTCACTTATTCAACTGAGGTAAGACTCACTCAATCCATCACCAATAATTCCTATAATACCAACATTGTTTTAGTTTTTACATAATTGTCATAGATTAATTTTATCCTATAACACTTATTATTATCTTTGGTTTAGGGTTTAATATGCCCAATTATTTAGGTTCTCAAGTTTTTTACAAATATTTTTATTTGGGTTAGGTTCGAGTTCAATTTCCACATTGATTTCTAAATTAAGTTCTAGTTCTGCTTCTAAGTACGATTTTATACGTGAACTCTAAAAACTCATTTTGATCTATAATATAAAATTAATCACATTACTTCTGGTTATCCTAAATATCATAATTACCTCTAATAAGTATTTTATTCTATCTTATATACTTAAATCCTTATTAGTGTACTAAATTTATTCCCAAAATGAGAAAATTTTACATATTTCATATAAACACCTAAATTTAAGTTTTCTACCAGATTTATTACATATTTTTATTGATATTAAAATATCAATTTTAATCTAATACTTTTCTACTCATGTATTTCTTATATTTATATATTATACATTATCACTTAATATGTACATAATATACAGATTTAATAGTCTTATCACTTCAAATATTATATCCTAACATCAATTAATATCTCAAAATATCTAATTTTATCCCAAATCAGATTTTACTCATAATTACCTTAATTTACAAAATTAACTTAAAATTTACCATTTTTACCTATTGCCTATATACTACATAATATCTAAATAATTATATCTAATATCCCAAATGCTACAAATATCATACTTCATCAGATTTCAACATCCTAAAACATATAATTATATACTAAATCAGTAATTTTCTATTTAATTACCTAATTATCCCTAAATTACCCATTTTATGCATCATTTTAAGGCCTAAAAAATTATCTAAAAATTTCAAAAATTAATTTTTGAAAAAGGGCTTCATAACACTGTTATATAATTCCTAAGTAGTCTATATAAAAATTTTGGGTTCAAAACTACACTCCTAAACCTATTTATTTCTAAACTGAACAAAACTTAAGTTTATACGGTTTAGGACAGTATCTTTCTAAATACAAAATCATTAAACTAATTTTTTTTCCTAAATTTACATACTTAAAAACCCTAGTGTAGACACCCAATTCTAACCCCTCGGTAGTTTTAAGGTTTTTTTTTTTTTAAATAGGGTCCTAATTCGAAAAAATAATAATGATAATAATAAAAATTTGGAAAAATGATAAAAATACAAAAAAAGTGAGAAAATAAAAAAATTATTAAGATTTTTAGAAAAGAAATTATTTTAGGGCTAATTAGTTTAATTTTAGCTCGGTTCAAATAATTATTTTAGAGAGTCGTGTGATTTAAGAACAATTTAATTATATTAAATATTATGGCACAAGCCAATGGCTTAATAAATAAGTACTTAAGCATTGACATTGGATTAGCTTGGGGTCATGGGTTTAAATCTTATTAGACAATTATGTGCCTTTTATTTTTGCTTTCCATCATTTTGCAAAAATCGATTAAGCGTATAGGATTCATATTTAATTTTGGATTTTATTAAATCTTTCGAATCTAATGCGAAAAAGATTTATGAGATTCAAATCTAATTTGATTTTTATCAAATAGGATTTAAATCGATAAAAATGATTTGATTTTTATTAGATCGGATTCGTATTAATACAAAAGATTCAATTGGATATAATTTGTTTTGGACTTTATAAATAGTGATCATGCGACATAAAAATAACACAATTACACACTCTTGAAAGAATTGAAAATCCTTCATCCATCTACTGTACTAAACAAAAACGAACTCCACACAACTCCATGTACGCTGTCTTCCCATTCACGAACAGTAGTACACTCCATCTCTAACGCTACGTCCTTAACTAATCGCCTTACACGGCATTGTCCTTTTCTCCCAACCGCACATTGTCCATACGAACAAATCCCCAACCACAGTAACACTCCAAGCTTCATGCAACTGCAATTGATCAGCAATGCCCCACGCCGAATATACTATATCAACCAATGCTAGCAGTCACATTGCCTTATGCTGTCTAAGTCCGCGCACGCTGCTGTAGCACTCCAACGATACATGCGATCAGATCCACAACTCCGACCAACCACTGCACCTTATACAGTACCCAGGCTTCTCGTCTGGATAGTACACGCCAATGATACAACCACGTTGCTGCAGATCACACGAAGACTAATTTAAGTATAGAACATTACTGTATATGCCTGAACGCACATAGCACTACACTCACGCCAAACTTTAGCAACACTTTGTCACTATCCACTAACAGTAGCCACATTCCTTGATCAGCAACGCCGCCACCTACGTATGAATCAAGTACAGTACGTCCTCGTTGCAACAGCAACTAAACTCAAAGCTTCTTCACTAGCTCTTCCTCTCTCGCATACATCCGCAGTAGCATAGTCCCTAACATATGAACAATCGCTGAACCCATAGCAGTCACATGCCGAGCTACTATCCTCACATCTTCAAAACACACATGATCCGCGTTGCAACTCTGATCAACCATACAACACGAGCTGATCAACGATAAAACCCTCTAAGCCGTGCTTTACCATTAGCTATGATGACTCACCGCATGGTAGACACAGCCGAATAAGTTCAGGTTTGGTTTCTTTTCAATTTTTTTTTTATTTCATTTATTATTATATTATATTATATTATTATTTTATTAGATCCTTAGTGATTTAGCATAGTTTATGTATATAATAGTTTAGGATATTTCTTTTAGCATTTTTTTTTTAATTATATAGACTAAGTATTGATTTAAGTAAATGTTTATTTAATAGTAGTAATATGGATATAAATATATATATATGTATTAGTTTAGTTTAGGGATTGTTAGGATTGGTTTTTTTCTTTTTTAAGGATTAGATTTTGTTTAAGGAGTCATCACATAGAAAGTCATTTTTCTTTAAATAAAAATTAATAAAAGACCTTTTTAAAAGATAGGATTTTTAGAGTATTTCTTTATAAAACAAAAATACTCAAGAGTAAGACTCCTTTAGATCTTTTTTAAGATGAACTGAATCAATTAAAATGTAAATTCAGTCGGTTTTTAGAATTAAGATCAATTAATATACTAAAGTTTTTAGGAAAAAACTATGGTCGTCTAATCCGACTAGTGAGTACGTATGCACCTTCGGGGTAACTATAAAATCTATAAAAACTTAGGTTCTCTTTTATTTTTTTTATTTTTTCTTAAAAATATTAAAAAAGGATAATTTAGAAGAATAAACCTAATTTCAGAAAATAGATAGTGGTACCCATTCGGGTTTAATAGATTAGCTCCTGAATTCAAAACCTTCTGGGTTTTCATTCAAATTGAAATTAAAGACCGGTAGCCAAATCATAGTCAATACATCTAATTGATTATGATTTCTGTTTTTTCTTGACTTCGGTTGGGTGGCGACTCCAAAATTTCTTTAAATAAAAGAATCGGAATTTCTCAAGTTCCCTAGTCGATGATTAATATTGAATGGATTGGGTTTAGTATTAATTAGAAAGTGGGAAATCAAATTAAATTAATAAGGAAAATAAAAAATTCAGGCTCGACAATTTGGCGACTCTACAGGAGACGCCATTAAGAGAACTAGTCACTAGAATTTACCAAAATTAGGCTTATTTTTCAAAATAATAATAATAATAATAAAACTTGACTTGGTTATTGTTTGTTTATTTTAATTTATTTTTATACTAACATTTTTTGTTGCAGTTTATTTAGGGGGGTCAATTTGGGGTTTATTTTATTTCATTTTATTTTCTGTATCATAAATGTATGGTAGATACGGTCAAAAGCAGATTGTCTCAGGACCTTAGGAGGGGGGCCATTGTGTAAGCTTCGGATGTTGTAAGGTAACCATCTTCCGGGGCCAACAGGCTACCCCACTCAAGTTCAGATGTGACCACAGAATCGTTGCTTTGAAAAACGCGGTGGTCGCAGAACTTGAGGACCTTTAAAACCTACCCTTTTGCATCCATGAAAACCTTTTTTAAAAAAAATCACAAGAACCCATGATGTGGCAAACCTAAACCAACAGTGGCAGTTGTGAAGTTATAGTCATAATATTTCCTTATAAATAGCTTGTAATAATTCTGTATAAAGTTTAGAATAGGTTGTGATTGTAATTTTATATTTTCTTTAGATAGGTTTGGTTAAATCAAGTCAAGGGCCTTTTAAAGAGATCCGTGTCTACCCATCGCATTAGCCTCAGATATTACTTTAGATGTGGTTCCGATTCTTCATCCTAAATAAGCAAGAGTTTATCAAGAGCAAGATTGGGCCTATGCTTACCTTGTAGAAAATCCTTGTAAACATCACTTTGGTGCGGGCCTTAGTTCATCTATGGGAGCCCGAATTCGTCAATTTCTGTTTGGGCCTACATCAACTAAGCCCAACCTTAGAAGAGTACTCTCAATTGTTGTGGGTAAGAAAAACTGAGATAAACCGGGTTCTTTGGCACTTACTGAATTTGGAAGCTGTAGTATTAAAGATTTTCAGTAAGTTGTTGGGGGTAGGAAAAACTGAGATAAACCAAGTTCTAAATCAAGAAAAGACCATTCGATTGGAGGACATCATGGAATGGTTTTCTATTGAATTGATGCATAGAGATAAACGGGAAGTCTTTTATGCAAACTTAGAACCCTATTACTAGCATCGAGTCAACACTTTTATCTTGATAGTCTTCAACACTATCTTGTTCCCTAATGATAGACACTGGGTCCACTTCAAAGTTACAAAAATTGTAACCCAATTTCTTGAAGGGAAATCATATGTCTCAGCTCTCTTATCCGAGCAAATCTGGTCACTGAATCATGTTAAAAAGAAAAAATAAGGAGATTTGAAGACCAACATGGCTCTACTTATAGTCTGGTTTGTCAGCTATAAGAGAAGTTACCAACTTGATTTTAATCGGGCTGAGTTTACCTAGCAATATGATCTCATCAAGTATTTTGAAGAAAGAATTGAGTTGCCATAAGATAGAGCTACTTGTTACTAGGTCCAATATTTTCAGAGTATGAAAGCAGAAGGGCTATTGCGGATGCCCAAGTGGTTTGCAAGCAAGGAAATGATAAGAGGATGTGAAAATTTCAAGGCAATACCCTTGATCGGCTTCAACCTCTGTACCGGATGTGTCCCAGTCAATGGACCTATTGAAGACATGATCCCTAGACCCTTATTAGAAGTCGTCTCATTAGACTTTCATAACCCCAGCATGATGGTGGCTAACAAAGTGGCCAAGCTCCTAAGCATTCGAGTTCTTTGGTACATAGGTAAGACCACCCTTACCACTAAGGGAATAGCGAACAGAAGCTAGACAACTAAAGGACTTCTTTATCGCCAACTGAAGAAGTTGAAAGATATAGAAGAGACAAAGGAGAAGGGAGAAGTCCAAGTTGAAGCTGAACTTGAGAAAGCAAGTGAAAGAGAGCAGGAGTTGGAGAACCGCTGCGAGGAGTATCACTAGAAGATAAAGGCATTAGAAGCACAATTGAAGAGGATTAAGGGCAAGGAAGAGGAGGCTCCGAAAATCCAACAGAGGAAAAAGACTCAACATGAACTCACTAGCCATAAGAAGATTATAATTTAGATTTTAGACTCTTTTGGTGTTTTCTTTCTTTAGAATTCTTTTTTGAATGAAATAACAGATGTAAAGCTTCATAATTGCAAAGATTAATAAAAATTAGTTAGGTTTTGTCACATCAAAGTTTTCTTGCCAATTCTTAATCTTCATCGCATTCATGTGCCATGCATCCTACATTTGTATATTTAATGACTTTTTAGAAAAATGTAATTTATTGAGTTTTTGCAAATTCAGATTTTAAGATAGCTCCCAAATGTCAAGTCTTTTAGAGAAGTTTGATTAGAACATGTTCCCAAACTAGGATGACCATTACTCAAGGAGATGACAAAGAGCCTGAGATCAATGACCTCTTTGAGCTGAGTTTCCATTCCATAGAAAAGGCTATGGAGAAGACGGCAGAACAAATGAGCTTCCTAGCAGACAACATTGCTATGCTCCATGCTACAGCACTAGCTAATGAGGAAAGTTCTAAGGCCCTGGGAATAATATTAAGGCTCCTGAAGTAAGAATGACTATCCATAAGACCTGTTTGAGTTAGAAGGATTTTATCCAAAAGTTAACTTGACATTTGAATTTGATACATATGTAGCCTCAAGACTAGTTAATTCAGGGCTTAGCATAGACAACTTGAAAGAACTGGAAAAGAAACTAACGCAATAGATAGTTAAGAAGATGAAATCACTTGCAGGGTATGATGGATTTGAACAGGCGGGGATCACCGAGTTTTCTACATATGACATCGGAGCTTACCTTAAGAAGTTTAAGGTACCAGAATTTGAAAAGTATAATGGGATAGGCTGCCCCATGCTTCATACTAAGTTATACATCAAGAAGACTGGTAAATATGTCCAGTGTGATTCACTTATGGTATAGAAATTCTAAGATAGTTTGACAGGAACGACCTTAACTTGGTATGCCCAGCTTGATTTAAACCAGATAAATACATAGGAGAAACTTGCTAGGGCTTTTTATGAGCAATATAAGTTTAATGTAGAAGTAGCTCAAAATATAATGGATTTAGTGACCTTACAGAAAAAAGGGTAATGAATCGTTCAAAGAGTATGCTTAAAGGTGGAGGTCCTTAGTTGCAAGAATATCTACTTATACTACTGAGAAGAAGCTCACATCAGCTTTCATTAACACTTTGGAAAGGCTTTATTTCTCCCATCTCATTACTCAAGCCTTGTCCAGTTTTGCTGAAGTAGTAGCAGCATGGTGCAGGATTGAAAGTACCATTTCCTCCAGCAAGCTTCAAGAGCCAGCAGATAAAAGGCCACCGGTTTCATCTACTAGTCTTAGACTAACGAGTAGCAAGCTTAAAGAATATATTGTCAGCGTGGTAAACTCAAATGTCAGACCAAACGCACAAGTTGCTTTCAGAACAAATTCACCTTTGACTCAACAACAATTTAGAGACCAGCCTCAAGTTAGCAAGGCCTTAGACAGTTTACTAAGATACCGGTCCCCTTAAGTCAAGTTTTTGAGAAGTTGTGAAAAGATAATTTGATAAGGTATGAAGTTCCTTGTGATTAGTACAGGCCAAGACTCTTTAACCCTAGAGTGAAATGTGAATATCATTGTGGGCAAGTAAAGCATTTGACCGATTCATGATGGAGACTGAGGAACATAATCTAAGACTTGATAGATGAGGGGACAAAGTAATTAGATTTTGTAGAAGCCTCAGCCCCAAACATTAACAATAATCCTCTACTTAACCATGGGCCGATTATTGGTATGATTTTTTATGACTGTACTGTCAACATCATTAATTCAGATAAGAAACCCAAGGGTTTTGAGTTCTATACAAGCAAATAGGCCCCAAAAGTGAAGGGGTACACATTTTACGTATTGTTAACACCAGAAAATTATAAGGTTGCCCCATTTAACTATTACGTGGTAAATCAAGAGAAACCAGGTCCTCTGGTAGGAGGGATTACTCGATCGAGAAGGATTTACCACCTAAGAGAAGAGCATGAAAGGAAGATTATATTGGAGGAGCCAAATGATTAAACAACTACTGAACATGTAGAAGGGCTATTGGCCTTTACTAAGATGATCAAGTCAAGTGAGTATAACATTATGGAACAACATAGTAAGACTCCAGCATATATATTGTTGATGAGCTTGTTGATCACATCCGAACCACATACAGAAGCTTTGTTCCGTACCTTAAAGGAGGTTAAAGTCCCTTGTGAAATTCCAACTAAGAAGATGGGATTGGTCACTAATTCTATCCTCGCCATGGATCAAATTTCTTTTTCAGTAGAAGAGTTAGGCGAAGAAGGGAATAAGCATACAAAACCACTCTTCATTATGGTTAGGGGTAACGATATAACCATTACTAGAGTACTTATTGACAATGGATCATCGTTGAACGTCTGTCCACTTGTCACCTTGGATTTGCTGGGTATCAACAAGTTTGGAATTAGGCCTTCTTCCATAATAGTTATGGCCTTTGATGGTTCTAGAAGAGAGATTATAGGGGAGATAGACTTATCTATGAGTATTGGTCTTCTACACTTCACTATTTGATTCCAAGTCATAGACATCCTAAGATCTCTCAACTTACTCTTAGGAAGACCTTGGATTCATGCAGTAGGAGCCATACCTTCGAGCTTGCACCAAAAAGTAAAGTTTATCTCAAATAGCCAAGTGATTACAATTTTGGGAGATCAAGATTATGAATTTTACAAGGAAACGACCATACCTTACATAGGAAGTGAAGGGCAAGAAGAGTTGGGCTTATAGATGTTTGAAGAAGTAAGCATGATTAATGGTCCCAAGAGAGAAAAAAAAAAAAAACAGAAGAATAGAATTCAAAGAAGACCAGATTAGCACCTATGGCCTTGGCTACAACCTTACCTTGGTAAAAGAATTCTAGAAGAAACAAGAGAGGGGCAAGAGAGGTGACAGATTATATCTTGCCCCGATGACCTTCCCGTTGCTAGCTGAGATATTCATACAGGTAGAGATTCAAGCCCTAGAATTTGCCAATGAAAGATCACCAAGCTCGCAACATAAGTCTTACCATCACTTAAATAACTGGTTCTCTATCTCGGTGAAAGGCAATGGGTCTTCCTTAGGGTAAAGGGTGACCTTTAGTTAGTATTTTTTGAATTTTTATTTTCAATAGTCATCATTTCAATTGTATTGTTAAACCTTCTGTTAAAAAATATTAGTTAGTCCTTTGTCTCATTTGTGATTCACCTCCATTCATTTAATAAAATCTTATTTCATTTCTTTCCTTTGTTGTCTTTCAGTTCTCTTTTGCTTACATATACTTTTCTTTATGCACTTTGCTCGGATCCAATGAATCTAGCAAAAACCAGGAATACCTCGCATAGGTAGAAAATGAAAATATCGATATCGCTTCCAACCCTATTGGGTTAGTCATCGGGAGTAATGTTGATGACCACAATGATATACAAGTGTAATAGTAAAAAAATAAACTAAGTAGAATTACTATTGATGAATTGGTTGAAATAGTCAATGTGAGGGATGAAGATAATCTTAATTCTCTCTTGTTTTGACCTTTTCTAATTTTCTCACTTCATAAACTATCTAAATGAGCTTCTAGAACTTTTTGGGTATTTATAGAGTTTTAGGGGAATTATATTGCATTAAATTGATTAGATAATTATCTTATCTTATCTATTTTTCCACTTTGTATTTGTTGAATTTTAATTGGTTGATTTTGTTTCTTCAAAACTAGATTGCCACAACCCCTTTTTGGACATTTCCATATTTTTCTTGATTTTTCTTTAATTATTCATGCATTTTATTTAATTAATTAACATTATTTTAGTATATTTCACGTATTTTAAGTAATTACGTACATTTCTTGCTACATGTAAATTCATATATAGTATAAATAAATAATCCTAAATATTATTTAAGTTATTTTATGATTTTTAGTGTGTATATAATTTATCTTTAGCAACCCGTTAATTATTGGAATTCAATTTATGCATTTCTGATAAATAACGAGTAATTTACTTAAAATTTGATATTATAATATTTTATAATTTTATTACTTATTTTCTTAAATTTAAACTAATGGGATCACTTTTGTTAATAATCCTAACTTCATTGTAAAATTTAAGCTAGATTGGACAATTTATTTGATCGTCCTAAATTCTACCAACCAAACCTTGAGTAGTTAATTGCAGGGCTTACACGATCTTCAAAACCCTATCTCTTTATCTTTCTTGCAACCTGATCTCTCTAAGTCGACCTCATAGCTGGTATAGATGTTGTCTTCCTAGTCTATATATTTTTGGGCTTTGTTTTAGAATTTGGTGAGGTCTTAAGTTTGCTTCTAGAGATCGATTGGAAGATGTCTGTAGAAGGCTTGATGTTGAGTTGGGTAGCATTAACAACGACTCTCTCATTAAGCTGAGGGATATCAACCATAGCGCTATTGAACTAGGCTACATACTCTTGAAGGGTTTCCCCTTCAATCTATCTAATTAGGTATTAGGACGAGGTGTCTTTGGATGGGGTCTTACTAGCCTTAAAGTAAAGGTTGAAATGATGAATGAGCTCATCGAAAGAGAAGATAGAATTCTCGAGTAGGTAGTTAAATCATGTCTAAGTTGCCTTCCTTAAGGTACTTAGGAAAGCCTTATACATAATAGCATCCCCATGACCACAGAGGTTCATGAGGGTATGAAAGTGGATAAGGTGATCATCAAGATCACTAATGCCGTCATACTGGTCTAGAGTAGGGAGCTTTGAGTTTGGAGGTAAAACTTCAGCTTAGATACGCTTAGTTAAGGGGATTTTGGAGGCAACTATGCTAGCACCTTCTACAGTCTTGTTCTCTTACCTCTTGGAGAGCCTCTTAACAATCTCATCGAGCTCATTCAAGGCAACATTATTAACTGGATGAGCTTTGTGAGCTACTGAATGGGTAGCCCCCTATGGGAGTTGGTTACCTATTCATTGCTAGTAAGGGTATGGTTGCTGTTATTCGTAGATTGCACCTATTGCTCTTGTACTTAAGGGTTGGGCTGTGGTGCCTTGCCAATGCTGCTGCTACCATTGTTGTTGATTTTCTTGAACATTTGGGCGTTTAAGACTTCAAGTACCCAAGTATACCTACTCTATTGCTTGACTTCATCAAGTTTGGCCTAGAGTTCCCTCTTATGAGCAGCGAAATCCTCAAGCATCTGTTTTAGGTACACAAGTCGCTACTTCGGAGTTTACCCAATTAGGAGCTCATTGTTTAATGTTTGATTGTTTAGATCTACAACATGAGATATCGGGGATGGTATATGAGAGAGGTAAAAAGAGTGTTTAGAGAGAGTCTAGAATGTTCAGGTATTAAATCAGTCAGCTTCCCATAGACAATGCCTAATATCTATAGAAATTTATTGGTAGAGTATTGAGGGAGTTACGCTTTGCGCTTGTCATGTACTCCTATAAAATAAAGAACAGTGATGGGTGCCAAGATATTGTTCGGCATGGTCACTTTGATACTTAAGTTAGTTAAGTATGTGGGAGAGAATAAGGATGCGGGAGATCTTGAATGAAAGCTAAGTGCGCAAAGAGTGTAAGTTCCTTTACTGTTGGGAGGTTGATCGGTATTTATAATTAGGCATGTGGGAAGTTAAGGGATCAATAATAGCACTTTGCTATGTCTACGCATCTTGGGTACTAGGGGCATGTTGTCTGATGTGGTCCGAATCTATTGTGATGTGGTTGTTGACTTAGTCTCTAAGATTTATCTTCTATCGTCTAGTTGTTATCGATTGTTATGGCTGGGCAAGCCACTTGATGGGCTTGGGTTACGATTGGCTAAGAGGATAATGAGGCCAGATGTAAGTGAATTGAGTTAGACCAAGAGTTTAAACATGTTGGCATAGGTTTGAGGGGCCTAAGTCCAAAATATCTTATCAACACTATTAATTTCAATACATTTATCATTATAATTTCCATCTCTCTACAATCCTTTCCTCCTTATTAAAAAAAAAATAGAAAAGCTTTGTGAAGGAATTTTAACAATTCTCTAGAAATTATTATTCATATGTACCTCGATGATATAATTGATGTATGATAATATAATATAATTAACATATATACACAAGTATGCATTGTTTACTAGTTACAAAATTTATATTATTATATTATATTTTCTCAAATAATATAAGTATTATTATATCATCCATATTGTTTTCACTTTAACACATTAATGCCATCATATCATATGTATATCTGCTATTCCTAGTATTGGTTATCCTTAATCTTTAATTATGATATTTATACTTTTCATTGTATTGATAGAACTTTTATTATTATACTAAATGAAGTACATAATTGTTATCACTAATGTCATTGATATAATTTTTTTTTTAATTTTTGGAATCATTAATAAAAGTTAATTATATTAGTGATAATAACTAATGTTATTAGTATCATTATGTTATCAATAATATAAACTATTTTATTTGATTACAGTTATTATTAATATTACAAAATATTAGTACAAGAACATGTACTAGCTAAAATTATCAATGATCTATTTATTTATTATAATAGTTCTATAAGAACTAAAAATATAATGAGCTTAGCTTTCAATTATAAGGAAATTACAATCATTAAAAAGTAATATAAATGATTATATTCAATATGTTTTATTAATAATTTCTCAAGAATAATCTATTAAGGTTATTTTTCTAATTACAATAAAAATACATATAAGTTGAACTATTGCTTTTTCCTAAAAAATATGAAAATGGTCATATTTGTAAGAAGTTGTATATGTAATCACTAGTATTGGATTTATTATAAGAATATTGAGAAGTTTGGTTTGTAAAGTGAAATAAAATAACAATAAAATTATAATTCCTAAGGAATAGAACAAAAAGGTAATACTAATTACTTTTTTTTTTTTTGTTGTTGTTGCATTTATAACAACATTATTAATAGATTAATAATATATTTAAAATATCACCAATATAACTAACTATTGACTAACATTTCATGAATAAATATGAACACATACTAGGAAAGGTTAAGAAATAGCTATTTCTTTTGCAAAATGCCCAATAAATGATTAAAATAAGGGGTATAGTAATTTGACCTTTTGTTTTTAAATTTATAATTATTAAGGAATAATTAAATTTCTAGTTATAACTTACTAAGGATCTACGGGTTGCTTCCCTATGGCAAGCTATTATGGATCTTATCAAAAACTCTAGCTAAATAGAGTTAAAGGAACCTAAGTATGTTGTAAGCATTCATTAAGTAAGGGTTTTATCGGTTTTCTTTTGGAAGCCGAATTTAGAGCATGGATTCTTAATCTAACATATTGCAACTCATTGGTTATGTGAAGTTTAAGAGAATTAATTTTCTACAATAAGAATTCCTTAGGTATTGATGATCAGGGGTTTGCTTATGCTATATCATTATTGTAATTTGTACAATGAAGTAGGTGAATTTGAATCACAAATCTTGAATTGTTGTAGTCTATCTCAGGAGAGATCTACAGTAAGGGGTAGCATCGGTTTTACAAGAAGACTAGGTTTATCAAGATTTTTAATAATGTGAGTACCATTAAGTTAATTGTTGATTCTTTAAGGATCTAAACCTACACGTTATTAGTTTAAAAGTCCTCATATGTGTTTAATGGTAAGGAATTTAAATTTAGTCAATTAGAAGGGTTTGTGCTTTGTATCTAAAAATGTAACGAATTAACGAATTTCCAATGTTAAGGTAATTGATCAATATGTTATAGTATGGTTTTTGAATATAATATTTTATAGAGAAGAAAAATTTGGATCTTGTTAAAATTTAGTAAAGAAGGAAATTTGAAAGTATAACTTTTGATTCAAAAATCATGCAAATGAGTTAAATGAGTAAAAGTTTGATGTTTTTGGGGAATTATCTATATGTTATAATGAAGAAATTTATTGAGAACATAAAAGGAGAAGGTCGACTCTTTTCTATGCAATTTCTACCTGTTCCAACAATTTTTACAATAGTAAATGCAAAATCCTCACATAATCAAACCTAACAATAACAAATAAAGCATCTTGATGGTTATGTAATGTGTGTTTGGTCTTTCTTTCTGAAAGAGTTGATGTTTTTTCTATATATTGATGCAAACTATTATATTAAATTATTTATGGCTAGTCATTCCATTGCATTGTTAATTTGACTAGGGGAGATGACCTCAACAAATGTTGTGTTCTTCACATAAATCCATGATCTCTTGTGTCTCTCTTATCCCTTTAGTCATGTTGCCTTTGGTTGATCTCTTTCTTGCGAATTCAATAGTAGAAGGCCTTTAAGTAATAGCGGTCTGAACATATCATTTGTTTTTTTTTTTTTTTTATCAAAAATGGGTGTCCATTTACCAAAGATCAGAAAGAATGCAAGTAGTTCTAAAGGCTTCTCTAGTGTACCAACAGAGACCAAGGTTCCATCTACCTTAAGTAGTTTTAATAATAGTCTAAGTGAGTATGTAATGTTTGGTTCGATTTTATTATGAGTTCAAAGTAAGATGAAAATATTGTGAACAAAAAATCAAAATTTGACATATTGTTAATTAAAACTTCGTTAATCGAAATGGTATTTGTGAATTTTCAGAAGACTTTTGAGATTTCAAAAAAATAAAAAGAAAAACCCTTACTTATTAGAAGTAATTATGACTTGGAATTGATTTAATGATTAATTTAATAATTAGCTAGTAGTAGGTTAATCCCTACTTAGTTGTATATTACTAGTAGTTATAATAAGTTAGTAACAAGGTAGCTAATATAAGTTGTATCTATTAGATATTTTATGCAATGCCATGCTCTTTAGGTATTTGCTTAAATCTGTAAAACTTGTACCTTAGGGCAAGTTGTTATACCATTCTTTAATTACGAATAAGGCTAATCTAAGTTTAAACCTATACTTATTTTGGTCATTTTCATATATATATATATATATATATATATCTTAACATTAATTAAACTATTGACAAATCACCTTATTTAAATTTTAAACAGTTTGCACGAAATGCTTAACTTGCTTGTGAATTTACTTTCACTAACATAAACATTCCATATCCATATAGGATAACATCCCCATAAACACTTGTCTTAGAATCATAGTACACATCTAAGCACTCAACATATTGGTGGAATACTATACAATATGTATCATAACATAAAACAAATGCTTAACACTTGTTTCCTTATCATATGTAA
Source organism: Lumnitzera racemosa (assembly GCA_024138005.1). Lineage (NCBI taxonomy): Eukaryota > Viridiplantae > Streptophyta > Magnoliopsida > Myrtales > Combretaceae > Lumnitzera > Lumnitzera racemosa. The sequence goes on from JAMXBC010000007.1 coordinate 34,004,652, forward strand.
TACATCACGTTAATAGATCATATATTCATAAGCTTTCACTTACCATCAAAGTCTTACTCATTCAATAAGCCTATGCATGATTACTGCTGAAGATTCACTTCCATGCTTCAAAATTTGTGTCATGGTTATTAGTACAAACCTATCTTATATTCTTATATCTTTAGAATAATCTTACAGGCTTTATAAATTATCTTTTAATAAAAAGTAGTACCTAAACTTAACTTAGCAACTACATTAGCTCATATATATATATTATATTATATAAGATTATTATAAAAAATGGCTTTTATGTACTATGTTCCCCGTACTTATACCTCAATCTTCATTTAGACCTGTTCTTCAGTAATTGAGGTTAGAAACCCCCTTAATTGATATTTTGAGCTAAGTGAGTAATTGAAGTGAAATAACAATAACAAGAAAGCATTTGCAATCTAAGTAATACATATTTAAGCTCATAACTATAACTTAAGCACAAATCATTTGCAATCTAAGTAATACATATTTAAGCTCATAACTATAACTTAAGCACAAATCAGCGTTTACATAACATAAGGATGCCATGCTAATGCACGTGCTATAAATTGATTAGTATCTTAGACAAGTGGCATTTAGTGACTTAAACCTAATATTAAACTTAGCATAAATCGAGCAATCGGGGAGCAATCTTAGGTGGTTCTATATTGAGTAATAAATTAAATAAATGCAATTATATGTTGAAACTTGAGCTTTCAAATAGTATTATCAAAAACTAAGTTATGAAAATAATGACCATAAGGTCCTTTCATGCCATGCCATAAATGCAATTACAAGCAAATAACAAAGTTATAAGTCCCTGTTTAACTGAGAGGGGTGGGATTGTAAATTAGTTGTTAAAAATTAAAACTTTTTTGATCTTATAATTCTTTGTGATTACTTAAGTTATATTAGCATGAATAACAATATTTAGTAAGAAAATAAAATAAACGTGTAAATTAAAGAGAGAGAAGGATTGAAAATTAGGCAAAGTAATTATAATACCGCGACCTTATGTTTATTGTACTTTTCCAACTCTACTATTGGGACATGGTCTTCCACATCGATTTCATTCCATTATATCCACTTTTAAATTAAAATTGTTGAGATATTATGTACACCATTAATTTGCTATATCTCCTTAGCTTACTCTTTGTCTACTCAAGATTTAACAATAGTTTCTAGCTCACAAAAGAATGAGAAAATCATTAAGGAAATAATATAAAAGTACCCTCTAAGTATAAGCTTAAAATATATGCAAATATGTGAAAAACATAAGTGAAGTAGAATCTTTTGATTTTGTTTTTGAAAGCTTCTAATATGTATGACAGTAGTAGAGATTCTTAGATCAGTATGTTGTTTACAAAATTTAGATTTGGACTTGTTTTTTATATCTTCTATATGCAATGGCTAAGAGATTATTTGAAATAATCTTTGATAACTCTTTTGTGATCTTGATTTGATAGTTGGACTTGAGCTTATTTTGTGAATTGTGGAAAATATCTCCAATAGCTATCCTCTTTAAATTTGAAACTTAAATCATATAGCTTGCTCTTATCTTTAACTCCTTAAAATAATTCAAATAGTTTTAGATAAATTCCTATGAAAAACCAGCCAATAATTTGCTCTTGATCTTTTTCACCAAACAACCCATAATCTCTTTAAGGCTTATCTCAAGATATAACTATATCCCCCACTTATTTTGATATTTAAATTTTCTCGTAAATCATTATTAAATCTTCAAATAAAGCCTTATCTTTATCTCTTGATTTAAATTAAAAACCAAGCATCCTCATCTGATTTTTCTCTAGGAAAAATCCCTATCGAAATGGAATAAACTCTTGATAACAATTTCTAAAATCATCGACTTCCAGGTTGAAAATTATTCTAAGTTGGACATATTTTTAAACCTCATCATGTTGAATAAATTATCGTGTTGAAAATGAGATTTTACTTTGCAACTAAAAATGCTACATTAATAATCTTGTTTATGTTACAAATTAACGATCACATGACTTGTAGCCACTATAATTGATGTAAAACTTGGAATTCATTAATTTACCTCTCACATAATGATTTAATAACTACTAGCATATGTAGAAAAATATTCTCAGCTACTATTTGTGTTAGACTATAACTAAGAATAAATTTATCATCTTCAATTAAATAAATGTCATTACATTGTAACCTTTTTGAATTTGCCACACTATATTCAAACTTCATTAATTGAATTATTCCATCTTAATAAAAATAATCTTTACAAATATAAATCCTACTTAAGTGGAACATATCATATATATTACCCATATATATTTTATAAGTGAAGTGGGAGCTTTGGTAAAATCAATTATCCAACTTAAATTCTCAAATTATTTAACTTTTCTTAAATTAAAAACTTAAACATCCTACATAGTAAATCAACATATTAGTAAACACTTAACATATGTATCATCTATGGTTCTTGCTGGTATCAATTAAGATGTGGTTGGGCTTTGTACAAATAATAGAGCCTGCAAAATACTAGAAGGTAAGGGGGCGCTAGAGTGTTGTTCAGCGTGGTCACTTAGATTCTTAAGTTAGTTGGGTACTTTAAGAGACTAAGAATGCTAGTCGCTGTAAGACTTAAGTATATAAAGTGTAAATTATTTGCCGTTAGGTAGTGGCCTTATATTTATAGAGGAGTGGTGTCAGCAATTGGAGAGTAGTTAGTGGATAAAATTCACTTATGCAAATATGGGAGAGTAAGCCTATGGCAGTTGACGTGGTTCGAAAAGTTAGAAAGTGGTTGTTGACTTAGTCCTTTAACCTTATCCGAAGACTTGTAGCCATTGGAGAGTTGTTTGAACTAGGCAGGCCAAACTCTAAGCTTGGGTAAAGAGAGGTTATGGCTGTAGGAATGAACCTGAGTAGTTTGGGTTGGGCTTAGGTCCAAAGGGCCCTATTAAGAATATTTTTTGCTATTATCAAAACCAAATTAGGAGATTTCATAGAACCAAACTAGTGATCAAGTGATAAATCTATAATCAAGTCTCGATAGACAACCAACTAGACACCATAGTCAATAATATAAAGAACACGAACATCAATTTCTCATGATTATAACCAAATAAGACCTTTGGATATCAATATATCATCAATCCCATGCTTATTCCTTCAATCAGTGCACCCTTCTTTACCTATTGTAAACATACACACACACGTACACACACATACACGCATAGACAGAGAGGAAGGGAGGAAGATATTTGATTAAGATGTATCTCAATTTAAATTTGATCAAACTAACATCTCGCATATAGTTATTAAATTACTCTATCAATTTCCAATTGCTATATCATTTATATTTCTTATTAATTTTCAATAATCTTGATATTGTTACTCTTATGAAATTGCTAAATACACTAAAATACAACCATAACCACTCAACAATTTTCCAAACTGCCCTCTAAATAAAATTGGTTCATTCTTAAGTTGTTATATTCATATAATTAGGCTATGTTATACTTGAAATCAATAACTTACCACTATTTCCCCTTCAAAACATCGACATTCATATCCTATCGTAATATCATGTTACCATTCATATTGATATAAAAATCAATTATTACTATTAAAATAGTTACTGGTATCATTGAGTACGTATGAATTATATAGTAAATAACGCATAGATTAAGCTAATTCCATGGAAACATTATATGCTCCTAGAAATATATCCTCTTTACATTGAACATCACAATTAGCAAACTAGCTCCACATACATATTTATCAAAATTATTAATTTGATCTTGATTTTCCTCAAAATAGCCTTATAGCATATAAATTAAATATAGAATTAAGACTAAACACTCTTACTAACATCATCAAGCTTTGGAATCACTTACGAATCTACCTTACTAAGTAATTTCTAGGAAGACTTTTGTTTATTATGTACAAAACATGGTAGATCTAATAAGGGATAATTTATAATTAGTAAATGTGCTTCATAATTAGGATTCTTAGCATTTGGAATTATTATAACATGTGTAGAATCTACATTTAAAAATTCAAGTCAAAATTACATTGATGAGGATTTTGAACATAAGATTGAATCAATGTTAGAAAGGGGATTTCTTAAGTATGTATACTCTATCCTTCAAATTTTGTAAAACAAAAATTATATCCATAATCTACATGAAAAATTAGTTTAGAATAAAATTTTCCATAATTTTGTAATACAAATTATCAAAAATAGATGAAAAATTGACCTCATTGGCATACGCATCTCTCACCATTATCAGCCTCCTTCTCCTTTTATTTTATTTTATTTTTTAATTTTTCTGACCAACCTCTCTTTGTTAAAACCATTAGCCATGAGCCTCTCCTTCAGCCTGAATGCTGGCTTGCAAACAAAACTTCCTCAGCCTTATAAACTATGTTGACTAGAAAGTTCTCCTTAAATTCCTTATTTTTCTTTAATAATTTAACTAAAATTTTAACTCACTTACCTCTTATTTTTTTGTTATTATTAGTGTTGTTGTGTTTAGATGTACTAATATTGAGATAGTGTTGCTATGTGATAACTCTTATTTTAAATACATTTCACATGGTGATTTTATAATATTTCCCTTACATCTTTGGTTTTCTTTAAATAAATTGATACTTAATTGAGTAAAATTTTGATTTCCAGGTTTGAACGCGTTCTTGAATTGAAAACAAAGAAAAGGAATCAAGTTTCACTCAATTTGGAGTTCAAATGAATGAGTTATGAAGTTACACAGTCTAAGACACAACTGTGTCCCCAGGTTGTGTCCATCCAGGAAGATATGCCAAGGTCAGAAAGTTACATGACCTAGGGATACGACTGTATACCAGGCCGTGTCTGGTGACGAAAATGGAAACCTTATAATACATTATAAAAGGACATACTAGGGTTTTGCACAAAAGATTGGACATTCAAAAGAGAAGAGATTTGAGGAGAAGGAGAAGAAAAAAGTGAAAGCAACATTCAACTTCAAGATTGAAGAGATTTATCATTAACAAAAGGGGGTTTTCATGTTTTATTTATTGATTTTGTTGCAATTCGTTTTTAGTTTCATTATGATAGCTTAAGATTCTTGTATTTAGGATTATGGAACCTAGGATTTCATGTGACTATTAGATCGATTGACAATTTTCAATAAAGTTTCTATCTTTTCTTGATTCAATTATGTTATTTAATTGTTAATTGATATTTCTAGAATATCAATCTATGATATTATTCATGATGATTGAGAAATCATATGTGTCATGAGATCTTGATATAATTGGAGAGAATTACATATATACTTAGAGATAAGATATATGTTTCTTCAGGAAAGTTGTTCTTTTGTGTGGGAATTCATTATACATTAATGCGATTCTAAATTATATTACTAAGTGAAGAGATTCCAATAAATAATTTAGGATTAGGATTAATATGTTTGAGAAATGTGTTAACTTTAATTGTGAATCCCTCCGGTCAAGAATAATAGAAATTGAATTGGATATATTTTAAATGGTCACATGTTAAACATTAGGGGAAATAATTCCTAAAAACGTTATTACCTTCTTAAAGTTGTTCTTAGTTTTATCGCTTTTTAAATTACTTAATCAAGTTTTATAATTAGGTTAGTTTGTTAATTTTAGTATTTTTAATTCATTCAACCCATCACAATTTTTCGGTTAGATAATAAAGCTAAGGTTAATATTAGTACTCGAAGTCTCTGAGGGATCGACTTGGACTCACATCCGCTATATTAAAATTGATAGATACACTTGCCTGATATCACTGTGTTTAGATACACTAGTCTTAAGACTATTAAAGGGTTTAGAGCAGGGATGGACATAGGACAGAAAGGCTTAAGGGCCATAATCAATACCATCAAAATAATTAAATCTACGATATTTTTAATATATACAGCAAAATATATAATCTTAAAATATTAAATTAAGAAAATATTGAGTCACAATATATAGTTTAATTAGACATTTGTAATAAAATTACATGATGTTTTTATTTAGTATATACCTTAATTATAATGTATATAATATAATGAGTCTTAAAAAGTTATAAACTAAATCATTTTTTATTTTTTAAGTCATAGAATACTTTTCTTGGCATCGCCACTAATCTCTTATTAAGATATACCGGTGTTCAAATCCCCTCTTCTCCGTGGTTGGAAAAAAAAAATTACAGAATACTTTCCATTTATTTTGACTTGGTAAATTTGAATTTAATATTTTCATCTAATATTGAGAACCCAACATTAATTTTTTTTTTCAATTAATTTGGAATATGCAACGATGACTATTCATTTAATCCACCAACTAGTGGACGCTGCATTAGTGATGCATATTTGAATATAACAACATTGATGTATAAATATTGTAGAGGGCTAAATTTGACTCATAGGCTTTAAGTCCAATAGTGAATTGGGCATGACTATTTGGGCTAACGTGACATGACTTAAAGAGTCAAGCTCATAAGAATTCAAGATGATTAAAGGAAGCTTGACATAGTAGGCTTAGAGTAGAGCTCGTTGGATTAACCCGTCTGATTCAGTCTTTCTTGGTTTAGCTCATACTAATAAATTAAGACCAATTAGGCCTAAGTTCATAAATGGAATCTATCTTAAGTCCATTAAAAAAAGGATTTAATCCTTGCCAATGATTGCCATTATGACCCTACGGATGTGATCAATTACCATTTTCTATAATACCTCCTTCACTTCCTCATTTGGACAAGAGACAAATCTTAACTAACGCCGTTACTCTGTTGAAATCTTACCTCAAAGATTAATATTTAAATACTTTAAGAACATTAACTCGTTCTTCATCGATTGTAGAGTTTGATGCTATTATATTCCTCCACTTATCACCGTATGTATTAGAGTCTTGCCAACATTGCATACTCCTTCTCTCTATCCTACCTCACTTGATCATCCTATACATATAAGTCAAGTCATTTCCTTAGTCACGTGTAGCACGATTTGATATATAGTATGCATGTGAATCTCATAACTAAACCCTTACCCCCATAAAAATATTAATTGGGAAATAATTACAGACATAAGTAAGGTACATAGAAAGAAAATATTTTATGAATAGGTTAATAAAAAATATCGACAAAACTATATGACTATTTGTCTTTCTATGTAATCACCATTTATTTATTTCATCGTAAAAGTTTTATGGCTTTCATTTTGAATTGTTTTTTGCATTTTCCTTTCTAACTCTCTATTTTCCCTTTTTTTAAATTTTCTTCCTTTTTAAGTTATTTATTTAGTTGATTAAATATATTTGCTAGTCTTGAATATTATGACATTTATTGTTACCTATGCATTGTTTTGCCCTCCATAAATAAAAGGCATTTGTAGCAATATTATTGTTCATTTTCTTCTAGATCACATTTTATGCTACACATAAGATAAAGTTATATAACTTAAGGAAAATGATTCAATAATTCTAATATCTCTCTCTTTGCCTACTCTTATATTTTCCATATTAATTCTTACGATTTAAATTAGTAAACGTGAAATATATTTTACAAATAAAAAATTATACCGACATCTAAAAGTAAACTTCTTTCTTATAACTTATTGCCATGTTACATGTTAAAAATAAAATTTCTAAATAATAGTATGTAGAGGACTAAAAATTACTACATTATTTATTTAGGTTTCACTCCTTAAGCTAGGTGACATGATCTATGGAGTTCAGTCTATATTTAGGGAGGATTTAAGGAGAAATGGCTTGATGGGCTTGAAATAGGGATTGTTGGACCGGTCATCTATATCCAATTTTCTTAGGTAGGCTCATGAGAAAGGTTACTAGCCTTGGGCTTATTAGCTAGCTTGTTTTAGATAACTATGAATTAAGCAAGCTTGATCTCATTAATTGATTATCTAAATGATTCAACGGGTGTTATTTTGCCCAAAAGCCTATAAATACCCATCATTTTCTCCTTGTTTGGAACTTTTAGAGAAAGAAGAGAAATAATAGCTCTTTGCGAAATCTTTACTTTCTAAGATTAAATAAACAATTCGAGCAAAAAATTGATCTCATTTGCTTAAGTTAGAAGATGAATACCTGAGGTCCCCTAAGGCTGCCTTGTTTATCACTTGTATAGTTGAAAAATTGGGATTGCTTGTTCTTCCTCTTAGGTTTGTTTTCGCCCAATCATCTTTTCAGGTGGCAGTCTCACTTCACTTCTTTGAAATCACGTGTAGCACGTCACTTACATAGCACACATGTGACTACTCTAATTGGTCCCCTATATTTATATAGTAAAATCTAATCAACAAACTTTATTGATGATAGGTTTTTAACATAAAAAGATCAAGAAATTTAATTTTGTTAATGATAGAGCCTAAAAAATAACAACTTGGATAATCTAACGAAAGAGAAACAAGAAAATAAAAAGTACCAATACCGTATGAAAAAGCATATATTAATACACATTAACTATTAAAATAAGCCAATAGAATAGTTTTTCTATATAAATTAATAAAAAAATTCGATAGAAAAAACAAAAACCTATATTTGGTAAACAAATTTGTACAATAAATTACATTTTATATCCAATAGCTCACTTGTATAACAAATTGAACAAATTGATATTAGGCACATATAGTTCGATTCTCATACCTAAACATAGAAATAAAAGTAATTTAAAAATTCATGGTAAAGAAGCATAAAACACGTTCTAGAAAATTTGACCATAAATAAAAAAGGTATTTTATTTTGCATACAAAATAAAATTACGTTGTAGAAAGTAACAATTTCTAAAGCAGTTATCTAATGAAGTGAAAAAGAATACATTGTAAGTAAATGATGCTTTTTGTCTTTTAAAAGGTCTTCTTCTTTAGTATCCCATCAAAATGCTATACTAATGAACTGGTAAAAATAGGAAGATTGTTTCTTTAAGGAAAAGTACAAAAAAGTTCCTAACGTTTATCTATATATACAAATTAGTTAATAACCTTTCATTTAGTCCATTGTAGTCTTCAGCATTTTAATAAATTTACAAAAAAATCCCTCCATTAGTTTTTTCCATTATGTGTTGACATGCTTAGGAGTAAAATGGATTAAATGGAAAAGATTAAGTACTGATTCGTATATATAGGTAAACATTAAGGACTTTTTTGTATTTACGTAGACCAATTATATGTAGACATGTGTCCACAGTAATGATAAATTTAATAGAAGAACTTATTTAATATGATTTGAAAAGGTTGATGACTGAAATGGACTAAATGAAAGGTTGATAGGGCACTTTGAGCATGAACCCTTCAGGTTTGGTTATATCCGTCAGGCCTCGCTACCCTAGGCTCACCTTGGTAGCCTTTAGGCCTAGGGCCGAATTGCCTAAGCCCATGAAGCATTGCAATGGCCATGATCTATAAGATAAAGGTAAAACAACCACGTTCTGAATATTAGGGGTACGTTAGGCATGACAGCTCTACTCTCCACACTTTCGGGAGAAGATCTCTTCTTCCCACCTGATTTCTAACCATTGGCTCTACTCCACTATAAATAACAGGCCATTGCCTAACGGTAACTCTCTCTACAAACTCTACATTCTAAGCTTGTCACGTATTCTACTCCATCAAAAGCCCATTACTAACTTAAGCATCGAAGTGGCCATGCCAAACAACCCCTTGGCGTCCCTTCATAATGCATTGTTTTATAGGCCCAGTATGTGTAGACCTTAATCGATTACCAGCAAGAATTGAGAAATGACATTTGGTGCTGTCTGTAGGAATCAAAATTCCTACACCTAAATTACACACCAAACACATAACCTACATCAAGCCTTTTTACATCATGTGTTAGCGCAACGAGTAAGCAAATCAATAGTTGGTGAACAACTAACCTAGGGGCAACTAGCCCCTCCAAAGAGCTGTGCTGAAAGAACGCTTGGAGCACATGGAGTGCCTGGCTAAGTAGTATACAGAGCAAAACAGGGAGCTTTACGCTTGCTTGGATGAGGTGGAGTGTCATAGTATATAAACTTACCACCCTGAAGCTTCAGATGCCCGTACTGGGCGAGATAACATCCAGCAGCAGCAGCAGACGGAAGGGATCAGCAACCTAATTTGCCGTTATGCTAGAAGCCACCAAGTCTGTAGCTACCTGTAACTAAACTCTGGCTAACAACGAGCAGGAAGTTGACTTGTAGGGAGTTCAGGCTCATTCAGCTGTACGAGTAGCTCACCCGGTAGATAACGTCGACCTGAACGAGCTCCATACAATGGTAAGGTGGCTCTTCGAATAGCAGGGGAGTAAGTCTATTGGCAACACTAGGTTGGTCGATAGTAACAACACCTCCTTTACGAGGGCTGTCTAAGATGAAGAGCTACCCCTTAACGGTAAACTTCCATCCCTAGACCAGTATGATTGCACGGGCAAGCCCGATGACCATCTTCTCTACTTTCGTACCCTTATGAACCTTTATGGTCATAGGGATGCTATAATGTGCAAGGCCTTCTTAGGCACGCTAAGGAAGGTTGCCCGGATGTATTTTAACCACCTCCTTAACAAATTGATTAGCTCCTTCGATGAGCTAGCCATGAAGTTCAACTTCCATTTCAGGGCTAGTAAGCCCCTATCAAAGGACACATCGTCCTTGTAACTAGTAAGGTAAGGTGAAGGTGAGTCCTTACACAATTACATGGCCTGATTTAAGAACGTTGTGGTTGAGATCCTTTAGCTAGACGTAGGAGTTACTGTCTATGCCGTATAGCTCGGCATCTGATCTTTGGGAGATTTCTTCTAATTGCTTGCGAAGAGTAAGCCGAAGACCTTGGCCAACTTCTAGAACAAAGCTTAGAAGTACATTGACTAGGAAGATAACATTCATGCCAGACGCGATGCCGACCGAGAAAGGTCGGTTGGAAAGTAGGACAAGGAGAAATTGTCCATAAAGGATCACCTTAGTAGTAGGTTGTCAGGCAAATCAGATGGGGAGAGCTTAGGGAAAAAGAAGCACTGGGCTGAGTGCGATCTGCTCTTACCCCCCATCTATACCTAGTATACACACTTGAATAAGCCGATTCCCTAGGTCTATTCTGAAGTGAAGCACCGGAACTTGCTCTAGAGGTCACATAAAATGCGGGGGAACCCTAGCCGTCAGAACTCTAACAAATTCTATCGGTTCCACGATGACTACTGATACAAGGCAAGTGCACCTATCAGTTTTAATATAGCGGATGTGAGTCCGATTCGATCCCTCAGAGACCTCAAGTACTAATATTAACTTTAGCTCTATTATCTAACCGAAAAATTGTGATGAGTTGAATGAATTAAAAATACTAAAATTAAAAAACTAACCTAATTATGAGACTTGATTAAGCAATTTAGAAAGCGATAAAATTAAGAACAACTACAAAAAGGCAAATAAAGTATTTAGGAATTATTTCCCTTAGTGTTTAACATATGACCGCTTAAAATGTATCCATTTCAATCTCTATTATTCTTGATCGGAGGGATTCACAATTAAAGTTAACACCTTTCTCAAGCATATTAACCCTAATCCTAAATTATTTACTAGAATCTCTTCACTTAGTAATATAATTTAGAATCGCATTAATGTATAATGAATTCCCACACAAAAGAACAACTTTCCGAAAGAAACATTATCTTATCTCTAAGTACACATGTAATTCTCTCCAATTATGTTAAGATCTCATTACACATGTGATTTCTCAATCATCATGCATAATATCATAGATTGATACCCTAGAAATATCAATTAACAATTAACAAAAATAATTGAATCAAGAAAAGATAGAAACTTTATTGAAAATTATCAATAAATCTAATAGTCATATGAAACCCTAGGTTGCACAATCCTAAATATAAGAATCTTAAGCTATCATAATGAAACTAAAAATGAATTACAATAAAATCAAGAAATAAAACATGAAAAACCTCTTTTGTTGATGAAAAACCCCTTTAATCTTGAAGTTAGGTGTTGCTTTCACCTTTTGCTCCTCCTTCTCTTTAAGTCTCTTCTCTTTTGAATGTCTAAAATTATATGTGAAACCCTAGTAAGTTTTTTTTATAAAGTATTGTAAAGTTTCTTTTTTCATCACCAGACACAGCCTGGGACACAGTTGTGTCCTGAGGTTGTGTAACTTACTAACCTTAGACAAAAATTTGCCACTTTCTCCTATTATTTATGTAACTTAAAAACTTCATAACTCATTCATTTGAACTCCAAATTGAGTGAAACTTGATTCCTTTTCTTCATTTCAATCTAAGAACACGTTCAAACCTTGAAATCAAAATTTTACTCAATTAAGTATCAATTTCTTTAAAGAAAACCAAAGATGTGAGGGAAATATTATAAAGTGAAATGTATTTAAAATAAGAGTTATCAACTACGGCCATACTACTGAAGAGTGCTTCCAATTGACGAATGCCATTGATTATGCCATCCAACATGGCTTCTTCAATGAATACATGGACCATCGGAGGAGCAACAATTGCTCGGATGATGATGCAGATAGGAAGCCTTGGAGGCATCGGACTGAGGATGTTCGTGCCAAGTGGAATAATAATCGCCACAACAATTGCGCCCCTAATGGTGTCATAAATGTGATCATAAAGGGGCCTTACCTTGGGAGTCGGCCGAGAACAAGCAACTTGGTTAACGTACCATTAGAGTTGCTGGCAGTAAGGGAGAAGAGACAAAAGTTAGATACTTCCATCTCCTTTTTTGATGCCGACCTTGAAGGGGTCAATACCCCCCAGCAAGATACCCTAGTGATTGGGGGAAGGTTCTCAAAATTTGAGATCTTGAAGATTATGCTAGATACTAGCAGTTCCACCGATATACTCTTCCTCCATACATATGACATGATGAGGAAGAAGCTACCAGTAAAGATGAAGTTATACCACCACAATCTGATTGGCTTCAATGGTAGTACGGTCTAAGCCAATGGCATCAATAAGCTAAACATGGAACTTGGCGATGACGACCATGTGACACGATGACCCATAGAGTTTGTTGTGATAGATTGCCCCTCCTCTTATAATGTACTCTTAGGAAGACCAATCCTAAATGCATTCGGGATGATTACATCCTCTCTGCATTTGAAGGCCAAATTCCTAACCCTAATAGGGGTAAGAATATGCAGGTGTGATCAAAAGCTCTCACAAGAGCTATATGTGAGTACGACTAAAGGCGATGATGTCTTCATCCTGGAAATAAGCCTGCAGGAGAAGTCGGTTGAGAAGGGCGAGGTCAGGGAAAAAACAAAAGATGTCTAGATTGGTACCTCACTTAACTAAACCATGAAAGTCGAGATTGAGACTCTAACTAAGGTAAAAGGATGAAATCATTGCCCTCTTGTGGGTAAATTTGGATAGGTTTGCCTGGTCGGCATTAGACATGCTTAGGATTTCCCCCAACTTAGCGACCTATGGCCTTAATATTGACACTACTGCACGGCCTGTTAAACAAAAAAAGAGGCATTTTGCTCTAGAACAGTAGGCCGCAATAGAGGAGGAAGTGTAGAAGTTGCTTAAAGCCTGCTTCATTAGAAGAGGAAAAGTACTTGACGTGGCTGGTGAACATGGTACTAGTTAAGAAGAAAAATGGGAAATAGTACATGTGTGTCGATTATACTGACCTTAATAAAGCCTGTCCCAAAGATTGTTTCCCCCTCCCTAGGATTGACTAACTCGTCAATTCTATGTTAGGACATGCTCTGTTGAGCTTCATGGATGCTTTTTCGAGGTATAACTAAATTAAAATGGACCCGAAGGATGAAGTCCATACCTCTTTCGTCATCAATTATGGAACATATTACTACACCATGATGCCGTCCGGACTAAAAAACATTGGGGCCACATACTGACGAAGTTGTTTAAGCCCTAGATTAAGTGTAACATGGAAGTGTATGCCGACGATATGATCGTCAAGAGCCAGAAGCCGGTTGATCATGTCAGGGACCTCCAAGAAGCCTTTGACTGAATGTGCATGCATGACATGAAGTTGAACCCTTAGAAGCATGTTTTTGACACCGGCTCTAGTAAGTTCTTTAGATTCCTGGTTATGTAGATAGGTATTGAGACAAACCCCGAGAAGATCACAACCATTAGGGGAATGAAGTCTTTGACCTTAGTCTGAGACATACAGAAGCACATTGGTATGGTGGTTACCTTAAGCAAATTTATCTCTAGGAGAACTAATAGATGCATTGAGTTTTTCAAAATCCTTAAAATCTGAAGGGTTTTGAATGGACTATTGATTGTGCTATCGCTTTTCAATAGCTCTGATATGAGGCAAGTGCGCCTATCAGTTTTAATATAGTGGACGTGAGTCCGAGTCGATCCCTCAGAGATTTTGAGTACTAATATTAATTTTAGCTTTATTATCTAACCGAAAAATTGTGATAAATTGAATGAATTAAAAATACTGAAATTAACAACTAAACTACTTATGAGACTTAATTACGCAAATTAGGAAGCAATAAACTACGAACGACTTCAAGTATGCAATAATGTTTTTAGGAATTATTTCCCCTAGTTTTTAACATGTAACCTTTTTTAAAATATATCCAATTCAATTTCTATTATTCTTGATCGGAGGAATTCACAATTAAAGCTAATATCTTTCTCAAGCATATTAATCCTAATCCTAAATTATTTACCGGAATCTCTTCACTTAGTAATATAATTTAGAATCGCATTAACGTGTAATGAATTCCCACACAAACAATCAATTTTCCGGAAGAAACATGTATCTTATCTCTAAGTATACATGTAATTCTCTTCAATTATGCCTAGATCTAATTACACATGCAATTTCTCAATTAACATGCATAATATCATATATTGACACTCTAGAATTATCAATCCATAATTAACGACATAATTGAATCAAGAAAAGATAGAAACTTTATTGAAAATTCTAAATCAATCCAAGAATCACATGAAACCCTAGGTTCCATAATCCTAAATACTCGAATTCTAAGCTATCATAATGAATCTAAAAACGAATTTCATCAATAATATAAAATAAAACATGGAAACCCCTTTTGATTGATGAACAATTTCTCTAATCTTGAAGTTGATGTTGTTCCGCTCTTTCTTGATGTTGTTCCGCCTCTTTCTTGATGTTGTTCCTTAAGTCTCTTTCTCGTCTCTTGTGTCTCTCCGTTTCTGTAATATCTCTCCTATCTTTTGAAACCCTAATATGTCTTTTTATATGTATATTACAAAGATTCTGTTTTTGTCACCAGATACGGCCTGAGAGATGACCGTGTCCCCAGGTCGTGTAACTTTCTGCATTAAGGCAAAATTTTCTGCACAACTTCAAAACTTCATAACTTCTTCATTTGAACTCCGAATTGAGTGAAATTTGATTCCTTTTCTTCGTTTTCGATCCTAGAACGCGTTCAAACCTAAAAATTAAAATTTTACTCAATTAAGTATCAATTTCTTTAAAGAAAACCAAAAAATGTGAGGAAAATACTATAAAATCATCCTATGAAATATGTTTAAAATCCGAGTTATCAAGCTCCAAAAGTTCCTCGCTCATCTACTGATCTTCTCCAAGCCTATCTAAGGGGAGGATCTATTTTTTTACCAGGTTGTAAGCGATCGGGTACTCTCTTTTGTATTGGTTAGAGCAGAGGGAAGAGAACATAAACTAGTATATTACATCAGCCATATATTGTATGATCCTGAGGTCAAGTACACTCAGGTAGAGAAATTTGTACTAGCCATCGTTATCATTGCCCGACGATTGAGACCCTACTTCTAGGTGCACTAGGTGATTGTACTCATAGACCAGCCACTGCGCATCATGTTGCAAAAACTTGATGGGTTTGGATGGATGATGAAGTATGTAGTAGAGTTGAGTGCGTACGGAATGTAGTACCAGCCATGAACGGCCTACAAGGCATAGGTATTGGTCAACTTTGTGGTAGAATACACTGAAGAGGAGGAAGCACTATCGAACGATGATAAACCATGTAGACTCTCTATGTCGATGGATCCTCCACCTCGACAGGGGGAGGCATGAGCTTGGTCCTAACCGGCTCGCACAAGGTCACTATTTGCTACGTCCTTAAGTTCGGATTTAATTCTAGTAACAACGAGTTTGAATATAAGGTGCTTATAGCGGGTCTTAAACTTGCCAAAGAGATTGGTGCTAAACATTTGTAGATCTTCTTGGACTCCATGCTAGTAAGCTAGTAGGTTCGAGGTGAATATGAAGTAAGGGACAAGACTATGGCGAAGTACCTCGATAAAGTGAAGAGTCTCTTAAGAGAATTCCCTTCATAGGACATTGTGAGGATCCCTTGATTGGAAAATTCTGTAGTGGACTGGCTATCCAAGCTGGCCTCCACTAGCATACAAAAGCCCAAAGTGAAGGATTATAAGATCTTTATAGAGTACTTGGCGGAAAAGAGCATAGCCCCCAACTTGGCTAAAGTTTTGGGACTGACCATGGCGGCACTAGAGCCAGGTTGAATGGATCCTATCTGGAGTTGCTTACAGTAAGGTATGATTCGGAAGATAGGGAGGAATCGAAGAAGCTTTGGTACCATATTGTCAATTATACGTTGGTTGATAGCATCCTATATTGCGGGGGAGTCAACCTCACCCTACTTCAATGTCTCCGAGAAGAGGAAGGGCTGCATATCATTTAAGAGCTATATGCTGAAGTGTGCAACAATCACATCCAGTCCCAAGCCCTCTACTTACGGGTAGTATGACTTAGGTATTACTGGCCCACCATGAGGTAAGATGCGAAGGCTATAGCCTAGACGTGTTTGTAGTGCCAGAAGTATGCCCCAATCAATTACTTGTCAAGTACCACACTTCAACCTATGATGGGCCCATAGCCGTTCGCATAGTGCAGGATTGACATCTTCAACGCCTTCCCAAAAGCATTAGGGGGATGGTAGTTCATAATTGTCACTGTGGATTACTTCACGAAGTGGGTTGAGGCCGAAGTAGTAGTTAGAATCATTGAGAGAAGTGTTGAATCTTTCATAAAAAACAACATTCTCTCCTGGTTTGGAGTCCCCCATGCACTCATCATGGACAATGGCCGCTAGTTTGACAACCTTAAGTTTAGGGATTTCTGTGCCAAGCATCACATCACCTTACATTTCACCTCGGTCGCTCACCTCCAGTCAAACGGATAGGTCGAGGCAACTAACTAGGTCATTTTAGATAGCTTGAAAAAGCATATGGACCAATCTTAGGGTATCTGGGCTAACGAACTGCCCAATATCTTGTAGGGGTATAAGACCACCCATCATACATTTACGGGTGAGACATCCTTTTGCTTTGCTTTTGGTTCGGAAGTAGTCCTCC
Source organism: Lumnitzera racemosa (assembly GCA_024138005.1). NCBI lineage: Eukaryota > Viridiplantae > Streptophyta > Magnoliopsida > Myrtales > Combretaceae > Lumnitzera > Lumnitzera racemosa. The sequence goes on from JAMXBC010000007.1 coordinate 34,022,001, forward strand.
TAATTGAGCTTGAGCTCCTAAACATCCGAACTTGGAGCTTTGATGCCGCCTTTAATGACTCTCTACTATAGGTAAGTGTTGATGCCTTCAAGGAAATTAAAGACCTTGGCGCTGCTAGGGTGACTGCATACCAATATCAAGCTGCCTGTATTACGATAAGAAAGTCTGACATGAGGAGTTTATGGTCGATGACCTAATGTGCTGAAAATTAGAAGCTACAGGCTTATGAGAAGGGTGGGGCAAAATAACCCCCAATTGGGAAGATCTGGTAAGAGTCAGGGAGAGACTAAGCAATGAAGCATATAGGCTAGAGAAATTAGATGGCGAACTCATCTTGTATACATGGAATGCCAATAATCTTCGTCTTTATTTTGATTGAAATTTTTATGTATAATTTTTGCTTCAATTTTGTGAAAATAAAAGTTCAATTGCTTGCATACTTCTCCCTTTCTTTGTTTCCTTACCTTACAAGCCTTTGAAAGGACATAGATAGTCAGCACCGGGCGGGTCAGAACACCACTGACTTGACCCCTCTTAGGATAATCTCGGTAAGGGGAAAAACCCTTTACACAGAGGAACTCTTACATACCGAGTAAGTTGGAACACCACCAACCTAACCCCTCTTAGGGTAACTTCGGCAAAGGGAAACACCCTTTACATATAGGAACTCCTATGCACTAAGCAAGTGGGAACACCATCGACTTGATTACTCTTGGGGTAACTTCGGCAAAGGAAAATACCTCTTGTACAGAAGAACTCCCACGTAACCAATAGGTCAACATGGAGGAACTCCAATGTAATAGGCAGGTCGGAACACCAGCGACCAGACCCCCTATCAGGGTAACCTCGGCAAGAGGAAATTCCCTAACAAAACCTCAATAAGGGTCAACAAAATTTAAAGACAAATAGAGAACAGTAAAGGACGTTTGAAAAACATTCATTTATTTCTTCCATAGATGTTTAGTTATAGAGCAAAGGCTGGCATTCTGGCCCTAATTAAATTAAGTTTAGAAAAAAAAAATAGAACCCTACTATGGCTTAGGATAAGCTAACATTAGTAACTCTAAAAAATCTAAAGCGTCTATCTGTTCCAAGTGTTGATCTGTAGGTACTTCAGATAACATGCCTTAAGTTAGAGAAGATCTTGATAGACGAGAACCAGGAGTAGCAGGGCCTTCTATGAACGAATCTTACTTTGGGATAGCTTTTGAGGCAGTCCCTTGTTGGGCTGCTAAGGCAAAGTGCCATGCCCTTCCCTGATAGCGGAAGGTGTACCTACATCTTTGTCAGCTGCCTAGGTAGACTCTTTCTTTCGTACTAGAGCTTCCCTCTTCTTAGGGGAGTCTAAAAATTCGAGGAAGCTCAAGTCCAAGTCCAGATAATTAGAGAGGACTTCCCTCTTAGTGAAGTGGGTAAAGTCGGTAGAAAGGTTCTCTAACTCTTCTAGCCACTCTTCAATGGTCCTATAGTTAGCTACCACCTTCTTAGTGGCAACATCGTTAAATACCTCCAACTTTCCATCTTGGAGATGAGCTCCTCCATCTTTGATACTTTGTCTCATAGCTCCTTGACCTGTTGCTCCAGAGTGACCTTCTAACTGGCTAGCTTTAGTGACGTAGCCTTAATGCCCTCGCACTTGGATGCCTTTATTGCCAACTCGATTTCCAGCCTGGTCACGGAAGCCTTCAACTTAGCATTCTCCTTTTCAACTCGGGCCCCAGTTGTACCCTCCTCAGCTAGCCTCTACGATAGACGAGCCTTCCTCTTCTACTTGCTCTCTAGCTGAGCCTTCAATTTCGCGACCTTTTGGGCCATTCTTTTAACTTTGCCCTACTCCTACTCAGCATGCTTAAGCTTTGCCTAAAGCCCCGCCACTTGCATAATAGAGCAGCATAAGTGCTTGTTAGCTTGAGCAAATTTTCTTAAGTACCTTTCACTAAAAGACTCTGCCTCTAGTAGATACTTCTTCTGCTGATGCAACTCCTCTCATAACCCTATTACCTCTTTTTGAGTGGCATGAGACTTACTCAGCTCAAGGAGCACTTGGTTGTGGTATTGCAAGATGAAAATGGAAACCATAAGTTAGTACAAGATACTAAAATGTAACACACAACAGCAAGGAAGACTTACCTGCCACATCAGTGTACTCAAGTAGCCTGTAGTTTGTACGTGGTTACCTCTACCTTCTTGGGAGATCCTCTCCAGGATAGCCTAATCACCAGGGGTATAAGACCCCATTGAAGCCTGATAACTAAGTGTCCGGTGCTGCAACATCAAATCACCGATGTGGACTTCCTATTTCGGCCTTAAGATCTTCTCTCGGGCCTTCTTCATCTCTAACTCAAGGCTCCCCCCCTCTTCAGTGCCTCATCTCGGGAAATGTATGGCGCTTCATGGAATGAGTTCGGCCTTAGCCCCATCTTCTTAAAGTTGTTAAGGATGTCCAAAAACCCATCCCCCATGTCATTGATGCTCTAGTAGGGTTGAGCCAAAGGCTACTTATTCTACTTCCCTTTCATTAAAGGATCCCTTGCTAAGGGTGTTTGCTTCTTCGCCGTTGGAGTCGAGCGTTTAGACGCTTTAGGAACCTTACACTTCTAGCTTACCATTGCAGGAGGGGTGACCTTTTCCTTTGACCCTAGAGAAGAAAGCACCTATACGTCAGGCTCCTTCGTGTTGGTGCCTTCATTACCCACGATGATAGGCTTAAAAAGATGGATGGCAGGAGCGGGTAAAGGTATGCTCGAAGGCTCCACGTCCATTAGCTCTTCTTAGATGACAAAGGGAATCCCCTAAGGCATAGACTTTGGTTGCGCATTGTTGGTCTCACTCAACCTCGGCTCTAGTCTTACTTCCTTCCCTGTTGGCTGGGTCGCCTTAGATCGTGCTTGGTGTTGACCTATCAAGTCATCTACATATGGATGAGGTACCTTTAAGGCCAAATTTTTGCTTACAAGAAGGCCGATTTAAGGTTAGAAAAAGAAAAAAAAGGACAAATTAAAAGAAACTATCATTACCATTTGCAAAACATTGTCATAACCAGTACGACCAAGGAAGTCATTCCATCCTATAGGCGTCGGATGAAGCACCCCGACACTAGCACAACAAATAGGCACGTAGGAATGAACCAGTACCTTCAACCCACTTCTTTGCTACATCCTTCTTCATGCTGGGGAAGAGCTTAGAGATTAGGCATCGGAAATACCTCTCTACAATCTCTATAGTGTTGATCTCCTAGCTACCTCTCAACTTCATGAAGGCCAAGATCTCCCAGACAACCTCAGCATTGCTCGGACCAAGCTTCTTCTTACCTCTAGTATGGACCATTCTAGTCCACCAGGTCCAAAAGTCAGCCTCTTCAGGCAGATCAACATTCATCTTACCAGCCTTTAGTTGAGTTAATAAGGTCGCAGAACAACTTCTTTCTCGAGCATAGCTGAAGGTAAGGCTACCCCCTAACGCTCTTTCACATGTAGAAGCGATAGAAGAGCTCGGGAGTAGCTCTTATCACTAAGTACTTACAGAGCGCCTAAAATGCCTTCAGCACCATCTACCCATTGGGAGGGACTTGCGACAAGTTACAACAGCAATAATTGAAAGCCTCCTTCTCAAAACGACTTGAAGGGAGGTGTTGCCTAAACTCCAGGAACTTTTCAAAAATGGTGAAGTGCCTCCCTGATAGCAAGGTCACCTGTTCGTCTTTGCTCGATAACCTAATATGCCACCCAAGAATTGCCTCTACAAGAAAGTTATTGATGACCCAGCTAGGGATAGATTGCCTACTTCTGCTTACATGGCCATCAGGCCCCTTACTCGTATTAGGAGCGCTGAATAAGTCCTTTATGGAGGGCAGGGGAACGTTTGCATATATACGTCCCTGGGGATAACATTGATAATTCTAGCCCTGTCCAGTGCCTCTACGGCCATCCTCGTAGGTTGGTTGAGTTGTGCTAGTGATGAGACCTTGCCTCCTACGCTTGAAGGGGATCACTCCTTGTAGAGTCGGAATTAGAAGTAAGTAGCGGCGAAGAGGAGCTAGCCTTACCTTTGTTAGTTGAAATGATCGTGATTCTTGAAGAAGGAAAAAAGACTTGAAGCTTCTAAAAAAGGTTTTAGAGTTCAAATGTGAACGCATAAATTGCAACAATTGAGTGAAAAGATTGCAGAAAAGCGGTTTCTCTTTATAATCTTCCTATTTATAGGAAAACTACCTAGGAAGCCATATAGGTGGTTATAGTGATACGTATAAATATGAATCCCTTGGAATGTTTCCTAATAGACACGTAGAAAGCATTTCCATCAGATGGTCACCTGTAAATGGCAGAAAGCACGTAGCTGCATGCTAGTTTGTTGTGGCACGATACCTATCAAGTTGTATTTAATGCATAGAATACAAGTAGACAAAAGTTGCATTTTAAAAAAGTTCCTTCAGCAGGAAGCTTCTTTAGGACCCATTCGACCTCTACCTGGTCAGCATTACTCAAACATGACGCATCTACATTTGTTTGGTCCCTGACAGGCCCTATTCCAATAGGCCGGTTTGTAGCGTAGGAGCACCTGACCACCCCTATTCACTCAGCCTTGAATGTTCTTAGATTGGTGATCCACCGTATCGGACAACTTCTTACTTCAGGCCTTCTTGCCTTGGACCTTGCCACCTCGGACCGTCCTTCATGTCGAATCTACAATCGCATCACATTGGCACCTGCGGCATCGAATTGAACTTCCAAGTGTTTGGTTACTCTTAAGTGGCCCATGTATTCCTTCTCCTTGCCTCTTCCTCAACAATGGGATTGCGGGGGATGGAGGCAAATGTTGATAGGGCACTTTAGATCCTTAGGTCTAACCAGATCCGTCGGGTCTTGCTACCTTAGGCTCACCTCAATAGGCCTCAGGCCTAGGGTTGAACCGCTTAGACCCATGAAGCACTACAGTGGCCATGATTCACAAGATAAAGGTAAAACGGTCATGTTTTGAATATTAGGAACATGTCAAGTATGACGGCTTTACTCTCCACACTTTTGGGAGAAGATCTCTCATCCCAACTAATCTCTAACTGTTAGTTCTACTTTACTATAAATAACAAGTTATTGTCAACGGTAACTTTCTTTACAAATTTTGTATCCTAAACTTACGTATCACATATTCTACTTCATCAAAAGCCTATTGTTTTATAGGCCTAATACGTACAAACCTTAATTGATTACCGGCGAGAACTGAAAAATAACATGACTGATTTGTAAAAGTGCTAAATATTAAAAACTTTTTTGTACTTTTTCCTTTCGTTTAACTATAAATGAATAAGTAACTGTAAGTAAATGAATATCCATCATATTCCATCCCTTCGTATGTTCCAACAACAACGACAGCAACGAAAACAAAAAGATAAAAAAAAATTAGAAACCATTTCATCATTCATCTACCAGCATTCCACATGCGAACTTCAAATTCTTCCGCTATATTTCTCCATTCTCCTTGGTCCTCTTTCCTTTGATCCTCAAACGCAGATCAAACACAACCAAAAGACATGAATGATGAGAGTTAGTGGATAGGAAAATGTCATATCCTCTACTTTAGATGGTTAATTTATGCCTGTGACATGTTGTTTGGATCCTCCATTGCGTCCAGGTAGTGATGATTTGCCATGGATCATCCTACAGAAAAATTCGACTGATTTTCTTGAACAGATTGCTCTGGCTCTTCCTATACCAACTTCGATTTGGTTTCTTGGGTTACAAGTGTGCATATCCCGCATACACTAAACCGTAATTCTAATTCAGTGTTTCCAAATATTATGGGCCCTATGAATATATTGTAAAAAAGAAAAGTGAATTTGATTTTTATGATGTGTAGAGGGAAAGGAACAGAAAGTGAGTGTACTACAAAAAGAAAAAATGAAGAACTGAAATTGATTTCCAATGGGGAGGAACGCGAAGAGAAACTGCATGTCTCGAGAATAGGAAGAGAAACTTGAGGTTTTTCGCTGACCAAAGCACAACGTGGGGAGAGAGAGAAGATTGAGAAAACTGTAGTAGCAACGTGGAAAAAAAGAAAGAAAGAAAGCAATTGATAAGACTTTATTAATGAAAAAAAATGTCATAGCGGAATATATTTTACTGTCTTAATTTTATTAATTCAATTTGTAATGTTCAACAAACATAGCAGTTATTCTGGGTGAAGCAAATGTCTACTATTATTTTTTAATTACATATAATGAATTAAATAAAAAATATTATATAAATACCGATTTTAAATCGTATTTGAAAAATACAATATTAAAAATAACAAAAAATTACATTTATAAAATACGATTTAACATTTAGATTACAATAGCTATCTTATATTTAATAGGTACGGCATACATTAATTATATATATGTAGTATCTATTAAATTCGACATATATATATGTACCTATATCGTATTTAAGATATACGATATTAATATAATTAAATGTATGTTGTATCTCTAAAATGAGATAAAAGTATAAATACTTATATTGCATTTAAGAGATGTGAGATAAGTTTGATAAATTGATAATATTTATTATGCAATTGATAAATAGGTAATATTTATTATATATAACGATAAACAAATAAAATTCTCCAATTATTCCCATATTTCTTTCATTTTCGTTTCAGCGTAAAATTTTCTATAACTCCCCCTTTTGTTAAAACTGTCAAAATAAGTTTCTCTCTTAGTCATATTTCTTATTTTTTAAGATAAAAAGGGTTTGAAAACTTTTTTTGTATGAAATGTGGAGTCCAATAATTTCTATTCTCTTAATAATAATAGATAATTACCAATTAGAATAAAATACTGAGTAGTTTGTTTTTAGTAATTACTGAACCCACATAAATTGGACAAGAAATTGTCTGATTGTATCGCATTTGCGGCCTTTAGTGTATTTTGCAATGTAAGTACTATGGGTATTGGGCTTTCAGTCAAGCATTACGTGGTAAAGTGTGCATTCAACATTGCATACAAAGTGTGTAAATTCAACCCCATACTCTTGATTCAAGCATGAGCTCTCATTCTGAAGCACTCTCTCACTTGCATACAAAGCTTTCTCTCTCTAGCTTAGCTCACCCTCTCTCTCTCTAAGTTCAAGCTTGACTTTAGTGGTTTTTGAGCTAAACTATAAGCATCATTAGCTTCCTCAACTTGTGAGCTCTCAAAATCACAAGCCCCCATTGTCTAAAATCGTCAAGAGCTGCTTCAACAAACAAACACTAAGCTTAAATGTTGCCCCCACCATCAAAGCACCTACCACCACTTATCATCGTCTAAAACTAACACCAATGCAAGCTCTTATACCCTGTAAAACCCTTACCTGACCACCCTCATCTCTTTAGCCAACCCCCAACCTAGATTGTAGAGCACCCCCATCAATCGTCACCATCCTAAACCGCTTAACACCACTAAACGACCACCTTAGGCCATGACACTTGCACCAAATGACCAATCTCAAATTTGAAACACATAGAAATGCTATCATTCGCTTAAAATATTGATCAGGTGGCCTAGAAGAACCACCCTAACTGTTGCTTTACCTCTCTTACTTGCAACCTAAATCTTGGATCCAAATATAAACCAAACCTGAGATTCAACCCGACCATCCACCCCTGATCCATGTACCCAAGCCTAAGTTCGGTCTCCTTTTTCCCCTTAGTTGTTTTATTTTCTTTTCGTTTGTTTGTTTTTTCTTTTCCTTTCTTAAGTATATAAAGTAAAAAAATAAAATAAAAAATATATATATGTACGTATGAAAAATTAAAAAGAGAAAAGGTTTTTATTTTATTTTCTTTTAGTTCCTCTTATAAAAATGTTTTCAAAATTTTGTTTTACTTAAAAATAGTCTTCTAAAATAAGGAAAAAAAAGAGGGGGGGGGGGGGGGGGGGGGTGTTTATCACTTAGAAGAAAATGTTTTTCCAATAAATAAATAAATAATTATCAATAAATTAGGCTTTTTCTTTTTCTTTCTTTTCTTTTTTTAGAATTTTTCAAAACTAAAACACCAACTTAGGAACCTTTCTTGTAATTTTTCTTAAAATAAAAAAAAATGAATAAATGTACACCTGGATATTTTCAAAAATTAAAAGACACAAACACACTTAAGTTTTATTGCGTGAACTACAAAAATTTGATCACGAATAACGAGTATGTAGGTACTTGTACACAATTATGGGGTGATTTAAAATGTGCAAAAATTTATTTTCCCCCTTTTGTAGATGATTTTCACATTTATTTATTTTTGTAAGTGAATGTAATTTTATTTATTTACTTGTAAATATGAAATTAGATAGGGTTATTTGAAAAATAAAGTTAAATTTAGAAAGTTAAAATGATATCTTTTAGGGTTTAATAGGTTAGTTGTAACACCTCAAAATGGGAGCTGATAGTTTTACGTAAAATTTTTATATCATATGTATACTTATGATATAAAGACCATTTTGCAAATAAAAGGTTACAAGACTTTAGTTTGTAAGTCTTTAATCATACTAATCTTTTTATATACATCTATTTAAATATATTATATATAGTAATAAGTGATTCAACCATCTATAGTCATCAAAACCGTAGAGAGTTGGAATCACTTGCCAAACAAGAGGAAAGGGTATATAAATTTTGATAATCATAAAGCCACTAGACTCTTAAAAGTTTAATTTTACCATCTTATATGCTTTTCTAAACTTATCATTCTAATTTCTTAACTTAGTGGACCACTTTGCACTTGAATCTTAGCCTAATCCCAACTTTGTAAGACTTGTAAAAGAAACTATTAGAAGGTAAGTTACATCTAGCTTAGTGAGTAACTTTTCTATCTTATCATCGAAGAATAACAAGCAAGTTATTAACCAAACATATGAATACATGTATAAGCATATGCAATACAAATGGTGCATATAGTTGATTGGTAAATGCATACAATACAGTTCTACGCCCATAGTTTCCTAAGTAAGGTAGTATTAGGTACATTAGGACCTAAGTATCTACATCCAATATGAGTTCTCTTAGCAATATAAATACCCTTAGCAGTAGACACAACTTGGCCTCAAGTAGAAGGTGGCACTCCCTAGAGTTAAGTTGATCCTAAAAGTTGAGGCACGAATACGTTGCATGAATACATCATGCAATAAACAATCATAACAATAATATCAATATGGATTCCATCTATGCATGATCTCTCTTTACTACGTAGTGCTGACGCCCTTTAACTTATGCAATAGGATGCAATGCATATCTAGTTTAATTAAAGGCCAAATACTTATTAATTTGGATTCATGGCATAACCGAGCAAATATATTCCAAACACTTTAATACCCTGAGTTTTAATGCAGCAAACAAGGGTGTTCGAAATATCTTAGGATATTTTGCAAGTAAGAGTCAATCAATGCAAGCACATACAAGTTCTCATATACCCTACATGCAACAAGTTCTCATATACCCTACATGCAACAAGTTCAATTATTATATTTAATTAGATGGTTCATTAACTACAAGCACATAACAGATTAAAATAGGGGTGTTATACTCATTAAGCTTAAAGTCTAGTATTCTTAGTAGTCCTTGATAATCTTGAACTTAGTATCTCAAATCACTTGAGTAAGGTAATTAAAGTAAATAAAACTTACCTTAAACGTAATTTATTCACTAGCTTTGCTATAATTTCCCTATTTCTACTTATTTCGTATTTTGGTCATAACTTTCTCGTTTTAAGTCGAAATTTTGTATTCTTTAGTCGATTTTCATCATCTTTGAGTGTTTTTTTCATTTGGTGAGGTCCTTCTTAGGTGTTTGGACTTGTAAGAATTTGGTTTGGGTCAAGCAAGTTTGTTGGTTTGACTACTTTAGGATTTAGGCTTAGTTTTTGGGCTTTAAGCTTAATTTTGGGCATTGAACCTTACACTTAACCATTTGGGCCTTCATTTAGGTATTTTAAATTTAAGTTTTAGCCTAAATTTCATAACTTTTAATTTGGGTCTTAATGTTACTCTTACGAGCTTAAATGAGCCCTTTTTACTAGTTTATGGCCTTAACCTACTAAAGGGCTTATAGGGGATGGCTTAAATGGGCTTTTAGACTTAATAGACCTTTTATATTTTATTTTATGGGCCTTTTAATTTAGGGATTAGATCTAGTCACTAAGTTATTAAGCTCTATTCTTGGTTCTCTTAAGAGTTTTTGGGCTTATTTTGCAATTTAAGACCTTAAGCCCAACTTCTCTCATTAATTTGGGCTTAAGCCCTCCAAAAGCCTTAAGATAAGTCTATTTTCTATTAGGATTCAGATCTAGTTCTTTTCATTTATTGGGTTTCTAATAATATTTCTAAAGCTCTAATAACTAACTAAGCTAGTTTAGGCCTAATTTATATTCTAAGACCTTAATCTTGTTTCTAACTTATTGAGATGGACCAAATAACCTAATGGATCTAATAAATAACCTATTTTACTAAATGTTCCAAATCTGGTTTATTTCATTAATGGGGTTTCTAATACTATTCCTAAGGCCTTAATCACCAACTTAACTAATTTAGGCCATTAACTTATCATTACCTTACTTAACTTGGTTATTTACACCTTAAATTATACTTAATACTAATTAATTAAAATTTATAGCTCATTAAGTTCATCAATAGTGGCGGCCAAGTAGGGGTTTTCTAGGGTTTCTTCAACTTCATCCTTTCAACACTTATTCTAGTATATTTTCCTTTTTATTAATCAAATTTCTACTTGTTTTGATGCGTCTTCGAGGTCGGATACACAAAGAAGCACCATAATGAAGTGAACAAAAACGAAACAGAAGAAAAGTTAGCAAAGTTTGGGCAGCTACTAAATGGATATGATGCACCACTCAATCTTACTCGACCTATAATCCATCAAATGTATCTCACTAGTTTGAACTGAAGGGTCATTCGCCACTATTTCTTACTAAAGGAAATAGATAAGAGTTGAAGGATAATGAGAACATTAAGGTTACTCAAAGGAAACACGAATAATTTCTTTATTGATGATTGATTGATTGTCTGCATACAAGTAAGTGGGGGTTTATATACCTATTTACTAGGGTTACTTTACATATATAAAAAGACAAAAGGGTATTTCTTACAATTAGGTTACATAAAACAAACTTAAAGGGGTAAAAGGGGCAAAGAACATTTAGTACAGAAGAGAAAAGAATCCTTTTGAATTGTTGTGTCAGTAAATACATGTCACGCAGTAGTTGGATGTCAGAAATATGGTATAAGTGGGTGAAAGTGAGAGAAAAGTTTGCAGTTAGGAGTCAACCTAATCTGAGTCAAATTGGGGGTCAATTAGTCCTTTTGAAGAGGAGTCAACTTGAGTTGTGGTTAGCTCAGGATATTAGTTTGGATAGTCTTAGAGTTGTCTTCTTGGATGTCCTGTTATAGAATAGTTGTTGGGTAGGATTAGGCTTGGCACACGTGAAGATTAGATAGTCAGATCGGCAAAAGATTAGTTCGGAATAGGAATCCCTGTTCTGGATATGGCTTTAAGCTAGTATTCTTTGCACGAGTCCCTAGATATCTTTAACTTAGATATGTGTGATCGGTCTAAGGGGTTAATTCCTATCATCTGCTTAAGGGTCGGAAGGATTTGTTCTCAAATCTGGAGTGGCCTCTACTCCTTCCTTTAGGGCACTTATAGGGTCTTCTTCTGGTAGTTGGTGAGGGATTAGATCAAATACATTGAAAGTAGGGGAGACACCATAGCTATCAAGTAACTTAATCTAGTAGGCGTTGCGATTGACTTTATTTAGGACCTTAAATGAACTATTAGCTCGAGGAGATAGCTTATTCTGTCTCAAGTGTGGGAATCATTCTCGATTGAGGTGGATCCATACCAAGTCTCTTAGTTGGAAAGAGACAACGGCTTTGATGACCAATTTCTTACTGTCTCTAATGAAACTTGGCAATCTTATTGGTTATAGAACGATGTAGCTCATGCAATTTTTGGGCTTGGTTAACTCTAGATCAACTCTCTTCAGTAGCTGTAGGGGTGTCGATCATATCCAGGGGAATAGTTGGGTTAAGGCCATAGAGGACCTCAAATGGTGTCTTCTAAGTGGTGCTATAGATAGTCTGGTTATATGCGAACTTCACAATTGGAAAGCATAGATCCCAATCTCTTAAGTTCTTTCTCATGACAGCTCTAAGTAAATTGCATAGCGTCCTATTTACCACTTCAGTTTGGCAATCAATCTGAGGGTCGCTATTAGAGCTGAACAAAAGTTTAGTTCTAAGTCTTCTCAATAGAGTTTTCTAGAAATATCTTAAGAATTTGGTGTCCCGACCTGAAACAAGAGTCTATGGCACTCCATGTAGTTGAATAACTTCATACAAAAATATATCAGTAATGTATAAAGCACCATTAGTTTGATGGGACAGATGAAGTGTATCATTTTGCTAAAGTGGTTCACTTTAACAAATTTAGAATCTTTTCCTTTAGATGTCTGGGGTAACCTTAGGATAGAGTCCATGCTAAGGTTGGCTCAAGGTAACGTTGGCATCGGTAAAAGCATGTACTCTCCATGGGGCTCTCTCCCCTTTTAGCTCACTTACACACCACATAACTATCGACTATCTTATGGACATCCTTAGCTAAACCAAGCTAGTAAAAATTTTCTTTCAACAGATTGGTTGTCTTGGTGTCCCCAAAATGATTAGATAGTCTTCTGCTATGAACTTCACGGATTAGTAGCTTACGCATAAAACAGTTTAGTATACACAGCGTGTGGTCTTTGAGCAGATAGCCATCCTTAAGATAATATCTTTTAACAACTACTCTTTCTTAGCGTTATTCAACAACAGGACCGAAGTAAGGGTCATTAGCATACTACTTAGTGCTAAGTGAAAATCCTAAAAATTTTGTCTACAAAGTGGTCAGCAAGGTTTGCTGTCATGACAGAGCATTGTCGACCACATTTGCGCTTCTTTTCTTGTGCCGAATTACATACGAAAATCCTTTTATGAATTCTAACCACTTGGCTTGTCTCTTTGAGAGTTTGCTTTGACTCCCAAGATGCTTCAATGATTTATAGTCAATGTAAATAACAATCTCTCGAAGTAGTAGATAATGTTGCCAAATAGTAAGGGCTTGGAAAAGAGAATAGAACTCCTTATCATACACAGAATAGTTCATGGTAGCATCACTAAGCTTTTCACTGTAGTAAGTGGCGAGTCATCACTCTTGCATCAAGACAGCACTAATTTTAACTCATGATGCATCGCATTCCAACTCGAAGGGATTGTCAAACTCTGGTAGAGATAGGATAAGTACCAAGGTGAGCTTTTCCTTGATTTCTCTAAAGCTCTGTTTAATTCAATCATTCTATTTGAATCTTTCACTCTTCTTTGTTAACTTGGTCAAGGGGATGACTATGGTACTGAAGTTCTTGATAAATTACTTATTAAAGGAAGCTAGGCCATGAAAACTTCAAACCTTAGTGATATTCCTTAATTTTGGCCACTCTAGTACAACACGGATCTTCTCCTCGTCTGCTTGGATTCCTTCCCTTGACACGATAAACCCTAGAAAAATCACTTCATCCTAGTAGAGCATACACTTCTTCAAATTCTCATATAACTTTTCAGTTTGCAGAATGTCAAAATTGCTTGGAGATGTTGAACATGGTTGTTCAGGTTAACATTGTATACCAATATGTCATCAAAGTAAACAATCACACATCTTCTGATCAAAGGTGCATCACATGGTTCATTAACCTTATGAATGTGCTTGGCGCATTATTAAGTTTGAACGACATAACCAACCATTCGTAGACTTGAAGGTTATCTTCCACTCATCACCTAGTCACATGCGAATTTGGTAGTAGCCACTTTGTAAATCAATCTTTGAAAATACCCTGGTGCCATGAAGCTCATCTAATATGTCATTGATCCTTGGTATCGAGTATCTATACTTGACAGTAATTCAGTTGATTACTCGGTTGTCGATATACATGTGTTATGAACCATCTTTCTTTGGGATGGGTAGAGCTAGTACTACACAAGGGCTCATGCTCTCCTTCGCGTATCCTTGTTTTATGAGTTCATCTACTTATCTTTTTAGCTCGACAACCTTCTTGAGGTTCATTCTATATGTAAGTTGGTTTGGTAAGGCGATGTCTGGCTGCAGATCAATACAATACTTAATGCCTCAGACTGGAGGTAGTTCTTTAGGAAATAGATTGGAAAACTCGTTTAGCATGCTTCGGATTTCATTAGGGATATCCTCCAAATCTCTCATCTCCAATAATCTTTTGATCAACAAGCACATAGGCTCTTTAATCTTTTCAATAGCTTAAAGCTCTCTTCGGCTTGTCACCAAGGTTTTTTTCTTATTAGCTTAGGTGAGTTGATTATGGGTTTCATTTACTTAGGATGGGGTCATGTTGCAGCATAATCTTCTTCCTATCCTTAACAAAGGCATAGGTGTTCTTATACTCATCGTGAGTAACATGTCAATTAAGCAACTAAGGTCATCTAAGCAATAGATGTGAAGCTCCCATAGGGACGATATCACACACTACTTCATCCTTATATACACTTCCAACATTGAACGGTATGGTAACTTGTTTATTTATGTGCAAAGAATCCTTATTATGAAGTCAATGTAACTTATAAGGTCGGGGATGCTTTGAGGTCAGTAGACTCAACCTCTGCACAAAGGACTATATAATTACATTAGTACAGCTTCCTCCATCTACTATAATAGTGCACAACTGTTACTTGATGGTACATTTAGTATGGAACAAATTTTCCCTTTAGTTTTTATCAGAATTTGATAGGGAACTTAGTATTTGTCTTAGGACTAGGGTCATTACTTCTCCTTGGTTAGCATAGACATAGGTTTCCTCTCCCTCTTTAGCCTTAGATTTTCCAACATCCTTTTTCTCCTCAGGCTCACTCTCGTTGATGCTATCCACTACATCTCCTCAAACACAACATAACCTCACGTACAATCACTTACGTTTGATACATTACACTTAGTGAGCACTCCATTATTCACAGCACAAACACACTTCACCAATCACATCTTGCATCATGCACTACCCTTGCACTTCACAACACATTTGGATTCACATATGCTACATGATCGAACTCACACATACACGTTGCACTCCAAATTTACACACATACAGTGCATTGTCTACTGCACTTTGCACCGATCAACACACATATGATCATAGCACATAACACACAAGTATGTCCACGACACTCACTATTGGCACACATGAGTCATAACTAACAATACTGACCAGTACACGCGTTCAAGCAATCCGCATAGTCTAAACAACCACGACACGATCAACTACGTCCAGTTCAATTACGTATGCAATTTGACTCGTTTAGATAATTGAAAAAAATATTTTAGTTAGTTAGTTATTTATTTTGTTCTTTTAGTGAATTAATTTATTTTACTAACTTGTTTTTTTTTAGTGCAGTCTTTTTTATAAATTCTAACAATTGTCAGGCCATTTTAGACATTTTTAGATAAATTTTAGTTAAATTGCATTTTTTAACCCAAAATTGCATATCTTTTCTCTAAGGTTTGTATTTTTTGAGAAGATACATACCAAGATACGTATCTTAGTATATCTTGTATTTAGGGTTTGGAAAAATCAATTTTTGATATGTAGTAGTTTTTTTTTTCTTTTAAATAAAAATCTTAACTAGAATTTTTCAAAGATTTAGCTAGTTAGGTGTTTTTTTTTTTAAATAGATTCGTAAAGTTAGATTTTTTAGGTGTTTTAAAAAAATAATAATAATTTGATAACCAATGTAAATTTGGCTCAATTCCTTTATAAAAATCCATACACTAAATCTTTTTTTTTTTTAAAAAAAAGAAAACAGAATTACGTTGGTTTAATCCTGATTAGTGGATATGTACGTACTTATAGGGCAATTATAAAAAGTAAATTTTTGTCCTTTTTAGAAAATTCGTAATAAAGTATAAAAAAAAATTCATTTTAGTTACACTTTTGCATATTTGTACATATTTTAGTATTTTTAGAAAAATTATAAAAAATAAAAGCCCATTAGTTTATTTTTATCTTTACATAGTAACTTAGTCTGAATAGGTTAGCCTTTGAGCTTAGATTTTCTAGTTTAATTTAAAAAAAAAAAAACAGTTTTTTAGAATATTTACAAAATAGTAGCTTGAAAACCCTAATTTTATTTTTACTAGTTTAACTAATTAACGACTCTAATTTTTTTAAAATATTTTTTTAAAGAAAAATGTTTTTCTTTCTCCTTAATTTAATATCGAGTAATTTATATTAAGTGGGTTGGGTTTAATGTAAATTAAATTAAAGAAAATGAAATAGGGCTCGACAATGAGAACACTAAGTTTAGTTAAAGGAAACGTGGATAATTTCTCTATTGATGATTGATTAATTGTTTGCGTACAAGTAAGTGGGAGTTTATATACCCATTCGCTATAGTTATTTTATATGTATGAAAAGATAAAAAAATATTCTTACGATTAGGTTACATAAAATATGCTAAAGGGGATAACCTCTTAGGATTAAGTTATTATGCAAAAATAAAAAGACTAATAGACTTTATTTTTATAAATTTTCTAAGATCACTAAGATATATTTAGATATGCAAAACTATAACTAAGATGAATTTTTTATTTCAAATTTTCAAGAAGATTTTTTTTTTAATTTTTTATACAGTTGCTCCGGAGATACCTACGTATTCGCTAGTTGAGATCAAATTGATGTAGTTCTATTTTAAAAAAGATTTGGTGGGTGGATTTTTTTTTCATTTAAAAATTGAGTCAAATTTATGCTTATTTAACAATTTATTATTTAAAAAAAAAACTAAAAGGATCTAATTTCACGAATATATTTTAAAAGAAAACCTAATTAACTAAATCTTTTTGAAAGAAACTCTACTTAAGATTTTTTATATATTATTTTAATAAAATCACTACGTGTCAAGAACTATTTTTTTTTTTTTAAATCCTACCTGTAAGATATACTAAGATATGTATCTTAGATACATATTTTCTTCGAAGATATAGATCTCAGAAAAAGGATATGCGATCTTTCAAAAATTCAATTTTGGTTAAGGATGCAATTTATTTAAAATTTATGAAAAAAATTGCAAAATGTCATGACAATTATTATTAAAAAAATCTACACTAAAAGAAACACATTAATAAATTAAACTAATTAACTAATAAAAAAATAAATAATTAAAGAAAATCATTTTTTATTACTTAAACAAGTCAAATCATGTGTGATCGGTGTGTTTGCGTTAATCATGTTGTGATCGTCTAGACTACGTTTGCGTGCTTGGTGTGGAATTGATCGTGTGCTTGTGAAATCTACTTCATGTGCGTGTATAGAAAATCTGATCGTGTGTACTTATGTATGTATGTGATGGCGTGCAATAGTAAGGAAAGTGTAGTACGCGATCATGTGTAGCAGTCCAGTAGTAGATCATATAGGTTAATGAGTGATCGGTGACTAAGTGTGTAGCAGTGATCAATGACCAAGTGATCAGTGTGTAAGTATGTGCATAGGATCAGGAGATCGATGGAGTAGCGTGTGTGTTAGATCAGGCGATCGGTGGAGTAGCGTGTTAATGAATGATCGGTAGAGTGTATACCGCATATGTGAGGATAATGTACAGGCGTGAGACGTGCAAGGGATGTGTATGCTATACAGTAGTGAGGGACAAGGGAAGTATGCATTATGAGTGGTCAGTGGAGTGTATGTTGTGAGTGGTCGGTAGAGTGTATACTACAGTGTATGGCAAGGGATAGTATGGGCGAATGTGCTTAACGTATATAATAGTAATCGGTGAGTAATTCGTTGGTGAGTGAGTAATTAGCAATGCTTGTGAATGTGTATGGCTATGTTTGTGAGAGACGTAAATCTGATCATGAATGTGAGAGAGTGAATGTAGTGATGTAGAGTGATTATGTGGTGAATGTGTTGTGTATTGAGGATTATGAAAAAATGTGCAAAACTTTTCAGCTAAATTACTATTTATAAGCCACACACTTGAGTCTTTTGAATCTTTTTGGATGAAGATTTAAACTTAACAACTCTAAGATATGATGATACGATCATATCCAATTTGGATTTATTAAAAATTTAATCCAGTTTCTAGAAACCTTACATTGGTTTAAGCTTTCTATTTTCAAGCTCGACTCATTCCCATTTGATTTAACCCAAAATACATACTAACTCATATAATAAATCCTAAATCTATTTAGCCCAATATAAATTAGATAAAAAAATCCATTTTATATCAAACTAAACTAAAAATTATTTTAATAAAGCCTGATTCTTTAACGACTTAGAATTTATTAAATTGAATGTACATTATTATTTAATTCAACCCTAAACGACTCGACTTGACTTGATATGACTTGATACTTTAATTTTTATTTTTTTTTCAATTATGGTTTTTTTTCTTATTATTTATTTTTTCCTTTTTTTATTATTAGTTTTTTTTTATTTATTTTTTAAAACTTGGCTCAATAAAAATACTTAAATAAAAATAGTAAAAATGAGGCGTCTATAATACTTAGATTTTATTAGTTGAATTAGGGTTTTGGACTTTCAATTAAGTTTATACTTAGTTTATCGATATTTTTCAATCGTTTTAAGATTTCTCGTATATTAGGCTTTTAAGGGTTTTATGCATACAATTAAGGTTTTAGGGTTTTACTCTCTTTAGAGTTTTTCAACTTATTATTTAGGGTTAATTAATTTTATTTAGGGGTTTTATTATTATATCTTGAGCAGTCCTAGGGATTATCCATTGACTCTTGTATTCAACTTTGAGTTCAGATTGGAAAGTTTGTAGGGTTTAGATTATCTCTCCAAGCATAATGTTGGCATTATTAAGTAAATATTTTCATATAATTCTTTGGTTTTATATGATTAATCGCTCGACTTATAGTTAATTATGATGTAAGACCTGATTAGTGGATTAAGGTGTAATTAAGTTTCTTAATCTTAATTACTCATCTACTTGAGATTAATTAGGTACAATTTAGGGGTTAGCGTACCAAATTAAGTTAGTTAGCCCCCTTAGGTTATCTTATCCAACTAGTTGAAGAAATTGAGATAATTATTGTTGTTCGAATACGTTTTAGAGGGTAGATTAGTGTTTTAGGAAATTAAGCAATTAGTGAATAGTTTTACTATTAATTAGAGTATAATAGTTGGATTAGGGTTTTCGACACTAGATTAGGGTATCATTTCAAGGGTTCATACGTATTAGGGCTCTAATTAGGTTTTTAGGCTTCGAAGGTTTATTTAAGAGTTATAACATTCATTTTAAGGTTTTGAATTCATTGTTAGGGTTATCTATAATAATATTTATTTTTGGCTTAGTTTACCATTTGTCGGTTTCAATGAACTCTCATGGGCTTTAACTATCAATCTCTTTCCCATTAAGGTTCGGGGTTGGTTTCATTAGATTAGGTTGACTTTAAGAGTTAAAATTAGTTATTGGTATTTATTTCTAGGATTTTAGGGCTTTTGAGTGTAAGGGTCAAACTAAGGCTAAGATTGCCATTTAGGGTTTTAGGAGATTGAGTTTGGGCTTTTGAAGTAGTCTCTTAGGTTCAAGGTCAGTTATCTTGCTAACACTAAATGTATCTTTCGGGAAATCTTAATAATTTCCAACCCTTTATCTAGGAAATTTGCAGGGTTTATATCAGCTCCTAGATCCAAAACCTTTGGTTTTCAAAAACCATTTTCAAAATTGGTTTTTCCATGGATTAGTGGCCAAGTTATATCTAATATATCCAATTAGTTATAACTTAACTTTATTCCTAACTTTAGCCAAGTGGTGATTTCAAACTTTTTTTTCCTTAAAATAAAGTTAAAAGAAAATTGAGTTTTACTTAATCCCTAATTGAGGGTCTATATTGAATGAGTATATGGTTCAATATAGGTCAAATTAAGGAAAAAATTGAAAATTAGGCTCAATAACTATACTATATGCTCATGTCAATATGATACTCCAAGGACATGTTTTCCCCTATCAATATTAGTTTTATAGATTCATTAATCTATCTCTAAACATTTGATTATATATAATGGAACTTAATATTGAAATTTTCAATAAATAAAGACTTAAAGTGCTCTATTGCATTATTAACAAAATTAATTTGTTTATGATTTGTATTTTACGAAACTTTCAGTAGTTATATCATGAAGTTTAGCTTAAACTAGAAAACATTGGCTCGAGTCCTAAATGTAGTGGCTTAGAGAAAATATCCACTAGGTGCTAAGCTATCACCTACTAAACAAGTTATGAGTGTTACACTTTATTATTGAAAATTAAATTCATAAGTAGCTAAGCTAAAAAAATAGTTTAAATTTAGTGGTTAGTAAATAGGTAATTAGTGGTCGCCAACCTATAGTGAAAAATATAATCCCTAAGAGGTGATAAATCTAATGAACCATAATGTTATATTTACCCCTTTCTTTAAGTAAAGACCTTAGGTGATTAAAAAGGACCTAATGATTAGGTAATAACATTAGTTACAATTAAGTACTAAATGTATAATTTGTATCACACCTAGTGTGGTAATGAAATTGGTGAATTTGGATTCAAGATTTAGTTATGTAACCTTAATTAATGTATGAGGCTTGTTAGGGTAGTCAATGAACCATAATTAATAGCAAAAACTTAATTATTTTTTGTTTATATTTGGCTACGGTTGAGGATCTAGATTATTGCGAATGGCTGGGACCTAATGATCAATGTGTGGTGCAATCCTAAACTAAGTTGACATAAAAAGGATTTGGTAGTTTTAGGTGTTGTACAACAATAGGTTGCTGATCATAGTGATACTGTGAAACTAGGTTAAGTTGGTGAGGTAAGAGAGAAGCTATGGGTAGATATGGTGTTCTATAGTAGATACATGGGGTAGTAAGACTAGAGGAATTGATTTTGGTTATAAATGACCATAATTAAAGTAAAATTTGAACGACTCGTTTACTTGGGGGAAATGGAACTTACTTACTCTTCATTATAATGATCACTTCATTGAATTGCAATTACAAGAAAATAAGGAATTGGGATTTCTTGCATGGAGCTTTGAATTGGGATTCCAAAAGAAAATTACTCTCATTGCTCGTTCCTTTCCTTAACATATCACCATTACACACTAACATAGCACCATTACACACCCAATGTTCACTTTATTGAATTGAAATTACAAGAAAATAAGGAATTGCGATTCCTCACATGGAGCTTTGAATTGGGATTCTAATAGAAAATTACTCTCATTGCCCCTTTCTTTTTTCTTTTTTTTTTTTTTAACGCAACCTCACCACACATGAACATAGCATTACCATACACCCACCATCATTGCTCACTAACTACTACCATTGCCACCTCTAACATTACCCACCACTTTCAAACACCTACTATAGTCACCCATCATCATTGTCAACTAGGGTTGTTAAATTCGCGATTTTATCTTGAATTGTTAAAGAGTTTATAAAATCGGAACATAGAAAAGTAAGTTACTATAATTTATGTAAAATAACTTAAAAAAATTGTAAATATACTTATGTTAATTGTTGAAAACTTGAAATACAAGATAAAGATCAAGAAATGAAGAAATTAAGTTCTTTTTTCATAAAAAAAATATTAATCTATAATATAATATGTACAAAAGAAGGACAAGAAAATTTGAAACTAAACCCTTTTTCCAATTTCCTTTTTCTTCCAAAAAAGTAATGAATTATAAAGAGAATCAACCATCTAACTCTTTTTTTCTCTTTAATTTTTTCACCCATTTAACTTAAATATATATAATCGATAAACTCGGTTAAAAGCATAAGTTTCTACTTAGTTTAATACGTAACTTAGTTAAACATATAAGTGAGTTAACTCAGAAGAGTCTTCTAAAATTGTAAACCTGTAAAATCATATAGATAGAATCGTAATTTTCACAACTATGCCGTTAACCACTACCATTAACCACCATAGCATCTATAAGTAAATAAATGAGTAGAAGGAAAAAACCCAGATGGTGAAGAAGATAGAGGACAACATCTCTAGCATTGAAGAGCACCTTAAGTAGCCTATATAGGACACTCGCCTACTACTTGCATGAATAACCAGGCTCTGAAATGTTTGGCGATTCGAACAAGGAGCGTAAGAACCCAACTAGATGAGAATAATAGCAATAGGAACTTCAAATAGTAGACCCATTTTAGCAAACGTGCATACATGGTTTTTCAATTATCAAATGAGCAGTTCGAAGCTCATTTTAGCAATCTAGGCCTTTTCTTTTTTCAATTATCAAATGTCAATAGGTTTTTGAAATGTTTGACAAATATATTCATTGTAGATTTGTGAGACATAGAGAGATAGATAGAGAGAGGAGAGATGGAACATAGATGAGAGGCAAAGAAGAATAAAATAGAGATTAGGGTTCAAAAAAAGCTAAGGGTAATTTAGACATTTGGCTTTTATTACGGGTTTATTCCTTATTTGTCCTTTTATGCAATTGAACAATGTAACTATAATTACAGGCTTAATCAATTACTAATGAATCCTAATTCCATTAAGTGTCTATTTCATACGGTGAAGTGAACAGGCTGTTATTGTTTGCTACTTAGTTTTGGTTGTAGTTAAGGATCTATATTCTTAGTGAAAATGCAGTACCCAATGATCAGTTTATTGTGATGTCTCGAGTAGAGTTGCATACTAAAGGGATTTGGTTTTATAAGTTTTCGTGATAGTGGAATGCTATGTAGGAAATAATTAAAATAGATTCCTCTCTTAAAAGCTTAAGAACATCATGTATAAAATTAGAGCACAATGTGTAAATTCAATAGGAAAGGATGCAAACCTGAATCCATAATAGAAGGCACAAGAAAACTTGTATAAGATGGTAGATCTTCCAAGTCAATATATAAACCCTAATTGATTTGTCTCTTGTTGTGTTCTTTCTAATGATTGGGGGTGGAAAAGAAATAAGTAACAGGTATGACTTGGGTATTATGACCATATATATATAATATATACTATATGCATGTATCTTCTCTATTAGTTAGTTGCTTGTTAACCATTGTTATTTCTAATTTTTCCATTCATAAAAAAATTAGAAATAATATCCTAATCATTACATATAAAGTGCCTATGTTATGTTAGATGCATTAATGATATGCTACACTAAGAACTAATAAGGGTAACTATATTGAGGTTGGTCTAAACCTATAGAAGATCTAAAATATAGATGGGTAAAGTGAAGTAAGCAACCAAGAGCTCGCTTTGGATATGACTCACAATAACCACTCTCTGAGTAAAGAGCTAAATTGATATGACGTATAGGTAGCTAATGAGGCTACTCGCCACCTAACCTTGCTCAAAGATAGGATAAGAGTTAATAAGAGTAAAATGCAATTTGATAAGTAAACATAATTTACAGAGAAAATATTCAGGTATATTGTTGGTGAAGATGATTGCGGCTTACATTTCAAGGGGGTATTATACTTGGAATTTTAGGGCAACTATTACATTAGCAGAAGTTACTAAAATGGGCATTTACCCAAAGTGGAAAAGTATTGAAAGGTATGTACATATAAAATGAAAAATTTGTAATATACGAGGAGAGAATATCTAGCCTATATCCATGCTAGTATAGATGTTGGAAGATACGTGTTGTGACTTGAGTGGCATGGAGACCTCAATTAGCTTTAGCGAATAATTGCTTGTGATGAAGTGGTAGTCCAAAACACATTAACCTATAGTTGTACAACTTGAGCTTAGGTTAGTATATCTCTAGATGGAGGTGGTTGGGCTATTGGATAGATTTGTCTAGGTGTTGGATAGATCACTTGGTTCATTGCATGGTTAACACTCCACATCTATGGTTATAGTGTACAGTTCAAAACAAGTGGAGAGCTAGGGAAGGTCAGGTTGGAATAGTAGCTCGAAGTCCTTAGTACTTGGATGAGAAGTAAGAATTTTCCATACCATGCTCTTTAGACGTTGGGCTTTGGTTTAGGAGAGTGGTCTCACTAACCGATTACTATCATCCGCTCTAACTTGATCGGGGTTTGAGATCAAATCCAGATGGTCTTCTTATTGGACTTCTTTCTTAGACTGGTAAGGGCTCAAGTCAGTAATGTTAAATATGTTAGATACTCCATGGCCTAGTTGATATGCATTGTTGTTGATCTTTTAGACTATCTTGAATAGTCCTTTAGCTCAACCGAATAACTTGTTCTTCTTCTTATTCAAGAATCGTTCTCTAATCAAGTGCAACTAAACTAAATCGTCTAGCCAAAACTGCCTTATCCTCATCCTTATCCCTTCCTTTCTAATCTCTGTACAGCTTTGACCAACTTTTTAGTGACATTTTGGTAGATCTTGTAGAGAGCTTGAGTTTGATCTTTGGCTATGGAGTTTTCTTGATTGGGTGCAGGTATTGGCATATGGTTAAGGGGTAGCTTGAGGTTGAAACCATAAACGACCTCAAATGGAGTCTATCCCATGGTGTTGTGAACATATTATAAGAAAACTTGATAACAAGCAAATAGACATCCCAGTCAGTCAAGTTCCTTCCCATGGTAACTTTGACCGTTGGTTTGCAGGTGATAAGATGTATTGAATAGCAATTTAGTTCCTAATCGATGGTGAAGAGTCTTATAAAAATAGCTCAAAAAATTTGGATCCCTATCACAGACCATATGCCTCAGTATGATGTGCAACATGACGATTTCCAAAAAAGAGAGAAAAGAGATAGTTGAAGAGTTGTTAATTTTAGTGCAAGGCACGAAATGTGCTACCTTAGTAAATCTTTCCATGACAACCATTATCGAATCTTTATCTTATGCCATTGTAGAGAGGTTGAGAACAAAATCCATACTCCATTTAACCTAAGGTTTGGTTAGAATGAGTCAAGGCATTTCTCTCCCTTGCTTGACTTGGCTCTTTGCTCTCCTATGGGTTGTGTACCTCTTCACAACATGATGTACATCTTTTCTCATCTTAGGCTAGAAGAATTGAGTTCTCAATAGTTCAAATGTTCTTTTCTCTCTGAAGTGTCTATAGAGTCCTCTATTATGTGCTTCCTTCTCCAATAATTCCCATATGGAATAGGTTGATACATATAGTTTACTACCTTGAAACAAATACCTGTCTTCCATAAAGTAATCATCTACCTTACATCCATCTGTACAATAGGTATAAATGGGACTAAAATGAGGATCTTGGTGGTATTACTCCTTCATGCTTCCAAAACCAAGCAACCTCATTTGAAGGTCAAAGGTAAGAGTATGTCTTCGGGATAGGGTGTCGGTGAATATATTTGTCTTGTCGCACTTGTACTTAATGATGTAAGAAAATCATTTTGAGAATTCGACCCACTTCACCTATCATTTTGATAGTTTGAATTGGTTCCTTAAGTTTCTTAATGACTCATGGTCAGTATATATGACAAACTATTTGGGCAACAAGTCATGTTGCCTAACAGTTAGAGCTTGGATGAGGGCATGGAAATTTTTTTTTTTTTTCATAAATGAAGTAGTTTAGCTTATGCTGGCCTTCTTGCATAAGCACTACTTCAAAGCTTATGCTTAATGCATCACATTCAAGCTCAAAAACTAGAACTAGTATTGAAGTAGAGGTTAGTTTAGCTTTGATCTCCTTGAAGCTCCCCTATTTCTTCTCTCCCCATTTGAACTTGACATTCTTCTTTGTAAGCTCAATTAACAGGACCATAATCGTACTAAAGTTCTATATGACCCTTCTATAAAAGGATGTTAAGTCATGGAAACTTTTCACATCTGCATAATTGGTCAATACTAGCCACTCAACAATAGTTTAGATTTTCTCCTCATTAACTTCGATCTCTCCTCCACTTACTACAAATCTTAAAAGGACAACCTCATCTTAGCAGAAATTACATTTCTTCAAATTTCCAAAGCTACTTAGTTTAGAGAACTTAGAAGCTAGCTTGGAGATGGTCAATATGGCTAGTTTGTCGAGACTATATACCATAATGTCATCGAAATTAACCATGACAAACTTTTAGATAAGTCCTTCGATACATGGTTCATTAAACTCATAAAGTTTCTTGGAGCGTTAGATAGGATGAACGACATAACCAACCACTAACATGCAAAGTTTTAAAATGCTATCTTCCACTTGTCTATCGGCCTCATCCTAATCTGATGATATCCGAACTTGAGGTCAATCTTACTGAATAGCTTTGCTCCATGGAAGTCATCTAACATGTTACCAAGCTAAGGAATGTGATACTTATACTTGATCATAATCTTATTGATAGCTCAATTGTTTATATACATTCTCTAAGTCCCATCCTTTTTTGGCACTAGTAATGCTTGGATGACACAAGCGCTCAAAATTTCTCTCATGTATCCTCTTTCCATCAACTCATTAACTTACCTTTATGGTTTAACAACTTGTTTTAGGTTCATCTGATAAGCAAGCATGTTGGGAGTAGCACTTGGCATAGAGTTAATGAAATTTTCTATTCCTCAAAATTGGGGTAACCCTTAGGTAATTCTTCGAGAAATAGGTTAGCAAACTCTTTAACTAGTCTCTTAACCTCTTCAGGCATATCAACTTGCTCTTTAAACTTTAGGAACCTACGTACTAGTGAGAATGTTGGCATATTTAACTTCACGACTTCTCTCAACTTTATTGCGTTCTCTCATAAGTGTTTTGATGATCATAAAAAGAGTAATGATATTTGACAAGTTTGTTAAGTGTGTAGGTCAATAAACATAGGGATAAGGATTTTGTCTTAGTATTGATTTTGAAAATCAAAACCAAATCTAAAGACAAGTTCGAAACCTTAAGTATAGTATTAGAAGTTATAGGGTTGAATGTCTCGAGAAGTATTTTGAGCTTATAAGTGTTTGAAGGCCTAGCTCCACATGGATTAAGTTGGAAATATTTTAAGGATAAGGTTAACCAAACATATTATCTTATGTTAATTGATTTTTATTGGAGTTATCTTATCAAATTATTTACGAGATTTATGTTACATTATCCTTAAGATACTCGAGAAGCTTATGGAATTTAAAATTAGATTTTATTCAAGTTCAAATCAAGAAAGGATGAGGATACATGCGAAGATATATTGGATAAGGATAAATCTTATCTTGATCGATGTAGATTTTTATAAAAAATCTAAAGAACTGTTACACAAATATTGTCATGGCATATTTACTTAACTATATAAGATTTAATGGAATATTTACGAGCATGTGATATTAAGGAAATTATTTCAAAAGCTTTAAGATTTAAATTTGAAGGCATCAAGCATCAAGGTTACTCCTAATTTTTAGGAGATATTTATTTTCAGAAAAAGGGTTCAACTTTCAAAAGTTTTATTAGAGAAATACGAAGGGGAATTAGAGTATGTTATACAAGAAACTCTCCTAAAGACATTAGATGAAAATACAAGAAGTGTAACATTTAAATTCAAGTGATTCAGTTTCCATAATTTATGGAATCACATCTATCAACAGTTAAGTCAAGATTTTTTTTTTTTAACCTATCAAGAATTATCTAAAGATTCTAGTAAAGAGACGTCGCATTAGAGGATATAAAAAGAAGACAGGTTTAAATTTTTCAAGATAGAGATTGACACATTAGAGTTGCATTCGTTTAGTAAAAACTTGATACTCAAGAAAATTTAGAACCATATTTGGAATCTAATTTAGAAACAACATTGTCTAGTCTGTTTTCATATTTTGATTTTGTTGTGTACTCTATTTTAGAGGATCTTTGTATTATGTCCTCATAGATTATATAAACATATTTCTTTGAGTGATAGGCTTTGTGTTCGAGAGAGAATAAGATTTTTGTAGTTTTATGTGTTAGCAAGGATAACTTAGTGAGATGGAGTAAAATGGCTTCTAATTGTTTCTCTCTTATTGAAGATAGTAGAACAACACTAGTGTAGATAACCAAGTCCCCTGTAGTAGAGATGGAAGAGTGCAGTAGGCATAAGGCTAAAGCACTATAAATCTCTTGCTTGATTTTCTCATCCATACTCTTCTTTAATTTGTGTTTTATTTATTTTCATATATTGATTCACACTTAATCTTACTTAAGTAATCAAAGGGGATGAATTTAAATTTAGTTTTGGCAAAAGTTTCAAGTTTTAAGATAACCAATTCATCGCGCCCCCTGCGGTTACTTTTGGGACCTACAAACTAAAAGTGACTAAGGACAAGAGCTTTCTTAGAACCTTGGGCTAATTTTGCTTACAACTTACTTACTTGACTCAGGGTTGTAGGATTCATAGTAATTTTTTCTTTCATCCTTCTCAAAAGCATGGGTGCTCCTATATCTGTCATGTATGACCTTTTGATCAAATAATTACGGTCGACCCAATAATACGTGCGAAGCATATATAGGCAGTACATCATAGAGGATCTCGTTAGAATAGTCTTCAGTGGTGATTGGTAAGAGCAACTATTGAGATATGTGAATTACACCCTTTTTATTTAGCCAATGCAACTTATGTGACCTTAGGTGCGACAAGGTCGGTAATTTGAGCTTCTAGAATAGACCAATTGAAACAACATTAGTGCAACTCCCATTATCTACAATGATTGCATACACTCAATCCCCAACTTTATAAGGAATATGGAAAAAGTTCTCCCTTTATTCGTCTTCCACTAATGGTTTCATTCTCATAATATGTTAGACTACTAAGTTTGGTTATCTAAGTCTTCAGTAAACACTTCCTCTTCAACAATCTTGTCTTAGAACTTCTTGGTACCTTCCTATACTTCAGCCTTTTCCTTAAGTTCCTTGTAGGTACTATCCACTTGAATGGTCAGGGCTTCTCCCTTGATGACTACCATGGTATATTAGTTTAGACACTAGGCAGCCATCTGTTTAAAACCTTGACATTTGAAACACACTTAATCTCACTAGTTTTCCTTCTTCATTGTTGATTGTTCTCAAACTTCCTTAGCGTTACCTTCTTAGCAAGTTAGACTTTCTACTTAAGTTAGACTTCATTCCTTTTACTTAGCTTAGTACCAGTTTGAGCTCGGCTTGTACTTAGAACAAGTTGGTTGTTCAAAATGGGTTTTCTTAACAGAGCTTCAACCAATCTATTCCTCTATTATTCTACTTGTTGGGCCAATTTGATGGCTTAATTAAGCATGGTAAATTGTTGGAGATCAATAACATCTCAAATTTCATACTTCAAGCTAGTAAGGAATCTTAACAATGTCTAGGCTTTTGGCTAAAGGTGTACAGTAGGTTTTAGCCTGTAGGCCAACCAGTTTAATTCGCTTTTTAAATAGGTTTAGGCCAAGGTTTTCTGACCTTCTTAAGAAAGAGCCTAAATGAGCTTGACCTATTTAACTAGTGGGCCAAAATGAATTAGTTTGAGTTGACTTGTTTAATACATTTATGCCTTTAACCTACAAATCGGCCCGTTTAACACCTGTTTAACTTTTTTTAAAATAGGGTAAGACCAAGATTTTTTAGCTTATTTAAAAAGTGGGCCAAATGAGATTGGCTCATTTAATGCATAGGCCAATGTAAGCTAGGCCAGGTTAGCTTGTTTAACCTACTTGCACACCTTTACTTTTGGCTCATTAGCTTTATAATAGATCATAAGCATATGGAATTATCGTACATTCTCATCGATAATGTGACTTCCTTGAGCTCTTGCAACTGAGTAAAAGTATCTTATAAGTACGAGTCTAGTATAAACCATGCCCTTATTGCCTCCTTTATTTTTGGTCATGTCCTAATCTTACTATTCTTTCCTTCTTCGCATGGCTTGGAAGTTTTTCTACCACATTGTAGGATAACCCAAAAACTCAAGTGCGGCTAATCTTACCTTGTCATAATCTTCATATTAGTAGTAATAAAAAAGTATGTTGATCTTCTCTTCCCAGTTAAGGTACTCATCCCTATCCCCTATACCACTAAAGGTCGTCACTTGCAACATCATGTGGTTGGAAGCTCATGATACATGAGTTTACTCTTTTACTTTGTAGTATTCTACATCTCTTTCTTCCTCCACATCCTCCAAATTAATCCTTCTTTAGGTAGGTCATCCTACTTCTCCTCCTTGGACTTACCGAGCTTCATACCTTATATCCCACCAATAGCAACAGCTTATGGAGCATCATGATGGACCTCAATAGGTTTGATGGTAACCAACTCATGAATTGGACGTGTTAACTTAGTGATTATTGTGGCCATCTCGTTGAAATGCTCATCCATACTCCTAGAGGTGGTCAATGTTTGTCATCCGCAGTGTTGGATGCCACTTTCATTATCACCCACTACTATGTTTACACTTGGGTTAGTCATCTTCTCTAACAGTAATCTTAACTAACCAAAAATAGAAACTTTAGATTTAGATAATTACTTTATTTCACTAGTCTGAAAAGAAAGCTTGCTTCTGAACACAAAAAAACACTCTTCACAACTTTGCATAGTTACTTATAACACTGTAATCACTGGACAACCCTTAAACACTCCAAACACCAACACTTACAACATAACCAAAACTTCCCATAAACCACATACAATACAATAACTCACCCTTATGAACCTCCGCTTTGATACCAAGATGATATGTTGTGCCAAGAACTAACAAAGGTATATCAGGGTAGGTCTAAACTTGTAGAAGATCTAAAATATAGATAGGTAAAGTGAAGCGAGCAACCAGGAGCTGGCTCTAGATATTACTCACTACAACTACTCTCGAACTCAATAGCTAGCTCGATATAATACATGGGTAGCTGATGAGATAATTCGCCACCTAACCATGCTTGAGAGAAATGATAGGAGTTAAGAGGAGTAAAATGCACTTAGATAAGTAAGCACAATTTATAGAGGAAATGTTGATGTATATTGATGATGAAGATGATTGTAGATTACATTTCAAGGGGGTATTTACACCTGCAATTCTAGGGCAAATATTACATTAGAATAAGTTATTTAAAATGCACATTTTACCTTAAATGGAAAAGTACTAAAAGGAATATACATATAGAACAAATTCTTTGCATATGTGGAGAAAATGTTGGGCTTAAATCAATACTAGTGCGAATATTAGAGGATACGTATCGTAACTTAAGCAGTCAAGGACTCCACCGAGGTAGAACCTTATATGGAACTAGAAAGGTCGACAACTTCTAAATAACTTAGTATGGAGACATCAGTTGTCAACTTAGGCGAATAATTGCCTATCTTGAGTGGTGGTCCAAAATACATTAGCACGTGGTCACACAGCTTGAATCTTAGTTAGTATATCTTGAGACGGAGGTAGTTAGGTAGTTGGACATATTTGCTGAGGTGTTAGATGGATCACTTAGTTCATCATAAGGCTAGCACTACATATCCATGGTTAAAGTATATGGTTCAAAAAAAGTGGAGAGCCAGGGAAGGTTAGGTTTAAACAACATCTTGAAGCCCTTAGTACATGAATAAGAAGTAAGAATTTGTTGTAAGATGTTCTCTAGACCTTAGGTTCATGCTTGAGCGAGAGGTTCGACTGGCCTATTCCTATCAATTAAATTCCAATATCTTAATTGATCACTTTATTTAGACTTTACATATAATATGATCGTTTTATTACATAATTATTGTGAACACATACAAGGCTACGTGGTTTATTAAATAAACCTAACTTGTTGATCATAGTGACGTCATGACTAGGATAGATTATTAAGAGACAAGTTATAGTAGGTCACTACGAGGTTATAGGGCTTCATAGTGGACTCTTGTAAGTAAAGCGATTTTTTATTGATCGATTCGATTTGACTATGGGACGATGTGACTAAAGGAATTGGTTTTGGTAGCATGTGTATGTGTATGTGTACTTATATATGCATCTTAGTGTATTGCGGATTCACACAATTTTTCAAATTTAGGGGTAGTTGCGAATAACTTCAAACTATGTTGTTTAAACAAATTAGTTTCAAAGATAATTACTTTTGTTTGCTCTATTGGAATAGGCTATAAATATGATTATGTATTTTAGGCATTAATGTATGCTTGCAGTTATGTGCATAGCTTTAGTTAGCTTACCCCTTTAGGGTTAGGTCGATATGTTATGATTAAAAAGCATAATTCAATCTATAAACTTTCAAGATTTCATGAATAATAATAATTCATCAATGTGAAAAGACAAAACTTAATCACAAAAGAACCTCAATATATATATATATATATATAGATAAATACAAAAGAAAATGATTTTTTTAACTTCGCATAAATTATTCAAAAAAAAAAATTGCTAAGGATACATTCATGTGAATTTCATAAGAATGATACAAAAATTCAATTTGCATTAAAAGATAGTAATCATATTTAAATAATACATAATGATTGCATGTAAATTGGAGATTTTAAATCTTTTTTGCAATATATAAGTTTATGCCAATCAAGTAAAATATAAGGAGGCAAATGCTTAAAGAGAGATATAATGCAGGTATATAAGCCCTGAATTAATGTCAAGTGACCATACAAACTATTATTCAACAAATATAAAAAGGCTAATTAACCAATACATAGACATACAAACAC
This sequence comes from Lumnitzera racemosa, assembly GCA_024138005.1. Classification (NCBI taxonomy): domain Eukaryota; kingdom Viridiplantae; phylum Streptophyta; class Magnoliopsida; order Myrtales; family Combretaceae; genus Lumnitzera; species Lumnitzera racemosa. The sequence goes on from JAMXBC010000007.1 coordinate 34,054,564, forward strand.
AACATTTAAAATGCACTTAGACTCTTAAATTAAAGAACTGCCTGTGCTAATTGATAAGATCAATAACCATTGTTTGGCCTAACTTTTATTGCATAGTTCTAACATTTCCAAATTGGTACATTTACCATGAAAATCGGTCCATTTATATTACATTTTCACTTTCACTTTAGAAGCACTTTATGTATGTAATAGGAATAAACCCCTCAGACTTATCACTTGAAGCTGAGTTAGAGGATTATAAGGACTTGTTCGACATATACTAGCTTAAGAACCCTTTAAGGGAGAGGATTTCATCATCAACTTTTGATTTTTTCTTCTTACCCAACCTAAGTGCTAAGCTCTAACTGTAATCAAGGCAATTCCCGAATTGATGAGTACAACCTAAGTGCTAAGCTCTAGCTGTAATCAAGGCAATTCCCGAATTGATGAGCACAAGACTTCCTTTTGAGCTAAGTTGTCTAGTTACCTGATCAAAAGAGGCTCTAGTCAACACCGAACATTTGAGCTTGGACTTGACCCTAATTAAATTGGCTAAGTTTCCTACTTTCCTTCTGACCTCTTTCGAGCTAATTCCAACAAGTGTTGACCTATTAGAGAGCTTGAACCTATAGGAGCAGCGAAGCAATAGATCATCAACACTAGCTTAACACTTGTCTTTTGACATGATATTATAGAATGTTTCTTTCTTCCATACATTATACAACATTTGTCCTTTTTACCCTTCTTAGTATGTCTTAGTTATTACATTTGTAATTTACCTTTTTCTCTTTTCCTTATGCGCATGTAAACTTAGTGGGGGCTAGTATATAAACCCTATTTATTTGTACATAGACATCATCACTTCATTATTGAATACAAAAATTTATCCTTTGAGAGCACTTAATTGTGTATTATCTTTCGTTAACTCTTATTTATTCTCTTTAATAAGGAGTAATGGTAAGTGACCTTGATTCTCACTTGTATGTCATATTAAGTAGAGGTTAGGCTGAATAGAATCAGTTGGTATGTCATATCCAGTTGATAACTGCTCGAGTTTTGGTAAAAAAAAAAAAACACCTTTTATTTTCCCTTGTTTCAGTTCATTACGGTGTCTTTCTGTGTGTATGACCTCGGAGATGCATCAATATGAAATGCATATAATCCTTAAGCCTAGTAAAACAAAAATCCTAAATTCAGATGGCCAAAAAGTAACAAGATTTACTATAATTAATAAGGCAGGAAGGAATAGAAAAAGGAAACTAATTTAAAGTCAAACCTATGCTCCTTGTCAAGTTGATGGTGGTGTCATCACATGTGATATGGATTATGCAGTACCCCTTAAATGCTAGATGGCAAAACTCCAAATCATTGAAGTGCCTTTTAGTATAACGACTTAGAATATGTCGAAACACCAAAGTTAAACATGCTCGAGTTAGAGCAATCTCAAGATGGGTGTTCTCTTAGGAAGCTACTACACTAGGAGACAAAACCGTGTAATATTCCAAGCTAAAGAGGACAATACATTAATGGGAAAAGTTTCGGCCAGGTCGTTACTAGTGGTATCAAAGTAGTTCACTAGTCGAAAAGGTAAAGTCCCTACCTAGTAGTGGTTTTGGACCAATGTAACGAAACTAATAAGGACGTTAGTTTTGTAAGGGGGGTGGATTATAGTACCTCTTAAATGCTGGGTAGTAGAACTCCAAATCATTGAGGCATCTTTTGGTGTAGCAGTTTGAAGTACGTCGAAATTTTAAAGTTAAGTATGCTCGAGTTGGAGTAATCCCTAAATGGGTAGCATCTTGGGAAGTTACTACACCAGGGGACAAAACTGTATAACATTCTATGCCAAAGCGAATAGTACCTTGATGGGAGGAGTTTTGGTTGGATTGTTACAGATTGTTAGTTAAACATAATGAAATAGCCAAAAGGAGAAAAACAAAAAGAAGGTTCTTATCTTTAATCAATAGTTATCTCATCTAGTGATGGTGATTCTTCAATGCTCATGGCATTCTCCATCGCAATAACCTTAAACCTGATTAAAAAGCCAAAAGAAAAATAAAAAGAAGGAAATTAGCTTGAATTGAACCAATGATTATCATCAAGTGATTGTGGTGATGGTAGCGATGTTTTGCTCTTCTTCTTCACTGGTGGTAGCGTTTTTCACTGCTTTACTGTCTACTGGAGTAAAAATAACAATAGTCGATAGGTGGTATTTTTTCAGTATCGTCACTTGTAGTATTTATGGTAATTAGATTTGATAGAATAGCCACTAGTAAAACAAAGAGAATGAAATAAATTCATCAAACTAAGGCTACATGCAAGAAAAGAACAATAAAGGAAACATATAAATTCTCTAAGTAAGTAATAGAAAATGATAAGTGGAGGAAAATATATGAAGCTTTTCTAATATGAGAATCTCCTAGAGAGTTGAACATGGAATGAAGATAGTTGGTCTATAAGATGAAGTTTTGAGTGGGTATAACCGATCCTTAATCAATAGATAGTTTTGGATACTTAAAAATAAATAGATATGAAATGTTATAATGGTACTTTTATTGAAATAAATCTTTGTTTAAGTAGTTGTTTAGATGAGTGAGTATTAGACTAATATGATTAATAGATTAAATATAAATGATATATTGAGATAAAATTGGTGCTATTACAATAATTATCCTTAATGTTTTTGGAACCATAGGGGTGTAATTAATAAAGGAGTTAAATAAACTAGATAATGAGGATTAATTAGTAATTTGAAAAATTGATTACTTTCTTAGAAAGTTATGAAGGTAAATAGAGGGGTATTTGTTGAGGATGCTTTTAGACATAGGTTAACCCTCCTCAGACCTGCACCTAAGGGACTTGACTTGTAAGTTGTTGATCCTAGTAAGGAGCCGGCCAATTGTCATGGGCTTAATATTGAAGGGTAGCTCACAAATCCACCTTATCTTATGGGCCTAAGGAATCAAAGGGCCTAGCCAGGTAAAGTCTCGTGTGTTGGCCTTCAAGGAGGAACACCCTATTGAACCCTAAATAGTGCTAAACCTCGACCTACTCTTAGTGAGAATGCTCCAAGGCTTAGTTGTACAACACCTACATCGCATTAAATGCAATGTGACCTCTGATGGCACATTTCTTACAGTCCACATGACCACGAGTGTACTATATCATCAAACATTTATGAGGAAACAACAAATCGGAGGCCTAAAAATAATAATTCTTATCAACATCAAAAGATCACTAACCTCAAGGCTCTAAAATCTATGGTTGCATGCCATGAGTTGAAATGGGCTTAGGGGATTGAAAGTATAAATACTCAATCTTTCACTCTCTATAAGTAAGTGACATTTATTTTCTTACACTCTTTGCTCCCTTTTTCATCAAATTGCATACTATCCTATGAGTGTTATTAACTTAAATATCGGAGTGGCCTTACTAAATAACACTTTAGCTACATACTACTCACCATTATCTATTTTGTAATTGGACTTAAGGCATGTGGAGCTCTCCCTTAGTTGGTTGGTTTAATAATTGGAAGCCAGTTAGCTTGTATCGGTTTAGAACCTTGATGTGATGATATTGATTTAATAACATAGATAATAATCATAATAAATAGATAAATGAATTCATAAATGGCTAAAATTTGGATGTCTGATTATTATATATAGATATATATATATATATACACACACATACATAAATATACTAGAATTGAGAGAAAGAGAAATTCCACATGGCAATATAACCATCTACTTGTGTTTTGTTGACAATGGAATACTGAAAGTTAATATAAATAAATGCTAATATGGATTAGGTGTATTAATGGAATTTTATAATAGAAAAAGAACCTAAAGTCTAAAGAAGAGTATTGGCTTAATAAATAATGGATTAAAGATTGAGAATTATTAGTATAAGATATTGCAAATGTTAATTAATTATGAATACTTAACTATTCTGAGCTTTTACATACTTATATTGTGGTATAAATATGTGACAAACTGCTTATGTTATTTAGTTTTAAGGCTCGATACTTTGGTTTTGTAAAGAAATACAATTCATTTATGTGTAATATATTAGAGTATGAAAGTAAAGAAAAGGGAGAAAAGATGTAGTTGATATAGATACAAATGTGAAAAATATCACAAGATTTTCTTCTTTTGGACCTAGAGGAGAGGATAATTAACTTTCTATAACGAGTAAAAAATAGTGAATCTTATAAATCTACAAGAAAGTTAGGAGAAATTGATATAACATGTAGGCACTTAAGTCACTACGTTTAAAGAGTTCTATGTAAATGTGTAATCAAGCCGAGTTAAACTAGTATAGTATTGAGCTTGAGTTTAAACTCAACTTAAAGACTTGAAACCCAAACTCGGCTCGAGTTCAATTGAGTTCTAAATTTTGAGCTTGAGCTTAACTCGAAAATATATATTACAAGCTTGAATTTGGCTCAATTATCTTAATTAAGCTCGAATTATTATAAATTTTCCCTAGGTTACCTTAGACTCACTTATATACAAAAAAGTTAAGATAAATTAAAAATTATACTAAGTTTAATTAGACTCATGAGATTGACGAACTTAATATTAAGCTCCAACTCTCCTCAATTTGTTACTCAAGTAGCTCATGTTAGAGCTCGACTTGATCATCACCAAATTGAATTTAAGTAAAACTAAAGCCTAACTCGAGCAGTTTATGAGCCCACTTGGTCTGATTACACTCCTAATTCCATGCATTCTATACAAAACTTGTTAAGGATGTGCGAATCTCTTGTTAGACACAAATAAGTATTTGTAGGAACAAAAGTAGCTACCTTTTGTTATTAAGAACCAAAATTAGATCCATTTTGAATATTAGTAGATTTTTTAGAATTTGGGTAATGAGAGAGAGAGTTTTTTTTTAATATTTTTTTCTTTTCTTGAAAATCTGTAATTGATTCTCTATGCAACTCAAACTTCAAGCAAAGTGATATGACTCTTCTAAATGTTATGATCCTTAAAACCTTATTACCAAGAACCATATCATAAATGCTAGCATAAAAGTTATGACTTTTGAGCATAAATGAGATTTGCAAAAGCTTGCATATAATGACTTCAGTCAAATCTCATGACATTTCATTAGGACTAAATCTCTCTAGGATTCACTACTTAGCACTTGACATGGCTTTGTCCAGATCCCACTTATATGAGATTACAGCGAAGTTTTTAGTTCGTAGGACACATGAAACGGAGCCTCCCAACATTCATTTGGGTCTTTAGCACTAGACTCAAACGAAGTCCACCTATACAAAATCTTTGGAGTTTCATCTCACTGTTAGATCTTGCTATTGTTCTTTTTCAAACAATGAATACCTAATACCATTCAAAATTCATTTAATGCTTAATTAAATAATTCAAGCACATTATTAGTAATCTATTCAATAGTGAAATCTACATTCAGTTCAGGGATTTTTCATTCTCATGAGATTTAAAGCTAAGGCCTTAACTATTATGGTACACTTTTGTTAATTAACATATCGTGAACTTTGCTGGACATGAAAATTTTATAAGAATATATATATGAAATGCATATTATCATAAAATAATCTAAACCCAACCTCCGACCCACATTATAACGATTCACTAACTAATATGCCCTACTTTCTGGGTTGCATTGCCATGCACTACTTTGTTGGTTTAATTCACCATATGGACTTATATTTTCGATTTCATGACCATTCACGTGTTTGTACACCATGATTAGATTAAAAAGAAAATGGAACAATGAAATTAAAAGGGATGGAGTCCTCTTTATTTTTTTCACAAGAGAAAAATTCACTTTGTAAAAACAAAAAATTGTAAGCAAAGGAAAAAAAAAAAAAAAAAGAAAAAGGGTGACCGAAGAATTTGGCTGCCTTACTTTTTTTCTCTCTCGTTTTTTTTTTTTTTCCTTCCCTTTCTATCCCTCTACAAAGAACCGTTTATAAACTCCAAATGAGTTGAATTGAATAATAAAATATATCTTTTTAAATTTTAATTCAATTTCCGGTTTGGTTTGAAGAGGATCTAGAAGTCTATAGTTCAATTTGAAGGATTAAATTAAGTTGAATCGCTTTAATCTGAATTGAATATGTTTTTACTGGTTTTTTTTTTTTTTTTTTTTTTTGAATATCAAGTAAAATGCCCAAGTGATAACCCTTACGGGTTGGTTTTGGTTAGTGGAATACTAACCCTACCTTTAAGACATCGACTCCTTGTCTCATAATTCCCATTGCCACCACTTCCTTCTTTTGGCCATCACGTAGGCCGATCTTCATGTACTACGGCTAGTAGGTCATATCATTGCTGAGTTCCTCTCATCTCTCATCTCAATTTCAATTTATCACATTTTGATAGTTCGCTCTTATCTCTCTTTCCAATTCCCATCAACAAACTCTGGAGTCTTCTAAGTGTATAGCTTTCTCTCCTTTCAAGTTACTTATTATCCAACGTGGATGATTTAGCAGAAATTTATAAAATAAATTTTAGTTACAAGTTATGCTTACCTAAGAATTATTATCTGTAATTCTTTTATATATATAAATAGTTCACTAGTTAATATCTATATAATTTAAGTCATACTTTACTTTGATGTCTCATATCTTAATAATTTATTTATGTTAATCTATATCATCAAAGCTATAAATACCGATGATATACAATAACAAACTTATATATATAATGAATACTGAATACATATTAATGGATAGTAATCTATATTAAAATAATTATATAACGGTTTTATTAATAAGATAAAAATAGGAGGACAGCTTGAAAATATAAATGAGTTTTTGTACGTGAAATAGAACTTTTTTTTTCCATAAATGGATTAAAATTCTAAAATTTCTAATTATATAGCCATTTATAATTGTTTCCCCCCTTCAATACTTATTAAACATGGAAGGAATCTTATGGGGAATGGAGTGTTAAAGTTACTTTTTTTTTTTTAAATATTCACATTTGTTGCAAGTGTATCGACAGTTTTTGTATATATATATATGTATGTATATGGAAATCATGCATTTAATTATACAAATAAAAATTACAATGATAGACATGTAATGAAATGGTGACATGTGATTAACTTAATAAGGTATGTCAAATCAAATCATATCTAAAACTGTTTTAACCTCATATTATTTAAAACAACTTGATTTATTATAATTTAAATCGAACTATTTTAAATATAATTTGATTTTGTTGGACACTAAAACTACTTGAACTATGAACACCTCCTACCTCCTAATTCCATTTCATTAGTGGACATTGAAAAAGGGACATGGTCCCACTATCTTGCTGAACATATTTCATAACCAGTTATATCTTTACATTTTCTTCTCTGAAAACTATGAATATTGGTAATTTGCTACCATGTGTGATTTTCCTTTATTTATCTCCATATATTATACAAACAAATCAAAGAGTTTGCAAGTAGATAGGGTCATTATATAGGATATCAAAACCTAATCATACTTGGTAACAACTCGTTTCGAGAATCTCTTGAAAACCTTAAAAGATTTGGATCGAATTTTAGGATTTTTTTAAAACCCTATTTTATACCAAAATTGGATGCATAAAGAATAAAACAACGGCAATACTTTCGAAATAAGAAAGGAATTTAACTATAATTTAATAGGAATTGAATAGAAATATTATAATTATTACATGTTCATTATATTATTTAATTGACATAAGAAATCAAATTGGAATAAATCAAAATATCCATTATATCCTTCTATGGAAATGGTGAAGCGATGATAAATAAGACAATGGCATTTATGATAAATATCATAAATGGATAATTGAATAGTAATCCATGATGGTGGGAACATAGATTGTTATTAATATCTTACTTAATAATAATTGATAATAAATAGCACAATAATAACTTTATATAAAATAAGAGGGAAATAAAATGACTCTATTCAAATGCATAGTGATTTAGCTTTTTAGAATATCTATTCTCTGTATAGGATTATAAAATTTGAAGTATTCTAACTAAACTTGATTAAGCTTAATAAGGCAGTCAACTGAGTTTGAGAAACCTTTTTAAAGTGCTCCACAGGGGACAGGAAAGAATTCCAAGACATTTAACAAAGAAATCGAATTCAAATATTCCTATCTTATTTTTCTTTTCTTCATGTTCTTGGAAATTAAACTGCTTGAGGACTAACCAGTACTCAGTGATCACTCCCTCGGCATTAAATTTCATTTGACCGCTCAACAACATGTGTACCTTTCATTATAACATCATAAAAGCACTGCAGCCAGTGAATTTATTGCTTCTCTTCGTAATAAAGACGGGAACATTGGTACGGAACGAATACATCGTTAATTCACGAATTCTTCGAAAGACTTTCATTTGTGTTTTTATCTGTTTAAAATTTGATAGTATATCTTTCACTTTTCTCTTCCCATCTATTATTAGAGAGAAAAATTTAATATTGATTCATCTTATTAATGAATCATATTATGAAATTAAAGCGATTTTAGTTTTAATAATATTTGTTTATTATTATTTCATCATTATAGCATGTTAGTGTTTTCGAAAATTTTCCCGAGGTTCTACCTTTTTTAATTTTTTTTCTTCAAATTTTGAGCCCTACATAAATGGATAATAAATATAGGTTTTGTATAATTATTACGCTATCACATCACAAAACATGCATCATATGATTGTCGTGCAAGATAGATTACTATATCATGTCACCAATCTAGCATACGATTCAACATTTATGGCTAAATATAGTCATCCTTTTTCGTAATCGATGATTGGAAAGTTTATGAATAGTGAAGAAAATTGTAGTGAGTATTATCTATTACTTATATATATATATAATGTATAATTTCTGATTATTTAAGCTTTAAGAGTTTTGTATAATCGTCATATTATAATTATAGTTTAATCTTCTAAAACAAATTTTTTTTTAATTTTTATTAACAGTTATATCAATTATCAATTAATCTAATAAGGGTTATATTTGCCAAATTATAATATGTAAGGAACTAACAAAATTTTCTCATACAAAATACCAACTCCTTTCTCCCTTTCACTTCCTAAATATTTAAGCGTGTAATTTCTTAAAGTACACAACCGTTTACACAAATATTAAATAGTAAATCATCTCCAACTTCTGCAAGATTTGTTGCTCCGACAAGGTTGTTTCAAGCTTCTCCCTACGTTGAGATATTAGACGGTCTGTTTCTTTTAGGATATTCAAATCATTTAATTCAACTTTCATCTAGGATATTCAAATCATTTAATTCAATTTTCATCGATATAAGCGTAGAAACAAATAAACATAATTCACACTAGAAAATATTGAAGTGAAAAAGATATATTTTTATGTATATATATCTATATCTCTAATATTTAGAGTCGTTGGAGGATTTAATATCCCATATGTAAATAGTTTAAAAAATAGTAATTATTTAACACAATTATTTAAAGTGTCCATGTAATGACAAGAGCAGTAGAAAGAAGTTGCAAAACAGGTTTCCTTAATTACGAAAGAAAATAAAAATAAAAAGAAAAACACATTATTTTCAAATAATTTCATGTGGGATTGATTTGAAAAAACTAGAATACAATAACTGATGAAATAGAATAGAAAATTACGTCAAAATAAAAAAAAATTAATTAATAATTAAAATTATAAATAAAATAAGACATAATAAATAATAAAATGAAATAGTTATTATCTTTTTAGCACCCATGTAACGGGTGCAACATTTTCTAATAATGTTAAAAGTCAATAAAAAAAAATATGTCTATTTCTATATGCAACATCTATCCATCTTTATTATTATTATTATTATTATTATTATTATTATTATTATTATTATTATTATTATTATTATTATTATTAAAATCCTGCATTCGGTACATTATGTTTTTGAAGTCAATGCTTTTTTGCTTTCTACAAAAGGAAAAAAGAAAGCTTTTGAAGCATTTTCAATATTAATTATATATTTTGCAAAATAAATAAGCCTATAAAATTAAAAGATTTCTCGCTTTAACCTCTTGGTATGTGTCCCCGTGATACCTATCAACCCTTTTCCTTGTCTTTTGTAACTCTATTCTAGTGGGAAAAATATCCATGCTGCCAACACGAGTGATGTTTCGAAATTCACATGTTAGACTCTAGCTCTAAGAGAGCCTTGTTTGTTGGATCATATAAAAGTTAAAAGGGTGTCAAAATTAACTGGACTTATACCATGTGAAGGTCGCCCAAAAAAGATCTCCAAGCAATTCCTCGCAAAATTAAAATGGTGGCTGATCTTCTTGCAGGTTTGGGAAGGAAATGCGAGGGTTCTTTTGAAGTTTTTGATTGGCCTCTGACGGCCATGGTTTTTTCAACTCTTGAACATGATATGTACCGAATGAGTTGCATTGAGGTCATTAGAACTGTTATTGAAAAGCCCATGGTAGGGTATCCTTTGTATTTAGCTACATAGAGGGCCTATTTTGTAGACTGTATTTTGTTTATTTCTAGTAATATAATCTCTCTTGTTTATATAAAAAAAAAAAAAGACAAAGCATTACATATTCCATTTAAACTAGTATTGTTAGATTATAATTAATCCGCTCAATCCAATCCAGTTTGACCTAATTCATTCATAAAATTAGTTTGAATTATCCTTTTAACTCTTATAGACAGTAATTTTTGTTCAACACGGTTGACTAGGTTGGTCCAATTTGATCCGTATAGTACCTAGTTGTGTTTTCATCGTCAAAATGTAATATTGTCTTTTGGTTTTTTTAGAGAAAAATTCACTATTTTACTATAAAGTAAATGAAGATTAAAAAAAAATAAAAAGTAAATCATAAAAAGTTATTAATTTTTAAATCTCAAGAACTTAGATTAATTTAATTACATCATGAATACATGATGCATTATATTCCAATACTTCTGTTGATCTAATTTAATCCCAATTCGTTCTAATTTAATCCTTTTGACCCTTAACTCCTCATTTTTTGCCAACCTCTCCGTCTAAATTTAACAATACTGACTAAAATTTAAACATTATTCTCTTACATAGACAAATAATGTTGCCTACCTCCACAGTCCCTTTTAAAATATCCACTTCGCCCCAAAAGAAAGAAAGGATTTGTCCTAAAGCTCATATAATTGATTCTACCCATACATTATTCTAATAAGCTTAATATAAATTGGCTCCATACAAGAACACTTTAAAAGCTACCAATATATGAAACATTAAAAGATACTAGCAGCAAAATGCAAGTGCAAGGGTTAGCTAAGGTAAATTTATTATAACATGATTAGGTCTATTTTAGAGATTCACGACAAATATTTGCTTGAGCAAATATCATGATGAAATTTAAGAATATATTAAGACAGTAGACTTGGATCTAACGATAACATAACTTAAAATTAGTTGTTATGTACACCTATTGTTGGACTACATCTCTTTCACTTCTCAACGCAGTTTCAATGAAAACTCAAGATGTGTTTTTTCTACGAAAAAATGTCTTTTAGATTGAATTTGCGCTTACTGGCGATTCTAAAGAGTATTGATCATGTTGATAGGATATTTTAGGCATGGACCTCTTAAGCCCATGTTGACTTGCCTAGACTCATGGCTTAGCTTGTCTTTCTTTGAATCTAACCTGTCTTTCCCTAGATCTAGCCTCCTTATCCATATAGCTGACCTCAACCTAAGCTCGTTAGACGGCTTGTCCAGTCACAACAACCCACAACGGCTAGAAGACAAATGATAAGGCTTAAAGACCAAGTTAATAACCATCTCCTACGAATCAAGACCACGTTAGACTACATAACCTTGCTTTCCTCAAAGTGTGGACATACCACCTATCCACTATCAGTCTCTCAACTTCTGGAAGCTCTCTTCTATAAATACCAAGTCACCTTGCAACGGTAAACTACTTAGTCACTTTGCCTACTTAGCCCACTCTTTGCACTCAAGGCATCTTTATTCTCTTAACTATCGAATACTAACTTAAGTATCGAAATGGCCTCGCTGGACAACATCCTAGTGCCCTTCACTGTGTTCTCTTTTGTAGGCTATATAGGTAAGTACAAAGCCCAATCATCATAATACTCTATAGGTTAGATCCTATGGATGATAATTGGCGTTATCTATGAGAAACACAAACTCATCAAATACTTAAACACATTAAGAAACACAAACTCATCTAATACTCAAACATATTAACCACTCTCCAAGCACTTTCCTTATTTCTTATATCCACTATGTCTCATGTTGTAGATCTAAACAACCAACCATTTGTTAAATATCTCTCATGATCATGGATTTTGATGATAACAAAAAGAGAAGAATACTAATGAATTAATAGGTGTACAGGTATTCAAAAAGTTTAAAATTGCAAATTGAGGTGCATTCAGAAGCTTATTCAAAAGCTCTGAATTGATTGAAAATAGATTAGTTTGAAAATCTTTCAAAAAGTATTTTAGAAGCTTTTATAAAAAGAATTGGTACAACACTTCAGAAACTTATTCAAAACCAAAATGCTGATATTCTTCAAAAGGTAAGTCTAGAAGTATGACGTTGAAAACAACTTTAAATTATATTCGAATTATTTAAGGCCAAGCTCCATTAGATTGAGTATATTAAGAAAATACATTTAATTTCGTTTCACTTAAGATGAAATTAAGATCCATGGAGATTTATTTTAAGAGAAAATACATTTGGATACATTAAGATATGCACAAGAATGAATAAGGATAAGGTTGATTCGGATTTTGTGGAGTTTCAAATTTTTGAGCATGAGGCTTATCCGGAAGTTATTAACAAAATCAAATCTTTTTAAATTCAAATTAGAAGCTTATCTAGTAGTTGCGGATTGAAGAATATCTAATCTAAAAAGATAAGAAGAGTTGTTTTTTAAATTCAAAAGATCGAGATCCTCTCCTAAAATATCTAAGGAATTATCTTAAATAACTAATGGTTGGATCCTTCTTCCTTTTATATTGAGTTTTTCCAACGGCTAAAAATTTAAAGATTATCTTTTATCCAACCATTAGTTATACAACTCTGAAGAAATATTATCATTGCAAATAAATTCTTGATCAGTTTTTACTTTCTAAAAAGCTTTAGAAAGTTCTTTAGATACTTCTTCGGAAAGTTCTTCAAAGAGCTACACCGAATCAAAGTTCTACAACAAGTATTATTTCTTTCAAGTGAAAAATTATTTGAGACTTATACTTTTGTTCTCACTTGTAATCTTTAAACTGTATTGTAGAGAAAAGATAGTTTGTATCCTGTAGATTTGTATTAGCATACTTTATAGCATGCTAAGCTTATTTGGCAGATAATGCCGACGTGAATGAGCTCCGTAAGATAGTAAGGACACTATCACAAACTGAGGACGGCCTAGTCGTGGCAGACGTCGTATACTGTATGAAGAACCCTTGATTGGTTACCCTTCCAATTAAAAGCTCTTCACACAATATACAAGGCTCTACAACTACTAGTTCCAAAGTACATCCAGATTCATATGATATCATCACACAACATATTTATATAAAAGTTAAGCTCAAAAGTTTATATTACACAGTATTTACGTATGTCTAAGTTCATAATAATAAGGTAAACATAAGTTAAACATAAGTACCTGAGGAATAGTCTACATAAACTGTTTTCCTCTCATCACACAAAACACCTCGCTCTTGCCCAAGTCCCCAGGCTAACCTGTGGCATCCCTCGTCCTGTCTCTACGAACGGGCTATCCTGCAACAGAAGCCTAAAGGGGTTTAAGCCTAAGCTTAGTGAGCAAAACCCTCAGCCACACAACAAGTAAGTTATAAGTACATTATAGTCACGCATATGAATGAATGATCAAACAGAATGCCAAATAATACGCATACTTAACTAGTTCATATACGCAACTCGGATTTAACGCCTTCCGAAGTCAGGGTTGGAGTTTACACAGCACCAATCAGATCCGGGTATTACACTAGAACTTACTTTACTACGGAACTCCATGTTCCGTACTTATATCAAATAACTCTTTTATTTTCAGAAAAACACAAGTTCTAGTATAATTGTGAGTAGGCCCCCGCAGTCCACACTCACCCCTAAACGGAGGCCTCTAGACTCGACCCTTAGCCAGGCGGTTGGCGCCTCCAATGCCTAGTGTTCCCGCGGGCCAGGGTAAGGTCATTTTGTACGAGTGCATCGTACATAACCAAATAATTCAATAATATCAACCCCCGAATGGCCTCTCTTTACCTCCGTGTGATGTGACGGCCGGAATAGTATCTATGCTATGCATATTAATGCATGTTCCAGTTTTTTTTTATAGCCGAGTATAATTTAGTTCAAATTATGCTGTGACCATCCACTAATACACACAATCATTTTCTATACTACCATGCAACAAATAAGACATTCTCTGTATTTAAGGTAAATTCACAACTCAACATACAATTACATACACAAGCATTTCCCGAACCCCACACAGTAGTTAATTAATAATAATATTTAAGTCCACTATCTACAATCACAATCAAGCATGGAATCACAGGGTAAATACTCACTCGGCCATAACGGTTTGCCCTAATCGTAGTAATCGATCGGGAGGTCCTCGCTCACCTCAGAGTCACTTGATCATTATGTGATAACAATGCTAATAAGTGTTTGAATTAACTATTAATTCTAAACAGCTAATTACCTAGTTCTACTTAAATTGCTATCAACTTTTACCCGGTAAGACTTTAATTTCAATCGTATGTAACTTTTCCGTTTTATTTTTGGTATTTATGAATTTATAATCGTTTTTCATCGTTTCAGAACATATTTTCACATGGTAATATCTGTTTTGGATATTAAGATCTCTATTTTACGTTATGAGCTAAATTTATAGAAATTTTTAGTTATGAACACCTAAGTACTTTTATTACTTATATTTATATCTTTTATTCCTTAAATTCTTCTAATGAAAGAATTTTACTTTGCTATTACTAATTTATGTACTGAATTAGGTGTAGTCTAATTTAGAAGGTGTATTAGGTTTTACGAATTTAGTTATCTAATTACCTACACTTTTCTTAGTTTTCTTATTTTCTAAACTTATGCTTATGTCATTGCTTATGTCATGGCTTATGTCATCATGTGCTTATGTCATCACTTACCTCATCATATGCTTACCTAAGCCTTTCATCATGCTTATGTCATATGCATATGTATTATGTACATATTATCTCTTTTGTATATCATTTTATATACAATATTAATTATATTACTTTTATAATTTACTTTTAAGTATTCATTAATTTTCGAGATTTAATTCGTGTGTTATCGATAATATAATAATATAGTACTTTGTTCCCGTTTTGGCTATATTTTTAATATTTTATTATATTTTTAAATTCCGAGTGTACAAAAACTCCTCAACTAATATTTTTAACCCTCTCGTAAGTTTTTATGTTAATTGGATTACCTTCCCAAATACTTTAAATTCGCTATCAAACTGATTGCGCTAGTATAATACCCCAACGCCTCACCGTATTCTCTTTTATAGGTTATACAATTAAGAGCAAAGCTTAATCTTCTTAAAACTTTATGGGTCAATTCCTATAGACGACAGATCATAAATAAGGCATGGGGCTGATCGTGATGGTCAACCTCAACCATTAAGAAAAATATATATTAGTGTTTCCATGCTCGTCAGCCATAAACACTGGTGACTAGCTACTACATGCATTCTCTTAAGATCGTATAAAGCTTTGATGATAACAAATATTGAGAATTCCCTCGTAGTAGTTGTTACAAGATTTTGCTAATAGCATCCTTTCCAAGCGGTAGCTTGTTGAGTCGCAGACTTCCTAAGCTGCACATCCTCCACAAATAATACTCCTGCAAACAGATGCGTGTCAAAATATAACATCATAGTCTAATATTACGTATAACAGATTGTTTAAACTTAGATCCACAAACAACTGATAAAGAAGTATTGGCTAGTGGATGCAAATGCATAAGATTAATGAAAGGAGACGATGCAAATCGATCGTTTCGGAAATTCATACTCGAGTCTTTGTGCTACAATGTTGTGTTTATGTCTCAAGACCAAGGTTTTTTTATTCTGCACATGTTGGTACATAGATTTAGTCCCAGACAAATGGCAGACCTAATTGACTGATCTGAACGCTTAAACTAGTAAATGAATGTAAGGTTTATATTTACGATTCGATATCTATTATATAGAAAAAATGCAACGAATTTTGCAAGAGATTAGCTTTAGACACTAGATCATACAATCTAGCACTTACATGATCGAACAGCCACAACCTCGATGTCTTTTACTTCTAGCAACCTCTTTCCTCCTTATTGGTTGAAGAACCACCTTGATTGCGGTATCAAAGACGGCTTTGACATTCTACATTCACAAAAAAAAAAAATAAATAAATAAAAATAAAAATAAAAAATAAAAAATGGACAGTCATCAGGCGTCAAGGCTATTTTTAGGACTTAAAATGCTTCCTATGTTGTCTACCTGCTGGGTTTTTGAGCTGCACTCAATATAAGCTGCAGCACCAATCTGCCTCCTCAACTCTTCTCCCTTTTAAAAGTAAAACAGGAAAACAATTATTGAAGCGTGGATACATTCAAGAGCCACCTTTTGCAACTAGGTATGGTGGTGTGGTGTGATACCTGAGCAGTTGTTATGATGTTCGATCCCATTTGATCAGCGAAACGATATCTGTCTTCACGCAGATCTGGTAGAAAGTGAAACAATGTGCAAAGTCTTAAGTAATTATCCACACCTTCTCAAGTGAGACAAATTAGATATTATACAACATTGTCTACCTAATTTCGTGCCAACCATAACCACAGGAACATTCGGGGCAAACCTACGGAGCTCAGGCATCCACTGAGAAGCAAATCAACATATAACTTTTGAGTGATGGATAAATAGTAGTCAATCACATTGCAATGATGAAACAGATCATTTTTCTATCTCGCACAAGGAAGCACTTGAAATATTCTTCATCGTGGAGCATGGTGCTTTATCAAATTATCAACTTAATGTTGCTTCGAGTGTTCTGAATAATGAAATGACTCAGTAGGAGCAACAAACTATTTGACATGATTAGTGATATACAGGAATCGATAGAGACGTGACCCCCAATTTCATCCATTATTCATGGTACTAGTTTGTCAAAACAGCTTACACGTGTTATATTTCTAATGCTCTATGCTTACCACCCAAAAGTTAAAACTGAATCGGTAAAATAAAATTGTAATTAAGTATGAAAATTGAGATAATTACCTTTTTCAGAACATTCTCATAACTTGCTCTACTAATTAGTGAAAATGCCAATAAAAATACATCTGCACCCCTGTAACTCAATGGCCTTAGCCTGCTGTAATCTTCTTGACCTTTAAATGAAAACAATTAAACCCAGTTCAAACAATATGACCATGATATCCAATTTTTGAGCTAAAAACATATAGCAAAGTAATTACGTTGAAAAATGTTTTTGCTAAATTACCTGCAGTATCCCAGAGTCCTAAATTTACTATGCTCCCATCCACAGCAACATTGGCACTAAAATTGTCAAATACTGTTGGTATGTAGTCCTACCATAAAACAAGAAATACCATATCACCATATAATAACATACGAGAAAAAAAAAAAAAAAAAAAAAAAGAAAGAAAGAAAGAAAGAAAGAGAGAGTAAATAAATAAATATAAACCCCTCTAGACTAAAATGGAAATGCCCTATGACAAATAAAAAAAAAAAAGTTTATTTGTATTAAAGGAAATCACTCTACTAATTTCTTAATCACTTCCAATGAGTATATTAATATCAAATACAGCCACTTCTGATATATATGCTACTCTAACAATAATGTATGATTAGAACAACATGCTTGTCGCGTTTAGTACACGAAAAGAAGCCGGAATGTAGGGGGAATGAGTAGGAATGAAGTTGCAATTTTGATTTTGTAAAAGTGCATCCAAATATAGAGAAAAGTAATAGAACCCAGTTCTGACGATTTCTTTCTAGTCATTCTCGAGGTGTTGTTTGAGAAAATTATGTTCAATGCTTTTGCAAAAACAAAATCAACCAAAGATTCATTGATACAACATTTATTACAAATACAAGAAAAGAGAGAGAGAGAGAGAGAGAGAGTTATACAGTGGGGAACTTGTTACTAGTGTAACAAATGAGCATGCAAGTTTTGCCAACAGCTCCATCACCAACAGTGACACATTTAATAAACCTGGATGCACTCATGGTTTCTGCTTTTACAACCTCACACAAAACTCCTACTATACTTTTTGTTCAGCTTCTGGAACTTATAAAAGGGAGAGACCCTTTTTAAGGAAGACGAGGGAAAATGTGTGTCGAGGAAGATACTGTGTGGTGTTTTTTTTAATGTTAAAAGACTCTGTTGAAGATTGTATCATAAATATTATTGCATGCAGTAGTTGGTGTCGTTTTTCAGGACTGCTGAGCATTAAAATAAAGTGGGAGAGAGAGAGAGAGTAGTTCGTTTGGCAGTCAAAGGCCGGTCGTCGTCTTCTATAGTGCATGCACTTTTATGCTAATTAATTATCGATTATTGTATATAATAACCGTATAAGTTTCAATTTATGAATTATCTAGTTATTAAAATAGATCTTGAAGATTTCTGTCCAATCTTTTTACAATGACAGTGAAGATCTTAATATAATATTAGTATTTTTTTTTTTTCAATTCTTTTACATCTTGGAAGGTGGAACTAGTGGTAATCTCACTAAATTAACATTTTTTTTATTTTTTGTAATTTTTAATTTTACATATCTGTATTATTCTTTTACTTTTCAATAAGGTTCATATACTTTTTCATTTTAAATGTACCTATGTTATAATTTTTTCCTTTTCAGTTATGTAACTTCAACTCCATAACAAAAATGTTACCCCACCATAAACAACGATGAGCTTGAAAGAAGACATAAAAGATAGATTAGTCCAATAAAGTTTCGATTTAATCAACAATATAACTAAAAGAATAATAATATTGGTATTTAATGTGAAAAAAATGTGAAAGTTTGAGTTTTCTAATAGAGAAATCTAAGTTTGTAAAATGAAAAAAGAAAAAAAAAATACCCAAGTTATGTAGCTAAATAAAAAAAGAATAATATAGATATGTCAAGTGGGAAATAATATAAAAATTCAACTTTATTCTTATAATTAACCCAATAAACTATTTATGTTGTTTCTATATTGTAATGACGTAAAGTAAAAATATATAACACATTTTTTTATTATGCTTAAGTTTGTTTGAATTGTCACGTTTACCACTAAGTTATATTTTAGTTTTTGATAATATAAATCCGATTGTTATCTAAAAAAAAAAAAAAAAAAAACTCTTTCAGCTAGTTATTTTCAAAAGGGTGCATCGACAAGGTTTCTTAACCTTTTCTTTTCCTTCTCTCCTGTTGTCTGGGTTATTATAAAATAAAAAGTAAACTAAAAGGAAAAAAGAAAAAGGAATGAGAAATTTAAGCAGAAAAGGAGGGGGTAAAAAAAAAAAAAAAAAAAAAAAAAGCCTTGATAGTTACTCTTCACTTTATCGTAGCTCTCTAAGAAATTTCAATATCGAGAAAAACATGGGTCCAAATGGCAGTAAACTAAAGAAAAAGCCTAAGGCTATAAATCTACTACGTTGGTGTCTTCTTCCTATGTGTAGTATACTCCTACTCCACTTTGGCACTTATGCTGGTTTCCAACTGTGAAGCATTTGACAATGCTAAAGGCAAACCTATATCATCATCCTTGTTACTTATATACATAATTGTTATTATTATTATTATTATTATTATTATCATTTTTAATTTAGAAACAATGGGTTTCAATTATTGGATGGTGAGTGTGAGCCTCATGTGCTTGGAAAGATTATGGAAATCTTCTTATTAGCATATTTTAGTGCAATGGTTTTTGTTGGAAACACGAACTTTTTGGGACATGGGATTACATCAGAGCTTTTGCTTTATTTTATGTATAGAAATGCTGTATTTAGTTCTCTAGTCTAGTCCATGTTTTATAGATATTTTAGATCTAAATCAAGCAATGTGAGTTCACCTTGTATCTTAATTGATTACAGGATTTAACGAAATGCATCCTTTTAACCGCGAGCAAATTCAAGTATTCAACCGTTTCTGATAAATGCATAAAGACATGATTAGTTCCACATCTGCACTTACTCAAGAAAGTCTTGATTTGATTTACTTCGACCATCCATGTAGAAATGGAAGAACCTTTAGATTTATCAGTTGTTGGATCGCAACCAACAATTCTTACGGATACAATCAACACCAACTCGTCTACGATCGTATAAAATGGATTTTAGGTCTTAACCAATGAGCGAGTCTTAGACCTAATTGGCCAAATTCTCTGACCCACATACATGCCTGTAAATATGAAATATAAAAAGCTTTCAATCAATTTTGAACAATTTCGAGTACTACTTACTCTCTAAGCACATGTCTTTATCCTTTCTCAGCCGTTCAAGTGTGGCGAGTTCTATTTATCAACTATAGTGTAGATAAGTGCAACGTCTCTTATGCTCGTATTGCATAAAACAGCACTCATTCGATGAGACAAAATGTGTTTAATCCTATCTCCTACCCCCTTTAAAATAAACTAATTGTCAGTGCATCCGCAAAAATTAATTTTTGTATTTTCTTTTCGGTATCAAATAAAAAAAAAATACATTTATTTCAAACTTATAATAAAACATTTTCTATTTCTCTTTACAAATTTCAATTCTAATACATTTACATAATCTACAGTGACTTCTTTCTAAAAGCTATGGGACAATGGTAGAAATCATCAAAATTGTGAAAAAAAGTGTCTTTATTGAAAATTCTCAAAAAATTGTGAGAAGGAAAGAATAAGAAAGTGGGAGAGAAAGAAAATGGGGAGTAGAAAAAACGGTTTCAAAAAGTGGAAGAGAGAAATTGGGTATGGAGACCAAGAAAAGAAAAGGAAAAAAAAAAGTCTTTAAAGTATATTGTATACTAATTCATTGATAAATATATCCATTTTATGCTTTTAATAATCTAGTTTATTGTTAGTTTTGGTGTTATATATATTTAGATGGAAGATTATGTCACAGCCTTAATTAGAGAGTCATAATAATCTTATCGTATAAACCCACTTAAGCTAGAAGCTAACCATTTTAACCGCTAATATAAATATAATTTACAGCAGCTCTTTACCACTCCATAACTTTAAGTCGTCCAATTCAATAAATATCTTTTGGAATACCTTTTGTAGTATAAAAGTTTAAGAAGAAAACAAGTTTTATAAATAATTATAGAAAAATGACATAATAGGGATTTATAAAAGTTTATAGGTTTACAAAACATAACATTGGTAATAATAACTGAAAAGACCCTATTAGTTTTCCTAAAGGTTAGCAAAATTAATAAACAAAGTAGAAATTTCGTCAATTGGTCTTGTATCTCACTCCCAAACCCCATTCTCTACACTTTTGGAACTTAAAGTAGTATTATTGTATCTATCAAGAAACCTGCAAAACAATTATAACAGAATGAGCGACAACTCGCTCAGTAAGTGGGACGAAGATAATAGTACATATCCAATACAGAACAATCAAAGTTTTCAAGCAAAGTTATTTATATGTAATGTATATTTAAGCAAATGTTATCACATGACATTGATCGGTCGTCGTGAGATTAAAAATATTATACCAATTCTAATTTGAATTTTGAGAATTTTTACGTTGCACACTTCGCTAATTGGAACCAAACCAGGGCTTGTGTAATTGAGAAATATGCTTTGTTCGGGATTACCTTTAAACCACAATCCTCAACCTTGTCATAACCTCCTCTCCTATCACTTAGTTTGACTAAGGGTACATAAAAGACGATTTCTGCTATCCTCGTAAAAGGATTCGTGTTTAGCCTAAGAAACTTAATCGTTTCTCCTAATGGATTGTGATGCAAGTCTAATTAGTAGTTAAGTTAAGTTAAGTTTGTGTTAGATTACTTTTAGGATGATCAAATAATTTTAAATAATTCAATCAAACATCATCATAAAGTAACCAATACATAAAATCCGGTACTTTAAATAGCAAAACCATATTTAAGCACACACTTTAGATACGTATGGGCAACTAACTTATAATCACAATTAAGATATATACTAAAGCCTCCAAGTATCCTTGATAATACTTCAAAATGCAGTAAAGTACTGATCCTACTTACCTAGAGATGTGACGTTCGACAGTCATAATAGTTGATCTTGTCCACTTTCATTGTTCTTCCTAAAATAATCATTATAATCATTGTAGTTTACTATATGTAAAGTTGGATAAGTTGATTTTAATAATTTAAGTGTGATTATGACTTATTTCTAAGGAGTGATATAAGCTTTGTATTGATTTCCAACTCGTTGCTAAAATCTCTAAACAAGGTTCTGAAAGCTTACTAAACACCAAGTTTCAATCTCAAAACCTTCTAACCAAATCTTTAAAATTATCTCAATTATACCGTTACTCCAATCAATCCTCTAAACAAGACTCTAAAGTTATTTCTACTAAGCATTTCACACTAACCAACCCTTGAATCAAGTCTTGAAGCCATTCCGACTATATTTCCCTTATCAAATACTTCCCAAACAATCCTATGATAAGGATATAGTTAAGTCCCTTTTACTATTCAACATTTTTATCAACTCTTTCTGAACTATAGAATAGGTTCTTTCTTTACAAATCAACTCTTTAAAGCGATTTCATCTATGCCTTCTAAATACGCCAATCTTCTAGTCAAGTCTTTAAATTCAATACAATCATCTTTGTTTTACCAAATAATTCCTTAAACAAAGCCCCAACATATTTAGACTTAAAGCCCTTTCATCCACTAACTTTCTAAACATGTTTTTGAAGTCATTTCAACCATGTTTATTTTATCAAATATTGTCCTAATCAAGACTCTGACATGATTATAATCTAGATTCTTACATTAACTAATCTTTTGGTTACGTATTTAAGCAAAGAATTTAAGTTATTCTTTTATTAATTCAATCATTTGAACATATCTCCGAAGTTTTTACAACCATGCTTCTTTTACCCAATAGCTTCTCAAACAAGGTCCTAACAATGTTATAATTACAATTCTTTACCATTTATCTCTCTAATCAGATATATAAACCAAGGACTAAGTCCTCCTTCTATTAATTTAACAATCTAAAGAACTCTTTGAATAAAATCAATTTATATGTTTAGGCCTAATGACTCACCTCAACATCTTATTCCAATTTACAAGCATGATAAAACATAATTATACAACAAGTTCCTCATGCACATAAAACCATATTACTAAATTCTCAATTTCTCATCTCTTTACCTTAATACATATAGTACATAACTAATGACTTATGCATATCTTCAAATCTCATTATCCAATCATCTCTAAACCACTCTTCATAGAGACATATGCCACAATCAACCTCCAGATTTACTGCATATTATTTTCGATGAGGTTGATTGCATGAAATTTTCGAAAATGTCATTTTTTTCATCAATTTAGAGGCTTAAAAACCACTAAAAATTATGAAAAATATTCTTAGCTGAAATCTTTTCATAGCATTCATACATATAGTATAGAAAAGTTCTAAAAAAAATTTTGTTTCCAAATAATAACAATAGGGTTATTCAAAATAATTTCTAAAATTATTTGGTTTTGAGCGATTTATTAAGGAGATCATATATTCACTTAAAAATTGTATAAACTAATATTTTTCTTGAAAAGTATATATAAGAATATTTCAAAATACAATTTTCCAAAATTTTCGGACTTAATTTAATATTTTTGAAAAATATGAGAAAATCACATAAAAATCGAAACTCACCAAAAACACCATCATTTGACCACCATATTCCACCCCTTCTTTGTCGGCACCACCTAGCACTACTTCCACTATTAGGTAGTGATGGTGATTCACTTTCAGTATCTTTCTAAGCCCACATTCCTTGAGTTAGCTTCGTTTGTACAGTTTTTGGTTTCTATTTTCTAGAATTTTCCTTTAATTTTTTTTCTTCTTTCCATAATTTTGCTAGAGACCTTAATCTTCAAAGAATTCACAGAGAGTATTTTCTAATTTTCTAAGCATGCATGTGTGATAAGAGTAGATTTTCTCTCTCATAAGCCTATTTATATCTTATTATTACTTATTAAGTGTCATAACATAAAGATTTTCAATCAACACTTGTCTTGGTTAGTTCCATGCACAAGCCAAATGTTTTTCCACAAGTTTTATTACTTTTAATGATTGTTTATTAATTTGTAGTTAATCCTATACTTTTTTTTTGGGGAGTTTAGGTTATTTTGGATATATAATTATATATAATAATCAAACTTGAGATATATGTATTATTTTCATATATTAATTTATAATTTTAGTATTTGAATAATTTATTTCCAAAGTTTAATTAATTTCCATTACTTAATTTACACGTTTACAATGGATAATTAAAGATATCATATAGTTTAATAAAATTATCTATTTTAGTTATAATACTATTATTTCATTATATTTCAATATTCCAAACTTGCGACGCGTTTCCGTCTCACTCCTAAGATTCACATGTAAAGTATTATACTTTTCGGTTGACTACGCTGTGTCCATTCCATTATATATCTGCCTACATGCAATAGACCGTCTGCTTAACTCATGACTACTCTATGGTTTCGCAGCCTCTGTTGCTTCACTAAATTATTCTTACAACTGCTTCGATGTTTGAATTGGTTTTCCTTTTCTGACTTATCAACAATTGTTCTGTAGTATGTTGACTACGACTTTCCTTTCCACATGCAAAAATACTAACATATGGTATTTAAGTACTTTTAATATCATTAAATAATAAAAATAAGATAGAAGAAGACTGATAATATCCAAGAAACATTTTGTGCAATGGATTTCCATTCCATCCTGGAAGATCAAATGTTTCCTTATTCAGCATGCTATATGCAGGTAGAGGTGATACTTCCCATTTCTCAAATCTGTCTATACAAGAAGAAACAAACATCTATGCATCATGCATCACAGCTATTGGTGCTAAATTGGCCATATTAGACCAATTTAACTACTACAATATCGTATTTATTGTGTTTTGTATCAATGCCTACTGCAAAAAGATTCTGCCTTGTAGAAATCAAAAACATTACCATGCTATTGTGCCAAAAGAATGAGCTACATGAGGTTACTGGCAGTCACATCAAGGATTTCGAAACAGATCAATGACATAATAGGGGCTAATTTGAGACAGGAACCGTTACATCAGTGGAGCAGAAGATGGAGGAGGTGAAGGTGGAGGATGATGGCCAAGGTGTGAGCCCATGTAAACGCCATTGAAATTGCTAATCTGCAACGTCTTGTAGAGTGCCTCAACGAGGTAATGCAGCTGAGAAATTTCTGCCCTATTTTGTTGTACTGAACTCTCTAATCTGTAGATTCGCACCATCAGTAGAGGGAACCAACTGTTCATGTAAGCAGTTAAATGGTGCGTCTGCCATGCCAGTGCATGATTGATCATATCTGTTGAGTAATGCCACCCTTCTGTGTAGTTCGAGGATGTATTTGCTCCACTCTCGGCTATCAATCCTGCAGATTTCAGATATATTGGAAAATGATTTGGTACTATAAAAAGCATCCTTCAAAGAAACCAACTAATATTTAAATGAACCCTCATTCTTTGAGAAGCGATTGCTATTGCCAATAACCTTCTTCAAAATTGCATTGAATTGACTTCCCCCAAAAAAATTACGATAAATTGTAAAAGACCAATCATTACAAAGACAAAATATATAAGCTAACGAAAGCTAACAAGTGATCGTCATCCATGTAATTTGGAGGAAGCATTCACTAATTCATTTCAAAACACCCAACATTTTCCCTCATTCTACTCCATGCCCCTTTCATGTCAGCATATAATGAATGAGGACACAGACCATGGACATAAAGGTAATATAGAAACATTCTTCCAGGACGGGCACTAGGGAGGGTGGAAGTCCTCCACCCCTGTCCCACCGCTAGGGAAATTTTAAGAAATTGTTTATAGAATTTTGCAAAGCCTCTTTAGAAAGCATCTAGTTATCTTACAGCTACCCCTCCGTTGAATAAAATCTTAAGTTTCGCCAGTACTTTATTCCTTCTTGAACATAAAGTTTGCATATCACTATGCCCCCTCATCCATCCCCTGCCTATCATCCATAACTTTGAAGATACAGCACTGATGCATGCAAATCATTAACCTAAATCAAACCTAGATTTTCCTTTTCATTTTTTCAAGAACCATCATCATTTATGGAGCAGTATATGGCAGATTACCATCTGTTAAATGTATAAGAATTTAAACAAGAAACATAAAAGACGAGCACAATTGTTCTGACTCAGTCATGGAAATTGATTCATTCGAAATAAGGAATCGAAAAAATAATAATAATAATAATCCACTTCCTTGAAAATGAGAATAACTTTTCTTCTTTTCATATACCCTATAGATCATTTTTCTTTTATTAGTCCCATTAACAGGCACTGCAACACGCTGAAACTCATCTCTGTCATTTGCAGCTAACCCTAAAAATAAGATGTTCCCTTTTTTTCAAAGATCCAGCCATCTTAACATTAATCCTCTTCATATAATATTTCTTCCTATTCATTAAAACCTTTCAACTACTATCGTGCAAGGGTATAGCAAACGCTAAAAGCAGATCGGAAAGTAACTCCTCTACAAAAACACAATGGCAATAATTACACTCCAATTAGGAGCTTCTTCACGGGCAAGAAACAATGAAATGTAAAGAAATCAAGATGATAGTTAAATGCAAAAGAATTTAAATAAATTATGAGCGGAGTTGAGACGAACCATGGACATAGGTGTGGCCATTGGAGTGGACGCGCCTGGAGTCACCGTTTCTAGAGGAAGAGAGAGGTTGCGGTGTCGGCGACGAAGACATCTCTTTCTCTCTCGGTTTCTTGATGGCGCGATATTTTGAAAATGGGAGAGGGCTTTTGTGTTCTTTGGAAGCAGTTGATTACTTCTTAGTGAAGAAACAAACGTAAGAGGTATTTTTGCTTTTCCGGCTATTTATTCAGTTGGGCTTCTAAATATCAATCCGTTTATAATTAAGACCTGAGTTTAGTTGGCGATCTGTTTGCAAGAAAAAACGGTGTAAACGAGCAGAAATAAAGAAAATGTATTTCCATTTTTGTGTTTGGTAATTAATTAGGACATGGGAGGAAATTGAAATAAATATTTCTATTTCCGTCGTTTAGTTGGTATTTGAATAGGAAATAAAGTATTTACCTTTTATTTTAGTAAAGATTGTTGCAAGTTATAACAGATGTTTTGCAATATTGATTTTTATTTTTGTCGATCTTTTCTCATTTATTTTCAAACTTTTTAGAAAATAGATGTGCTCCGCTCTAGAGTGTTTCTTATATTTTGTACTGTGGTGGAAATTTTATAAAATTTTAAATGTAATTTGTCATAGAAATTTCTTGCGTAATGAAAAGTATGGATAGTAATTGCAAATGATTATAAATAGATTTGCGTTGGCAAACTTTGATAGGAATAAGAAATTTATCATAGCTGTTTAGATCCATTTATGTTCATGTTTGGGTCCGAATTTAACTTGTAAACCCAATTTGTTAAACAAATCCTATCCTCTCATTTCGAGTTCAACCACTAAGCCTCTTTAAAGATAATATGATATGGGTTATCTTTTAGTTTCGTTTTTCTCACTGACTTCAGCCTATAACTTACCTTAGGGCTTAGCTTTTTACTCTCTCTTAACTTTCTATTTCGTCTTTACTTCCTTTTGTTGGTTGCCACAGCCGACTCCCTTTCAATCAAGGCACAATTAATTTACGTTGAGCAATAATTATTTAAATTTATAGGCTTTTGATGTGTGTGTGTGTGTTTTTTTTCCTCTTGGAATAATCAATGTTTTGATTTCATTACATTTTTTTAATTGTTGATGGCACATGTAACTTGAAACATGTTTAATCATACAATTTAATTAATAGCTTTGGTTTTTTTTTGTCTTAGTATGTACTTTGAAATTATTGTGTTCATATAAAAACAAAGTGTTATTAAATTCTTCTTATTTTAGAATGAAGAATTATATAGTGGCAAATACAATTTAACAGTATGATCTAATGAAGAAAGAAAAAATTGTTAGAAAACTTCTTTAATAAAAAAATGTAAATTCTTGCCAACTCTTTTATTCAAGTTGTACAAACACTAATATCTTAATAAGATGGACCAAGGTCCATTCCATCCTTTCTATAATTCTTGTAATATTATTTAGCACAATAAAAAAATAAAGAAAATAGAAAAGAGATTTCAAATTCTTTAAAATATAAATAAAAATTCACACAATCATTGCAATATAGAAAGAACCTTTTTAACGAGCTTTAAGTGTATTAATCCAAAAAGAAACGTGGATGACACTTATTAATGTTTTTAAATAGAAATTTTCGTTCTTTCTTCAACCATTGGTGATTACCCTTTTATTAAGATGTGT
This sequence comes from Lumnitzera racemosa, assembly GCA_024138005.1. Taxonomy (NCBI): domain Eukaryota; kingdom Viridiplantae; phylum Streptophyta; class Magnoliopsida; order Myrtales; family Combretaceae; genus Lumnitzera; species Lumnitzera racemosa. The sequence continues at coordinate 34,083,108 of JAMXBC010000007.1, forward strand.
TAAGGTGGTTTTAAGTAGTATTCAATTAATTAAGGCTTGATTTAACTTAATACAATGATGTCATGATAGTCAATAAGCACGTTTCCCATCAAGGCTATGCCATTTTCATTTATGATCGTTAATTTTATGATTGTCCTTCTTTTGTTTTTTTTTTTCACTTATAATTATTTGATAGATTTATTTACAACGTCTTAATTAAAAAAGTAAGCTAAACCCAAGCAAGAAATTAACTTATTACATATTTGTGGGTCGCATTATAAGTTTAGTTATTATATAGGAATATTAAACGAGTCGTGCAATGGATTTGGTTTCAGATTCCTAAAAAATGACGGCATATAACAGGTTAATATGAGTTTTGTATAGCAAGAAATTTAAGGGAAAATACTTCTGGTTTTTATTCATAATTTCTGTATTATGTGCAGTAGTGAATATAAATATATAATGGCCCTCTCGAAAGACAAGATGCCTAACAAATTCTAGAATATCCTATGGCATCGTGAATATTATGTGAATAACACATTTGAGGATTGCATATTTTGAGCAACTCGCCGGGTGAACCGGTATTAGCGTCCCCTATTCTCTGTGCACATAGCAACTAATTATATGACAATATACTAACGTCAAGAATTCAAGTACTTCTACAAATCATTAATCAATAAAAAAAAAAAAATTATAGAAAACTGATAAAACCCAAGAAATATTTCGTGCCATAAATTTCCATTCCATACTGGAAGATCAAATGACGAAATGTTTCCTTGTTCAGCATGTCATATGCGGTTAGAGAGTGACTTCCTAGTTTTCAACCGTGTTTAGAAAAAGAAGAAACAAAAATCTATGCTATGAGACATATAACACATCTGTTGGAGCTAAATCCGCCATATTAGACAAATTTAGCTCCTCACAGTATAGTATCTATTGTGTTTTGTATCAATACCCCAATCGATGAAAGAAAAAGAAAAAAAAAAAAAAAAAACAATTCTTCCTTGTAGAACTCGAGAAAGTTACACCATACTGACACCGACAGAAGAATTGAGGATATAGAAACAGATTGATGACACAATAGATCACTGATTTGAGCTAGGAACAATTACATCTGTGGAGCTGGAGGAGGAGGAGGATAATAGCTGAGTTGGGAGTGTATGTAATGCAGATGAGACTCGTGCAAGTTATGGAAGAGAGAATCAATGTCAAAATGCAGTTCAGAGATATCCACCCATCTATGCTGTTCCGTTGAAGACTTTGTTATGTTGATGTGCGCCATTAGTTGATCGAACCGGTTGTTCATGTACTCAGTCAAATGGATCGTCTGCATTGTTAGTGCATGATTGATGAAATCTGTCGAGTAATGCCCTCCTTCTGTGTAGTTAGGGGATGTGTTATTTGCTATCGATCCTGAAAAAGAAACTATTAGAAGCATCATTAAAAGAAACCACATACGCGTAATCGCCCTCCATGTTTAAGCCTTCGATCGTTTATTTCAAAACACTCCCCCCATTTTCCAGCATTCTACTCTACCCTTTCTATGTCGGCGTATAATGGATGGAGACACAGAGGGGCATAAGGATAATATGGACTCTTCGTTCCACGAGGGGTGTTATCCTCGGGAAATTCTAGGAAATTTTATATGAAATCTTGTACAACTACATTACTCCTCCTCGAACGTAAAGTCTCCATATCGCTATGCCTTCTCATCCGTCCCCCCACCTATCATCCACTAACCTCGAAGATATAGCCATATAGAACTGATGATCATTTCTATAAATGAAATCTAGATTTTGATTTCAAGAACCGTTAGATTACCAATTGTTTAATGTATAACAAATTAAACAAGATTGTTTTATATTAATCATGAAAATGATTTGAGATATTTCATTTGAAATATAGGGAAAAAAAAAAAAGAAATATATCCACTTTCTTCTAAAAAAATTAAAATTACTTCGATTGATCATTTTTCTCATTCCAAGTCCCATTAAAATGCCGCGACACTAACTGAAATTATTTCAAGAAACTCCATAAAAAAATAATAAGCACATATATACAAATGCACAAATCAAATTATGTAATGAAAAAAATTAATAAACATGCCGAAAGTGGAAACTTTATCAATATCATTCGCAATTAACTCTAAAAATAAAACGTTTCTCCTTTTAGATCCGGCTATCCTAACATGAATCCTTTTTTCACATAACGTTTCTTTTTGTTATTCATTAATAAAAATTTTTAACCAATATCGTGCAATAGTATAGCAAATACTTAGAGAATATACGAACACGATGGCAATAGTTACATAGCAACTTCTTCACTCTTCACGGGCATGAAATATTGGAAAATTAAGAAATCAAGATTAAATACATAAATATATACAAAGTTTAAGTGCAAAAGAATTTTAAATAAATTACGAGTTGGGTCGAGACGGACCATGCACGTAAGTGTGGCCATTGGACTGAGAACGACCCCTAGAGTTGCCGTTGCGAGAGGAAGAGGGAGGTTGCTGTTGCTGCCACGAAGACATCTCTCTCTTTCTCTCTCGGTTTCTTGATGGCGTGATATTTTCAATGTGGGAGAGAGCTTTTCTTTTCTTTGCAAGCGATTGATTACTTCTTAGTGAAGAAACAAATGTAACTAACTAGTTTTTTTTTTTCTTCTTGGCTTATTTATAAGGTGATGGAAGGTCGCATATAATATAACCCTCACGTTTCAGTAATATTAAGCTTCAAAACGCCAATTAAAACTATAGTTTGGCAATCTCTTTTTCTAGCAAAATCGGTGTAAACGAGCTGAAATGGGGATAACTTAGCGAAAATAAAGGGAAAAGAAGTTCATTTCCATTGTTGTGTTTGGTAACAAATTAGGAAGTGGGATTGTTAGGTTGGTAATTGAATATGAAATAAAAGTATGTAATCGATAAAAGTCTTCCTATCTTAGTTTAGTGAAGATTTTTATTATAATTGATGTTTTACAACATTAACTTTTATTTTTATCGGTTTTCTCTCATTTCTCACCGACTCTCTTAGAGAAGAAATGGACTTCGGAGTATTTCCTTTTATTTTGTAATGTGGTGGAAACTTTGTAAAATCTTGAGTGTAATATGTAATAGAAATTTCCTGTGTAATGAAAATTATATATAATAACTCATAATGAAATGTAAGTTTTGTAGGTAGCAGTTTGCAAATGCAAATTGCAATCAAGGGAGGCAATTTCGGACCTAATTCGTGAATATGGGCACAACACAAATAATCATAAATAAGTTTGTGTTAGTGAAATTTGATATGAATAAGAAACAATTCAAACATAAAATTGAATCTATAAATCAGTTTATAAACCTGTTTATTAAACAAAATTTATAAATAAGTTCCAACCAACAAACTTATGTAATAATAATATTGGTAATCTTTTAATTTATTTTTCTTGCTAGGCTATGGTCTTTACCCATTATCTTAGGGCTTAGCTTTTTTGTTTTACTCTTACTCTTTCGTTTCTACTTTCTATTTCGTCTTTGTTTCTTTTTTATGGCCGCCACCATCTAGTTTCTTCCAATCAAATTACAACAAATTGATTTTGAGCATGATTTGTTAAAGATGACCTAAATTTATATGCTTTTGATGTAGTCTTTTTCTTGAATAATCGGTATTTTCAATTTACCACATTTTTTTTTATTTGTTGATGGCATAAATTAATTGAAACGTGTTTGATAAGATTCAATTTAATTCTTCTTTTTTTCTTTCCGTATTAATATGTAGTTTGGAATTATTGTGCTCATAGAGAAACAAACTATTGTTAAATTCTTCTCATTCTAAAACAACAAATACAATTATTAAACCATCTAACAAATTCTAGAATATTTTTAAAGTATTTATTACTCAACATATTCTTCTTCTTTAATTCCATATAAATTACCTACTAATATAATGTAAATGTAAACATTTAGTCATGTAAGAGGCTAAGTCACAAACCTTGTCTATGTAATAGGCATATAGCTAGTTCAACGGATGGTCGATTCAAGGAAAAATAAAAAGGTGTTCTTAGTGCATGTATAAACATCTACCAAAATTTTTTTTTTGTTTTTCTCTTGCTGATCTTAGCCCAACATATCCACCACTCAATTAATGATACATAAATCCTTCCAAAAGAAATCATAATACATAATAATAATGAGTAAAACATGCATGTGTAAGAGAAGATGGCGATTTCTCCGAATTTATACCATTATCTCTATCTTAGTTCCTTCTTCTTCTTATTTATTATTTATTTTTATGGTGTTCATCTCTTTATTTTAATCTATTGTAACACATGTGTTCATCTCTTTATTTTAATCTATTGTAACACAAGAATCGTACAACTGGAGCTTGCTTTGTCGTCCAATATCATTATGCAAACAAAAGGACCAATTCTTCACTTCTAATTATTCTACGCTTTGCATGATTTATCATTATTATAAATATAACTATTAAATTATATCATGAGTTTATATTTATTTGATGCTAACAAGACTTAAGCTTTACTAAGGTATCTTGTTGACTGTCTTGTTGAGTTGTCACTTTGCTGAGCTGAAGATGAGCTGTAGGTATGGTTACGGTAGTTAGTTTAGTCAACTTAGTTAGTTTGTTTTTGTTATTAGCATAAATAGCTTATAACATAACAATTGATAGTTGAATGTCCATTTTTACTTCTTTAACAGTATTGCTCTTCTTCTCTGTTTTGGAATTCCGAATACTATAGTACGGACATGGAAACAATACAACAATCATCGTCTCTTTCCATATGGTATCAGAGCGGTACGTATTCTTAATTCTCTATTCGCAGTTGGTTTCTCTTGTGAATATGAATAATCAAATGAATCAAGATCAAATTACATTCAGGCCTCTTTACATTTCTGGTTCCAACAATCCTAGCATGGTTATAGAAAACATTATCTTTAATGGAATAAATTTTGTTGCATGGAGTCAATCGATTAAATGGGTTTAGGTGCTAAAGTCAAGCTAAGGTTTATAGATGGTAGCATTGAGAAACTAAATCAAGATTCTGTTGATTATGCAAAGTGGATCGAGGTTGATTATATAGTAAGATGTTGGATTCTTCACTCTATGGTTAGTAATCTATCTCAGAACTATTTGTATACATAATTCTCTTTTGAGCTATGGAATGAATTGTAGGAGCAATATAGAAAAGGCAATGGTCTATTGATCTTTCACTTGTAGCTAGAAATTAATAGTTTCAAGTTATTGAATCTTTCAATAAGTTCTTACTATAATAAGTTGAAAAGATTTTAGGATGAACTTCAAGCCTTACAAAGTTTTCCTTCTTGTGAATGTAAAAGAATGAATTACTGTACCTATAGACTAAAAGAAAGAATTTCAGATTTTGAATCCCAAACTAAGTCGATGCAGTTTCTAATTGGATTAAATGAACGCTTTAATTCCATTAGAAGTCAGGTACTTACTATGGATTCTTTACCATCAATGAACAAGGCCTTTTACATAATATATCAGGCAGAGTAGTAGAAAGTGATCACTTCGATTTCATCTTACAATCCTAATAGTTCTACATTCTCTATGTTGCGTCTAGTAAGAGGAAAGACTATGATTGATAGGAAGAAAGGGAAAGCTAAGGTTGTATGTAAACATTGTAAAGGCAAAGGTCATTCAGTTGAGAATTGTTTTCAATTAATAGGATTTCTAGATTAGTACAAAGGAAAAAGAAATGGAAGGAATGTAAAGCAGTATTCTTTATGTCAGCATCTACTAATATGACAAAGTCTAAATAAGCTACTATTGTTGCTCAAATGCCACTTGAGTTATGTGATGATTCCGTTGATACTTCACAAATAGGCTCAAGTTTCATTAGCTCCATTGATTTATAGGTTATGCATACATTCTATCAAGAGTTTATGCGATTCATGAAGTCTCAATAACAACATGAGGGGATTACATTCACAACTATAAATTTTGTAGATATAGCTCTCACCTTTTCTTCCTGTTTTAGTGCTATGAATAATAAGACTTATACATGGATAGTTGATTCAAGTACCATTAGTCTTTATTAATCTTTATTTCTTGATATACATACCTTGTCATAGCCAATATCAATTCGTTTACTAGATGGTTATGATAAAACAATACAACTAGCTAAATCCATTCAAATTACATCATCTTTAGTTCTTGAAAATGTGTTATTTGTACCAAATTTTACCTTTATCTTCTGTTAGTACATAGATTATTGAGTATTCACTCTTTAGTAACCAAAATTAATTCTTCCACATTCATCTTCTAGGACCCGAAAAGTAACCAAACAGTTGCACTGGCAAAAGCTATGAATAAACTTTACTATATGGAATTTGAGGCTTTGAAAGGCTCTTATTCTTCTCTTAGTAATTCTTTTAGTACTTCTTCTATTCATTCATCTTGTAATAATATTAAGTACATTCATTTGTTACATAATAAGCTTGGTCACTTGTCTGTTTCAAAATTATAGCATCTTCATAATTGCAAACTTTTGAACCTCTAAGGATTTGTTTGTGATACTTGTCATCTTACGAAATCTTATTGATTGCTTTTTAATAAAAGTGATAATAGATCTTCTATTGCCTTTTCTCTTCTCCATGTAGATATTTGGGGTCCTTATTCTAATACCTCTATTGATGGTGCTCAGTTTTTCCTTATAATACTTGATGAATACACATGTTGTACTTGGACTTATCTATTACATAATAATTTTGAAGTTGTTATGTTGCTTGAAAACTTCCTTCACAAGATCAAAAATCAGTTCCAAGTTGTTCTAAAAGTCATTAGGTTAGACAATGGGTCTAAATTTTTGCCAAATTGATAGGAATCAAGCTACGAAACTCCTGACTCACAGCTAAGCCCAAGGATTAAAGGGGCTAATATGTTAAATCCTTATGTTTCATTTAACTCTTACCGAAGCCAAATACTTCCTTACCGAAGTTAAATACTTCCTTGCCAAATCACCTTTAATGCCATGCCATATTACAGCCTATTATTATGTGGTTTACCGAGTAGATGGGTATTATTCAATACCAAGCTGTATAATCACTCGGTATCATCTTTGTCGAGAAACAGAGAGAGAGAATCCAAATTGATTAAGCCATCCTTACTTGGACAAGCCCATTTGTCCGTATTTTTGTTTGCATCTCCTAATGACTTTGCCAATGCCGCATCGCCATGTGTATAGTATCACATGTAGAATCTATAGTACCAATGATTATTTTCCTTATATATTCATTTTTGCCTCTTTATAACATGTACATTGCCTCCCTTAGGAAATGCTCTTTTTGTCATTTCCCTTTTGAGTAAATTGCCCTAATTTACGGGTATAAATACTCTTATACTTATAATTATAACATATCAGATAAACTTGAATACATTTTTGAGTACTTTCTTCCTTGCATAATCACTATGTTTACTCTTGACATAACTTTTATCTTTTCCCTTAAGTAAGGTTAGGTGACGAGTAACCTCATTGGACTAATTCGTACATCACATCAAATTATACTGTGAGTTCTCGGAAGTTCCATTAGTGCATCATATTCTCTAGAGTTGTTTGTGAGTTTTGCTTACTGTTTCTATCATTTGCTTTCACCCTTTCATATCTTTTCCCATTTACTCTTTTCTTGCTTTCTGCAGACTCGAACCCATTTATCAAACATGGTTTTCAACAATTATTGAGTGATTATTCTCTATTCACTCATTTTTGTACTGATGGTTTCTTGATTGTGTTGCTTTATGTTGATGATATGTTGATAATTGGTAATAATGATGAGGCTATTGATTCCTTGAAGCATGATTTAGATGTTGCCTTCATTATCAAGGATCTTAGTGTAGTTTGGTTCTTCTTAAGACTTAAACTTTATCACACTTTTGAAGGTATCATGCTGCATTAGTGTAAGTTTATCCTTGATATACTAATTGATGTTGGTCTATAGGTTGCAAACCAACATCATTACCTTTACCCATAAGGCTTAAGCTCTTAAAAGGTAAATGCGCTTTACTTATTGATACTTTATTGTAATGAAGAATTATTGGCAAGTTGCTTTACTTATCCATTACATAGCTAGACATTTCTTTCGCTGGTAAATCAACTTAGCCAATTCTTACCTTTACTTTGCATGCCACATTTGCAAGCAACCATGCATCTCTTATGATATCTTAAAGTGTTTGCACATTTAGGGTTGTTTTATTTTGCATCCTTTTCCACTACTTTGTAAGCTTTTTTGGATGCTAACTAGAGATTAGTAAATATTGATTGTAAATCTCTTACAAGTTATTATGTCTTGTTGGGATCTTCTTTGATTTCATGGAAGTGTAAAAAACAAAACAAAGTCAGCACTTCTACTACGAAATCAAAATATCGCAATCATGTTGCTACCATTAAAGAAATTTTATGGGTTTAATATATTCTACGTCATTTACATGTATATTTGCCTTTACCTATCTAGTTATATTGTGACAATCAATCTAGTCAACTTATTGCCTTCAATCCTTGCTTGCATGGATGCATAAAACACATTGACATTGATGTGCATTTTGTGCATAAACATATCAATCGAGGCTTTATTCGTGTATTTCATATGCCTTCTCAACAAAAACTTGCAAATCTTTTCACTAAGTGATAACTCTGATTTTAAACATATTTCATATGGTGATTTTATAGTATTTTCCTCACATTTTTTGTTTTTTTTTTAAGAAATTAATACTTAATTGAGTAAAATTTTGATTTTTAGGTTTAAACGCATTCTAGGATTGAAAACAAAGAAAAGGAATCAAATTTCACTCAATTCGGAGTTCAAACGAAGAAGTTATAAAGTTTTGAAGTTACACAGTTTAGGACATGACCATGTCCCAAGCTATGTCCATGCAGAGAAATTGGCCAGGAGCAGAAAGTTATATGATCTAGGGACATGGGTCGTATCTGGTAGAGAAAACGAAAACCTTTTATACACTATAAAGGACAGATTAGGTTTTCACAAGACATAAGACACATTAGAGAAGACAAGAGATTTGAGGAGAAAGAGAAGAAAAAGGCGAGAACAACACCGAATTCAAGATCAGAGAGATTTTTCATCAATCAAAGAGGTTTTTCATGTTTTATTTTAAATTTTTTTATGGAACTCATTTTTAATCTCATTATGATAGCTTAGAATTTGTGTATTTAGGATTATGGAACCTAGGGTTTCATATGACTCTTGGGTTGATTTATAAATTTCAATAAAGTTTCTATCTTTGCTTGATTCAATTATGTCGTTTAATTGTTGATTGATATTTCTAGAATATCAATATATAATATTATGCATGTTGATTGAGAAATTACATGTATAATTAGATCTTTACATAATTGGAGAGAATTACATGTATACTTAGAGATAAGATATATGTTTCTTTCGGAAAGTTAATTAATTGTGTGGGAATTCATTATACATTAATGCGATTCTAAATTATATTACTAAGTAAAGAGATTTCGGTAAATAATTTAGGATTAAGGTTAATATGCTTGATAAAGGTATTAACTTTAGTTGTAAATCCCTCTGGTTAAGAATAATAGAAATTGAATTGAATATATTTTAAGCGGTCACATGTTAAACACTAAGGGAAATAATTCCTAAATACGTTATTAGTTTCTTGAAGTCGTTCTTAATTTTATCGCTTTTTCAATTGCTTAATCAAGTCTTATAATTAAGTTAGTTTGTTAATTTTAGTATTTTTAATTAATTCAAACTTTCATAATTTTCTGGTTAGATAATAAAGCTAAGGTAAATATTAATACTCGAAGTCTCTGAGAGATCGACTCGGACTCACATCCGCTATATTAAAACCGATAGGTGCACTTGCTTGATATCACTAAGCTTCATATTACATCACAATTATCCTTTTTTATTTCTAAGTTAAGATTTCGAGGAAGTCCAACTTAAGGGGATATGAAATTGTATCATGAGTTTATATTTATTTAATGTTGATAGGGCTTAAGCTTTACTGAGCTATCTTACTAAGTTGTCACTTTACTGAGCTGGAGATGAGTTGTAGATACAGTTATAGAAGTTAGTTTAGTCAGCTTAGTTAGTTTGTTTTTGTTATAGTATAAATAGCTTGTAATAGAACAAATTGATAGTTGAATGGTCATTTTTACTTCTTTAGTAGTATTGCTCTTCTTCTCTGTTTTGGAGTTCTGCATATTGCAACACAAACATAGAAACAATATAGCAATCATCATCTCTTTCCATAATAACCAAGTATTAGCGTTTTTTTCTAATGAGTTCTACCTCTCCATCCCAACTTCAGTCATTTGTTAAGTCACTGGTTTAGTTAGCCTTTCCCTTAATTTACTATTATTTGTTTATTAGATGGTTTTGCTAATATGTGAACATAACTTTGATGTGTTACCAAAACTTTCTGATATAGTTTTTATGTTAGTACTTCCTTAGGTAATATTTTTTATTTGCTTTAACTATTGTTCACATAAACTATTTAATATATCACTATCTCCTTAATTGTTACATCTCAATATTTGAATTTCAAATTGCGAATAAATAATGAACAGTTATCCTTATTTATATTAACAATTCAATTAAGCCATTTATAATATTTATTTTAAGGAACAAACTTTATAAGTTACTTCGACTAACTTCTATAACCCTATCATAAAGTTTGGACCCAAACAAAGAACATTGTCTCGAATCTTAGGTTTAATAATTCGTAACCTCGATATTCATAGTGATTTGGTTTTAGCAACACCTCTAATATTGATATTGCGACATATAAGAAAGTAATCCCATATACGGCTCTAATTTTCTTATTTTTTAGATAAATCTTAACTTTTTTTTTATATATCGCAGTCTCAATAAAAGATATTATTAAAGGTACGTGTAATGGGGGTTTACTATCCACCTTTTGTCTTATTCAAGAAAGTTAAAAAATTATTTCCCACTTAACATGCTCTACTGCATTAGAAACATATATCCTCAAGGTAATTTTATAAAGCTCCTAATCAATTCAATAACCTTTTATGGCTAACGAATCAATTCAATAACTTTGGGTTTGGCCTCTTAGTGTATAATTCCAATAACTTGATTTTATTTACGCGAGATATATGTACTGCACTTCCCAATGTCTGATTGGTACGGTAACTTAGCCTAAACTCGGCTTCTTTAATTTTGTTTCACCCAACATGCCAAAGTCCAAACCATATAAATCGGAGAACTTGCTGAAATGGTTTATTCTCCACAGCAGAACCTTTCTTTTTATCATATCACTTGTTAAAAATTACCTCACTAATACAACATAATAGGAATGTAAAGCATCATGAACCCTAGGAACATCTAATCCTTGTATTGATCCATACAGATGCATTGACATCCATGGACTTCAGTTTGAAACAAATCCCCAAATATAAACAAAATCCAAGTATCACCCGTATCTTTCCAACACTCACCCTCATCGTTCAATTGTCAGATGGTTTTTTAATCTAATAAGAACTGCAGATTTTGAACTTGCTGGAAGGACCACACACTCAGAGTTAGTGTCCACTATTTATAGGCATAGCAACATTTGTTTATGAGAGCTGTTAGCTTACATAAAACCTGTTGGCACATATGTCATGCACCTGTCCTAATTAGCCAACAGAACTTCCTCCTCTGGAGGATTGACCCAAGACTTAAAGACTCTGCTGAGGCCATTTCACCATTCATGTGCCCACATGAAATATCCCAATGCCTACACAATAAACAGATCCGGCGTTGTCATGAGTGCTCTCATTTTGAATTGGTTTTATAAATGCATACTGGGTGGCTTGATGCATCGTGTTGATCTTTTAACAACTCTTTTACAGAATATTTACACGATTTTCCTTTGTATATCCCAAAAATACAAACAGAAAGTATTGAAGTAGTTTTAGCCATCATTAATCTGTGAAGAGAAGATAGAAGACTCATAAGATCCAAGAAATATTTTGAGCCATTAATTTCCATTCCATCCTAGAAAATTAATTGATCAAATGTTTCCTTGTTCAACATGCTATATGCAGCTAGAGATGACAATTCCTAGTTTTCAACTCTCTCTAAAGGAAGAAAACGGGGAACAAAAAAAGAAACAAAAATCTATGCATCATATATCACAGCTATTGGTGCTGAACTGACCGCATTGACTGATTCAGCTTCTACAGTATCGTATATATTGTATTTTGTATCAATACCCATTGCAGAAATATTCTGCCTTACACCATGCAATTGCACCAAAAGAATGAGCCACATATGAGATTGGTGACCGTAGCATTAAGGATTCAGTACAGATAAAATGGCACAACAGAACTAATTTGAGATAGGAACCATTACATCTGCGGAGCCGGAGGAGTTGGAGGAGGTGGAGGATGATGGCCGACTTGGGAGCCTGGAGGAGGTGGAGGATGATGGCCAGGTTGGGAGCCTATGCCACTGCTATTGAGCGACTCAACGATGTAATGCAGCTGAGAAAGTAGCTCCGCTTGTTGTTCCACTAAACCGTTTATTCTGTTCATTCGTGTAACTAGATCATCGAACCAGAAGTTCATGGAACCGGTCAATTGGTCCCTCTGCGATCTCAGTGCATCATCGATGATATCTGTCGAGTAGTACCACCCTTCTGTGTAGCGGGGGTATGTTCTTGCTCCAGTCCCTGCATATTTCATACACATTGGAGACTGATTTAGTACTACAAAAAAACATACATAAACAGAAATTAAATGACCTCTCATTCTATGAGAAGTGATTGGTGTCGTGAATAAAAGCTATGAAAGCCTGCATCAACTTGTAAATGACTGATCATTATGAAGAGGAAAACACATAAGCTGATTAAAGTTAACGATTAATTTACCCATGTAATTAAGAGGAAGCATTCGGTAGTTTACTTTCAAAATATCGAACATTTCCCAAAATTCAGCACATGATGGACAGAGACTGGGACACATACAGCCACAAAACGTAACATGGAAACCTTCTTCCACCGGCAGATCTTGCAGAGGTGGTGGAACATCACTCCCAACCACCCCCTCCCCCTCACCTCCCAACCTGCCCCCGAAAACCCAAAGAAATTTTAGGGAATTGCATGTAAAATTTTGGAAAACTTTTTCAAAAAGCATCTATTAAAGTACATTGACCCTTCCTACTACAAGTTCTATCTTGTAACTCGCCCTTTCTTAATAATATCCTGAGTTTGCCACTGCTTTATTCATTCTCGAACATAAAGTCGCATCCCCGTGCCTCCTCATCCTTCCTGAGCCCTATAACCCACACCTTCGAAGATATGGCAGTGATGCATTCAGATAATTTCTATAAATGAAATCTAGATTTTTCTTTTACCTTTTTTCTTTTTCATCTTTTTCAAGAACCATCAACATACTGCGGATTACCATTTGTCTAATGAATAACAATTTAACAAGAAGCAGAAAAGAATTGCATAAACACATAACAAAATTAATTTTCCCCTTTTCGTACGCCCGGTGCACCAATTTCCTAAATTTGATTCTCATACATGCAAATTGACAAAGCAAGACTTGAATTATGTAATGTCCAAGAAAATGCGAAAACTTATCTATCTTACTCGTAATTAACCCTAAATACACAAGATTTCTTCTTTTAGATCCCGGCTATCGGTCAACATCAGTCCTCTTCATATACTGTCTCTTTCTATTCATTAAGAGCTTTCAACTAATATCACAAGCAAATGCTAAAAGAAGACTGGAAAGCAACTGCGCTACACAAACACAATAGCAATGATTATACTCGAATTAGCAACTTCTTAACGGGAAAGAAGCAACGATAAACAGAGGAAAATTACAAGAATTTAAATAAATTACGAGTTGATTCAAGACAAACCATAGACGTAGGCGTGGCCATCGGATTGAGGGCCGGAAGAGTTGCGGTGTACATGGACGCGCCCGGAGTTATAGCTGGTAGAGTTAGGAGGAGGAGAAGGCTGCCGTTGGTGAGACGATGACATCTGTCTGGACTCTGTTTCTTGATCGCGCGGGAAAATTTAGTTTTGCAACCTAACTGTTTACTTCTTAATCAAGTCACTTTAGGTTATTTATTAAGGTCGTGGAAGGTCACGTATGCCCTGACTGTGTTTGGAAAGCAGTGTGGAAATGAGTTGGAACGATTGGAAAGGAAATAAAAAGAAATGAAAGGATTGAAAATGGAAGAAAATGAAGTATTTATTTCTTATTTGGATTCTCATGATGGAAATGGAAGAGAATGTATTATTGATTAAGATAAATAGTCATAAGTTTACTCATTTAATTTAGCTTATTGGAGTATTTTATAATTTTATCCGGTTTCTACTCATTTTCATTGGTTTCTTTTGACTTTTAGAGATAAACTTTTCAACTTTAAAAATGGAAATTTTTCCATTGATTTCTCTCAATTTTTGCTGTTTTCTATTCTCATTTTTAATAACCAAACACAACACTTTTATTGGTTTTTTTCTATCTCCATTAATTTTCATGGTTACCAAACATAGTGTTAATTTCACTTATTTTAAGTTTCTAAATAATGCCAACACAAATTGATGAAGTTGATCAGAATTGGTCTTAACCTATTAGAGGAGTAAGGTTATTAAATTAATAGCCTCTTATTTAACTCTACACTTTTAACATATAATTTCATTATTTTTTTTACTTTCGCTAACATTATCTTCCTATGAAATTTACACTATATATTAATAAAATTTCTAAAATTATCTTCTACTACATGTACATATATATCTCTATGCTAAACCTATACTTTCTCTCTCTATATTCATCTTTTTTTTTAATTAAATCCATTTTCTCTTATCAATTATAAAAATTAAGCATCTAATTATTATTCATCTCGATATTATAGTATAACCATTATTCGGTATCGTAATTAACTTACTGCTATTAACTATCACATTTGCTTATGATTGTATGTATTTGGTGAATAACTATATTATTTAAAGCAAAAATAATTTTTTTATTCTTATATTGTTTAGTTACATTGTTGACTCTCTTTCTACATGGTATGCATTTTTTGGTCATATATATGCATCTCTTGAATTTGTGATACTTATTGATAAATATGTATTTATTTAATTTTTATGTAAAATCAAATATGTTTATTAAATTGTTTCATTTCATAGTTTCCCAAATTCATATATTGTTCATTATATTTGTGAACGATTAACAATTTATTCAACAAAATCTATAAAATGTTATTAACATTATGGATGGCTATATGTATAACATACTTTTATAGTGTTGTACGTGCTTTTTTCGTCGTATTTTTTAAACTATTTAAGCAACATTTGGTTTCATAAATCATTGATTAGGTATATACTTAGATAAAGTGATTGTGTTATGTTTTCACAGCACTATGCACCATAATTAATTTTGGGTAGATTGTATCATAAGCTTTGAAAACTATTAAAATTGCGTAAACTCTTATTTTTTCTAAAAGTCAGCATTTAGCACTCCAAAATAAGTGTGAGCTCTATTTCTTATGCTAATTAAAATTCTATATGTAAAGTAAGCTGAAATGTTGCTTACGAGGAAATTATTTATTTATTTATTTAATTAACTAAAGTTAAAATATAACTAAAAAAAAGGAAAATTAAAAAAAAATAAGAAAAGCAGAAAAATAAGAAATAATAGAAAATTTAAAAAAACTAAAAAACAATTAGAAGGGAAAAGAAACAAAATATTAAAAAAAATAGAAATAGAGAAAAAAAAAAGAGTAAAAAGTTCAAATAGATTTATGGTGGATTAAAGGGCAATGCTAACAACATTTCTAAATATATTTTCATTGTCATTGTGCAAATTTATCAAAAGTTTATATTTCATCTACAAGTAAAATTTAGTTTCCATCATCTTTTATATATTGTTCCTTTCACATCAATATGGTAATATAATGGCCATTCTTTGCTTTTATTGATATGACCAAGAGAAGATTTTATCAGGTTGTTTATGAATTGTCAAGACCCTTTGCTATTCTTTTCAATGTGGGTTGCACCATTGTTTTCCTAGTCTTTCCAAATGTAAAAAGAAGATAAATTGATAAAGATGGTTTCTGCTTAACGGTTTCTATGGTTTCATTAATAATAGGGGAAAAGTTTCTGTTTCGTTATTGACCTCAATCAAGCATTCGTTCCCATAATATTCCTAATCTCGTCGACCCAGAGCTTATTTATGATTTTTCGAGCTTTAAGTTTCAATACTAACACCTTTTTTAGTTCATAATATATTTGCATATATCTAGACAAGGCCATGCCTATTGCATTTATTCTTCTTACAAAGTTACCAAATTGCGGCCCCATTCTCCCAAATATTATGGCACTTGTTCTTCGAACTTTTTACTCTTTTATTTTTTCTATTTCTATTTCTTCTTCTTTTTTTTTTTTTTAATTTTCTAGTACTTTTCGTTTTTCTGCTTTTCCTTTTTTTTTTTTAATTTTTTGTTTTTTCGTTATACTTTTACTTTAATTAATTAAATAAATGAAAGAATTGTGACATAAGCACTATGTAATTTTTCCTATTTTATTGATCTCTTGTTGAATTTTCTGGCTCCTCTTTTGATAAATCCTAAGTTACTTTTGGGTAAGGAGCTAATTTGCTATTTTTTTTATAGTTATACACTTAAATTTTGATTTGTCTAATTATATATTAGATTGAATATTTAGTTTTCACCATTTACACTTTAGTTAACTTTAATTCACATAATTAGCCTAGTTGGTATGATCAATTGGTGAGGTAACTATTCAAGGCATTAAGAGGAGATAAGATTTATTGACCCTCTAGGTTCACACTACTGCTAATGGATCTTACAATCTATATTTTTTAAGTGTATCGTAATTCATTGATTTGCATAAGGTAGCAGATTATCACTTATCAAGGGTCGTGTAACTCCTATAAAGTTATAAGTATCCACTTTGTTGACTCTGAATTAATGGTATAAATTGTATTTAATTAAATTATAGACTATAACAATTATATTTTCAATGGGTATATAATTAGGTAAATTAAAATTTTAGATGAATAATTATAAAAAAAAATTGTAAAATTAAGATGGAAATTGTGATACTAACCTCTGGGGAGAGTAATTTTTTCCGGATAGAAATCAAGGGGTCGTTCGGAGCATTTTGAAGGAGAAATTTTCAAATCTCTTCAGATGTTGCGAGTATATCCTTATTGTTTTACTTGTAAATAAGCAAATCATCATGAGTCCACTAAGTCTTTAAGTCCTCCCTAAACTAATGATTACATGCTATCGGACATGTGGCAAAAATCTGCTACGGCATTTGCATAGAGAGTAGACGCTTCCTTCAATTGTTTTACTAATTTTTCTTATTTAGAGGAATATTCAATTAGTTAGTGTAATATATATATATATATATATATTATCTATGATGTACTCGTGACGGCACTATACTCTAAAGGCATACTTAGTTGATTTTATATATTAATTGGTCTGTCTCTAAAGTTATATTATATGTCGACACTTGCTTTTGAGTTATTGATAAATAACGAATAAAACTGTTATATAGTTTCATAATAAAACTAACTCTCTTGTATTTTTTATTTGATGAAACAAACTCCATAGTAGTGTAAAATTTGGCCCAAACGTCGAATCAAGCCCGAGATTAATAGCCCGGAATCCACGAGGGCCTTGGAGCGGGGGAAAGAAAAAACTAATACGAGTATACAAAGTGAAAAAAAGTGTAAAACTTTTAGGTATGTCTTTTTGTTGTTAACCCAATAAATATTTATATTATTTCTATGATGATCAAAATTTGACCATATAAAACTTGGATTGTCTTATTAATTAAAATAATTATGAAAAAAAATTACATATAAAAAGATCAAAGTTTAGAGTCAAATTTAAATAGAAGATAGAATTTTCAAGTGATTATAATAGAAGATTAATGCTAGACAAAAGATCAAACTTTCAAATAGATAAAACAAAGATCAACATTATGATAAATGGTTGATAGAACTTTCAAATGGTTTACATAGAAAATCAATGTTATGATAAATGATTCAAATAAAGGATTAATAAATGAGTTTTATTTTAATTACCCACATTTCAACTTCACTATTAAACCCATAATCCAATCCAGTAGAGTACAATTTCACATTTAGAATCATTATAGTAGAAACTTATAATGTTACGCGACGTTCTTCTTGCAAGTTGCATCCTTGAACTTGATTTAAAATCTCGCAGTTAACCACTCTTAGTTATCTAGTATACTTTTAGGTCTTGGATTACTTCGTCGATACTTAAGGTTAGATAAGTTAACCTCGTAGTTCAAGTTTTGAATTAAGTGAATACAAACTAAAACTATGATACATGATGATAATAACCATAAATACATTAGATAACAACTTTGACTAAGTATACTTGATTATATAAATAGTAGCTCAACATACAAAATCAACAACTTAGCATATCTATGTATCAAATTCATAACAAACTCATGTGTAACTATTTATGCATCACACGGATGCCATGCTAATGTACGATAAAATGCATCAATATCAATATTTAAACTTAGCTTAGCCTTTCATCCAATTGGTTGACACTTCCGAGCATCTGGATGTAAAGTCTATGAACCTATGGCAACTAGGAGCTGCCAAAACCTAGTATAATTGAAACCAGTAGCTAGAATTGATTGAGTGATGCACTTTTTTATTTTTCGTTAAAGCCAAACCTAGTTGTATTTTAGTTTTAGAAAACTTGACTAGTATCATGCTATGCCATGCCATGCCATATATGTGATCAACTAGTATATCCAGCCAATCTAAGTATAAATTCTAAGATAAGTTCTAAGAATAAAGTAATCTAGCCTAGCTTTTAGCACGTCGATTTAGATACCATAATAACATACATGATACAAATAAAACATTACAATTTGATACAAGCCTAGCTAACTCATTAGTCATTCAATAGATCATCAATTTGTTTAGGTATCAATACATTTTCCTAAGATAATTAACTCATAAGCATAATACAAACAACCATCTCCTATTACTTGTGGAAGTAATTCTTCGCAATGGAACATATATCTACAATAAACTTTCGGTTACATTCCAAGTACATGTTAATTCATCAATAGGAGTTTAACATACATTTTTTTTTCAATATCCCAAACAATAACTTTACACTAGAATTACAAATCACAAGTACTAACAATCTAGACAACAATTTATTATGCAAAGCATCGGTCTAACATAAAGATAACTCAAAACCATATTCACTTAAGTAAATTTCACAGCTGTAAACCACAAGTAGACTAGTGGTTTGCTTTTTCAGACACCAAATTCTCATAAAACAAATAAGCAAGTGGTTTTCACTTAAGCCATTACCTATTCCTAGTATCTTGATGTAACTATCTTTAGCTATAATATCATCCAATTGAGTTGGAAGTTAGAGTTTTTGACAAAGGTATCTTCTGATATACTCTCTAAAACATCCTCTAGTTTACCCTTTAAGGCAATTCAAGTTTTTATCTAAGAACTTTCTAAATTGTTCTCTAGGTAAATTAAAAAATAAGCTGTTATCCTGAAATCTTTTAACTTACTTTCTAAGTAGGTTGAAGTTTATTTTATCTAACAAAGCCTTTGACTTATTTTTAGAGAAACATTCTCATTTATCTTCTAACTCGATTACATACTTAAAGTTAAGTTTGCATTGCATCTTTTCCGACCAAATTAGCTTAGTACACTGACCTAAGTACCAATTCTTCATTTAAATCAACATAACCAAGCTAAGATTTTGATCTTCTACCTAGATAATCATTTTAATTAAACCATTTTGACTTTGTAATTAGCTAAAGGTCCTCTTGGAGATCAATTACATATTTCCACTTTATACATAGTTCAAAGTGATAATCATAGTATATTAATCCAATCATTATGTTCATATCATCATGTCTCAACTAGTATTAATTGGACCATAATTTACTAATTAGGATAAAATATAGCTAAATACCGGTTATAAATAGTATTATAACCCAATTAATCCCTTAAAAAATGTTATGAATTGCCAAAAATTCATTCAGACCTAGTAATTGAGTATTCCCATCAAATATTCTTTCCAAAATATTGTTCTAGGCTTGAATTCACAAAAAATTAGCTTAAGTTAGATAAGCAATCAAATTGAATTACAAGATCTCAAATAAGCTTTAGAAGTAATTAAAAATCAGATCCATGAAGAATTTTACTTAAAAACCCCATTATTTTCTTAATTCATAAAATAGGATAGATTTAACAAATTAAATTTAATTAAATCTAGATATATAGTTTGTCAAGAACTATTTTTATGTAAATTTAATATAACATATGAGTAATCTTTAAATTAGAAATTAGCTTAAAATAACATCATTACTACTTTTAATAATTATTACAAAGTTTGTTGGAAAAGAGATATTTCTTAAGGATCATATTACTTGTTAATTGGAGCTCTAGCCACCATTGGTCGGAAGGAGTAAGTTACTGAGCTTCTCTCAATGTCATACTTGGATCACCTAAATCTCACAAGGTTAAGTTGTCATTTAACTCTCAAAACCCTTAACGTCACCTCTATTGGAAATTTGCACTATATTTTCTAATTTTTCTAAATATCAATTTATATTCCCCTTTACGATAAACTT
The DNA here is from genome assembly GCA_024138005.1 of Lumnitzera racemosa. NCBI lineage: Eukaryota > Viridiplantae > Streptophyta > Magnoliopsida > Myrtales > Combretaceae > Lumnitzera > Lumnitzera racemosa. The sequence goes on from JAMXBC010000007.1 coordinate 34,103,750, forward strand.
CCAATTGTTTAAATTGTAAAAAACTTCTAAAATGTAGCATTGTGTTATTTATACAGAGTCTAAGTTAGTAGAATTGCGAGTCACCAGTCACCTAATTTATATGTCTCAATTTGGCATTAGAGTTTATCAATTATACTCAAATTTAAATTGGCACTTCCTACTTCTTTGTTTTTGCTTTCTTAATCCCTTAACATGTCCAGGTAGCTATAATTTAAGGATATTAGTTATCATTTATTAATTATTTCAATGTAACTTGGACCAAGCTCTAATAGCTCTATAAGTAGGGGATGAGGTTTCGAGTAAGAGGACTTCGACTCTTGCTCTATTAGAATATCTATTCTCCTATCACCTTTGTCTTTGCTCTATTAGAATTGAAGTTTGTAGAATAAATACTGGTATTATGCTTAATTAGTACGAGTTTTTACTTGATATTCTTCGAGATGTTGGACTGATAGCTAAGATTTCATTTCCACAAAATTTCAGATTTTATCATGAATCTAGTCATTTATTATCTGATCCATTAGAATACAGACGCATCGTTGGATGCTTTTTGCAATTAAACATCCTGATATTCGATTTGCAATTCAGTAGTTAAGTCAGTTTGTTGGCAAACCAAGGACCACGCATTTTCTGGCAACTTTACATGTCTTGAATTATGGGGCGGTTGTTCAACCATGGACTTTTCTATGCTGCATCTTCGATCTTTGACACTTACTGGATATTCAGATGCCGATTGTGGGGGATAGTATTGTTGACAGAAAATATCGACTGGTTATTGCATGTTCCTTGGCACTTCCTTGTTCTCATGGGGGAAAAAAAAAAAAAAACGTATCGTGTCTACGTCGTCTATTGAGATAAGAGTATAAAGTATTGCCTCGACCACCAAGGAATTTCTTTAATTATCTTATCTTCACGATCTTTAATTATCTATAACCTGGGAGAAGGAAGATTAACCGCATATAGAGCAAATAGAAGTAGTGCATCAGCAATTTATCCTCAAAACAATAGCAATATACTGTAATGATTGATAACGATTTTTACAACAGCTTCAATTTACTAATTTAGGTAATGAACGTAAAATTCCATTATTAATTTCATGCTATATACAAATTTTAAAAATGCGGTGCATCTTAAATGAGAATATAATATTTTGAAGAGTAAAAGAATTTTTCGTCAGTCTCCATAAATATTGAATGAAGGCCACAGAAGCTTCAAGTTTCAACTCAATTCCCATGCCTACATCATAAAAAACAAGTTTATACTGTTAAAATTAAGCAGTTGGCTGATGTTTGTTATAAAATGACACTAGCTCAAATATAATAATAAAAACAATATTAGCTTAAGCTTCACATTCCACACCCACAATCGCGATTATATGGTTTAGGCTCACTTTTTAAGTTGGATTAGCTCTATTTCCAATCAGAACTTTAATACGAGTATAAACCAACAAGAATCGAATATTTATTATGGTTTATTAATACTAACCATAATTGTTATTTTTTTATTCTAACTTTTAGTCAATACTTGCAAAATCAATTTTTATTTATTGTAACAATAATTTGTACATTATAAAGATTTTTTATGGCAACATAAAAAATCATCGCAAAATGTTGTTAGTGCAGCATCTTAGCTGATAAATCCTAGGAAAAAAAAAAAAGAATCTAGGAAAATTTTGAAAAGCATATAACTGAGATTTTTTGTTTTTTTTTTTTTGTTTTTTTGTTTCTTTTTTTTAAATTTCCTCGTTATATTACGATTTGGAAAGGAAGGATTTGAATTTGGTTCATTTTATTGAGAGATTAATATTAATGTTAATACTGTTAGATCATAATGGTTTTGGCAAACATATAGAAAGATGGGATTTTTAATTCTAACTATACGCTTATAAATAGCTTGATAGTGTACCTGAATTCGGCCATCCGAAGTACCAATTACCAAAACTTCTTCATCCTCATCAAGTGTCATGCAAAGAATTTTGCCGTTTGTGCAACTTTGTTTTGTTTCTACCTTGTTATGTTTCTTCTTACACCAGATTTCCACATGACCCCCTTTACAACCCAGATAAACAAGTTCCGTGCTCACAGCAATCGCCCGGACATCCAACATCGATGGCAATGAACCCACCAGATCAAAAGTAGAGGCATTCCAAATCTATTTACCAAGCGACAATGATATATAATCAGTTGAATATATATATATCTAAAGAAATGAAGATAGTTTTGAGAACCAGGCTCTCTAAGCAATCAGAGTTACCTTTACGGAAGGTCCATCTAAGGAAAAGCCAGCTGAATATATTAGGCCATCATGAAATTGTATTGCATTTATAGGATTTGATTTCCCCAGTAGTTTCCGCGATCCACTCTGAATGTTGCTGATTGTTCCCGCGGCCAAATCAATTTCCTAAAAAGCAAAACAGTCCTACTGTTAGAATGTTGAGTAAAAAAGTATGATACCGCAAAACTACAAAAGTGAGTCAAGGACTTCAGGTGGAAGAATGTAATGTGTGTACCTGAATGCTACTATCCTGGCATCCGCAATAGAGTTTTCCTTGTACTAGAGAAAAGCATTTAACGTATTTGTTTGGATTCAACAATTTGGAATTTCCATTCCAGGAGTGAACCTAACAGGCAAGCAGAAAAGTAAATTAAGCAAAAACTTATGCCGATACATATATATGTGTTTGTGTATGGGCGCATGAGCGTTAAGCCAAACGTTAGTTGTCATACAAAGATTGTTGGGAAAGTTTAAAAGCTAGAACTACTTTTCATCCCCTCTGGCCTTAACATGGGGACATGAGGATGTTAACAAACCAACATATTGTCCTCCTCCTAAGAACAAAAAAAGCCGTAAGCAAAGCAGCGTAGTGGGGATGAATATGTCACCTTAACACCAGTTCCCTGTGGAATGAAGCACGCGATGCTGTCTGCGACAGCTAAATTATGAACCTGATCCTTCATATCATGCACTTGAGTGCAATGGATTGAGTCACCCTCAATAGACCAAACCTGCTCATTACATGAAATGAAATTTAGCTTATTCGTGCACACCAAATTTCGCGTATAAATTTGAAATTTACGAATACCTTGGTGGTTCTGTCAAGTGAACCACTATACAATCTTTCCCCAGAGTGTAAAATTGCAAGGCTAGTAACGGCCTTGGTATGCTCTCGAACCTCTTGGATGAGGTGAAGAATACTACCTCTTCCAGTCCAGACCTTGAAGGTGTTGTTACGAGGCAAAAGTTAGCACCATTCAAAATTCTCTCGGTATTCAAACGTCAGCAAAACAACTAAGATTTTTTTTTTCAGAATTACATATTCTCAATATTATCTTATTGCATCCTTTCTCAGATGATAATCTTTTATTATGTTACTCATGGGTTCAAGATTTACCTTCATAGTTCCATCGGAATGACCCGAAAATATCTTGTTCTTATAGAAAGTGATGGATAGAACTTCCCCATTGGAGCTGCAATCAACTTGTACTAATTCTTTATGATTCCACATGTCCTGCAGCCAAGCGAGAATTCGTAGATTAATACAGATCTAGGATGCACTTTTTAAGCACATGGAGTGCTTATCTTACCGCGCTAGATTCATTTCCTTCAGAGAGAACTTTTAACATTTCAAAAGCTAAAGGAGAATACTTCTTGAGCTCCCGTAGACCTCTCAAGACATCCTTCAAGGATGGAATGATATCGTGCAAACCCTCTGCATTTCATAAACTAGGATATTCATCTCATTTTGCATATTTAGAGCTTACGTGCATTATCATTTTGGAAATTGCAATTCGAGTTCCGCAGGAGAATTTTGCATTCATCATAATCAAATCAATTGTCTGCTTACCAGGGTCTTTGATCAAGCTGCTTATTGCAAGCATGGCAAGGACTCTGTCTTCAACATCTTTTGCTAATCTGAATATCGACACAAAATGTTTGAGGAGGCATACTCGGGCAGCTCCCCTTATTCCAGTGTCTGGAAGGACACTGAGCATGTGAACGAGCCAAGTTGCTGATAAAAAGCATGCTGAGCATAATTCGGCATATTTGCTCCTCAACCCTTCAGCTAAAGCCTCAAGTATGAGACCGAATTCATGGCTTGCTAAGACGTAAGCCATTTTTATTTCCCATTCATCAGCAAGCTTCTCTTCCTCATGCTGCTAGAATTTATGGTGTAAACAATGGACAAAGTTCAATACCATGGCATATGCAATCGTCAACAGTTAAGATAGCCTAAAGTCCAAAAGATGCTCACAAGGGTTTCATCAATTTCTGCAGAACTGTTTCCTAGCTGCTCCATCCGCATGATAGTCCTATATCTTTTATGTAGTCCTGCTCTTTTTAGGAGAAAAGCCCTCATGAGAGGTTTTCCTGAGGCAGAAAATCTCCCTTGCAATGAGACGATTGTCTCAGCAGCAGCAATTTGTGCACTTGGAAACTCTGAGTTTCTAAGACAGGAAATGAGGGCATCGATGGCCTCCTCGCGATAGATACTCATTTTTCTTGGCTTGTCCTACAAGGTGCAAATAAAAAATTTAGAAAAAAAACTTCATTACTTTCTATTATCACTAAGTTCATTGATTAAATGGTTGAAAATATTGCATATCACATGTTGCAATATCTATTTATCCATATCGCAAACATTCCTTTTTTTCTTTTTAGGGCCAGCTATCTTGCATAGGTTCTGACATCATGAAATGCGTATGCACAATCAGAGAGAGAGAGAGAGAGAGAGAGATAAAAACCAATAGATCCAGTTGAAGTAGGAGACCAGCTACAACAGGACATTGTTCTTGAAGGGCTGTCTGTAGGTAATTTAGGAAGGCATGCATCATACTAAAGGTTCCTTTATTCTTAATGATGTGTAGAACTTGCTCATCAAATGTCCTCCTGGAGAAATCAAACAATCAAACATCATGCCTGCGAGGTCCTAGATTGATAAAGGGAAATCAAGAACCATGGTTATTTTTTGTATGTAAGTTGCTTTCAAGATGATACCTGTTTAATTTAACAAGCTCGAAAAGGAACCGAACTATTTCAAAACGATCTCCATCGCTTGCACTGATGAAGCTGTCCAACACAAGAGTAAGTTCAGCTTTGGCAGCAATTACACTCCTACATTTTCCATCCTCTTGCATGCATCTCAATAAAATTCCAACTGCAGCAATCCTCTCCTCTGCAGATTCTGCTTCCAGACTTCCTATAATGCTTTCCATCACTTTTGTGGATAGAATTGTGTCGGTTATGGAAGAAAACCCAGTTTCTTCAGAGCTCCCAATGATCTGTCCTAACAGTATAAGTGACGCTGTTTTCGGCTTTAAACACATAGGCATCAAATCATCGTGTTCCCTTTTTGTAATGACCATTAAGAGTGTATCCATCACATCCATCTCAATAAGACTAATACTAGAAGGTCTTAAAAGATGTATTAAAACAACAGCCTCAAGCAGTCCTTTCTTGAACAATGCAACAATACCATCAACATCAGAATCAACCTGAGTCAACGTGTGGATAACGCCTTGGTCTCTAGACCCGAGCTCACACAGGAGAAAGACAGTTGCTCTAAGAACTTTAGGATCGACCGAATTGAAAAGGATCTCGACAAATCCGTTTATGACTGGAGGTTTAACAAGCATACTCTGGATGTCAACTTCCATATTGGCCTCTAGCCAGAATTTCTCTATTCGTAGGACAGCCATTTCAGACTCTTCCAGGATTTCTGACATACAAAGTTTAGATATAGCACGCCGGAGCTCTGTAACTGTACCATCGATTCTAGCTTGGCTTATGACGCTATTGGGAGAGGTTGCGGGAACCATTGTCTTGGAATCTTTCTGAACTGCTTCCTGAACTAAAATTTCGGTCTCTGGTGGAGGAGGGACGGAACTGGGGTGCTGCTCCTGCCAACTAGCTATAAGGCGTTTCAGGACATAGTTTGTCCTTGGAAGTTGAGTACTATGTAGCATCTGCCGTGTAATTGGACAAGTTGAGTTTCCTCTATCAAGCCATTCTTGAATCGCTCTTCTTTCATAAGTCTGACCAGTCTCTAGAGTCACTGGATCGTCAAATATATTGCTAGTTATGGGGCAAACAAAGTCTTTAGGAGGAGTATGTTTTCCACCGCCTGGCGGGTTATCTGAATTAGCCATTACGCAATCCGGAATACTGAAATAAACAAAAAGACAACTTGAATATGATGAAAGTTGATGTTTAGTGTCAAGGATTTTAATGAAATTAAAAGAAAAATACCTAGTTGATCCTGGAATAATAAACTCTCTTTGTTTTTCTGCTTTGCCTTGTCTAGGCTTAAACAATGCTGTTCTTTTGTTGCTTTCCTACAGGACATTATAAAACTACATATAAACAACATAGTAATAACCAATCCAATGCAGAGACAAACTTTCCTTGTTTATATCTAAGTACCTCCATTTCGGCTTCAGAATCCGAACAGCTGGAGCTAGCCTCCGTGTCGATCGATGAGGATGGGTCTATTTGACAATCCGGATCCAAACTCGATGGTGGTATCAATTTCTTCGAAGGTTTCTGCCTTTTCAGTTTATCAATGGAGACCCTTTGAGGAAAAGATGGAGGTGGCTTTGATGCAGTGGTGTTGTTAAAACTGCTGCTGCAGAATTCAACCGATCTTTCCCCTTCAATCCATATTGGCTGCATAGACATCACACTTGCTCTTGTCGAATATTACAGGATTGAAAATATTTCTTAAAGCTGACTATATGATGAAGCTAGGAACTTTCTATCTTACCGAAGGTTGACTATTCATTAACAATACAAATCGCGTGTTTATTACACTATTTTTTCCACTCTGATATAGCAGTAAAATTCTATATAAAACCAAACCTTCAAAAAAAAAAAAAAAAAGGAGAAAAAAACTAAAAAGTGCAAAAATTAGGTTTTTCTGTCGGTGAAAAAAAGGTTAATCAGAGTGTCAGATTATTGATTTTTCAGTAGCTGGTCACAACTCACGAGCCAAGGGGTCCCAAAATTGTGAACTGGACCAAGTCCACGTTATGTCTAAAAAGACGCAATTGACTAAGACAAATGAGCCTGTGTTGGAAATGTCAAACAAATGTATTCCCACTAGTAGAATATCAAAAAATGGGAGAAGATGTGGTTTTGATGCAATCGCAACCACAACGGTTTTATGGCTCCAAAATGTCGAAAAGAAAATGCATTCGGTTATATCTAAATGTACCTTTTATTAATTTCTTAGTACATATCAGTTTCTGCATATGTGAAAAAAAAAAAAAATTCAAAGAAAGATACATCTATTATGCACGGTGGAGATTTTAATAGTTCTGTTTGGTGGCTAACAACAGTTGTTTTAAATATCGATTGCGCAGTCTGCGAAGTGCAGAAGTACAAGCTTGAATCAAAATTCATTGACGGGGAAACAAATTTGGCTACATATCCATCCAGTGTTTGATGCATGGTCAAAATATTTTTTATATAAACAAAATTACATCTGTATTTTTATCTTAAGGTCATATTTATTAGGTATTTGGAACAAATTAGATCATCGATGTAATGAATAAAATATACTTCTTAATTAATCGTTCTTGATAAAAAGTTATTATAATCTAATAACATGAATATTTATTATTTAATGGATAAACTAGCTATGATCGTTTTCTTCCTCAAAATTATAATGTAATAGTGATTGCTAAAAAATTAAATAAATATAAATGTATAAACTGTCCTTAGTTCAAAATTACTACTTGGCAAAGTTACTTTATACTTCAATTTCTATTTCTATTGGTGTAAAAGTAATATATTATGCGACCCATTAAAACTTGAAAAAAAATGTTAGATAACTCTCCTTAAATCTTATAGACAAAATAAAGGTTCTTAAACGTGGCATCCCAAAAATCTTATTGAAACACTTATGGATAGAGATCACTAAGAGAAAATAATTTTTATTATGAAATATATGTAGGTCTAATTGAAAATTTTACCACTTTAAAAGTAGAAAATAACGTAAATATTTTGTTGAAATTATGATGGCTAAATTTGATCAAACATTTCAAAATTTAGTTGTCCTTTAGAGAAAAAAAAAAAGTGAAGATAAATGGGAAAGTGAATTTTCTTTTATATATATATATATATATATATATGAAAGATTAATTTAGGATGCTAAATAAATGAAAGTTAGCAAAAAATATTAAATCAAACCATTACATTATACCGTCCATTTTCGAATTGAAGCTCTTCAGATTTGATCAAATCTTCGCCTGACAAACTTCCCAATTCCACTCCGTTCTTCTCCTCTTTCTTTGCCCTAATATCAAACACCAACTTCGGAGGATTCACTTCGTTTCCGTCTCTCTCTTCCAAAACATTTTTAAAATACTTGGCCAAAACCTTGCAATTCTCATCAATAACCTCCTCATAGTTCCCTTCCAATTCCTTAATCTTAACAGCTTGATCACCACTCATTTTCGACAACAGTTTCGATGATGGCAAAACCACTGACATCTCGCATGACGCGGCATCCTCATTTTCGTCGAGCAAATTCGATACTAAATAATTCTTTGACATGATTTTTAATCTCATGTCATTGAACCATTCTAGGACAGGGATCAAGTGCACTAAAAATAGCTCCTCAAAGATTGTTGGCGCGAAGTCGGACCTGGCTAGTGATGGATCAGTGTGAAAAATGTCTAATATACATAGAGCTGACTCTAATGTTTTGTTGCAAAGAGAATAGATGAGAGAGAGAAGGAAGGAAGAGAAGGGGTTTTGAGGTTGGGAAATTAGGAGCTTCTCTGCAAGGTGGAGAGACGAGGATTTAACTGATGGATTGGTGGTGGAGATGGCGTGTTCTAGGGTTTCCGAGGCAAGATTTAAGGGTTTTAGGTTTGAAGGTAGGATTTTGTGGCGGAAGGCCGAGATAAGGCAGTGGCGGAGGTTGGGTTGGGCGAGGTTTTCAGAGATAAAGGCGGTGATGAGGTGGCGGATTTGGGAGGAGGATGTAAAGGTGTTGGTGGTCATGGTAGCTGCAGCGATAGTGATAGTGGCGGTGGGAGTAGTGTGGAAGTGGAATGAGAGGTGGCTTTCAACGGTTTTCGGAATTCACGCGGCAAAATTAAATTTCGGTTTTGTGTAGCCAATGTATATAAAAGTGGGGGCATATTTGCCGGCCATGCCGGCTTGACCAAGTGAATCCAAGGCATAAAAACTAATCTTGAATTATTCTTTTTTCTTTTCCAAATTATCATATGACCAATTACCATATATCTTATCTTGACATTTGGAATATCACATCAAAACCGAAAGTACATAATTATCTGGATTGATATGGCCTGTCCTAATGGATTTTACACTAATGTCATTCTTCCGATGGGCGGAAATTTGTTGCCCGAAAAACATTTTTTGGTTTATTTGTGTTTTCCTACCCACCTCACTTATAGTTGTCCTAATGGAAGTTTCCCCCGATGCATATATTATTTCTTTTATCAATAAATAGTGGCATAAGAGCACAGTAATGATAAATCGCTTGCTGTAAATAACACTATAAATGAGTTAAATCATTTATAAGCTATTTGTGCTCGATTTACATTCGAGTTTAATTAGTAAACGAGTTAAATTGAGTTTAAAATAAAAACTCGTTTAATTAAACGAATCAAACTTAAAGCTCAAAATAAAGATCGTGTAATTAAACGAGATAACCTCGAGCTCTAAATTTAAGTTTGAGCTAAATTATGGGTAAGTTTGTTTATATTGTTAACGGTTCAGCTCTCCAGCACGCTCAAAGTAAGCTTGCAAATAGGCTTATAACCTATATTATATTAATGTGATGATTTTTATTTTTAGTTATATTAATAAGCTCAAGTTTAGATTCATCTAGATTTACAAGCTCCGGCTTGTTTAAAGGCTTTATATAGATATATGAGCTTAAGTTTGTTTATAAGCTTGTTAAAAAATATGAGGTTGAGCTTATTTATCTAAAAGAGTCGAGCTTGAACTTTAAAATCCCTAATAAGCTTGAGTTTGAACCTTAATTTTTAAGCTTAATGAAAGCTTGCCTTGAATTTGATAATTTTTAAATTAGTTGAATTTGAACCATTAAAAGCTCAACTTAGCTTATTTACAACACTAATGGCAAGATGGTTAACAACCACAAAAAATAAAAATAAAATAAATGAAAAAAAAATTAATTTTTTCCTCTTTTAAAGGTGTAAACTATTTTCCCATTTTATAGTAACATTTTTATTATGTTTAAGAAACATTATTAGCTACTAACTATTACTTCTAACTCATACCATAGCTTACCTCTAAAAATTTTTGTATGATTATAAATAATGTTTTATAAATATAAAATTTAATTAATTTTAACCAAAAAAAATTTTAAACATCATCAAACATTTACAATGTTGCCATTAATTGCAAGAGTTACTAAAATTGAAATGAAATGAAAATAGCAATTCATACGACAAAAGGGAATTTGTGAAATAACTAACATTCTAGCACCTAGTATCTAACTAGATTTTATATCTTCTAACAAAATCATGCATACACTATTCCTTTTTCCTAAGAAAAGGAGTTCTGTTTGTTAGTATTATTTGAGAGAAACAAGTATAGATGATACAAATAAACCTATTAGATTGAGAATGAAGACCTAATCTAAATGTTGGAACAACTTTTATGTTTGATTGCATCGAATCAAAATACAATTTTACTACATTAATGGGTACAACATCATTAGCTTAAGAGTTGAATAAATTTAATAAGAATTTCAATAGCACTTTGAGTAGCCAAAGAGGAGAAAGTAAAGGCTTCATTGGAGAGACTAGAACCTCCACCAACTAAATCAGATAAAGACATAAATGCCATGAAAGGCATCTTTAGTTGGTAGCATATTAGGGCGATTGCAGCACTCTCCATGTCAACTGGAGTTGCATTGAATTTAGAGTGGAGAAACTCTCTATATGCTTTGTTATCTAGATATATGTTGGCATTAAGTCCCCTCTCTACTTTCATCACTTGTAGTGATCTTGGTAAACATGTATAATTTACACATCTTTCCAAGTTCACATCCTGCATAGGTTAATAAGTTTGCATGCAGTATTAGTTGTTATCCCCTAGATAAATAGGAATGCAAATAAGAAGTTATGGTTCACATTTGATATGATCTTCTTTGATTCAAAATTTTTATGGCATTTCTTAAATTCTTAAATTCTTTTGCTTAATCTCAACTATTGTTTATGAAAAATCTATAGTTATTTTTGCTCAACAAACATGTGATTCATATTATCGAATAAATGTTGCATTAAGCCCTACATTTGGCTTAAGCCCACTTATTACCTAACTCCTAGTGAATCAAAATTACTTGTGGGTAATGAACTAACCTTAATTGAAACCCTCTAGATTTTAAATATTATTATTTAAATTTTGCTCTCTCACAAATTAAGTTTGTTGTTAAGGTAACGTACAAACTTTAATTCTCATAATCTTTTGTGTATTCGTTTCTATTCTTTTGCACACTTGTAGATCTGTAACTAACATTTTGTTTATGATTGATTGCAAAATGAATGTTGATAGATAGAAACTATTTCAAGCTAGCCACACCCCTAAGAAGACTTCAATATTTTCGAGGATAAGATGTCTTCCCCTTCTTACTTTGCTTCTTATATCATGCTATGTTAAGTGTTTGCATAGATTACAACTATTTTCTTACCTTTTTAATAGTTATGACAATTGAACTGCAAGCTACTAATTTTTTTTTCCTAATTCTATTACAATTTTCATGTATATAAAACACATCCACATCTTATTATGCTTTTGCTAAGTTGGTAATTCCTTGACAAGTTCATGCCTTTATTATTCTCTTGTTCTGTAAAGACAATCTTGTCCTTAAGGTTGTACTAGAGGAAGTTTATCAAAATTGGTCCCAATCTTCCCAACTTGTGTCTTCCTAAGTTAAGCCACTTCATAAACTAAAATCTATTGAATAGGTTGACCATTAAGGAAAATAATCCATTTCCTTGCTACACCTAAAGGGGATAGTATTATTGACCAAGAATAAAATCCTTAGGTAACTTTAAAGATGGAATAGAGGAACAATATGGCTTCTTAAGTGAGGATAAATGAAAAATATTATGGATCTTGTAGATTGGATGAAGCTCTAACTTATGAGCATAAGATCCTATCTTGTGAAGTAACTTTTTTAAGTACATATAAAAATGCTTAGAAAGCTTATGATTATGACTTTGAGCAACTAAAACCTATTCATAAATTTGTAGCTTCACAAACACCAAATTGTCGGGTTTAAATGTAACATAAATACAATGTTAATTAGCAGCATGATTCATTTCAAGCTTAAGCTTGGGTCAAATTATGTCTTAATAGATGCGAGATCTCATCACTTATACTTAACTTTATATCGACAACCTTAAGCTTAGAAGTACTCTTAACATAAAAAGGAATAATTAGAGGCTATCTTCCATATGCAATTTGTAAAAGGAGTTGTCATTGCTCCTTTATGATAGGAAACATTGTAGGTAAATTCAACCCGTAAAAGAAATTAGACCCAACTATGAGGTTAATCTATCACAAAACTTCTTAAGTACTGTTGTATGGTGTTGTTAAGGACCTTTGTCTATCCATTGCTTTAGGAATGGTATGCACTAATCATGAGAGTTTAGTACCACTTAATCAAGACAAAAAAGATTTTCCTTCAAAATTTATCACAAACGTATAGTCACGATCTAAAACAATGATACTAAGGAGACCATGTAACTTAAACTCTATATTAAGAAACAAAGTAGCACTTTAGTTGTAATAAAATTGTATGTCCTAAAGTTAAGTTAAATGATCATAGGATTGAACTTAAAATACAAAATTTAGGGCGATCGGTTAAAAAATCTGATCAAACCCAAATTATAAACTATGGATAGAAATATTAGTAAAAATGACCCTGTAAACTTGAATTTAAGAAAATAAGTAATAAAATAAGAGACTATAAAATTTTTAAATTTTAAATATAATAATTGTTAATTATTGAAAAGGCAGAAAATGTAATTTAATAATTAATAAATCCGGTACCCCAATTAAGATTGTCGTATATTGAATAGTTTAGAACATTAAATTAAGACCCAATATGATATTAGAATACTTAAGCTTAATGTGATTAATTTCACATTAGGATCCGTACATATTTAAGATTTTAGAATCAAAATTAGAATCTAATTTATAAACCGAACCTCGAAATAAAATAGAATGAATCATTAGTAAATAATAGGTATACATGAAGAAATGAGTTAAATTATAACTTAGAATATGAATCATTAAAGTATAAGTACTAAAATAACTTATTTGTATTATAGGATATCCAGAGATGAATCGGCTTGCAATTAAGTGATCGGGTAACTGAGAAATTCTAAGTAAGTTGAGTTATTATTTACTATATTAGAGTACTATTTTATGATACTAAAAAACTTAGGATTGTGTATGGTTGTGATTGTAAGTAGTTTATGTATGTATTTGATGTATCTGAATTCGTGCTAAAATTTGTAATGTGATTGATTTTGTGTTATGATTGTATTGGTGTGAAATTGTTTGAATACCCTAAATGAAATTTAATCTTATTCGACTTTAATAACTAAATTGTCATGCATTGTAACCCGTTAGGTCTCCAACCAAACACCAATACCTTCGATAAAGATAGTGTTGGATAGCAATTAGTCTTTTTCTTATCCTTAACTGAACTAAGTAACAAGAGAGGAGGTCGCAATGGGGATGAGGGCATTAGTTTGAAGGATAATCTTAGGAGGAGTAGTGTCTCCATTTTATAAACTTGGGTTTGGTTGTGAGCTGTTGCATAATATGAAAACTCCTCAACCCGGATTAGAGCGGGTGGAATTTCTCTAATTTCACAACGGATCGGATTACGTTATGTGATGACACTTGCTTGTTGCATTGCATGAAAATAATTACTTGATAATCTTGTTTGTGTTTGTATACATTTATGAGTCTCTAATTCAATTTACTGAACTGAAGTTACTCATACTCTTATAGATCCTTTTGTAGGTCCTGATTTCTGAATACTTGAAGTATTATGCTGCCTTACAATTATCTAGAGGTTAGTTTTTTTGAAGCTTGGGGTGTGAGGATCAATTCGTTTAGTAGTGGATGTATAGCTAGAGTGTCCTTTATAGTTTAAGAATGAAAGACTGATAGTTGTTATGTAAATTAGTGAATCGTTATATTTATGTAGAGTTTCCTGAAAAGTTCTATAGACTTTACGTATAATTATGTATGTTGATTAAAAATTTGTGATAATTACTATAATCTTAGTTAAACACTTAATTGGACTGTTTATTTCAAAGCGAAAAGTCGTCGACGTCTTGTGTAGATAATGTTTATGGTAGGTATTGTGAGGCCAATTACTATTATAGAATGGTTTACACGGTGGGATTGTTGCAACTTTGTGACTTCGAGGTGTAACAAAAATGAGCTCCTAAATGGTTTTACTTAGAAGGTGGATAACTATAAGCCCTACAATCAGCTACTCGAAATTCGGTTCGTAGAATTTAGGGCATTCGAGTAAACTGTCCGATTCAGTTCAAATTTTAGGATGAAGTTAGGAATATTAGTAAAAACGATTCTATAAGTTTGAATTTAAGAAAATAAGTAATAAAATAAGAAAATATAAAATTTTCAAATTTTAAGTATATTACTTGTTATTTATCAAAAATGCGAAAAATGCATTTCGATAACTAACGAATCACTAGAAATAAATTATATATACACTAAAAATCATAAAATAACTTAAATAATATTTATGAGTGTTTATTTATACCTTATATGTATTTACATGTAGGTAGGAATACATGTTGGTAGGAATATATGAAATTACTTAAATTGGTGAAATAAGTTAAAATAATATTAAATAATTAAAAAAATTATAAAAAAATCTAAGAAAAATAAGAAAGGTTGAGATCAATGCAGAATTTGGTCATGGTGGCTAGGGGAAAGAAAAGAAAATTTGGACCAATTAAGTCAATACAATAAAAAAGGTAAAATAGAAGAGAATAAGCTATTATCTTGTCTAATTAATATACTAAAATTTCTTTACAACTCTATAAATAGCAAGAAAATTACAGGAGCTCATTTGGTCTGTTTGAAGTTAAAAAAAAAATTGAAGAGCACCGAAAGTTAAGAGAAAAATTAGGGTATAAAAAAATTACACAAAATTGTGCAATTAGAGCAATTAGGTTGAACCCATACATCACCACCACTACCTGAAACTGAACTATCACCACTACCATCCTACTCCAAATCGACCATCTAGACTGGTTCACTAACCTTAGGCTGTCGTTGGTGGTTGGAAGCTTAAGAGATAGGTAAGTATAATTTTTAGCCGATTTTGCAAAATTTGTTAAAATTATTAATTCATTCCTGGAAAATTATGAATTTTGTTATTTTGATATTTTATTATATGTAGATTTAGGTAAAAAATAGTGATTAAGTTTAGTTACGTCTGTAAACATAAGGTGCTTAAGAAATTGAGCAAAACCAAGTATATTTAGAATTAGAAATAAATAGGCTTATGAGAAAATGAGTAATTTTGGACTAATTAAGTAATTAAATGACTAATTACTGATTTAGAAGGTAATTAGATGTTTAGGAATGTTAATTTCTAATGTGATAACATAATCATAGTACTTGGAGTATTAAATGTAATTATCATGGGGATTATGTAATAAATATGGATTATATGATAATATGTACAATTGGAATTATGATAATTATAAAATAATGGGTTAAATTGGAAAATATAATGATAATATTAATATGTATTAAATCTGGTATAAAACTTATTTTTAGATAATTATTCGAAAAATATAAATTTTTTCACATTAAGAGTAAATCTAGTACACTAATTAGAATTAAAGTATTGAGTGCATTAGAATACTGAATTAAGACCTAGTATGATATTAGGATACTCGAACTTAATGTGATTAATTTCACATTAGGGTTTGAAACATAATTTAGAATTTATTCGTAGTTGAAACAGAATTAAAAGCTTGAATCAGAATCAGATTCAGGAAAAATCGAACCCCAAAATAACGTAGAATTAGTTGTTAATAGATAATAGATATATAAAGAGAATTCAGTTAAATCATAACCTAGAATATGTATCATCAAAGTATAATTACTAAAAAGCGTATTTACATTATAGGATATATGGAGATGAGCTAACCTGCAACTAATTGATTGAGTGGTTGAGGATTTCAAATAAGTTGGAATTAATACGTCACTATATTTCGGAGTATTAATGTGTAGTACTTGGAGGCTTGAAATTTTACAGGATTGTTCTCATTTGATATTTGGTTATGTGCTTATTCTAAGTTGTTGATATAATTACTAATTTGCTGCTTGGCTTATATTGTATGATTTGTATGAAATGATTGATTATCTTAAATTCGGCTTAATCAAATATATGATCTGTAAACATAAATTGAACCTGTATAGCAACTCATTAGGGGAAACCTAGGATTTTTTTACCAAACACCAACCCTTTCGAAAGTGATAGTGTTTGACAGCATAATTAGTCCCTTCTTCATCCTTAGTTGAACTAAGTGACAGGTGAGAAGATAGTAGTAAGGGTGAAGTTAATGGTTTGAAAGTAATCTCGAGAGGAGAGATGTTTCCATTGCAAAAGCTTGGGTTTGATCGTGAGCTGTCGCATTAACGGAAACTCTTCAATTCGGATTAGAGTAAGTGCAATTTCTGTAATTTCATGATGGGTCGGACAACGTCATACGATAACATTTGTTTGAACATGCATTGCACCTAATAATTTGATTAATAACCTTGTTTATGTTTACTGTATAATTTTAAGTCTTTATCTTAACTTACTGAGCTGTGATTGTTCACATCTCTATAAATTTTATTGTAGGTGCTAGTTAGGAAGCAATCATATAACTATCCCAATGCTAGTAACTGTTGGATCCTAAGGAGTAAGGATGTAAATTGAACACCAAGTACACTCTCTAGTTAGATTTATTTTAAAGCTTTTAGTATTAATTTACAAATTACTTAAGTAGATTAAGATTAAGTTGCTAAATCTTATAAAGATACTCAGGTTATTTAAATATAAGTATGTATCTTTCTAAGTTCATAAGTAAATAACATACTTAATTTATAAACTGTTTACTTTAAAGTGAGATAATCATTGATGCTTTTGTAAATTAGGTCAAAAATGGTGGTTATGTGGTTAGCTTCTATTTTAAAATGGTTTGTACAGTGAAACTGTTACCACTCTGTTGCTTTAGAGTATGATAATAACTACCACCAAAATTTCCATAAACTCTTATGATTTTAGAAGATAAGTGATGAAATTCATACTGATGTCTTCTTATAGTCTCTCTAGAATAGGTGTTAGGGCTAGTAATCTAGCTCGAGAGTTGGTAGTATATTTAACTTATTAGCAAATATATTATTCTTAACAATGTCTTCCATACATGTAAGTCCTTTTGAAGAAAATTCAAAGGATATTATCTTATATATTTTTCAACTTTCTATGATGACCCAAATTGCTGTGGCATAAAATTTTGAGATTTAAATAAGAATCATAGAATATTGAGGCACCTAAACAAGTCTATTTTGATAATAAAAGGCTATTTTTCCAAGTAATAGGCTATTTGAGTGTTCATGCCTTCTATATGGATTATATAAACCGCTAAAAAGTTGCTTAACATATCTATAAAGTCAAAGCAAGAGATGACCATCCTAAATATTGACTCTCTTCACTATGTTGTGTTGACATTGCATCTATCACTTAATTATTTTGTCTAGCCTTGAAAGTTTATAATCATTGCCCATAACTTGGAAAGAGATATTTGTGCTACTTAGGAGTTTGAATCCCTTGTGTGAATATGTCTTTCAAACAATGATGATAAGATATAGTAAAACAATGTGATCATAAAAGATGATGTTGACATTTCTAATCTGCTTTCACGATGGCATATATTTTCCTTTAAGTAAGTTTTGTGTAAGTGTAAGGATAACTTTTTGCCATCATAAGCTATGAGTAAGTTCCTTGTAGAAGGACCGCAACCACACCCAACCATAAAGCATCAGTTTTAATGATAAATTGCTTCTGAAAAACATGATAATGCCAAGATGGGAGCATTTACCACGTCTTCCTTAAAAAAAAAAAAAAATTGACAATGCCTCATCACTCCAATTGAACATTTTTTTTTTATTTTTAAATTTTGCGTGACATGTTACTGATTGGACTACAAACAGAAGCATATTTGCATAATACCTAGAGGGGTCTAGAAATGCTATTAACCGTTTCAAGGTTCACGGCAAAGGATAGTTTTTTTTTTGCTACATTCATCTGGCTTTTTTTTTCCTCTCAAAGTTTCTGGTAATCGCAAACTTTTGAAATTTTTATTATACGATTTGATAATTATAGAATTTTGATTGTTACGAATATTAGAAATGTCTGGAAAATAACTTCTGTGAAAAAAATGAGATACCATTATACATATGCTATGGCATATGGCATGCCACACAAGCAAACACAACTTTCTCTAATAAAGATATATGCCATGCCGCACTAATAAAATTACAAAATTTTTGAACCGTTTAAAATGAGATTGAATATTTAAATAATTTTGGATTTAAATCGAATATTTACCATGATTTATGATAAAAATTATAAGAAACTATATTATATAACATAAATGCCCAAACTCGTAATATAAGATGCAACTCTAACTTAATCAGAACAAAAGTAATAGCTAAAGATAATTACCGAAATGTTGGATGACATTGACCGGAACCCAAAAGACATGCTGTCGAACTTCAGGAGTTCCGTCGACCGGAAACACCTCCTCCGGTCGGTACCAGACATTGTTGAGGTAATTCTGGACCCGGTTTTCCATTTGAGTTGGTCAGATTGTTGAAGTCGGGTATTTTGAGGTAACCAATGGTCCTTGTGTAGTCCCCATCGGACTCTAGTGCCAGCTCATCCTCCGGTCCGTCACCATACCTCTGTTTGGACATTATTCATTTTCGATTTTTTAAAGAAAGATAAAATGGCAAGGGGACGAAAAAAGAAAAAAGAAAAAAAAAAGTTATCAGGTAAGGCAAGCACAACACAAAGCAAAGCGAGGAAATACAAAATAACATAACCCTCTTGCACAACGGGATGAATCTGGTCTCTTCTGAACCAGATTCCATTTTCTATCTCTCCCAAAATTTTAATATGGTAGTAATTAACCAAAAAAAAAAAAAAAATCCTTTGGTCTAAAGTTTCATGTATACTCCTTTAGAAAATAAGAAGTTATCTTAGGGTTTCTTAGAAAATTTATGTTTTATTCAATGATAAAGTTTCTCCACTATTCGCTAAATGTCACAACTATTTTGTAAGCTAGACTTTGTACGTGCTATATGTTTAATGATAAGGAAATTAAATTTTCTACTCACGTGTTATGGAAAATCCAAAGAATGGCTTTTAAAATAATGTATATCATGACACAACCGCATATATATTGCCATTTATATATACTTTAATTTAACCTTCCCCTCCAATTTGTTATTACGAAATTAAGCAGTCAAAATCAAACGGCACTCTAGAATTCTAAAGTCAAAGCTTCCAGCCTGTCTGTCTTTCTTTCTTTCTTTCTATCTTTCTATCTTTCTTTCTTTCTTTCTTTTTTTTTTTCAACTAGTCTTTGTCGAATATTAGGTAAACTAAGAGTCCATTCATTTGGTTGAACAGAATAAGAGTCCAATAATAACTATTATTGAGAAATGACACGAACTGTAATAAATATTAAATGTATATTTAATATTTTTTAAGGGTGTTTTGGGAAAAAAATAAATTTCAATATTTGTAGCTATTCATGAGTCTAAATAATGGTTAATTATTCAATATTTTTTGTAATAGAGATTTATTATATAATTGTTATTATAAGCTTAAAATACAATTATACACCCTAACGGCTCTTTCATAAGGAATAAGAAAGAAGAAAATTAATTGCGAGACGTTGTTATACATTGTTGCCAGTTTTTTAATTTCTATCATTATTTACTTCTATGGAAATAAAATGAATGCATAATTTTTTAAACCAATAACCTTAGAAATAAAAGGATTGTATCTCGTGTATTACGAAGTCCAAAATTAGTATATACATATGAAGGAATATGCTACATGCTGAGGGATAAATATACCTCAACTATGTTTTGTGCAATTTAGTACGCGAATAATATGCTAGCAATTTAATGAAAAATTTAAGCATTCTAACAACTAAATTTAAAGTAATTGCAGTTAAATTGAAACGAAAAATGAATGTATAGGTGCCTATGTGGTTTGCATTTAACCCCACTAAATTATTGTATGGTAGAGTTGTTGCAACTAGCTCATCATGTGCAACGGATATTGTTAGGAAGAGGCGTGAGAGGAAAAACGAACAAATTCGGCATTTTGAATGTGTGCATTTGACAATGGATCAAACTTAGTGTTTTTTTTTTTATCATTGTTGATTGAATTGTTTATTTCATTCTCTTTTGAGTAATCCCAACAGAGCTTTGGTGTTTGTCTTAAGTTTACAACTATTTTGAATGAATCAAATGATAAAAGAAGCTCCCTATTTATAGAGTTTGAAGATTAATTTTGTTTGTTGAAATGGTTTTAAGATAAACGGTTAAGATTGAGTTCCTTTGTTAAAATTTATTTTTTCTTTTAGCCTTCATGGACTTAGATATGGGTTAAAGTATACTTAAGACTTTTGTCAACTAAAGAAGGTCCATTATCATTATTATTTAGTTTAAAGAACAACTGAATCTCCTTAAGACCCGATAAAACTAAATGAAGCCTAAACGAATTGTTTTCGAGTCTTCTTTTTTTGTACACAAGAAAACTGAATAAGATCGAGAGTGAAAAATCTAGTTTAGGGATCCCCGGTTTGAACCTATCAAGCCAAATTTCCCTAAAACATTCATAAATGGGCTAATTTCCTAAGCTCTATTATTAGCTGAAGATATCGGCTCATGACATTAAATTGGGTTAAATGTCCAATTACCCAAATGACCTTTTATAATTATAAAAAATTAAAGGTTGTAGAGGGCTAAATTCGATTTTGGGACTTAATCCTAATAATAAAAATGGATTTGACTCTTTAGACTAAAGTGATGAGATCTAAGGAGTCAAGCCCATGAATTTAGATTTGACATAATAGGTTTAAAGTAAGGCCCGTTGGATTAACTTATTTAATACTAATCTTTCTCAATTTGCTTACATTAAGAATAAAGCCTTATTGGGTCTAAGCTTATAAATCAAATATATTTTAAAGTCTATTAAGGGAAATGATCAATTCTAACAATTGATGATCATTACAATCCGATTGAAGAGATTAATGACCATATTTTATAAATACGTTATTCCTTCCCTCATTTGGATAAGTGAGAATCTTATACAAATGTCGTTACGTTGCTGGATTCCCATCTTAAGGGATCAAACACTAAAATTATCTCAGGTATATTACCAAATTTATTGTTTGTAGTGGAGCTAGATGTTATTGAGCTCCTTTACTTATCACGACTCGTGTTTGAACGTTTGAGATCATTTACTCCTCTTTTCTATACTTTTTTCCTAATCATCTTGTTTACACTATTCAAATTATTCCCCTCAATCACGCATTGTGCAATTACAGGCAATATGCATGTAATCATTCACATATGGATACATACCGCTACAATATCAATAATAATTTGTATGATAGATAAAGAAAGGTCTCATAGATAATTGTAAGTGTAAATCTATCGGGCATTCACCTGCCAGTTCCAAAGGGCAGAATGAGCCCAATATTTGGGAATAGCGACATCTCCAATTTGGAGTTGAGAGTTTGCATTCCCAGCAATACCATAAACCAAAACAGCTTGCACGCTGAATAGAGTTAACAATAGTTCTGTTGTTACACCTGCATTAAGCTTCAACAACAAATGAAAAAACAAAAAAAAAAAAAAACCATAAGAAAGATATAACATTGACTAACCGCACTAAATTTATTAAATTATTCCTTTTTCTTAACTGCGCAGGAATCTCAAGCTATTACAAGTTTGGGTTAATTACAGCAACGCTTTCTTAAAACTATTAATATAATATAAACATCTTGGATTTTTTAAATGCCGTGGTAATAACTCCTAAAAAATGCCTAAATAAATCTTTCACATAGATATGTGCATTTATTTTATCTTTTTGTGTTAGATACATTATCTGATTTTATGATTTTCTTGATATATTTATAAATATTTTCATCGACCCGTTCGGGTTAAATGAGTAATAGATCAATTAATATTGTAATTAATATAAAAAAGCTGACTTGCTCTTATTGATATTAATATATTTTAAGGGATGTAAATATGCTATTTTTAAAATTCAGGAGCCTTTTATAATTTCGATAGTTTTTACGAAGTATGAAGATTTGACAGAAAAACAGAACAAAAGCAACAAATATAGCATACTGGTGACAATGGAAATTGCACATACCATACCAAGTCCTGTCATTACGGCAATAACCTTCTTATTTTCAACCTGTCCAAACCTAAACCTTCTTCCTATGGACCGAAAAGAAGGTGGGGGAAGGAAGAAGAAGAAGATATATTAAAAGAAGCAGGCGGAATAAAAATCAATAAAAAGCGACAATGAACTATATTTCAATCTAAAAGTTCGATGTCCATCGTGTCATTGATCTTCTTTGAATTGTTCCTCCAGAAACATCAAAACTGTCAATTACAAAAGAAAATAATTTCGAGGGACTTGAATAGGATGGCAAATATTTCAGAAGTGGGATTTTTGGTTCAAAACTTTCAGTCAACATTCAGTTCTGATCTTTAAATTTTTCAAAATAAACAATTGTCTGAGAAAGAAAATGATTCATTAGAAGCGATATATCATGTGAATTATCCGTTGGTAGAATATATATATATATATATATATATTTAATTTATAATCAAGTTTGTTTTTCACATAAGATGCATGAGGTGCTGCATACAATAAGAGAGCTATATCTATAACAATGGACCGACTCATAAGCTTCATTAAAAGAGTATGATTGCAACAATTTTTTTATTCTAAGAAGCAAAAGATTAAATCTAATATTAAAAATGAAGTTTTATTAATCCCATCGATGAAATTTGTTTATATTATTAATGTTTTTAACTTGAAATGTCAGGGTGTCTTATTTAAGAATTATATTTGACTCATCAAATATAGTTACATTGAAACTTTCACGATCTCATTCATATTTTTACTGTTTAGTCTCGCTTTTCATTGTTAATTTAATATTTATTAAATCTAAACAGTTAAAATTATAATGAGTTCAATATTATAAATTTAAAGAACATTAAATAAGATTGGATGAAAGGCATGACAGAGTTCCATTAAAAAATATGGATTGAATTGTATAGTTCTCTGACCATTAAAAAAGAAGATGTTTTACTAATCCGTAGATCTCACGCGTGCACAAGATTTACCTAGAACATCCAAGTAAGGAAGAGTGCTATTAGCTTGGAAGCTGGAAGATTGAAGAAGTGGGTTTATCTCATATGGGTCGGGGGCTATGATGCCGTAGTACGGACCCTCTTTGTTAATCGCATGGATCTTTCTCAACAAACTCCTAGAAACTTCGCCATAAGCTCCATTTATCATTCCCAACACCAACAAGAGAAGACGCAAAACAGTAGACCTTTCCATATCTAAATCTAAATTAATTAACAGTTGCAGTAGCTGCGGTGATATGTTTTGGAAGAAGACCAAGGACATTCATGGAATACGTTTCCTGAAAATTTTTTTAGTGCGTTTAGACAAAAGACGATGTGGAATTTATGGTAAAGGGTACATGACAAGTGGAAAAGGGACAAAAAAACATTAGCGTATAAATCACTCCATATTACAACATTTTTTTTCGGTGGGCCTTTCTGCTTCCGGTTGCTCAAATGTGATTCAACTATTTAATTACTTTTGCGTTCAGTGAATCACTATTAATTAATTTATAGTAAATATGTTCATTATTAGAAAAAACAAAACTATATATCATCTTTTACTATTGATGGGTAGCATCTTACTATAAATCAGAGTTAATTTACTAAATTTAAAAGTGATTATATAGTATGATCATTTTTGAGTCTTATTAGTGTCTTTAATGATCATAAGTTATCACGTTTATTGAATATCTAATGCAATTAATTTTGTATTTTACTCTCTTTATGTAGCTATATAAGGTATAGTAGATGCATAAACAAAAATTATTATATGAGAATAAGGAAATAACTATTGGAAAATAACATATATTGATCACATTTTCATGTGGTTATAATTCTCTACCAAATATTATTTGATCATACTGATGGTTACTTCAAGTGATGGTTCACACTGTGAGGAAAATAAATATATTAGACCTTGTAAGATATTTTGGAGAAAGACAACCTTTAAAAAGAAACTGGTATATATCATGCCATCAAACACAGTTGCTTATTTAAGAGTAAATTGTTAGCAACCTAAGACCACTAAAACTCAAACTAAAAAGCCTAATCTAGATGACCAACCTAGTCCTTCACTGGGTTTAAGGGTGATCTATGTTGGTACATTATTATGTAACACTAGGGCTTAAAAGATTCATAGGCTAGAAATAAAAGTATCACTTTCTTTCTCTTTCCTTAATGCACAATAAGATAAACTTTATTATCTTTTTGTCTATTTGTTGTATTTATTCTTTTTTTTTTTTCCTTTCGTTTCAATGATTTTACTAGTGAACTAAACTAACCTAATCTTTGTGTTTGTGTGAGATAGTATGAAATTTTGCATTGATAGCCATGAATCAAAGAGAGAAAAGCTTGCAAGAATACTATGAACAACAAAAATTGTATTGAGAATAGAATTCTTTATCAAAGTCCATGTATAGATTGTTCAATACATATAGCCTACAGTGATCATCAACTAACTAGTTGAGTAATCATCCTAATTAGCATCTAGTTAAGTCAACACTAGTAAAATAAATAATATGTACAAGTAAAATTAGTAGGTAGTATAT
This sequence comes from Lumnitzera racemosa, assembly GCA_024138005.1. NCBI lineage: Eukaryota > Viridiplantae > Streptophyta > Magnoliopsida > Myrtales > Combretaceae > Lumnitzera > Lumnitzera racemosa. Next base: position 34,128,814 of record JAMXBC010000007.1, read on the forward strand.
ACATTAGACTTCATATAACCGCTCCTTTGCCCCCTACCCACCCTAAAGACCTAACTCGGAACATTTAAAACATAGAAGAGTTCCCCCTATTAGTCCTTTTTTTTTTTTTTTGCATATTTATTAGTTAGAGCTATGAAGGAAGATGGATGGTCTTAAGAAATCGAATAGCAATACGATCTCAAGTGAAGTGAATTTCGATCTCTATATGCTTGGTACGATTGTGTCAACTTGAGTTTACAGCTATCATTAAAGCTGATTTGTTATCATAGTAAAGGAAATAGGAAGATGAACATCAACATGGAGATCCTTCAAGATGTAAGATATCCATAAGAGTTCTTTGGTAGTGGCAACCATGGGCCTATACTCTAATTCTTTAGTAAAGGTAGAAACTGTGTTTTGTTTCTTAGTTTTCCAAAAAAGAAGAGTAGACCGAAGTAAATGACAATAAACACTTACTAACTTTTTATCAATAAGGTAAGAACCTTAGTCTGAATCCAAGTACTAACCAAATTGAGAGAACTGATCTTAGGATAGAATAGACCAAAAGGAAATGATCCCTTCAAATAGTGAAGAACACGAAATAATGCATATAAGTGTGGTTCACGAGGTGTAGTAAGGAATTGACCTAATGGATGAATGATGAAAGAAATTTCCAAATGAGTCAATTGATGATGCAAAAGCCTTCTTACCAATCTTTTGTAAAATGATGCATTATTGATATGTTCACCAATACAATTATCAAACTTTAGTCCCATTGGCAAACGAAAGGAAGTAGGATGCACCCCTATTAAACTTACATCATTCAAAATGTTTAAAATATACTTTCTTTGGTTGACCAAAATTCCTTGTGAAGAACAACGAATTTCTAGGCCCAAAAGGAACCTTGCATACCTAAATCCTTGATGGTAAATTTCTCATCCAAAAGTTGTTTCAACTCAGTTATAGTAGAAACATGAGTTCCTATAAGAAGTAAATCATCAACATATACAAGTGTTGCTATAAATGTAGAAGAATTTGATATAATAAAAAGAGAATAATCACTATGGTATTGAACAAAGCCAAACTTAAGTAAAAACTTGGAAATTTCGAAATTCCATTATCTTGAAACCTATTTAAGGCCATAAAGTGAACGTTTTAAATGATAAACTTGTCCATTTTTAGCCTTATCATATCCTTATGGAGAACTCATATAAATTTCCTCATCAATATGCCCATGAAGAAAGGCATTACTAATGTATACTTGATGCAATGTCCACTCTTTAGCACTAGGAACAACTAACAATGTTCTTACAGTTCTTACTTTAGCAACTGGTAAGAAAGAGTTATGATAGTTCTAACCTTTAATTTATGTATAACCTTTCATTACTAGTTGTCATTTATGATGCTTTTTAGAATCATCTAGTTTAAGTTTGACCTTATAAACCTAGAACTAATTAGTTTCTTGCCCTTAGGCAAATCAATAAGCTCTTAAGTGTCATTTTTTTAAAGTGCTTGCAACTCTTTAGCCAGTAGATCAACTCATTCTTTGTGTTTAATGGCTTGACATTAACAATAATGTTCATGAACGATGAAAACATTGGTTAAAGATGCTACGTAATCATGAGCATATTATTGTAAAGTGGTTGAGGAGTGCAGAGGGTATAAAGTAGAAGGGATTGCATGTGTTTGGACAGCATTTTCTTGGGATTGTGTTTAGATTGTATGCATAAAATCACGTAGCCATTGGGAAGACTTCCTCTCTCTATTTGAACTCTTGAGAGGAGTAGGGGCTGCAAAGGATAAAAAGAGGATGGTGTATTAGGAAGCATATGAGAATTAGGCATAACTTCATTTCTAGGAATAGAAACGACATGTAGTTTGGGTGAAGAACATTAAGAATGATTAGGAGAAGTATTATGAGAATGTAATGGAAAAAATATGTTCATAAAAGTTCACATCATGAATCATAAAAAGGTGTCTATGAACAATGTCAAAATCTTTTTACCCTTTTTTCCTTGATTATATCCTAGAAACACACACTTAATACCCTTTACATCTAGCTTATCACATAAAGAGGAGTGTATATGGACATAACAAAGATAGCCAATTGTATTTAAATGTGTATAATTTGGTAAAGTGTTAAAAAGGACTTTAAATGGTGTTTTAATCTAAAACTTTCATGGGCATCCTATTTATGAGAGAAGTGGCCGCAAGAAAGCGCTTGCTTCAAATTCCTTAAGTAAATTGGCATGAATTTGTGAGACTTGTGTTGTATCTAATAAATGATGGTGCTTCCTCTTAACTCTTCCATTTTGTTATAATGTATAAACCATGGTATGTTGGTGTATTATTCATAAGCTATCAAACAAGGACTTATAAGCATTAGGTATAAATTCAGACCCATTATTAGTGCAAACAACTTTAGGAGTTGAATTGAAATGATTAGTACCATATTTGACGTATTTGGAAAGTGTATCCCAAACTTGGAATCTTTGAGCAACATATATGTCTAAGTACATCTACTAAAATCATCTAAAATTCATAAAAAATAACTAGCACTAGTTATGGATGTAATGTGATAAGCCTTTTAAAGATCAATGTGAAGAAGATATGAAGAAAAAGGTAAATGATGTGAATTTCGAATAAAAGCCAGCTATGGATCTTGGCTTAATGACAGACCTCATAAGCAAAATAGTTTAATTTCATGTTTTTACAAATAGCCAAATGCTGTAACTTAGAGATTGAAGCATATCTCATTCTAGTATGAATAAAGGTTATAAGATTATCGGTACCAGAATTGGTAATACAGAAATTGAACTGAACTAATTCTATATAAGGATTAGAAGAAGTACAATATAGATGATTCCTAGTTTCTAGTACATAAAGTCCATAATATTCCTTAGCAGATGCAAGGTGGTGTTTAGTTTTCATGTCTTGAAACACGAGAGAAGAGGAATCAATGATTGCATTCAAATTATAGTTGTGTATGACTTTGTCGACAAGCAACAACTTGTGTGTAAAGTCTAGAATAAGGAAAATAGTAGGAAGAACAAAATTTGGTTGTAATTAAACTAGTTTTTTTACTGCCATCAAGCAATTTTATAGGAAGGAGACATTTTAGTTTTTATTTATTTTCTAGTAGTAAAAGGCAAGTTATCATGTAATCAAAGGCCCCCGTATCTACTATCCGTGAACCTATTTTTTTAATCAAAATATTGAATGCATGAATGGGAAAAGTAGAGATTCTAGTACCTACATTTTGAGACACACTTGTTGCAGAACTATGTACATGATAAGAAGAACAACCATTTTTCTCCTTCATCATCCTCTAAACTTCATGAGAAACAGCTTAAATAACCTGTGTCGTCATGTAAAGTATCTATACTCATGATACAACATTATAATCACAATCAAAAGGAGTTTTGAAAGTTTTATGAGATTTATCCCTAGAAGTAAGAGGTATGCATGCAACTTATCCATAGAAGTAATAGATACTACAGCAGCTTTCTTCATTGGCTAGGAGACCTTCTTCCCCTTATACCAATTAGGATACTCGATAATTTGAAAGCAATTTTCGTTATAGTGCCCTTCACTATGACAGTGTTTGCAAAATAATCTTGTTGCATATCCTTTAGTTCTTTTAGTCTTTCCCAAATCTTTATTAATTTGGAAACTAATTGTTTTGCATCATTCCCATACTAAGTTACCTTTGCCTTTCCACTTGCTATATAAGATACAAGGCCTTGTTAACATTAGGCAACGAGTCCATAGTTAGTACCTGATTATGCATAAACTCATACGAATAATTCAATCCTAATAGAAATTGCATCAATTTTCCACATGATTCATGCTCATCAAGTATCATTTTCAATTCATAAGTGCAACCTGACATTACACCACTTGTTTATGATTGATAAGGACTCAACTCTTGTAGTTCATCCCACAACCTTTTCATTTTGTTGTAATACATCCCACTATCATATTTCCTTGACACATATTACTTATTTCTTGTTGAATATGATATATGAGTGGACCATTAACTTATCCATATTGTTCAATTAGCTGATTTTAGAGTTCAAAAGCAGATTGATATAATGAAAGTTTTGAGATATCTCATTCACCATAGAATTAAGTATCCAACAACATAGCATGTAATCGTACCTTATCCATTTCAATAGATCAATAGAATCTTCATATGGTTTATCAATAGATCCATCAATAAACCTTAACTTGAGTTTAGGTCTTAGGGCCATTTTTAAAGATCTATTACATGTGATAAAATTGGATCTATTAAAGACTATATTCCCTAAGCGCATTTGGTGTGAATTGTGACCAAGAATAGACAAGGTTGGTTGCTGGATGGATCTAAGCTTGTAGAAAGCTGAAAAAGGGTTAATAGGGATAGGTACGAAAGGGTGATAGTGAAGAATGAAAATAGTAAGCAAACTCATGAACAACTCTAGAGAAAATGATGCATTAATGGAACTTCTGAGGACTTATGGAACAATTCATATGACACACGAATTGGTCTAATAAGATTACTCGAGACCTAACTTTGCTTAAGGGAAAGGGTAAGAGTGATGTCGAGAGTAAACAAATAGTGTTTATGCAAGGAAGAAACTACTCAAATGTATTGAAGGTAATCTACCTCTTGCAGCTACAAGTATAAGGGTATTTATACTTATAAGTTAGGGCAAGTTGCCCAAAAAGGAAAAGACAATAAGGAAATTTCTTAAAGAAGTAATGTACATGATACAAAAGGGTAAAAATGAATACACAAGGAAAATAATTACACAAGGAAAATAATCATTGGTGCTCTAGATTCTACATATGCTACTATATACATAGCAATGATGCATTAGCGAGGTTGTTAGGAGATGTGGACAAAAAGTATGGACAGATGGGCTTATTCAAGTAGGGATGGCTTAGTCAATTTGGATTCTTTATCTTTCGGCTTCTCGGTAAAGATGATACCAAGTGATAGGTCGGCTTGACACTAGAGTGTAATCATCAACTTGGCATACCACAAAATAATGGATAGTCATATGGCACGGCATTAAAGGTGACTCGGCAAGAAGTACATAGCCTTGGTAGGGGTTGGTTAGAACATAAGGATTCATCATGCCAGCCCCTCTATTCTTTAGGCTTGGCTGCAGGTTGGGGATCTCGTAGCTTGATTCTCATTATTCCCTCCAGTTTTTTTTGGATTTAGGATCAAATCTGAATGGTATTTGCTCAGTTCTTCGTCAGGGTGATATAGACTAAGGTTGGCAATGTTGAAGGCATAAAAAACCCCATAGTCCTCAAGTAGTTCCAACTTATAACAATTGTTACTGATTTTATGGAGGATTATGAAAGTTTGCTTTCGTAGATAATTTATTCTTTCTTTTGTTCGTGAACCGTTCCTTGCTGAGGTGTAGCTATACTAAGTATCTTGGCTGAAATTGTTTAACAGATCTACCCTTAGTCTTTTCTCACATTCTTTTGGTAGCTTGGTCGATGTGCTGAGTGACCTTGTCATAGATGTGCTGAAGAAATTGTGCTTTGGTTAAGATGTCAAGGTCCTCTTACGCAAGTGCTGGTACAGGGGCATGGTTAAGGGGCAACTTGAGATTGAATCCACAGACTACCTTGAAGGGAGTCTGCTTAGTGGTGTTATGTATGGTTCGGTTATAGGTAGACTTGACCACTGGTAAGCAAACATCCCGATCAGCCAAGTTTTTTCCTATTGCAGCTGGGAGCAGTGACCCTAAAATATGATTAACCACCTCTATTTGGCCGTTAGTTTAGGGGTGACATGAGGTACCGAAGAGTAATTTCATTCCCAGCCAACGCTATTAGGTTCTTTAGAAATGGCTTAAAAACTTTGAGTCTCTATCGGAGACTACACTTCTCAGCATGTCATGTATTTGCACAATCTCCTTTAAGAAAAGAGAAGTAATAGCCGAAGCATCGTTAATTTTGGTGCAGGGCATGAAGTATACCATTTTACTGAACTAATCTACGATGACCATTACAGAATCTTTGCATCAGGTAGTTTATGGCAGTTTAAGAACAAAATCCATATTTAGTTCAGTCTATGATCTCGTTGGAACACGTAAGGCATTGCTTTCCCTTAGTTGGCTCGGCATTTGGCCTTTTTGCATACAGTACAGATTTCAATAGCTCGGTGCACATCTCTTTGCATTCTCGGCTAAAAGAATCAGTCATTTAATAGTTTACAGGTCCTCATCTCTCGAAAGTGTCTAAAGAGTCCTCCACTGTAGGCTTCCTTGATTAATAATTACCGTAAGGAACAAGTTGCTATGCACAATTTCCCCCCTCAGAATAGATAGCCATCCTCCATATAATACTTGTTCACTGTCCTCCTATCTACTCATCGCAAAATCATTGGTCTAAAGTGTGGGTCTTTGGAGTATTGTTCTTTGATACTCACAAAACCAAACAACTTGATCTACAGTTCTAATAAGGGCGCATGCATCCTCGAAAGAACGTTTACAACTACGTTGCTCTTTCCTTGCTTGTACTTTATCACAAAATTGAATCACTTAAGGAATTCAACCCACTTTGGCTGCTGCTTCAACAATTTGGTCTGACTTCAGAGGTACCTTAGCGTTTCATGGTTAGTATATATGACAAATTCTTTTGGCAGTAAGTAATGTTGCTATACTTGCATTGCTCAAATCAGTGCCAAAAACTCCTTGTCATACACAGAGTAGTTTAGTTGTGATCCTTAGAGCTTCTTACTATAGAAGGCAATTGGTCGGCCTTCTTGCATTAGGATAGCGCTTACTCCAACTCTTAATGCGTTGCATTCTAACTCAAAAATTTTGTAGAAGTCAGGTAGTACTAACATTAAAGCGGAGATCAATCTTTCTTTTACGTCGGTAAAACTCCTCTCCTCCCTTTCTCCCTATCGGAAGTTGGTGTTCCTCTTTGTTAGCTTGGTAAGTGGTACGGTGATGGTATTGAAATTCCTGATAAACCTTTTGTAAAATGAAACCAGTTCGTGGAAACTTCTTATGTTGGCACAAGTAGTAAGAGTCGGCTACTCGATAATTGATTTAATCTTCTCATCATCGACTTGCAAGCCTCCTCCATTGATTACATACCTTAAGAATACCACTTCCTCTTGATAGAAGCAACATTTCTTCAAGTTGCTGAATAGTCTCTCGGCACGAAGGATATTTAGGACTGCTCTAAGAAGTTTACAGTGACTCGACATGTCTGCACTGTAGATTGGGATTTCATTAAAGTACACCATGATACACTTCCTGATGAGATGTCTCAATACATGGTTCATAAGTCTCATGAAAGTGCTCAGGGCATTTGATAAGCTGAAGGGCATGATCATTCACTCTTAAAGTTCGTGTCAAGTCTTGAATGCAATCTTTCACTTGTCTCTTGACCTCGTGCAGATTTGATAGTAGCTAGACTTGAGATCAATCTTGCTGAAAATCTTGGCTCTACTTAGTTTATCCAACATGTTTTCTAGCCTCAAGATTAGATACCTATATTTGATTGTGATTTTGTTCACGGCTCGGTTGTCAACACATATCCGCCAGATTCCACCCTTCTTCGAAACTAGAAGTGTAGGCATAGCAGAAGGGTTGAGACTCTCTCTCACATAACTTCTCTAGCAACTCATTGACTTAACGTTGGAGTTTAGAAGCCTACTCAGGATTCATCTAATAAGCTGGTTTATTCGGTAGTACAATGTTGGGTACTAAGTCAATGTAGTTCTCTATGCCTTGAGTTAGGGGCAACCCCTCAGGTGATTGTTTTGGGAATAGGTTGGCATAGTCATTTAGCAACTCCTTGATTTCTTAAGGAAGCTCACCCCTCTCCTTCATTTCCAATAGTCGCTTAACTAATAATAAGGTCGGCTCGTTAGCATTGATGGCCTCTTAGAGCTTTGCGTTACTCATCATTAGAGTTTTCTTTGATCCGCAAGCGAGTTTCATCTATAGCTTGTGAACTTCTTTCGGTGGTATTGGATTTAATGTGATCTTTCAGTCATCTTTTTCTAACATATACTTGTTCCTATACTCGTCATGTATAACTCTCTTGTCAAACAACCACGACTTACCTAGCAACATGTGGGAAGCACACATAGGTAGCATGTCACAGAGGATCTAGTCAAAGTAGTTTCCTATAGTGATCGACAACAGTATTTGTCGAGTAACATGTAATGCTCCTTTCTTACTCAACTAGTACAACTTATATGGCTTAGTATGTGCAATAGTCGGCAGCTTTAGTTTTGAAACAAGATCGGTTGATGCCACATTGGTGCAACTTCTACTATCCAGAATGAGAGAGCACATCCAATCATTCTCCTTGTAGGTGGTATAAAACAAATTCTCTCTCTGCTCCTCTTTTCCTGAATTTCCATACTCATAGTGCACTGGACAACTATAAGTAACTAGTCTAAGTCGTCGGGAAATACGTTCTCTTCAATCAGTTCTTTCTTAGCAGGAACCTCTTCCTCTTCGGGCACCTCTTCCTCCTCGGGCTCCTCATCTGTACTCTCTATTTCTAAATTCGGGATGTCTCCCTTAATGACCATCATTCTTCGATTCAAGCACTAAGCAACCATATGTTCGAACTCTTAACACTTGAAGCACTTGATCTAGTTAGTTTTCCTACCAGACCCTTGCCTTTCTCATATGTTCGGGTTAGCACTACATCTTCAGGTCAACTTTTTTGCTCAGCTTGATACTAGATTGAGCTTAGTGACTTGCCTGTCCTAGTCGGCTCGTCGGCATTTTGGTTGTTACCTGGCTCCTTCTTTGCCTCATCACTTGTTGGGCAATCTTAATAGCTTCATCCATTGTATCAAATCGTTGGAGCTTCACAATGTCTCAGATGTCTCCTCTCAACCCAGTAATAAATCCTAAGACTGTTCGGGTTGGTGGCTTCTCCGCTTCACATCTTATCATAAGCATTTGGAATTCTTGAACATTCTCATTAACAGTTTGGCCTCCTTGCTTCAATTCCTAAAGATGAGTGAAAGTATCTTAGAGATATGTTTCTAGCATGAATTTGTTTTTGAGCACTCTCTTCATCTTGTGCCAGGTGTTAATCTTTCGATATGATGAACTGCTGACCAACGGTCCCGTTACTCGCGCACGGCTTTGAGGACTCCAATCCCTTACCCGATGAATTCTCTCTCCGCAACCTATTGATGACGAGAAAGTTTATGCCAAAGGAATGTAGCTAAACTCCTTGAGCTTCCTTAATTGTCATATATTGATTTGTATACTCGATAGTGATGATGATGAACATTCCCTTGCTGAGGACCTTATGTCGAGTAATTTGACCAAACACAGTCGAGAAGTTCCTACCGAGTGATGACAGACTCACTTAAATGACCGAATAGTTTTCTCTTAGTATGTAGCCATCTCTCTCATCTTGGCCCTTTATTGCTGCAACATTTTGACCACTTTCACTTGCTGTGCTAAAAAAATATTCATATGGGACCAATGTTGCACTGCTACCTGTTCACCTTGTTTGACATTGTACTACTTTTCCATTTTTGATATTTCGTCTTTTTTTACCATTTTTGGTATTATTAGGAATCCCCTTTTTGTATGTACTTTCTTTTCTTTTCATTATTTGTAATATTGCCCTAGGGACTTACTATAAATAGTCCTTTTCTTTTTTAAGCCGCAAATAACTTACCTCTTAATACTGAATATTCTATCTTGTAAGAGAACCCTTTCTAAGTCCATATTTCACACACTCTTATCTAATCTTGCCGAGTAGCTCGGGATTAGTGGCGAGAGGACCTTAACATCAACTTGTGTGTCATATTAAGTGTAGTGTCAAGTCGTGTTATATTCGTTGGTGAGTCACATCCTTGGAGCAGCTTCACGTCAGCTACTCTTGTTCAGTTGTAAACCATTTCCCTTTAATTTTCTTCCATATCTTGAAAGACCCATTTCAGTTCAAATTTGCCTCGATAAGCCCTACTCATAACTGAGCTCCTAGATACACTACTATACGCTTTTCTTCTTCTTATGGCCTGAAAATTCTTCCACCACATGGCGGCATATTCGGAGAATTCAACAGCAGCAATTCTTGCTTTTTCATAATCCTCATATTGATAGTAATTGAATATATGCTCCACCTTCTCTTCCCAGTCCAGATACTTATCAACATTCCTAGATCCATTGAAACTCAGAATCTGAGGCTTTACATGGTCAGATGCTCTAGGGATTCGTATATGTTCCTCTTCAAAATACTCTTCTTCCTCCCCATCAAGCTCTCTTAGGTCTATCCTTTGCCTTACTTTTCCGCCATCTCCTCCACCTCAATTTGGTGGGGCTGGGTTTGGACCTCTAACAAGTTGAGTAGCTTGTAAAGTGTTTTGCATGGCCTTAGAGGGTCAGCAAGATAGTGTAGGAAGAGCTTGGGTCAAATTTACCAAGAGGTTAGCTACCTCATCAAGTCTCTCATTAATACTTCCAAGAGTTCCCTAAGATTATTGTCTATGGTGGATAACTCCACTATCATCACCAGTACTAACATTTATACTTAGGTCTATAATTTTTTCTCATAGATTCAAAATTAAACGAACACTTTAGAAAGTGAACAACTAATAAAACAGCAATCAAATGAACATAGTAACTGACTCTGTTTTACACATGCAAAATAGAGCACAACAAAACTTCACCAAGAACTAACTATAGTTAGTACAAAACCTCTGCTCTGATATTAAGATGGTGTAAACCGTGATCAAGAACAGACAAGGATAGTTGCTGGATGGGTCTAAGCTTGTAGAAAGCTCGAAAAGGTTTAATGGGGATAGGTACAAAAGGGTGATAGCAAAGAATGAAAACAGTAAGTAAATCTACGAATAGCTCTAGAGGACATGACGCACCAATAGAACTTCCAAAGACTCACAACACAATTCGATATGATGCACGAATTGGTCCAATGAGGTTACTTGCCATCTAACCTTACTTAAGTGAAAGGGTAAGAGTGATGCTGAGAATAAACAAATGGTGTTTATGCAAGGAAGAAAATACTCAAGTGTATTGAAGGTAATCTGTCTCTTGTAGCTACAAGTACAAGGGTATTTATACTTATAAGTTAGGGCAAGTTACCCAAAAGGGAAAAGACAGTAAGGACATTTCCTAAAGAAGCAATGCACATGATACAAAAGGGTAAAAATGAATATACAAAGAAAAAAATTATTAGTACTACAGATTCTACTTATGATACTGTGTACGTGGCGATGGTGCATTGGCGAAGTTGTTAGGAGATGTAGACAAAAAGTACGAATATATGAGCTTGTTTGAGCAGGGATGACTTAGTTAGTCCGGATTCTTTATCTCTCGACTTCTTAGTAAGGATGATACCGAGTAATAGGTCAACATGACACTAAAGCTTAATCATCAACTTGGCATACTACAAAATAATGGGTGGTCATACGGTATGGCATTAAAGGTGACTTAGTAAGGAAGTACTTGGCTTTGGTAAGGGTTGGTTAGAACATAAGGATTCATCATGTTAGCCCCTCTAATCCTTGGGCTCAACTGCGGGTTAGTGGTCTTGTAGCTTGATTCCCATCAACATTCTTGGATTATCTAAACTTGATATGTATAACAGATCATAGATAACTAAATTGCCACTATTTTAACTTAATTGCAAAGCTATTACTGAAATTGATTGAATCTGTAAAGGAAATCGAAAAGACTTATAGTATCATAGAGAGCTCAATACCAAATCACTTGGTGAGCTCTAATACAATATGAAATTTTGCATTGATAGCCATGAATCGAAGAGAGAAAAGATTATAAGAATACTATGAGTAATAGAAATTTATTGAGAACATAATTCATTATCAAAGTCTAAGTACAAAGTGTTCAATATATATACCTTATAGTAATCATTAACTAAATAGCTGAGTAATCGTCTTAGTTAGCATCTAGTTGAGTCAGGATTAGTAAAATAAATAATATGTACAAGTAAAATTAGTAAGTAAACTATACGTCAAAATTCATAGATAATAATAATGGAAAAGTAAGTAGGTTGGCCTATTTAAGAAGGCTACTCTCCAATAAAAAAGAAGGATAAAAGATACTATGATTTTGAGGTGAAATTGGGTATTTATACTTATGTATTTCAAACTTACAAAGATAAAGAAATTGTCTCTGCTATAGTAAAATTAGAGTATCAAACTAAAAGGAGAATGCTCTCTATCTCTCATATACATACATAAGCACATGTGCATAAACACATTGATAGGAATTAACTATACAGACCTATTACTAGGAGCCAAGATATGGGATTACAAGGACCTACTCAATGGGTACTAGCTCAAGGACTCTTCAAGGAAGAGGATTCTTGATACTGATTGGAACCAAGGATATATAAGGCTGACAGTGGGGGGTAGGTCCGGTTTTACCGAAGGAATGAAAAGTAAATGGGAGTTGATGGTTTAGCAATCCCACACACTAACTTTACGGATATGATACACCATAAAACCACATACGAACCTAAGACTCACCGGATGTGACATATCGATCTGAGTAATAGGGTTGCCTGCCATAATCCTTACTAAAGGGATTGATAAGAGATGGTAAGAGAGAGAACTTTCAGAAAGAAAAGACTTAAAAGGGGGTTTTTCATTAATCTTCTATCTCTCTGTATTATTACAAATGTTGCTATTTATAGTACATTTGAAACCCTAATGGAAAAATTGTAAATAATGTACAAAGCCTTAAACCCTAAAGAATTGGGCCCATAAATAAAATAAAGACAAATATGTACAAAAATATAGAATTGTGCATTTCATAGGGAAAAGTTGGCATGTGGTCATTCGACATGCCTTGGAAGTAATCTTGCAGTGCTTGGCTGAGATACTAGAGAGGTCGACCCATAATTATCAAGTTTTGAAGTCAATTGGAAATAGTTTGTTCGGGCTGTGTCGAATGGATCCAACAAGTGATCTCTTAATCACTAAGTCGACAATAGACTTTAGTCGGGTGAATCTAACTCTTGGAAACATGATATCTTAGCCTATCGACAAGCATGATGTCGAGTAAGTGATTGGTCAAGCATAGGTGAAGATTGGTTGTTGTCTCGACATTATGCTTCTCGGTACTCTATCTATAAGAAATAGTGTTATTCAACTCGGTAGATAGAATGAGTTGGCAAGTAAATGATCTCGGCATTGGTAGTTAGGTTAGGTTGGTACCTCGAAGCTTATCATTTCCTTTCTCTTAGAGAAGTTTTGACCTGAAACTTAGTAATTGGCAGCTTCAAACCCCATCGGGATCAAATACCATCCTGCAATAACCAAAGAGAGTGATATAGAGATATTTCAGGTCTATGATTAGTGCTGGCTTCATCCTTGTCTCCTTCCATTCATCATAAATCCGATCGACCACATCTTGGTAGTCCTAACAACTATCAAGTATGGAAAGTGACATGATCTCTAGGGCATACAAAAGAGTATGGGCAAATGGGTTCGGTACTAACAAGAAGTAAGATGGTAAGTCAGTCATAAATACTTCTAACTCTTCAAGCTTAGCCAGCTTAAGTCTCATACTTTCCTTATTCGTTGAAATCGGTATTCCTTTTGCTTCCTTACAAATCGATTCTTCTTCCTCCTTCCACTTGGGGTCATGATCCTCAATTTGGATGGTTGATAATGGGGGTACGTTAGGAATACGAGGGTTTAACTCCAACTTGGCTTGGTCCTCTTCATCTCTACTACTCGCTTCTCTAGCAACCTCTACCTCCTTAACTCCTCCTTCAATACTCCCTAATTCAACATTCCTTCGTTGTCTTATTTTATCTTAGAAAACTTTAAGCAGTCTTTCAATCTCCTTCGGTTGATCCTGTACTTTCGAGAGGTTAGCTTCATAGGTGGGGTTTCTCTCTTACAATTTGTCATGATGATCTCGAGGCACGAATTTTCTTTGCATAAAATGTTTTATCTAGTCCCATGTAATGATCTCAATGTTTCCCCTATCGATTCTTTGATTTATCATTCTCTTCCACCAAGTAGCTACAAAGCTAATCTTCAAATTCTTTATAGCATAGGCGCTCATATGATTGAGGTAAGAATAATCTTCGAAGAACTGATCGACTTAAAATTTTCAACTCAAATATTCATTTGAAGTGCCATATCCATCAAACTTTGGAATTTGTGATATTACGTCTTCATAATAATATTCATAATCGTATCTAGCTTTGTATGCCATGTTAAGGATTCAATTTCAATAGCATAGTACTTAAGCTTATGAGAGAGAGAGTTACTTAGTAACTGATGGACAACAGTACAGCTAAAGAGGGTACTAGTGCTCGGATTGCAAGTATTAACAACTTGACAATAATTATCTTAGCTTGTACTTCAATCCAGCTCGTCAGTTGGACTGACACACGCAATAGTTTGACATAAGTTCAATTTGACAATAGTTCGAATCGTGTTTTGCGGGATTGTAGCTTTGATGCTTGTTTAGAGTACAACAATTTGGCACTTAGGAACAGCAGCTCAGAGTAGTACATTAGTTCAACACTTGGCCACAATGGCATGAATAGTATAGTAGTAACACGTCACAAAAACTTGTTATAACAGCAAGCTTCGACACATACAACAGTACTTTCTCAGCCACTATCGTGACACATTGAACAGCTTAAAGAAGAGATATCTCGGTAAACAACCCAAATTGGAATTCCCAACCTTTTCTTCAATATATATATTCAATATGGGACTTATGGTGTAAAGGAATTGCAATCCAAATTTGCATTAACCCACCCGAAGGAAATTCAATTGAAACGAAACTAATATCCAACAAACAAATGCTTGATAACCCAAACAAACCCAATAAGCAAGCACTTCCTCAAACACAAAAAAGAATAGATATAATGACTAAAACTCTCGGCCCTATCTGGAACCTCGAGCTTTGATACTAAGATGATACAAATTGGGACTAAGGATAGACAAGGTTGGCTATGGGGGGTAGGTCCGATCCTGCCGAAGGAACGAAAAGTAAATGGGAGTCAATGGTTTAACAATCCCACACACTAACTCTGTGGATATGATGTACTGTAGAACCACATACAAACCTAAGACTTGTCGGATGTGACGTACCAGTCTGAGTAATAGGGTTGCCTGTTACAATCCTTGTTAAAGGGATTGATAAGAGATGGAAAGAGAGAGAGAAAGAACTTTTCAAGAGAATAGACTCAAAAGGGGGTTTTTCATTAATCTTCTATCTCTTTGTATTATTACAAATGTTGCTATTTATGGTACATCCTAAACCCTAGTAGCAAAATTGTAAATAATGTATAAAGCCTTAAACCCTAAAGAATTGGGCCCATAAATAAAATAAAGACAAACATGTACAAAAATATAAAACTATGCGTTTCATAGGGAGAAGTTAGCATATGGTCATTCGACATGCCTTGGAAGTAGTCTCAAAATGCTTGGTTGAGATACTAGAGAGGTCAACTCATAATTACCAAGTTTTGAAGTCAGTAGGAAATTGTTTCTCCAAGCAGTGTTGAGTGGATCCGACAAGTGATCTGTTAATCACTAAGTCGACAATAGACTTTAGTCGAGTGAATCCAACTCTTGGAAAAATGATACCTTAGCCTATTGACAAGCATGATGCCGAGTAAATGATTGGTCAAGCATAGGTGAGGATTGGTTGTTGTCTTAGCATTATGCTTCTCGGTACTCTATCTGTATGAAATAGTGTTATTCAGCTCGGTAGACAGAATGAGTTGGTAAGTAAATGATCTCAGCTTTGGCAGTTGAGTTGGGTTGGTGCCCCAAAGCCTATCAATTCTAACATTAGCTAGGGTATGTTATACTTCATTTGACTTGATTGTTGAGCTATAATCATGATAGGAGCAGTTCTCAAGTTGATGAGGACCATACATCTACTTGAACTAAGTAGATAAGCCATTTGACCAGCCAAGGCCTTAAAAACAGAGCCCAATGTTCAAGTTTCAACTGATCCAGTTCAAGTCGACTAGTTCATTTGATCTTGCCATGACCAGTTTTGAACCATTTCCTATGGATGCCAAGCTAATCGAGTTGTCTCTAACTCTATCTCCACAAGAGCAACTAAGTGTTCCTTACATTGGTTCGCTAATATCCAGCTAACACGTACCATTTAGCACAATGTTCCAAAATGATTCCCCCTTTCGTTCATTATGCTACGTAGTAACGTTTTTATCCTTTTTAGCATTTTCCTTAGGAATCCTTATATCTAAAATGTAATTTACCCACTTTAGTCTTTTCTTTGAAAGGCAACCCTAAGGAGGCCATATATAAGCCTCACTTACTTATCGCACAAACATTACTTCTCACATAAATAATATAGACATTTTCCTTAAGAGTACTAATTGTGTCTTCTCTTCCTTAACTCTTATCTATTCTCTTTAGTAAGAAGTAGTGACTAGTGACCCTTATCCTCACTTATGTGTCATATCAAGTGAAGGCTAGGTTAAGTATCATGTTTAATTGGTAGCTACTCGAGTTTTGCTATACCCTCTTGTTCTTCCTTTCCCTCTTATCTATTATGGTGTAGCTTCTAAGTATATGACCCTAGAGATGCATCAGCATTGCTAGCATTAGAGTATGGTTCTAACCAGGGAGTATATGAAGTTATAGTTGAGTTCTTGTTTATGGTGCTATTAGTGGTTGCTGTGTTCTTTAGTAGTTGCTGTAGTGGTTTGTAGAGTTTGTAGAGTTATGGTAGTTTTAAAGGTTGTGACGCTGAGTAGCATCGAGTTGCAAGAGGAAAGTGCAGTGACTTGTATTGCCTTATTCTACGCTATTTTCAACTAGGAAAATAAAGCAAGTTTGGTTTATGTGTAACGTTAAGTTATATTGAGAGTTGAGGTGATAGGAGTGTCATAAAATTATTCTAGAAGTGAGTATCAGCCAATTGTGCATAAGTGGTGGTCTTAAGTACCGCTAAGTAGTAATAAGTGGTAGGGTTTTGTTAGCTTAAAAGATTCTTAAAGCATGATAGTTGCAGGAAGTAGTAGTGAATAGTTATAATGTATGATTTTGGATTTTGGTGTTTGTAGGATTATTAGAGATATTGAGAGTAGTGCTTACAATGGTAGTGGTCAACAAGGCAGTTACACAATAAGGTCAGTAGAAGATAAGCTTAATAGACTCACTATCCTTGTCAAGAGTCTAGTCACATCTATGTAAGGTATAAGACAATAGCCGTTAGGTGCACCAAATCGTGGCCAAGTAGAAGGTAAACAAGAGCTAAGATATGATTATATTGGTCAAGTTAATCGTTAAGCTTGATGTCATAGAGTTGGAGGAGTGGTAGGCTACCCTACTCAAAGGAGGTTAAAGATGGAAGAAATTGAGGAAGCAAATGAGGAATAGAAGGAGAGCTTGATGGTGAAGAAGAAGAATACTACAAAGTGGAAGGGTATAGACATAGAGCTCCTTAAAGACTTGACAATGTTAAGGTCTAGATTTTGATCTTTATAGGTAGTGGAAATACTGATGAATACTTGGAATGGGAGGAGAAGGTCCAGAAAGTGCTTAATTGTTATGGATATATTGAAGGAGTGCAAGTTCGACTTACTACTCTTGAGTTCTTTGGATGTACTGCCATGTAGTGGAAAGGTTTGAATGTGGATAGAGAATGAGATGGCTAACAAGGTATATGAACTTGGGAAGACATGAAGTGGTTGTTAGTGAATAGATTTGTACCTGAGACATACTTCTAAGACACCTTTGCCAAATTGTAAGAGTTTTGTGAAGGAAGCTAAATTATGGATGCTTATGTGTGGAAGTTCCAAATGTTAATGATTCAAGCTGTATGGATGAGCCTAAGCTCGCACTATATTAAGATTTATCTCTAACATTGTGGAAGTACAAAGGTTTTACACTCTAGAAGAAGCTGTTAAGATAGCTTAGAGGGTCGATAAGGAGAAGAGGAATACCTTTATCTAACCTAATTCGAGCTCTTCATAGATTACCATCCTATAATGATCTAGCCATCCTAAAGTGAGAAGACCAAACTAAGCAGAAGAGAAGAATGATTGATTTGATGATCATTGAGTTGGCTTGAAGAATCAAGTATATGATAGAGCTAACTCAAAGGCATTTGAAAAGGGTCGGTCCTCATGTTGCAAGACAAGTGAGATCAAATGCTTTAAGTTTTGGGTTATAGATACATGGCTACTGAGTGTCCTAACTGATATATTATGATCCTTTGAGTTGGTGAAGTGGATAGCATAGATGAGAGTGATAAGGATCGAATCTCTGATGCCAAGATGATAAGAAATCAAAGGATCAATCCAGAAAGAAATAACAGTAAATCTGGAAATGAACAGGAATGGGTATTCAAGGAAAATGGGTAAGAAGAATAGGAAGGGTTTTGATAATTAATGTGGATGGATATAACTCACCAAGACATAAACATGATCATGGGTTTGAGCTTGAAATAGAGTTCGATTATGTTTACGAACATTAAGTGTTTCTTGGGTTTTCAAATGAAGGTTAGATGTAACTCACTAATTGGTTTAAATGAAGGGGTTCATCACAATCTGAGAGCAGGATTGATAAGAACACGAGGATGATTACAGAGTCTAATCAATACTCGATAATTTGGTAAATGCTAACTTAAGTGTAGGCTTGCTTGAAAGAGAAAAGTTTCACTCTGTATATATATCTATCTATCTCTATTTATGTATTTGTTTGTGTTTGTTAGTACGAATGTTGCTATTTATAGCAAGTCTTAAACCTTAGTGGTAATACTGTAAATAAAGTACAAGGCCTTAAACTCTAAAGAATCGAGCCCACAAATAAAATATAGAAAAAACATGTACAAAGTACAAAACTATGCTTTTTATAGAACTTGGCATGTCTTGGGTGCTCAGGGTTCATCCTTTGCATTCCGAGTTAGTTGATTCTCCTTAGTTCAGCCACTTTTATTAGAGCTCTATTCGGCTACACCTCTTCTCGACTTCGGCTCTCTTCTCTAGGCTTCTTGATTTGTTTTGGAGTTAACATTCCTTTCATTTCTCCTTCTTAGTATTGGATGGTTTTCTCTTCTCCTCGGCTTGGCAGCTCTTCTTAGCTTTCTCGCATCATACAAAGTTCATTGGAACCACTCCTACTGGTAGGTGTCTGTTCCCTCCTTTCTTCTTAGCCAATACATCTTTAGCCTCTAACTAACTTAGTAAGCTCTAAAATAGATTCGGTGAGATTTTGAATCTGGTATTCCAGGTTATTAACACATCTCCATAAGCTTTTACAAGAACTGTCTCTAGTATTGTTAACACTATTTTTCGACATTCTTGTTCATATAATAATTGACTAGAGAATTGAACAAACAAATAATAGCAACACAGAAACAACCACTACTTGGCTTTTGCAACTACCACTACTGACAAACAGCACACAACACTTATTAGAATCACAAATCTACTTTGAGAACAATAGTACGTGTGTCTCTTTAAAGCTCTAATACCTTGTTAAAACTACAAATCTACTTTGAGAACAATAACACGTGTGTCTCCTTAAAGCTCTAATACCAGTATGATAAGGATTAAATCTCTGATGCTAAGATGATAAGGAATCAAAGGATCGATCTAGAAAGAAACATCAGTAGATCTAGAAATGAATAGGAATAGGTATTTAAGGAAAGTAGGTATAAAGAACAGGAAGGGTTTTGATAGTGAATGTAGATGGATATAACTCACCAAGACACAAATACGATTAGGGGTTTGAGCTCGAAATAGAGTTCGATTTGACTTACAAACCCTAAATGTTGCTCAGGGTTTAAAATGAAGGTTAGATGTAACTCATTAACTGGTTTAAATGAAGGGGTTCACTACAATCTGAGAACAAGATTGATAAGAATATAGGGACGATTAAAGAGTCTAATCAATACTCGATAATCTAGCAAATGCTAACTCAAGTATAGGCTTGCTCGAGAGAGGAAAGTTTCTCTCTCTCTCTCTCTCTCTCTCTATATATATATATATATATATATCTATCTATCTATCTATCTATCTATCTATCTATGTATTTATCTGCGCTGTTAGTACAAATGTTGCTATTTATAGTAAGTCCTAAACCCTAGTGGCAACACTATAAATAAAGTATAAGGCCTTAAACCTTAAAGAATCGGGACCATTAATAAAATAAAGGGAAAACATGTAAAAAAATACAAAATTATGCGTTTTATAGAACTTGGCATGCAGTCACTTGGCATGTCCTAGAAGGAGTGGTATTCGAACTAAACGGGGTTGATAGTTGGATATATGGGTTTGGGAAGGGGTCCTTGACGTCTCGCGTAGCTTGGTTGAGACACTAGAGAGGTTGGCCTATAATTACTAAGTCCTAGAATCAGCCAGCATGAATCTTTTAATGCTGTGCCGAGTAGTTCTTTGGTCTCAAGTACTCGACCTTATGGTTTCTCGATACCTTGGCTGATGATAGATTTGATGCCAAGTGTCTATTTTCCTTCCCCTCATCCTTCTAGTTGTAGCTTGGCCTTGATAAGCATTGATAGGCCTTGGCTTGCATATGGTTAGAGGCTGATTCCCATCACAGAATGACCTCAAGAAGTAAGAAAAAGATATTGGGAGTACTAATGCGGGGGATGAGGAAGAAAATTGTATCTATGTTGACTAGGGTGAAGTAATGATGTTGGTGTTGAGGCGAGTGCTAAGCATAACGTCAATCTTTGATGACGAACAAAGGGAGAACTTGTTCCATACTAAGTATACCATTAAGGGTCAACTATGTACAATTATAGTAAATAGATTGAGTTGCGCCAATGTTGTAGCCTAGACTCTTGTGTAGAGATTAGGTCTGCCGACCTCTAAGTATCCCCAACCTTATAAGCTACACTTGCTACATGATAAGGGTTCTCTGTACATGATTAAACAAGTAGTTGTGTCGTTTTATATTGGGAATGTTTATAGAGACGAGGTGGTTTTTGATATTGTCCCCATGGGAGCTTCAAATTTATTGTTGGGAAGACCTGGGTTATTTGACAAATGTGTCATACATAGTGGGTCTAAGAACACCTATACTTTTACTATTGATGGTAAGAAGATAATATTGCAACCCATGACCTTAAGCTAAGTTAATGAAACTTATAACCAACTTGCCTATGTTGGTAAGAAGAAGGCTTTAGTGTTAAGATGGTAGGAACTTGGATTGTTAAAGAGGTTAATGAGCCTATGTTCTTGCTGATTAGAAGATTATTGGAGTTGAGAGATCTAGATGATGTGCTAGAAGAGGTTCAGAAGTTGATAGATGAGCTCTCTAACCTATTTCCAAAAGAGTTAGTTAAAGGACTACCACTGGTCCAAGGTATTGATCACTATATTGACTTACAACTAGGTACAGTTTTGTCAAACAAACATGATTATTTAATAAATCCCTAACAAGCTGCCAAGATAAAGAGACAAGTTGATGAGCTTATAGAACGAGGATATGTAAAGGAGAGCATGAGCCCTTATACTATGTTAGCCTTGCTTATCTTAAGGAAAGACGGTTCTTAGCTTATGTGCATTGATAACCAAGCTATCAACTGAATTACTGTTAAGTATAGATATCTCATACCAAAGCTTGATGATATGTTAGATGAACTTTGTGGTGCTTGAATGTTTTCAAAGATTGATACAGGAAGTGGTTACCATCAGTTTCGTATGAGACGAGGAGATGAATGGATGATTGCTTTTAATACTAGACATGGTTTCTATGAATGGTTATCTATGCCATTCGGCCCTACATAATGTGTTGAGTACGTTCATGAGGCTCATAAACCATGTAATGCACCCCTTGATAAAAAAATGTGTAGTTGTGTACTTTGATGATATATTAGTCTACAGTGCTGACTTAACGAATTATCTAAAGTATCTCCAAGCTGTTTTTAACATACTTCGTGATGAGAAACTGTTTGGAGGCTTGAAGTAGTGTACGTTTTACCAACAAGAAGTTGTGTTTCTCAGATATTTAGTGTCTAGAGAAGAAATGTGAGCTGATGAGGAAAAGTTTCAAGCTATCTTAGAGTGGCCTACACTAAAGAAAGTTAGTGAAGTATGTAGTTTCTACGGTTATGCTTCTTTTTACAGAAGATTCATCAAGAACTTCAGCACTATTACAGCCCCTTTGATTGAATTGATAAAGAAAAGTGAAGGATTCTAGTAGGCTGATTGAGCTAAGAAGACCTTTAGGGAAGTCAACGAGATGCTTGTGATAGCACCTATCATGGCTTTGCTAGATTTGGACAAGCCCTTCAAGTTGGATTGTGATGCTACAAGTATTGGCATTAGCGCAGTCCTGATGCAAGAACACCACTTCGTTGCTTACTACAGTGAGAAGCTTAGTGATGCACCTTGAATCACTTTGTATATGAAAAGGAGCTATACTTTCTTTTCTAAGCTCTTGCTGTATGGTAACATTATTTATTACCTCAAGAGTTTGTGATCTATATGGACCATGAGTCCTTAAAGAACCTTAGAAGCTAGAACAAACTTTTGAAGAGACAAGCTTAGTGTTTAGAGTTCATAGAAGGTTTTTCATATGTGATCAAGTATAAGAGAGGTAGCGCTAACGTAGACGTTGATGCTCTTTTATGTCGGCGTATCTTAGTAACCAACTTACATACTAAGTTGTTGGGATATTCCCTTATTGCCAAGCAATATGCTTAGGATTCGCACTTTAGTCCTATAATTGAAAAATGTCAAGACAAAATTTTTATTGGAGGATACTATTTGACAGATGGATACCTATGCAAAGAAAGGAGGTTATACATACCAAACTAATCCATACACGAGCTGTTGGTTAGGGAAGCTCATAGTAGTAGCTTGTTTAGGCATTTTCGTAGGACCAAAATTGTTGAACAATTGAAAGAGAACTTCTACTATCCTTATTTGGCAAAGGATGTCTATAAGGTCATTGGAAGTTGTGACATGTGTAAGAGGGTAAAGGGAAAGAAATAACCACATAGAGAATACATGCCCTTAACTACGTTGACCTTACCTTGGGTCACACTCAGCATGGACTTTGTCTTAAGGTTGCCTCAAACATCTAGAGGAAGAGACTCGATCCTTGTAGTTGTGGATTGATTCAGTAAAATGGCATACTTCATCTCATGCCATCGAACTAACTATGCTTTATATATTATTGATTTGTATTTGTAGGAATTTGTTCGCCTATATGGAGTCTTGAAGTCCATTGTTTCAAATCGATATACCAAGTTTTTGAGTTACTTTTGGAATACCTTATGGAGAAGACTTGGCACTAAGCTTGTATATAGTTTAAGTAGTCACCCTAGATAGATGGCCAGACCGAGGTGGTGAGTAAGATGTTAGGTGCCCTACTTTGGGCTGTTGTGGGAAAGAACTTAACAGATTAGAACTTATGTTTACCTATTGTGGAGTTTTCCTACAACCTAACTGTCCATAGTACTATTGGCAAACCCCCTTTTAAAGTTGTCTATGGCTTTAACCTAACCATCCTACTCGATATGATTGGTACCCCTACAGGCCCTAAAGAGAATTGGACTAGATTTAATTGAGTCCTAGGACTACAAAAACTACATTAGCATGTAGCCAAGAAAATCACCAAGTTTAACGTATGGCAGCAAGAGATCTCTAGTCGTGGTTGTTGAACTATATCTTTCAATTAGGGCAATCGTATAGATCTACCTCAGCCAAGAGAGGTTTCTACACCTCAAGAAGAGTAAGTTATCACCTAAAGCTGATGGTCCTTTCAAGGTACTAAAGAAGATTAACTGTAACACTTACCAGATTGAATTACCCAAAGATTATGGTGTCTTTTCTACCTTTAATGTATCCGACTTGATTCCTCACTATTTAAATGAAGCTAAAGCATGGATAGAGGAAGAACTAACTAAAGAAGAACCCACAAATCTAAGGCCAAATCTCTTCGACCCTTAAGAAGATGATAGGAATTAACTACATAGACCTATTAGTAAGAGCTGAGTTAGGAGATTACTGTAACAACCCTAAGAGGGGTCTAGTAGTATTGCCTAAAATTTCTATATCATGTGTATACTCATGATAAGAAAATCGCCTTGCAAGTCAGAGATTACAAGACTTTAAATAGTTACTTACTAGAGTTTTCAATTTTAGTTCATTGACTCATTATATAATATAAATAATTATAGATATCCATTTTTCCACAATTTTTCAGAACCGCAAAGAATCAGTATCTCTTACCAAAATAGTGAAATAAGATAGACAATTCAAGAAAAAAAATTCAAAACTTACTAAAGATACTAAACTTAATTAAGACATTAGTCGTTTTTTGGAGCATTCTGATTTAACTACACAAGCTATTCATCATTCTGATTCAATGGTAGCACTCTGCACTCGATTCTTATTCCATTCCTAACTATCGATCAACCTGCAAGAAAAGGACCTATTGGGGTGTAAGCTTATGCTTAGTGAGATAATTACTCTCATCAATACCGTATGACAGAAATTTATTAAATGCACAATCATATGAATGCATGAACAATCAATATGCCAAACAATGCATGTAGTGACCTAGGAATTGTATATGACTCAGAATTACGCCCCTTGTAGTTGGGGTTTGGAGATAATTAATCGACCCAAACCAAAATCCGAGTTCTAGACCTTGGGTTTTATTTCATTTGCACTATTGTGCTTAAGCTAAAACAAAACTATGTATATATATACATATATATACTTTCATTATAGAATAATAAATCATATTTTCAAAATCCCAAGTTTAGCGGTGTGGTGGCTTCCGCAATTTACAAACACATGCCTTAAGCAGAAGCTACAAGACTCGACCCCTTGCCGATGGTTGGCATCTCCCAACACCTAGTAAGCCCATTAGCTTAGGACAGAGACTCAATATATATGATGACATAGCTAGTGCCCGATCTTGCAGGAGGCACGTCCTCCTATGAGTCCCTTCCCATCTTCTGCGTGAAGCGGCAGTCAGTGTTATTCATATGCAATATGGAGAATGTGTGATTCATTTTGATTTCTAAATCGTATAAGTGATTAACTCGATTTTCAAGGTGATCAGACAATTTCATTCCATACAATTCACATAGATATATTAGTACAAATAATTCCCATTATTATATATAATTAACAAGTCATCACGTTCATCCACAAATTCATACACATGCATTTCTCGTATCCTACAAGCATCCAAATATATATATATGTTTAGGTGCATCTGTTCTACAAGCAAAATCAAGTAAAGAGTCATCGGGAATTTACTTACTCAACCATGCAGATCAATCAAAATAATCCGGGATAGGTCATCTCCTCAAAGTCAGGTCCCCTGGACATCGCAAATACGATACTATAAAGATTTGAAATAAAACCTAGAAAACTAAGCTAAAACTCTTTAAGTTATACTTTTGGCTTGGTTTCATATTTTTTTTCGATTTTACTTAAAAGTTTATTTGCGTATAACTTTTACGTTTTAAATCCAATTTTTATGATCTTATAATCAATATTCATTGTTTTCGAGTGTACTTTAATATAGTGAGGTTATATTTTGTGATGAGGCATGAAAAACTGCTCATGGGCCAGAACAGTAGCGATCCTCATATTTTGGAGTACTTTTGGGCCTTATTTGGTAAATGGGGTTTTTGATAACTTGAGAAATCCTTTGGGATTGGTCTTAAGATTTTATCCTAAGCTCAAAATACTCCTTGAGATCAGATTTACAATTTTGATTTATACTTCTAAGGCTAACAACCACTTCATGGGCTCTTTAGTGGACTTAAGTTGTCAAATGAGCTTGTTTTTTTGTTCATACTAAAGTTAGTGACTTGGTGGGCTTATGGAGCCTTAGGTGGATTTCTTGTAGGCTTCAAAATAATCTCTCTTAATATTTTAAAGTATTGGTTAGAATTTTAATGAAGGCCCAATTTAGAGTTTTAGGCTCGTTTTGAGAGTTTTAGGCTCGGTTTTGAGTTTTAGACATTGTATACTTGTTATACTTGCTTTGGTTGATATTTTTACTTTGTTCACTTGGTTTTATCATATTTTTAAGTAGCCTTTAGTTATGTTCTAGATATGGTCGTGATGAATCTAAGGGGTTCTCACTTAGTTTTTTAACTTGTTTCATCATTTCCTTAAGTTTAGGCGTTATATCATGCACTTAAATTACTTGTATCCAAATCTTAACTTAACTTTTCTTCCGTAAGATGATTCTTTAACTCATGCTTCACACAAAGAAATAGAAGATCTTACACTTATTACAACTTCCATATCATAGCTTATGTCATACAAAGTTGGTTTCTTCATCAAACTTCATGTGATGAATTTTTTCCTTAACTTAAGTCTAGATTTGAGCATGTTTAACTTAATGGAAATAAAATCAACATCCAAATGACTTTTGAATCCTCACATCCAACATGCTCATTTTCCATTTAGGTTCTTGTTTCAAGATTTTCTCAACTTAAAATCTTCCATTCAAAGTGTTAAACAAGTATTTTTACAAAACACCAACTTTATATGCTCATGTTTCAACTTCATGTAAGGGATTCATGAGTTTGTTTCTTAGAATGGTCTTTAGTGTTATAACAACTTAAATCATACTCATATCTTCAAAAAATTAAAGTCTCCTAACATAAACACTAACCTACTAATCATAAGAAACACTTACTCGTCCTTAAAGCGAAATATGGTGGTTGTGCACAAAGGTTCAACTTAAGCTCTTAAATTTGCTCCCTTCTTTTGCAACCTTTTAGAAACCCAAGTTGTTTGATCCTTTAGAGTAGGGTTTGTGGAAGGTTCTAATGGTTCTAAAAGAGCTTAGATGTTAGAAGAAAATGACACAAGAAAAAGAAATGGGAGTACCGTAAGTGGGACTTAGAAGTGGTGGCCATGTTGGGATCTTGTGGAGTTGGATTTCTTCTTTTGATTTATGTTTAAAGTGAGAGAAAAGGAAGTGAAAATGGGAGTTAAAGAGGGAGAGAGTGGCAAATTTTTGAATGGGAGAAAAATTTTGTGCAAGAAGCTTTAATTGATTGTCTTGTAGCTTACATAAAAGTCAATAATTACAACTATTGATGATGTAAGTATTAAGGAGTGAATAGTGGTGTCTAAGAGAAAGTGATTGATGGTTAAAAGACAAGAGTATGGCCCCCCTCTTCTCCTTGTTCAAATCTGCCATTTAGTATCCTTTGGGGTCATGGAATTGTCTTGTCTCATTTAATGAAGTTAAGCATGTGAAATCTTATGAAAAATTGTCCATATATAGTATAAGTGAAGGGATGATAAGGAAAATGTCTTATTACTAGATTTTGATAAGTTATCAATTGATGAATGATTCCAACTCTCAATTGATAAGTCATCTAAGGTGATTGGTTGGTCTACTTATTTATGTGTAAAGCTTAGACATGAAGATAAGGGCATGGTCATATAGGAAATTGTTTTAGGATTTTTATCTTGCATTGTTTTGTACTTTATGATTCGATTCCTATAAAATTGTGAAATTTTCTAAAGTTGAATGAAATTATTCAAATTAAATTATCGATTAGTCACTTAGGGTCAAAATTCCATAATTGTTTTAGGGTTTAGGGTCTTAGGTAAGTTTAGAGCTCCTATTTCTTCAAGTTCAGGTTTTCTCGATAATTGGTTTTTGAACTGGAAAATTTTAATTTGTTTCTAAATGTAAACTTAAGTTTTCAGTTTTGTTGATCCTTGGGAACGTTCGAATAGTACTTTTAATTGAATCATGGGCCCACTAAAAGTAGGGTTTATATTTATCAATTGATAAGTTATTTAGAATGATTGGTTGATTTGCTTATTCATGTGCACAAATCTTATGCAAGAAAATAAGGAGATTGTCTTATATGAAATTCTTTTGGATTTTCTCTCTTAAATTGATTTGTACATTATGATTTAATTCTTATAAAATTATGAAAATTTCTAGATTTGAATAAAGTTATTCAAATTAAATTCTTAATTAGCTGCTTAGGGTTATAAGTCCTTAATTGTTTTAGGGTTTTGGGTTTAGAGTCTATGATTCTTGTATTTAAGTTTTATTTATAACAGGATTTCGAATTGGAAAATTAAATTTGTTTTTAAATGTAAACTTGAATTCTTAGCTTAGTTTATCCTTGGGAATATTTGAGAAGCGTTCTTAGTTGAATAACAAGTCTGCTAAAAAGTAGGGTTTACAACTTATCCATATATAACATAGCTTATAAGTGAAAATAAGGGAATTGTCTGATATGAAATTCTTTTAGGGTTTAGTTCTCAAATTAATTTGCAGGTTGTGATTTGCCTCTTAAAAAATTTTAGAGTTTTCTAAAATTGAATAAAATTTATTAAAATTATATTTTTAATTATTTATTTAGGGCTATAAGTCCCTAATTATCCCAAGGTTTAAGGTTCGAGTGAGATTATGTATGTTTTAAGGTTTTTCACTAACTCGGAGATAAGTTACTTACACTTAGGAGCATAAGGATCAATTGGCTTAATTATTTAGGAATATCGCTTTATTATGCAACACATATATATATATATATATCATATAATTGATTAAGAAAAGAGAAGGAAATTGCTTAATAATATATTTATATATATATATATATTGTGGGGCTACTTATGTACATAAGTAAAATAATTTTTGTAAATTTATTAATTTATTCCCTTAACTAGTTTAGTTTTATTGTTTATTATTACTTGAAATAATCCTTAATTCGTTTGTTATCAGTTTTATATGATTTCACAAAATTATTGATAATTTTATTGATTTATGGCTTTTTGAGCATTAAGATAATTTTATAGAGTTTTTAAAAATTTTTATGATTTGATATTTACGGTTTCTGTTAAGTTTAGGTTTACATTTTTAAAAGTATGCGCATTTAGGGATTGGAGTTTTCTTGCATGATTAGGTTTCTGAATTGTATAATAGTGTCTTTTAAGTTCGTTTTAAGTTCTGAGTTTAAAATTTTAGTTGATTTTCATTTTATATGGTTTTGTCGACTTAGGGAAATATTTACAATACGCAAGTCCGACACCATATTTAGAAGGTTAAATTTACAGAGTCTACAATTACAAGGACTTGCTCGATGGGTATTAGCTCAAGGACTCTTCAAGGAAGTAGATTCAGATAGTAACTAGGGTATGTTGCACTTCATTTGACATGATTACTAGACTATAATCTTAATAAGAGCAGTTCCTAAGTTAACGAGCAGTAGGTATCTACTTGAGTTGAGCATACACGCCATCCGACCAGTTACGACCTCGAATAGAACCTAATGTTTGAGTTCTGACCCAATCAAGATCAAGTTAACTAGTTCATTTAATCTTGCCTCAACTAGTTTCAAATCATTTCCTATGGATGCTAAGCTAACCAAGCTACCTCTAACTCTATCTCTACAAGAGTAGCCAAATGTACCTCACTTTGGCCCGCCAATGTCCAGCTAGCACATGCCATCTAATACAGCGTTCTAAAATAATTCCCTTTTCAGTATATTATACTATATAGTGATGTTTTTACCCATTTTAGCATTTGTCTTAGGAATCCCTATATCTAATATGTAATTTGCCTACTTTTTTCTTTTCTTTGAAATGTAACCCTAAGGAGGCCATGTATAAGTCTCACTTGTAGTGTAGACATCACTTCTTATACGGATAATATAAGCATTTTCCTTGAGAGCACTAACTATCTTTTCTTTTCCCTAACTCTTATCTATTCCCTTCAGTAAGGAATAGTGGTGAGTGACTCTAATCTTCATTCGTATGTCATATAAATCAAAGGTTAGATCGAGTAAGATTGGTTGGTGTATCATATCCAGCTAATAGTTGCTCGAGTTTTGCTAAACCCTTTTGTTCTTCCTTTCCCTCTTATTTGTTTTGGTACAACCTCCATGTGTACGGCCTCGGAGACACATCACACATATAACCTTTTAACAAGCTTAAGCCATAGCCGCTCTTCCTTTAGAATCTTTCATCTAACATCACAGGTTTTACTTCTACAAATTTGGAGAATTTGAAGAGATATTGGCAATTGGCATATTGATTTGTTGGTAGTTTCTTTGAATAAGTAGTTTAATTTTATGTTTTTTTTTTTAATTTTTCCTTATCCTTTTCTATTATTATCTCTCATAGAGAATTCTCCACACTTGCCAATTGATTGAAAATTGCTCATATAGGGTGAATCTTTTATCTCCTATGTGTGACAGTTTGACTTTTAAAATGATGCATTAGTTACTAGTGGGCAAAAGAACGATTAAATTGGACTAATTCGCAAATTGAATCAAAATAAACCAAACCAAACAAATATGGTTTTTCTTTTAATGGAAATTGGCTTAGAGAATTTTGAAAGTGATATAAATAAGAAATTTATGATTAGTTTGAAAGGATAAATTAAACCAATTTGTAATATATGCTAGTTTTATGAATCAAATTAGTTATTAATAGACATTTAAAATTTTTTAATCACTTGAATATTAACTTCATCAATATTTTGTATAATATCAATACTTGTTATTGTTAAATGAATTTAGGATCTTTCACATAAGATTACATATTATGTAAAAATAGCTTCCTAGATTACAAAATATAGCTCAATTTGTAAGCCAAACCAAACCATACTTTTATGGCTTGGAAAAAATCTTAATCTGGACTGTACTGTTTTGTTCAAAGCTATAAAAGCTTGAACCACACTTATGGTTTGGTTTGATTCCGAGGCCAAGCTGAACCATACTCAATCGTGCCTATCCCTATTGCTACTCTATCCGAATGGGTTTTATACTTCCTTTTGTCTTCTAATCCTCTTATATTTATTGTTTTGATTAGGTATCTTTTTTTTAAATGAAATTCATATTTACTAGAATGAAAAGAAAAAAAAAAAATCATCAAGAGAATAAGAGAATATTTTACTTATTAGCATGGTTGACATTTGGACAAAATTTTCGATACAAGGCTTCATACCTTCCTAGTATATTCTTGAAGCAGATCATTCAGAAGTTTTCAATACCCTTGAATGCCTAACCATGAGAGCAAAAGCGATGCTGTTATAAGAGCTAAGGAATCAACTTAGATTGACGTACCAATTAGAGATCCTAAAAGTATAGAATATTGTTTTCCCATATGAGGGGCAGTTTTAGAAACTGAATTTATTGGACAATGAGAATTTATGTTATGAAAATTAGTAAGATTGATATGTTCTTGTTTTATGATGTATTCTTGTTTTAACTCAATAAAGCTGAAAAGAAGCATAGAAGGCCAAAATAAATCTCTTCAAGCAAGCTCTTGTCAAGAAAGAGCATTTGCCATCTGATTGGCATGCTCAGACTTATAGACAATAGTACAGTCATGTCCCAGGAACTTATAGATACTCCCCTTGTTTAGGTAGAATAACTTAGTTCAATAATTTCCTTCATACTATGATGTTCAGTTTGAATTATAAATTGGTTGCCTAAAAAATAATGGCATTGTTTTCTTTATGGCTTCAATATTGGTATACAATTCATGACCACTGGCTGAGGCTCATGTAAATGCATAGGCAATGTATTATTGAAGAAAGACACAAGATGGCTAGACTGTAATAAAAAAATCCCAATACCCATGCCTGAAGCGTCTGCCTCCACAACAACTTGGATAGGAAATTCTGGTAAAATCAAAATTGAAGTATCTCTCGAAGTACTCTTGGTGATCGCAAAAGCCTTTAAAGCATCATTTTCCTACTCAAATTTGCCTCTTTCTAGCATGTTAGCTAAGGGACTGGCTATAGCCATAGCCACGAATGAAGCGGTTGAAATATCTGGAAAATCCTAGTCCATGGAATTACTTGGTAATTTTAAGTAAAGGAAAAAATTTTCACGGTGTTACCGTGGTAGGCGTAGTACCAACACCTTAAGTTGATATAAAATTACCTAAATACTTGATATTTTCCTAGTCAAAGCAATTAATCATACTCTGTTGGTTTATGGAAGGATCGATTATTTGTACGATCTTAAGTTTTCTACAAAGTGTAAGAAATAACCTTCTTAAATATTCAAACATTGTGGCAATCAAAACTTGTTCACTATATGTTAGAGTTCCATGAGAGAAAGCACAAAAGTAATCAAATTAATTACAAAAAGTAAAAGAGTAAGGCCCATGAAAAATGGG
Source organism: Lumnitzera racemosa (assembly GCA_024138005.1). NCBI lineage: Eukaryota > Viridiplantae > Streptophyta > Magnoliopsida > Myrtales > Combretaceae > Lumnitzera > Lumnitzera racemosa. Next base: position 34,160,902 of record JAMXBC010000007.1, read on the forward strand.
CAATTAATTTATAGAGGTTTTTTCTCATAAATTAGTCCTCTATTTAGCTTTAAGCTAAAGAAATGGTCTTTCACATTGATAAGTTTTTCCTTTGTTATCTAATAAGATTCTACTTTTTTTCTCTCTCTTTTTTTTTTTAAAAAAAGATGGGCTTCTATTTTTGTTGATACTCGATTCTTGCTAGGTTCGAGGCCCATCATGTGAGGAAGCTCACCAAGAAGTGTGCGGGTGAATAGAGATCTCATCCTTTATACTATGACTTGCTTGGCAAGCCATACAATGTCTTACCCGAGCAGACCGACTTGACCACTAAGCTTATAAGCATCAACTACCTAGCATCAACTTAGGTCTTAGCTCATTCTCAACTGAGTACTTGCCAACCCCCTCGATGTCATAACTTATCCTTTATCTTTAGCACCTACTTTCCACTACAGTCCATTGATGGATGTCTAACATCTGTAGTATGGTCCGCATACCTAACAGCCCCTGTCCCTATTGATGTGAGGCATTTGAGTTACAGATTTCATTGCCAAGTCGATCATGGCCGACTGCCTTTAGAGCTGCCCAGTCTCTACTATAGCATATGTTACTTATTGACGACTAGTATGAGTGAACCCTAAATCGCTACATATCTAAGTAATCTCAATAAAAGGTATTAGATACCATGAGGTAAGGGGCTTCACTCACTTCTCTCAACCTTCTTTGGATCCCCTCTACTCTCTTAGCTCACTTTCGAAGCACAACCTTAACTCTTAACATCTTACATATTGGATGAGCATTGCCCCTTGGGTCCTTAGTGCTCGCCTCCTCTTTTCTTTAGTTCTCCTTGCTAACTTAAGTTTCGGAGGACCTTCGTGACTACACCCATAAGGGGGCTTTTTGTAGGAATCAAGGACCAAGGGACGAGATCTAGGCCTAATCCATCCAAGCTCTACTTGAGCCTACTCATTACTAATTGATTTGACCATAATCAACATTTTGGCTTCTATTGTTTCAGGCCACCACATATATCATGGCCTAAAGCAAAAATAATAATCTACATGCTTCACAAACAGGGGATGCTAACATGTCCCAGCAAGGTGAAGCTAAACAAATGCCTTTATTAAATTTGTATTAACACCTTTGCTACTTGAAAATAAGAACACTAAAGTTTTAACAACTTAGGCTACTTATCCAATTAATGCTTGAAGAGAATGTCGCGCTACTAAAAAATGCATCCCAAAAATGCCCAAACAAGGATGTGGCCATTAGCTCTTCCTTAAAACCAAGCAAAAATAACAACTTATGGACCATATGCCTAGTGCGATCATATGACAAGATTCAGCATGATCAATAACCCCATGAAGACCTACGTAAACAGTTGAATTGCAATTGCTGCAAAATGCAAGCGCAAAGTGAGCACACAGTGACAAGTAGACTAGTCAATGATCTATCACCAAAACAGTCTCTAAAGGACTATGAAGACATGAATGTGGAGGAATTGAATGAGCATATTCACCATGCCTCTAGCGTATGTGATCAAAAGAAAGTTGAGTCATTTGTACGAGTGTTGTGCTCCAAGTCGATGAAAAGCCTATTCATCCCCTTTATCCTTGAAGAAACATTGCCTACAGGCGCAATGCCATCATACTAAACACTTATGATGGTACCATTGACCTAGACGATCATCTTATCCACTTCCAGACAATGATGAACCTCCATAACTTCTGAGATGCTATCATGTGTAAAGCCTTTCCTAATATACTAGCAAAAGTTGCTTTACAATGGTTTAATATCCTCCCTAATGCCTCTATCATCTCATTCGATGACTTAGGAGGCAGATTTTAGCAACATTTTCTGAGCTCTTAAGTCCCAAGGAGAGACTCTTCTATGCTCTAAAATGTCAGATGATGTACCAATGAAACCCTATGGGCATACCTCCAGTTTTTCAATCAAACAAAGCTATAAGTATCCAAGCTTGACATTGGAATGGCTTTGCAAGTGCTTCTTACAGGTATAGACCCCAACAAAAGGCTATTTGACGTAGTCTCATTGGACAAACTAAACTCCATAGATGAGTTCATGCAAGTGACTGAGAAATATGTAGCTCAAGAGGATGTCATCAGAGTTCGGTTTGAAGTGGATAACAACATTCGCATACTAGCTAAGGACTGCTTGGGGCTTCATGAACATAGATCATAACCCTTAGCATGAGATAGACGAGATATGAAAAAATAGAAATTCTAAGACTATACCTTGTAAACACCCTTCAATAGACTATTTGGCAAAATCATGTACGAGATTTAAGAATAGCTCCCTCGACTAACTAGTGCTCACAAAACCTTAGAAGCAGCAAACTCAGGGAAGTACTAAACTACCATAGGATACATGGACATAACATTGATGAATGCTGCCATCTTAAGAACGTAGTCGAAAGCCTTATTTGTGAAGGTTGCATCGATTACTTTGTTGTGGATGAGAAAAGTCAGATCTAATGGTCAACCCAGCGCCACCGAGTGGAACAACAACAGCAGCACCATAATGAATAAACTAATGCCTCAGTAGATGAACGTAATCGTTAGGGACGACAAGGCCAAATCAACACCATATTCAAAGGACCTTGCTTCCTCTCAGACACTAAAACCATAACAGCCTAATACGAGGTATACCTCGTAAGAACCAATAGGCCAAAGATAGACACAACGATCACTTTCATCGAAGCAGACAAATAGGGCGTCAATCTACCATATAGTGATGCTCTCATCATAAATGCTGAAGTTAGATACTTTGACTTCCCAAAAACATTCATTGACAATGGAAGCTTATCGAGCATACTTTTTTATAGTGTTTATCAACAAATCAAGAAACAACTTGAAGAACCCTTACAGCTATACAAACATGGCCTTATAGGGTTTGGAGGAGGCAAACTTGTTAGTAAAAGGAATCATCACCTTACTTGTTCAACTGGGTGATGATGAGTATGTCACCACATAATTGATAGACTTCGTCGTTATTGACCTTTGGTCATTGTACAGTACCATCTTTGTCGGGCCAAGCATTAAAAAATTTTAAATTCTTATTAGCCAAAAATACCTTAAAGTGAAGTTTATGAAACCCATTAGTGTTGATGAGGCAAGAGGTAACCAAACCTTATCTAGGTTACTTTACCTCAAAACCTAACCAGAAATAATATCATGAACATTGAATCAACCACCCCCTCAGCTTTAGCAGTACGGGGAGAGCCTATAGAAAAGATCGAGAAAGTCAAGCTATTTGATGCCTTAAGAATGATAATTAGAATAGGGACAAGATTGCCAAACGATGACAAGATCGAAATTACAGACTTCCTTAGACAAAATACAGACATCTTCGCGTCTACCTTAGAAGAGATGCTAGGTATCATCAACATACTGGAGGCTACCCATCACTTGAATGTCAATCTTGCCATCCAACTTGTCAAATAGAAGAAATGGAACTTCGTCTCAAAACGTTGGCTAGCAATTAAGGAGGAAGTGTAGAAGCAGCTCTAAGCAAGCTTCATAAGGTAAGAAAAATACCCCACTTGGCTTACTAACACTATATTTGTAAAGAAAGCAAATGGCAAATGGCGAATGTGTGTCGACTACATTAATCATAACAAGGCATGCCCCAAGGGTTGTTTCCCCCTATCGTGCATAGACCAGCTCGTCAACTCGACATTTAGCCACATGCTTCTTAGCTTCATGGACGCTTTCTCAAGATATAACCAGATTCAGATGGCTCTTAAGGATGAAGTTTATACATCCTTCGTCATAGACTTAGGGACCTATTGCTATAAGGTAATGCCCTTTGGTTTGAAAAATGTTGAAGCCATATGCCAAAGGCTAGTCACCCATATCTTTAATCCACAAATTAACTGAAACATTAAGGTCTACATTATGACATGATTGCTAAAAGCAAAACTAGAAGAGGCCACATCGACGAGCTTTACAAGACACTCCAAACTCTATGCTAATTTGAAATGAAACTTAATCCCCAAAAATGCATCTTAGGGGTTGCATTAGGTAAGTTCCTTGGTTTCATGGTGATAGAGCAAGAGATAGAAGTTAGCTCAAACAAGATAAAAGCAATCCAGGACATGAAAGCCCCGACAAAAATTAAGGAGGTGCAACAACTAACAAGAAGGATCGCTGCCTCATGTTGGTTTTCATCCCTAAATGCACACCTCGAGTTGGTCTTTACACTAATACTATAGGCCACTACAAGGGCACCGATCTGCATCGAGCCTAAACCTTGGGTCAATTTTCATCCTCAAGCACCTCGCCCCAAGTTAGTCTTTACACTAACACTAAAGGTACTCTCATTAAGGCATTGGTCTACATTGAGCTTGAGCCTTGGGTTAATTTTTATGCTCAAGCATTTGCATAAGTTAGTCCATACATTAGCATTGTAGGCACTCTCATCAAGGTACCGGTCTACACCAAACCCAAACATTAGGTTAATCCTTATCTCCAAGCTTCTTGCCCAGATTAGCTATTATACTAACTTTATGGGCACTTATCCTTCTTAGAGCATCCGTTTGCATCGAGCTCTAAGCCTTGGGCCGATCCTCATCCCTAAGCACTTGCCTAAGTTAACCCTCATTGGTTGACTGCTCAAGTGTGTCAAAAGCCCAAGTAATGCCTTAGGAAACAACAATGTGTTGTACGTACATTAAATGGCTTCTAGAAAGTACCTTAACTTAGATGATACATCTGCCATGCATACATATTGCCCCGAAATAAACCTTGTTAAGGAGATTACTTCATGTCAGAAAAGATTCATTGGATTAAGCGTACTCTATCCAAAAGATGCCATGACGTCACCAAAAGATTCATTCCGATGCACTCATCATCCTTAAATGATGAGCCTATGTTAAGGCTTAGCAACGCTACAACTTCCATAATCATAAGGAGGGCCTAAAGGATTACTAATGAGCAGGAAGAGGTAACATGCTCGAGGAAAAGATGTTTAGGGAACTTCATGAGAAAACAAGATGAATTGGCCTGCTTGAAAACATCATTGGCAACACAAAAGACTTAGATAAAAATAAAGTCTAAATGTAAAGCAGCAATATACAAGTGAGGAAAGACAAAAATGGTAAAGGTAAATGATATAGAAATAAATTAGGTACATCAGCAAAGCATCTTCATTCCATTCTATAATAATTACATTTGTGAAGGGAAACCAACATCTTGATTCCCCTTAGATGGAAAATAATGAAGATAAAAACAAAAGTGGGTACACATCACTTGAACCATCAATTAACAAAAACATAATGTTTCCCTTAACATACTTGGTGACAACGTACTCTCCTTGATCATCCTCCCATTGCTCGACCTATTGTTAACCATCCCTATCCCCTCCCTTATCCTCTTTGCAGCCTGCATTGGAACCACTCGATGAGCTACCAGAAGACTTGACCTCTTCCCCACTACTAGTAGTAACCTTAAGCTTATCCAATCAACTTAGGAAAGAAAAATTAACCTCGAGTAAATTTCAATGAACTTTCCTCTGGACTTCTTTAGCCATCACATTCCCAACAATGGTGAGGGCTTTCTTAATCAAAGGCTCATCAAATGTCTCTAGAAAAATGTTTTGCTTAACCTCAATGGTTAGACCCTTCCCTTACAAGAGCTTTACCTCCCTCTGCATGAAGTTAGTCCATAACCCTTCTAGCTTTTACCCCTTAGCCTCCAACTTGGCTTGCATGGTGGACAGCTTTTCTTAGTAGCTTTACTAGAGTTTGCGGCTTTTTTTAGGTTTCCCTTCAATTCATCAACTTATCGAGCTAACTCCCTATGTTGGTGCTCCATGCTATTGAATGTGGCGGCTAGGTCGTTACGTACCTTCTTCTCTTGCTTTAGTATCTTGTAGAGCCACTCCATCTTAGCCTTCACTTGACTCCCCATAGACTACTGGTATGCTCGGTTGTACATAAGAATAAACTCGAAAATATTATACAGCTACGAACACAATGCATAGTTAACTAATAGAGTAAGACCAAATACTTTAACAAAAACTACGAGCAACTCACCTCATTATGCCTACTTGGCAACTTCGTTGAAGCCTTGACATCACTCTTATTGGTAAAGAGATACTTGAAGCATGCTTACAGTTGGTTAAACCTTTGTAAGGGTTTGCTTGTGGACAAAGGAGGAGGTACCTACACTTCTGCTGCTACTGGTCGCTTGTGGCGATGAACCAATGGCCTAACATCCCCATCATTAGGGATCTTGATAGTGAAAACCTTAACATTTTGAAGGGTTCACTTCAAATCCTCTTGCTGAACATCTGCTTGAGCACCCCTTACTTGAGCCCCTTGTAAAGCACCCATACTGCTAGCCTAGCTACCTACTACCTTGGACTAGCACACCACCAAAAGCTACCCTTTCGAACCTCAAATCGACAAGCGACATGCCCATTGGAATATCACCTTTAGCATGTTGAACTGCCTTGAGGATTATTTGTTGCTTCCTATCCTTCTTCTTCTTAGATCTCTTCAAGGGGTGCTATAAAGTATCCCCCTCCCCCACTACAATAGCTTCTCTCTCTCTTTTTTTTTCTTTTGACCTAAACCAGACGTACTGATAAGATTTGGGATACTAACCCAACCAAATGCTAGAGTCGAGCCTAGTTTAGCCCATCTACTCCTTATTCGGATATCTCATTTGACTAATTTTTATTTATGTTATTTAGATTTCATATTTCTTGTATTTTTCTTAAACTACCCTCATGTTTATTTTATATTTACGAGAATACCACTAAGGTATCCTTTTAGTTCTTTTATTTACACGTTTGCCATCACATATAAATCGAATGCATGTGTAGGGTTTTGGACAAATTTGAACATTAATGAACAACCCTTTAAGTCTTTTCTCTCAGAAAACTCTCTATTTTATTAGCTCTTATCAATCTCTTTAGTAAGGATTATGGCAGGCAACCTTATCACTTAGATTGGTGAGTCACATCCGGTAAGTTGTAGGCTGTATAGGATCTAGTTGGTATGTCATATTTGATTAGGTAGGTTACGAATTTGCTAAACCCCTCACTAAACCCATTTTCTTTTTTGTTCCTTCGGTAAGATTGGACCCACCACCATGACCGACCTTGTCTGTTCTTGACCTGATTTACAACATCTTGGTATCAGAGTGGAGGTATGGCAACAGGAAGACTTTATTGACTAGGTTGTATCATACTCTTAAAGGATTTATGAGTTAGAGATTTGATTTACCATCTCGTATAAAGGTTCTTGGGCAATATAACTTGAAGGTGCTCACTTATTGTATGCAACTTCATGGACCTATAGCAGGAATCAATAATTAACATCTGATGCCCTGAGATTTCTATATAATATACAAATATCTATAGATAAAACAAAAATAGAGAGATAGTTAATTATTGTGCTGCTTGTTCTGGAGATAATTTGTTATTGCAATCTATGTTTGGCTTTAGGTAGCATGTTCAGAGGAAAATATTAGCAACTAATTTGTGTATTATGGTTATTTTATGGACAAGAAAAAGGAATTAAGATTTGAAATTAGGGTGGTTGTGATTGGGAATTATATTAAGGTTTTATCAAGACCCATAAGAAATTAAAGGATTTGGTAGTTGTGTTTTAGATTTAACAGTAAATTGGTTGTGGGTTTGTGTGCATTGGCTACCAGAGTTAGTATTAGAAGTGACTCCCTCTAGGTATAGTACAAGCAAGTAACAAAAATAGTTGTAGAGTGACTTGCGATTGAGATATTGTAGGAGTAGTGGTACATAGGTTTTGGTGTTGTGGGCTGTGGTTGTGAGTATATGAGCGCGATCAGGGAAATCACGGCCATAAGTGCTAAATTGCAGTAGTAACAATGAGTACCATTATGTCAGTAACTTGTGTGAATTGGGGTTGAAGTTAAGCAGCATGGTGTGTTTGTGAATTGGAGTCGACGAGCGTAGTAGCTAGTGTTTGTTGGGAAATTGCACGTGAGTGGATCTATAAATTGGGTGTAGTAGTCACAGAAGTTTGTATTAGTAGGTTGGTGTTTGGCCATGTGAGTTAGTGTATGGTACAGGCAGTGGTTTTTAGCTGTGTTGACCAATAAGTTTTACAATAGTAGCTATTGTTGTGTGGAGAAGAAAGCAATAAAGTGTTAGTAGAGTTACAAACTATGCCTGGACTAAGTATGAAGCTGCAAAGTTTTCGTCGATGTGTATTGCTATGCTAGTGTGTAGTTGAAACAAAAGGTGTTCGACAGAGTGTATTGTCGTGGTCATATTTGTATGTGCATGTTCTGCAGAATTTGGTGTTGTACCTACTGAATTGAAGAGGCCGAGCACTTATTTGTTATAATTGAGTTGTTAGAAAGTTGCAAATTCGAGTTATTTGTCACTTCATGTTCATGCTATTCAAGAAATTATTAAGCTAGGTGCTTGTGAGTCTTGGTTTTAGTGCTGCTTGTAAGCCATGGAACTTATGTTGAGCTTATTTTGTATGTTTGTGAGCTAGTGAATAGAAGTGCAGTGACATTACTAGTGATAGGAATCAAGCTATGGGACCTCTAACCCACAGTTGAGGCCAAGGACTAGAGGGACTGGCATGACGAATCCTTATGTTCTAACTAACTCCTACTAAAGCCAAGTACTTCCTTGCCGAGTTATCTTTATTGCCAAGCCGTATGACTACTCTTTATTCTGTCTTATGTCGAGTTGATGATTACTTTAATACTAGGCTGACTAATCATTCGACATCATCCTTACCGAGAAACCAAAAGATAGAGAATCCGGACTGACTAGGTCATCCCTACTTGGACAAGCCTACCTGTTTGTACTTTTTGTTTGTATCCCCTAATAACCTCGCTAGTGCAGCATCGCTACGTGTATAGTATCTTATGGAGAACCTATAGCACCAATGATTGTTTTCCTTATATATTCATTTTTACCCCTTTGTATCATGTACATTGCTTCTTTAGGAAATTTTCTTATCGTCTTTTCCCTTTTGGGCAAGTTGCCCTAACTTACGGGTATAAGCATCCTTGTACATATAGTTGTAACTCATCAGATTACCTTCAATACACTTGAGCACTTTCTTCCTTGTGTAAATATTGTTTGTTTACTCTCAGCATCACTCTTATCTTTTCCCTTAAGTAAGGTTAGGTGGCAAGTAAAATTGTGTCGTAAGTCTTCGGAAGTTTCATTGGTGCGTCATATCCTCTAGAGTTGTTCATTGGTTTTGTTTACTGTTTCATTTGTCATTTTTACCCTTTCGTACCTTTCCCCATTAATCCTTTTTGAGCTTTCCAAAAGTTTGGATCCATCCAGTGACTGGCCTTATCTATTCTTGGTCATGGTCCGCAACACCTTGGTATCAGAGCAGAGGTTTTGTGTGAACTGTATCCAGTTCTTCTTGAGTTCTATTATACTCTGTTTTTCGTGTGAGAAACAGAGTCAGTTATGTGTTCATTTGACTACTGTGTTATTAGCTATTCACTTTTTGAAGTGTTTGTTTGAATTTGTGAGGAAAAATGACAAACTCAAGTATGAATGTTAGTACTGGTGATGATAGTAGAGTTGTCCACCATGGACGACAATCTTAAGGAACTCCTAGAAGTATTAACGAGAGACTTGATGAGGTAACTAACCTCTTGGTAGATCTGACTTGAGTTATTCATGCACTGTCTTGCCGACCTACTGAGGCTATGTAATACATTCCACAAGCTACTCAACCTATTAGAGGTCAGAACCCAGTGTGACTAGTTCGAGGTGGAGGAGTTGCCGAACAAGTAATGTGAAGGATGGACTTAAGAGAGCTTAATGAGGAGGAAGAAGAGTATTTTGAAGAGGAGCGTGTACGAGTTCCCAGAGCATTCAACCATGTAAAGCTTCGGATTCTGAGTTTCAATAGATCTTGGAATGCCGATGGGTATCTAGATTGGGAAGAGAAGGAGGAGCATATATTTGATTACTATCAATATGAGGATTATGAGAAAGTAAGGATTGCTGCTGTTGAATACTCCAAATATGCCACCATGTGGTGGAAGAATTTTCAAGCCATGAGAAAAAGAGAGGGGTACCAAAAGATTGACACTTGGCTCAAGATGAAGAGGGTACTCAAAAACAAATTTGTGCCGAAAACATATCTCCAAGATACTTACCCTCGGCTTCAAAAGTTAAGACAAGGAGGCCAAATTGTTGATAAGTATGTTCAAGAATTCCAAATACTTATGATAAGATGTGAAGTGGAGGAACCACCAGCTCGAATAGTCTTAAGATTTATTACTAGGTTGAGAGGAGACATCTGAGACATTGTGGAGCTCCAATGATTTGACATAATGGATGAAGCTGTTAAGATTGCCCAGTGAATGGAGAGGCAAAGAAGGAGCCAAGTAATGACCAGAATGCTGACTAGTCGACTAGGGCAGGTAAGTCATCGAGCTTAGTTTAGTATCGAGCTGAGCAGAAGAGTTGATGTCAGAGTCGAGTAGAAAGGTTGACCTGAAGATGTAGTACCAACCCAAACGTATGAGAAGGGGCAAGGGTCTGGCAGGAAGACTAGCTAGATCAAGTGCTTTAAGTGTCAAGGGTTTGGACATATGGTTGCTTAGTGCCCGAATTGAAGGACAATGGTCATTAAGGGAGACATCCCGAGGTTAGAAGTAGAGAGTACGGATGAGGAACTCGAGGAGGAGGAGGTTCCTGCCAAGAAAGAAAATGCTAAGATAGAACTGATTAAGGAGGACGTGTTTCCTAAGAACTTAGACTAGTTACTCATGGTTGTCTGGTACGTTATGAGCGCAAAACCCTTACAAGAGGAGGAGCAAAAAGAGAATTTGTTTCATACCACTTACAAGGTGAATGATCAGATGTGTGCTTTCATTATGGATAGTGGGAGTTGCACCAATGTGGCATCGGCCGATCTTGTTTCAAAACTGAAGCTATTGACTGTTGCACATCCTTGGCCTTACAAGTTGCATTGGTTGAGTGAGAAAGGAGCATTACATGTCACTCGACAAATATTGCTGCCGATCACTATAGGGAATTACTCTAACTAGATCTTATATAACGTGCTATCTATGTGCGCTTCCCACGTGTTGTTAGGTAGGTTATGGTTGTTTGATAGGAGAGTTATACATGATGTGTAAACCCCTGAAAGTTTCGATCTAGTTTTTGAAATAGACTCAACTATAGTAGACAATTTAGGAGTCGACGAGGCTAATTAAACTGAAAACCCTAAAAGACTTAATTAATCGTGTAAAGAAGTTTTCCACCCTAAATGTTTCTAAAAGCTAAAGATTCCTTTCGAAAGTGACAAAAACCCTAAAAATGATTCCATTAAGGACATATGTACACCAATCCATCATGATATACCCTAAAACCCTAATTGAAAATGTAATGCTTATATTTTGCAAAATCATTAGTAAAAGGTTAGAGATAACCCTCATTCTTACTTATATGATTCAAATTCTCAAGTAATCCATTAGGAACTAGATAATGAGTCATAGATTATATTTATTCCTTAAATATATGATTAAGATAGTCTTACTTAGGGTTAGGATTATAGTTGAAGATTAGGTTACTTATAGTGAATTTTAAGACTCAAATTAGCACTTTTTACACTTGTTATCCAAAGTAGTTTATCAAATGAGATATATGGACTCTAAAGACCTAAAGTAAGATCTCATCAACCACATTTACACATCAATGCATCATATACCTCAATTCTTCTCAATTCCTTCATTTCTCCCCTAATTTCTCTTAATTACTACATTATGTGCACAAAATTACACATACTTAAGAAATGTTGACTAAGATAATACATGTTGACCAAATTTCAAATGTTGACCAAGTCAACACATGTTGACTAAAGTCAACATTTTGAAAAGTCAACAAAGGTAAGAGATAAGAAAAATATCTCTTATGTAATGATGTCTTCCTTTTCTTTTCTTTTTGATTTTTCTTTCTTCCTTTGTTTCCATTATTGCCGTCCACAAATTGTCCCCTTAACCCTACCACATATTGTCTTCCATTAAGAGAAACAAACAAAAGAAACAAAACAAAACTCCTCTTTCATTGCCGTGAACTCCCTTCCCTACTTTCCCTTTCATTTCTTCCCTTTTGTCTCCTCCATTTCAACATCATAAAAGGTATGTTTTTAAGTGCTTTATCTTACTTTTTATTAGTCATTAGTTAGTTAATTAGGTAGATTAGATAAGTAGTTATATGGTTAGTTTTGTCTTGAAGAAGAGGAAACAAAGTTTCCTTCTTTAAGTGTAGAAACTTGAAGTTCGAAAGAGAAGAAAGAAAGACATGAGGATATGCTTCTATGTATGCATACATAAGGAAATACCAAAAGAGTATAAGTAGAAGAATCTTTGTACATGAGTATTTAACATGTACATAACCTAATTTAAGATCAAATCTTACTAAACATACCTATACTACACTAAATATGTACATAAGAACACAAAAACATGGAATTAGGGAGCTTTTCTTAAGGAAAAATTTAGGCATACGAAATTTTAGTATGAAATATGTATTCCACCGTATAGGTATACAGGTATGTATACATGTATAAATACGGTATAAACCTAAGTCTAGGTATGAGTATAAGTATGTATAAAGTATATGTATATAAGTATAAGAAAAAGAGATAATATGTACATAATACATATGCATATGACATAAGCATGATGAAAGGCTTATGTAAGCATATGATGAGGTAAGTGATGACATAAGCACATGATGACATAAGCCATGACAGAAGCAAGTGATGACATAAGCCATGACAGAAGCAAGTGATGACATAAGCAATGACATATGCAAGTGATGATGTAAGCGATGACATAAGCATAAAATTAGAAAATAAGAAAGCTAAGAAAAATGTAGGTGATTAGGTAACTAAATTGAGAAAACCTAAGACACTTTCTAAATTAGATTATATCTAATTCAGTACATGAATTAGTAATAGCAAATTAAGATTCTTTCATTAGAAGAATTTAAGGAATAAAAGATATAAACATAAGTAATAAAAGTACTTAGGTGGTCATAACTAAACAATTCTATAAATTTAGCTCATAACATAAAATAGAGGTCTTAATATCCAAAATAGATCTTACCATGTGAAACTATGTTCAGAAACGATGAAAAACGATTATAAATTCATAAATATAAAAAATAAAATGGAAAAGTTACATACGATTGAAATTAAAGTCCTACCAGGTGAAAATTAATAGTAATTTAAGCAGAACTAGGTAATTAGATGTTTAGAATTAGTAGGTACTTCAAATACTTATTAGCATTGTTATCACATAATGATCAGGTGACTCTGAGGTGAGCAAGGATCTCCCGATCGATTACTACGATTAGGACAAACCGCTATGGCCGAGTGAGTATTTACCCTGTGATTTCATGCTTGATTGTGATTGTAGATAGTGGACTTAAATATTATTGTTAATTAACTGCTGTGTGGGGTTCGGGATATGCTTGTGTATGTAATTGATTGCTGAGTTGTGAATTTACCTTAAATTCAGAGAATGCCTTGTTTGTTGCATGGTAGTATAGAAAATGATTGTGTGTATTAATGGATGATCACAACATAATTTGAACTAACTTATACTCGGCTATAAAAAGAAACTGGAACATGCATTAACATGCATAGCATGGATACTATTCCGGCCGTCACATCACACGGAGGTAAAGAGAGGCCATTCGGAGGTTGATATTATTGAGTTATTTGGTTATGTACGGTGCACACATACAAAATGACCTTACCCTGGCCCGCGGGAACACTAGGCGTTGGAGGCGCCAACCGTTGAGTCTAGAGGCCTCCGTTTAGGGGTGAGTGTGGACTGTGGGGGCCCACTCACAATTATACTAGAACTTGTGTTTTTTTTGAAAATAAAAGAGTTATTTGATATAAGTACGGAACATGGATTTTGTAGTAAAGTAAGTTTTAGTGTAATACCCGGATCTGATTGGTGCCGTGTAAACTCCAACCCTGACTTCGGAGGGCGTTAAATCCGAGTTGCGTATATGAACTAGTTAAGTATGCGTATTATTTGGCATTCTGTTTGATCATTCATTCATATGCGTGACTATAATGTATTTATAACTTGCTTGTTGTATGGCTGAGGGTTTTGCTTACTAAGCCTAGGCTTACACCCCTTTAGACTTATGTTGCAGGATAGCCTGTTCGTAGAGACAGGACGGGGGATGCCACAGGTTAGCCTGGGAACTTGGGCACGAGCGAGGTGTTCTGTGGGATGAGAGGAAAACAGTTTATGTAGACTATTCCACATGTACTTATGTTTAACTTGTGTTTACCTTATTATTATGAACTTAGACATACTTAAATACTGTGTAATGTAAGCTTTTGAGCTTAACTTTTATATAAATATGTTGTGTGATGATATCATGTGAATCTGGATGTACTTTGGAACTAGTAGTTGTAGAGCCTTGTATATTGTGTGAAGAGTTTTTGATTGGAAGGGTAACCAATCAGGGGTTCTTCATGCAGTATACGACGTTTGCTACGACTAGGCCGTCCTCAGTTCGTGACATGATGGCTATGGGAACACACACATGCTGGAAAAGGATGACTGGAAGATCATGCTGAATCCGATGTCGCCAAGAGAAGTTCACAAATTATAGATGAAACTTGCTTGCGGATCAAAGAAAGCTCTTGTGATGAGTAGAGCTAAGCTTTGAGAAGCCATCAATGCTGATGAGCCAACCCTACTATTGGTTAGGCGATTGTTGGTAATGAAGGAGCGAGGTGAGCTTCCTTAAGAAATCAAGGAGCTGCTAGATGAATATATTGACCTGTTCCTAGAATAGTTACATGAGGGGTTGCCCCCAACTTAAGGAATAGAGCACTGCATTAACTTAGTATTCGGTATTGTATTGTCGAATAAGCCAGCTTATCAAATGAATCCCGAGTAGGCTTCTAAACTCCAACATCAAGTCAATGAGTTACTGGAGAGAGGTTATGTGAGAGAGAGTCTCAGCCCTTGTGCTATGCCTGCACTTCTAGTGTCGAAGAAGGATGAAACCTGGTGGATGTATATTGACAGCCGAGTCGTGAATAAATTTACAATCAGATACATGTATCCGATCTCAAGGTTGGAAGACATGTTAGATGAATTGAGTGGAGCCAAGATTTTCAGTAAGATTGATCTCAAGTCTGGCTACCATCAAATTTGCATGAGGTTAGGAGACGAGTAAAAAACTGTGTTCAAGACTTGATATAGACTTTACGAGTGGATGGCCATGCCCTTCGGCTTGTCAAATGCCTTGAGCACTTTCATGAGACTTATGAACCATGTGCTAAGACATCTCATCAGGAAGTGTGTTATGGTGTACTTTGACGACATCTTAGTCTACAGTACCAACATGTCGAGTCACTCTGAACATCTTGGGGCAGTCTAAGACATCTTACGTGTCGTGAGACTATTTGGCAACTTAAAGAAATGTTGCTTTTGTCGGGAGGAAGTGATATTCTTAGGGTATGTAGTCAGTAGAGGAGGCTTGCGAATCGATGATGAGAAGATCAAAGCAATTGTCAAGTAGTTGACTCCTACTGCTTTTGCTGACGTAAGAAGTTTCTATGGATTGACTTCATTTTATAGAAGGTTTATCAAGAACTTTAGCACCATCATTGCGCCATTTATGGAGCTAACAAAGAAGAACATCGACTTTCGATGAGGAGAAAGGGAGGAGAGGAGATTTGTCGACATAGAAGAAAGATTGACCTCTGCTTCGGTGTTAGTACTACTTAGCTTCGAAAATTTTTTTAAGCTAGAGTATGATACATTAGGTGTTAGAATAGGTGCTATCTTGATGTAGGAAGGCCGGCTAATTGCTTTCTACAATAAGAAGCTCCGAGGAATACAGCTGAACTACTCCGTATATGACAAGGGCCTTTTAGAATCCTCTAGAAAATCAATGACAACGACTACAAGTTAGAACTGCTTGAGGACTATGGGGTTTCTGACGCCTTCAACACTGCCGACTTTAGTTCATATCACCCTAACGGAGAATTGAGTGAACACCATTCGGATTTGATCCCAAATCCAAAACAACCCGGAGGGAGTAATGGGAATCAAGCTACAGGACCATTGACCTGCAGCCGATCCTAAGGACTAGAGGGGCTGGTATGACGAATCCTTATGTTTTAACCAACCCTTGTTGAAGCCGAGTACTTCCTTGTTGAGTTACCTTTAATGCCATGCCATATAACTACCCATTATTCTGTGTTATGCTAAGTTGATGATTACACTAATGTCGAGTTGACCAATCACTCGGCATTATCCTTACTGAGAAGCTAAGAGACAGAGAAACTGGATTGACTAGGCCATCTCTGCTTGGATATGCCTACCTATCCTTACTTTTTGTCCACATCCTTTAATAACCTCGCCAATGCAACATTAGCACGTGTACAATATCGTATGGAAAACCTGTAGCACCAATGATTGTTTTCCTTATATATTCATCTTTACCCCTTTGTATCATGTATATTGCTTCTTTAGGAAATGTCCTTATTATCTTTTCTCTTTTGGGCAAGTTGCCTTAACTTACGGGTATAAATACCCTTATACTTGTAGCTATAACTGATTAGATTACTTTCAATACACTTGAGTACTTTCTTCCTTGTATAAACATTACTTATTTACTTTTGGCATCACTCTTATCCTTTCCCTTAAATAAGGTTAGGTGGCAAGTAACCTCACTGGACCAATTTGTGTGTTATATCAAATTGTGCTGTGAGTCCTCGAAAGTTCCATTGGTACGTCATATCTTCTGGAGCTATTCGCAGGTTTTGTTTACTGTTTCATTCATCATTTTTACCCTTTCTTACCTTTCCCCATTAACCCTTTTTGAGCTTTCTACAAGTTTGGATCTATCCAGCGATCAGCTTTGTTTGTTCTTGGTCACAATTCGCAACAACTAAGTTGTTTAACTAGTGTGTGCTGTTAGTTATTGAATTGTTGTAATTCTTAAGTTGTCGAGCTGCATTTATGAAATTTATTCGAGCTGATTTAATCCAAACTAGTAAGTCGTTATGATCATTTGAACCGTATTGCTTTGAACTAGAAGTTTCCAAGCTACTATGGACATGAACTTGGAGTTGTGTAGTTGTCCAATGTTACTTGATTAAGTGTGCCAAATTGTCTTTATAGGCATGCTAAGGTGCTAAACTAAAGAACAAGTGCTATTGTGTATTAAAGTGTGAGCTGCTGTGATGTATTACTGGTGCGTATATGTTCTGTCCTGTTGACATGGCTATGTATGGTGGCTTGCACTACTAAAATTGCATGCGAGTATAGGAGAAGGGATTTCATATTGGTCTTTTGTAGGTTGTTGCATAGTTTCTCTTCGAGAATTGTAGGAATTTGAGCTGCCAAGCTAAAGTGCATGCGTACGATCAAGTGAGCTAGTATATCAGTATATATTCGAAGTCTAAGCTGTTTTAATTGTTGTATCTAAGCTACTATAATTCACAAATTACTAAGGTGAAGTTTGGCTGAGAAAGTTGTGTGTTTGAGCCATATTATTGTTAAAATTGCAAAGCTTTAAGAAATTCTAGTCTAAGTTGATCTATTAAGTTGTGTGTGTGAGTGCTCTTACCATCTATGTACGTATGTATCGAAAGTCAATAGTGGAGATCGATATAAGTGTAGATTCGAGCTGCTATATTTCATGTTGCTGAGCTATCAGTAATTCTCTATCAATGTTGAAGTGTGCCGAAGTGAAAGGCTATTATGTACGTGGACTAATCTTTGAGTTGACTAAGTTGTTCAACTATTAGCTACCGAGCTAAAATCCTAATTGCTTAGTTAATTGATAGTGATTGGAGCTTCTATCTAGAGTTGAACATGCTGTCCTGTTTTCAAAAGTATTGAATTGCGGAAGAACCCCCAACTTTTGAGTTATTGTTAATTGTGAACTGAGCTGAACTTTGTAAATAAGCATATTATAGGCGCGTATTCGTGAACAAAAGTAAAATGCAATCCGAGCTACTATTGTAAAGTGCTATCACATTATGTTGTGTTGAGTTATTGTGATTGGAGCTTTATCGAGTTGCTTAAATTGTGCAACGTTCGAGCTTGTTGTGGTGTGTGTGTGTGTGTGCAAGAACTTAATATGAGAAGAAGATCGTGCTACCCTTCCCATAAGGAATTACCGACTTGCCGAAGGTGATCGCCATCGTCGATCTAAGTATGTTATCAATTGTTGAGTTTAGTTGGTGGGAGGTGCAAGTTTTGTCTAAGCTACTATCAATTGAATTGATCTATGTTTGCTACTATGTTCCTAAGTTTCTAAGTTGTTAAGCATGTATGTGTACTGTTGTGAAAGTTGAATTAAAGAGCTCATGTCTTCTTTATGCTGTAACTGGTATGTTTAGTGACTGTGCACCTAAGTTATTAATTGCTATAAGTGAATCAAGAATTGTCGAGCTAATATGTTCAAGAAATTGTTGAGACAACTGTTGTGCGAATAATTTCTAAGCCTATTGCCGTGTTGTCTATTGTGCATATTAACTTTTAAAGTTGTATTTTCTTGTGTTGAGGTGGTGTTGAATTGAAATTTATTCGATATGGCTAGTAGGGCTCAACATAAGAATCGTAGTATATAAGGCTTGAGCGGGAATTCTTATCACCAAGCCCCAAATCTTGTTTTTCCTTATGTGTTGGAACAATTAAAGATTACACTTACTAAGCTTGAGGAGATTAAGGGGGAAAGAAGGCAACAAAGGATTACACATTTAAAGAATGATGAAGAGGAGGAAAATGAAGGAAAAGAAGTAGGAGTTGAGGATGAGGAGGTTGAAAAGGAAGGACAAAAAGTGTTACTACTTAGCACCCATGTTCTTGACTTGATCCCATTGCCAATGATACTTGGTACTATTGATGACCTTAGGTACTATATTAGCTTTCGACATGTCAAACTCTTCTATTTTGATCCATTATTGAAGGTGTTTAGAGGTAAAATTTTTTATAGTAGTATTGCACCTGTTAGATGCTATAGATTGTATCTTGGTGCTTTCCGAGGTCATGATGATGGATATTCCTATGTGGGTTATGTTGTTCTTATCTTTAGTACTCTCACATTAGAAATATATGAAGTGTATAGATGGGAGGAGAAAGAATTGAGTTGTGCAGAAGTGGAAGAGGAGAAAGCTATTGAACCTGATCTTGTGAGGCTAACATTAAGAGAGCGTGAAGCTTTAAGGATTCTTGAGTTAGGAGAGGAGTTTGAGATCTTACATGTTCAAATTCCCCGAGCTCATGACATGATATTTGAGCTAAAAGTTGTATTATTCCCCTTGATTGATAATTGTTAGGGCTACCTGGATGAAGCTGATAAGATATATGATGAATGCAAAGAAGGATCCTTAAAGATAAGTTTGGTTGATTGGGCTTATGACAAATAGAAGGAGTATTGGCTAATGATAACATTGGTGGAGGAGTTGAAGTAATTTCTATATTTATATTTCATTTTTGTAGGTTGTTATTTGATCCCAATGGGATTTGGAGCCACCAACTACTAAGTTTCGGGCCAAAACTTTACTAAGAGAAAGGGAATGATAGGATTTGAGGTACTGACCTAACCAAATATCGTAACCCAACCCATCTATTCCTTACCCGAATATCTCATTTGACTACTTATTTTTATTTATGTTATTTAGATTTCCTATTTCTTATATTTTCCCTAAACTACACTTATCTTTATTTTGTATTCACGGGAATGCCATTGTGACATCTTTTTAGTCCATTTATTTATAATTTTGCCATTATGTATAAATAAAATGCATGCATGGGGTTTTGGATAGATTTGAATATTAATAAAAAACCCTTTGAGTCTTTTCTCTTAGAATGCTCTCTATTTTACTCGCTCTCATCAATCCCTTTAGTAAGGATTATAACGGCCATCCCTATCACTCGAATCAGTGAGTCACATTCAGCGAGTTGTAGGTCGTATATGATCTAGTTAGTGCATTATATCCGACTAGATCGCTTATGAATTCACTAAAACCCTAACTAAACTCATTCTCTTTTTTGTTCATTTAATAGGATTGGACCCACCACTACGACCGAGCTTGTCTGTTCTTGGATCAATTCGCATTATGTATGCTCCAGTCGCCTATTCTGTACGGTAAGCAACTTTGCTCTTACCCTTTCGGTGGCCAACTCCATAGCTCCAAAAAACCAACAAACTCATTAAGTAAATAAATAATACGTAGACAATAAACTTATTATGCCGAGGACAAGTAGAAGTGATGTCCGTCACTTAAACGACAAAGTAAAATGACAAACAACCAACCATCCTTCCTTGGTAAAGGGTAGTAAATACCTGTCTCCATCCTAAACAGTGACGATCCATTTTTATACTTACGACAGATAGATTTAAGGTAAAACTTCTTCTACCTTGGTACTTCTATTTTCTTTCTATTTCTTTTTTTTTTATTTTATTGAAATATTCATTTTATTTTATTATTTGATTTTCTAGATAATATAGAACCAAAATCCCTTACACGATTAGTTACAAACACTTTTTGATAAGCAATAGTTGCAATAGGATGTGTAAACCAAAACCTTATTAATAAATAAGAACATATTCCAACTATCTTAGAAAAACTAAAAGAAAATCGTGTATTGATCTAGGCAAATCCATTTTATGTAAAATATAAAAAAAATTGAAATGCCT
This sequence comes from Lumnitzera racemosa, assembly GCA_024138005.1. Taxonomy (NCBI): domain Eukaryota; kingdom Viridiplantae; phylum Streptophyta; class Magnoliopsida; order Myrtales; family Combretaceae; genus Lumnitzera; species Lumnitzera racemosa. The sequence goes on from JAMXBC010000007.1 coordinate 34,181,590, forward strand.
TTCATGATTTTATTAACACAACCAGGGAATTTTTTATGATTTATTTTTACCACCCCACTAAGTTTAACAGCTTAATACTGGTCATGATGTCCTCATCCCCCACTTAACAGTAGAAGAACTCTTTTTAGTTATTGACCTTATTTGGTAGATCACTGAAGATCTTTAGTAACCCCCTTCGGTTGGCAACATATACTCAACTGTTGTCTACCCTCTTGATATGGAAGAAATGCTTGAATAGCTACATTGTTGGCCTATGTAGCTACTATAGGCACAGCGCCTCTAATGCAAGCAACTGTACTTAAGCATTGGCATTCAGACTCCTTAGGGCAACCTTGAAATAACGAAAAAACTCCACTAAGAATTTTGAAAAGGGAAGTTGAAGACCCAGCTTAAATAGCTTCGTATAAATACCACTCTCGGTCATCCCTTATGTCGTATGCCCATTGTTCATCTATGGGCACCTCTACTTACTACGTGGACATTTCCTCAACTGCTTGACTAACAAGCCTTAGTTTTTGCTCATTCATTACATACGCAACACGGGCATATGCCTTATCATTGCGTTGGTTGTACGCAGCAGCTTCTCCTCCTATCCTCCTCACCATCCAAGGGGTATACATTACGGGTCCTCCAAGTACATATTCTCTCCTCTTCACCCAAGATAGTATCACCCCATCTTTGTTACCTACTTCTACCATCATTTCGAGGGGAATAGGGTTATCACCTCCTTCTCGGGCTAAATCTTTGCAACCTTCTTCTACTTCCCTCGAAATGGATGGATTAGAAGACTTACTCTGCTATCCATTGTGCTTTGGCTAGCCATTGTCAAAGATCAACTAAGAAAGAAAATCACAACAAGAAGGAACTAGCTTGCGAGTAAAAAATTTGGCAGTCTCCCTTATTTTGACAAAGCAAAGTGACAAATTAAGACTCGCCCACTCCTTTATAATTTTGAATTCAATGAATATGATATGATTTTAAGTGTTTTCAATGGTTAAAAGAAGCCCCATGAGGCTTGTCCTTGCTAAAACAAACAATTAGAAGCTTTGGTTTTGTGTAAATTATGAAAATTTAAGGTGGAGCAAAATCTGGGTAATGATGTTTTTGTCCAATTTTCAACCTACATTTTGACTATCTTAATGATCGAACTTGGTTGTGTTCTTGGGTTCCATTTGTAGTACTCCATGTAATCTTCTTGATTTCACCATTAAATTGGTGAAATTATAGAGAAAGATGGATAAAAAATGACTAAAAAGTTAGCACCCTGAGCTGATTTCATGCGAGAAAGAAAGGGAGAGAGAGAGAAAAATGTTAGCCAATTACTAATTGATACGTGTCTACTAAGAAAAAAGAAACAAAAGTACCTAGTGCCTCTTGTAAGATTCAAACCCAAGTGTCCTCAATCAAAATGCAAGTGTATTATTATCAAGCCATTGGCTTGTGTCTCAAATGTTCATATAAATAAATTGCATATATTCACTAAACTAGTTCGGCCATATTCAAATACCAAACTTGAATGGTCGGATACAAACAATCCTTTTATGAATTAATATTTAATACCAAATCCAAACGAAATTAAAAATACCCAACCCTATAACAAACTATTTTTTCTAAAATCTTACTATATTCTTTCTATTTTTTTTTTGTATTTTTCTAAATTAGGACCCTTTTTCCCTATTAAAAAAAAAAAAGCTTTAAAACTATGGGGAGCAAAAGTAAGGTGTCTACAATAACTATCTAATAATACGTTGATATCTTATTTGAATTTATTGATATGTTGATCTTCTATTTGAGTTTACCCTTAAACATTGATACTCTCTCATATAATTCTTCTTATTTTGATATTATAGGCCAAGTTTAATAAAAGATAACATGAAGTCGAATAAGAGTATTATCTTAATGATATAGAAGATGTAGATACAAATCCTTTTATGGTATGCTTTGGATCTTTCGATCAATTTAGTTATAGTAGATTTTCTCCTTGGTTATGTTCCTACCTTCTTTTGCCATTACTTGAAGATAACTTATTAAGGTGTTTCATTATAGTCTAGATTACTTTTACAACATGATAAAACAACTTTAGAGGCTTTTACCGAGCCTTGGAAAAGTGACTTCTCTTATACAAAAAAGAGAAAAGTACTAGTTGGATAAATGGAGAATGTTTATAAAATTAGCTCAAATACTAGATGCTACACTTTTATTGGCTTGGACACTTAGACAAACAATTTTATCGTTTTTCCTACTGCTAAAATGTCCATATTTCACCCTTTATTCAGCTTATCAAATTTTTTATTAATGAAGAGCATTTAGAATGTATTGTAAATTATGTAGCTAATATATTCATTTGAATTGACAAATAATGATTTAATTTCCATGGCAAAAAGGATATATAGGCATAAACGAAATTATAAGAGTGAAAAACATCTAATGGAAAGAGAGGAGGGTTGAGGGGTGGGAGATGGTGGGGGTTGGGCACTGGGTAATGGATGTGGGGAAGGAAAGGAGAGCAATAATTCATGTATAAAACTTAAGTGGTTGACAACAACAACTAAAATCTTCATGTTATAACCAGGTACAAATAATACTCCTATATATATATATTAAACTTTTATTTTTTTAATATTTATTATACAAATTGCATAATGTATCACTCCTAATAAAGATTTTGCAATATATGTATATGATATCTTGACAAAGATATATGCAAAGTAAAAGAGAGAGAGAGCATGCATATCAAATCAAACCATTACATTAAATTGTCTATTTTTCGATTTGATCAAACCTTCCCCTAATGAAGTTCTTGATTCCACTCTACTCCTTTCTTCTTTCTTTGTCTTAATGCCAAACAAAACCTAGGAGGATATTCACTTAAAAAATAGTTCCCCAGAGATCTTAGGCGCGATATTGGATCTAGTTAGCGATTGAGCTACGTAAAAAATGGCCAATACATAGAGAGTTGACTCTAATGTTTTGTTCTAAAGAGAATAGATGAGGGAGAAGAGGAAAGAGGAGAAGGGATTTTGGGGTTTGAAAATTGGGTGCTTCTCTTACATTATTTGTTCTTTCTATAATAAGATTTGAATAATCATCATCTTAACACTTGGAACTTTGTTATCAAAAACAACAATACATAATTATTTGGACGATAATTATCAAAATCCAAGTTGTAATATAGTTGGTAAAAAAAAAGTACATAATTATTTTGGGGGTATGGCTCATATTAAATTGGATTCTACGTAAATGAAATTTTTCCTTTTGATAGGATAAAATTAACTAGATCTCATAATTGCATCAAAAGAAAGTTGGAATGATATAGTCAGTTGCTTATAATTATTATCCCCAACCGATGGGTAAACAACTTGTTTCATGGAAAAACATTTTCATGAATTTGTTTATTTATGTAGTTGTTGTAATAAAAGTTTACTGACTAACAAATATTTATCACAATCAACTTAAAGTGTTGTTTATACTAATCTCTTTAAGATATGTGATAACATAAGACATCGATAATGGTAGGCTATTGGTGATAATGATTAATAACAATCACGGAAACACTATATAAAATGCTATCATCCTTTCGAAAATGGAAACTATTTTCCATTGTATTTGACCATAATTGCTTATTACTCCCTACTATTTTTTGTTAAAAACAAAACTCAAAGACTAACACATCAAGACGTTAACATAGTATAGAATGTCAAACGCATATGTTCACTTTGAATTCTTTCACTTTTATTCACATTGTATTACTTACACTATTTCTTGTACACATACTATTGTCATCGCACACACACTTCCAGCTCTCACTCTTGATCACTTATTGCTTTTGTTCTCAAGTATACTTTCACATACACTTGTACATACTGACTTAACATTAACTCTTATTTATACACTTATTTAGTTAGTTCTAACTATCTAACTACTTTGTTGGTTAAGTGTAGTTAAGTATACCATAAAATCTGTATTACACTCTCTAATACACCCCCTTTAATATAGATTTAGTCAACACACTTTAATGATCTCACACCAATCATCTTCCTTAATCTTTCAAATCTATTTGTCTTCAATCCCTTTGTCAATATATTAGCTTGTAGCTCTTCGGTACTGCAATATACCAGCTTCAACTTCTCTTGATTCACTTGATCTCTTAGATAATGAAACTTGGTCTCTATGTGTTTACTCCTTCCATGTGCAGTAGGGTGTTGGGTAAGATTTATTGCTAACTTGTCATCAATTTTGAACTCAACTAGCTTCATAATCTTCAATGTCATCTGTTTAAACAAGGTTGTAATCCAAATAGCTTCACATGTAGCAATGGAGGCTATTACATATTTAGCTTCACATGAGGACAGAGCTACTACTGGTTATTCTTTAAACACCGAGCAAATGGAGAGTTTCCAAATTTGAATAGGTACCCTATTGTACTCTTTCTATCTTCTTTATCACCATACCAATTTAAATCAGTAAACCTAATTACTTTACTATCACATTTAACACCCTTCTTTTCAAGTAGAACACCATAATCTAAAGTTCCTTTCGCATATCTTAGTATCCTTTTAGTTGCTACCATATTCGACATTCTTGGACATTCAATGAATTTACTAACCAAACATATTGCTAATGTGATATCCGGTCTACTATTATATAGATATCTCAATGATCCTACTATTTTCTTATATAAAGTTGAGTTTATTGCTCTTTCACTTTCATCCTTCACTAACTTAGTACTCAAGTCAATAAGTATAGCAACAGCATTATATTCCAACATATCAAATCTTGCCAAAGTATCTCTAGCATATTTAGATTGATACAACAACATACCCCCTTCAACCTCAATAAACTTAAAGCTAAGGAAATATGATAATCTACCTAAATCCAACATTTTAAACTCTGACTTCATAATCCTTTTAAAACTATCAATTTTACTTTCATTCCTTTTAGTAACAAGAAGATCATCTACGTATAGATACACAAGTAATAGTTCAATACTTTTCTTTAACTTAGAATCTGCTAACTCCCTTTTCTTTACATTTATTCCATACTCATAACTACATTTTTCAAATCCTTACTGCAATAGAAACATATCATTTCTTTTCTTCCATGCTCTTAGGGCTTGCTTTAGACCATATAAGGTCTTTTTCAACCTAAACACTTTGTTTTCACTTCCCTTGATCTCAATCCTAAGTAGTTGTCTCTTATATACCTCTTCTTCTAATAGACCATTGAGAAAACCTAATTTAACATCTATTTGATACATTGGCCATGAATTATAGCTTATAATTGCTGCTACTGAACGAATTGTCTCAATTCTTGCAACTAGGGAAGACACTTCATTGAAGTATAATTCGGCCTTCTATAGGAATCCTTTGGCTACTAGTCTAGTTTTGTACTTAGCAATAGAACCATTGGGTTTCCTCTTAATCTTATCAACCCATTTCACATCAATCAGCCTCTTATGACTAGGTAATTCAACTAAGTCCCAAGTTTGATTTTTCTTAATGGATAGTAACTCCTCTTTCATAGCCTCTGTCCACCTTGGATCCTTAACTGCTTGATCAAACACCATTAGTTCTATGTTATCAAAAAAAGCCATATGAACCTAATCTACCTCAATAGTGATCACATTATCTAGAAACACTTCATAGTTCTCAAATCTCCTTGGCTTCTATCTAACTCTCTATTCTTTGTTACTAGCTTGTTGACTTTGATCAACAGTTACTCTTCGATCACATAATTGTGTGTCCTTCAATTCATACTCTTCATTCCATATACAAAAGTCCTTAGTTTGAGTAGAAGAATTCATCACTTCATTATCCCATGGCTAAGCACTTTTCTCATTAGAAACTATATCCCCGCCGATGTATACCTTCTTACCTATTGGACCATAGTAGGATGATATCCTAAGAAAACAACTCGTATACTCTTATCATCTAACTTTTTTCATTTCTTATCAAGCATATGGCTAAAACATAGACTTCCAAATATCCCCAAATGCTTCACACTTGGTTTCTTCCTAGTTCACATCTCCTTAGGAGTTTTTCCAGTTATTCATTAAGTTGGACATCTACTTAAGATGTATGCTGTCGTCATCACCACCTCTCCCCTAAAAAAATTTTGGGCACTTTCTTAGTGATTAACATGCTTCAGGCCATATTTAACAGAGTCCTATTCCTCCACTCAACAACCCCATTATGCTGGGGTGTGTATGGAGTAATTATCTTGTGCAAGATACCATCAACTTCTTAGAATCTTTTGAAGCCATTTGAGGTATACTCTCCACCACCATTAATCATTAATAGTTTTATCTGATTTCTACTTTGCCTTTCAACTAAATTCTTAAATTTTCTAAACACTTCAAATACTTCACACTTGTTTTGAATAAGGTAAATCCATACTTTACAACAAAAATCATTAATGAAAGATACAAAGTATCTATTACCTCCAATTGAAGTGATGTCCATTAGACCACAAAAATCATAATATACAAGTTCTAGGAGCCTTGAAGTCCTAGGTGAAATATGTTCTTTAAACCAATCTCTTGACTATTTACCCAACTGACAAGCTTCACAAATGCTCCCTTAAACACAAATTTGTGGCAATCTCGACACCATCCTCATATTCCCAAGTTAACACAAGCTTTTAAAATTGAGATGACCATATCTCATATGCTACAACTAGCTCTCATTCTCAACAACAACAGACAAACTTTGATAACAACTTGTAGGAATTTCAATCTTGAAAGTTCTATTTTTGTTCAAGTTAGATTTTAGAATCAATTGTCCTTTGTTATCATGCATGGTCGACTTCTTGTTACATAAGCTCATATTATATCCTTTTTCTAAAAGCTATCATAGACTAAACAAATTGTTCTTCATCTTAGGCACATATAAATTGTTTGATATGTAAGATTGCTTCCTACCCTTTTGTTGAATCAAAATCTTGCCTATACCTTTTGCTACAACCATACTGTTATTAGCAAATTTAACCCTGTTCTTACAAGATTTGTCAAGCTCAACAAACTACTTGCTTTTTCTAAACATGTGGTTTGAGTACCTTGTATCTAAGTACTAAGAATTTGTACTTGAGTTATCTAAGATAGCAGTAACCATTGAGAGCATGTGATTTGATTCATCTTCTTCCTAGGCATAAGCAATGGTTTCTTCTTGATTCCTTAGAGGCACCTTTAAGTTTCTGCATTCATTCGCAAAGTGTCCATATTTCTGACAATTATAGCACTGGATGTTTCTTTTATTAAATGTCCCTCTAGTGCCTCTTCCACATGAACCACCATGTCTTTGAATACTGTTCATATCAGACTTTGCATTATAATTAACTTGTTCTTGTTCACATCGTTGATTGAAGAAGCTTTTGCTATGCCCCCTGCCTCTACTTCTTCCTTATCCTCTTTAACCCTAATAAGATTCTAAAGAACCTCATTTAATTTGTGCTTGGAGTACTTACTTCGAGTTCTTATCCAAATTCCTTTCATTTACCCTCTGTTCCTAAGCTTCTAAGGAGCTTTGCAAATCTTCGATCTTCAAACTGGAAAGATCTTTTGATTCTTCAATCGCCACTACAACATAATCAAACTTAGGGGTGAGAGTACGAAGAATTTTCCCCACTATCATCGCATCGATCATTGTTTCACCATTTCATTTCATTTGGTTCGTCAAGGCTATAGCTCAAGTGCAAAAGTCATTCATACTCTCTTTAGATTCCATTTGCAATAGCTCATACTATCTTCTTAAGGTTTGTAGCCTCACTTTCTTGAACTTATCAGCACCTTTATAACTCTTCTCAAGAATATCTCAAGCCTCTTTCGCTGTCTTAGTTGATGAGATCTTTTCAAAATTTGTAGCATCAATATACTGATGAATATAGTGGAGGGCCTTGCAATCCTTTTTCTTAGCTTCCTTGTACACAACATGTTGAGTATTGGATGGAGCTTTACCTAATTCTTGCAGTCTACTACTAATAATCTCCAATACTTCTTGAAAGCCAAAGAGGACCTGCATTTGAATGCATTACTTATCATAATTTTTTCCATCCAAGAGAGAAAATGGAGTAACAATGTTACCAACACTACTTGACATTGATAGATCACTAAGAACTGTACACTAACCAAGGATCTTGTTTTCTTCAAAGTGGCTCTAATACGACTGTTTTAAAAATCGAACTTAAAGACTAACACATCAACACATTAACACAGTATAGAAAGTCAAACACGCACGTTTACTTTGAATTCTTTCACTTTTTATTCGCACTATTGCTTGTACACACATACTGTTTTCACTGCACACACACTTGCAGCTCTTCACTCTTGATTAGTTACTGTTTTTGTCCTCACACACACTTATATATACTAACTTAACACTAACTCCTATTTAGTTATAACTATCTGACTACTCTATTGGTTAAGTGTGGTTATATACACCATAAAATCTATATTACACTCTAATGCTTTTAAGTTATGTTGCATTTATTTGTAAAAACAATTAGTAATCCCAACTTTTTGAGATTACTAAATAATTTTTGACAAATATAAAAGGAATTTATTTAATTATAATAATTACACAAAGAATGGCTCAAAATATATATCCAGTCAAAATCAATCATAGCATTTCCATGCCATCAATTGCAAGAGTGGGATAAATGGTACTTCAATCGAAAAGAAATGAAAATAATATCAATTCATTCAATGAAAGAACATATATGTATCTAAGTAAGATGAAACACTAGCACCCAATATCCAAATTAGGTTTCAATACATTCGACAAAATCATGGATACACATTTTTACCAAGAAATGGATTTTTATTTGTTAACATTATTCAGAGATACAAGTACAGACGTAAAAATTAAACCAAAAAGATCGGGATGGAAGACCTAATCTGAAGACTGGGGACAACGTTTCGTCGGAATGCAACCAAACCAGAACACAGTTGTGGTGTAATCATGGACTCAACATATCATCAACTCAAGAGTTGCATAAATTTAGTAAGAATATCAACAGCATTTTGAGCAGCCAAAGAAGAGAAGGTAGAGGCTTCGTTGGAAATACTAGAGCCTCCACCAGCTAAATCAGACAAGGACCTAAATGCAATGAAAGGAATCTTAAGTTGGTAGCACGTTAGGGCAATTGCAGCACTTTCCATATCCACCGGAGTTGCATTGAATTTTGAGTGGAGAAACTCTCTGTAAGCTTTGTTGTCTAAATATATGTTGGCACTGAGTCCCCTCTCTACCTTCATTACTTGGGGTGCTCTTGGTAAGCATGTAGAATTCACACATCTTTGTAAGTTCGCACACTGCACAAGTCAACAAGTTCGTATTGTATCGTCATGTTTTATCCTTTCTAGATAAATTCGAACACGAATCTCGTTTCATGACCTTGACCCGACGTTCATCGTTTAATACTTTTTTATGATATTCTCCTGAATTCTCGAATTTCTTTCACTAAACCTTGAATGTTGCTTAAGAAAACTCTAAAATCAGTTTTATTCGATAAATATACGATTTGTACTGTATATTTTCGAACAAATATTAGTCGACCTTGAGATTTGATTATATTGAATTTACTTTTAAATATTTTCAAATGTTTGGTTGGATCCCAAAACTTTGCGAAAAGGAAACTTATGATCGAGATCATCTTGCAGTTGCAATCATGACTTTTTCCATATGTAACATATGATATGTCATACATACAAAATTATTTAAGTTACAAGCTTTAAAACTATTTAGAAATCCGACTATTTGAGGAGAAAAAAGGTTTATTAGATAATACACAATAAGTGTATGCATATATAATGGATAAATACGGTCATTCAATGAATCATTTCTTAATGCATCTTCAACCCGCAATATAAGATATAAATGGAACTTCATGTAAATGAAAAGTAAACAATTACCGAAATGTTGGATGACAAAGCATAGAAATGTTCATTGACCGGAACCCAAAAGGCATGCTGTCTGACTTCGGGAGTTCCGTCGACCGGGAACACCTCCTCCGGTTGGTACCAGACATTGTTAAGGAGAGTATCAACCGGTTTTCCATTTGAGTTGGTCAAATTGTTGTAGGCGGGTATTTCGAGGTAACCAATGGTCCTTGTGTAGAGCTCATCCTCCGGCCCATCACCATTCCTCTGCTTGGACATTAATCATTTTAATTTTTGAAGAAAAATAAAGGGTAAGTAAATAAAAATAATAATTAGTCGAGTTGATAGATTGGTTAAGGAGGTATCATTAATAGTTAAACAAGAAATTTATCCTCATATGATCCAACAAAAATATCAAATTATAGGATTATTCCAACAAAATGAATGCATCGCGATTTTTTATTTATTGAATCACAACGAATTCAGATATTTTCTACTTCTCATATAAACCTCTTTTTAGTAGTGTTTGATTACCAAGAAACCAGGACGTAATGAAAGAAAAAAAAAAAAAAAAAACTTGTACGTAACCTATTTATATGAGGTTTTTGTCACACTTTGATTCTTTAGAAAATATGGGGGTTGTTTTAAACGTGGTTAAATTTTTGTACCAATTACTAAATCGTAAGAAATTTTTGAGCCTATGTCTTCCCTTCATCGGCTATTCATCCAATACCAAATCAATTTTGCATCTGTTTAATCCGTTCCAGGAGCATTGTGTGTGCATATTTTTAAAGCTACGCCACATATTGTGCCAGGTTGTAACATAGTTTTAAGAAAGACGGAACATCTAGAATTCTGGATTTATATATTGAAATAAAATTTTCTTCCCATATGCTGTGGAAAGTCCAAACTAAAGACTTAACAGTAATATATTAATTGTGCATTTCACTTGCTTGCTTATTTCAAATTAAAAAATTATTCTCTTTGATATATTATCCTATGTGATAAAGAAAAAATGGGGATCATATGATATAGAAAATTTGCTAAGCATAGGATTCCATTTACTAGCAGTCCACTTAGATCCAAAGCCACTCATCATCGGAATTCTCCTAATTACTTAATTGTATGCCAGGATTATTATAATTTAATAATATAAATATTGATTTTACAAAAATTACAAATCCATAATATTTTAGTATGATAATAGTTGGTAAAATAATAATAATAATAATATAGCCTCTATAGAAAAAGATTCATTAAAAGTGGTACGTCGTGTAGTCAAAGCTTCTCGTGTTTCCCGAATGAAAAACAGACTAAGAAAAGGAATGAGTTGGTTTCTTAGGTTCCCTTTTTCTTTTTCTTTTTTAACCTCCCTAAGCATTTTAAGTGCTGAATATTTTTTACATTGTTGTCAGTTTTTAGATTTCTACCATTATTTACATCTACGATAATTAAATGTACAACTTTTTTTATAAATAATAAATATGAATATAAGGCATCCAATGCATTGTAGGGGTCCACCATGCTACATGTCATAGACCAACGACTATTCTTATCTCAAAAGGAAAAGCAACATTATGTAGAAAAGATTTCTTGCAATTACCGATCACTAGATTATTGGTCGTGTCTAATTCAGGGTGGATTATTTTAAAGGAAAAAAGTTTGTTACCGTCCATCATGTCTTAATTTTATGTTAATTAGATAATATCAAAGTATTAATGACATTATTTAGTACCTATGAGTGGATGGAAAGGCAACCGGATTTAATTTGGCATCTAATTTCTTGTTCTATATTTAGATAGCATTTGATTGCTAAAATTAAATGAGACAAAAAGATCTTGATAATATAAGTATAAATAAAACAGTATAATATTATTGTATCATACTTAATATGCATAGGACACAAATTTTTATGATGTCTCTTATTTAGTATACATAAGTATTGAACTTGATATTGTACTTTAATATTAATATTGTGTGATATTTATTTAATTACATATTTGTATTATTTAAAAGTACAAATTTTAAATATTGTTTAATATTTATGCTTTCAATACTGTCTAATATTTATTTAATTACATTCATATCCTCATTATTTGTATTTTTGTCCATTAAGTTAACTTTTATACCATGTTTTAGAATAAACAAATGTTGTCCATTTTATTAAGACATTCATGCCCTTTTTTATCTAGTGAACAAGCTCAAATTACAAATCAAACATTAAACAAAAAATTTTGTCTAGTTTAATCTCACGAACTTTGTTGTGGCCAAATGGTATCTTAGATAAAATTATGAAAGTCTGAAATCATAATTTCCACCTATATCATGTTTGGTATGCACAAATAAATTTGAAATACTATCATGATTCTGAATTTCATTCTTTTTTCATTTTCTTTTTTCATGTTTGGAAGTGTTTTTAGAAAGCGAAATTATGATTTCCTGAAATTAGCAATTCTCACTTTAAGGGGAAATTTCGTGTCATTTTTTAGGGGTAGAATCACAATTCCATTACACTTTATTAATTACATTGATTTAAAATTACTTGTTTAATCTTCAATCAAGTTATGACATGCAATAACTTAGGTTGTTTTTTATAAATACTACTATATATATATTTAATTTCATTCCATTCCCTAAGTATATGTAAATGATTTATCATTTTGATTCTCATCCCATTTCATTTCATTCCAATTCATTACATTCAATTCAATTCTAAGTTATTCCTACATATTGAATGCGATTTCTTCCTAGTTTTAAGCAAAACCTTTTGCTCTTGCTAAAAGTCATAGAAAAAAATAATAATTAGAATCTATCTATCCAAAGGGCCATTTACCTGCCAGTTCCAAAGAGCAGAATGAGCCCAATATTTGGGGATAGCCACATCTCCAATTTGGAGTTGAGAGTTTGCATTTCCTGCAATTCCATAATGCAAAACAGCTTGCACCCTAAATAGGGTTAGCAATAATTCTGTTGTTACACCTGCATTAAGCTTTAACAAGGAGGAAAAAACAAATGAAAAAATAACCATAAGGACATATTAAGTAACCATAGTAAGTTTGTCAGTACGTTTTCTTCACTGCCTGTGAATCTCAATTAACTAAATGTTTGGGTAAATTACAACTACTGTACCTAGAAGCTATAAAAGTTATAGAAAGCTCCAAGTTTCTAAAAACCACAACACTTACATTTTACTTGAATAATGTTGACTTTAAAAAAATTTCCCTCCAATGTGATATGAATATCAGCCTTTTACATGAATATATACTTATAATTATTTTCTATAGGCTGATTCATTACTTGATTTTGAGGGTTTCATTGCTATTGTTAATATTGCACGGGTTAATTCGGTTTAAATTGGCAAACAATCAACTTTAAATATTATTACAATATTTTATACCAGAATAAAGGATTGACTTAATAATATAGTATTGGAGGAAAATTTTTTCCAGTGTTAAAAATTTTTCAAGGAATGTAAGTATGATATTTATTTACCGAAAAAAGAATATATAAGTATGGTATTTTGAAAATTTTAAAATCTTCTTATAATTTTGATAGATTTAGAAAATATATAAATAGATTTGTTTTACCCTAAAATGAAAAGAAAATGACTTTTGTGACAAGAGAAAATGTAATAATTGAAATTGCACATACTATTGTTTTACCCTAAAATGGAAAGAAATTGACTCTTGTGACAAGAAAAAATGTAATAATGGAATTGCACATACCATACTCCGGCCTGTCATTACAATAATAACCTTCTTATTCTCCACTAGCCCAAATCTAAATCTTCTTCCTATACCCCAAAAAAAAAAGGGAAAAAGATAAAGGAAAAAAGAAAAAGAAGAGAAAAGAAAGAAAGATTAAAAGTTGGCCAAAAGAAAATGCGACAGTTCGATGTCCATCGTATCTTTGATCTTCATGAATATTTAAACCAACAGTTAAATTTATAAAAAGGGGCGGGGGAAGGGAGGTGGTGGTGGTGAAGAAAACTGTTGGACTCGGATGCTTTTGACTTAAGGACAACAATTACCTTTCTCTCTTCACCACCTGGAAAAGACAAAAAAAAAAAAAAAAAAAAAAAGAAACAAAAGAAGAAGAAGAAGAAACTAATCCCTACATCTTATGCACGTGTAATTTACCTAAAATGTCCAGGTAAGGAAGGGTGCTATTAACTTGGAAGCTGGAAGATTGAAGAAGAGGGTTCATTTCAAATGTATTGGGCACTATGATGCCATAGTGTGGACCTTCTTTGTTAATCGCATGAATCTTTTTTCTTGAACTCCTAGAAATTACACCATAAGCGCCATTTGTCATTCCCAATACCAACAAGAGAAGACCGAAAACACTAAACCTCTCCATATCTGAACATAAATTAATTGAAAAAAATGCGATAGCTAGTTGTGATGATACTTTTGAAGAAAACCAAGGAGATATATAAAGAGCATGAGTTGTCCTGATAGATCTTCATGTTACAAGGACAAAAGATGACTGGAAGATATGGTAGAATACATGACAAGTAGAAAAGACAAACAACATGAGCATATAAAATCACGTCATGATGACAATGTTTTATTTTTTATTTTTTTAAATATCTAAAGTGGCATCCGGTTCTTTTTCCAACGATCATACACACATTTATATAAAAAAGATTTTAATGATGCTAACACGTGACATATTTTAATAAGTAATAGACAATTACTAATATTATCTTATACAGAAAATTTATATTATAATTTTTCCCTTTTTAATTGGCTACATATGGTTGGAGGATACAACTAACACGTGAAACGATGTGATTTATTGTTTAGGTACCGAGGCCATATACTTAAATAAGTGGGTCATCTATCATGTATCTGTATCTAATATGGAATTGGACATTTAGAGAGAAGTAGCTTATATGACATATATAACACCCTAAAACCATGGAATGTTATCACTTATAGTATGTTGTACATTCAACTATAAAAGGAATATGAAAGACGCTGAAAACTTGCTGTTAATTCCACAAATTCACAAATAAGTCTTAAGTTGTTATATCACTCACATTGTTTATTAAATTATACAATCTCCATACACAATCATAAAAGTTATATTAGGTCATTATTCTCATCCGATATGAATTTGCTTATAAATCATCAACTCCACTATTATTGTCACTCCAATTCCAATCCAAAAGTCCAATCCATACATACACTTGAATTTTTAAGATTTTAATAAGGTGATTTACGAACACAGTGCAAGCTTTTGCACAAATACATACATGCAATAATCGCACATGAGCTTATAATTTACTAAATGCAACTAATAATATATGAACTTAATATACTTACTTTCATTTGCATATCCATCACAATTCTAACCATCAATACTCGAAAAAATTTAGATTCCATTGCTATACCATACTAAATAATAGCTTGATATTTGTTGTTATTGCTAAATTTTTTTTTATATAGATCCTCAATATAATTTTTTCTCAAGTTCTCAACTACTTTGCTCATTACACTAAGATCATTGATCAAGTCAACTACAATAATCTAAGCTATATCCCATTCAACCAATTAATACTATATTACAAACATTGTTCCTTCTCGTTGATTGTATCAAACATGACTCTCTCATATCCTTGGCTCATTAAGTCATTGTAGTGAGTTAACACCTTAATCTATTCACTTACAAGACGTATGGTGCACTATATGCTTATCTGTGGTGACATAGTCATAACATAGCATGACATTTATTTAAGTAAAATATTTTTTAGTTAAGCTTCTACTATCTTAACACATGTAACCAATTTTTTTTTAAAGTAACTAAATACTTGAATCCATCTAAAATCTTGATAGTAGTACATATTAAAATCAACACCTAATCATGTAAAATATATAAATCAATACATATTGAAAGATTATAAACCTTAACACTAATTAAAACTTAATTCTTATTCGATTAGAGGGTTATTAGGTTCCTATAGGTCACTAAAATGATTATCTAGTCAACTAGTGCAAGGCCTATCAACTATTGGATATGGGAAAGGGGGCCAATCTACCTTAATGTAAGGGCCAATTGATCAGGTCTTAGGGGTGATCAAACGCCTTTACAAAGGGGTCTTCCTTTGACTTCTATTTCTTATCTTGATTGACTTATGCATCTAGGGTTTGGCCTAGCCTCCAAAGAGTATGATTTTCTAAGTTCGATTGAATCTTATTTTCCAAATTTTCTTGTGGTTTATATAGCTTCATATATTTGATTACAGTCTTATAAATTCTAATCTTGAATCCGTAATTTAATACATGATATATACATATTATCTTTTGTAATCATCAGTCTAGGATAGATCTAATTATCAAATCAGTGATTATTTTCTAAGGGTAAATGAAACATAAGTGATTATTACTTACCTTAAAATAGTTGTAGATGAAACCAATCTTTTCCTAGTTCCTTTTCAAGAATAGTTCTTTTGAGACTAGTAGTTTTCCTTGTTGAAAAGATGTAATTGGAAATTTTCAAATTTATAGCATGCTAGGGGAAAAGAAAAAATTTGATGTAGAAGCCAACCCTCATATCAATAACTTAGTGATTCCTTAATATCCTTCTCCTTTATTATATAAGAAGATATTAGTTTTAAGTTAAAATAATTGTTGATTCCCCAATTAATAATATAAAGGAATGAGAACTCATAAAAATTTTACATTATGGGGTAAAACACGCATTATATTTTGAAGTTGTGTGTAAGAGTGAAAGGATAACGATGATGGCATCTCTATGGGAAGGGAGGCGGTGAAAACTTTGAAGACGAAGTATGGTGGTGACTTAGGAGAGAGAGATGGATGAGAGGGTTAAGATCTTCTAATTTTTTTGTGTGAGAATCTAAAAGAAAACAAATGACGTTTCAATATTTATTTAGAGGTGAAACCATCATGGTCTTATTATGCTTTTACCCTTCATTCTAAATGCATTTATTTTGGGCATGCTAACATAGTTGTAGTATTGGATGCAACTATGAAGAAGGTATTGGACTAAACTATTGATGATTGACATAGGTAAAGAAGTTACTATGAGACGATTGGCCTCTTGAGTCAATCTCTTAATTCTCATATTAATGTAGTAGTTGTTTTGTGAAATGAAAGATAATTTAATAGGAATTGTGGTTACTATTACAATATTGATTATTGCATTTAAAACTTAGAATATGTTGCTCTTTGTACACTTGAGTGTGTTTATATGATAGCCTTGACTTTTTAGGTATTAATACTCGTCCAAATTTTAAACTTTAAAATGTGGAAGATACTAAATGTTCACCATGAGAAAAAGCGTAGCATTATAGTCCTTTATGTTCATGCCAATGAACAGATCTATATTGCTAAACTATACCTAAGTTTGGGTGCAAAATCACTCATGCATCTTTAAAAGGTCTTAATGTAATGACTTAGTTCGTCTAGTTTAGTCCAAACTATCAAACCTTAGACCCAAAGTTCTTTTAAATAGTTCCACAAAATTTTCTTTTCTTATGTCCTCTAGAATAGTTGGATGCAAAAACTTGATTCAGTTGTTAAGTAGTCATGAGAGCTTTGTAAGAGTGTTTAAGAGAGAGAGTATTAAGGAAAGAGTCAAAAAAAGAATTCATTCTGTACTAATAGTTCTGATGTTCATATACAAAGTAAAGTAAAACAAAATAACAACTAGCTAACTAAAACTACCTAACCAATGAGAATAAGAAACATAGACCAATGTACAAATGACAAGTGTCAAATATAAAATAATTATGATGTACAACTCATACCCGCCTCTCAAGGTAGAGCCACTTGGAGGCCTAGCTTGGACAAAAAACTTGATAACTTAACAATAGTAACTTATTTGATCAATAGATCAATAAGTTGATCATGTATGGCAACATAGCATGGCAAGAGTAATCCTCTAGTAACATAATCTCTAATAAAGTGCATGTCAGCAATAATGTCTTTAGTGTAGCTATGGTGACATGGATTATTAGCTAGTTGTAAAGTAGATTTATTATCACAATATAAGGAAATTGGTAGATAAATAGAAATAGACAAGTTTTGCAAAAGATAAGTGAACTACAATAGCTCCTTTAGATAATCACTAATGTTCCTATATTTAGCTTCGATGGTGGAATTGTTAACTGTATTTTGCATCTTAATCTTCCAAGAAATTAGAGAACTATGAAGAAAAATATGAAAAATCAAAATAGACTTGCAATCCGATAAGGAGGAGCCTCAATCTACATCACTATAACAAGAGAGTTACAAGGAGCTAAAAGAAGAATAGAACAAACCCATGGATGAAGTTCCTTTAAGGTATCTTAAAGCATGAAATGCTACATTCATATGAAAAACATGTGGACGAGAAAAAAACCAACTCAAATGATGCATTGATTGAGATAAATTAGGATACGTAAGGGTTAAATACAATAATCACCTTATCAAGTGCCTATATGGTAAAGGATCATCAAGCAACTGACTATCATCAGCAAAAAGATTTTGACTATTAGGCAAAGGTACCTCAACTTGCTTGTAACCACTTATACCCATATCAGTTAATATGTCCAATTCAAACTTATGTTGATTAACTATAATACCTTTTGTAGTATGACACAACTCGAGGCCTAAAAAGAAACGAACTTCCCTAAGGTCTTTGATTGTAAAAGCTAAATGTAACGCATATTTCAGTTGAGAAATAACATCTACATTAGTCTCTGTAATAAGAAGATTATCTATATAGAATAATACAATAGTATAATCTTTAACACCATATCACACAAATAAAGAATAGTCACTTTTGGATTGAATAAATCCTTGTCCAATAAGAAAATGACTAATCTCAATGTTTCGTTACCTAGATGCTTTTTTGAGCCATATAAAGATCTTTTAAGCTTATAAACTTCCCAGAGCTTAGCTTTATTATACCCTTAAGGTGGCATCATATATATATCCTCCTCAAGAAAACCATGTAAGAATGCATTGTTGATGTCCAATTGGAAAAGAGACAAATTTTTAATTGAAGCTTTAGTAAATAATAATCTAACAATCCCTAGTTTTGTAACCGAGGATAAGGTGTCATAAGAGTCAATACCCTTTACATGTTTGTAGCTTTTAGCTATCAACCTAGTCTTATAACGTTCAATATTATTATTAGGCTAGTATTTAATTTATGTATTTAATCTTGTAGACCTACTTATATCTAATGGCCTTTTTTTTGTGGTAAAGTAGTTAATTCCCAATAATCATTTAACTTTAGTGCTTCTAATTCTTTATCCATACCAAGAACCCAATTTTTATTTTTAGTTGCTTATGAATAACAATATGGTTCTTTAGTTGTTAACACTAATGCTATGGATTGAACAAAGTTTGAAGGATATTTAGAATAAATGGTGGTGGAAAAGAACGGGTAAGGATGTGTAATGAAACATGAATTAAAGGATATTATATCAGTTGTTAAAGTGCAACATAGTCGAACAGCCATGCTGGTGGCTTAGACACTGGTAATGTATGACGTACAACAATAAACTCCAAAATAATAGCAGTATGATCATCAATAGGAACAAAATGTGTCATTAGAAGATACAACATTAGGAGCAAATTCATGAGTGGATAAAGTGATGTGTTTTGAGAAATTAGATGCAGATAGACTTAGTGTTGAATCATGAGAAATCAAGACAAAAGGAAATATCTAATAGGAATCAACTTCTTAGACTAATCATACACAGTCGAGCTAGGAAACTCTATGGACTCATATAGAGAATACTAGCTCAAAGCCCTATCCAAGGCAAAGATTCCTACTCTAACCTCTATGTTTCACATTAATGTTAACCTGAGTATTGAGCTCTTACGTATGCCAACATGGCTCTTAAAGTTGCCAAGCAGACGTACCAACTTGCCAAGCATACAGGTCAACTTGTAGAGTAGCCATATTAATTGTCGAGCTCTCTCTAAGACTTAAGTAGCATCTAAGAAGAATAACCTCAAACTTTTTATCGAGCCAAGCTCTCGAGCTAACTAGCATTTGACCCTAGTCCCAGTCAAACTACGAGATACTTAACTTAAAGGGGATCTAGACATGCTTGATTGATCGAGCTCTAATCTAAATTGGATTAGGTTTTAGATTAGCTCATATTACAAACTCTTTTCCTTTACTTTTGTCTAAATTGTATAATACTCTAAACTACCAACAACCATGCGAAACGCATCTTCTGGCATAACATTCCAGTAGAACTCTTTACTATTTCCATATAGAATATTCTTTGTCTCTTTTATCCATTTTAGTATCATTCATGTATTCTAATTACAAAATTACCGTTTTTGTCTTTTCCATATATGCTTGTAACCCTAGTGGGACTAGTATATAAACTCTATTTGTTTGTACATAGGCATTAACTATCAAATTATCATATTATTATAAGTTTCCATTTGTGAGCAACCCTAGTGTTTCCATTTATCCTTTTAACTTTTATCTATTCTCTTTAGTAAGGAATAGTGACAAATGACTCTATAGTTCAGATAAGTGAGTCATATCCAGCGGATTGTAGGCTGAGTAGAATTAATTGGTATGTCATATTTGATTGGTAGTTACTCGGATTTTGCTAAACCCATTTTCTTTTCCTTATTTTCACTCGTTGTGGTGCTTTTCTGTGTATTTGACCCTAAAAATGCATCAGTTTCGTTGGTATTAAAGCATAGTTCCGAAAAGGAGTATATAAAGTTACATGAAGTTTTGGTTTATGTTTACTATTAATGACTGCTATGTTTGTTCCATAACTACTTCAATGTGTTTGTGTGAAGTAACTTTAGAGTTGTGAGCTGTAGATTAGAAGTTTGTGTGTTGTAGTTCTTGTTATTACTCTATTAAACTTTGTATTTCACCATGAAAATAGAGCAAGTTCATTTTTGTTTTGTTTGAGTGAGTTTTAGGTGTTGAAATTATTAAGAGTATGTTAGTCAAATTTTGAGTGGTAAATAAAAGAATTTATTGTGTATTGTGTTATCAAACTGTTATAAGCATATCATACCATGTCAAATTTGAGTGTTCAAGGTATCATTGGTGACTTGAGTAGTAGTGCTTAAACCAACCATAGTTATAATGGTATTAATACTCTTGGGTTAGTTGATGATAAGGTCAGTAGACTCACTAATCTTGTTAAAAGTCTAGTTAGTACGATGCATGTTAATAGACAATAGCCCTAAGGTATACCACATCATAACCCACCTGAGAATGTCCTAGAAGGATACTATGGCCAAAGGGGTCGAACCAATCACCTAGTTCGACCCCATGAAGATAGAGGAGTAGCAAACAGAGCTATTAGATGAAGGCTGGAGTTGGAGGAGATTAAGGAAGATAATAAGGAAATAGATGCCAAAAAGTATGGAGAGGGAGAAGAAGAGGCTAATTATTACCAAGTACAAGAGTGAGGATACTAAGCTCCTCAAGGTATTTTACCATTGAAACATCAGCACTCCATAACCCGCAAGTAATCATAAGAAGGCTTTTTCTTAAATAGAACTTCATAAGATGACTTTCAATTCAAAATAGGCATTGGCATTCTATTTATGAGATAGGTGGTTGTTAACATACACTCTCTCCAAAATGATTTAGGCAAACTTGCATGAGACGCAAGGCTTTAGCGGTATCAAAGATATGCCTATTTTTGCACTTTACTTGACCATTTTGTTGAGATGTATAAATTGTAGTATTTTGTTGTATAATCCCCAAAGAATAAAAAAAAAAATGTGATATGAGCAGGAAAGAAATTCAACACCATTGTTCGATCTAACAAACTTTGGCAAAGTGGAAAAATGATTACTTATATAATTAAAGAAGGTTTAAAGAATGCTTGTCACTTGAGATTTATTGTGCATCAGATATGTCCATGTATTACGAGAGAAATCATCTACAATTGTGAGAATGTAGGATGCACTGGAAATAGAAGGAACTTGATAAGGTCTCTAAACATCAATGCGTAATAGATGATACAAAATGAAGGAATGATGCTCACTTCTAAAAAATGGCAAACAGTGAAATTTAGATTTTTCACAAGTTTCATAAGGAAAAGGAGATGTAAAAATAGACTTAAAATTCTCCATATATTGGAGTTTGGATATGGAAGTATAACTTAGCCTTGCATGATACAAATGCAAATGATAAAGTTTATTATAAAGAAAAGAAAAGAAATAACAAAAGAGACTAACTACTGCATATGTACACCACTATTCTTAAAGCAAACTTTAGCTTCTTGTTTCAAAATGTATGATCCATTTACTAACTAAGCAGTAGCTACAACTTGGTGAATTTTCTAGTCCTGAAATATTTAGAAATTGGCATCAATTTTTACTACCGAATGGTAGCTTAAAAGAACTTTATGAATGGATACAAGGTTATGTGTAAATGCTGGTACATAAAGGACTTGATATAGGGTAAACTATGTATTAATAATAACAGAAACTATCAAATGACTATTTTGCATGAACCATTAGGCAAATGCACAACAATTGGCTTATTTAGGATTAAGGGGTCATATGGTTTGTGGCACCCAAATCAATAACCTAATAATACAAATTGTTAATAAAAGAGCTTAATAAAGAAGTGAAATTACTTGTACTATAGATAGCATTCACTATAGAGCTTGATCCATCAACTTGTGCCTTTCCTTTTATCAGCTTATAAAATTCATTACATACATTTTGAAGCACCTAAGGATCTAAATAGGGATTAGCACTTGCATTGTCCTTTGCATCATAAAAAAAGCTATCAAAAGGAGTCTTATGAACTTAAGAATCTATCACCTTAGTCTCTACTTTAGCTACTAAACGAATGAATCCTTTTTTAATATGTTTCCATTTATACCAATAGGGATACTTGATAATTTGGAAACAATTATCCATTGAATGGCCTTCTCTCTTATAATGTCTACAAAAACCTTTATATCCCTTTACATTTCTTCCTCTACCTTTCCTAACAACAATACTTGGCCTTTCTTTCCCAATGTTTGCAACATAAGTTTAGCTATCAAGTTCAATTGTATCAACTCTTGCTATCATCTTTTGTCGCTTAACCTATTATACTAAATAGGATGCTCTATTTACAGTAGGTAAAGGCTCCGTTGAGATGATTTGAGTATGTATAAATTCAAATCCATCATTTAAACACATCAAATTGCATTAATCTACTTTCTCCTTTAAACAAAGTAATTCTCCCTAACAGATGACAAGTATAGTAGCTTTTCTGACCACATTCACAACTTGGATAACCATGCAACGCCTATAGCTCATCCCAACATCTTTTGAGCTAATTGTAATACAAACCTACTCATTAATTACCTTGTTTTAAGTTTGATATTTCATATTGAAGCTGATATATGAAAGGTTCATTCCTTCTTTCATACTATTCATTTACTTTAGTCCAAATATCAAAGGAAGATTCAAATATAGGTAATTTTGTGCAATTTCATTAGTGATGGAATTGAATAACTAGCATTTAGCCATGTAATCATTTCTAGTCCACCTAACTAGATAAGGAGAATCATCTCTAGGCTTTGTAATACTATCTTCTATAAAACCTAATTTCAATTTCACTCCCAATCCCATCTTTTAAGGAAGTTAGATTCATTAAAAATAATATTTCGAGTCACCATAGAGGGACTATCAAAGGTCGAAATTTATAAAGGATAAGAGAAATTCATTGCTCCTTGTCTAGTAGTGAGCGTAGTAATTTGATTATTCATGATTTATAAAACCTTAGCAAATCTTGTAGATGAATCGCAACAATGAATAGAAACTTACTAAAAGGAAGATACAATTTAAAAAGCCTAGCTCTAATATCATTTGGAATAGTTGGATGCAGAAACTTGATTCAGTTGTTAGGCAACCATGAGAGCTTTGTAAGAGAGTTCGAGAGAGAGAGTATTGATGAAAGAGTTGAAAAAGGAACTCATTTTATAGTAATAGTTCTGATGTTTATATATGAAGTAAAGTAAAACAAAATAACAATTAGCGCACTAAAACTGTCTAACCAATAAGAATAAGACACATGGACCATTGTACAAACAACAAGTGTCGAGTATAAAATAATTATGATGTATAACTTACAAGTCCTAGCAATCGTATTGTGTGAACCTTTTTTCTATTATAAATTTTTTAAAAGGAAACTTTCATTTTCTGTCTCTGTTAGGGTGATCCAAGAAAAGGGAAAAAAATGACGTAGAACGATTAAATAATTGATTTAAAGAAGAAGGAATATAATTTGGAAAACTTGTAGAGATTATACAGGGGAAAGAAAACTAAGAAATAAATTTATAAGAGAAGCAAGATATTCACCGTCCTTAGTAGAGACAAGAATTCTTTTCTATCAAAAAATGGAACAATTTGTGTTATGCAATTAACACAATCTGAGAGCTCGAAGTGTGGCCGGCCTCTTATTTGACACTACTGACATAATAATAATAATAATAATAATAATAATAATAATAATAATAATAATAATAATAATAAACCCTCTAATAGGAGAAGGAAAAGAAAAAATCTTCGATGTTTTGAAATGTCTTCACTACATGTCTTTTCTAGGTCAGAAACCAATATCCCATGTTTTTTCGTAATGAATTTATAAGTAGCACTAAAGTGAACAACTTCAACTAATTAATTTTGCTGCAGTGAAATATAATAGCTATTTCTCTCCTATAGATTTATATCTTGTGTTTAATTAGCAAAGTAGTTATTCCATAGATTTGCTATTATTGTATAATTAAGAATTACAATTCTTTCACAAGACCAAATGATGAATAGCTATTCATCGAACTTTTTCAGCATATTTTTATATGTATCTATGAAACAGTACTCTAACAGTTAAAGCCATAGATGAAGGTGAGAGCATTGTTGATATATATATATATATTAATCAAATACTAATATCATTTTAAATATAATCAAACAAAGTAATAACTGTTACGTATTTTTCAATTGTACTCAATACATATCAGTAAGGTTAGTAGAAACCCAACTTCTACAAGAAAATTGCAATCACATAAAGAAAATATTTAACAGCAATAAAGTAATCGCCAATAAAATCAATGAAATCAGACGGAAAAGAAATTGATGACCTCAAACTGTAAAATACAGATGCATTGATATTACTGTTTGGTTTCATGACAATTTGACAGAATCAATTTTTATTCAACACCTTGAAGAACCGACCAGCATTACGGACGTGGCGAAATCTTGCAATTATGAAATGATGATCCTTAGCTAAAAAAGCGTTGAAAACAAAATCAGTAATAGACACGATATCTTAGCAACGATGGAATCGAAGAATCTAATAGACACCAAATTGTAACACTTAAAATGAAACAAAATAATTGTGTAAATATAAAAAGGGAAGTAAAACAGATAAGAATAGTTTAAATGATAAAATTATATATGCTTTTCTTATTTTATTTGTTAATTTATTTATTCATTTTCGATAGGCGATGCGTTACGGAAGGTTACTCCCCTAGAAATCAATTATTTGTCATGGTTCCCATCAATCTCCATAGGTTAGTGATAAAAACATGTGGACTGCAATGAATTGTCGGCTAGGCATTGAGATATGTGGTCTGGAATCGCTTATCGTCCGACAGATATATATTTCTATATATACCATCATCGCATGGGACACGGTGGACGAGGAATATATCTCCGATTATCTGAACTTGGATAATATGGACAATGTAAATTTTAATATAAGCTGCAACGTGCCGACATAATTATTGCTCCACCGCAATTATGGAAAACGACAGTTATCGATCACACTCTTCACGTGGACGGTTTAATATTTACTTTTACTCTGTTTACAAATTCTCCAAACACGATGATAACACATATCAGGGTTTTTCTACTTTCTGAGACTCCTTGCTTTTATTTATTAGTTTCAATTCTGGCGAAATATCTATCCACGACACGATGGCTATGCTCAATGAAAACTCCAAATCTTCCACATAAAATGATAAAAGTTATTCAACTTAAATATATTAAGGAAAATATGGAAGATTTATTACACGTATTCTAAAATTGACAATCGTGTAACTTCTATATACTTATTTTCTTTGTTATATATTATTAGCAGTCATTCATAAGCTTTGTCTACATGGTGTTAGAAATACACAAAAGTGTCAACAAATATTAACATATAGAATTACCGTTTAAAAGATGATTTGTACGTCATCCCTTACCAAAAAATCACTAAATAAGTCCGAAATAAACAAAACAGGGGCGAACGTAAGGGGATTGCCTCGTCCATAATATGATACTCGCTAAACCCGACAACGAAAAATTTAGGAGATTCAAGGAACAGACGGAAGAACTCGAAGGTTAAGGTATAATGAATATTCAAAACTTACTTCTATGACGTGAGGGGTTTAGTAGGTTTACAATGTCTCTTTTTGTGATAAAAGAATATTTTTGTAGATATTGAATGAAGGTTAGGATGTCATAGGTCGATTTGCTATGTTTATCGAGTATACAATGGTTTTCTTCCTAATTATAAGACGGCTATAGATGGAAGTTTATTTGGTGTACTAGATGCTTGACATATTTGTAAGGTAAATTCAAAATTCGACCAAATTGAGGCATCAGGGTGAATTTCAGCAATTGTAAACTTTGTTCAAGTTTACCTTTAGGGGCATTTAAACGAAGTACACAAGGAACCAAGATAGATGGTTGGTATCCATATCCATCTACATGCTCCTGTCGTGATATTCAAACAAACCGACGAGGAAAAATAAGGGAGTTTCAAGGAAAAGAAAAAAAAAAGGAAGAACTTTAAACTTGTGGTATAAGGAATATTAAAAAACTTGCTTTTATGAAATGACATGTTTAGTAGGTTTAAAATGTCTCGTTTTTTGTGATAGAGTATATTTTCTAGATATTAATGAAAGTGTGGAGTTGATAAGGAGTTTTGCCATGTTTAGTGAGTATGATGGTTCTCTTACCAAGAGCGTGGCTATAGATGGAAGTTGGTTTGATGTTATGGATGCTTGACATATTTGTAAAGTAAATTTAAATTTAACCAAAGTGAGGCATCATTGTAAATTTTAGCTATCTTAAACTTTTGTAATTGTACCCTTAGGGGTGTTTGAATGGAGCAAACATGAAACCTAAACGGATAGCTGCTATCTATGTTTGCTTATATGCTCTTGTCATGACATTCAAATATTATCTTATTCAAATAACTAGGTAAGAAATTTAAAATGAGTGTTTATATTACAGTTTGAATGAAATGTTTATAATTTTCTCATTTTGGGTTTTAAGGCCTCAATGACTTGAAATTACCCTAATAGTGGTTTTTCATTGTATATAGAACACAATTAATACTATTGAAATCCTTAATAAAGTTAGTCCTTTTAAAACCTTATTCTTATCAATTATTGTCTTAACAAACATAAGATTTTTGTGTAATATTAGATTGAGATATGTTGTTCAATCTCTAGCTATCATTCATATCCAATAGAGATTACCTATATTCCTTAAATACAAAGAGATTGAAACTGTTCCTTTAGTGCACTATGTGATTAAATCAAGTGTTCTAAACACAAAAGGTGAAGCTTATGCCCATGGAGAGTTTAAATTATGATTTCATTATGGTGGAAATGCCTTAGTTGATATGAAGATTAAGATGAAGATTTATGATCTTTCTTTTTGCTTAAACTGTCATAATGAAGATTGATGGTCTATTTTTGTGCTTTTGAATTAACTTAATGCTCCTCTCTCTCTCTCTCTCTCTCTCTCTCTCTCTCTCTCTCTCTCTCTCTCTCTCTCTCTCTCTCTCTCTCTCTTTTCCCCCCAACACATGGACAAAACATCTTAACAATTCCTTACTAGTAGGGGCGACCACCCTACCACCTCTCTTCTCTGATTCTCTTCCCTTTCTTTAGCTAATCTATTACCATGGATCAATTACTATTGATTTTAATATTTACAAATCTTGAATTCATTGTTAAATAGAATTCTCATACTTTCCTTTTTTCCCACCATTTCTTCCGTCATCGATTTATCACAATCTACCACCATAAATCTACTTTTATAGACCTAGTGAATCTAAAAAGAGTATGGTAATTGGAATATTGGTTTGTCAATAGTTTTCTTAAGTAAGCAGTTTTATTTTATATATTTGTTATTTTCCCTTTTCTTTCTATTATCATCCCTTACATGGAATTATGTCACCTCTTCCATGGGATTCTTCATAGTCATCAGTTGGTTGAATTTTTTTTTTTTTTTGTATAAAAGAATCTTTTAATTCCTTATGTAGGATAGTTCGACTTTTGAAAGGAAGAGCTGCTTTACTAATTGGGTTCTCACACCCCTCACCTTCATTTATGAGTTCACTTGTATCCTTTGACTTGATGATGTATCATTTCCCTATTGAATGGAATTCATCGTTATTGAGAGGAAAAAAAGACTTAATTGATCATTTGTTTTTGTAGCTTTCATAAGTTTCTCTATAGATCTCATTGGTTGGTTTAGGATTATGTTTCTTTGCAAACTAGAAGACTTTAAAATGTAGGATCTTGTTAGTTGTTTTTATGATTATTAGATGTAGTATTTATGATATAATCTAATAAATTAGGTTAATGGGTAGAGCCTCAATACATCTAACTTATGAGGCTACTGTCATGTAATAGATGCTTTTAAGATGTCACAACTTTCAAAGATGATGCTAATAGATCCCTTATGGATACTATAACACTACAAGAAAACTAGTCCTTAAAGACATAAATTCTGTGAAGGAAAATTTACATTTTTAAAGGAATTAATCAAGATAGGTTTGTAATGAATTTACAATGATGTGAAATAGAAGAGCTTGTGATTTGTATATGTTTTAGTAACATAATTTGCAATAGATTATAGATGAATTTCATGAGGTTGTTAATTTTATGGCAAATCCATCTATGATGACATATTGTGTATGGAAATTTTTTTTGGTACATCTTTTGGATGTTTGTTACAAATCTGCTACTCTAAAAGTCAAGAATAAAATAATAATCATGACTTTCAAAGATGGAGTAGATTTGTCTCTAAGTATTCTTAACATATTCACAATATTTCACTTCCACTTATAATTTTTTTTTCATAAATATACTTTTGAATTTTAGCTTTTTATTTATTATTTTATTATGCTTTTATCATTAGGAAACATACTTTTACCTTTTTAATTTTAAATAATGTTATTTTGTTATACTTTTATTATTTGTCATTTCATATTTATTTTACAAATATACTTTTTTAACCATTTACAATTTACTTTTTTTTTCTCTGTAAAACCTAATCTTATTATCATTATCACCAATTGACTCTTCCATTCTCTTTCTTTCTCTCTCTCTTTTTTTCCCTATGATGTCTTTTTTCTTTCTCAAAACTAAACGACTTTTGTTTCTATTTTTCTTTTTTTCCTTATTTGAACCTAAGATTCTAGTTTTTTCTTCTCATTTTTTTTTTTGAGTGAATAAGACTCATACTATGTTAATAACAAAGAGAACAAAGTCTACAAGCAATAAGTCCATAACAAAAAACTAGTCAATAGTTGGGTTGCACACAATGCACTCCCTTGATGAAGAGTTGCTAATACTATGTAAAGATCTACTAGAAACATGTCTATCCAAAAACAAAGGAACATCATCCAAAAACAGAACGAAAGATGGAGAATGTAGTCTACATTTTGCCAAACAATTTGCTTCATCATTTGCTTCATCATTTACTTTACAGTTCACCTTAGAAAAATGAAAATCATCAAAGCAATTAGTTAAATGCCTGCAAGCTTGGAGAATGGGTGATAAAGATTAATCTAAACCATGGGATTTATGGTCCATTCAATTGCTTACTAAGAATCAACTTCACATACTATCTTTAAAAAACCTTGCCTATATGCCAAATGTAATCCTTCTTTAATAGCCATTAGTTCTGCTTCTAGAGGTGAGAGATGATATACATGTTTTTGCATTCTACGTAACACTATACCTTCATGATCTCGACATATTGCTCCTATTCCAACTCTGCTTCCATCTTCCATCGCTATACCATCACAATTTGACTTCACCTAACCCTCCTCTGAAAGCTTCCACATATGATTAGCAACTAGCATAATAGATTCCCCCCTTTCCTTTCTACAAAGCATGCACGACTCATTTGCCTCTATCTTGATTTGCTGAACACAATTCCCCCCATTTTGATCTGGTATAAAAATATGCTTATTCCTCTTTTTCCATATATGCTTTAGGGCTACCAAAAATTTTACCTACTTTAGAGTTGCAATTTGAATGACACTTCCCTTCATATTCTTGCAATTTTTACGAATCCACTCTTTTATATCACTAACTATAGTCCCCATTTTGTAATTAAATTCCAATGTCTCTCTAAATCTAATAACTCCAATTGCAATTCAAAAATACATGCTGCGTTGTTTTAACATTCTCATAGCATAAAGAGCATGAACTATCAAAGTTTAGCCTTCTCTTGTGTAGGTTTTCCTTGGTAGCAAGGCCATTGTGTAGAATATGCCAAATCATCATTTGAACACTTAGATTAATTTGGAGTTTCCACACCCAGTTCCATTTCTCCCTTTCCTAATTTGAACCACTATCTTTAGAAAGCACTTCATAAGCCGATTTAGCTGTTAATTCCCCATTTACTTCAAATAGCTATCTCTTTACTTTTACTTTAGCATTTGATTCAAGAAAAAGATTTCCAAGTTTTCCTTTAATCATCTCATCTAATGGGTAACCAATGATATTCTCATTCCAACCATCCTCATTGCTTTAAACTTGGCTTAGCAATAATGTGTTATCAAATTTATTTGGCTCAAAAAGCTAGTTACTAACTTCACTATCTTTTAGCTAGTTATCCAACTAAAACTTTGCAGAGATCCCATGCTTCACCTAGATATGCACTTTCTTATGCAACCAATCAATAGCCTTATTCAGCTACTTATAAATTTGAGATCCACTTTTAATTCATTGGCTACCATGATCTAATCTATACTATTGAGATATAAGAGACATTTAAAGTTGTTTCTTTTTATTTAATGGATAAGTGATCTTTGCAAAATTAGCCTTATTTCTTCTTTTCATATCCAACATCCCTAAACCTCCATTTCTTTTGGTTCCTTAAGTTTTTCCTATCCTATCTAATACATTTCCCTTGCTTGTTGAGATGATCCATAAATGATGTCTCAATGAACCTTTTCTACTTTTTAGGCTAAATTAGCTGTTAGTTGTATCACTTGAGAGTAATAATTAGAAATATTCTCCAGTGTAGAAGTAGCTGGAAGTTTCCTCCTCGCCAAGCTTAATAAATTTTACTTCCACCTAGATAACTTCCTTCTTCTTTTGTCCGAGATAAAATTCAAGTCATCTCTAGAAATCGTTCCTACCCTTTTTATAGGTATTCCCAAATATTTCTTACTATCTGCATGTGGCATAACTATAAAGATATTACAAATTTGTGTTTTTAGGATCATACTAGAATCTTTTGAGAAAAAGGATGCAAGATTTCTTATAATTGACCTTCTATCTAAATATCCTTATAAATTCATATGTAGTCTCCATCATTAATTTGTCATTCTCCTCCTTGGCTTCTCCTATAAGTAAAATATGACTTGCAAAAAAAAAAAAAAAAAAAAAGGTGGGAAAATTCTATGTCCATTCCTCTTAACTTAAGTGGCTTCCAATATTTTGCAGCTGTTAAGGCGTAGATCATCCAATATTTTGTAGCTGTTAAGGCATAGATCATCCAACTTAACATTTCTATTGCAAGAAAAAAAAAATATGGGGACATAGGGTCCCCTTGTCAAACACCCCTACTAGTAGAAAAAGATTCAAGCATTGATCCATTAAAGATAACATGAAAGTTAATAGTGGAGAGGCAAGATCCAATCAAGCGTATCTAGGAGTTGAGAAAATTTATGGAGAAAAGGGAGTGATGAATAAAATCCCATTCTAGTTAGCCATATCCCTTTTCTAAATCAAGCTTCACCATCGTCTAGTCCTTCGTTCCTTTCTTGTACTCAAGATAGTGTACTGTAAAACAATAATGTTATCTTTTACAGCTCATCTTGGTATGAGACTGGATTATTCAAGGCTTATGAGCTTATTGTGAAGGGGCCTATTAACCATGCACTCATTTGCTATCTTATACATGATAGTGCATAAGCTTATTGGCCAAAAATCTTTTACTTTATTAGCTCTAATAATTTTTTGATGAGGATTATCAATGTACTATTCAGTTTCGAAGGCATAGTCCTTGAGCACAAAATTTCACTCATTGTGTCATACACTATTTGTACCACCATTTCCTAACATTGCTTGAAGAATTCTACATGAAGACCAT
Source organism: Lumnitzera racemosa (assembly GCA_024138005.1). Classification (NCBI taxonomy): domain Eukaryota; kingdom Viridiplantae; phylum Streptophyta; class Magnoliopsida; order Myrtales; family Combretaceae; genus Lumnitzera; species Lumnitzera racemosa. The sequence goes on from JAMXBC010000007.1 coordinate 34,213,819, forward strand.
CATCTCTAAAAGATTTATTATTTCCTATGCACTACAAGACTTTCTTAATTTCATCATTTGGCCAATTTCTTTGAAGATTATTAATCCCTCCCTCCCTAAGAACTCTCTGTCCAAGAGAAGTCCAATTAATCTACCTCATAGAGTAAGTCCTTTTTCTTATATATAGTTGTTTAAAATAAGATAAGAAGGTATTTTGTACACTAGTCTCATTTGTGATCTAGTTTCCCATCAAGTTAAATATACCACAAATCCTTGACTTAGATCTATAAGCAACAACACTAGCATGGAAAAAATGTTTGTTTCTCTCCGCTTAAAAGCTAATTTGCTTGAGCTTTGACAACCCATAACCTCTCTTCCTATTTTGATATCCACTTTAACTCCCTTAGTAAGTATTGCTCCCTATTAATAATTGTCTGGTTTAGCCTATTAAATAGGGTCCTTTGGACCTTTTCAAGCTGCTTTATTTAATTGTTTCCTCTTTATAGGGAGGATATGAAAAACCTCCCTATTCTAAGCTTCCAAAGCCCTAGTAAAATCGATGAGATCTTTCTCATTATTAAACTATGGCCATCTCTATTTTTTAGCTAAGCCCTAGTAAAATCAATGAGATCTCTCTCATTATTAAACTATGGCCATCTCTAGTTTTTAGCTATAATGGATTTAAAATTAGGATGTTCTAGCCACATAAATTGAGATCGAGAAGGCCTTAAATCCTTGGGTAGAACTCTATTTCTAGGTTTAGTAGTTAGGATAATAAGGAGGTGGTCTGAGTGGTGGGAAGATAAATGAAAAAGTTTAGCATTAGGAAAATGACTCCTCTAATCATAGTTTGCCTAAGCTTTATTAATACAATCTAGCGTGGATGAACACATGACGTCTTGTATTGCACGAACTAAGGGGGTGGGTCTAAACCTTGAGATGGTTTGAAAGGGAAATGACAGTTGTAGGCTGAGAAGGGGGGTTTTGTGTACCAATGATAGATATGATGCACCAACACCTCACATCAACTCGGGTTTCACTTGATATGATGTATAAATGTGGCCGAAAGTCACTCGCCATTAGTCTACATTTAATAGGCTAGCTAAGAGTAGCTTAAGAGTAAACAATAAAACACTTAGCTCTAGAGATTATGTTTGAAAATTTCAAAAATATATTCACTATTGCGGCCATTACAATATACAAGTATTTGTAATATCTAATTAGAGTAAATCCTAGGTTACAGTAAATTACGAAAAATGATTCCTACTGGTTAAGGAAAAGGGGAATAATTTATAGAGGTATCAATGTAATCATGTAAAAGAATATCCACTGGTAAAAAGGACAATACGGATGTCAAAAAAGGGTAATGCGTGCGTTATATACTTATTCTATAGTTCTAATGACATTGCTGGTCGTGCAGGGGTGATTCCTAATTAGGTTAGGTTGGTGTTAGTAGTTTGGAAGCTCGGGCAATTGGGATTAGATAGGGGTTAGTTTAGGGGTGACTTGTTTTTTTGTATCGGTCTCGGATGATCAGCTCCTAACAATCGTTAGCTCGGGTAGCGGAGGGGTTGGCTTAGTACATTGGCTGGTCACCTCGGTAGCTTCTTAAATGATGTGGAAAGTGAAGTAATTTGGCAGGTTGGTTTGGCATATGCACTGCTTCTCGGTACTCAACTCACCTCGGTTAACTTAGCGAGCCATCTGAGTAAGCCTACGAGTTCGAGAGCATGTGATTGGTCCATAATCCCTATCATCCCCTCTGAGCTGTTTGAGATTTGGGATTGGATGTAGCTCAACTCTAGGTTACTCATCTTCAGGAGTGTATGGTTGGAGATTATCAATGTTGAAGGAGTCCAAGACTTTGTATCCCTCAGGTAGTTCAATCTTGTAGGCATTAGGATTGATCTTTTTAAGTACTTTGTAGGGTTTGTCGGGTTTGGGAGACAACTTTCTCTTCTTGAAGTTCAAAAATTGTTCCGTATTGGCTTAATTGCTTTATGACCTTCTAGTACATGGCTCTAATGGCCTTGACTCTTTTTGCAACTGGTTGGTTATCATCAAGTCCTGGCTAGGGGGCTTGGTTTATTGGGAGCTTAAGGTTAAACCCATAGGCAACCTTAAAGGGAGACATGTTTATCACATTGTGGGTGGTCTTGTTGTAGGCAAACTCAATAATAGGCAGATACAAACCCCAATCAGCCATGTTTCGTCTGATAGCAACTTGTCGTAAAGTTCCCATTGTTGTATTGACCACCTCAATTTATCCATTAATCTATGGATGGTAGGACGTACTGTACAATAGCTTAGTTCCCATTCATCTCCATAGTATCCTCTAAAAGTGGCTTACGAACTTCGGGTCTTGATTCGAAGCAATGGTTTTGTATATCCTGAGAAGATTGATTACTTCCTCTAAGGAAAGAAAAGAGATAGTTGGAGCGTCGTTAGTTTTGGAATAATGCACGAAATGTGTCATCTTGCTAAATCGATTCATGACCACCATGATGGAGTCCTTCCTTCGGGATGTCTTTGGTAATCTTAATATGAAATCCATACTTAGCTTGAACCATTGTTTGGTCGGGATGGGTAGGGGTAAATGGTGTCCTTGTTCGGCTTGGCTCTTTGCTCTTTGGTAGGTTGTATACCTTTCCAACATGAATTGGACATGTTTCATCATCCTTGGCTAAAAGAATCTTAAGGATAGTACCTTATGGGTTTAGTGCTAGCTAAAGTGTCTTGTTAATCCTCCTCCATGTCCCTCACGTAGTAGTAATTCTCTTATAGAATAGGTTGGGATACATAACCTCCTTTTCTTGAATAAGCATCTATCCCCCTTATGATAGTCATCTAGTGCTCATCTTTCTTTGCATTTGGCATATATGGGACCAAAGTATGGATCCTTAGAATACAAATTCTTTATTGTTAAAAAGCTAAGCAACCTGGTCTGCAACTCAGTTAGGAGAGAATGTCATCTCAATAGGGCGTTGACTACTACATTGTTCTTTCCATTCTTATATTTTACAATAAAAGAAAAACCTTCCATAAAGTTGACCCATTTGACTTATCTTCGGGACAACTTAGGTTGGCTCTTTAGATATCTCAAGGATTCATAATCGGTATAGGTCACAGTTTCCTTATGTAATAGATAATGCTACCATTCTATTATAGCTCGAATTAACGAGTAAAACTCCTTATCATAAATAGAATAGTTGAGTATAGCTTCTCAAAGTTTCTCATTAAAGTAAGTAGTAGGTCGGCCTTCTTGCATTAGCACAACACCTATGCCTGGTTTGGATGCATCATACTTTACTTCAAACATTTTGTCAAAGCTCAATACAGCTAAGATAAGGGTTGTGGTAAGCTTTTCCTTCACTTCCTTAAAACTCTTTTGCTCCTTCTCTCCTCATTTGAATTTAATATTCTTCTTTGAGAGTTCGATGAGTGGGGTCACAATCGTACTAAAATTCCTTATGAACTTATGATAGAATAATGCTAAGTCATGGAAACTCCTCACTTCAGTCAAAGTAGTCAACATTAGCCATTCAATGATCGCTTTAATCTTCTCTTCATCAACTTATATGCCACTACTACTTACGACAAATCCCAAGAATATCACTTTGGATTGACAAAAATCGCACTTCTTCAAATTGGCATAAAGTTGTTCTGCTTAGAGTTTTGCAAAAACTCTTCGTAGATGCTCTTAGTGACTTTCTAGGTTAAGACTGTACATCAAGATGTCATCAAAATAAACCATGACAAACTTCCCTATTAGTTCTCAGAGCACATGATTCATTAAGTGCATAAATGTGCTTAACGTGTTAGACAGTCCAAACGGCATTACAAGCCCTTCATATAATCTATGGCATGTTTTGAATGCAGTCTTCTACTCATCACTGTCACGCATTTAGATCTAATGGTATCTCAATTTGAGGCCAATCTTAGAGAACACTCTTGCTTTGCTCCACTCATCTAGCATGTCATTAAGTTTTGGTATGGGATACCTGTACTTGATAGTGATTCGATTGATTGCTTGGCTATCTACATACATTCTCTAAGACCTATCTTTCTTTAGCACCAACAACGTCAGTATAGCATAGGGCCTAAGGGACTCATGCACATACCCTTTCTTCATTAGCTCATCTACTTGCTTCTATAGCTTGGTAGCTTGTTTAGAGTTCAACCTATGGGTAAGCTTGTTTGGTAGTGTAGCTTCTGGTTGCAAGTCAATTGCATGTTTGATGCCTTGGATGGGAGGCAGACCTTTAGGTAGTTCACCTAGGAACAGATTAGCGAACTCTTCCAATAATGCTTTCACCTTGATGGGTTGCTCCCCTTGCTTGGTCCTTATCTCTAGTGTTCTTTGGACTAGCAGAAAGGTCAGTCCTTTGAGCTCTAACTCTCTTGACAGCTCAGTTCGAGTCATCATAAAAGCCCCTTTCTTCAAGGTTCGGCTTAGTTGGGTTTGCATGACCTTTACTTGTACAGTAGTTATAGGACTCAAGTTCACCCTCTTGCCTTCATACTCTAGGGAACATGTATTCTCCCTTCCATCATATATTACAGCTTGATTGAACATCTACGGTCATCCAAGTAGAATGTGGGATGCATTCATAGGTAACACATCACAAAGCACTTCATCTCGATAATTACCAATGTAGATCAACATAGACACTTGTTTGTTCACTTATAGGTCTCCTTTTTCACTAAGCCAATGTAGCTTATAAGGTTTTAGGCAGGGCTTGGTTGGCAATTTCAATTGTTACACCATAAATGTAAAGGCTGCATTGGTGTAGGTCCTACTAATCAATAATTAGGGTATACATTGACTCATTCACTTTACATTCCATATGGAAGAGATTTTCCCTCTATTCATCCTCGGGTACAGGATTGGCATTCATTGTCCCTCTCAACACTATAGTGGTCAACATAAAGTTACTTTCCTAGTTGTAGATAACTTCCTCCTTAGATAGCTCAGTTCTTCTATCCTCTTTCAGCTCCTTTGCTTCTTTGTTATCTTTAATAGTAGGTACCTTGTCTCGGATCACCATAGTAAGTGGCCATATGTCTAAATCCTTAGTATTGGAAATACTTAATCACACTCGTCTTCTTATCTAAACTTTAGCCTTACTCAAACTTCCTCGAGACTTCCTTTTCCTCTGATTGTGTAGTTTGAGTAGGTTGGGTCTCTATAACCTTACTTAGTTTCGTTTACACTAGTTTACTTGGAATAGATCAGCTATTGCTAAGTCGGTTGATGGGTAGTCAGAACCTTCTTGTTTAGCACCTTTCTATCCTTTAGGAGGCTCAGATTGCATCATTAAGTGACCTAATATCTATGGTTTCTAAGATATCTACAATCTTGTACTTCAACCCACCAATTAATTGAGATATAGTTCGGTCTTCTAGCTCGCTGACTTCACATTGGATCATTAACATTTGGAATTCCTCAGCATAAGCTTCAATAGTCAATCCTCCTTGCCTCAGCTCCTGTAATCTTTTGAAGGCATCCTATAGATAGTAGCTCAGTACAAACCTCCTCTTCATGACCCTTTTCATTTCATCTTAAATCTTAATTTCTCGTTCTCTTTCTCTTCTTCGGGTAGCTTAGAAGTTTTTCCACTACAGGGTAGCATAACTAGTAAACTCCAATACAGCAAGTCTAACCTTTGCATTATTAGATACTTCATGGCATTCAAATTGCTTCTCAATCTTATCTACCCAATCTAGGTAGTCCTTGGCATCACCATTTCTAGAAAAGCTTGAAATACGCATCCTCAATTCTTTAACTCTAGGGGCTTAGACATTCCTCTCTTCATGCTCATAATACTTCTCTACTTCATCGTCCTCTTCCACTTCTTCTTCGATTTCTTTAAGTGCTAGCCTATGCCTAGTAATCTTACCCATTACATCAGCTTGGAGAAGTTGAGTTGGGGCATTAACTTAGCCAAACTGACCATGGCCTCGCTCCTGTTGCTCACGTACTCTAATTAGGCTGTTTTTAGCTTATTATCTATCTTCTTAGATAACAGTCACCAAATTAACTATTAATTCGATGAGCCTATCAAATCATCACCTACTAACTGAGGTGTGAAGCTTCCTTCTTGCCCTTAGCTATTTTGAGCACCACTTTCTTAGTTTCCCAGAGTTCCTTGAACATTAGAATCTAACATTGTTGATTACCCTACAAAATTGATGTTTAAAATACCACTCAAAGTTCTTTTCGTAAATAACAACAACAGAACAATAACTAATACCCTTAGCACCAAGACAATTACACAACAAATAAACAACCACACTTTGTTTTACATATGAGAAAAAGGGGAAAACAAAGCACCAAAAGTCTTCAATATTATTCACCTACCAAACTCCTATGTTTTCCATAGAACTTCAAATATACAAAAGCAATATGAAATTACTTAGAGAATAGCGTAATAGAGATTAGCTCCATATGTAATCAAGCCTTAATATTAGGATGATACGATTCGACATAGATGAACACATGACGTCTTGTATCACACAAACTAAGGGGGTAAGTTCGAACCTTGAGATGGTCTGAAAGCTAAATGACAATCATAGGTTGAGTAGGGGCTTCGTACATCGATGATGGATATGACGCATAACACCTCATACAAGCTTAGGTCACACTTGATATGATATACAAGTGTAGTCGAAGGTCACGCGCTACTAGTTCACACTCAATAGGCTAAATAAGAGTAGCTTACAAGTAAGCACCATGGTACTTAGCTTATGAGAGTATGTTTGAAAATTTCAAAAATGTATTCACTATTACGGCCATTACAATATACCAGTATTTATAATATCTAATTAAGGTAAATCCTAAGTTATAGTAAATTACAAAAAAGGATTCTTATTAGGTAAGGAAAAGGGGAATAATTTACAAGGGTATCAATGTAATCATATAAAAGAATATCAGTTAATAGAAAGGACAATATAGATGTAAGAAAAAGGTAGTACATGCGTTATATGCTCATTTTGTGGTCCTAGTGATACTGCTAGCTGAGCAGGGGTAAGTCCTGATCAGGTTAGGTTTGTATCAATAGTTTGATAGTTGGACGGTTGGGACTAGATAGGGCTTGGTTCAGGGGCGACTCCTTTCTTTAGGTCAATCTCGGGTGATAGGCTCTTGACAACTGTTAGCTTAGCCTTAACATTAGTGAGGTTGGTTATATCCAAATTCGATTCTTAGACTGGTATCGTACGGAGGGGTCGGCTCGGCATGTCAGTTGGTTACCTTTGCAGCTTCTTAGATGATGTAGAAAGCGAAGTAATTTGATAAGTTGGACTGGGGTATGCACTACTCTTCGGTACTCAACTTACCTTGGACAACATAGTGAGCCATTTGAGCAGGCCTACGAGCTTGGGAATGCGTGGTTGGTCCATGATCCCTATCACTTATCTAAATGTATTTAAACCAAATTAGTTAGGGATTTTGTTGTCTTTAAACAGGTGAACCATGGACCTATAAAACCTAAGTCCACCATGCTACAATCATTTATATAGTCTTGATATACTATTGCTTTGCTTTAACTTACTTTAGGACCACCTACTTTTTTTCACTATATAGAACTTCATTCAAGTCACATAACATAATCTACAGCCTACTAATCTTACTAGACTAATTAGAAATGTTTCAAATATTTTATGTTCTTACATTTTTTTCGTAATTTAGTTTCCTAATTAAAACTTGATCTATTGGGATATTCTTTTAAGTTTAGATTTGAATCTTTCAGTTTACATAAGGATAATAAACTTTATGGTTCAATTTATATGATGGTCTTTATAAATTTAAGTTTGATGATGTTTTTATTGAGACCTTAATAACCTGGCATCGTAATATTAGAATTAAACATAGTTTGTTTACTAATAACTCTATTTATTTGTGGCATAAACAGTTAGGTCACATATCCAAATAAAGGTTGCAAGGATTGGTAAAGAATGAAATTCTTCCTTCTTTAGATTTTATGGGCCTTAGCATATGTATTGATTGTATTAAAGGAAAATAAACTAAACATACTAAGAAATGAGCCACAAGAAGAACACAACTTATTGAAATTATACACATTGACAAATGTGAACCTTTCAATGCTTCATCTTTTAGTAGAGAAAAGTACTTTAACACCATTATTTATGATTATTCATGTTACACTTATGTTTATCTTTTGCATGAAAATTCTCAATCAATAAATTCCCTTAACGTATATATTAATGAAGTTGAGAGACAGTTAGATAGAAAAGAGAAATTGTTAGATCAAAGAGAGGTGGTGAATACTATGGAAGGTATGATAAATCAAGACAATGTCTAGATCCATTTGCAAAATTTCTTAAAATGTGGCATACGTGCTTAATACACTATGCTAGGTACACTAAAATAAATTGGTGTTGTGGAAAGACATAATCATACATTATTAGATATGGTTAGGAGTATATTAAGCCATTTGTCTTTACCAATATCTATGTAGGTTAATGCATTGAAAACCACAATATATTTTTTAAACACGGTTTCTAGTAAGATAATTCCAAAGAACCTTTTTGAACTATGGACTGGAAGGAAACCTAATTTAATACATCTACATGTTTGGGATTATCTTGTAGAAATATGGATTTATAACCATATGGAAAGAAATTGGATTTTAGAATGATTAGTAGTTTTTTTATAAGATATCCCAAAAGGTTAAAGGGATTTAGGTCTTTTTATCATATTCATAGTACAAGAATTGTTAAAACTGAAAATGCTAAGTTCATAAAAAATGGCGAAACTAATGGAAGTAAAGAACAACGTGATGTGTGCATTAAAGAAGTTAGGGTATAAGTTCCTATAGCCTTAACTTCTAAAAACATTAATCTTAATATTGTAAAACTTCACTAAAGTGAAGAACAAGAAGTAATTGATCAAACACATCATAAAGTTGTAAATGATACTCCTATAATAGATGAACTACAAGAAATAGTGTTAAGGACATCTCAAAGAGAGAGAAAGCCTTCTATTTGTAATGATTATGTAGTTTATCTACAAGGGTCATAACTTGATATAAGAATTCATAATGATTTGGTTTCATTTTCACAAGCCATAGAATTTAGTGATTCCATTCAGTGGGTAAATGCTATGAAAGAAAAATTAAAATCTATGGATCAAAATCAAGTTTGGGACCTTGTTGAATTCCTAAAGGATGTAAAAGAGTTGGCTATAAATGCATCTTTAAGACAAAGTGAACTCAAATGGCAATGTTGAGTGATATAAAGTTAGACTTGTTGCCAAAGGTTTTACTCAGAAAGGTAGCATTGATTACAAAGAGACTTTTTTACCACTCATAGAAAGACTCACTTAAAATCATTTTGGCTTTGTAGTACTTTATGATTTAGAGTTATACTATATGGACATTAAGATTGCCTTTCTTAATGGGGATTTAGATGAAGAGATTTATATGGACCACTTTGAAGGTTTTTTAATTGAAGGAAAGGAACATATGGTACATAAACTTAAAAAGTCAATATATGCACTCAAACAAGCTTCTCGCCAATGGTATCTTAAATTTAACAATACCATAACTTCTTATGATTTTAAAGAAAGCATCATTGATCAGTGTATAAATATGAAGAATAGTTAGAGCAAGTTTGTTCTTTTAGTCCTATATTTTGATGGTATTTTGATTGTTGCTAATGATCTTAGTTTATTATGTAAAATCAAGAATTATCTTTTTAAGAGCTTTGAGATGAAGGATATGGGAGAGGGAACATATGTCATAGGAATTGAAATATTTTATGACAGATCACATGGATTGTTTGACCTATCTTGAAAAGCATATATTAATAAAGTTCTTAAAAGATTAAGATGGGCAAGTGTTTAGTGGAATAGTTCCAATTCACAAAGGAAATAATTTTGGCAGTTTGTAATATCAAAAGCATGAGTTAGAACGATAACAAATAGCAAGAATTCCTTATGCATATGTTTTCAAGAGTTTGGTGTACCTTTAAACTTGAACTAAACCTAATATTAGTTTTAGTGTTGAGATGTTGGGCAAATATCAAAGTAATCTAAGGTTAGATTATTGGAAAGCTGCCAAGAAAGTCTTAAGATACTTGTAAAAAACGAAGGACCACATGCTCACTCATATAAGGTCTAATCAGTTAGAGTTGATTGATTATTCAATTTTAGATTTTGCTAGATGTGTTAATACAAGAAAATCCACATATGGTTATATATTCATATTAGCTGAAGGGGAAATCTCATGGAAAAGTGTGAAACAGTCCATCATTGCTGCATCAACTATGGAAGTAGAATTTATGGCTTTCTTTGAGGCTACAATTCATGGCTTATGGTTGAAGAACTTTATTTTAAGGCTTTAGGCTATCAACACTATTAGTAGGCCACTGAAAACTTATCGTGATAACCTTGCAACAATCTTCTTTTCAAAGAATGACAAGTATACAATGGGTGCTAAACATATGGAAATCAAATACTTCGTCATTAAAGAAGTTTATAAATAAAGGGTGTCATATATTAACACAAAACTGATGGTTGTAGATCCATTAACAAAAGGATTATTGCCTAATATATTTAGAGAGCATATCGAAAGAATGGGCATTGTAGGATGTCTTGATTGGGCAATGTTATATTTTACTTGTATGGCATTCTTAAGCTCAATTAATGCGTTTTTGAAATTTCTTGTTTTCTATATGGTATATATGATTGAGTTAGAATTATGTCAATAGGAATCTTCTATTATAAAGACATTTAAGGTTAGACCTTCATTTATCTCTTCATTAAACTATAACTAATTTAGAAATTAATTATATAGTACATGGAAGGGACTATGTTGCTATAATGATGTATAACCGTCATGACTCTAATTAATTTTTAACTTAAATATAATATGATATTATGGTATAATCAAAGTAAAGAAAACTTAGTATAACTTTATTGTGCATATTATATTTATTCTAAGTTATTAAATAACATATATGAGTGAAGTGAGTGAATGTAAGAAATTATGCCTTATATGTGACTTTTCATTAAGAAGGGTCATGGCATTAACTTAAGTATCATAACTTTTCGAAACGAGATGTCTTGGGAGACATTGCTTAATATTTCATGTAGATGTATTGTCTTCTTCCTACCCTTTTATATAAGTAGTACAACATTAAAGTTCACTTTTACCTTTTATATTTTTCGAATCCATTATAAATTAAAAGGGTTAAGAAAGAGAATTCCTACCTTTGAAGAAATAAGGTTAGACTGGAAAGATAAGGTATATTGAAGAAACTAAAGTGCACTTCATGTCACGCCCTGAAGCGGCAGAGTCGTAACAGTCCTGCCGTGTAAACCATCCTAAGATAGAAGTTGGCCTTACAACCGCTATCTTAGACCTGATCTACACAAGGCGTCCACAACTAACCCGCTTTGAAGTAGATAATTTGTAATTTAAATAAATCATTTACCTATAAAAGTGAGGAATTATATATATGTTATAATTCAGTTATTGCCATTAAAGTTTATAATATTTCTCTATAGTATTTTTCTATATCATTACATCATTCAAAAATGAAAAATAATAAAAACTTAGACCTTAAAAATATGTGTTTATTCTTCAATATTTTTCCTCACTCGCCAGGATCCAGCAGTTGCTAGCTTCAGAGTAGTTGTTTGCCGCTTCTTAGCCAGCACCTGCACGACGTCTATAGGGATGTGAGCAACCACAGCTCAGTAAGTAGGGATGGAGGACTTACAACAATACCAGAAACACAACAAGGTTTTCAATCACTTATTAGATGCAATGCATGTGCAAGCAAATGCCATCGCACGACGTTGTCCGGCCCGTCGTGAGATTAGAGAAATTGCGCCGGCTCTAATCCGAGTTGAGGAGTTGCCGTTAATGCAACAGCTCACGACCAAACCCAGGCTTGTGTAATGGAGACCTTGCTCTTCCCGCGACTACCTTCGAACCACTGTCTTCACCCTTGCCGCGACCTCCTTTCCTGTCACTTAGTTCGACTGAGGATGAAGAAGGGACCATTTTGCAATCCTGCGCTATCCCTTCCGAAGGGGTCAGTATTTGGTCGGAGAGTCCTAAGTTCCCCTAATGGGTTGCCATGCATGTCCGATTATGATTAATGGTCGGATATTTAATTAAGTCCAGTTTAGGGTGATCAATCCTATCATACAATTCATACAATATATGCCAAAACAACAAACAGAATCATAACATCACCCATAATCAAGCATATGCACACATTCAACTATCTAACAAGCACAACCAAGCATAATCTTAAGCTTCTAAAATACAACATCGTATTAATCCCAACTTACCTCGACTCCTCGTTCATTCACTCGAGGTCCGATTTGATCAGGCCATCGCCGATCATCCCTATAACACAAACGTGGTTTCAGCTTTTCATATAACTATTATAGATTCATTTTATCCTATAATACTTATTGTTACATTTTGTTTAGGGTTTAATATGCCTAATTATCTAGGTCTTATGTCTTTTACAATTATTTAGGTTTGGAGTTAGGTTCGGGTTCGGTTTTCGCATCGATTTCTAAATTAGGTTCTAGTTCGATTTCTAAGTAGTGTTTTATACTCTAACCCTAGAAATTCGTTTCAACCCATAATGTGAAATTAATCATATTATTTCCCGATCTCCTAAATACCATCGTTACCCCTAGTCAGTATTTTATTTCACCCGGTACACTTATATCTTTATTAGTGTACCGAATTCACTTTTAATGTGAGGAATTTTTATATTTTTCATATAATTACATAAATTCAAATTTCCTATCAGATTTATTGTACATTTTTATTATTATCACAATATCAATTTTTATTATAATATTTCCTATTTATTATATTTCCAATAATTACCTATTATGTATTATTACCTTTTATGTATATATTACACTTTTAATATTTATATCACTCTAATTATCATCTCTAAACATCAATTATCATTTCAAAATTCCTAAATTAGATTTTACTCCTAATTATCCTAATTTACAAAATTAACTTAAAATGTACTATTTTTTCATATTACTTATTTACTACATAATTAACCTAATAATTACATCTAACACCCTAAATGCTACAAGTATCATTCTCCATCATATTTCAACATCCCTAAACATTTAATTATTCACTAAGTCAGTAATTAATAATTTAATTACTTAATTAACTCCAAATTACCCAATTTTTCCATCATTTTAGGGCTAAAAATTAACTTAAAAATTTTAAAAATTAATTTTAAAAAAATGGCTTCATAGAACTATTCTATATCACATGACCATCTTACAAAAAAAAAAATTGAGCTCCAAACTACACTCCTAAGGTCATTTATTTCTAAACGGAAATGTGCTCGGTTTTGCATGATTTCTTAAGGACCATATATTACGGGGCATTTTTTCATCAAACTAATATTTTTCCTACAAACTACATACAAAAAAATCCTAGAATAACAAAATTCATAATTTTCTAATAATATTTACTATTTTTAAAAATTTATTATTAGAAAATTACACAAAATCGGGTTGGAAATCAAACTCACCGATTTGGATGGCTCCGGCTACCGCCGGCCGCCGTGACCTTGTCGTCAGGCCTGGGCGCTGCCACCACCGTGTGGTGGTGGTGGCCGTCCATTCCCAGCTCTTCGTCTGGTGTGGGTTCTCTTTGAAAGCCTTAATTGCACAATTTTTCTAATTTTTTTCTAAACAGAATTTTTCTCTCAATTTTCGTCTCTCCCTAATTTTTTCTGATTTCTAACTGTCCAAATGAGTTCCTTAATTTTTTCTGCTATTTATAGGGCTTTAGGGGATTTATTGTGCATTAAATGGGACAAGACAATTGCCTTATCCCTTGCTTTTTGGCTTTTATGCTGGCTTATTCTAATTGGCCGAATTTTTTCTTATTTTTCCCAACTGCTACGACCCAATTATGGATGATTCATGATTTTTCCTGATTTTTCTTGATTTTTCCTTAATTAATTATGAATTTTCTTTAAGCATTTAGTATTATTTTAGCACATTTCGAGTATTTTAAGTAATTACGCATATTTATACTGACATGTAAATTCATTTATAGTACAAATAAATATTCTTAAATATTATTTAAGTCATTCTATTATTTTTAGTATACATATAATCTATCTCTAGTAATTTATTAGTTATTAGATTACACTTTTTGCCTTTTCAGTAATTAGTAATTATTATGCTTCAAATTTGAAAATTTTATAGTCTCTTATTTTATTACTTATTTTCTTAAATTCAAGTTTACGGGGTCATTGTTACTAATATTTCTCTCAATAGTTTATAATTTGAGGTTTAATCGGATTCTTTAACCTATCGTCCAAAACTTATGTTCTAAGTTCAATCCTACGGTCAATTGACTTAGCTTTGGGGCTTACATTCTACCCCCCTTTAAAATAGTTTCGTCCTCGAAACTACTGTATATCTATGTATTGCTTACTCGCTAGGATTAATAGTTCTAAAAATCGAAGAACTTACAAGTAATGCTTCGTCTTCGCTACATTAAGCTCTATTTTGGTTTCTAAGTCTAGACCTTTGTCCGGTCATATCTTTTCCTACTCTGTGTCTCAACTCTTGAACTTCTGAACTTGATTATCCAGTATTTTTGGGGGTTACTTCATAACCGTAAAACTCATCTTCCATTATACTAAACTATCTTCAAATGAAACTTCTGTGTAGTTCTCTAATTAAGTTTTCAACTTACTTCCTAATTATCATCTACTTCTTCTCTTCTTGGACCTTTGCTCAATCTCTTAATTTTCCTTCATTTGCATTCCTTATCTTAGTATCAATCAAGGCTTATTTCATCATTGTAGTCTTCTAATCATATTGTACTATCTTATAACTTAAATTTATGACCTCGCAAATTTTCTTATTGTTTTATTCTCCATTTATTCCTTATCTGATTGTTTTTTAAGTTTTATTTATGATTACTAGCGATTCTACATTTGCTTCATATCATCACCTTTCCTTTCATCCAAAATCTTCCACTCAAATGATTATATCACTGTCGTAGCTTCTCATTTGTTCTTCATACAGCTTAGCATAGGATTAACAGAAGCAAATTTGGCAAATCTCGACACTTCTCCATCTCGAATTCAAATGAGATGGTTAACAATTCAATTTGACTTGACTTGACTCGACTCGAGAAGGATAAATGCGACTGTTGACTGACAGACTCAACAAAAGAGACAGTATTAAGAAGGACTAACTATCTGACAAAACATGACACAACAGAATACATTGATCAGATTGACATGACATGAGACTCAACAACAACAATTTGACAATTTCAGATTTGCCATGTTCCTGTGGGATTACCTATTGCAATTGCTAATATGAAGTACATTATAGCTTCATAGCTTCTTCGTATACTGGATTACCTCAATGGATTTTTTTTTTTCTCCGAAAATCACATGTCTTCCATTTCAATATATTACCTATGATTACTCAACTTCATTAATGCTATCCACAAATACCTTGTATATCAAAATACTATTAACGGATACCACCACAAGTGTTTTCATATATAGTTGGCATGAATTTCTTTCTCCCAATTCTGTAAATGCAATTAATGCACTAAACTTATCTAGATGCCATTCCAATCTAATATTATTTTAGAAATTGATAGTTATCCTCCTAAGTCTTAAGGTCTCATTTACAACATCCAATATGGAGTTTTGACCATAAGTTTGATTCTTGATTAACTTAATCATGAGATTCAAATATCCACAAAATAATCTTCAAAAATACATTTGAACTTTTATATGTTCCTGGTAGATCCAATACTGATTGGTATATTTACCAATCTCTCCTTTATAGATATCAACTAACTTCTCATAATCCACCATCAGTAGGTTTCCTTTTAAATTTCCTTTCCATCATATCTTAGGGTTCTATGGATTAATATCCTTCCTTTAATATAAATTCTAAACGTATAGGTAACGATAATCCCAATCACCTTAAATCCTTTTTCCATTCACTAGCTTTTCACTTGTAGGGAATGAATACTTCAATAGCATCATTGCATTTGCATTTCATCCATTTGTATATTCTACGGTGAGGGTACTCATCAACAAATCCTTTTGTTCATATTTATTATTATTCAACTAAGATTAAATGACAGTCTTTCAATGAAATCACCGCTTATTTTCTAATCCCTTTAAGCTCGAATCCTTGAATACTATCTATGATCAACATTCCTTATCGGAATTAGTTTACTAATAAATAACTATCTCATAAAATTTACTTTCTAGAGAGTTATACCTTTCCAGATTGATCCTTAAAATAACTAAGTAAGTGTTGATCAAAAGTCCTAATCATCTCCAACTTGTTATCCTACTACTATTTTAAGGTGTTTGGATACATATTCGGTGGTAGTTTACGTAGCAATCTTACTTCATTTCTTATGTATTATTTAATAACTAGCCATCTCCTATAAACAATTATAAATACCATATAATGATATAACTCCACCTGTCTTCGCACTACATAAAGATCTCATTATCCATTTCATATTTATTTGGCTTCAGTCACACTTAATTATCACTCCAAACTAGAATTCTCCAATTCATGATTCACTAGAGGCCTAAGAATTCTTAATTTGATTGTAGCCTTATAGCACTATTCCTTCTACTGTTCTTACACATATAGAGGACTTCCAAGATTGACTACCAAAATACATTTAATCTTTTCACACTCCTAGCTATAAATATGTTAATCATCATTGCATTTACACATATCCAAAAGTTTACACTTTCACCAAGAAGCATAATTTCATCCATTAATAAATCGTTAAGGGATTCACATATATGAATAACTAACGTAGAATCAATTATAATTCTTCGAAAAATATGATCAGCTATCATACCATATCCATAATTCAAATTACTTAAAAGAATTCTACTGTATTTGTCTTCTAATTAATTTAATATTATTTCCACTTGTTGATTTGGTACTTTATACTTCCATAGAAAAATAAAAAATAACGATTACTTCATATACCTTATCATCATCAAACTCTTTAATGTTGTCATTATCTATCATCTCCTATATCACATTTTCATTTTATATATCTTTAGTATAAGTTTTGATTCATTTCTGAATCGGTTTCTAACTTTTCCCTCTCAATGTTTTGTCTTTCTAGAATCCACTTCTATACCATGCTTTATTTCACTTTAAATTATATTACCTCTTATTTATACTAAGCACCAAGCCGAGATCATATCAAAAATCCTATAGGTTTTGGATTCACCTTAATTTTCAATGCATATCTCTCTTATTCCAAAACTCAAATTGATTTCCACTATTGTTCATGAGTCTCGGCACTTTATCACATCTTACCAATTACAACATAAATTCATCAACAAACTCCTAACAGAATATAACCAACTAGTACATTGTATTCATCATTCAAATTTCCACTACATTTATCTTCTCATTCATTGAGTATTATTTCCACTTAGTGATTCAGGACATTTTACCTTAATAAGAAAATTAGGAATAGTAATTATTCCATATATCTTATCATTACTAAACTCTTCAATGCTATTATCAACTATTACCTCATATACTGTATTCTCATATTGTATATAATCTTAATCTACTCCCACTAATCTAGGAAAATGTGGAAGCCATTCAATAAATCTTTTGGGGTTAATCATCTAAGGATATATGATGTACCGGTTTAAGTATAAGTCATTTTAATAGAATAGGGTATCGTTCTTCTACCGTTACTACACATATCTTATTAGTATCGCTCGAGTTATAATTCTTTACTTCCAAATCATGCTTATTCAACAAGTCATATCATATGATCCCTATTATGCTACAACTTAGATTGATCTCCGTTATTGTCCATAAGTCACATCACTTCTCATCAATTCCCACACAACTCCATTAACAAAATCCTTAGTAATTCTGTCCATAATATTAACATATCCTAACTAACCAATTATAATATTGTTCTCCATATCTCAATTCTAGATTAAATCAGGGGTTATCCTTTACCCCTCTTGAATTACCTCAACTAACTACCAATTTCTCTATATGATCCCATCACTAGAGTTACATTAGATTAACGCCTATCTCACTTTAGCATTATAATCGCTACTTATCATATAGTATGTAATACGATACATTGGTATCCCTTTATTTCTACTCACCCTCAATGTACTCCTAAAATGTCTAATTCTTTTAATTATTCATTTCAAAGCGAGTTCAGTAAAACTACGCTCTGATACCAATTTAGAACTGTCACGCCCAGAAGCGGTAGAGTCGTAACAGCCCCGCCGTGTAAACCATCCTAAGATAGAAGTTAGCCTTACAACCGCTATCTTAGACCTGATCTACACAAGACGTCCACAACTAACCCGCTTTGAAGTAGACAGTTTGTAATTTAAATAAATCATTTACCTATAAAAGTGAGGAATTATATATATGTTATAATTCAGTGATTGCAGTTAAAGTTTACAATATTTCTCTATAGTATTTTTCTATATCATTACATCATTCGGAAATGAAAAATAATAAAAACTTAGACCTTAAAAATATGTGTTTATTCTTCAATATTTTTCCTCCCTCCCTAGGATCCAGTAGTTGTTAGCTTCAGAGTAGTTGTTTGCCGCTTCTTAGCCAACACCTACACGACGTCTATAGGGATGTGAGCAACCACAGCTCAGTAAGTAGGAACGGAGGACTTAAAACTATACCAGAAACACAATAAGGTTTTCAATCACTTATTAGATGTAATGCAAGTGCAAGTATATGCCATCGCACGACGTTGTCCGGCCTGTCGTGAGATTAGAGAAATTGCGCTCGCTCTAATCCGGGTTAAGGAGTTGCCGTTAATGCAACAGCTCACGACCAAACCCAGGCTTGTGTAATGGAGACCTTGCTCTTCCCGCGACTACCTTCGAACCACTGTCTTCACCCTTGCCGCGACCTCCTTTCCTGTCACTTAGTTCGACTGAGGATGAAGAAGGGACCATTTTGCAATCCTGCGCTATCCCTTCCGAAGGGGTCAGTATTTGGTCGGAGAGTCCTAAGTTCCCCTAATGGGTTGCCATGCATGTCCGATTATGATTAATGGTCGGATATTTAATTAAGTCCAGTTTAGGGTGATCAATCCTATCATACAATTCATACAATATATGCCAAAACAACAAACAGAATCATAACATCACCCATAATCAAGCATATGCACACATTCAACTATCTAACAAGCACAACCAAGCATAATCTTAAGCTTCTAAAATACAACATCGTATTAATCCCAACTTACCTCGACTCCTCGTTCATTCACTCGAGGTCCGATTTGATCAGGCCATCGCCGATCATCCCTATAACACAAACGTGGTTTCAGCTTTTCATATAACTATTATAGATTCATTTTATCCTATAATACTTATTGTTACATTTTGTTTAGGGTTTAATATGCCTAATTATCTAGGTCTTATGTCTTTTACAATTATTTAGGTTTGGAGTTAGGTTCGGGTTCGGTTTTCGCATCGATTTCTAAATTAGGTTCTAGTTCGATTTCTAAGTAGTGTTTTATACTCTAACCCTAGAAATTCGTTTCAACCCATAATGTGAAATTAATCATATTATTTCCCGATCTCCTAAATACCATCGTTACCCCTAGTCAGTATTTTATTTCACCCGGTACACTTATATCTTTATTAGTGTACCGAATTCACTTTTAATGTGAGGAATTTTTACATTTTTCATATAATTACATAAATTCAAATTTCCTATCAGATTTATTGTACATTTTTATTATTATCACAATATCAATTTTTATTATAATATTTCCTATTTATTATATTTCCAATAATTACCTATTATGTATTATTACCTTTTATGTATATATTACACTAATATTTATATCACTCTAATTATCATCTCTAAACATCAATTATCATTTCAAAATGTTTAAATTCATCCTAAATTAGATTTTACTCCTAATTACCCTAATTTATAAAATTAACTTAAAATGTACTATTTTCCCATATTACTTATTTACTATATAATTAACCTAATAATTACATCTAACACCTTAAATGCTACAAGTATCATTCTCCATCATATTTCAACATCCCTAAACATTTAATTATTCACTAAGTCAATAATTAATAATTTAATTACTTAATTAACTCCAAATTACCCAATTTTTCCATCATTTTAGGGCTAAAAATTAACTTAAAAATTTTGAAAATTAATTTTAAAAAAATGGCTTCATAGAACTATTCTATATCACATGAGCATCCTACAAAAAAAAATTAAGCTCCAAATTACACTCCTAAGGTCATTTATTTCTAAACCGAAATGTGCTCGGTTTTGCATGATTTCTTAAGGACCATATATTACGGGGTATTTTTTCATCAAACTAATATTTTTCCTACAAACTAAATACAAAAATATCCCAGAATAACAAAATTCATAATTTTTTAATAATATTTACTATTTTTAAAAAATTACACAAAATCGGGCTGGAAATCGGACTTACCGATTTGGGTGGCTCCAGCCACCGCCGACCGCCGTACCACTCCCAGCTCCTCTTCTGGTGTTGGTTCCCTTTGAAAATCCTAATTGCATAGTTTTTCTAATTTTTTTTCTAAACCGAATTTTTCTCTCAATTTTTTCTGATTTCTAACTGTCCAAATGAGTTCATTAATTTTTTCTGCTATTTATAGGACTTTAGGGGATTTATTGTGCATTAAATGAGATAAGGAAATTGCCTTATCCCTTACTTTTTGGCTTTTATGTTGACTTATTCTAATTGACCGAATTTTTTCTTATTTTTCCCAACTGCCACGACCCAATTCTAGATGATTCATGATTTTTCCTGATTTTTCTTGATTTTTCCTTAATTAATTATGAATTTTCTTTAAGCATTTAGTATTATTTTAGCACATTTCGCGTATTTTAAGTAATTACGCATATTTATACTTACATGTAAATTCATATATAGTACAAATAAATATTCTTAAATATTATTTAAGTCATTCTATTATTTTTAGTATACATATAATCTATCTCTTGTAATTTATTAGTTATTAGATTACACTTTTTGTCTTTTCAGTAATTAGTAATTATTATGCTTCAAATTTGAAAATTTTATAGTCTCTTATTTTATTACTTATTTTCTTAAATTCAAGTTTACGGGGTCATTGTTACTAATATTTCTCTCAATAGTTTATAATTTGGGGTTTAATCGGATTCTTTAACCGATCGTCCAAAACTTATGTTTTAAGTTCAATCCTATGGTCAATTGGCTTAGCTTTGGGGCTTACACTTCATATTTCTAAATTCAAGAAACAATTATGGAAAAAGATACGTAATGTTATCTGTATATGATTGTATGAAAATCAAGAAATTCAAAGATTTAGGAATTATTTGATAAAAATCATTTTGTCATATAATTATGAAAATTACTTACACAATTTACCAAATCTATTTAGATTACAAATTAGCCAAACCTATTAATAAGGTACACAATTTTAGCTTAATATTTACTCAAATTTATTTCACTATTGGACCAATCAAACTTGAGCTTCAAGCTATTTGAGTAACCTATTTAGTTCAACTCGAGTTTTATAATGTTTAGCTTAAGTAGCTTGTGAGCTTTGAACTCAAGTTGCATTTAAATATAGGTTGAGTTCAACTTAAGCTTGAATATTGTTATTATTATTATTTTTAGAAGAAGAAGAAGAAAATGTTTTAGAGAAGTCAAACTTAAATGAGCCTAATCGAATTGGAACTCAATTTTGAGTTGTCACATAATGTGCTTTCTATAAGAAACATATGACAAGACAAAATAGTGCTATGCAAAATGAATGAGGCATAAGCTTAACCCTCTATTACATACCGTATGATCTAGTGTTATCTAATTCCTATCTGATGTTGTTTTGCGAAACAAAATGGGTCTTTAGGTAGCATTTGGTTTCTAGTACAAAACAAGACAAGAAAAATTGCACCAACATAGTATGAGAAGAATAGTACAATAAAGTCTCTTGAATCATGATTCATATGCTAAGTATAGCATAATATTTTATTTTATTTTTGTTGTATATTGTTTGTTATGCATAGATACTATACAATTTTGATTGTTATACTACTTCTATTATTGTGGATTTATTTTTACCATAGTTTTCCCCTTTCATCCCATCTTGCCAACCATTGATGCTACCACCATTCCTTGTTGGTTCTCTAAAGAATGCTTTATTTGATGATAATAAACATTGTATGAAATTTACTAATGTGTTTATTAAGTGTGATAAAAAACATAGAATGTAACCTAAAAGATCTATAAAGCAATATGAACAACATAGAAAGTTACTTAGACGGTGAATGAAGAAATATAGATAAGCTACAAGGTAACTTAGAAGGTAGTTAGGCAACAATCAAGGAATATAAGGAACATAAAAGGTGTATTAGTAAAGAGAGAAAGTTATAAGAATTGGAAAAATGTCTGATAAGAAAACATAAGAAGTTGTACTTAGAAATTCAAAGCTTCATTAAAGGATAGAAAAGAAATATCAAAACTTAAAAGCTCAACTTGGAAAGTTAAAGGATTAGCTTGAAATGTTCATGAGCATTAGAGCCATGTTAGGCGGAGTGAGGAAAATCTCAACTTAATTCTTTCATGGGTTAAAGCCCAACTTTAGCAATCACGTGTATTTGAATAATATATTTGATTATATTCTACTGTGAAATTCAAGCAAGTCATTTATAGGGGACAATTTACAACGTAGAAGCCAAAATATATAGGATTTTATTCAATTGGAAAATGTGGAACATTTCTAGAAAAGTAAAATATATTTTGCAAAAAAATACAAAAAAGCCCTCAATATTTATCTCTTCTTCTATTTTAGTCCTTATCCTTTCATTTTTTTCATTTCAATCTTTAACGTTTTAAATTTTTTTGAAAAAAGCCCTTCTGTTAATTCATGTGGCGGCAATAGATTGGTTTCTAAAGGGTTGGGGGTTGTAGCCATCGGCTATCCTTGCCTTCGTTGGCTAGATTTCAACTAGCCAAAGTACTAAAGTCGAACCCCCCTTAGATTGGTAGGTGGCTACCCATGGTTGCTTATTAAAAAAATTAAAGAAGAAAGAAATTGGTATAATACCTAAGCTGTTTGCATGACCCGATGGTAACCCGATTGGGTATTCCTTTATTTTTATTTTTATTTATTTTTGAATGGGGAGATCATAGGTGGCCATCCACTACCTTAGGGAGTCGCAAGAATGGGTGCCTAAAATCGAGCCTCTAAGGGGTTGTATGACCCCCTATTAATGACTGTTGGTTACCCCTTATGTAGCTAGATATTTATTTATTTTTTAATATTTTCCTCTTTTTCGTTTCTTTTATTTTTCTAATTTATATATATAATTATATATATATAAACATAGATATATACATTATGGTATATATATAAGTGTATATCTAAATAATTACATATTTTTTTTAATTTTTTCAAAATTTTCCTTTCCAAATTTTTTTTAAAAAAATTAATTTTCTTATTTTTTAATTAATTTTCTATATTTTTTATTTTTTTTCATATTGTAATATTTTTTATTTAAAAATTATGAGTGAACCAATCAAGTGTTACCATGTATTCTTACTAATGGAAATAATGGAAGGAGTTTTTGTCAAAATTTTAAAACTTGACAACTGAAATAAAAAAATAAAATAGAAACATAAGGATTGAAACAAAGAAAGAGGTAAACATTGAAGACTTTTTTTTTTTACTTTTTCTAAATATCTTTGAAGCATCATGTAATTCAAAGAAGAATAGTAAGAAAAATTCTTTGAAGATAAAGGATAATTCTAAATTGTTGGAAGTTGTAGTATCTTATTAAGTTAGAACATTAGAAGATAATTTTGAATAATTTTTGAATTCTACTCTGTCCAAGATTTATAAAGGATTTATTTAGAAAGATTTGGATTTTCACTTAAGAAGATCTTATATAAAATGAAAATTTATCAATTTTATTCAAGTTTAAATTTTGAAAATTCAAATTTTAAAGAAGCTAGATTTTTTGAAGACACAATTGCTGTGAAGAGATATTTTTGGAAAGACTCGTCACTTTATCTTACCAACATTCAATTTCAAAAAGTCCAATACACACTTGATTGTTGAAGATTAACATCAATCTATAAAAATAAGATATGGAAGAGCAACAATAAACACAAAGAAAAATTAGAAGAGTCATTTGAATTTTGTCTACAAATTCTTCATTTGTGCTAACATTAGTTTTAGATTGTACTTAGAAGATTCTTCGAGAAACTTAGAAGTTTCTAAACGCTATTTTGAGGATATTTAGCTATTCTTTCCTCATTGTTAACTTATTACTTTGAGATAATTGAGAGCTAGGCACTATAGTTTATGAAAGCTAGTGGTTAGCCAAAACATAAAGGAGTTTGATTTGTAGCTGAAAAGCCATACTTCTACAACTCTCTTATATTGATTGGATTGGTTGAACAGCTTGTATAGATGACCAAATTCCTAAAAGGGGAGGTTGAAGAGTAGATGTATTTACAAGGCTAAACCATTTTAAGTTTTGAGTCTAATTATCTTCTCCTTAATATTTTTATTTTAATTGTTAATTAATTTATGTGCATAATTTGTTTAATTTCATCATATATCTTTGATCAATATGAAGGGAAGTATTTTAAAAAAGTTCAAAGTTTTATATAAATAATGAATTCACCTTCCTCTTGATTACTTAATTAAGAAAAAAAATTACCATTAGATGGACGATAGTTTTATAATGCTACTAATGTTTTTTACGCATTGTCTCCTTGGTAAACTATTGTGGTAATAGTGGTGTGCATTGGTCTCTTAGTAGTAGTAATAGTCATTATGGAATCGAGCTATGTGTATATGACATTAGCAATATTGGTGTAGCATACTAGAGGTATTAAATTTTCAATGATACTAATTACTGTGTAGTTATAGTGGTGAAGTTGTAGAGGTAATGGTAGTGATATAGTGTAATGATAATGGTAGTAGGTGTGGTGTATAAGGTTTTTAAGGTAGAAACAATAAGGAAAAATTACATTCCAAATGATGAACGTTTAGGGTTAAAAGTCAAATAGACAATGGAAATTTCTAATAGTTCAAATAGAGAATTAATGTTATTAAAGTGATATAAATAGAGGATGAAGGCATTATTAAATTGGTGCAAATAGACGATTAACATTATTAAAGTAATGCAAATAGAAAATGATGTTACATTTGAATAGATAGATGAAAATTATATACTATGGGATGAATGTTTTGTATATTTAACATGCCAAGCCATAACTATTTAACGGTGTAACATTGAACTGTATTTGAACTAATAAAAAGTTTTAATTCTCTTTTTAAATTACTAAACAGTTACATCTTCTATTAAAATTCAACTACAAATGTTTATCTTCTAATATATAATTTTCCCTAATAATGGTGGAAAAAGTATTGTTATTGTAAGCAATGGTTATGGCATAGTAGTAATAATTTGGTGATGGAGATGGTGACTTAGCAATGTTATTGTGTTGATGTTGGTAGTAACATTGGTGGTAGTGGCAATAATAATAGTGATAATGATGGCTATGGTGGCGATACAAGGATTATAGAAAACAAATGTTACTTCAGGTTGATTAGAAGATTTTCATTAATGTCCCAATATTTTTTACCACTAAATGTAAGTGATAAAATTCTTGAAATTTATCCGATATAATAATTAGAGAGTCTTATTGAGAGCTAGAATTACATTTATGAACCAAATATGAATGATGGATTTTGTCTTGTTGACTTCCTTGAAATTAAAAATCATAAACTAAATGCTACCTTAGATTGCACATCAAACCCCTAATGTGATTCTTAGTGTTTCCATTCGAGAGATATAAATACATGGTACAATTTTTCTCCTTAGGAAAGGCACTAATTACCCTTTGACTAGAAAAGTACCAAAATACTATGAGGAGGCATAAACAAAAACCATGGATACAATGAATCATCATTAGCTTAAAAGTAGCATAAATCCAATAAGAACATCAATAGCATTTTGAGCAGCCAAAGAGTAAAAGGTAGAGGCTTTACTAGAGAGACCGGTGCCCCCCATCAGCTAAATCAAACAAAGACCTAAATGCAATGAAAGACATCTTTAGTTGGGAGCATATTAAGGTAACTATGGCACTTTCCATGTCTGGGAGTTGCATTGAATTTGGAGCGGAGAAACTCCCAATAAGCTTTGTTATCTAAATATATGTTGGCACTAGAGATGAGTGTAGTTTTGTTCGGTATGATTTGTTTTCCCTTATTGAACTGAATTTAATATAATGGTTCAGTTTTTTTTTTTAATCGAACCTAACCATATAGTTCGGTTTATAAATTTTTTGAACTTAATTAAAATCGATTCAGTTCACGATTCGAATTGTTTATATCAAATTTTCACTAAACATTTTTATTTTCAATAAATATAAAATTTTAAATGGAATTTATTCAATTTAATTTTAATAATTGATACAAAATTATGATAAATAATAACGAAATATGAGAAATTTAATGAAATTTATGAAAACTGATAAAAAAATATAAAAATATACAAAATAATTGCATAATTTTTTTATTTAATTAAACTGTTTGGTTCGATTCACTTTTTTAAACCGAACCACAAACCGTTTATATATAATTACACTGAATCGTAAACTATCGAATCGAATCGCAAACCGTTTGTATATAATTAAACTGAACCGTAAACCAAACAGTTCATAAAAAAAAGCTAAATTTTCTATTAGGTCCGATTCAATTTAAAGTTGGATTCATGGTTTCTGATTTTTTTCCCCTTAGTTGGCACTAAGTCCGTTCTCTACCATCCACACTTTTGATGCTCTTGGTAAACAAGTTGAGTTCACACATCTTTCCAAACTTAAATCGTGCATGGATCAACAATCTGTTCGCATTATAAACAATAAACACCAAAAGTAAATAATTTCAATTTCACGATCTTGACTCAAATGATTTTTTCTTAACGTATTATAATTTAATCGCTAACGCTTTATAAATATTCTAAAATATTCACTTCAGACAAGCTTTTTCTAATAATTTTTATAATGTAGTTTATTTCTTTTTTTCTTCAGGAAAAATCAGTATTTTCTTAGATAGAATACGGCATATTTAGTTATCATACATGAAATTGACTAGTGTGAGGTTATCTTAACGAGTATGCGGCTTCTAGCATATACCTGCATAATTTAAAAAAAAAAAAAAGATACCAGTGAAATTCTATAGAATTACCATTAAATTGTTTGATATAGCATAGTAATCATTGTCTACTGGAACCCAGAAGGCACATTGTCTAACTTCAGGAGTACCATCAACCGGAAAGACCTCCACTTCTTGGTACCATACTCTGTTAAGAAAGTTTTCAACCGTCCCTGATCCACTTGTCTTTGTCACATTGTTGTAGTCAGAGAATGCCAACTGTCCAATTGTCCTAATGAAGTCATCGCTAGACTCTAGGGGTAATTCATCCTCCGGCCATCGCCGTATCTCTGTTATGCATTAATTAACAGAGAAGATGAAGTATAATTGAATATGAAGAATAAATTATTTTTAGGTATCGAAACACGTGGGAAAGGTTTATTTCAGATTCTTATGATCAGTGATAAATTAGGACAATATTGAATGTAAGTTGCAAAATTTTTATTTTCTATTCATGAACTTGTGGAAAAGGGAACTTTTTTTTTTTCTTTAATAAAAAATCGTTGGCGCTAGGCGTAAGTTAGCAGTGCAAAGGCAAAATGTGTGTGCAAGCACCTGCCAAACCCAAAGCCCAGAATGAGCCCAGTACTTAGGGATAGTGAGATCTCCAATTTGTAGTTGAGTTGCATTTCCTGCAATCCCATAGTGCAATACACCTTTCACTCCAAATTGAGCTAACAATAAATCGGTTGTTGTGCCTGCATTAATCTTTTAAACCAAAAAGGAAGTATAAAAAAAAAATAAATAAAAGCAAATGGTTAGTAATTTATGAAACTTTTGCTTTTTATTCTCATAATTACAAAAAGTCGAATCAGATAATTTTAAAGAGAAAAAAAAAATGAAAACAAAAAGCACAAGAAAAAAAAAAAGAAAAAAGTGATGATAATAGAATTGTTCACATACGGTACCCATTCCAGACATTACAACAATGACCTTCTTATTTTCCACTTGTCCAAATCTAAATCTTTTCCCTCTTGTTAGAAAGAAATTAAAATTAAAATCACATGCAGTTGAATGGTAAGATTAAGAAGATACTTCATGATATATTATAATGCAGTTTTGCTAGTAAAAACAAAAAATAGGCTCGATTATTAACTTTGGAAAAAGGAAATTAATAGTGTAATTTTAAAAAATACTAAAAATAGGGTTCTTTTAAAAATAAACCGATAATACCTTACTTAAAATTGATTTTTCAACTTGAGATTTTGAAATAAACTAAAACCAGCTTTTAAAAAAGCGAATTTATGAATTTTCATATAAAATCCGCTTAAAATAAAAAATTACTTTTTTAAAATCCAATTTCAAACTTACTTAAAATTTGTAGTAGTGCAGTGGGTGAGACGTGTGTGGTGGTGTATTGAGGAGATATGGGTTTGATTCCCAACATGTGCAACTTTTGCATTAAAAGGAGTTGTTTTGCTTGTTTATTTTGCAAACGAAAAAAGATGCTGCTTGTGGGAAACGGAGGAATGAAAGTGCAATGGAATAACCAACAGACCAATCACGTTTAGTGCAACTATTTCACTAAACTACTTAATATCACCTTTTAAAGATCCTACCTAAAATCGGCTATTCAAAACCTCAATTTATATCAATATAAAATCACATTTTCAAAAACTTGGGATTATTTTAAAAAATAACAATATTTTTTTCCTTTTGCGTATTAACTTTTGAAAAATTTTGTACATAAATCTTTATTTTTTTGTTCCTACAAGATCCTAGTAACCTATATGGTATAAGTACTAATACCCACTCAAAGAGGAAAGATGTGGTTCCTCCCAACTTTAAATAAAATATAGAGCTTGCCAAAAAGAAACTACGTGTTTGGATTAAAATTGACGTTCACCAAAAGTTAAAGAACGAAGTTACTTTTTTATGTAAAATTGGAAAATCAAGTTCTTGTAGAATGGATTCACCTAGAACATCCAAGTAAGGAACAATATTATTTGATTGAAAGCTGGAAGATTGGAGAAGAGGGTCCATCTCAGATGTGTTGGGTACCACGATGCCTATGTATGGGCCATGATCGTTGATCACAAAAATCCTTTTCATTAAATTTTTACAAATTGCACCATGGACGACTGGACTCGTCATCCCTAACACCAACATGATAATACCCATAGCCATGGATCTCTCCATTTCTGAACCCTTCATGAATGCAAAGCTGCAAGAACAGCAGGATATATGTGTGGTTTCTAGATAGCATATTAAATTAGGGAACAAACAAACAAAAAAAAAAAAAAAGATAGAGAAGGCAATGACAGGCTGTCTATCAAAATAATAATGGAACTCGTGTTTTGCATGTAAACTAAAGTGCAATTTTTTGCAATAGGATATAGAAGAGGTCAAACAGGAGATCATGGGATGCAGATAGACATTTTTTTATTTCTTATTTGCTCGTGGGTCTGTATCCGGAATTGTTCCGCTTTTTTTGATATGAATGTATAAAAATATGTGTAGAAAGATGAGCAAATAAAAAAAATAGCGGTGGCATCTCGGTTATCGTGTTAACGGATCATGATCTGCATTTTAATTCATAATGTATCAACGTCTCCATCTCATTGGTAAAATAAAGATTCCGTTTGTGTGAAGTACAGAGGAGAGGGAGAGGCTTGACAAAGTAACTGAACCGTAAAGGAAGAGGAGCTGTGATTTCAAGATAGAGATCCTTTGTTGAGAATAACGGCGGGTATGAAAAGATTTGGTTCGATTTTGTTTTCAAATCAAATAAAACCACAAAAATACAGTTTAGATTTCAATAACTTTGAGTTAAATCATATGGTTTAGATTAAAAATTTTTTCAAATCATAAAATTTTGATTTAATTCTGTTATTTTATAGATAAAACCATATCTTATAGTTTAAAAATATATAATTGCGAAATTTATAATCTTATATAAAAAGTGTTGAATTGTTTTAAAATAATAAGTATTATCATATTAGAAGTTGATAAAATTAATATTCATGTAATAAAAAATTTTAAATATTTATTAATAGACAATTTTATTTATAAAAATAACATATGGTACAAACTTTAAGTTAAACTATAGATATAATTTATACATTATGGCAATTAAAAGTTCAATACATATATATTTCAATAAATATATAAAAAATTTGTTTAAGTGCTATATTATAACAGAAAACACTTTTTAATTGAAGTAATTTTTTTTAATAAAATGATTTGGTTCGGTTTTATGGATTGATTTGGTTTATTTTTTTAAACTAGTCATAAATTTTTGGTTCGGTTCGGATTAGAAATTTTTTAAACTAAATTATAAGAAAAACTATATACTCAACTTAGTTTTGGGTTCGATTTGCAGATTAGTTTGGTTTGATCCCTTTTTTCCAACCACTAATTGGGAATGGATTCAGTTGGGGAATGGTAGCAATTTGGTTGTTGTTGTTTTCCTTTACTTTTTTTCTTTTTTTTTTTTGGTGCAACAACAAAAGGATTTCATTGATTAACTAAATTCTAGTACATGGGATGAGTTCACAACTAAGTTAATACAACCAGAAGCATAATCTAGAATGAGTAACTGTTGATGGGTGAATGGGGGTAGAGCCACCAATCGCTTGGACACATCCTCTTTCTTGTCGAGTTGGCAACCCAATTTGCGACTGTATTTATTTTCCTCAAGATAACAATTAGTAGGCATCCTATTATGGTACTAAGTTCATTAATGATTACAAATGTAATGGGCTAGTAGGCCTAGCCCACAAACTATTTATTTATTTATTTTTTTTTTGTTAATGGAGTCCTCCACATTTACTACATCCAATTCTATAATCATTTGAGTCCAAGCTTGATTTTGTATCATCTTCGTTGCTTCTCAAATATGTAAATTTACTATTGTTTCTATATCTAAGGCTTCTACTTCCATAGAAAAGTCTGTAAAAACTCTTTCGTCCAAATGTTTACGAAGATTTGCTATTGCTGCAATCAGTTATGCATACTAAAAGCACCACCCACAGTTATCTTTACCGTTAAACCTTTTGGTGCCATCTAGTTATCTTTTACTTTTGCTTC
Source organism: Lumnitzera racemosa (assembly GCA_024138005.1). Lineage (NCBI taxonomy): Eukaryota > Viridiplantae > Streptophyta > Magnoliopsida > Myrtales > Combretaceae > Lumnitzera > Lumnitzera racemosa. The sequence continues at coordinate 34,245,112 of JAMXBC010000007.1, forward strand.
CTTCTTTTCTCTTGTAGCCACCTCTTTCCTCTTTATAGACACTTAATTTTTACCCCATTTTATTTTTCAAATTAGGTTATGGGGTCCTAAATTAGAAAAAGTTCAAAAAAATAGAAAATTAAAGAAAGCCCCTAAAATAAAGAAATTTAAAAAAATAAGAATTCTAGAAAAACATAATAAAATAGGAAAATAAGGAAAAAAGCACAAAAAAATAAGAAATTTAGAAAAAAACAAAAAAAAAAGAAAAAAAATGTTGAAAGAAAAAAAAATAAATAAAAGATTTTAGAAGATAACATTTTGTTAGATTAAATTTAGGTTTAGAAGTTGGGCCATTGAACCTAGGCTTAGATTTAAATATGGTTCAGGCTAACCAAGTCCATATGTAAAATTTAATTTCACATATAGACAAGGTATAGGCCAACGGTCTGATGGTTAAGCATATAAACATAACTCATTAACATTAGTATTAAGTATAAGGTCTTGGGTTTGAAACTTAATAAAGGTAGGGAGACATTTTTATCATTTTTTGGTTTTTTATGAGGGACTGCCACGTGTCAGGGTTTGATTGCGCCATGTATCCTGATACGTGGCATCATTAGATTTGTTGGCCCGCTAACGTGGTGCTACGTAGCGTATTACGTCAACTACCACGTGTTCATGAAATGACATATGGCATGCTGGGGTTGGTTAGCATGGCTAACGTGGTGCCACGTTAGCCCACTTTTTCTTCCCCCTTCCTTCCTTTTCCTTTCTTTTTCCTCTCTTTCCCTCGACTTTCTCCAGGTTTCTAATACTTTCCGTTTCAGACCACTCACTTCAGCATGATTTTTAGACCCTTTCTCGTTGCAATTTCACCAAATCAATGGCGAAATTGCAGAATAGACATAACCTATTGTGAATCGGCCTAAAAAACATGTCTAAATATAGTCAAAGGAGCATTCAATTTGAGTTCCAAAAATTAGAAAAAAGCTGTTTTCCTAAGCATTCCTCATTAATCCGATTCCAACTTTCCTTTGTTTCTAGGTTAGATTTGTGTATAAATTGATGATCATGGGACATAGACGAATACACATAATGAACAGAATTAATCCCTATACTTTCTCTATCCATTCCCGATCACTTTCTCTCTCTAACCCACTCTCTCTCTCTTCGATTCTCTCTATTCACTAATACTCAAGCTAGGCCACCACTCTAGGAAGACTACCCATAGCTCAAGCTCTCTAATTCAACTATTTTCAACCTCCGCCATGACTCCCAGTCACGCCACCAAGCAACCACCATCGAACCCTAACCACCCCCTCTCTCTCTTTAAACTACCACCCTCGAGCGAAACTAAGCTTATAACCAAACTCCCTATACTCTGAAAAACTTATCCCAACCCACTAATCATACCCAGCAGCCCCTACACGGTCAAACTACCACCGATGCCCACGGCCAACTTTTGAAAACCACCCAAACAGCTCCAAAACACTAAGATATTGAACCTACCCCCCAATCTCCAATCCAATACTCATAAAAAGATTGTCACCCGCTCATTTTGGTGGATAAAATAAGTTGAATCATGCTCCGCTGGTGTTGGAGAAGAAAAAGCCAAGATCTGACTTATCTGACCCGACTCGACCCGATCTGGCCCATCCGACCTGCCCAAGTCCGACCCGTGTATCCAAATTATTCCGAAGTTTTTTTTTTAATTTTTTTAATTCTTATTTTTTTGTGTAGTTTTATTTTATTTGTTTTTTTATTTTTTTAATTTGTTTTGTGTAAATGTAATAGAAAATACTAATAATGAAAAAAAAGAAAGGAAAAAGAACAAAAAAAAAGAACGAAAAAGAAACAAAAAGAGAAAAAGAAAAAGAAAAAGAAAGAAAGTAGTCTATTTATGTACTTTAATAGAAATAGATAGAATAAATATAAAATAAATAAGATAATAAATAAAAATAAAAATAAAAATAAATAAATAGTTTAGTAAACAAAAATCGTTTTCACACTTAAAAAAATTGAGTTTTCTAAAAATAAATGAAAATAAATAAATCAATTTCAAATTAAAATCATCTAGAATTTTCAAAAATAAAATCCAACTTAGAATCCCTTATAATCTTTTCTCAAATCAACTTAAAATGGTTAAAAACATAAACCCGATAATTTTTCCAAAGTTAAAATCAATTAACCCGCTATATTTTCATTAAACGAATTACGGAAATTTGATCCCGAATAGCGGGTACATAGGCACCCGTACGCATGTACAGAACGACTTAAAATATGGAAAGTTTTATTTTTTCCATTTTTAGATATTTATGTAAATTAATCAATTTAGTCGCATGTATCATAATTAGATGCTTTTAGAAATTAATAAGGATATATTTGAAAAGCAAAGTTCAATTCGAAAAGTTAAAAAGTGGTAACCGTTTAGGGTTTAATAAATTAGCCCTTGAACCTAAATCTTTGATTTTCAAAAAAGGCGTTTTACAAATTGGTTTTTTAATTGATAGACTAGTAGCTAAATTATAACCAATCCAGTCAATTGATTATAACTTAACCCCTTTTCTCGACTCCGGTCGGGTGGCGACTTCAAATTTTTTTATGTTGGAAAAAATGATCTTCTTTAAACCTTAGTCAAGGGTTAATATTAAACGGGTAGGGTTTAATATTGACTGGTTTAGAGAAGACCTAATTTTATGAAAAGAATCGGGAGGGTGAAAAACCAGGCTCGACAGCTTGGCGACTTCACTAGGGACTCTCAAGAGGGTTAACCACTTAAAAACACTTCGAAATTAAAATCGCTTTTCAAATTACCCGCATTGTTTAGTTATTTATTTATTCTTTTATATATTGATTTGTTTATTCGATTGCTTTGTGTACATATTTGTTTTAATTAGCATATTTATTTTAGTAAGCATGAGATTTATTTAACTGCATCTTGAATGCATAGTAGATACAGTCGAACCCTGGTCGTCATAGGACCTTAAGACGGGGGGCCATTATGTAAAGTCTTAGACGTAGTAGGGTAATCACCGTTCGGGGGCGATTAGGCAACCCCAATTAAACTTTGATGTGATCAAAGAACCATTTCTTTATAAACTTATGAGGTCATAGAGTTTAAGGACCATTAGAACCCACCTGTCTTGTATTATACTTCATAAGGTCAACAAATAATTAGCAAAACAACAATGTTATGAAGAAAAAAAGAAAAAATGATAAAGATTCTGGGATTTTTAGTTTTCCTGTATTCTTCTTAGAATTGATGTACATAGGAGATCTTGTATATTAGTCTTTTCTATTTAATTTATGCTTTCTTTGTAATGTTCCAAAAATGGCCAGCTCATCCAGTGCTAGGGTTCTCGGCAAAGAGATTCATGTCCACAAACCTGCAGACCCAAACCCTATACTCAATAAGTGGTTTCAAACCTTAAATCCGAAAGAGTAACAGTTCATTACCAACAAAATTAGACCCATACTCTCATTAACTAAAGTGAAAGTTAACATCACGCTAGTAAGGGCCTTAGTCCATTTTTAGAAGTGGCTTTCCAATTTGGACCACATCTAATCAACCCAACTCTAGAGGAGTACACCCAACTGCTCCAAGCTCTTCCTTTAGATAAAATATACGTCCCGAAACTCAACTTCGGCTCAACATATATCTTCTCAAGATTCTTAGGGATCCGTAAGATTGAGATGAATGAGACCCTAAACTACTGCAACAAATATGCCATCAAGATATGGGATTCAGTCCATTGGTTCTAGAATGAGCCCACCTCCTATAATCAAATACTGTTTTTTAGGATTTGGAGAGAAAACTGAATCAAGGCTTATGTGCTAGCTGTATTTGCCACTATCTTGTTCCCAAGTAGGTCTCTTCTTATACACTTCAGGGTAACAGAGTTAGTGGCTTAGTTCTGGGAAGGTAAATCTTACATTCTTGACCTATTTGCTAAGTAGATAAGGAATCTTAGCTTCCTTAAAGAAAGGGGCTACGAAGATCTTAAGTTAAGCATGGCATTATTAATGGTTTGGTTCGTCAGTTACATTAAGTACTTTGGGTTGGATTTAATAAGGGGAGCATTCGTGAATAAGGTTGACCTTATTGATTCTTTTGTCAATAAGATCAAATTACTAGAAGATATCCCTACCTTTCTCTAGATAGAGGTTTTACAAGATTTTCGAGTAGAAGATATACTGTGGACTACCAGGTAGAGCAATTACACTAAGGTCATTCTAATTGGCAAGAATTACCATATTGTACCACTGATCGGGATGAGCTGGTGTACAGGCTACTATCCAAGCAACATGGTAAGACAATTCGGAGGGATCCAGGACATAGTTCACAAACCTTCACTGGAACCATTCACTCTTAATCTCAAAGAGCTTCACTCTATAGAAAAGGAATCCAAACTTCATAAGATCAAAGCTTGGTGGGATACCTGGACCATAAGCTTAAACATCGATATGGGTGAATTCATAGGAGAAGTGGATAAACACTGGGTTACCAAAAGTATTTATACAATCAACTTCACAAGGTAGGTGCAATGCAATATCGGGTACTTGAAGTCCTTCAAACTTCCCCTATGCTCCTTAACTCTGAAATGGTGACCTATATGGACCAAATGAAAGCGTATATGGAGATCCTCCATGATGAGAAAGATGAATGGGCGAACCTATGCTGAGAGTTTAGACAAAGGTCACACACCCTGGAACACCAGCTGAAGATGGCTCAGAAGAAATTGAAGAGTTTGAAGAAACAACTAAACGTAACCAAAAGAAGAAGAACATGTAATCTGGCCTATAGAAAAGAAGGAAATTAGCATAGATGAATTTGTACCTTTTTCTTTCTTTTATGTAATAAGACTCTAGGAATTAAAAAAAAAAATGAATAACTTGCCATTCTGTTAATCATTTGTCGATCCTCTCCTTTTCATTTATGTGATTCACTTGCATTTCATTCATTTGCATCTTTTTTCAAAATATCCCTATGCTAACTTGTTGAGAAGTGGTTTTCACCAGGTTGCTAAGATAGCTCCCAAACGTCAAACTTTCCAATGAAGCCCTACCAAAACTCGGTCTCAAACCAGAACGGCTAACCAAGGAAGCAACAACAATAATGGCAATAGCAACCTCGAAGTTATTAACTCTATAGAGTTGAGATTCCAATCTTTAGAATGAACAATGGGAAAGAAGGTAGATCAATTAAGCTTCTTTGCTGATAGTATCTCTCTACTCAGGTCTATAGCCTCATCAAATGAAGAGCACTCCAAAGCCTGATATAGAAAGAATAATAAGGCCCTACCCCTTAAAACAAAAGAAGCTTTCCCTAAAGGCAATCAGGGCTTTGAATCCTTTAAAATTGAAGGGGTATTTCCAAAGGCTAACCCAACCTTTGAGCTAAATACTTAGTCATTCCCAATTAACTTAAAGCCTGAAGTTGACCAAGTTGATTGAAGGAGCTTGAAGAGCGATTAACTCGACAGATCACCAAAAAGATGAAAACACTCAAAGGGTGTGATGGATTCGAGCACACTGGAATAAGATACTTCACTACATACGATTATGGAAGCTTCTTAGAAAAATTCAAAGTACCCGACTTTGAAAATACAATGGGACTGGATGCCCTAAGCTACATACCCAGCTATATGTACATAAGATGGGCAAGTATACATAGTATGATCAACTCGTGGTCCAGACCTTTCAGGATAGCCTGATAGGCCCTGCTTTAACCTGGTATGCCTAGTTGAACTTAAATTAGGTAAATACATGAGAAAAGCTGGCTAAAGCATTCTATGAGCAATATAGATTTAATGTCAAAGTGGTACCAACAATGATGGATTTGGTTGTTAAAGAAAAGGTACAATGAGTCCTTCAAAGAATATGCTCAAAGGTGAAGGTCCTTAGTTGCAAGGGTATCTACCCCTATGATTGAAAAAGAGCTGACAGTAACTTTCATTAACACTCTTGAGAGGCCCTAATTTGCTCACCTGATTGGATAAGTGTCTTCTAGCTTTGCAGAAATAGTGGAAGTAGGGTGCCGAATTGAGAATGCCATTTCTTCTAGCAAGCTGCAAGAAACAGTAGATAGACGACCACCCACTACTAAACCAACCACCAGCAAGCCTAGAGAAGCTACTGTTAGCATGGTCAACTTGAATGTAAGACCTAACTCCCAAGTTTCTTCTAGGAAGAATCCCCTGCCAGCTTAACCATAGTACAGAAACCAACTACAAGTTAATTAGGCCCCGAGACAGTTCACTAAAATACCTGTTCCACTTAGTCAAGTGCTTGAGAAGTTAAGAAGAGATAATCTGCTACATTCTGAGGCTCCCAGTAAAAGGTACAAGCCGAAGTTCTTTAATCCCAATGTAAGATGTCAATGTCATTTAGGGCAAATAGGCCATTCAACTAATTTATGGTGGAGGTTAAAAAACAAAATCCAAGATTTGATCGATGAAGGTACAGTATAACTAGATTTTGTAGAGGCTCCTACCCCAAACATCAATAACAACCCACTACCAAACCATGGACCTATCATCAATATGATATTTGACCACCCAGAATCTACTATCAACATGATCAGTCGAAACCAAGAACCAAAGGTTTATAGGTTCTACAAAAAAGAGATCCTATAAACTAAAAGGTACACAATTTACGTACCTGTGGCCCTTGAAAATTATAAAGTTGCCCCTTTCAATTATCAGGCAATAAACCAAGGGCAATCAAGCTTGCTTGTAGGGGGGATCACTCGTTTTGATAGAATCTACAGTCCAAAGGAAGACTTGAAAAAGCAGAGCGTACAGGAAATGCCAAACACCGAATAAGCTGAACATGAAGAAGGATTAATTGCCTTCACCAAAATGATTAAGTCTAGTGAGTACAAAATAATGCACCAGCTTGCTAAGACTTTGGCATAAATATCCCTCATGAGCCTATTGATGGCATCAAACCCATACCGAGAGGCCTTATTTAGAATGCTAAGGGATGTCAAAGTCCCTCGTGAAATCCCGGTTGAAAGGATTGGCTCTATCACCAATTCCATCTTCACCATAGATCAAATTTCCTTCTCCACTGAGGAACTGGGTGAAGAAGGTACCCAACACACAAAGCTTCTGTTCATAATAGTAAGGATAAATAACATCATCGCAACAAGAGTCCTCATCGACAATGGGTCATCTCTAAATGTTTGTCCTTTAGCCACCTTAGATCTATTGGGCATCGATACAACTGTTATCAAACCTAGTTCAACAATGGTAAGAGATTTTGATGGATCTAGGAGAGAGATAATAGGGGAGGTGGACTTATCAGTTGATATCGTCCTGTAGATGTTCAGCATCCCGTTCCAGGTTTTGGACATTCCAAGGACCTTCAATCTGGTATTGGGAAGGCCTTGGATACATTCAATAGGGGCCATACCATCAACTCTTCACTAGAAAGATAAGTTCATCTCTAATGGCTAGGTTATCATAATTCTGGGTGACCAAGATTATGAAATCTATAAAGAGACTACCATACCCTGTATCGGTACAGAAGAACAAGAGGACTTTAGACTCCATATGTCTAATAAGGTATGCATGATCACCAATTAGCAGAAAAAAAAGAGAGGTTGAAATACAAAGAAGGCTAGTTTGGGTCCTATGGGTTAGGGTACATTCCAACCCCAATAGAGGAATTGCAAAGAATGTAAGCCAAGGGTAGAAAGAGTGACAGGCTGTATTACGCTCCAATGAACTTCCCACCATTGTTGAAAACTTTCATCAAGAGCGAAACCCAAAACTCAAAACCCGCTAAAGAAGGTACTTCTAACAAGAATGAAGGGGCTGGCCTAATCAACAAAGCTCATGACTTGAATAATTGGTTCTCCATTCCTGTGAATAACAATAAGTCTTCCCTAGGGTAAAAGATGAATCACGATCCAGTATTTTATAGAATTTTGTAATAAATTGCCTTTGTTCTCCAAATGCTTGTACTTAAGAGAGAGTTCCCTAAAATAAAATCATCTTCTTTTCTCTTTATTCCTACCTTACTTACACTCTTCCTTTTGCACACTTTCTTTTTCTTTCTAGATCCAACGACTCGAATAAAGGCCATGGATACCTTACGCAGATTGGTAATGAGAATATTGATATCACTTTCGGCCCTATTGGGTTAGTTGTTGGGGGTGATGTTGATGACCATAATGACGTACAAGAAAGCTGGCAAAAACATGAAATGAGTAAAATTTCCATTGATGAGCTAACAGAGATGATTAATGTCGGCACTAATGAAAACCCTAAGGTATTGAAGGTTGGGGGAAATTTGGAAGAAAATCAAAAGATAGAGATGACTACATTGCTATCCGAATATCAAGACATGTTTGCATAGTCTTATGATGTATGTTCGGATTAGACCCATCAATCGTGGTCCATCACTTACCCACTTAAGAGGATATCAAGCCTAAAAAACAAAAGTTGAGAAGATTCTGACCAGATATCTTGTTGAAAATCAAAGAAGAAGTAAAAAAATTATTGGAAGTTGGCTTCATTGAGGTATTTGATTATCTTGAGTGGGTAGCCAACATAATACCAATTATGAAGAAGAATGGGAAAGTCAGGGTGCGCGTGGATTTTCGAGACCTCAATCAAGCAACCCCTAAAGATAATTTTCCTTTGCCCCATATTGATGTATTGGTTGATAATACAGCTGGAAACCATATCTTCTCTTTCATGGATGGATTTTTTGGGTATAACCAGATTTGCATGGCTGAAGAAGATAAAGCCAAGACCACATTCATTACAATATGGGGTACGTTTTGCTACAAAGTGATGCCTTTTGGACTTAAAAATGCTGGGGCAACTTACTAAAGGGCTATGGTAGTAATTTTTCATGACATGATGCATAAAGAAGTCGAGGTATATGTTGATGATATGATTGCTAAGTCTAAAGAAGGAGAAAATCATATGGAAAATCTAAGGAGATTGTTTGATAGGTTGAGAAATTTCCAACTGAAACTCAACCCAAAGAAGTGTACTTTCAGGGCAACTTCAAGGAAGTTCTTAGGTTTCATAATCAGCCAAAGGGGCATTGAAGTGGACCCTGATAAAGTTAAAGCGATAGTTGACTTGCCCCCACCATGTACACTTAAAGAAATCAGAGGTTTGTTGGGCCGTTTAAACTATATAGCTCGATTCATATCCCAACTCACAGACAAGTATCATCCCTTATTTAAGTTGTTAAAAAAGAACGCCAAGATCAATTGGGATGAAGAGTGTGAGCAGGCCTTTATAACGATCAAAGAATACCTCAGGAACCCTCCAATTTTGGTAGCTTTGAAACCTGGGAAGCCTTTATTCCTATACTTGACAATTTTACTATAGTCCATGGGGTGTATGCTTGGCTAGAAAGATGAGGAACAAGAGGAACGGACTGTATACTACATAAGCAAAAAATTCATTGAAGGGCAGTAGAGATATTCAGAAATTGAAAGAACCTATTGTGTGTTAGTCTAGATAATGCATCGGCTTAGACAATATACACTCTACTACCAGGTGGAATTATTGACCCAATACGATCCCCTAAAGTACTTAGCAGATAAACCGGCCCTAATTGGAAAAATCTCAAAGTAGTAGAAGCTATTATCAAAGTTCGACATTACATATGTGAACCAAAATTCAGTCAAAGGGCAAGCTTTGGTGGATCAATTAGCAGAAAACCCCTCTGATAGTATACCCTAAGAAATACAAATCAATTTTCTTGATGAGGGTATCTTAGTAGTCGAAAGAAACTCTGATAAAGGAAAGGATGATGAGCCACCAAAATGGAAAATGTTCTTCGATGGTGCAGCCAACGTGTCTGGATGTAGAATTGGGGCAATACTAATATTCCTTGAAGGTACTCAGTATCCTATGGTCATAAGGCTCGTTTTCCTATACACTAATAATATTGCTGAATATGAAGCATGCATTATAGGACTCAAGATGGCCTTAGAGAAAGATATTCAAGAATTAGAAGTGTATGGAGACTCCTCGCTCATTATTGGCCAAGTACGGAGATAGTACAAAACTAAAGTCCTCAATCTGGTGCCTTATCACTGACATTTGATGGCATTAACGTAAAGTTTTACAGAAGTCACCTTCAATCACGTACTAAGGACTCATAACCAATTAGTTGATGCTTTAGCTACGCTAGCATCTATGATCCAAATATCTGGTGGAGTTGAGATTTAGCCCCTTACTATTGAAATTGAGGGTAAGCCTGCCTTCTGCCTAACGATTGAGGGTATAAACGACCAAAAGCCGTGGTATCATGATATTAAGGTGTTCTTATAACAAGGTGCATATCCTGAAAAGGCTGAGAAAAAAGATAGAAAGATGATTAGGAGACTAGCCACCCAATTCTTAGTAAGCGAGTCTACCTTTGTAGCGACGCTCATTTGATGGTACACTCTTAAGAAGTGTGGCTGATGAAGAGGCTGAGAATTTAATGAAAGAGGTACATGAAGGAGTATGTAGCCCTCACATGAATGGGTACATGTTGGCAAAGAAAATCATGAGGTTAGGGTATTATTGGTCAACAATGGAAAGTGATTGCATTAAATAAGTTAGGCACTATCATTTATGCCAAGTTTACGCAGATAAGATAAATGCCCTACCTCAAGAATTACATGCCCTCTCAACACCATGGCCTTTCTCAATGTGGGCATAGATATCATCGACCCTATTACTCTAAGAGCATCTAATAGGCATTGCTTCATATTAGTCGCCATCGACTACCTTAGCAAATGGGTAGAGGCTTCGTCATACTCGAATGTTACTAAAGGGTTCATAGTTAAGTTCATCATGAGAGACATCTTGGCTTGGTACGGGAATCTTGAAACAATCATCACTGATAATGGTACTAATCTCAACAACAAGCTTATGACAGAATTATGCCAGCAATTCTGAATCATTCATAAGAACTCTACTCCTTATCGACCCCAAATGAATGGAGCTATCGAAGCAGTAAACAAAAACCTCAAAAGAATCATTGAAAAAATGGTTGTTACATATAAGGACTAGCATGAGATGTTACCCTTTGCACTCATGGCCTATCGGACATCCATCAGAACATTGATTGGGGCAATACCATAATCTTTAGTATACGGCACTGAAGTAGTGTTGCCAGTAGAGGTCGAAATCCCATCACTCAGGGTATTATCAGAAATTCATTTGGACGAAGCTGATTGGATAAAGAAACGCGTCAAACAGCTAAATCTGATTGATGAAAGGAGATTGACAGCCCTGTATCATAATCAATGCTATTAGCAAAGAATGGCTCGGGCCTTCAACAAAAGGGTATGACCTCGTAACCTCAAAGAAGGAGATTTGGTGTTAAGAAAAGCTCTCACCAATGCATAAGACTCCAAAGGGAAATTTGCCCCAAATTACAGGGGTCGCTATGTTGTGAAACGAGTATTATCAGGAGGGGCTTTGATTTTGTCCCAAATGGATGGTCTAGATTTGAGAGACCCTGTAAATGCTGACGCTGTAAAATTGTCCTATCCATAAGAAATCAATGGGAATTTTGCTCAAGATTCGAAAATGCCAGCCATTTTGAACATCATTGTGGTCTAATTTTCATTATCTACAATCAAATTTGGTATCCTTGGCCATTATCATTATTGGAATAATCACCCTCTCCATGGATAGGACTAATTCCCTTAACCTCATACACTGCAAACACGAGAGGAGTTAAGGAATGAGATCTAGAACATTGGTAATCAACAAAATTCTTTAAATACTTTATCATGGATTGATCCCTCTCAATGGGGAGTTTTATTGTCCATTTTTTTTTAAAGGAAGGTAAAACTCAAGTAAGCAATCATGGTAGATGGGAATGAGGCTTTTGGGTTCATAAAAGTTCCAAAGAAACAAAAACAGTGGGTGGTTTTTCCCGCATCGAGCTAATCTCCATGATTTCTCCAAAAAGTACCAGCAAGTCTCGAGCGTTTTATGTCAAGAACATTTGGGTTGATAAAAAAAAAAAAACTAAAACAAGAGTCAGTTTTTTTCTAATTGGGGTTTTTCAAAAAAGGTTTGATGGATTGGGTGCTATCAACAAAGACCGGGTAAGTATTTCTATACAGTGTTAGTACACCAATTTTTTCTTACATTTAGACTACTTTTACTCCCAACAATCTTTTTTAACCAACCTAGAGCTGTTTACTTTCTACATTTAGTATTTAGCCAACCTTTGAAGATACGATCTTAGCTTAGTTCATTCTTCTAAATTCCTTGCAAATAAGCCCCTCTCCTCGCCAAGTTTTATAGTGCACTTTCTTTCACCAAGTTTCTTTTAACCGGCTCATAAAGCAATTCCCTTCATCATCTTCTTAACTAGCCTTTCAAGTTTTCTCATTCTTTTTTAGGGTTTTAGCCAGTTCTAGGAGCGCTTTGCTTACCTTGGTTAGTCAGCTCATCAGGACACGATCAAGTTTGCTCATTCTTTTTAAGGTCTTGCCAGCTCTAGGAGTGTTTTGCCCGCCTTAGTTAGTCAACTCATTAGGGCACGACCAAGTTTTCTCAACTTAGTTTAGGGTCTTAGCCAGCTCTAGGAGTGCATTGCCTACCTTGGTTAGTCAGCTCATCAGGGCACGACCAAGTTTACTCATTCTTTTTAGGGTCTTAGCAAGCTTTAGGAGTGCTTTCCTGCTTTGGTTAGTTAGCTCATCAGGGCACGACTAAGTTTGCTCATTCTTTTTAGGGTCTCACCTAGCTTTAAAAGTGCTTTGCCCACCTTGGTTAGTCAGCTCAAAAAGGTACGACCAAGTTTGCTCATTCTTCTTAGGGTATTAACCAGCTCTAGGAGCACTTTGCCCACTTTGATTAGTCAGCTCATCAGGGTATGACCAAATTTTCTCAACTCAGTTTAAGGTCTTTGCCAGCTCAAGGAATGCTTAGCCTATTTCACTTCACATTGTCAATTAATATGAGCATAACCAAACTTCAATTCTTTTTTCGTCTTTAGGCCATCTCTTAGAGCGCTACCCTTCTCTTCTCAAAATCCCCAATGGATTGGACTTAGGATAGTAAGCTAGCTGTAGCACTTCCTGGCATAAAATCCATTCTTGGGGCAAAAATAGTATTTGTTTTATCTTTATGGTAAAGTTTTGTTCAAACTTTACCATAAAGAGGGGCAGTTGTAAATATTTAATTTTTTACCCCCTTTTATTTTTCAAATTAGGTTATAGGGTTCTAAATTAGAAAAAGTTTAAAAAATAGAAAATTAAAGAAAGCCCAAAAAAAAATGAAGAAATTTAGAAAATTAGGAATTCTAGAAAAACATGAGAAAATAGGAAAATAAGCACAAAAAATAAGAAATTTAGAAAATACAAAAAAAAAAAGAAAAAAAATCTTAAATTTTTTTTTAAAATATAATTAAATAAATAAAATATTTTAGAAGATAACATTCTGTTAGATTAAATTTAAGTTTAGAAGTTGGGCCATTAAACCTGGGCTTAGATTTAAATACGGCCTAGGCTGACCAAGTCCATATGTACAATTTAATTGCATATATGGACAGGGTATAGGCTAAAGGCTTAATGGTTAAGCATATGGACATAGTACAAGCCTTAAGCATAAGGTCTTGGGTTTGAAACTTGGCAAAGGTAAGGAGGCATTTTTCTCATTTTTTGGTTTTCAATCACATCAGGGATTGCCATGTGTTAGGGTCTGATTGCGCCACGTATCTTGATACGTAGCATCATTGGATTTGTTGGCCTACTGACGTGGTGATACGTGACATCCACGTAGTGTGCCACGTCAGCTGCTACGTGTCCATGAAATGACACGTAGCATGCCGGGGTTAGTCAGTGCAGCTGACATGGCGCTACGTTAGCCCACTTTTTCTTCCCCCTTCCTTCCTTTTCCCTTCCTTTTCCTCTCTTTCCCTCGACTTTCTCTAGGTTTCCAGCACTTTCCATTTTAGACCACCCACTTCAGCATCATTTTTAGACCCTTTCTCGTTGCAATTTCACTAAATCAATGGCGAAATTACAGAATAAACATAGCTTATTATGAATCTGTACAAAAAACATGTCTAAATGTAGTCAAAGGAGCATTCAATTTGAGTTCCAAAAATTGGAAAAAAGCTATTTTCCTAGGCATTCTTCATTAATCTGATTCTAACTTTCCTTTGTTTCTAGGTTGGAATTGTGTATAAATTAATGATTATGGGACATAGACGAACATACACAACAAACAAAATCAACCCCCACACTCTTTCTATCCATTCCCGATCACTTTCTCTCTATTTGATTCTCTCTCTTTACTACGACCTGAGCTGAGCCACCACTCTAGGAAGACTACCCACAGCTCAAGCTCTCCAACTCAACTATTTTCAACCTCTACCTTGACCCCCCAGCTGCACCACCAAGCAACCACCATCAAACGTTAACCACCCCCCCTCTCTCTCTCTTCGAACCACCATCCCTAGCTACCCTCAAGCGATATTAAGCCTGCAACTAAACTCCCTACACTCTGAAAAACCTATCCTAACCCACCAATCATACCTAATAGCCCCCATACGGTCGAACCACTACCGTCGCCCATAGCCAACTTTCGAAAACCACCCAAATGGCTCCAAAACACCAAGGCACTGAACCTACCCCCCTATCTCCAATCCAATACTCATAAAAAGATTGTCACCCGCTTATTTTGGTAGACGAAACAAGCTAAATCATGCTTTGCTGGTGCTGGAGAAGAAGAAGCTAAGATCTGACCCGATCCGATCCGACCCGTCTGACCTACCCAAGTCCGACTTGTGCATCCGAATCTGTTTGAAGTTTTTTTTTTAATATTTTTAATTCTTATTTTTTTGTGTTGTTTTATTTTATTTGTTGTTTATTTTTTTGTGTAAATGTAATAGAAAATACTAATAATGAAAAAAAAAGAAAGGAAGAAAAAAGAACGAAAAAGAAAAGAAAAGAGAAAAAAAAAAAGAAAAAGAAAGAAAGTAGTCCATTTATTTGCTTTAATAGAAATAGATAGAATAAGTATAAAGTAAATAAGATAATAAATAAAAATAAAAATAAAAATAAATAAATATGTTAGTAAATAAAAATCGTTTCCACACTTAGAAAAATTGAGTTTTCTAAAAATAAATGAAAATAAATAAATTAATTTTTAAATTAGAATCATTTAGAATTTCCAAAAATAAAATCCAACTTGGAACCCCTTATAATCTTTTCTCAAATCAACTCAAAATGGTTAAAAATGTAAACCTGGCAATTTTTCCAAAGTTAAAATCAATTAACTCGCTATATTTTCATTAAATGAACTATGGAAGTCTGATCTTGAATAGCGGGTACGTAGGTACCCATACGCATGTACAGGATGACTTAAAATATGGAAAGTTTTATTTTTTCCATTTTTAGATATTTATGTAAATTAGTCAATTTAGTCGTATGTATCATCATTAGATGTTTTTAGAAATTAAAAAGGGTATATTTGAAAAGTGAAGTTAAATTTGGAAAGTTAAAAAGGGTACCTGTTAATAAATTAGCCCCCAGACCTAAATCTTTGGTTTTCAAAAAAGCCATTTTACAAATTGGTTTTTTAATTGATAGACTAGTAGCTAAGTTATAATCAATCTAGCCAATTGGTTAAACTTAACCCCTTTTCCCGACTCTGGTTGGGTGGCGACTCCAAATTTTTTTTGTTGGAAAAAATGATCTTCTTTAAACCCTAGTTGAGGGTCAATATTAAATGGGTAGGGTTTAGTATTGATCAGTTTAAAGAAGACCTAATATTATAAAAAGAATCGGGAAGGTGAAAAACCAGGCTTGACACTCCTTAAATCCATACATTCTTTTTCATGAATTCTTACTAAATGCACCACCTCCTCCCAATTTACATTTTCCTTTTCATAAATCACTTTACATCTCAATTTGCAAATTGTCTATAGAGTCCATGCAATTTTGGCACCTATTGCACTCTTCAATTTAAATATGACACTTGCATGTTTTATAAGGTTTCTAAACCAAGATGTAAACTTTTCCATAGACCCGCTATCGATATGGATCCCTAATGCCCCAAACCATACTAACTTTGTTCAAGGACATAAAAATAGGGCATACTCTAGGGTTTCTCTTACTTTACAAATTGCATATGTATTACTAGGGATTACATTCCTCTTCAACAGGTTGGAATAAACCAGTGAGGAGTCTTGAAAAGCTCCATACAAAAAATGTTTAATTTTAGGTTATATACATAAGATCCATAACTATTTCCACTCTTTTTCAAAGATTGAAAGGGATGAAGATGCTAAGTTATTAGACCTTTCCTATTTGCTTCATGATCTCCCATTCTTCTTTAATCAGGAAGAAATATACAAACTTTGCCAAGCATTTGATAGAACGTGTATAGGGCCAAACCAATTTATCTTCTTAGTCTCAGATAAGTAATCTCACTTCTCTAATTGCATTTTTTCTTCATTTATAATGAAATTATTGATGCTTCTAAGTGACCAAAACCTACCTTCCCTACCTATAATCTTATCTACTGTTAGATTTAGATCCAAACCTTAACTTTTTCTATCAAGCATGAAAATTTTCATGGATGATATCCATCCATCTTACCAAATTCTAATCTTTCTACCATTTCCTACTTGCTAAATCCATTAGAATCTCTTTAAATCAAGTTAAGGAGTAAATCATCAGCAAGTAATAAGTACATCACCATAGGGCACTCTCTTTTAATATTAAGACCCTTCTTTCAACTAAAAAAATTAGTCTTTTTGACAATACATCCACTACTAAGATGAATAGTATAGAGATAGTAGGTCATCTTGCCTCAAGCTCCTAATCACTGTTACATGGCCTACTATTCTCCCATTCACCATTATGTTGTACTCTACTAAAGTGATACACCACATCAACCACTATATTTTTTTCGTTGTCAAACCTAACTTCATAAGAACTCCTCTTAAACAGTCCCATTCTACTTGATCGTAAGCCTTATTCACATCTAATTTTTAAGCATAAGTAGAATCTTTCCTTCTCTTCTTATTTTTTTAAAAGTGGAAACATTCATGAGCTGCTAGGATATTATCTTGAATTAGCCTTCCCAAAACAAAAGCACTATAGTTTTCAAAAATAATCTCTTGGAGAAAGAGTTTTAGTATTTCAACTAAGAGTTTAGATATGACTTTGTAAAGGACATTACACAACTTATTGGTTAGAAATGAGACATTGATTCAAGGGTGGGAACTTTAGGAATTAAGAATAAGTTAGTTACATTAAGAGATTTAGGGAATCAACCTATATAGAAGAAGCTTTGAATCGCTTAGACAATTGAATTTTCAATGATAGCCCAATATTGATGATAGAAAACCCCCAGGAATTCATCTAGTCTTGGTGCCTTGAGTGCACTAAGGTCAAAAACCGCATCCTCTATTTCTTTTATTGACACATCCATGCAAAGAATGTTGTTATCCTCTTTAGAAAACACTAGCTTAATCTACTCAAGTACATCGGATAAATAATGGTTTGTTCCCTTCTAGAATAATTGGGTAAAAAATCTGCAAAGGTACCTCCAATTTCCTCATTAGCTTCTTTCCATCAATTGTACATGTCCTTGATTCTTGTGATTGCGTTTTTGTGTTGTCTTGTGATTGTAGTATTGTAAAAAAATTTAGTATTTTTATCTTCATAATTCAACTACATAACCTTAAACCTTTGATGCCAAAACTTTTCTTCTCTTCCCCACAACTCTTCAATCTCGCCTAATATAAGTTCTTCTTTAATCAAATTATCCCCAATAATGTTGTTCTGTAATCTATTTTGCAACTCTTTACTGCATTTTCTACTATTAGGAATTGATTTTTTGCTTCATCTCTCTAGTTCCTTGTTGCACATTTCAAAATTTTTCATTACCTGCGACATAGCATCATCTTCTACATAAGGAACCAGCTTTTGTTTATAACTTCTACACATCCCTCTAGGCTACTCCAAAAGTTTTCAAATATGAAGAATCTCATATATTTTTACTGCAAGTTAATCTAAAGTCACCACCAAAGGTATATGATCTAACTCTATTGTTGCTATGTGTATAACTTTCATTCTTGGAAATTTCACTAGCCCTTTATACGAAATCAATGCTCTATTAATTCTTTCCTTAACAAGGAAACCATTAAATCTTTTATTAATCCATGTAAATTTTTTACTGTAATACCCAATATCTTCTAAAATTGCTTTTGAAATCATATCTTTAAATTCCCTCAATTTGCAATTTTCTTCTAGGTCCTCCTCTACATTTCTCATGTTCTTCTAATATTTGATTGAAATTACTTATACCCATCCAAGGCTTCTCCACTCTTTGAGCTAGTTAGACCATTTCATTCCATTACTGTTTCTTTCCCATAAAATTTGTTGGGGAATAAACCCATATAATCACTCCTATTGGTCTTCCATTAGCACGTTGCACCTTAGTTATAATGAAAATTCTTGTTGAATCAAGTACTTCAACCTACACCTCTTATGACCACTAAAGAGATAAACCCCCTACTTTCCCTATTGGGGCAACATAAAAACCATCGAAATATCTCATTTTCCTTCTTATTTTGTCCACAAACTAAGTTTTATTTTTTATTTCCATTAAGAAAACAAAACTAGGACGGTATTTATTCATTAAGGCATTGCAATTTTGAATTGTCAAGGTTGGCCCTAAACCTTGAAAATTCCAACTTAAAAGCTTCGTGGCCCCCATGTAGCTATTAATGGCTAGCGGTTACTACCAATAAATTCATCTTCAATCATCATTGTGATAGGGACTTTGATAAGGTTATCCTCATCTTTATGCATGTTAAGTTTACTTCCTCTTTCCCTGCTGTAGAGGGTTATTTTGGTAATTGAAATTTTAACCCAATTTAATGCCATAGATTAATATCTTAGGCTAGTGGCAAAAATCTTGAAATTGACCTGATTAAGGATGTCTTAAGGAGATTTGGATTGGTAGACTTAGAACGGGGATTGCTAGACTGGATTTTCTACTCTTGACCTCACTTAATTATCTCGCATGTGAAAAATAGACTCGAAAATGGCCTTTTTGAGCTCATTTGGGATTCATTTGGCTTTAATGGACCTTGAGAGAGCTTATGTGTGCTCTAGGATTATTTATAGTAATAATAGGCTTCTATTAATTATTATAAGCCCTTGAGTAAACCCATGCCCGTGTTTAAGCCCATGAAGGCTAAAGGAAGAGATAAGCTTTAGTAATAATGCTCAATCTCAACCGTCTATCTTAGAGTCATTCGATGAATACTATCAACTTCCAAACTTTATGAATAGGAGGCTTCTCTTTCCATTTGATTTATTTAAAATATTGGTAAGCTTAAGACAAACATTGAAGCTCTGATGAAACCTCTTCTCAAAAGATTAAAGGGTAGTTTATTAAGAACAATTTAAGAATAGTCATAATCTCTAAGTTTGATCCACTATCACACGCACGAACTTGAGATACCAAGTTTGTTGGTTGTTCTTCCTATGCTTCTTCTTAACAACATCCTTCTACGTATTATCAGCTCAAGACGTCTCTTAGGTCAACTAGTACACCCATTACATGTGATTGACAAGTTGCAACAACCCTACTATACACTTACCCAACTTCATATATTTCCTCTTAGGAACACAAACAATAGTCTTACACTCCATGCTAAGTTTAAACCTCATCTTGCAATTAGTGTCAAAATCTGAATTCATAATTTTCAATCTCTTACCCCTACTGATCTATTATTCTCTCAATCTCTTCAAGTTTAGCTCCTTTAATGTTGTAATTACCTTTTTTGGCACAACAAGTTTAGAATCTTTTGGTTTATTACTTACTGTATGGTTGAAGTCATTGTCTTTTGGTAGGAGTTTAATTATGTAATTATTTGTAGGAGAAGTTGTGATTGTTTTTTTTTTTTTTTCAATGGGCTTGGAAGTATTATTGAAGAAACAGTTTTTGTAAGAGAGGATATGATGGCTTTTTTATTGGTATTTTAGGTAGAAATGGAGGTATATATGGTTAATGGGTTTTTTTGGTGAGATTTCTTTAGGGAATTTGGTGAGGTTGTTATTTATGTTTGTGTTAAGTGATGATTGAATGTCAAGTAAAATGGATGTGCGTGGTTGTTTCTTGGGTAATGAATCAAAATTATTATCTTTACACTTAGACTCTTCCCTCCCCAAACGTTCCTTCAAACTCGACTAGAAGCCATACTTCACCCCATAAGCTCGCAATGTAAGTCCATATGAGTCTACCCTTGATTCTTGAATGAAAAAGATCTAGCTAAGTATCCCAATCTTTTTCAAATGAAGCAAATTTTTTAGAGTTTCTCATATTTTAATGAAACCTTATATCTATCTCTACTTTTCCTTACCACCTAGATCTCCTTCTTTAGGGGTATTATGATATCAATCTTCACTCTTACATACAAAAAAAATCCTTCTTAAATTGGTCTTTGATCATAGTGATTCCACTTAAGCTCACCCAATGTAGCTCCTACTAATTTAGCATTATATTCTATCATGTGGTCAGGTTTCATTCCATGGATTTGTATTTTGATAAGGATTAAGGACCAATCACGTACTCCTAAGCTCGAGGGCTTTCATAGATGGTTCGTCGAGCTATTTGAGGCGAGTTAAGTATTGAAAAGTAGTGTTTACCCCAGTCTGATTTGCTAAGCTACTTTGCTCTCCATACCATCTAGGAAAGCTGCTAAGGTGATTAGTCAATATGTTGAGACAACCCCTCTGCAACATATTAATCCAAGCACTAAATCTAGATACAGCCATCCCCATAGTGCTAAGGCTGAGCTAACAATTGTCAGGAGCCGTTCACCCGAAGCCGACCTTGAATGTGAGTTGTCCCTAAACTAATCCTTGTTTAGCCCTAACAATCAAAGCTGCTGAACTACTGATGCCGACCAAACCTAATCAAAGCCCACCCCTATTTGGCTCATATTATTAATGTGACCATAGATTGAGTAAAATGCATGCGTGTTGTCCTTTATGGCAACCGTACTGTGCTTTCTAACAGAAGATATTCTTCTTGCATAATTACTTGTTCTCCTTGTAAATTATTCTCCTTTTGTTTAGCAAATAGGGATTCATTTCTATAATTTTCAATACTTTAGGACTTACCCTAACTGGGTACTACAAATACTCGCTTAATGTAATAGCCACACAATGAATGATACTGAAAATATATTGAACTTTTACTCCCTCTTGAGCTAAGTATCCTTTATACTTACTCTTGAGCTATTCTTATCTAACCTATTTAAGTGTGGATTAGCGGCGAATGACTTCTGGTCATACTTGTGCATTATATTAAGTGTGACCTAAGCTAGTATGAGGCATTGGTGCATCATATCCATTGTCGATGCACAGGAACCCTTGTTTAACCTTGACTTTTATTTACTTTTTAAGCCATCTCATGGCCCAGACCTACCTTTCGGTTACACGTGATATTAGGTCCGTATGTTTATCATAGAATCTATATCATCCTAGTGTTAGGGCCTGGTTACGTTTGAAGCTGGATTTTGCTATTGTATTCTTTGAGTGGTTTATTACTACTCTTGTGTGATAACGATTCTATTGTTAGCATTAGAGTTTGGTAGTTGAGAAGTGTTCTTTGCTTTATTTTCCCTTATTTTTCGATAAGCAAAATAGAGTGTGGTTGGCTATTTGTTTGCTGAGTTATTCTCTTAATGTTGGGAGTATTAGTTGTTGACCTACAGTTCTTATTTACAGTTCTTATTTACAAAAAGAACTTTGAGTGGTATTATTGGATATCAATTTTATAGAGTAACCAATAATATTAGATTCAAGTATTCAAGGAACTCTGGGAAACCAAGAAAGTAGTACTTAACATAGCTAATGGTAAGAGGGAAGCTTTACACCTTAGTCAGTGAATGGCTGCTTGGATAGGCTTATTGACTTGGTAGCTAGTTTGGTGACTATTATCTAAGAAGATAGGCAGCGAGCTAGGAATAGCCTTATTAGAGAGAGTGAGCAGCAAGAGCGAGGCAATGGTTAGTTTAACTAAGTTAACTACCCAAATTGATCACCCCAGGTTGAAGGAATTGGTAGGGATATGAAATGAAGGTTAGCGCTTGAATAGATTGAGGAAGAAGCGGAAGGAGACGATGAAGCAGAAGAGTACTATGAGCCTAAAGAAAGAAAAGCATGAGCCCTTAGAGTCGAGGGATTAAGGATGCATTTCCTGAGCTTTTCTAGAAGTAGTACTGTTAAGGATTACCTAGATTAGGTAGATGGGATTGAAAAGTTGCTCTAATGCCACGATATACCTAACAATGCAAAGGTTAGACTTGCTGTGTTGGAGTTCACTGGTTATGCCGCTTTATTGTGGAGTAATTTACAAGCTACTTGAAGAAGAGAAGGAGAGCATGAGATTAAGAGTTGGTATGAAATGAAGAAGGTTATGTAGAGAAGGTTTATGTTGAGCTATTATTTGTAGGATACCTTCAAAAAACTGAAAGAGCTAAGATAAGGAGGGTCGAGTGTAGACACTTATGTTAAGGAGTTCCAAATGGTGATGATTCGATGTGAAGTCAAAGAACCAAAGGACCGAACTGTATCTTGATTCATCGATTGATTAAAGTATGAGATTGGGGATGTCCTAGAAACCTTAGATATTAGAATGCTTGATGATGTAATTAAAGTTACCTAGAGGATAGAAAGGTGCTGAACAAGAAGATTTCGACCACCAATTAATTGACTGGGCAGTAGTTGAACTGTTTCGGGCAGACTTGTGCGAATAGAACTAAGTAAGGTTACTAACACCCAACTCGCTCAAACTACCTGAGTCAAGGAGAAAGAAGCCTTGAGGAAGTTTAAGAAGGGCCATAGTTCAAGGAAGAAGAGGAATGAGATCAAGTGTTTCAAATGCCTTTGGACACATGGCTGCTTAGTGTCTAAATAGGTGAACAATGGTGATCTAAGGTAAGGTGCTAACTATTGATGTCGATAGTACTAATGAGGAAGTAGAGGAGCTAAAAGAGGATGTACTGATTGAACTATCTAAGGAAGAAGTTATCTACAATGAGGAAGGAAACTTTATGTTGGCTACTTTAGTGTTGAGGAGGACAATGAGCATTAGTCCCATACTTGAAGACGAATAAAGGGAAAATCTCTTCCATATTGGATGCAAGATAAATGAATCACTGTACATACTAATCATTGATAGTGGGAGCTACACCAATGCTACCTTTACATTTATGGTCTAGCAATTGAAATTGCCAACCATACCTTACTTGAAACCTTACAAACTCCATTAACTTAGTGAAAAAGGAGCCTTATAGGTGAACAAACAAGCGTCCGTACCAATCTACATTAGCAAATATCGAAACAAAGTACTTTGTGATGTGCTGCCCATGAGTGCGTCCCACATTATACTTAGATGACCATGGATGTTTGATTGAGTAGTTATATATGACGAAAGGAGGAATACATGTTTTGTGTAGCATGAGGACAGGAGGATAAAATTGAGTCCTATGATTGTCGAGCAGGTAAAGGTCATGTAGTCCCAACTTAGTTGAACCCTGAAGAAGGAAGGTTTGGTGATGACTCGACCTAAATTGAAAAGAGAAATAGAGCTCAAAGGATTGACTTATCTACTGGTTCGAAGGTTATTGGAGGTAAGGTCCGGGAGAGGGAATAGCCTATTGAGGTGAAAACATTGCTAGAAGAGTTTGTAGACTTGTTCCTAGATGGGCTACTAGAAGGTTTTCCTCCCATTCAAAGTGTCGAACATGCAATTGACTTGCAGCCAGGAGTCGCATTGCCAAACAAAATTGCCTATAGGTTGAATCTTAAACAGGCTACTGAGCTATAGAAACAAGTAGATGAGCTAATGAAGAAGGGGTATGTATATGAGTCCCTTAGCCCTTGTGTCATTCTAGCTTTATTAGTGCCAAAGAAGGATGGTTCTTGGAGGATGTGTGTAAATAGCCGAGCGATTAATCGAATCACCATCAAGTACAGGTATCCCATACCTAGACTTAATGACATGTTAGATGATTTAAGTAGAGCAAGAGTGTTCTCGGAAATTGACCTTAAATCTGGATATCATCAGATTTGAATGTGTGAGGGTAATGAATGGAAGATTACATCTAAGACATGACATGGTTTATATGAATGTCTTGTAATGCCATTTGGATTATTTAATGCACTGAGCACATTTATGTGCTTGATGAATCATGTGCTCCGAGAATTAATAGAAAGGTTTGTCGTAGTTTATTTTGATGACATTTTACTGTATAGCCCCGACTTGGAGATTTACCAAGAGCATCTCCAAAGAGTCTTTGCAAAACTACGAGCTGAACAACTCTACGCCAATTTGAAGAAATGCGACTTTTGCCTACCCAAGGTGATCTTCTTTGGTTTATTGTAAGTACAGGTGGCATCTGAGTCAATTATTATTTATATTGGGTATACTCATAAAAATATGTGTATAATCATATAGTATATTATGCTATATTATTTTTTTTATTGCCTAATTAACTTATCTTCAAGTCTTCATCGCATTTCGAGCTTTGTTTTAGAGGTTTTGAGCAATTTTTACGCTATATTGAATCATCATGTTTCTAAGGCTAAATTTTGGATTTTTGGTCATTATTTTTGAAATCTAATCTTATTGGGTCATTTCAACTAACTTTTGTAACTTAGTTGTAAAGTTTGGACTTAATCGAATGTGTTTTC
This sequence comes from Lumnitzera racemosa, assembly GCA_024138005.1. NCBI lineage: Eukaryota > Viridiplantae > Streptophyta > Magnoliopsida > Myrtales > Combretaceae > Lumnitzera > Lumnitzera racemosa. Next base: position 34,269,809 of record JAMXBC010000007.1, read on the forward strand.
TAACAAGTCATAAATTTAAGTATGATTACCCTAAATTTGACTTTAAGGTCTTGTTTAAAGTAAATTCTCACTATTTTGATTTTATTTTGGATATTCTTATTATATTATGAATTTTCAAATGTACGAGAATTCCTTGATTGGGGTTATTAAGTTTCTCATAAGTTTTTGGCTTAATCGGTTTACTTTTTTGAATGCCTTAAATCGACTATTGACTTTAATCGTATAAGGATAAGGCTTTATTCTAATACTTAAATGTTCATGTTTGGATTGTTGATTTATGGGGTATTACAATAATAGCTACACAATGAATGATACTGAGAATATATTGAACTTTTACTCCCTCTTAAGCTAAGTGTCATTTTTACTTACTCTTGAGCTACTTTTATCTAGCCCATTTGAGCATGGACTAGCAGTGAGTAACGTTCGACCATACTTGTGCATCATACTAAGTATGACCCGAGACTGTGTGAGGCATTAGTGTGTCATATCCATTATCAATGCATGGGAACCCCTATTCAACCTCGACTTTCATTTACTTTTCGAGCCATCTTGCATCCCAAACCACCCTTCGATTACGTATGATATTGGCTCCATGTCTTCATCTACAGAATCCATATCATATCCAATATGCAACTGTATCTAATTTGAGATCATTAACATTTAACTCTCATTTTCATTCTTCCATTACAAGCTTATGTCCTAGGATAAACCATAGACCCTCTAATAGAATTGTCCAAACCATATTAAGTGATTCAAAGGAGATCAAATAAAAATTAGCACATGCAAATGTAAATGATACTTTGCTAAAACTCTCCTAAGTCTTCTTTAACACATTCATGATAGCAAATTTGCTAATACTCTTATCACTCCATACTTTTCACACCATCAGAAACTCCTTACGACTTGACCTACTAAAATCCAAATCTAAAATAATGCATTTCTCATATTTGCTATCATCATGTTGTATTGTCATTGAAAGTTTCCCTTTCTCTAAGCTACCCATGACACCTATTATAAAGACACACTAATGGGACTTAAGATAACAAGCAATGAAATGACTAGATCTAGGCAACTAAACACAAAGTAAGAAAAGGAACAATAGAAATTAACAATGAACTTTAAATTTTTGTTTTCTTATTTTATGTTTTTACTTTCTTTTCTTTTTTTTTTCTATGACCCTTTTTCTAAATAAACTAATTACACTAAATTGATAGTAGGGTTTGGAAATGATTCTAATCTTTTGATCAAATGTAGATCTAAGTGAAATAGAGCAAGTAGAAAGAAGGTGGATAATATTTCTTACCAAACCAAAGTGCAATCCAATTAGCAAATTCAAAACTTAATCCTAGCAAACAATAGGCAATTCAATGTCTGGGATCTAGAAGAAGAAGTTATTATGTGGAGATAAAGTAAATTGATGGAGAAATGATTGTTGATATCAAAATTTGGTAAAAATGATATCTTAAACACCAAGCCTCTAAGCATTCTGCAAAACAAGAAAAAAAAAAGGCTAAGGGGGTGTTGGGGTGACTTCAGCGTTGCTACTTTGGTGCCTAAGTTAGGGAGAGTTTATGAAAAGAAAGGTAAGGTAGGAAGTAGAGTAATAGAGTATCTAGAAGAACCTATGTCTTGTTATTTGACTCCTTTTATAGTCGTAGGATAATATTAATGTGGTAACTATTGCCTCTAAATCTAATACGTACATTTGATTTGAATTTAGGACCACTCCTCGATTTTAGCGAATTTGGTTGACATCATAGTGGTTGATGGGCAGTTATCCAAATAGGGAACCTAATTGTTTACATCCATTATTAGAATGTAAGCCCTTTAGAGTTGACCGAGTCAAAGTTCGACTTACAGATCATTGTTTTGAGATAATAAAGGACGAACTAATTTGCTTTAGTTGAGTTCTTGTAGGAGTTTAAGTAATTAGTCTCTCCCAAATAGTCCTATACAATTGGTGAGACTGTTAAGAGGTTAGGACTAAGGTAAAGAGAAGATGTGATCAGATGTTAAGTTGGAAGTAGCTTTGCGTAGATTGGTGTATGTCCTTGTGGAAAATCTCTATCAGCTTTTGTCCCCCGACTCCTCTTGGTAAACTCATCTAGAGGAGTGATATTGCCATTCATAAATTTGAAGTATTGATTGCACTTTTCCTCCGGTGAAAAAAAATTTCAAACTATCATGTTACCATTTAAATTATAGGCTTTGGTTTCGATCTTACCTATTGAGGTGGCATATGACAATCAAAACATCATCATTTGTTTGGCTTATTAGAGAAGTTTTACTGCTGAACATGATGTTTTATGTATTGTTACTGGGATTCGTGTGATCATGTCAGAGTTTATGTGCATCCCTTAGGAAGAGCAACTTCATCAGGATCATCCAACCTATTTGGTACATAACTAATCAAATGGATCACATGAATTGGTAATCATAGGGGTTACGGATCCCTAGAAAACTATCACCAAATTCACCCCTTTATATTTTTAACCCTTTCCTTCATATTTTCTTTTTGTTTTTTTCCTAAATCTCATACTATTGTCTTAGTTTTCTTTAGCTTTTGCTCTCCTCGATTTACACATTATGCATCTCTCCCTTACTTCTCTCTTACAACGATTGTTCTCATAAGGTAAATTATGTCTTCAATCGAATCTAACGACTTGACTTGTGCCCAACAATGGAGCTAGGATTTATCTACTGTGCATTGAGTAGGCAATTCCCCTCCTCTAAAAGGAACCCCTAGCATAGTAGATATAGATGTTGTTGATTTCCTATGGGATTTAATTGGGTTTACTAGGTTAGCAAGGATATGTGCCCTTAGGTCATAGAAATCTAAAAACTTCCATATGACGAGTACCCTATTAATAATGAAGGTAATTCTCTTGCCTTACCTCTATATACCAAGATTGAATATGACATGAGTTTGAATGGTATTGTAAGTAGGGAAAGAAAACAAGAATTTAATGCTATATGACTTAGTTTTAAAGGTACCCCCCAAGCTTAGTCATTTGAGAAACCTTAACTGCATGAGTATATCACAACATTGGGAGATCAGGAGTTTTCCTTTTTGAATAATATTTTAAGGTTGGTATGGAATTACCCTTTATTATATTCCAAAGATCTTAGTTTACATATCATTGTCTGTATCCTTCCATGCTTACTCCCAATTCCTATAGATTACTTGTGGCCTTCAAGTGTATAAGAGAGGGTCTAGAAGTTAGGACTACAGTTACTTTGTTTAGATACTTTTTCACATTGAAAAAGAAAGACGGTTGGTTTTATTTTTGTACCTAACCTCATAGGAGGCTCTTATTAAGGATAGAATCTTCAATCCACAAATTGAAGCAGAAGTGGGTCATGGTTAAGTTAGCTATGTGGTTGGATTTCCTAATAACACGAAGTTAATCAATTAAGTTATCAAACATTATGCATTTACTCCCTAATGATCAGAGGGCCCATGATATCAACATGGAAGCTTATGACAACAGATGGTTCATTTGGGATGTAGACATCATAATTTCTAAGTATTGCAATGGTGCACTGATCTTCCCTAAGGATGAAGCTTAGGTAGATGAAGGTACCTGTGGCACTTTTGATGGGAATACAGAAGCCTAGGTAAGGGGATTGAGGTTGAGTAAGGCATGGGCTATTACGATCTTGCCATGCTGAGAGGGGCTCATAAGAAGAGCGACCTTCCCATCTACTTCATGAATATAGTGTTCTTCCTTACTCATGCTTAGCATGGCTTTCATAAGTTCCTTGATTTACATTTTCTTATTTTTTTATCTGACCTTTTATGTACCTTATTGCAGATATGTCACTAAAAGATTATAGCTCTAAGGATTTGGTTATTGAGTAGATCAAAGGGAAAGGAGGATTTTAACAGGGCCTTTGCCAAGCAAATCCCAACCAAACAACCACAAAAATCTTAAGTTAAAGTATCCCCTAAAGTTCCATTGAAATTGGTAGCAAAGCCTACTATTTTCATTACCACTAAGGAGAAAGATGGCAAATAGGCCAAAAGGACTAAGGACCCTCAACAGTTAAAGGTCTTGCTACGAGGTAGGTCACCAATCTAAGGAAGCAACCTAATGTATATGAATGTCCTCCTTTAGAGAGGGACCTTGAAAAGAAAAAATATAAACGGATGATACATCTAAGATAGGGGGTAATTTTGTTAATCCTAATGAAGGAAAAGTGGCCACTTTTAGAATTTTAGGTTTGATCACTGTGCCTCAAAGACAAAATCTTGAAGTATTTTAGTTTTTCCCAACATAGAATGTCAATACAATTGACTTTGGCTTAAGGAATGGTTGGGTAGCTTTAAAGTTGCTTAAAGGAATTTGTTTACCTAATGATCTTTAGCCTTTGACCAATGTAGTGAAACTTTTCTAGAACTTAAGGTCGAATAGCCTATTTCACTTAGTTGCCTTGAGTTGCTAATATATAAGTCTTCTCATTCTTCTAAATTTAATCTTACTAAGCATGTTGTTCATTTTTTGACTTCATATTGATTTTCTTAGAACTCTCAATGGCTGTTGATGATCATGGAGGCTTTAATTGAGGGAAAGAATGTTAATTCCAATCTATTTTCAAGTTCCTTTATATTCTTTTAAGTTTATAACTCCCTCTTTTTTTTCATCTTCAGATTGCTGAAGAGTTGAAAAACCAAGTGGCTAGTATGGAGGCCGAGAAGAAGAACTTACAGGAGAAGTGGGGAACTAAGAGTGCTAAGCTATAAGAAGAGAAGTCTAGAACTAAAGGTAAGCGTAAGGTTTAGAAGGAAAAAGTTAAGAGAAAGGCCAAGGTTTGAGAGGAGAAAGAGGCAAACACATCAAGGAAGTCATGTAGACTTAGAGCTAATTAGGTCTTAGATAACTTGTTGCCCTCATACTAAGCTTAGAACATTGTTCTTATCGTTAGCCATAGACTTAGGGATACGTTATAACTCGTCATCCTTAAGAGGATTTATAACCAACATACCTATAACCCTTACAAGGGTTTAAGGTTTTAAGATCTTGTTGTCTTTCCTTAAGGCTTAGAGATCTATAGATATCCATGTTCCGTCGTTCGTTATGTGTAAGACTTAAGGATTTGGTGCTTTATAAATTGCTTGTCTCCCTTTTGATAGGGCTTAGAGATTCATATTGGAAAACTATATGAAGATTGTGTTCTTATTTTCCATCAAATTATACTTTAATGATAAACATCATAACAAAGTAAAGCAAAGTAAAAGAAATTAAATGATGAACAAACACTTCATTAAATGCCATATCATGAAGGAATTAGGTTAATTGATCAATTTCGACCTCCTAAAGCATGATTACAACACATGATGAAACAAACAAAACAAATCAAATCAAATAGAAGGTGACACACATTTCTACATGGGAAACAAGTCTAATGAAATATAAGTCACACGAAATTATCATAACAACCAAACAAACATATCTTGCTTTACTCTTCAAGTATCCATCATTTACATCCTTCATTCAAAGTATGGTATGAGGTTATCAACATTCCATGCCTCGAGGATTGGTTGTTTGTCAAGCTTCTCTAATTTGTAGGTATGTTCATTCCCTAACGCTCTTTCACTTTGGTAGGATACTCTTAAGTAGGGGTGAGTTCCTCTTAACATTCCCTTACTCTTAATGCTTCAAGTTTCCTATAGACTAAATCTCTAAGTCAGAAGTACGTATGCTTGCCTAGTTATTATACTACCGAGTTGCTTACTATTGATAAGTAATGAGATGAGCTTTAGCTAAGGCATGGATCTCGTAGATCATATCCAAATTAGGTAAAAGGCTAATATCATTATGATCTAGGTTTTAGGCTTGGACCTTTGCATTTTCCACTTATAACTCAATTGGCAATACTACCTTTATCCTAAAAGTCGGTATGGAGTGGTGACCTATAGAGGTCCTTTGGGCAATCCTATATCCCTACAAAATATATGCCCACTTGCAACCAGCTCGATTTACTTTCTTCAAACTTTTAGAATAACCTTGTTCACTACCTCAGCTTGCCCATTACTTAGGGGGTACATAATAGATATGCAGTACAGTCTAGTCTTTCAAGCTTCAAAAAATTCCTTGAACTTATCATTATCGAATTGTAGCCCATTGTCTATTATGATTACATATGGTATCTGAAACTTGGTCAAGATGTTGCAAACCATGAACATTCAATGCTTCATTTCGTTATACTTGTTATAGCTTTGGCCTCAACCCACTTAGTAAAATAATCTACTGTCACAATGATGTATCTCCTTTGCTTGGTCTTCTTCAGGAATGGGCTAAGTATATCTAATCTCCATTGAGAAAAAGGTTAAGGACTAGTAAGAGTACTTTGGCATGAGCTTAGTGCTTTTTCAACTAAAGCATTCCTTTGGCACTGATTACAAGTTTGAGCTAGACTAAGAGCATATTTTCTCATCATAAGCTACTAATATCTTAGTCTTAGAGCTCAGACATATAGAGCCACTGCTTTGATATGATTACTACACACCCTAAAGTGTAGATTGGATAGTATTTGTTGCACTTCAAATGGTTGGGGACATCATAAGTAAGGCATACTCATGCTTCTCTTGTATAAGTTCCCATCAATCAATGTAAAATTAGTTGCTTTGTAGATAAGCCAATGGGCTTCATTGGTATCCTAAGACAAAGTTCCCTTCTCCAAATGTTATATGATTAGACCCATCCATCAATACTTTAGACCCTTTTGTTAAATCTCTAGGCATTCTTGTGGCCACAACTTTGTGCTTCTTTCGAGAAGATATTTGATGAAGAACATTTCCTCCCAATTCGGTAAGCCTATAGAGGCTAATTAGGACAACTTGTTTGCAACATAGTTCTTTACCTTTAGTATCTTAATCAATTGCCAATCCTCAAAATTCAAACCATAATCTTTCACTAACTGCAATTACTTGACCATACTTTCATCTTTGGTCGTACTATTTCCTGTGAATTGGTTAACTACCAATTGCGAGTAAAAAAAAAAACATTCAAACACTTTGCTCTAACCTCCTTTGCTAACCTCATCTTAGCTAATAATTCTTCATATTCCAACTCATTGTTATTAGTTGGGAAGCTAAACTTCAAAACATAACAAATTAGAGCCCCTATCGAACCCATAAGGATCTATCCTGCTCTACTTCATCCATTGGTCGATGAACATCTACATACAGTTTCTAGGTTGTTTATTCTATGTTTGAGTTAGAACTTTCTACCCTAGTGAATTTGACAACAAAATCCACTAAGATATGAGCATTGTATGCCTAGGTCAGTATTGAATCCCTAAGGCATTAAGCTCTAAAGCATACTTTACCATGTGACTTAAAGCATTGGGCTTGTGTAGAGCTTGCCTCAAGGGTTGATTGGTTAACACTATAACCTAATGAGCTTCAAACTAAGGTTGGAGCTTCATCGTGGTGACTATTATGGTAAAAAAAAAAAGTTCTCCAACTTCGTGTATCTTAATTTTGGCCTTAACAAAACATGGCTTATGTAGTAAATTGGTTTGTGTACTTATCATTCCTCCTACGCTAGCATAGAGGATGGGGCTTGATAACTTATAAACAAGTACAAATAGAGTGTTTCTCTTTCCATTGGTTTCAATAAGATTAGTAGTTTTGTTAGAAATTCTTTTAACGATTTAAAATCCTTCTTACAATCCTTATTCCAACAGAACTGAAATGGATTTCTCAAAACTCTAAAAAACTCTACACACCTTTTTGCACTTTTTGAAATAAACCTATTTAACGTTGCCACCAGACCAGTTAGCCTTTGGACCTCCTTGATAGATTTTGGTGACTCCATGTCTAGTACAACTTGAATCTTCTTTGAATTAGCCTTAATCTTACGTTATGTCACCTTATAGCCTAAGAACTTTCCTAAGGAAGCACTGAACCCACATTTTTGCATATTTAGTTTCATGTTATATCTTCTCAAGGTATCAAAAGTCTCTTGGAGATCGACTAGGTGGTCGCCATCTATCTTATTCTTCACTATCATGTCATCTATATAAACCTCAATATTTCTATGTATATAAGGATTAAACATCTTCGTGACTAATCTCTTATATGTAGATCCCTCATTATTCAGTCTAAATGGCATCACTTTGTAATAATAAGTTCCAAAATTCACAATGACTTAATTGGAGCGGTGCATCTTGATTTGATTGTATCTTGAGAATGCATTCATGAAACTTAACAAAGCATGTGTTGAGGTGGAGTCGACCATCTAATCTATTAAGGGCAAGGGAAATAGTCCTTCAAGCATGCCTTGTTAAGGTTGGTAAAGTCAATGCATATCCTCCATTTCCCATTTTCTTTCTTTACTAACACACAATTTATGAGCTATGTAGGATATAGCTCTTCTCCAATAAAATATGCTTTTAACAACTTTTGCACCTCCTCTTCAATTGTAGCTTATATCTCCAGAGTGAAATTTCTTTTATTTTGTTGCATAATCTTCATGTTTGGATCAATATTTAGTTTATGAGTGATAACCGTTTCAAATGTACCTGACATGTTAAAAGGATACTAAGAAAAAATATCCTTTTAGCTTGAAGGAAACATATTATGCACTCCCTTAAGTCGGCTGCCATATTAGCCCTAACCTTAGTCACATGTTTAGGATTGTCACTAAGTTAGAATACTAGTGTTTCCTTTGCAGGTTCTCCTTTGATTTGCATAAGATTGCTTAAGCCTTGCTCGATGGTGTAAACCCAATCCCTCTTTAAAGCCTTTAAGTATAGAGTTGGGAGAGCTCTTAGTCTTGACAGCATGTCCCTATCTTATTTAGGGTTGGAAATTTTGCCTTTTGGTAGCCTATTTGTAAACACCCTATTTTTACCTCGTATAGTTTTAGAATCTTTTTTTTTTTTAGGAAAAGGGTCCTAGTTTAGAAAACACAAAAAAGATAGAAAATTAAAAAAAGAAAACATAAAAAAATAGAAAATTTAGAAAAATACAAAAAAAAAGGAAATTTAGAAGAATACAAAAAAAGAAGAAAATTTCACAAAAGTGCCAAAAAAAAACATAGTTTTTTTTTTTTTAGGAAAATAGAACCTTTTAAGTGAAATAGATTTTTAGAAAAAATAGCTTTTAAGAAAAGTAGGAATTTAGGATTATGTTGAGTCATTAGATAGATTATTTTATTTTTAGGTAGTTTCTATTTTATAAGAGTTTCAAATTTTTTTATAAATTAAATATGTTTTAGTTGCAAGACATATAAGGGAATGAGCTAACAACCAATCATGTATTACACTTAGACTTGTAAGTAGACATGATCAAAAGGTTTAAGGTTTGAATGTAGCTTCAGCCGTTATGTGCCTTTTCATTTTGTTGGCTATCGTAGACACATATCATCTTCTAATTGGCTAATCTTGTTCACTTTCCATCATTTTCTTAGCCTTTCTTACCTTTTCCTTTGCAAAACATACTTGGTGATAGGAATCAGGCTATTGAACCATTGACCTACAGTTGGGCCTGAGGACTGGAGTGACTAGCAAGATGAATCTTCCTGTTCCAGCTAACTCATGTAGAGGCCGAGTATCTCCTTATTGGCTACTTTTGCTTGCTAAGCCAAATGATTACCTATTTCGTGTATTTTATGTAATGAGAAGTGGAATGCCGAGACTGTAGCCCATCTTCATTCTTATACGTACTTGGCCAATTGCTTACTTGGCCTCACCCTTGCCAAGATGTTGAAAGAAAGAGTCTGGATTAACTAAGCCATCCCTACTCGGACAAGTAACCTATTTGTACCTTTTTGTCTACATCTTCCAACGGCATCACTCACACAGCATCGCTACGTATACATAATTATGTGTAAAATCCATTGTACCAATGATTTTTTTTCTTGTATATTCATTTTTTCCCTTTTGTATCATATACATTAATTCTTTAGGAAATGCCGTTTTTATCTTTTCCCTTTTGGGTAAGTTGTCCTAACTTGTAGGTATAAATACGTTTGTACTTGTAGGTATAAATACTCTTGTACTTGTAGCTGTAAGGAGAATAAGATTATCATTAATACACTTGAGCATTTCTTCCTTGCATAAACATTGCTTGTTTACTTTTAGCATCACTCTTATGCTAACCTTTGAGCAAGGCTAAGTAGCAAGTAACTTCACCTAACTGATTAATGTGTTATATCAAATTGTACCATAAGTCCTCAAAAGTTTCATTGATGTGTCATATCCTTTAGAGTTTTTCATGAGTTTTTGCTTACTTTTTTCATTCACATTTGTCCTTTCATACTTTCCCCATTACTTCCTTTTTAAGCTTTCTACAAGCTTAGACTCATCTAGTAACCAGCCTTATCTGTTCTTGGTTACAGTTCGCACCATCTTGGTATTAGAGCCAAGATTTTGTTTGAGTTGTGGTTTGTGTTTGAAGTTCTGTTATAATTTTTTTTTACAAGTATGAAACAAAGCAAGTTATTGTATTCATCTTCGCTATTATGTTTGCTAGTTGTTAATTTCCTGAAGCGTTTGTTTCAACTTTAAATCTATGGAGAAATGATAGACTTAAGTGTAAATGTTGGAATGAGAGATGATAATAGTGGAGTTGTCCACTATGGTCAATAGTCTCAAGGAACTTTGAGAAGCATTGATGAAAGACTTGGTGAGGTGGCTAACCTTTAGGTAGATCTGACTCGAGTTGTTCATGTATTGGCTTACTAACCTACTGAGGCTGTACAAAATACCCCACAAGCTACTTAACTTGTTAGAGGTTAGAATTGAGCTCAATTAGTTCGAGGTAGAGGAGTAGGTGAACGAATGAGATGAAAGATAGACCTGAGAGAACTTAATGAGGAGGATGAGGAAGAATATTTTGAAGAAGAGCACGTATGAGCCCCAAAAGCATTTGACCATGTGAAGCTTTGGATTCTAAGTTTCAATGGATCTAGGAATGATGATGAATATGAGGAATGGGAAGAGAAGGTAGAGCATATTTTTTATTATTATTAGTACGAGGATTACAAGAAAGTGTGAATTGCTGCTATTGAGTTCTCTTGATATGCCACTATGTAGTGGAAGAATTTCTAAGCTATGAAGAGACGAGAGGGCTACCGAGAGATTAATACTTGGCTCGAGATGAGGAGAATACTTAAAAACAGATTCATGCTAGAAAATTATCTTCAAGATACTTTCACTTGGCTTTAGGAGTTGGGATAAGGAGGCTAAACTATTGATGAGTATGTCTAAGAATTTGCGGTGCTTATGATCTGTTGTGAAGTGGAGGAACCATCGGCTCGAACAGTCTCAAGATTCATTATTGGATTTAGAGGTGATATTCGAGACATTGTAGAACTCCAATGATTTACCACAATGGATGAAGACATCATGATAGCCTAGTGAGTAGAAAGGCAAAGAACGATTCGAATACCAATAAGGATGCTAACTAGTCATCCTAGATAGGCAAGTCATCGAGCTCAATTGAGTACTAAGCTAAGCCGAAAGATGGATGTTTGAGCCAATCAATAAGGCCAACCAGATGGTGAAGTGTTAACCTGAACTTATGAGAAAGGGAAAATGTTTGGTAGGAAGATAAGCCAGATCAAGTACTTCAAGTGCCAAGGGTTCAGACATATAGCTACTCAATGCCCGAACCGAAGGACAATGATCATCAAGGGAGATGTACTGAAGCTAGAAGTAGACAACACTTATGAGGAACTTAAAGAAGAGGAGATTACAACCGAAAAGGAAAATGCTAAGAAAGAATTAATTGAGGAGGACGTGTTTGCTGAGAACTTGAACTAGTTACTCATGGTTGTTCGACGTACTATGAACATGGAATGCTCACGAAAGGAAGATCATAGAGAGAATTTGTTTCATACCACTTATAGGATGAATGATTAGGTATGTGCCTTCATCGTAGATAGTGGATGCTACACTAATGTGGCATTAGCCGATCTTATTTCAAAACTAAAGTTGCTGACTATTGCACATCTGAGGCCATAGAAGTTACGTTGGTTAAGCAAGAAAGGAGCATTACATGTCACTTAATAAATACTACTGTCGATTACTATAGTGAATTACTCAAACCAAGTTCTCTATGACATACTGCCCATATGTGCTTCCTATGTGTTCTTAGGTAGATTGTAGTTGTTTGATAGGAGAGTTATCTATGATGGCTATAAGAATATGTACATGTTTGAGAAGGATGACTGGAAGATCACACTAAACTCAATGCCACCGAGAGAAGTTAATAAATTACAGACAAAGCTTACCCACATATTGAGGAAAGCTCTGGTGATGAGTAAAGCCAGGCTCTGAGAGGTCATCAATGCTGACAAGTCGACCCTCATGTTAGTCAGGCACTTATTAGAAATGAAGAAGCGGGGTGAACTACCCTAGGAGGTAAAGGAGTTATTAGATGAATATGTCGACCTGTTTACAGAACAGTTACTTGAGGGGTTACCCCCTAACTCGAGGTGTAGAGTACTGTATTAACTTAGTATCTGGTATTGCACTATTGAATAAGCTAGCCTATTGGATGAATCTTGAATAGGCTTTTGAGCTACAATGTCAAGTCAATGAGTTGTTGAAGAGGATATGTCTGAGAAAGTCTTAGCTCTGATGCTATGTTGGTGCTTCTAGTGCCAAAAAAGGATAGAACCTGGCGGATGCGTGTCATAGCCAAGCTGTGAACAAGATCACGATTAAATACAAGTATTCGATCCTGAGGTTAGAAGACATGTTAGATGAGTTGAGTGGAGCTAAGATCTTTAGTAAGATTAACCTAAAGTATGGCTACCATCAAATTTGCATGAGGTCGGGAGATGAATGGAAGACTGAGTTTAAAACTCGACATAGTTTTCATGAGTGGATGGTAATGCCATTTGGCTTGTCGAATGCCCCAAGCACTTCGAATGTTGCTTTTGCTAGGACATCTGAGTCTATAGGGCCGACATGATAAGTCATTATGAGCATCTTCGAGAAGTATTAGATATCCTCAGTGCTAAGAGACTATTCAGCAATCTCAAGAAATGTTGCTTTTGCTAGGAGGAAGTGATATTCTTGGGCTATGTAGTTAATGGAGGAAGCTTACGAGTGGATGAAGAAAATATCTTAGAAATTGTAGAATGGCAGACTCTTACTACTTGTGCTGACGTACGAAGTTTCCATGGACTGGCTTCATTCTATAGACGATTCATTAAGAATCTTAGTACCCTTACAGCGCCTCTTACTAAGCTCGTGAAGAAGAACACAGACTTCCAATAGGGAGGAAGGAAGGAGAGGAGCTTTGTTAAGGTAAAAAAAGATTAACCTTTACCCTGATGTTGGTTTTACCTGACTTCGAGAAAATATTTGAACGGGAATGTGAGGCATTAGGCATTAGAATAGGTACTATCTTAATGTAAGAAGGCTGACCGATTGTCTTCCACTGTGAGAAGCTCAAAAGGCTATAGTTAAATTACTTCGTGTATGACAAGGAGCTCTTGGTGCTAATCCAAGTATTACGAATGTAGCAGCACTATTTACTGCAAAGAGAATTTGTTATATATACTAACCATGAATCATTGAGGTACTTCAAAGTTAAACGAAGTTATCAAAGCAACAAACAAGATGGGTCGAATTCCTTGAAGGATTCACTTTCATGATTAAATATAAATAGGGAAAGAGCAATGTAGTTGTAGATGCTCTTTCAAGGTGACATGCGCTTTTAACTGAACTGCAAACTAAGTTGTTTGGTTTTGCAACTATCAAATAATAGTATTCTGAGGATCTATACTTTGGACCCATAGTTATGCGATGCATTGATGGAAGGACAGTGGATGAGTTTCATGTAGAAGATGGTTACTTATTCTAAGGTAGAAAATTATGCTTGTTGACCTGTTCACTATAGGAACTATTGATCGGAGAAGTTCGTAGTGGAGAACTTTTTAGACATTTTAGAGAAAGGACCTGTGAACTATTAAATGGTCAATTCTTTTAGTAGAGAATGAGGAGAGATGTGTATCGAGTTGTCGGCAGTTGTACCTTGTGCAAGAGGGCTAAGTGCTAAGTTAAGCAAAGGAGTGCAATGCCCTTACCTGTCCCAATGAAGCCATGGACTAAATTGAGCATGAACTTTATTCTTAAACTACCATGAACTATCTGAGGCAAAGATTCTATAATGGTTATCGTAGATTATTTTAGTAAAATGGCACACTTCGTGCCCTACTAAAAAACTAACGATGCTTTAGCTATTACTTCTCTTTTCTTGTAGGAGATTGTATGACTATTCGGTATACTGAGAAGTATAGTCTTCGATAGGGATCTAAAGTTCTTGAGCCATTTCTTGAAGACCTTGTGGCATTGAATGGGGACCAAACTATAATTCAGTACTTCGTGTCATCACTAAATTGAGGTAGTTAATTACACTTTAGGATCACTACTCTAAGCTGTAGTAGGAAATAACTTAGCTGATTGGGATGTTTGCTTGCTAGTGGTTGAATTTGTTTACAATCGTATAGTATATGACACCATTAAGCAAACACCCTTTGAAGTGGTCTATCGTTTTAATCTTAAGTTGCCCCTCAACCATACCCTTATACTTGTACCAATGTAAGAGGATCTTGACACAAGAGCTTGAGTACAATCCCTCTAGTACATCTATGATAAGGTTACTCGGAACATTGACTGAGCTAGTGGAAGAATGTGAGAGAAGACCAATGGTAGGATGGCTAAACAATTCCAGCTAGAAGACTTGGTATGGCTGCGCCTCAACAAGGAATGGTTTTTTAGCAAGAGGAGAAACAAATTATCAACAAGAGTTGAAGGATCTTTCAGAATCTTCTAAAAGATTAATGATAATGCCTACAAATTGGAGTTGCTTGAGGACTATGGGGTTTTTGACACCTTCAATATTGCCGACTTCAGTCTATATCACCTTGATAGAGAGCTGAATGAAAACCATCCAAATTTGATCCTAAATCCAAAACAACTTGGAGGGAATGATGAGAATCAAGCTACTGGACCATTGACTTGCAGCTAGGCCTGAGGACTAGAGGGATTGGTAAGATGAATCCTCCTATTCCAGCTAACTCATGTAGAGGTCGAGTATCTCTTTGCCAATCCCTTCTGCTTGCTAAGTTGAATGATTGCCTATTTCTTGTATGTTATCTGCCGAGAAGCGGAATGTTGAGACAATAGCCCATCTTCATTCTCACACATAGCTGGCCAATTGCTTCCTCAGCCGTACTCTTGCCGAGATGTTGAGAGAAAGAGTCTACATTGAGCAAGCTACCCTTGCTCGGACAAGTAAGCTATCTAAACCTTTTTGTCCACATCTTCCAACGGCATCACCAATATAACATCGCTACATGTACAGAATCATGTGCAGAATTCATTGTACCAATGATTGTTTTCCTTGTATATTCATTTTTGTCCTTTTGTATCTTGTACATTAATTCCTTAGAAAATGCACTTTTTGTCTTTTCCCTTTTAGGTAAGTTGTCCTAACTTATGGTTATAAATACCTCTGTACTTGTAGCTATAAGTAGAATTAGAATATCATTAATACACTTGAGCACTTCTTCCTTGCGTAAACCCTACTTGTTTACTATAGGCATTACTTTTATCTTAACCCTTGTGCAAGGCTAGGTGGTGAGTAACCTCAGCGGACCGATTTGTACGTTATATCAAATTGTATTGTGCGTCCTCGGAAGTTTCATTCGTATATCACATACTCAGGAGTTGTTTATAGGTTTTTGCTTACTTTTTTCATTTGCATTTGTCCTTTCGCACTTTCTTTTCAAGCTTTCTACATACTTGGACCCATCTAGTGATCGACCTTGTCTGTTCTTGGTCACTGTTCACACCACCTGGGTTGCTTAGTCATGGTTAGTTTTCATCCATTTCCCTTTGTTGTTTTTGTAAAATCAAGGGAGAAATCACCAATCACACTTGGGATACTATGGATTGACACAAAAAATGCATCTACATTCAACCATTTCATAGGTCAAATTAAGCCTTGAAAATCAAGAAAAACCATAGAATCCAAATTTTCCTTCAATTTGAATTTACTTAATTCAAGCTTTAACAATAAAAATCGAAGGTTCCATTTGATCTTTTTAGCATGGAAAGACATCAAGGACACATTTTTTACCTAAACAAAATAACACCAATTTGCATCTAAAATTGAAATCAAGTCCTGAGTTTTCCTTTCATATTCAATCTCAAATTAATAGTGATTTAATTTATTCCAATTTTTTTCATGTTCGGATTAGTATAAGAAGGCTACTTAAGCTTCATTCCCAAGACCAAAATTGACATCAACCATCATAAATCTACACTCCCAATCTCTTAAATACACTCAACAATCTCTTTCTTTCTCTACTGTGATCTTTCTCTCTCTAACCTTGCTACCACCATAGTTGCTCTCGAGCCAACCCACCACTTATAGGTGCTTACCTAAGTTCTATTCCATCAATAGCGACCACCCCTTTGATCACCGCAATCCCTCATCTCATTAACAAAAACGTAGGGTTTTGGTTATCCTCTACGCAAAACCCTTGTTGACCCTTTGAACTACTACATTAGGTAGTTTTTACCTGGGACCAAGCACACCATGCAACTCACTACACCTTAAAACCCCCAACCTAACCTTTGTTTAAGCTCCAATAGCTGCTACACATGACATCCGTAGCCACCACTCACTACCAAATACTGATCACCTCTCAAATGGTGACAAGACACCATAGCACTTGGCCTATCCCCCATTCCCCAATAAAGTACTCACAAAAGCATTCCTACTCGGGTGTTTAGGTGCTTATAATGGCTAAAGCCGCCCCCTATGATGTTTGCTACATCTCCTTGCATGATTGACCCATGACTCGGATTTAACCGAAGATTCGATCTAAGGCTTATTGTCCAACTTACACTCCTGACCCGTGAACTATTTTGGTTCGAATATCTCTTGTATTCTTGTTTTGGATTTGTGTATTATTTATTTATTTAATTTATTTTTGTAAATTTATTGTAATTTTAAAAAAGAAAAGAACAGAATAATATTCGAAAAATAAAATAAATAAAAAATAACATAGGAAGCTTAGTTTCTTATTCATTTTATTTCACTTCTTTGAGTAAAAACAAAGAACAAAAATAAAAATAAAATAATCAAAAAAATAAAAAGTAAGTAAACAACGTTTTGTTACATAGAAAAATCTATTTTTCAAAAATAAAAACAAATCAATTTAGGACCTTTTAAAATTTTTCTTAAATAAACTCAAATTGAATTAAAACATAAACTTGACTAGTTTTCAAAAATTAAAAAGAACTAACACACGTAAAAGTTTTTGAGAAATGAATTACGGAATGCCTGATCCTTATTAGAAGGTACGTGGGCACTTACGAGATGCTTACGCTAGAGCAATTATTTTTATTTTCTATTTTTGTAAATAATCTTACTTTTTTTAAATTAAATTAATTTTCTCTAATTATGAATGTAGAATTAGCTAAATGGGTAACTAAAAAATAAAATTAATCTTAGAAGGTTAAGGTGGTATCCTGTTTGGGTTTAATAGGTTAGCTCCCAGATCCAAAACTCTAGTTTTTCAAAAACCATTTGTAAAGTTCATTTTTCTATAGACTAGTGGCTAAATTATAACTAATCTACCCATTAGTTTTGACTTAACACTTTTCCCAACTCTAGTTAGGTGGTGTCTCTAAAAGTAATTGTTTTTAGCATAAAAGAAAACTAAGTTTTCCTTAATCCCTAGTCGATGATCTTATATTGAATGGGTATAAAGTTCAATATAGGTCAGATTAAAGAAAATAATAAAAATCAGGAAAATTTCAAGCTCAATACTATTGATACTACCATTCTTAACATGTTGATGGAAGGTTGGCCCATTATTCTATTGCATGGTGAAGGGTAATTTTCTTTTACGTAATCGACCTCTTTCTTAACCACATTCTCATAATCTCCAATCGATAGGTTAGGGTAACCATTCCATGTACTTTGATTAGTTGGTTACTGAATCCATATAGATTGTACTTATATGGTTGCATCTTAATGTTCTCGAGCTTGGGACATATCTTGATAGGGATCAAGGACTGATTACATGATCCCGAGCCTAGAGCCTCGCTTAAGTGGTCCGCCAAGCTGTTTGAGGTGAGTTAAGCGCCGAAGAGTAGTGCTTGCCCCAGTTCGATCTGTCGAACTACTTTGATCTCTATGCTATCCAAGGTGTTGTCGAAGTGACTAGATACCATGCTGAATTGAAACCCCTATTGTACACTAATTCAAGCTCTAAATCTAAATACAACAATCTCCATGGTACCGAACCTAAGCTAATAATTGTTAGAAGCTGACCTTTCGAGGTCGATCCCAATGTGAACCGTCCTTGAACCAACCTTACTCTAGCCCCTTCTAATGTCGGATAGGCTTAAACAGAGGCCCACCCCTACTTGAAACACTCCATTGTCAAAATCGTAGAGTAAAAATGTGTGCGCACTATCCTTTCTGACAATCATATTATGCTTTAAGACAAATGATGTTCGCTACGTACGATTTCGTGTTTTCCCTATAAAGTATTTTCCTTTTTATTTAGCAAATAGGAATTTATTTTATTTTTTATAATTATCACGTCAAACTTGCCCTAACAAGGTACTATAAATAGTTACATAATGTAATAGCCATAAGGAGAATATACAGAAAATTACATTAAAATTTTTACCCTCCCTTGAGCTAAGTGTCCGCTTACTTACTTTTAAGTTACTCTTATTTATCCTATTCTAGTGTGTATTAGTGGCAAGTGACTTTCGACCATACTTGTACATTATATCAAGTATAATTTAAGCTTGTATGAGGCGTTGGTGTATCATATCCATCATCGGTACACGGGAACCCCCTGCTCACCTTCGATTATCATTTACTTTTTAAGCCATCTTACGGCTTAGACCCATTCTTTTGGTTAAGCATGATAATGGGTTCGTGTGTTTATCTACAAGTCCATATCATCTTGGTATTAGAGCTTGGCTACATTCGAAACTAGATTCTACTACTATGTTCTTTTAATAGTTTATCACTACTCTGGTGTGACAGTAATTCTATTGTTAGCTTTGAAGTTATTAGTTGAGAAGTGTTATGTCCTCTGTTTTCCCCTATTTTCAATATGCCAAAACAGAGTGTGGTTAAGTGTGTGCTTGTTGTGAAATTGTTATTGTGAAGTAACCATCAATGTTGGATTTAAGTGTTCAAAGAACTTTGAGAAACTAAGAAAGTGGTACTTGACATAGCTAAGGAAAAGAAGGAAGCTTCTCACCTCAGTCAATGGGTGACCACTTGGATAAGCTTACCGACTTAGTAGCTAGCCTAGTGACTATTATCTAAGAAGATAGACAACAAGCTAGAAATAGCCCTACTAGAGAATGTGGGTTGTAGTAGTGAGGAAATGGTCAGTTTAGTTGAGTTAATGCTTCAGCTCACCTACCTCGAGCTGAAGGAATTGGTAAGGATGCTAAATGAAGGCTAGCGCTTGAAGAGAAAGAGGAGGGAGAAGAAGGAGTTGACAAGGTAAAGGAGTACTATGAGCCTAAGGAAAGAAATGCATGAGCCCCTAGAGTTGAAGGATTGAGGATGTATATTCCAAGTTTCTCTAGTAATGGTGATGCCGAGGATTACATAGATTAGGTAGATAAGATTGAAAAATAGTTTGAATGCCATAAAGTACCCGATAATGCGAAAGTTAGACTTGTTGTGTTAGAGTTCACTGGTTATGCCACCTTTTAGTGGAAGAACTTGCAAGCTACTGGGAGAAGAGAAGGAGAACAAGCAATTAGGAGTTGGGATGATATGAAGAGAGTTATGTGTAGAAGGTTTGTATCAAGTTATTATTTGTAGGATGCCTTCAAGAGACTATAAGAACTAAGATATGGAGGATCGAGTGTGGATGCTTATGTTAAAAAATTCTTGATGCTAATGATTCAACGTGAAGTCATAAAGCCTAAAGACCAAACTATGTCTTTATTCATTGGCAGATTAAAGTATGAGATTAGAGATGTCCTGGAAACGCTGGATGTTAGAACACTTAATGAAGCAATCCAAGCCACCCAAAGGATAGAAAGGCATCGAACGGGAAGATTCTGACCACCCGTCAACCGTCTTGGTAGTACTTGACTTGTTTCTAGCACACCTATGCAAATAGAACCAAGCAAGGCTAATGAGACCTGACTTGCTCAAATTACCTAAGCTGAGGATAAGGAACCCCCGAGAAAGTTTAAGAAAGGCCAAAGTTCAAGGAAGAAGATGAACGAGATCAAGTGTTTCAAATGCTAAAGATTTGGATACATAGCTGCTCAATACCTGAATAGGTGAATAATGGTGACCCAAGGTAAGGTTCTAACTGTTGAGGTCAACAGTACTGATGAAAAAGTAGAGGAGTTGAAAGATGATGAATAGATCGAGTTGTCTGATGAAGAAGTGATCTACAGTGAGGAAGCGAACTTCATCCCAACCGCTCTAGTGTTAAAGAGGACAATGAGTATTAGTCCTATGCTTGAAAATGAGTAGAGAGAAAATCTCTTCCATATTGGGTATAAGGTGAACAAATCACTATGCGCATTGATCATTGATAGTAGGAGCTGCACCAATGCAGCCTCTACATTTATGGTCCAACAGTTGAAATTGCCAACCATACCCTACCCGAAACCTTACAAGCTTCATTGGATACATAGTGCTAAAGAAGGATGGTTTTTAGAGAATGTGTGTTGATAGCCGAGTGATTAATCGAATCACCATCAAGTATAGGTATCTCATACCTAAACTCAATGACATGTTAGATGAGTTAAGTGGAGCAAGAGTAATCTCTAAGATTGACCTCAAATCGAATACCATCGGATTTGAACGCGATAAGACGATGAGTGGAAGACCACTTTTAAGATGCAACATGGTTTATATGAGTAGCTTGTAATGCCATTTGGACTATCCAATGTGCTAAGTATATTCACGTGACTTATGAATCATGTGCTTCGAGAATTACTATAAAGGTTTATCGTAGTTTATTTCGATGACATTTTGGTGTATAGTCTCAACGTAGAGACTCACCGAGAGCATCTCCGATAAGTGCTTGCAAAACTTCGAGGTGAATAGCTTTACACCAATTTGAAGAAGTGCCGTTCCAAGATAATCTTCTTAGGGTTTGTTATGAGTGCAGGTGGTATCCAAGTTGAAGAAAAGATAAAAGCAATCATAGAATGGCCTGAGCCGACCTGTTCTATTGATGTGAGAAGTTTCCATGGCCTAGCATTGTTCTATTGTCGATCCATCAAGAACTTCATTTCAATTGTGGCCCTACTCACCAAACTCTTAAAGAAGAATGTTGAATTTAGATGAGGTAAGAAAGAGGGGAGGAGTTTTGAGGATGTAAAGGAGAAGTTAACTATAACCCCTGTGTTAGCTCTACCAAGCTTCGACAAGGTATTTGAAGTAGAGTATGATGCATTCGGACTAGGCATAAGTGCTGTGCTGATGCAAGAAGGCCAACCTATTGCTTACTTCAATGAGAAACTTTGAGGAGCCATACTCAACTATTTCATCTACGATAAGGAGTTTTACTCCTTACTTTGAGCCTTAACGGTATGGCAACATTATCTGCTGCTCAAGGAATTTGTGATCTATACTCAACATAAATCCTTGAGATATTTTAAAAGCCAACTGAAGTTGACCCTAAGATAAGCCAAGTGGATTGAGTTTATGGAAGGTTTTTCTTATGTTGTAAAGTATAAGAACGAAAAGAACAATGTAATGGCTGTTGCCTTATTAAGATGATATACCCTCTTGATCGAGCTGCAAATAAAGCTACTTAGTTTTTCAACCATCCAAAATTTGTATGTTGAGGACCCATACTTTGGTCCTATCTATGCCTATTGTGAAGAAGGACAAACGCTGGATGACTATCACAGGAAGGATGGATACTTATTTAAGAAGAGAAGGCTATGTATCCCAACCTATTCTACGCGAAAACTGTTAGTGCATGAAGTACATAGAGGAGGACTAATAGGACACTTTGGCCAACATCGAACTTATGAGGTATTATCCTCCAGGTTCTTTTAGCCCATGATGAAGAGAGATGTCCAATCCATGCTGGAAAAGCGTATGACCTACTAAAAAGCAAAGAGTTGAGCAGAGTATGGACATTACCAACCCTTACCGATCTCGACTAAACCATTGTCCGAGTTGAGTATGGACTTCATGTTAGGATTTCTAAAGACGACCAGAGGAAAGGACTCCATCATGGTGGTTGTAGACCAATTTAGCAAAATGATATATTTCATGCCTTATTGCAAAATTAACAACGCTTCGTCTATCTTTTTTCTTTTCTTATAGGAAGTAATCTAGTTGTATAAAATTCCCATGACCATTGCTTCAGACTAAGACCCTAAGTTCATGAGCCACTTTTGGAGGACGTTATGGAGGCAAATGGGAACTAAGTTACTATACAACACATACTGCAACCTACAGACAGACAGACAGACTGAAGTTGTCAATAGAACCATAGGAACTTTGCTGTAGTTTGCTGTCGGATAAAACATGGCCGACTAAGATCTATGTTTACCAATCATTGAGTTCACTTACAATAGGACCGCCCACAGTGTAATAAGCATGTCTCCATTTGAGGTCACCTATGGGTTTAACCTTAAGCTACCATTGGACTAAGTACCCCAACCGATGCTTAATGATGACATGCCAGCCATTAAGAGAGTTGAGGCCATCAAAGCCATGCATCAGAAGGTTATAAAGCAACTAGGATGAGCTAATATTAAGCTTAAGAAGTGAAGCTGATGACTGAGGAAGAGAGAATTTCAACCAGGCAATTTGGTCTAGCTACACCCCTATAAGGAACGATTCCTAAATTTGAGGAAGAGTAAGTTGTCTCCTAGAGCCAACTAACCTTTCAAAGTGCTTGAAAGGATCAATCTTAATGCCTATAAGATTGAATTACTTGAAAGATATGGTGTCTCAGACTTGTTCAACATTGCCGACCTCTAACCTTATACTCTCGAAGATGAGCAACCTAGACCGAAACCAGATTTGATCCTAAATCTTAAACAACCTGGAGGGGATGATGGGGATTAAGGACTAATTATACGATCTCGAGCATGAGGGCTTGCTCAGGTGGTCTACCGAGCTATCCAAGGTGAGTTAAGTGCCGAGGAGTAGTGCTTACCCTAGTCTGATCTACCGAACCACTTTACTCTCTATGCTATCCAAGGCGTTGCCGAGGTGACCAACCGTTGTACTGAACCGAACCCCCTATTGTACACTAATTCAAGCACTAAATCTAAATACAACAATCTCCATAGTACTAAAGCCGAGCTAATAGCTGTCAGGAGCCGACCTTCCAAGGCCGACCCTAATTTGAGCCGTCCTTAAACTAACTACAATCCAACCCCTTCTAATGTTAGGCAGGCTTGAATAGAAGCCTAACCCTGCTCGAAACACACCATTGTTAGAAACGCAGAGTAAAAATGTGTACACACTATCCTTTTTGACAACTGTTCTGTCCTTTCCAATAAATGATGTTCACTGTGCATGATTTTGTGTTTTCCCTATAGAGTATTTTCCTTTTTATTTAGCAAATAGGATTTTTTTTTTTTTAATTATTCGTAACGATAAACTTAACCTAACAAGGTTCTATAAATAGTTACATAATGTAATAGTCCTAAGGAGAATATACGGAAGAATATACTAAATCTTTTACCCTCTCTTAAGCTAATTGTCTACTTACTTACTCTTGAGCTAATCTTATCTAGTCTATTCGAGCATAGATTAGTAGTGAGTGACTTTCGGCCTTACTTATGCATTATATCAAGTGTGATCTAAGCTCGTGTAAGGCGTTGGTGCATCATATCTATCATCGGTACATAAGAACCCCCTGTTCACCTTTAACTATCATTTACTTTTCAAGTCATCTTATGCCTTCGACCTATCCTTTTGGTTACGCGTGATATTGTGTTTTCGTGTTTTCATCTACAAATCCGTATCACATCTGATCAAATGCATGCTTGAAAATTATATTGGTAGAACTCCCTTTGTGATGTATCTTCAAGTTCAGACATATGGAGAAGCACCACAACAAAACAAATAAGGAAAAAAAATTTAGCAAAGTTCAGGTAACTACCAAATGGATATAACGCATTACTTGATCCTACTTAACCTACAATCTACTGAATATGACACACTAGTCAAAATTAAAGGGTCACATGCCACTACCCCTTGCTAAAGGGAATAGATAAGAATTGAATGATAATGAGAACACTAAGGTTGCTCAAAGTAAATAATTCTGTATTGATTAGTTAATGGTCTGCATACAAGAAAGTAGGGGTTTATATACCCATCCATTAGGGTTACTTTACATATATGAAAAGACTAAAGGGTATTCTACAATTAGGTTACATAAAACACACTAAAAAGGGTATAAATGGAAAAGAATATTAAGTATGAAAAAGAAAGAATTATTTTGGAATACTGTATCAGAAGATACATGTTGCTTGTGGTTAGATGGGAGATATGTGATACAAGGTAAGCGGAAATAGAGTAACGTTTGTAGTCAAGGGTTGACTTGATCTAGATGAGGTTAGGGGTCAATCAATCTTGTAGAGAAGTTAGCTGTATTTGCATCAGATGTCTACGATCAGTCCGGTAGCTTAGCTCAGATAGTCTTAGGCTGTCTTGTGGAATAAGGAATCGTTGTTGTGCAGGAGCAAATTGGACACATGTAAGGATCTAATAGATAGGTTAGTAGGAGATTAGTTCGGCATTGGAATTCCCGTCTCGGCTTTGGTCTCAAGCCAGTATTCTTTACGCGAGTCCTTAGAGTCCTCTAGCTCGGCTGTAAGTAACTAGTCTAGGGGCTTGATTCCTATCATCTGCTTGGAGGTTGGAATGATTTACCCTAAAATCTGGAGGGGTTTCGGCTTCTTCATTTAGGGTGCACATGAGGTCTTCTTCTACTAATTAGTATGGGATTAAATCAAACACATTAAAGCTGGAACAAATTTTGTAGTCATCAAGTAACTTAATTAGGTAAGCGTTGCGGTTGATCTTCTTCAGGATTTTGAATGGACCATTAGCTTAAGGAGATAGCTTGTTCTTTATTAAGTGTAAGAATCATTTTCGGCTAAGGAATACCCATACCAAGTCTCCTAGGTGGAAGGACATAGTTCGGCGGCCTTTGTTACCAACTTTATGCTATCTCTGATTGAATTTGGCGATCATTTTAGTAAGGATTGATTTAGTTCATGCAGTTCTTAGGCTCAATCAACTTTAGATTGACTCTCTTCAATAACTGTTGGGGCGCCGATCATATCTAGGGAAATAGTAAGATTAAGTCCATAGACGACCTCAAATAAGGTCTTCCTAGTAGTGCTATGGACAGTTTAGCTGTATGTGAACTTTATAACTGGTAGGCAAAGATCCCAATCTCTTAAGTTATTTCCCATGACAAGTTTGAGTAGATTGCCTAGCATCCTATTTACCACTTCAGTTTAGCCATCAATCTAAAGGTAGCTACTAGAGTTGAATACAAGTTTAATTCCAAGTCTTTTTCAAAGAGTCTTTCAAAAATAGCTCAATAAATTTGTGTCCTGATTTGAGACAATAGTCTTTGGTACCTCATGTAGTTAGACAACCTCCTGTAAAAAAAAATCGATAATATATAAAGCATCATTAGTCCAATGACTCAGAATGAAGTGTGCTATCTTACTAAAGTGGTCCACTACAACAAAGATAGAATCTTTGCCTCTAGATATCCTGAACAACCCTAAGATAAAGTCTATGTTGAGGTCAACCTAAGGTAAGGCTAGTGTTGGTAATAGCATGTATTCTCCATGGGGTTTTCTCTTCCCCTTAGCTTGCTTGCATACTTCACAACTACTAACTACTTTATGGACATCCTTAGCCAACCCTGGCCAGTAGAATTTTTCCTTCAATAGATTGGTGTTCTTGGTCTCCCTAAAGTGACTTGATAATTCACTGCTATGAGCTTCGCTGATCAATATCTCACATGTAGAACTGTTTGGTATGCATAACTTTCGGTCCTTGAATAGATAGCCTTCCTTAAGATTATATCCCTTAATAGCAATTCCATCCCTATACTGTTCTAGGATAGGGTCAAAATGAGGATCATGAGCATATTGCTGAGCAATGAGTAAGAATCCTAATAATTTTGATTGCAAAGTGGTTAGCAAGATTTGCTGTCATGATAGAGCGTTGGTGACCACATTTGCACTTCCCTTCTTGTACCGAATTACATACGTAAACCCTTTTATAAACTCCGACCACTTAGCTTGCCTCTTTGAAAGCTTGTTCTAACTTCCTAGATGCTTTAGAGACTCATGGTTTGTATAAATAACAAACTCTCATGGTAGGAAATAGTGTTGCCAAATAGTAAGGGCTCGATAAAGAGAGTATAAATATTTCTCATGTACAGAATAGTTTAAGGCAAGATTACTAAGCTTCTTGTTGTAGTAGGTGATAGGCCATCGTTCCTACATTAGGACAGTACCAATTCTCACTCCTGATCCATCGCATTCCAATTTAAAAGGTTTGTTAGGGTAGTAAAAGGACAGGCACCAAGGTAAGCTTTTCCTTGATCTCCTTAAAACTTTGCTCAACTCGATTGTTCCACCTCAACCCTTCAATCTTCTTTATCAACTTAATCAAGGGGAAGGGGGATGGCAGCTATAGTATTGAAGTTTTTGATAAATTGCCTATAAAAAAAAGCTAAGCCATGAAAGCTTCAAACCTTAGTGACATTCTTTAGCATCAGCAACTTAAGAATAGCTTAGATCTTTTCATTATCTACTTGGAGTCCTTCCCTTGACACTATAAACCCTAAGAAGATCACCTCCTTCTAGCAGAACATATACTTCTTCACATTCTCATACAACTTCTCAGTTCACAAAATGTCAAATACTTCGTGGAGATGTTAAGCATGGTCATTCAAGTCAGCATTGTATACCAATATGCCATCAAAGTACACAACCACACATCTTCCAATTAGAGGGAATATTACATGGTTCATCAACCTCATGAATGTGCTCAGTGCATTAACAAGTTCGAATGGCATAAGCAATCATTCCTAGAGTCCTTGCTTAGTCTTGAAGGTAATCTTCCATTCATTGCCCAACCTCATACGAATCTGGCGGTAGCTACTTTGCAAATCAATTTTTGAAAATACCTTAGCACCATAAAGCTTATCTAACATGTCATTGAGCCTCAATTTCGGGTATCTATACTTAATAGTAACTTGGTTAATTGTTCAGCTGTTGATGCACATATGCCATGAACCATCTTTCTTAGGGACAAGAAAAGTTGGTACAACACAAGGGCTAATGCTCTCCCTCACATATCCTTGCTCCATGAGCTCGCCTACCTATTTCCTTAACTTGGTAGCTTATTTAGGGTTTATCTTGTATGCAGGTTGGTTTGGTTAGGTAACGCTTAGCTGTAGATCAATATAGTGCGCTATGAATCCGACTGGAGGCAATCCTTTAGCAAGTTCTTATAGAAACAAGTCGGAAAACTTATTTAGCATGCTTCGAATCTCTTATGGAACATTCTCTAGTTCCCTCATCTCCAACAATCTCCTAACCAATAGGAACATAGGTTCATCAGTCTTCTTAGTAGATCAGAACTCTCTTTAGCTCATAACTAAGATTTTCTTTTTACTAGCTCGGGTGAGTTGATTGTGGGTTTCGTTTACTTAGGACTAGGTCAAGGGTTGTAACATAAGTTTCTTTCCATCTATAACAAAGGCATAGGTGCTCTTATACCTGTTGCGAGTAACATGTTGATCGAATAACCAAAGTCATCTAAGCAGTGGATATGAAGCTCCTATGGGGATGATATCGCACACTACTTCGTCCCTACATACACTTCCAATACTGAATGTTATGGTCACTTATTCAATTATGTACACAGCACCCTTATCATGAAGCCAATGCAGCTTGTAAGGTTAAGGATGCTTTGAGGTTGACAAACCTAACCTCTTCACAAAGGATTGTACAATGACATTAGTACAACTTTCCCCATCCACAATAATCGTACACAATTGACCTTTGATGGTACACTTGGTGTGGAATAGATTCTTCCTCTAGTCCTCTTTAGAGTTTAGCAAGGAACTTAGTACTCGTCTTAGGACTAAGGTCATCACTTCTCCTTAGTCGGTGTAGACATAGTTCTCCTCTTCCTCCTCAGCTTTAGGTTTTCTAACATCCTCTTCTTTCTTAGGCTTGCTCACATCGGTCTTATCTACTACATCTCCTTAGAGTATCATGATGCGTTGATTCGAACACTTACTAGTCATATGTTCGAAGTCTAAGCATTTAAATCATTTCACCTCATTGGTCTTCCATCGGAAGGTCTACTGTTTCTCATATATCCTTGGGCTTGGCTTAACCTCAAGTCGACCTGGTTAATCGGCTCAGGCTTACTGGCTCTCTCGACTGTCATTAGATCAATCATTCTTATTTTTAGCCTTGTATAGCCACCTTGGCTTGGCTTAAACAGGTCAGCGCGGAACTAAAGGTCGGAAGAATGTTGATTTAGGTTAACTTGGAGCACTTCTCTATTTTTTAACCCTTTATACTATCTTTATCGCCTCTTCCAAGGTGTAAAACCTCTATACTTCTATGATGTTGCGAATCTTGTACTTGAGCTTAGAAAGAACTTCAATACTATATAGGCCTTTGGTTCTTCCACGTTAGCTTAGATTATTAGCATTTGGAACTCTCTTATGTAGTCATCAACAAATTGGCTTCCTTGGTGAAGCTTCGATAACTTTGCAAACGTACCTTGTAGGTAGGTATCGGGTACAAATCTACCTCTTAACAATCTTTTCATCTCATTTTAGGTTTTAGCACCTCATCTTCCATCTCTTATTTTAGCTACATCTAGATTCTTCCATTGCATAGTGGCATACTCAGCAAACTCCTCTACAGCAAGTCGGACTTTAACAGCATCCATATACCCATAACATTTAAACATTTTCTTAACCTTCTCTTCCCACTCTAAGTATTCATTTGCATCTCCACTTCAATTAAGGGTTGGGATTTGAACATTGACATTGTCTAACCTTCGTAGGACTCAATGTCCCTGTCCCTGTACTTGGTAATAGTTAGCTCCTTCTTCTTCCTCCCTTAACTCTTCAACATACAGCTCTTCATCATCTTCCTCAATTTCCTCCAACTCTAATATTCGTCTAGTAGCTCAATTTGCTACTCCTCTAGCTTGCTACGGTCGAACTGGGCGATGGACTCAACTAACTTAGCTACAGTATCTCTTAAGAACATTTTCTTATAGGTTATGGTGTTCTATACTATAGGGTGGTTATTTGTTAATTTGCATTGCTGTGACTAGACTTTCAGTAAAGTTGGTCAGTCTATCGAGTTTGTCATCAATTGACCTTGGGGTATTACTACCATTATGATCTTGACCAAGTTGAGCACCAATATTCTAGTCACCAATAACTCCCTGACCACTTGAATCTGACATGGTGTAATTCTTCTCGGACAGATTAATAACTCACGAACAACTTCAATTCCAATAATCACTCAAACAAAGCAGTAGCAACTTACTTTATTTTCATAATGAAAAATAGAGTAACAATGAAATTACATCGACACTTAAATACACTATAGTAGCTATAGAAGGAACATAGTAGCCACCACCAACAAAGTAAACTAAAACTTTACTGTAACTTCACACACTCTCTCGTGGAACTGTGCTCTGATACCAGCAAAGATGATGCATCTCCGAGGTCGGATGCACGGAGATGCACCACAATGAAACAAACTAAAAATGAATAGGGAAAAAAAAACATTAGGAAAGTCCGAGTAGCTATTGAATGCATATAATGCACCACTCGATCTTACTCAACCTATAATTCGCTGAATATGACACACAAATTCAAACTGAAGAGTCACTCACCACTGTTCTTTACTAAAGAGAATAGATAAGAGTTGAATGATAATAACAATACTAGGGTTGCTTAAAGTGAATAATTTAGTATTGATTAATCAGTAGTTTTCATACAAGAAATGGGGGTTTATATACCCATCTACTAATATTACTTTACATATATGAAAAGACTAAAGGTATTCTATAATTAGGTTACATAAAAAGTACTAAAAGGGGTAAAAGGAGTAAAGAATATTTAGTATGGAAAAGAAAGAATCATTCTAGAATAAAGTGTTAGAAGACATGTTTCGCTTGTGGCTAAATGGGAGAAATATGATAAAAGGTAAGCGGAAACAGAGTAATGCTTGCAGTTAAGGGCTAACCTGATCTGGATCAAGTCAGGGGTCAATCAACCCTGTAGCGAAGTAGGCTATATTGGCATAAGATGTTTGTAGTAAGTTCGGTAGCTCAACTTAGATAGTCTTGGGTTATCTTCTAGAATAAGGCATTGTTGTTGGGTATGAGTAGATTAGACACATGTGAGGATTTGATAAACAAGTCAGCAAGAGATCAGTTTAGCATGGGAATTCCCGTCTTGGCTTTGGTCTCGAGCTAGTATTCTCCATGCGAGTCTTTAAAGTCCTTTAGCTTGGCTATGAGTGATTAGTCCAGGGGCTTGATTCCTATCACTATGTCTACCATCACCTTCCTAACTTCGAAATCTATTAACCTGGTTATAATAACTAAGGGACCATTATGTGGAAACTAAACTCCTTACATGTCCGTATCTGAAAATACAATTATGTCATCAACCCTATGTTTCTTGCCTTTGAAGTTTAACACATGATCTCCTAATGCATTCAATAAACTTATGGAGGGTAGGAGACCTCCTCTTAATGGTCCTTTAAAGATCATGTTAATCATACCTCGAGGAGCTCGATTATCTCCTCTCTTGTTACCCTGTACTACTAGGTCTCAATTATTAGGTCGGGTTTCTCTATTCTGAACTTACTATTCAATTCTTCTCCTCTATGTAGGTTGCTCAAGGCATTCCTCCTTATCAACTACAAATTTTTGCAAGTAGTCCTTTTGAACAACATCTTTGAGTGCATTCTTCAAATGTATATACTTGTCTATGTTATGCCCTCAATCTCCATGGAAATCACAATACTTGTTGAAATTCCTTTTAGCTAGATTACTCTTTATCTTCTTTGGCTAAGCTAAAGAACCTTGATTGCATACCTTCATCAAGATATTCGACATAGGGTCAATTGGGGGGAGGCGTTTTGGCAAAGGTAGGAATCGACCTTTTCCAATCTCTTAATGGTCAACTATACTTTCTTTGAGCATCAAAGTTCCATCTCAATCTGTCATTTACATACCTTTGTCCTTGTTTGGCCTCCTTTCATGCTTTTCTTTCTCTAACTTTCTTCTGGCCTACATTTGGTCTTCCTGGCAAATGAACTTCTCTAACCTCTTTGTAAACTCATCTAGTGAGGTAGGACGGTGTTTTGCGAGGGACTTGAAGTAGTTCGAGTCTTCCCTAGCTCCTATAAAGATGCCATGTTGTGTTATACTCTTGTCACAATTAGTGATCTCGATGATCAATTAATTGAATTTGTAGACATAGTATTTAATCGATTCTCCTTGCTTTTGCTTGATCGATATTAGATGTGAAGAATATTTGGCTAGAGGTTTATTAGCTAGAAAATATTAGTGAAGTTCCCTAGCCAACTAATCAAAAGAAGACATCGAGGCTACCTTCAATGAGTTAAACTAATTGCTTATAGATTTCCTCGAGGTAGATAGGACAACCTTACAAGCAATAGTATCAGTTGAATTGTAAAGCTCCCTTAAAGTTTGAAAGGTATTCAAATTATTATTCAGGTCTTTCCTCCCATCATAAGCATTGAACTAAGGTAGCTGAACAACTAGTAGTAGGACATCGTCTACTATGCTCTACATAAAGGGACTCACCTTACTACCTTTTGCATCCATCTCTTTCTTAGAAGTACCTTTAGTAGCCAACTTCTTAATATACTCCTCCAAATCCTATAAACTCATGTCTACCATAGCTTTTTATGGTAAGTAAGTGGTCAAATTCTTAATTCTTCTACCCATAGGCATTTGCACTTATAGTGTAGTAAGAGTTTGCAAAGGTACTTGTTGTTGGCAGTTCTCCCCTGATCGTGGTCCCATCCTTATTGCTAATTATCCTTATTTACCATGGGAGCTTTCCCTAGCTATTGTTGCAATGCCTCTTCTTAGGTTATCGTATCAACTTGTCATCTCAATTGTTGTAAAGAAAGAGTAGAAGAAGAGGCATCATCTCTTTCATTGAGTCTCTGATGTAACTCTTTGTTGCTAGCTCAAACCTCCTCAAGTTCTTTTGCAAATTTAGCACATAATACCTCCAACTATGCTATTCGTAGATCACCATTCTCTTGCCTTTGATTTTGTGTCATCTAATTGTATACTTTGACTTGGCATACCTTAGGGGTATGTTGTTGTAGTGATTATTGTCCTTGAGTTGCCCAAGGGGCGTTACCTTCCCTTAGAGTGTAAGTGTCCCTCATCTTAGTTATAGCCATTTTGTGGTATTAGTAACAGATGGCGCTAATTGTTGATATTAGACTTTGGTAAGAATGGTATCATGAACACCAAACTTGTAATCACTCTACAAAACAAGAAAAAATTAGGCTAAGGTAGGTGTAGGATGACCCCGGCATTGCTACTTCGATGCTAAAGTTAGGGAGAGTTTACCAAAAGAAAGGTAAGGTAGGAAGTAGAGTGCTAGAGTATTAAGAGGAACCTATCACTTGTTATCCGACCTCCTTTTATAGCTATGGGATCATTTGAATGTGATAATTGTTGCCTCCAATCTAATACGTGTGCTTGATTTGAATTTAGGATCACTCTTCGATTTTGGGGAATGTGCCTAACATTATGGTGGCTAATGATTGATTATCTAGATATGGATGCTCTTTGGTGTATAATGTTAGAATTTGAATCCTTTGGAGCTGACCGAGTCGATGTCTGAATTATATACAATTCTTTTAAGCTAAGGGAGGTCATTCCAATATGCTCTAGTTAAGTCCATGTAGGAGTTCAAGTAATCAGTCTCTTTCGAATCATCCTATACAATTGGTGAGACCTTTAGGAGGTTGGGAGTAAGGTAAAGAGAAGATGTGATTGGATGTTAGGTGAAAAGCAGCTCGGATTAGATCAGTTTATGTCCTTGGGAAAGACATTTGTCAACAAATTTAATGTGTAATGATGAAATGTAAGGTGATTGGAATTCATTAAATGAGTAATAGAGGATGATGAAATGTATGAGTGAAACAGAAAGTGTATGAAAAATGATGAAGAATCACCTAACAAATTATCACCACATGAGTGAAGTGGCTTCTACTCTTAGGGAGAAGTTTTCTCTCTGTAAAATAAGAGAGAGAGACACTTTTTGAGATTATTGGCTGGCCTATAGCAATTCCATTGTTGAATAGAACTATTTCCTCTTAATAGGATTAGAGACCTTTAGTCTAGATAGCTTGGAGAAGAGGAATTCAATCTATTGGAATAGAATTAGGAGAATAGTTTGCTTTTGAAGAAATTGGAAGAAAGAAGAAAAAATTGAATTGATTGCCTTGTCTCGTATTTATTCCAGTGGTAATGGTACATTTTATATATATTTTATATCGTGTCATGTGTTGTATTTTTTCCCTTTATAATTGTATTTCGAATCACTGTATTATGTCAATTGTTATGGGCCCTAACAAAAAGATGGGCACGAGATGATAATATCATTTTCCTCCATGTCTTAAATTAAAGTTAATGTTAAGATTCTCCATCACGGTTAGTGTCCCGAACATAATATAGAATAATCCTTTCGCGAAACTTGTGTTAATTGTGTATTAAATGGACGGAAAATGAGAGGCATGGGAGAACTATAATTTTGAAATAATATAATTTTTTTGTGGAGGTCAACGACCAGTAGAAAGACTAAGCGCTAAAATTCCTCCATCACAATTGAGCTACAGGTTCTTTGATAAGTGTCAAAATATGAAATTATACTCTGTTAAGATGATAACTTAAATATTGCGATTTTATAAGTTTATAATTTAATAAGATATTTTAGTTAAAATAAATATAAAATTATTTAAATATAAACATTTTATAAAATTACGAGTTTAAGTATATAATTTTTAAGTTTACAATTTTATTGTGTTTTTACATACTATTTTTACGTTCTAAGTCTTGGTAAAATCACAATTTTGATAACTTTAATTAATTATATTGCAACTCAGTGGTGTTTGATATCATATTACTTTGGAAAAGAAGGAAAAGAAGAAGAAGACGAAGAAGAAGAAGATTGGTATGCAAAAACTCTCGAAGCTTTATTAACTATAGCCATACATCGAGTAAAAATTAATTGAATGATTGTTGAAAAAGGAAAAACATTGAGGGGAAAGAATCCGCAATGAAGGGAACCAGTCGCATAAAATGAAGGAATTTAACATTGCGAGCTGATTAGAAATGGAGGAATGGGGGGCATTAGAAGCTTTTAAGTCCTTTAATTATTGCCGATTAAAGATGATTGAAATACCATCCCTTCTTGCCATATTTGAAGAAAATAATTGCAATAATTGATAAGGCCGAAAAAAGATGTTGTTAAGTGTTTATTTGTAGAAAAAAGAGAAAAAAATTGACATAGGGCTATAATCAGCTACAAGCATATGTAACTCTCCACAATCATTATACCAATCAAATTATGAAATTTAATAGGCAATTTTCATAAGTTTTGTCATGTTTTTCATTGATATCTGAATGTACTTTCACACTCTCTCTCTTCTCTCAAACTCTCTATTGCTCTCTTCTCTCTCTTTCTTAAGGTTTGCTAACTATGTGTTGAGCAAAACTCTAACGCCTCACCAATCCACTCAATGTACGTAATACTTTCTTGATTTAGTTATCTCTTAATATTATCTAATATATAACAGTATACCAACTTCGATCTTTCTTTATTATGATGCGAGGGTTTGGTGATTCGAGTTCACCAACTACTCCAGAAGGTTGATGAAGGAGGAAGAAGATAGATTCATCAAGAGGGTAGGTTTTTCATACCCTTTACGTATCATTTCCTTTCTCTTTTATACTTGTTACAGATATTCTTGTAGTCTGTTATTTCTATCTGTTCACTTAGTTACAATACCAGATCTTAGTTGGATCTGTTAAATATATCATGATTCTAATAGTAAAGTACTTTGAGAGGGAATCGGCTACTTTGTTATCTTAGATTGACTTGTAAACTATAGTATAGTTAGAGTCATGTAATTTATCAAATATTTATGCTACTCTAGAGTTTGAATAACTTGATTTAAGAGTTCCTTTAAACTTCGGTAGTCTGTTTTTACAATGAAATGCAACCCTAGCAAATACTGTCTCTACTTCCTTATGGCCTCGACCATAGCATGCAACTCTCTAACGTAGGTTGAAGCTTTTGTTAGTTGAGCAGGCATCTTACTAAAATATGCATTAGGGCAATTTTCTTGCTATAAAATGGCCCCTATACCCATGGATGATGCATCCATCTCCATTACAAACTCAGAAAAATCAGGTAATGTGAGAATTGGAGCAAAAATCAATGATTGTTTTAACATCTCAAAAGCTTCCTTAGCTTGATTAGTCTACTTAAAATTATCTTGTTGCAACATATTTGTAAGTAAAGAAGCAATGGAAGCATACCCTCTAATAAACCTTTTATAATAGACAGATAGTCCTAAGAAAACCCTCAACTATTTCAAATTTTGTGGTAATGCCACTCATTAACAACTTTTACCTTAGTAGGATCTAGTTGCACCCCTTTCTTAGATACGAAATGCCCAAAGTAATCTATAGTAGTCTGACCAAAACATACTTGGTTTTTTTCACAAACATGTAATTATAGGCTAATATTTGTAGCACCATAGTCAAATGTTCTACATGTTCGTCAAGTAACTATAAACCAATATATAATAAAAAAACACAATAACAAACTTTTGCAAATAGGACTGAAGAGTCTTATTCATAATAGCTTAGAAAGTAGCAAGGGAATTCCTTGATCCAAAGGGCGTGACTAAAACTCATAGTGCCCCTCATGAGTACGAAAAGCAGTCTTCTCCACATCACTAGGGTGCATCCAAATTTGATGATACCCTGCCCTTAAGTCTAATTTAAAAAAAAAATAAAGGCACCATGCAACTCATTAAGTAATTCATCAATAGTAGGGATAAGAAAGTCATGTTTAACAGTCGCGTGACTTAAAGCTTGATAATCTACGCAAAATTGCTAAGTACCGTCCTTCTTCTTGACCAATTGCATTGGAGAACAATATGGACTTGTACTATACTAAATAACCCCTTGCTTCAATATATTAGTCACTTGGTGTTTAATCTCTTGCTTCTAAAAATGAATGTATTGGTAAGGCTTGATGTTGATGGGTTTGTTGTCCTTGAGATGAATCTGATTTTGTATTTTATGCAAAGGAGGCAATGATGAAGGTGCCTCAAAGATATGACTAAATTTGCCCAATACGTGCTCTAGAGCCATATTGTAGGTAGATTGCTTTAACTTAAAACAAGATTCAATAGCATCTGTTCTAAGAAAATGCTTAAATTAACTTAGAGAAATAGAAGAATTCTCAATGACAAGATCTCCATTCAACGTTATAGGATAGCTATTTTTCCAAAATTGTAAAGACAACTTAGAATAATTAATGGTAATAGGACCCTGTTGTTGTAGCCACTAAACCCTTAAGACCATATGTAGAAAGTTTCAATAAATTCTACTCCTAGAATTAGTAGTGGCACATCTACATAGTGTCCTTCACAAACTAACTTTTGCCTATTTCTAATAATCACTTGAAATTTAGGAGATGACTTAATACTCAAACCTAAATGTTTCACTAGCCTTTGTTGCACAAAATTGTAAGTGCTACAAGAGTTAACCAAAATATGAACCTGTTGTTTATTAATAAGACCTTGAAATTTCAAAGTTTAAGGAAACGTATCACTAGAAAGGGCATGATAACTAATAGAAAGAGATTCTTATCCCTCAGTAATCTCCTGATGCTTAACTTCAATTGATTTAACGTATACAACTTTTAAATCATCATCTTCCTCTTGAATAAGTAGCAAGAATTTGGCTTTGCACTTGTATCTCCTATGGTACTTCTCATCACAGTTATAGAATAGGTCTGTATCACGTCATGCTTGAAATTCCTCCTGGGTCATTCTTTTGATAGGTAAAGTAGGTTTTAGGTAAAGGTAATAGTGGTGGTAGAGTAGAAGGTTAAGAAGTAGATGATGTAGGGGATGTTGGAGGAAATGAAGGTTTAGAAAATTGTAAAGGAGAAGGTTTAGAAGTGGAAAGAAATGGTTTCTTAAAGGAATAAGGCCCAGTAAGTTTGGCTTCAAGCATTTTGGTTATTGAAATAGCTTGAGTAAGTGATTTAGGCCTAGCTAAAAGAACATCCCTATGAATATGCATCTTCAAACCATAAATGAAACAACTAGTAATAAAGCTATCAAATAAACCAATTACCCTGTTTAAAACAACTTCATACTAAGACTGATATTCCTTAACTGAAGTCTATTAAGTTAGTTCGCCCATAAATCTTGAACATCCTTAAATTCTGATGGACCAAATCATCCCTCTAATGCTTTAATATACTTCTACCATGAACCAATTGGTAATTACAACATATCCATTGGTACCAACGTAATGCTCTATCTTCTACTACAAAAGAGGTAATAGTAATCCTTTACTCATCAGGAATCTAATGAAAATGAAAAAAAAAATAAAAAATTGATTGACTTTGAAGATCCAAGCAATTTGATCATCACCATTAAACCTTGGCACCTCCAAACTTAATTACTTTGAGTAAATTGTCATTAGAAAGACCTTGGGAAGATAATGAATTCAAATTAACCAGTGAAGGATCCATTGAATTATTCTAATTCTCCTCGTGCTTTTGCATGATAAAATTCTGCAATTTGCCTAACTGTTGTAAAAGTAAATGAAGTTGATCTTGCATCACTTGTTGCATTATTGTTTGTTTAACACTCAAAGCTTCAATTTTCTCATCAATGATTTGATTTCTTGTGGAGTTTGCCATGACGAGAGCACCAATGTTAAGCTTGGCCTAATACTTAATTTACTATAGTCATGCTATAATTCATATTGAAGTCCTATCTAATATCAAAATGTACTTTCACACACTCTCTCTTCTCTCGAACTCTTTATTGCTCTCTAGTCTCTCCTCTCTCTTTCTTAGGGTTTTGCCAATTATGTGTTGAGCGAAACCATAATGCCTCACCAATCTACTCATGTATGTAGCACTCTCTTGATTTATTTATCTCTTAATATTATTTGATATGTGACAGTATTTTTAACTTCGATTTTTCTTTATTGTGATGTAAAAGTTTTGTGATTTGAGTTCACCAAGTACTTCGGAAGGTTAAGGAAGGAGGAAGAAGATAGATTCATCAAGAAGGTTTTCATACCCTTTACATATCATTTCCTTTCTCTTTTATACTTGTTACAAATCTTGTTGTAGTTTATTATTTCTATTTATTCATTTAGTTACAATACCAGTCTCCGTTAGATCTATTATGATTCTAATAGTAAAGTACTTTTTTGCATGCTAAAGTTATTTAACCATCTTGATTATTTAACTCTTTGTTTTTTAGTTCTAACAACAACACACCATGTATTATACACATATAATATATAAACACCAACAAATTATTGATACATATAAAACAATTATTATCCTTAATTTGTATATATTATATATATCAATATTTTATTCACATATTTACGTCACATAAATATAATACATATCTTGTTGATCTTATTAAAACCCTATTAAAGGTTATGGTTCTTTCAAATGCTTTGCAGCCAAGAATATTGGATTTTATTGGTTGTTGTTTTAAAGATTAAATATAGTATTTACGATAATATGTAATTAACCAGGTTATTGGATAAACTCTTCATAACTTCGGGCTCACAAGGTGATTGTTACATAATAAATACAGACATGATTTGACAACTTCAAGAAATATCATTAACAGGTCCCCTTAGGTGGCATCAATCTGCAAAATCATTGGACTTTCTCTCTTAACGGCACTTGAGACTGTCATGTTATATCCTTTAAACGTACAACTACTAATAACAGTCGGCTACTGAGAAGGGAAGTGAAGGTATTCCTTCTTATTTTATGGAAAAAACATTCAAAGATATTTTATGCTATACATTATATAATTTAGGATGTAAATATTAATAAAATAAATAATTTTGAAATCAATTAATATACGTGATTTTTGTGGTATATATAAAAAAAAGTTAGATGATATTCCTACGATTGAGACATTTCATGTCTGTTCACCTGTGATCCACATAGACTACAACTTGAAAGGGACATTGAACTTTCATTTGTGTGACTTCCGTGGAAATCTATTATTTCAGGTTTCCTTATTGAATAGCCCTAACTCAACTTATAGAACATAAAGAATAATTGCAAGCTTTTCCAGATGGAGGAAATATTCAGCCTACTTTAGGATGCTTTTCTGTAATTTGTTAAGAAGAAATATCGTTACATTAGACTTTTCTTTGATTATAGGTAGCTCTATAAAGAATATATTTTCATTGCTCAAAATCAATGATTTATTTGGTCAATCGTAGGAGCACGTCATTCTCAAAAATTGATCTTAGGTTGAAGAATCATCAACTTAAAACTTAATTATTACAAATAAAAGTATAATAAAACTTAAAGATCCAAATAGAGAACATGAAAAGAGGAGATAATAGGAGAAAACCCCCCAAAAGCATTGGGAAAAGAATAAGGTAGAATATGAAGTTAAAATTAAAAATCTAAACTTAACAATAGAAAGCCAGAAAATAGAAGCCATTAATGATGAAATTAAGGAATTTGAAATGCATATAAAAGATTTAGAAAAACTAAAAATAGTTAGGAAATCGGAATCTAGACATAGGATTCTAGCATTTATAGTTAGAAAACATAGTGAAATATTAAGAAGTTAAAATAGAATTGTGATAAATTATAAGTAATTAAATGATAATATAGAAGATGACTTGTATGACATACTAGATAAAACATAGTTAATAAATAACTTACAAGAAAGTTAATGGTTTAGCAAGTCCGATTGTAAAAGAAGATTTTAGTAGATTAGAATGGTTATAGAAAGCATAGAAAGGATTGCTTTTATATATCCATTAGGCCCTATTGAATAGCTTGTTATGTCTTTCGGGCTTAAAAATGCTCCATCCATTTTCTAAAGGAAAAGGGATATGATTTTTAATAAATATAAAGCTTTTGTTTATGTATACATAGATGACATACTTGTACATTCAAAAACTAAAAAAGAACATATAAGTTATTTGAATTGGTTTATCGAAAATCATGAAAAATGGGATAGTAATTAGCAAGAAGACAGCAACAATGTTTAAAAGGAATATAGAATTTTTAGGAACAAAAATAGGAGAAGGTAGAATAAAATTACAAGAACATATAGAAAATTTTAGAATTTCCTAATAAGATAGAAGATATAAAGAAATTACAAAAATTCTTAAGATTATTAAATTATGCTAGTCCATTTATCAAAGATTTAAATAAATTAGTAGGACCTTTATATAGTAAAATAAGTTTAAAAAGCCATAAGTATTTTAACTTAGAAGATGAAAAGTTAGTAAAAGAGATTAAAGCTAGAGTAGAAAAGTTACCACCATTAAAATTACCATTAGACACATATTACTTAACAGTAGAAGTAGACAAATGTGAAAAAGGATGGAGACTTATTTCAAAGGCTAAACCCCGTAAATATGCAACTAAAGAGACAAAACAAATATGTAAATATAGTAGTGGAAATTTTAAGGAGAAAGGATTTATTAGCAGCATAAATTCAAAATTATTAGCAGTAACTTATGAATAGATAGTTTTAGATTGTCATAATAAATAAATAAATAATATTAGTAAGAATAGATTGTGAAGCATTTGTAAAATTTCATAATAATATGAATAATAAGAAAAGTAGCACTATAACATGGTATATATTCTTAGATAAAATAATTAGTAGTGGATATAAAGTAGTTTATAAACATATTAAAGGAAACTATAATATTATAGTTGACATGTTCAATAGATTAACAATTTGTCCTAATCTAGCAGGTATGGAAGAAGTTCATATTGGATTATCAAAGCTCAAAGTTTTTCCTTTCAGATCTAGTCTAAAATTTAGAAAACCTGATAATATAGAACTTAATAAAGTAGAAAGTATAATAATACATAATTTGTAGGTGGTAGCTAGTCCACAACAAAAGGTTGGAAGCATAAATGCTTTAGCATACTATTTTAATCAAAACAGAAAAACCAGTAGATATAATTATTATGTTGCATATAATAGTAGACAAAATGGAATCTATAAATCTTAGAGTGAAACCTAAAAGATAACCTAAGAATTTCCAAATTCATAATTTAAAGGATTTGTAACATTAGAAAGTGCTCTTAATTTTATTAGACAACATATAGGAAAAGCATGAAAGTATGATAAAATATTTTAGAAAGAGAATTTTTATTTAGATAGGTTATTAAAATATTATGGAAAAATTTATTGACCCTTAGAAAGGCTTGTGAAATTTTTTGGAGTAAAATGTTCTTCAAATCAAATGAATCTATATCTATTCTACCCCTGAATTAAGAGATTTAGTCAAAAAAACTTTTTATAGAAAAATTTGACAAGAAAATATAAAAAGATTCAAAACCTTTTAGAAAGAATATATTATTCTCAAGAAGGAATCATAGGTATAACTATTAGAAAGATAATGATATTTAGAAAAAATGGAGAATGTCAATTTACATTTTATGTAGTTGATATTTTCTTACCAAGTGTTTCTCAAAAAATTTTAGAAATTACAAGTTATATAATTAAAGAATTAATAGATTATGGAATGATAAAGAATAATTTTTGTTTTTGAAATTGATAATCCATACATAGTTTTTGAAAGTAAAATGCTTTAAACTGTAATTTTTTAATACAAGAGAAATCCAAAAAGGGTTAGTACTATGTTTATTGAATTTATTTATGCCCCATCAAAACCTAGCTAATTGTTAATAATACCAAGTAGGCACCATATATATATATTAGTAAACATAGCATGACTAATAGGATAGAAGATATAGATGATGAAAATCCCAATTCATATTGTACAAAGCCTTTTGTTAAACAATTTTAGAAACATAGAAGTTACAATTTTTATAAAAACTTTTTCTTTGATGAAGAAAGTCCTTTTATTCTTACGGAAGAAACTTTTGTTTCTAAAATCTTTAACCAAATACTTGGAGTTCCTCCCATAGAAGAAATGAAGAAAACTAGGCGTTAGGAAAAATTTGAAGACGAAGAAGTACTGCACTCCTTATAAGATGATGAAAATTACCATGCTATTGTGGACGTCAAAGATTTTGAACCATGGGAATCTTCCTTTTAAAAAGGCATGTCATAAATAAGGATATGTCAAGAACAGAAGGACAACAATAGGTAGCATTTTTATCTTTTGTAAGTATAGCTTTTTATCCTTTAACAGTTCATAGTACAATTATTTATATAGTCTTTATTATTTTTATCAGAAAATGGACAATAGGCATATAACCTCACAAGTAGAGAACATGTGCACATTGTATGCGACTAGCTAGCTTAGAGAACATGCGCATACCTCCCCTTCCCCCCCCCCCCCCCCCCCCCCCCCCCCCTCTCTCTCTCAAACATTGTTAGGGTTTAAAGAAAATCTAACAAGAATGACTATCTAATGAGGAAATTTTGGACACTAAGAACATTTTCCTTTCTTCCTTAGTTATCCTACGTATGCTCTAAGGTTGCCTCATCATAAGGATTATCCCAATCAAAACAGGATGATTTTGTTTTCTTCCTTTATCATCCTTAGTATGCTCTAGAGTTACCTCATCATAGAGATCTTCTCCATAAAAAAAAAAAAGGATGATTTTGTAGGTAACTCTTTTCCATAAATACCACACTATCATCTTTAGGTTAGGAATTCTATCTTCTAAACACAGGTATTCTAAT
Source organism: Lumnitzera racemosa (assembly GCA_024138005.1). NCBI lineage: Eukaryota > Viridiplantae > Streptophyta > Magnoliopsida > Myrtales > Combretaceae > Lumnitzera > Lumnitzera racemosa. The sequence continues at coordinate 34,312,847 of JAMXBC010000007.1, forward strand.
AGATGAAGTACCTACTTAGGCTAAGATTAAGTAATGTATAGGCTATTTAATGGAAGCAAGAGTGCGATGAAGTTGAAGAAAATAGATAAAATGTCTCTAAGATGTTACCTCCCTTGGGCATTCCTTAAAAAAAAAAAAAAAAAAAACTTTCCATAAGTTGACAATGGTTATAACCTAACCGGTTTCTAGAGGAGTCTTAAATTATCCCCCCATGAATTGAAAATTCTAATTTAGAGAAGTACCATGTTACTTATTATTGTAAAAGATTGTATCGTACTTTCATGCTTTTCCTTTCTAATGTACTTTTTTTCTTCTATTCCTATATTTACACTTTGTTTTAGCTTTAAAGAAACTAAATCTTTGATAAATGGCATAGCATAAATTAATAGTCTTACTAATTGTTGTAATTTGTTTGTATCTTCTGTTTTATTAGGAAATTCTATCCACCATAAGTAGATTTAACTTGGATCCATTGATTTTAAAGAAATAGGCCACATTTATGTCCTTACATGAGAAGTTTTCTAAGGAAACTATAATCCTAACCCAGAGGGCATGATCAGCCTATCACTTATCTTTTTCTACTTGGTGAGCGTTATTTTATGACTCCAATCTTCTAATCCATATTATTCAATTTACCTGGAAAAAAAAAAACCTAAAAGGACTGAGCAAGTATTTCCAACAAATGAACTAATTTGCAACCCATAAACTTGTTAAATTAGATGCAACTTAATTAAATACTAAATTTAGCATACAATCCAATCAACATTAACAACTGTGTTTAAAGAGTTATCTAAGGTAAGTGGCAACAAGCACAAAAAAGCTTGATATCAAGGGAAAATGTAAAGATTTTAAGATCTAAGAACCAAAACAATGTGTATATGTAGACCTTAAGATCCAAGATTGTTTTATATTGGCTTCACCATTCATATTAACCATCGATTAACCAATCTACAATAGTTATCCATAATATCATCCCAATTCAATAGTTTAACCTAGTTATAAATCTCATTTTAGAAGGCCTGACTTGTATGAAAGTAGTTAACCATATTGATAACCCATCTACTTGCACACAACAACTTAAGAACTAATATATTAGCCATTTCATTCTAAATGTTTGACACTCAATAGGTAATAAGCACCTAATCCATAACTTGCCTATGGAGTTGATTATGGCCTCGATATAAGCACAACATCACACTAAAATTACCATTTAAGCCATATAGTAGTTAACTTCCTTAATAAGACCTAATAAATGTATTTAAAGTAAGAATAGTTACACATCTGTATTTGTTCCTCCATAACCTTTAGTAACATTTTATTCTCACATATATCCTATAATTAAACCATAATAATTTTAATAATATCTATTTAAATTTAATTTAATTCATCCTTTAAATTTATCTTGAGCTTTAGGGAACTTTCTAATTAGTTTGGAGTTATTTAAAATGATATCTTAATAAGTTATGAGTTAATTAGATAATTTAGATTGGATATATGTTGACCAAATAACATCTAAACTAACTTGGTTGAATGGGTTTAACAAGTGGTCACTTAGTCTTCTATTAAGTTAATCGAATTTCTTATGGTTGTTAAAATCGTGAGTAACCATAAACAATTTTTTGAGTTCACAAATTACAGGGTTTTTAAATCAAAATAAAATCATTTAGATGTAGACTTAAGGTAGAATTGTGAGTTTGTTATATAATTCTTCAAGTTTAGGGTTTTATCAATCATATATCTTATTTTGATTTGATCTAATAAACTAACAAAACTAAGAAAAAGAACTAAGTTTTTATTATCCAAAACAATCATACCAAATAATGAGCAAAATGAACCCTTATTTGTTTCTTTGATTTCAATAAATCAATCTACTAGTTTCACTATTAAATCTCTCTCATCTAATAATGAACAATAGTTGGGGAAGAAAATATATTTAATTAATAGAAAGAGGATCGTTAGGTGTCCATTAAAGTGTAAGAAGTAAGGAAAAAGATGAAAATAATATTGTAGAGGAATTTGGTCTATATATTTTTGTAGAGTCATAAGAGTAAGACTTAAGATGATTTAAAGATTCTTGATCGATAGATACTTCAAAAAACTTGGAACTACATGATTTGAATATTATTGGAAGTAGTACCAAAGATAAATTTAATTTAAAATAATGATTATGTTGACAATGATGATGATGGTCATAGTGATGGGAGAAACTATTGGTAGTTTTGATGATGAAGGAGTATATTAGACCCATGCAAGGGTTGGTTCTAAACTGTTCACCAGCTCAACCGGGCTACAAACCAATCCATCCCAAAAGAGGCCAAGCAAGAGCTGCCCAAACTAGTAGGTTTTGAATCACCGGTTCAACCCATTGGTTCAAGGGCTACTACTTAAAAAATAATAATAATAAAGCAAGGTCGGTATTGAAACTAGACCACCATCTACCCCCAAAACCCTTACCTAACCCCTTTATTCCCCTTGCCCCTTTGACTTTCTCTTTTGGTGGAAAATTACCCACTCAAATATTCTCCCTACTCCTTCTATTTTCTCTTTTGGCACATGCAACTTGTAGAATTAAAAAATTACGATGCCCTAAGTGATTCAAATTCAAAATTTGAAATTTTAAACTATGCATTTAGACCTTCCTCTTTACTTATAAATTGAAAGGAACAGTTGTGTAGCAGTCATTACTCCATCTCAAAGTAATTAAGACGCTTTAACTCTAACCATTGTGCCTTCGTATTTTTTAATTGTGAAATGCTATGAGAGAAATATTTCTTTCAATTACCACCAAGATCTGAGTACAATTCTTTATTCTAATTTATGTTGTCTTACATATTATTCTTGTCCTTCATTCATAAACCTTTGTTGTGGTAAATAAGAGAAAAAAACTTTAACATCCATGGAAAGATTTATGTATTTTCTCTAGTAAGAAGCATAGTTCCTCATTTAACGAAACACGTAAGGATAAGGGTAAGGATAAGAGCACTAGAACTGGTACATTGTTTGAGCCATAATGGTTCGATGACATTTAAGCGTACCTAGATTATGAGTACGACCTAAATGAGCAAAAGGTATATGATGTGGTTTAGTACATTGAAGAACGATTTACACCACCTCCTGGCTTTAATCTAGAACCTCATTGCACAAGTAATCATGGTACACTACCTCTTGGCTTTGACGTTGAACTTCAACACATGAGTTACTGAAGCATACCACTTCCTGGGTTGAAGCCTTCATGCATAAGTGTCCTTAAATGTCCTACTAGATTCAAACCTCCTTGCATGAGTGTCCTTGCATAATCCGTTGGATTTGAACCCCTAAGGATGAGTTTCTTTGCAAGCATGCTCGAGGATGATGAGAATTAGATAGAAATTATTCTTGAAATAGATGAGTAACATATGAGACATCATGGGCTCGACAATTCAAGACCTTTGGGCTTAGGTAAGCCCCCTAAACTTGATAAGTCTAATATTTTACTATACATTTTTATAAAGGTATAGACAAAAGGGAGAACTTAAGGGTATTTTGCAACTACTATAACACAAGTTACTCTTGGAAAACAAGAGAGGGATATGGTATCATTAATATGTACTTAAGGTGGAAGCATCCTAGAGAGGTGGAAAAAGATAACATGCAATAGTAGATTATCCGAGGCAGTAGTTCCTCCGGTTAACTATTGATGAGGTATGATCAAGAGAAGTACAAGTATAACTTGGTACAGTACCTAGCGAACATGCACTTGTCATTTAACGCTGGTACATCGGAGTGGTAGAGTTGATACAAGTAGGAGACATTCAATCGTGGCTCACAATAGCTTAGCCATAGCACATTAACCTAAGACACACAGGAGCTCTACCACAAAGTTAAGAGGGAGCTCGTAGGTAAGTTCGCTTCACTTGATACGCATGTATCTATATGTGTAGACGTATAGATAGATCCTTTTCACAATAATTCTTATATAGATGCTACTGTTCACTGGATAGAAGATAATTAGCAACGTAATAAACAATTATTGGTTTTAAGGCTATGTAATGAGCACCATACGGCACAAAACATCTATAAAATTATTAGAGAAATCCTAAATTAGTACAAATTAGTGAGGAAAAATTTTTCTATTGATTTTCACAATGCAAATGCCAATACTACCCCAATATATGATCTATAAAATTACTGTTAACCAACGTTAGGGGAGGAAGTTGGGTGGTAGGGAGGTAGGGTAAAGGTTAGTGGGGTAGGATATTGTTCCACATATGTTGTACATGTCATATTCTTAACTTATGTATCAAGGATAACATTGCAGTTTTACAACATAGTATAGCTCTAATTAAGAACATCGCTAAGACAATAACAAAGAGGCCATCCCTTTACTTTCCCTCCACAAAAAGTGGAGAGACTCTGGAAATTTAAGATGGATGTATAACAATGCTACAACTTAACTTACGAGTTGTTGCATAGCACAGTTCCTTATAGCGAAATACTGTGTAACATCACAATATACAACATGCAGGAAGTTGACATTCTCCCTAGTTACTAGGATATATGTTTTCAGTTGCTGAAAGTTTTGACAATTTTTCATAATATTACTAAGACTTTCTTGTAGGTTTACAGGCCGAGTATACACTTATTTGTTATGTTAGCTGTCAGTATGCTGGGCGTCCTATTTGAGGCTTGTTAGGACCTAAACCTGCATGCATACATATATGATATGGCATTGGAGTAGTTAACTTATTAGAAAGACATTCCTCATATTTACCTTGTAGTAACTATTCTAGATCTTCATTGTATAGCAGAATTATTACTAATATATTTAAAAAGTTATTATGGTTACATTGAAGATTTAACAAATTCCCAAGACGTATATAGCTTGAAGCACAGCAGGAAGTGTCAGCAACGACGGTCAACATAGAGGAAACGCTTAACCACTACCAAAGCCAGTACGGTGGTTAGTCATCAGTCTTTCCTTCATTACCCACTAAGGAGCAACATTATTCATTTATGAGTAAGTAGTTAGTGGTGCAAAAATTGAAGAGGCAACGGTCTAATGGTCCAATTTCTGAGATGCAACACTATACCAATACGAATTTCAAGTTTTCCAAGAACATCTTCATCAGGGACTTCAATATTTTAGAGTAGTAGCAAAGGTACATAAGGGACTACCTACTCCTATCTCGCATCGCCCATGAAGTACTTGTGCTTTAGCTTCAATGGTCACCGTTAAGCAAGCGTTTAGTACACTAGGCCTCATCCTCCATGAATGATGAGCCCCTTTATCTATTGTCAATGTTAAGGTAAGTACATGCATAAAAGACAGGTATAAGGCAGCCTGTAGATGGAAATAACCATATGGGACATCAAGCGAAGAGAGTGGTTACTTTATCAACTAGAACTAATCTGGTGAAAGCCCAAGCTCAATTGCGAGTTCCATTCCTGGTCACGGACATGAACAGCTACCTTAAGAAGAGACATAATAAGTTTTCTTTTCATTATTACCGAAACTATTTTATCACTTAGAAAAATCCTTTTTCTCAAAAAAACTAAATGGCATGGTCTTCCCAAAAGTAGCGATATAGCCTTAGGGTTTTTCAAATTATGACTGAGTGAATTATTATACTTCAAAAAAATTAAATTGGATAGTCACGTACATTTGAATTCTTTTTGTAAAAAGTAAAATTGACCAACAGACTAAAGGTTTTCTAAAAAAATCTAAATCGAACTACATCGGTTTGATTCCGATTAGTGGATATGTAAGCATCTTCCAAGCGACTGTAAAATACACTAAAAAATATTTTCCCTCTGATCACTTCATTTTACTCGATCAAATTAGTTTTTTCTACTGTAAGAGACTTCACTATATTTTAAAATTTTTTTATTTAGAATGTATGCTTTGGTGAAGGAGGAAAGGAAAAAAAAAAAAGGATTAAAGCACTAACAAGGAAGAAGGAAAAACAAGATTAAGAAAAGAGGGAAAAAAGAAATAGGATGGAAAAAAACATGAAAAAAAAAAACTGGTTTACAGGCTTTGAGCTGGCCTAGAACCACCAACACATAGGCCAATCAAGGTTCATTGTGGAACCAGCAGCTTAATGTTGATTTAGTCCTTTGTGCAAGTCTAGGATAGATGATATGACAAGATCTTGAAAAGAAAATGCATACGATGTATAGACGTATAGTTTGGGTTTTTATTTTTTATTTTTTGGGTGTTTTTTTGGGGTTTATGATGATTAAAGGTGGGATTTTTATTATTTAATTTATGGATAGAATGTGAATAAAAGTAAGATATGAACAAACTATTACTAGGTTAAGTTAATTAATAGTTTAAATTGTTTTAATAATCAATAAAGAATTCAATACAATCTAATCTCTAGATAATTGACACGAGGATTAGTGGAAAACTCAATTCTCTGATTCACTTAAAAAGAATTCACAAAATGTTCAGGAATTAAACTAAATCAACTAAATTGAAAACCCTGATGCAAAACAAGAATATTTATAGTCTTTATTGACGACTTGAAGGGTATGGGAGTAATTTCAACCTAACAAAAATATTTAAAAAAATTATAAAAGAGAAAATACTCAAATTAAATAAAATAATAAAAGAAATAGTGGTCACATTCATAAGTATGAATCCATATCGTAATCTTCTCTAATCTCTCAACAACCCACTCGTACGCATGTTGATAGTCGAACTTCATGGGTAGGATTTAGGAACTCTGCTCATGAACCTTTCTAGAAAAACAGTCAAATCTTCACTTTAATGTTTACTGTATTGATGCCGCCTGTGATTCTCCGTCTTTGCTAATAAATGCCGATTTCTTCCTATTTTTTGCCATCCATTAGGCCTTTTATCCTTTATAGTTAATAGAGACGCTTTCTTGAACCCAAAAGCAATGATTAATTCTTTGTTTAATTTAGTAGTTTGTTGTAATGATTTATTTTGTAATGTAATCCTTATTGTCAATAATTTCCATATTTTAGTTCTTTAGCATAATGCTTTATACTTAATTATTTGCATTATAACATGTATTGCAACAAAAATTCATGTTGTGTTTCATTACTTTATGTATGTGTGAGCACATTTTTGGTTTTTAAAAGTTAGCTTACACTGGTTGTGGAAATTTATTTATTTTTTATGTTTTAGTTCTATGTTATGATTTTACAAACCCTTTCATGATTTTAGAGAGAAGTAGAATCATAAATTTAATAATCTTAAGATCCAATTAGAGTCAATTTACTATGGTTGAGTTGAATATCTTTTTATTTTTCTTTTTACCTTTCAATATAGTTTTTACCTAATTTCAGATTTAGGATTTAATTTATGGTCATATGAGATTGTTTTATCAATTATCTAAAATTAATTATCTCATGAATATATTTCTTGATTTTTAATTATTATCTTAGGTTTTATATCAAAGAGTAATTTTCCTTAAGAAATTAAATTTATAGACAAAACCTATTATTTTCGTTAAGATCCCGGTTATTATATAGTGGGGTTGCTATAAGCGTATCCATAGATTATGTGCAATAAGCATATCAATAGACCTAGGAGACGTTGTGAGCTAATGACATGTAAAGGGATCTCATTAGGAAGAGGTGTAGAGAGAAGAATGGGCAAACTTCGTATCTCTAATGCATATGTGTGATAGTAGATCAAACTTGGTGTTCTTGATCCTTTTTGATCAAATTGCATATTTGAACTTTTATGAACTGATTTCAACCAACTCTCGAGCTTACCTCTATTCTGAATTAATAAAATGAGAAGAGAAGCCTCCTATTAATAGAGTTTGGAGGTCAATGATATCCATTGGATAATTTTAAGATGAATTGTTGAAATTGAGGCTTATTATTGAAGTTTATCCTCTCCTTTAACCTTCATGGGCTTATATATAGGCCCAAGGCCTATGATAAATAAAAGAAATCCATTTTCTCTTTAAATAAGTTTAAAGCACACTTAAGCCTCTTTTAAGGCCCAATAAAGCCAAACAAAGCCTAAATGAGCTCAAAAAGGCCATTTTTAAGTTTACTTTTAGTACGTAAGATAACTGGGTAAGACTAAGATTGAAAAATCCAATCTGGTGATCTCCATTCTGAGTCTTCAAAATTAAATCTCCCTAAAACATTTCTAATCAGACCAATTTTTCACTTTGTCTCACAAGAGTCGTGTCTCAAGACACGTTACCACCATTCCACTGGCTAAGAATGAATTTACTACAACAAAAAAAAATCCACACTGAATCTTTTCGAAATCTCTTCAAAGATTAATTTCCAATCTTATCCCATATCTTTTAGGCATAGCTTACCTCACACTTAAGACTAAGCAAAAAAAGTCGTGAATTAAACTGTAAATTGAACCGAACCAAATAGAAAAAACGACTTTTTTTTAGCAAATCGTTTGATCACGATTTCGTTTGGTTATATATAAAGGGTTTGCGGTTTAATTTGGGGAAGTAAACCGAACCGAATATTTTCAAACCGAACCAAATCGTTTTGTTAAATAAAAATAATTTCATGTAATTGTTTTAAATTTTTTAGTAGGCCTTATAGATTTCATCAAATTTTTCATATTTTCTTCTTCTTTATCTTATTTTTGAGTAAATTATTAAGATTAAGTTATGTGAGTTCCATTTAAAATTTCAGATTTAGAAATTTTCCTTTTTAAATTATTATTTTCTTATATGTTTTCAAATCAAGAGTCTCACCTTGGTACTTTTTGTGTCTCTCATTTTTTTCTCAGTCTTTAATGTATCTTTTTTGTTTTCTTCGTATTACTTTTTTATAAATTGCTCTACTTCTCCTTCCTCATTGTTTATTTATTAGCATAGAATCTTTTATCTTTGTTCAATTAAGTTTAGTTTGTTAAGATCTTATGTAACTTTTGCTAAGTATCATTATATGTAATAAATATATGAGAAATTTACTGGAAACATATGAAAGTTCAATAAAAATGAAAACATATTATTGGAGATACAAATGTTTAATGAAAATTTAATATTAATGGTCCGAACCAAACTAAATCGATTTTAATTAGGTTTGAAAATTTTATGAACCAAACTATATAGTTAGGTTCAACTTAAAAAAAAAAAAAACAAACCATTATATTAGGTCCAGTTTGATAAAGGAGGGTAAATTGTACCAAATTGAACACCTACTACTACTTCAATCCTCCTATAAAACATATCATTTGAATCCCATCAAAACTTATGACATCTTTATTCGAACTTTTCATCTTTCTTCACAAAATCTTTTACACTAGCTATGTATCTACCTAAGTGCTTGAATTTTTTTTTTTGCTTGTAAGCATAGGGAATCTTGGTCAATAAGTCTTCTCCTGGTCTTTCTTTACGTCATTCTTCTCTTTAATTTTTTTTTTTCATTCTTGATTCTTTATATTGATCATTCCTTATTTTGTTGTAATTATATGGTGACACTTCTTTAATATCCGTTCGCATCTTCGTTCCCCGATAGCTCATTGAGAAGTGGTTGATTGAAGAACTTCAGTATTTTACATTAGGTTCACTAAGAATAAATCTTTTGCACTTTTCCTTCTTCACCTTATTTGTCTTTATTATTAACCCCTTTTTTTCTTCAACATGCTTTGGCTTTGATGGATATAGAACCTTAACTTTGTCAACAAGCAATAGCTTCACCAAATAGCAATAAGTTTACTTTACTTTTTTCTTTATTTTTTTCCTTTTGAAAAAGTGATTTTCATTTGCAAGATGTTAAGACTCTATTCAAGAAGATAAATCTCCTATAGAAAAGAACCATAATAGAATACACATTTAGCATTTGGTTCATCTATACTTAGTAAAAAAGCAACTCTTTCATCTACATAATTCTGAGATAAATCTCTATTACATCTAGTCATCTTTGAAGATATTATCACCTTTCGTGTATCCTTTCACAGCATATCTATTTCACGTACATTCCAGCAACCTCATGATTACACTCCTAAACACACATTTTTTTCATTATTAGATTTCTTGATTCCAATTTCGAGTGCTAGATGCTTGTAAACTACTAGATGTAGAGTCTTAGGTACACAAGAAATAGATCCTCATATGCTTCTCTTGTAAGACACTTACCATCAATATTATTATTCAAAGATTTAAACGTAGAATCTTTATCCATTTAGAGAAAACACCATTATCTCTAATGCCATTGATTTCAAAACAATTTATAACAACACTTATGGTAATGTCAACCTCAAAACTTCTAACTTTAGTTTCCAACTCATCATCTTTTATCCAATATTCAGAATCTTGTAGAACTCAAAAAGTTCCTTTAGAACATAGTCACCAATACTACATAGCATTGTCCATTTACAATTGTCTAATAATTTTTGTCATTTTTATGCCTTGACAAGAAAAGAAATTAAAGTCAATATTTTAGAGTTGCTTTTCTAGTTTCCTTACATTAGTGCAAAAAATATATTGCTTTGTAATGTAGTGGTGTTGCTCATTTTTCTTTTTCTTCTATTTTGATTTTAACTTCAATTGGCTTCTAGTAGTAGTAATCCTTGGTATTGCGGCCTTAACTCATTCATCTTAAGGGAGTTCTTTAGAATTAGGTAAGGAGAAGATACAAGCAAGCTTACTGAACTAAAGAAGCCACTACTACTACACTTCATAGTAGTAAGAACTTGTCCTCTTGCTCTCTTTTTTTTTCCTTCTCTTTTTGTAATTACTTTGAATTTGGATGTTATTTGTTAGCTTCAATTGGACTCGAAAAAAGGAACAATATTTAATTTACATGTATTTGGCCCCTTTCATTTTAGTAAAAAATAATAATAATACTAATAATAATTCTTATCTTCTCTGCTTTTTTTTTTTTTTAGGATAACTTTTTTGTGTTGTCTCGTTTTAAGGGTCAAGCTTCATTATGTGCATGGGCTTAGGCAGACTTTAAGTGCTACTCTAGATTCCAAAGTCAAACCATTCCTTCAAACCCTTAAACCTTAAGCGTTACCATAGATGCCTAACTTCTAGTGGGCCTGTAGTTAACTTTAGGTGTTTTCCTAGAGTCTAGTTTCAGTAGCTATGGCTAAATCTAAGACATCCATCCTAGGCCCAATGGAGCCCCCTACTACAGAAAGTTATTAGTCCATAATGGAGGTCAAATATCGAAGATTCCACCTCATTGTACTGATTGTTTTGATGACATGATCAAAGGAAACTCTTTTTGGATCTAAGCTAGATTTTGAGAGAAGTGTATGACTATGTCTATTGATAGCTTCCTCAAGTTCATCTCTTAAAAAGTGCAGTTGTAGATTGAACTGCTAGTAAAGAGTGAATTTGTAGTTCATTTTTAGGATGAGAGGAAAGAGTTTCCTCTTCTTCATACCCAACTTACCTTTTTAAAGCAAACACTTGATGGATGGTTCTCATGGTTGCAATACATTACGAGGCATAAGCACTACGCTTCATTATTGCGTAAGGTTAAGATTTTTTATGCTATTACCATGACTTCACACATCAATTTTAAGAAAATGGAAGATGTAAAGATTTAGTGAGCTGTAATGGTTAGATAGAGCATATAGACTCATACGTTCATATGTTCATGGGGTAAATTTAACTTAACCTTAGACAACGTCTTTTTCTTACTAAAGCTTCTTAACTTTAAGAAGACAAATGTCACAGTTGCTTTGACCACTCCTGTAAACAAGAATGCACATTTAGCTTTACTAGCAGTTGTAAAGTCGAGCATGACTCCCTCAAAAAGGCATAAATTTACCTCATGGATTGAGTACTTCTTTGGTGGTTCTACTTTCCGAGGCCCTTATCATAGTTACAAGTGAGTATTGACCACTCATTTATTCATGACTATGCTTACATTTTTTGCAAGAGTATCTTAATTTAACTACATATGTTTCTTTGATGGGTATGAGCTTATAGCATTTATTGCTTTTAAGCTATCATGTACATCTTTCTAGGAGATTTTAAGGATAAGGTTATCCTCCATTTATTTCCATTAGCAATCCATATGCCTTAAGGGGAGTGCTTTGCCTTAGCACCCCTTTATCAAGATTCCTTATACCATTGCTTAGATTTATATCACCATGCCTCTATTTGTATTATAGGTCGTTATACCATGCTATGCTAAGTGGACGTCATCTTTCTTTCGCTTTCCTTTTACGAGAGGTTTAGGAGCCATTTTTCATCTCCCAATTTGAACACTAAGCCCAACTCAATTCAACCATGATCATGAGCTTAGGTTGAAAGGCAATATGAATGCCCTTTATTCAATCTCATTGATTTTGCTAGCAGATTCCTGTTTCATCCATATGTAGAGAAAATTATTTTTGGTTGTAGATTTGGGTCTTGTTGCCAGTAGATATCACCCATAGATATCATGACCCATTATCTTGAGGTTGATTGATTTTACTTGACTTGTTACAGTCGTTACAAGGTTATCTCCCCCAGTTGGTCACATATTAGCAGCTTATTTGAGAGGATTTGTGGCATATGCTTTTGCTTCTAAGGCAAATTTGATCTAAAGGATTGTAAAATATGAAGAACGCTAATCTTGCTAATGAGGAGCTGCCACCTTATACATAAGCCGAGGTAAGGGTGAAATCATTAAAGTGCCCTTTTCCATTGTTGTTTGACCAAAGTGATGAGAAAAGCATGTGCTCTAGCAAGTAAGGATTATGCCTCTAAGAATTTGTTTCTTTAAAACTTTTCCTTTTGATCCTATGCATTATTATTATCTTTCTTATTAAGATACTATCTAAGGCCACTTGTAGCATGAAGAAGGAATGTCTTTGCCTATAGATCTGATCCTTTAGGGTGAAGAAGATAATCACTAGGAGTTAATTGATTATGACGAAAATTCTAAGGCTTACAATTGTGCAGATGATGATGCAAATTCAAATGATGTAGTGGATTGCTACAAGATGGAGAAGGCTGGTGAGGAAATAAACATAGTTAATGAGATTAACACTGCTATAATTGCTGTGGCTCAAGTATGGCTACTTATGATGAGGTATTTTCTTATTAGATGATGGTTTCTTCCTATATTCCTCCTTTTGTTGCTTCCATTGATTAGTCTTCTCCTCTAATTGCTAACTTGTCTCATCAAGATAGGGAAGCAACTCCATTACTCAATGTAAAGTTGAAGGAGAAGACACATTTTCGTTGGTTTGTAGTAGCACCACATCTTACTATACCCTTAGAGCGCTTATATGCTTTGGATAGGGAGTTTTAGGAGGACTCAACATTTGCTTGGTCACATTTATGTCATTCTATTCTAGAGATGTTTGGCAAAGCAATGACGTATGTGAGTCACCATGGAAGGACTTGTCTAAAGTGGACTTAATGTCAATCATGGATGCATATGAGGGTCCTTTACAATTGTTTTTCTATATACTAAGACTAGTGCCTATAGTAGAAAAGGCTTGTAAGTTAGCAAACTATTGTCCCCTTTTAAAGGATTAAGCAAAGATTGAATGAAAATCAAAGCTTTGAAGGATGATATAATAGCACTTGAAAAGGAAGCAAAAGCCCTTGATGTTGACATAGATAGGATAATTGTTGAATCAATTGTAGAATAGGATCTTAGTCCTTGAATATTTTTATAGTATTCCTTTTTTCCCTTCTTTATTTTCTTTCAACAATTTAGAATATAACTTATGAGTAATAGCATTTGATGATTCATTTGATTAATTGCCTTAGCTTTATCACTCTTTTGATCATTACATTTGTTTGTTTATTGTTTATACTTGAATGATGACCAACATCTTTGTTGTTAAGTAGCATATCTATGACAATTGCTTTATAGGCTTGTAGGACCTTTAACACTCAATCTTTCAAAGTATGATTCATGTATGATGCTCTTATGAGTGAAAGTGGTTATTGCATCCAAATCACTCATATTTTGTAGTTAGGGCTAGTTTAATTCTAAGATTAACAAGAAGCGTTATGGTTGCTAGGCCTACAACAAGACCGCTTCAACTTATCAGAGTTATGATCACTTCTATCTCATGATTTGTATGGTACAGAAAGGGTAATGCGCCCATCGCATGCTTAGGAGGTGAACCCTCTACGTAAGCAACTGTAGCTATTTTGACAAGGTCACTTCAACCTTTCATAGATAAGGTTGCTTCAACCCTAGAATCTGCATTAAGGCTGCCAAGACTATTGGAGGATTGCTTTAATTCACACAGTTGAGATCATGTCAACCTCATATTTGGTTGTTACAAAAGGGCATTGTGCTTAAGGATATGTTCTTTTCTAAGCAACTACAGTTATAATGAGAAGGTTGCTTCAACCCTTTACGGATAAGGTTACTTTAACCCTTTACAGATAAGGTTACTTTAACCCTAAAGTCTGCATTAAGGCGTTACGACTACTAAGCTTGTTGTGGGATCACTTAGATCTAGACAACTAAGATCACTTCAATCTTATGATCATCAACTAAAAGAAAAATAGAAAGTAGAGAAAATAAGGGAATAGAAATAGCATGTGGAAAATTGCGATATTTTCATTAAGTCCTCAAAGAAAATTAGAAATAGAATTTCTTGATGTACTAGACATTAATAAGTGCAATAATTGCATCAATTATAGGATTTTGTAACTTGCAGTATCCATTGTCATGGACTTCTTCCACTACGAATGGACCTTCTCATTTCCATGTAAATTTTAGAGCTGGAGTACCTTTCCTTATATGCTCTACCTCATGGAGGACTTCAACTTGCTTAAAGGAGTGCTTTCTCACTAAATGATCATAAGTGTCATTAAGCCTATGAAGATAATTAGCTAGGTTTTGTTTGTCCATGTCTTACTTCTTGTCTACTATCCCTAAATCTAACATACAAAGTGTGTCCAGTTCTAATTCAGCATTTAAAGTTACCATACTAATTGTATAAGGACTTTAACTGACACTATAGCCTTCTCTCCATATACTAATGAGTAAGGTGTTGCCCTCGTAGGCATTCTTTTGGACACACAATAGGCCTATAGTGCCAAGGGGAGCTTATCATGCCACTCCTTCTTATTGTCGTGTACCATTCAACTAAAGACTTTAATCAACATTTTACTTGTCGCTTCCACTTAACCGTTTCCTTTTGGATAATATGGTGTGGAATTAATGTAGTTGATGCTATAGGACTCTAGTTGCTATTGAATGTGCACATTGATGAATCGCATCCTATTATCTATCCATACATGTGTCGGCATTCCAAACATACAAATTATATTTTCCTCTATGAAAGCAACTACTACTAGTCCAGTCACCTTCATCAAATGGATGATTTCCACCCACTTCGTGAAACACTCGATGCTTTCCAATGTCCATATACATCCCTTAGATGGTAGATGTATAGGCTCAAAGATCAAATGCCCAAGTGTGAAATGGCTAATGAGTTATTAGGCTATGAAGCTTCACTACAGGGGCATGGATAACATTGCCATATAGTTAACATGAAACATACTTTTTTTTGCAAAATTAAAGGCATTGGTCTCCATAGTTCACCGTAGGCCTTAGAGTGGACTTCATTCAAGATTACTTCTATCTCAAGTGGTGTTATACATCTGAGAGGTTGTCCTTGATAAGAGATTTGGTATAACTATTTGATCACTCTAGCATCTTTATTATCGATGGGGAGGATATTATTCTCTAAGAAGTTGATGTGCCGGCATCACCAATTTCCAGCAATAGTTGAAAACTTACATTCTACCTCATCAGGTATCAAGTAATATTTCAAACATTAGATCGATAACTAGGAAGATCGTAAACACTAAGGCCAATAATACCCTACATGCTAGATTTGGTGATACAAAGGTGGCCCCTCATCACACTATGTATTATGAAACTCCTAGAGTTTTGACTGAGCTTCTTCCATAGAAATACAATAAGCTAAAATGCCCTTAGAGCTCTTATAATATAAGGAGCCATGGATGCAAATGAAACTTTTCCATATGATCATGGAGGCTACATTAGGGCTAGCTAATTGCATCTTACTAAGAGTGCAATAGTCATCCTACGATTCTTTATTTAACTCAATCAATTGCAAGGCAGTGTAAGGAACAGTCTTTTTAATGATTTAGATGCTCCATTTAGCACCTGTATCTCACATCGGGGCTTTGGATACTAGTGTTGCTAGTGCATTAACATATCTATTTATGGATTGTTTGGCGTACTCATATCTTATTGATGGGAATTTGGCGACTAAGGATTGCACCATTGCTCTATCGGGGGCTAATGTAGGTTCCTTTAACCAAACTCCCCGTTAGCTTGTTTAATAATAAGGTTTGGGTTGCCCATGATACATATGCAGGACATGCCTAGTTATTGAACAGAAAAGAGTCCAAGTAGTAAGGCTTCATATTCAACCTTATTATTTGTGCATCAAAAATCAAACTCATAAGCCAGTGGGATTTCTTAGCCATCTGGAGATGTCAACACAACTTCAACTCCCCATTCGATATTACTAGATGATTCGTCAAACTATAATGACCATTCTTCATTCACTTCTACCATGAGGGAGTCCTCAGGGAAATCTCTAAGGATGCTTTCCAAAATTTTCTCATTATTGGTGTTAGAGAACTAGGCTAGAAGTTTAGCTAAGGCTTACGATTTGATTACTTTTAGAGGTTATATGACGATATTAAATTCTCCAAGAAGCAATGCCCACTTTGTGATTTGACTTGTAACATTGGCTAAGACAATAAATATTTAATGGGGTTACACCTTGTCATCAATATAATCTTATGCACTAGGAAGTAGTGTAGTAACTTTTGAATGATGAAGACTAACGTGAGGCAATGTTTGTTGTATGGCGGATACTTACCTTCATTGCCTTGAAGAGTTCAACTCGAATAGTATTATGGACATTCAATACCCTTTACTTCCTATACCAACAAGGCCCTAATGGACCTGTTTGATGATCTTAAAATATAAAATCATCAACACTCCTTTGATTGGCATCACCATGGTCTATAGAGAACTTAATATTGCCTTAATCCTTAGAACATCTCCTCTTACATCGGACCCCATTTTAATGACACTCCCTTCTTTATTATCTGATGTAGCAGGAAAGAGATTTTAGCAAGTGTAAGCATGAATTGCCATATATACGAATCCTTGCCTATGAATCCCTTCAACTCCCTTTAATTTTTAGGAGATGACATAGATTGAATTGTTTACACTTTAGATGGATCAATGTCAATTCCTTTTCGATGCACCACAAACCTAAGGAACTTCCTAGATGAAACTCTAAAGATGTACTTTAGAGGGTTCATTATTAAATTATACATAAGACATCGTTTGAAAACTTTCCTCAAACAGTGTAGATGATTGGACGCTCATTGTGATTTATTGACAATGTCATCCATGTAATCCTCCATATGATCATGCATCATATCGTGAAAGATTGCAATCATTACCCTTTAGTATGTTGCTCCTACGTTCTTTAATCTGAACGACATTACAGTATAATATAAATTACTAAGGATGTCCAAAAGGCTATACATTTGGTGTCTCCTAGTGCCATCTTGATCTAATTATATCCATTAAAACCATCCGTGAAAGAGAAGAGTTCATGTTCAGTCGTTGCATCAACTAGCATATTAATGTTTTGGAGTAGGAATTCATCCTTTTGGCAAGCCATTTATGGGTCACAAAAGTCTACACAAATGCTTATTTGGCCATCCTTCTTCTTTACTAGTATAATATTAGTTAGCTAAGTTAGGTGTTCAATTGGCTTGATAAAGTTGGCTTGAAAAAGTTTCTCAATTTCAGCTCTAACTTGTACCTCAACTTCTAGATGAAATATATACTAATGATGCTTCTCGAGCTTAGCTCCTAATGTGATGTTTTATTGATGCATCACTAAACTATGGTCCACACATAGGATTTTGTCATGTCTATGCAAATGCATTTTTAAATTCTTTGATGAGATCCATTAAGGAATCTTTGATTTCTTTCAATAGACCCTTACTGATAAAAATGGGCCTTGACATTTCTTTTATAACTCCTCAATCTCCTCTTCTTGCGGTTTTGCCTAGTCTTGTAGTTAGGTAGGTAGGGTGGTGATCCAAACCGTAACCAAGAATAGATAAGGCCGGTTACTAGATGAGTCTAAACTTGTTGAAAGCTTGAAGAAATGATGAGGAATGTGCAAAGGAACAAAAATGTGAATGAAAAGTAAGCAAAAATCTACGAAGAGCTCTAAAGGATATAACATACCAATGGAACTTCCAAGGACTCATGAAACAACTTGATATAACACATGAATTAGTTCAACGAGGTTACTTACTACCTAATCTTACTTAAGGGTTGTAATAAGAGTGAATTGTGTAGACATCGAATTTTTGTCCTTTTTTATTTTTTCATTAAGGTAAGGGTTCTAAATTAGGGAAAATGCAAAAGAAAAAAAAATAGAAAAAATAAGAAAAAAAAAAAGAAATTTAGAAAAATACCAAAAAAGTAGAAAATTTTAGAAGGAAAGCCAAAAAAACAAGAAATTTAGAAAAGACAAAAAATAGAAGATTTAAGAAAAGTAAGAAATAATAATAATAAAGAAATTTAGAAAAAAAAAATCAAAATAATATAAAATTTTGAAAAATACAAAAAATAGAAGATTTGAGAAAAAAATATAAATCTTTTAGATAGTTTAGTAGAATATAATAAAATAAAGAGATAGTCATTAGGCATAGATTTAGATTTGAATCTAGTTTAGGTTGACCTAGTTCATATGTAAAATTCATTGTACATATGAACACGGAAAAACCAATAGCTTAGCTAGATAAGCACTTAGACTTGATATTGCATATGACTTAAAGATCCTAAGTTCAATCCATGGAAGGTGCAAATGCATCTCTTATTTTCTTTTCTCACTTTATTGCCATGTCATCACCACATCACGAGTCACATCATCTCTACCTTACTTCTAAGTGTGGTAAGCACACTCATAGGTGTGTTAGACACACTCCTACATGCGCAACTTTGTATTTGGCATCATATATTGTCTAGGTTCTCCCAACCAAAAGATGGAAGAAAATCATATTACATTTAATATTTTTTATCTTTAACTCAACCATAATACCTATGAATAGAAGTCTGCTCTTCATTTTCAAGACACACGAAAGCTTGAAAAACTTTAGAAAACACAAAAATCGAAGCTTTCTCTCTCTAGCACAATTCCTCTTTCTCTCTAGCACAATTCCTCTTTCTCTCTAGGATAGCATCCCCTACGATGTTTTTCGATGAAAACCACCACCACCATCGGATTCCCTACACTTAAGAACCCTAGATTTGATACTCCAAATTTGATTTTCCGAGTCAATTTAGGCCAACTAAAGCTGGCTAGAGTCGATTGGAGCTAACCCAAGCCAACTAAGCTGAATTAAGCCAACTTGAGCCGACTCGAAGCCAAGCTAACCCAATTTATTGCCTCTTTTTTTTATAATTTTATTTTATTTATTTATTTGTTAATGTAATAATAAATAATAAAAAATAAAAAAAGGAAAAATAAAAAAAGGGAAGAAATAAAAAATAGAAGAAAAAAGAAAATCCTTTTTCTTTTATTTTTTTAGAAATAAAATAAGTAATAGATGCATAAATAAATCACTTAGAAAAAAAATTTTTTTTTTAATAAATAAACCCTTTTCAAAATTAGGATCCTACTTAGAATTTCCAAAAATAAACATTGATGAAAACTCTTTAGAATAATTTTCTTAAATAAATTGAATTGGGTAAAAACACAAACTTAGCCTGTTTTTCGAAACTTAAAATAAACCAACCTGCTAATATTTTCGGAACGAATTACAAGAGTTTGATCATGAATAGTAGGTACGTAGACACATGGGCACTTGTAGCAATTACAAGGCAACTTAAAATATGGAAAATCTTCTTTTTCCATCTCTTGCAAATAATCAATTTAATTAACTTAGTTGCGTATGGTATAATTTGTTGTTTAAAAATTGAAATCTAAAAAGGGTATTATTGAAAAGTGAAATTAAATTCGAAAAGTTAAAAAGTGGTACTCGTTTAAGGTTTAAAAGGTTAGCCCTCGAATCTAGATCTTTAATTTTCAAAAATTGTTTTAACAAAAAGTTGGTTTTATTGAAAAATCAGTAGCTAAGTTATAGTCGATTCACCCAATTGATTATAACTTAACTCTTTTTTCCAACTCCAATCAAGTAGTGACTCCAAAACGTTTTCACAGTTAAAAAAAAAAAGCCATTTTTTTTAAACTCTAGTCGAGGGTTAGTATTAAATGAGTAAGGTTTAATACTGGTTAATTTAAAGAAGATTAATTTACAAAAATCGGGATGAAAAAAACTAAGCTCAACAGCATGGTAACTCCACTAGGGAAGTCAAGAGGGCTAACCACTTAAAATACTTTCTAAAATTAAAATTGATTTTCAAAATACCCATATTATTTATTTATTTGTTTATTTATTATTAACTTCATGTGTATGCTTCGTTTTGATTATCATATTCATTTTGCATACAGCATACATTAGGACATGGGGGGTCATTTGTTGTATCAAAGATGCAGGATAGATGCAATCACACCTATGCCATCTTAGGACCTTAGCAAGGGGGGCCATTGTGTAGGCTCTGAGTGCAATGGTGTAACAACCGTTTTGGGTTTATTAAGCTACCCCACTTAAGCTCATTGTGGCTAATGAAAGTTTTTTCTAAAAATAAGCACGGTCATAAAGCTTAAGGACCTTTTAAAACTTACCCTAATTGTATATACGCCCCATCAAGCTTGAGTTAATGCACTTCTCTTAAGAATTGCAACATTACGAATTATTCAAGAGTTTTAACACAATCAAGTTTTTGAAAATAATAGTAGGGTTGCAACTTAAGGAATAATGTATTAACCCATGCGATCCTAACATCTGCATATTTTTACGTACTTTCTTTTGTTACATTGATGGCGGATTTTGTCCATAAAATTTGTAGACTTAGAATGACAGGTAACCAACAACAGAATAATCAAAGAGTCAATAAGTTGCTAGATGCCCTTGGAGTGCATAAATAGCTGCTACAAGTTGAATTTACCTATTACAAGAAAAGGGCTGAATGTACTAAGGCTTCTAACTAAGCCTTGTTAGCTCAAATTGAAAAAGTGAAAGGACCATAGATTAGGCTTTAGAGATGTTGGACAAGATTAAAGCTCAACTACGAGAGTTAGATTAGAAACTTTAAACATAGCTAAAAGACTTTGAATAAAATTCTAAGTTTAATTAAGAATAATGGTTAGGCTCCCTTCTTTTGTCTTCTATACTCTGATCTTTTAAAATAATAAATTTTCTCTTTAGTTTATCATTTTTTAGAATTTCCTTCATTGTACTTGTCCTTCAACAAAACTCACCTAACCATTCATTCTCTCTCACTTAGGGAAATATAAATAGTTCTCACAAATTGTAAATAAGTCTTATCATTATATTCCACTTTTTCTTTTAGTCCTTTTCTCTCTCTTGAAAAGAAGAGTATTCTTTCAAAACAAAGTTAAGAAGTTGCTAACAAATGAGGATTCTTATCAGGAGTAATGGCCAATAGCAGAAATAATGACAAACTTGATGACACTAACCCTACAAAAGTAAGGTTTCTTTCATTGGACCAAACTATGGAAAAAATCATAGATCAATTGAGTTTCCTTGTTGATAGTGTTGCTTTACTTAGAGCCATATTAAATGAAGAGCACTCTAAGGCTTACTATGGAAAGAATATTGAGGCCCTACCCTTGGAAGCAAAAGAAAACTATCGAAAAGCGAATCCAACTTTGGAGTCTTTTGAATTAGAAGGGGTCTATCCAAAATTTAACCTAACTTTTGAGCCTAACACATATTCATTTCCAATCAATAAAAAGCCGTTTAACTATGGGGCTAACCAGGATCGTCTAAAGGAATTAGAAAGGAAGTTGACCCAACAAATCATTGAGAAAATAAGGGTATTCGGAGGCTATCATAGATTTAAGCATGCTGGGATCACTAACCTTTCTGCATTTGATGTTAAGGCTTATATAGAAAATTTAAAAATACCAAAGTTTGAAAAGTATGATGGGACAAGATGCCCAAAGCTACACATTAGATTATATGTTTGCAAGATGGGTAGATATGTTCAAAATAATCAACTCATGGTACAAACTTTCTAAGATAATTTGATTGGGCCTGCATTAACTTAGTATGCCCAACTCAACCTCAGCCAAATCAATACTTGGGAGAGGTTGGCTTAGGAATTTTATGAGCAATATAAGTTCAACATTAAGACAACTCCTTCAATTTGGGACTTGTGCTCAATGAGAAAAAAGAAAAATGAGTCATTTAAGGAATACACCTAAAGATAGAGGTGTATGGTAGCTAGAATCATTTCTCTTCTCCTTGAAAAAGAATTAATATCTATCTTATTGACTCATTAGAAGAACTATATTATGGGAACTTATTATGTAATACAATGGCCAGTTTTGCAAATATTGTACTTGTTGGGAACCAAATTAAAGAAGCCATAAGGACATGGAGGTTGATTAGAAAAAGACCAACCCCATTAGATTCAGGGGCATATATAAATACTTCGACATCAAGACCTATACCAAGCAAAAAAGGACCCAAAAATACCTAGAAGAAAGTTCACTCAAATCCTTACCTCATTATCTTAAGTCTTTGACCAACTAAAAAATGAGGGCTTATTACAATAGAAAGCCCTAATGCTAGGATACAAGCCGAAGAAACACGACCCAAATGCACAATGTGAATGTCATATGAGTCAGTAAGGGCATTCTATTAACATCTGCTGAGAATTAAATAATAGAGTTCAAGACCTAATTAATGCAGGGGTAATCTAATTGGACTCAATTCAAGGATAGGGTCAGATTTCACAATGTTTATAAAAGACAAGTGTTTCAAATAAAGTGTTTTATTTGCATTTCTCCTATTTTAAGATATCTCATTAGTTAAAAGGTTTAGAATGAAGAAAGGCAATATGAATCCCAAAACACCAACCTTGAGACACTTTGAGAGTCAAGTGGCATCATTGTAAGACTATTGGGTTTATTCCTTGGAGGAAGTCCATCTTGCATTTAATACCTAAATCAAAATAATGTTAGGCAATCTTTTCAATATCCTAAACACATAAAGTCCTTTATCAGCTCTATTGGACCTTTTATTGGGGTATTTTAAAAAATTAAACCTTATTAAGAACCACCCTCGTAATGGAGCAAGAAGGAGGTTAGGAGCATCTATTAGAATAAAAAGTTAAACTCATTTGTGCTTACTTTAGTTACATCAATTCAAAAGTAATTGTTACTATTGATAACTAATTTCCTCTAAAATGAAGAAAAGCATCCATTATAAACACTAAAACTACATACGCTTGGAGCTACAAGCCAAAAGAAAGAATAATCATTTTGTCTTAAAGGAAAAAAAAAAGCAGAAAGAAAAAAGAGAGAAGCAAGAAAAATGAGTAAGTGTGAAATGAAAAATGAAAAATGTGCTTGACACAAACAAGTTGACTAAGTCTAGAGCCTTAAAACCCAAAAGAACAAGGGGTACATAAACCTATTCTTGAATTAAGACTCACATTAGAAAAAAAAAAAAAAGGACCTTAAAAACATAGTCAAAGTAAGAAGCCAAGGTAAAAACCAAAGTTTTCCCCTTAAAAAAGCTATGATTCCTAAAGAAATTGCAATTGATACATGGCTTATGGCCTACAATTCTACCCTTCCTTCTGATTAAAGGATATAACTTATCTTTGGTAAAAGTTACATTTAAAATTAGGGTAAGCATAATTTTAGATTTACATATAAGGTTCTTGACTTGTAAACCCAGGTTAAAGAGTAATTCTTTCATAAAAAGCCATTTCAGTAATATCAATTTTGAAACCGAGGACTAAAAGCCTTTATTACATTATAGTACAGAAAAGACCTAATGGATTTATTAAAAGGATATTACTTATAAGGTAGACCATAATTTTTGGAATCGAAGTTAAAAGAGAGGAGTTGAAGCTGAGAGTATGAGGAAGTTCTTTTAGAATAAACCTAACTTTAATGAGATATCCTTTGATAAGAAGAAATTTGAAGAAGTCATGGAAAGTTATTTACCCCTAAAGGAAAGAAAAGGTTCTCTTAGACCAAGGCGGCTTGAAAGATCAAGTTGTTATGTTGTTAAAAAGCCTACACAATACTGGGAGAATCTAAACTTGTTAGCAAGTCAAAAAATTGGGATAAATTCAATTTCCTCTTATTTTAGTCCTTTAGACAAGATTCCTAATTTCTTTTAAAAGTCGTTTTCTCTAGAGTCAACCTTAGCAATAAGCTTCTATCATTACCCTAGCCATAATTATTTTCAAAAGAGTTCACTTCCTATCATCCAAAGTTCAGGATCCAATATTGCATAAAAATCACTCATAAGTTGGCCTTAAAGGCCAAAATCATTCTCTTTGACATGATCATGCTCATGGCTGATGCCACCCACCTCTCTTTTTATCTAGGGACTTTATGCCTAGTTTTTACTCTATCTTTCATGATTGCAAATTGATAAGTTTTTCTTTTTTAATAATTTTTCCATAAACTCCTTTTGCTTTGGTCCTTATGGATCATCTGCTGTTTAGAGCACTATCTATGTAGTAAAACTGTTAGATTACATGCTCTCAAAGTGCTATCCTGACTACGAAATCATTAAGTGTTATCTTGACATTGAAAGCACATGATCTCGGAATGCTATCTTAACCTTGAAAACCTTAGATCACATGCTCTCGAAGTGCTATCTTAACCTTGAAACTCTTAGATCGCGTGCTTTTAGAGCGCTATCTTAGCCTTGAAACCATTGGATTGTATGTTCTTAGAGTACTATCTTGAGCTTGAAATCTTCAGATCGCATGTTCTTAGAGCGCTTTCCTATCTTAAGCTAAAACCTTAGATCATATGCTCTTAGAGCACTATCCTAAGCTTGAAACCCTCGAATCGCATGCTCTTGGAGTGCTATTCTAACCCAAGTCAAAACTCTTAAATCATAGGCTCTTAGAGTATTATCCTAAGCTTGAAACCCTTGGATTGCATGCTCTTGGAGAGTTATCCCAAGCTTAAAATCGTCGAATCATATGCTCTTGGAGTGCTATCCTAACCTAAACTAAAACCCTTAGATCGCATACTTTCAAAGTAATATCCCAATTTCATATCACTCTTTATGAACTTACCTAGGTTAGTAAGCCTAGAAAAGCACGACCAGACTTAATTTCTTCTTTTCAACCCTTAGAGGACCCCTTCTCTCTTTAACCTTTTCAACAAATCCTCAGTGAATTAAGTTTAGGATAGATAGTTATTTATTGCGCTTCTTTGGTCAAAGTTACCCCTAGGGCAATAATGGTACCTCTTTTGTCTCGGAACGCTAATTGTAGATTCTAATTTTTGCCCCCCTTTTATTTTTTCAATAAGGTAAAGGGTTTTAAATTAAGAAAAATGAAAAAAATAAGAAAACACCCAAAATATAAGAAATTTAGAAAAATACAAAGAAAAAAGTAGAAAAGTTAAGAAAGAAAGCCAAAAAATAAGAAAGTTAGAAAAATACAAAAAATAGAAGATTTAAGAAAAGTAAAAAAAATAATAATAAAGAAATTCAGAAAAAAAAATCACAAAAATATAAAATTTAGAAAAATACAGAAAATAGAAGATTTAAGAAAAAAATAAATATTTTGTATAGTTTAGTTGAATATAATAAAATAAAGAGATGCTTATTAGGCCTAGACTTAGATTTGAATCTTACCTAGGTTGACATATTTTATATGTACAATTTATTGTACATATGAATAAAGAAAAACCAACAGTCCAGCTGAATAAGCACTTAAACCTAATATTGTGTATGACTTGGAGATCTTGGGTTTAATTCATGAAAGGTGAAAAATATATCTTTTATTTTCTTTTCTCACTTCATTACTATATTATTGCCACATCATTGCCACCTCATTTATCGACTCATTTCTAAGTGTTATAGGCATACTCCTACACATATTGGATACACGCTTACATACACAACTTTGTATTTAGCATCACATATTGTCTAAGCTCGCTCAACCCAAACATGGAAGAAAATCATATTACATTTAATATTTTCCATCCTTAATTCAACTATGATACCTATAAATAAGGGTTTGCTCTTCATTTTCTAGACACAACAAAGCTTCAAAACACTTTATAAAAAACAATTCGAAGCTTCCTCTCTCTCTCTAAGATAACATCCCTTATGGTGTTTTTTGACAAAAACCACTACTACCATTAGATTCCTTATACCTAAGAACCTTAGATTCGATACTCCAAATTTGATTTTCCGAGTCGATTGAAATCGATTGGAACCGACCGAAGCCGATTAGAACCAACTAGACCCGACTAGAGCTAACCTAAGCCGACCAAGTTGACTGAGTCGAATTGAGCCAACTTGAGCTGACTCGAAGTGAAGTTGACTTAGTATGCTGTCATCTTTTTTTTTTAATTAAATTTTACTTATTTATTTGTAAATGTAATAATAAATGAGAAAAAGAAAAAAGGGGGGAAAGAAAAAAAAGAAGAAGGAAGAAATTAAAAAAAAAAAGAGAGAAGAAAAAATGAAAATCTATTTTATTTTTTTATTTTTTTTAGAAATAAAATAAGTAAGTAATAGAGGAATAAATAAATCCCTTAGAAGAAAAATTATTATTTTTTTAATAAGTGAACCTTTTCAAAATTAGAATCCTACTTAAAATTTCCAAAAATAAACATCGATTAGAGCCCTTTAGAATAATTTCCTTAAATAAATTAAATTGGGTAACAAAACTTAACCTTTTTTTTTAAAGTTAAAATAAATCAACCCACTAATATTTTTGGAATGAAATACGAGAATTTGATCTCGAATAATGGGTACGTAGGAACTTATAGCAATTACAGGGTGACTTAAAATATGGAAAATTTTCTTTTTCCATCTCTTGTAAATAATCAATTTAATTAACTTAGTTGCATGTGCTAAAATTTTTTATTTAGAAATTGAAATCTAAAAATGGTACTATTGAAAAGTGAAATTAAATTCGGAAAGTTAAAAAGTGGTACTTATTTGGGGTTCAAAAGATTAGCCCTCGGATTTAGATCTTTAGCTTTCAAAAATTGTTTTAACGAAAAATCGGTTTTATTGAAAAATTAGTAGTTAAGTTATGATCAATCCACCTAATTGGTTATAACTTAACTTTTTTACCTGACTTGAATAGAGTGGCGACTTCAAAACATTTTTAAAGTTAAATCCTAGCCGAGGGTCAGTATTAAACATGTAGGGTTTAATATTAATTGGTTTCAAAAAGACTGATTTATAAAAATCTGGAGGAAAAAATCAGGCTTGACAAATTGAAAGTAAACAATTAGTATTTACAAGAAGAAGAATATTCAGTGTATTAAAAATGATAGGAATCAGGCTACCAAGCCTTTGACCCATAGTTAAGCCTGAAGACTAGAGGGGCTAGTAAGGTTGATTCTCCTACTCTAACCAACTCCTGCCAAAGCTAAGTATCTCATTGCCAAGTCACTCTATATGTCGAGCCGAATAATTGCTCATCTCTCAAAAGCTTTGTGCCGAATAGTAAACTATTGAGACAGAAACCAAGCCTTATATGCTTGCTCACTCACATCCAGATCGACCAATTGCTTGACATCACCCTTGCCAAGAGGACGATAGATAGACCATGGACTAATCCTCAGTCAACCCTACTCGAATAAGTAACCTGATTGTACTCTTTTGTCTCCATCCGCTAACGGCATCACTAATGCATCTTTACCACGTGTACAGGATCACATATAGAATTTGCTACACTAATCATTGTTTTCTTAAATATTCATTTTTATCCTTTTGTATTCTTCCACATTACTTCTTTAGGAAATACCTTTTTTGTCTTTTTTCCCTTTTAAGCACGTTATCCTAACTTATTAGGTATAAATACCCTTGTACTTATAGCCAAAATCAATCAGATTATCATCAATATAATTGAATATTCTTGCTTTCGTAAACACTGATTGTTTACTCTCTTTTTACTCTTATCTTAACTCTAAAGTAAGGCTAGGTGGTGAGTAACCTCATTGGACCAATTCATGCATTATATCAAATTGTGCCATCAGTCCCCGAAAGTTTCATTAGTACATCATATCTTTTGGAGCTGTTCATAGGCTTTTGCTTACTTTTCATTGACATCTTCATTCTTTCGTACATTCAACATCATCTCTTCAAGCTTTCGACAAACTTAAACCCATCTAGTAACCAGCCTTGTTTATTCTTAGTCATGGTTCGTATCATCTAAGTATCATAGCAAAGGTTTCACTTGAGCTATAGTAGATTGTTTTAAAGTTCTGTCTATACTTTATTTTACATATGTGAAACACAGCAAGTTATTATGTTCACTTGACTACGGAGTTTGCTTGCTGTTAAATTTCTGATTTACGGAAGTGTTTGCTAGAACACCTAATCGAAGAGTTGGAAACTAAGATCTATTAGATAAAATGATGGAACTAAGTCTTAATGTTGGTGTTGGAGATGATAACAGTGGTGCTGTCTACCATAGTTGACAGTCTTAAGGTACCCTTAAGAGTACTAACAAGAGACTTGATGAAGTAAATAAACTCTTAGTAGATTTAATTCGAGCTATTTATGTGCTGGCTTACCAACCTATTAAAGTCATGCATAACACTCTACAAGCTGCCCAACTTAGGAGAGGTCAGAACCTAACTTAACAAGTTTAAGGTAGAAGAGTAGGCGGACAAATAAAAAGAAGGATTGACTTAGGAGACATGGGAGAAGAGGATGAGAAAGAGTATTACAAAGAAGAAGAGTGAGTTCAAGCACCCAGAGCATCAAACCATGTGAAACGTTGGATTTCAAACTTTAATGGGTCTAGAATTGCAGATGAATACATAGAGTGTGAAGAGAAGGTAGAGCAAATGCTTGAATATTACCAATATGAGGATTACGAGAAAGTGAGAACTACCACTATTAAGTTCTTTGGATATACTTCCATTTAGTGGAAAAATTTCCAGACTATAAGGAGATGAGAAGGATACAAAGAGATTAATACTTGGCTTGAGATGAAGAGAATACTTAGAAATAGATTTGTACTGGATACTTATTTATAAGATATTTTTACTTGGCTTCTGAAGTTGAGACAAAGAGGCCGAACTGTTGATGAGTATGTTTAAGAATTCCAAATGCTTATGATCTACTATGAAGTAGAGGAACCACCAACATGAATAGTTTTTAGGTTCCTTATTGGATTAAGGAGTGACATTCGAGACATTGTAAAACTCCAATGATTTACCATAATGGATAAGGCCATACGAATTGCTCAAC
This sequence comes from Lumnitzera racemosa, assembly GCA_024138005.1. Classification (NCBI taxonomy): domain Eukaryota; kingdom Viridiplantae; phylum Streptophyta; class Magnoliopsida; order Myrtales; family Combretaceae; genus Lumnitzera; species Lumnitzera racemosa. Next base: position 34,342,141 of record JAMXBC010000007.1, read on the forward strand.
AAGTGTAAATGTAGAGAAGGAGCCAGATATCGATTCGACAGCCAACTAATCAACCTGTTTAGGGAAATTACTGAGGTCCGCCAAGTAGTGACCTAATCTAAAAAGTGGATGTACGAGCCAAATAGAAGGGCTAACCTTATAGTAACATGTCGACCTGAACTTATGAGAAAGAGCAAGGATTTGATAGGTAGATGAGCTAGATTAAGTGCTTTAAGTGCCAAGGGTTTGGACATATGGTCACTTAGTTCCCAAATCAAAGAACTATGGTCATCAAGGGAGACGTCCCAAAGTTAAAAGTAGAAAGTACTGATGAAGAACTTAAGGAGGAAAGCATTGTTGAGAAACAAGTTTCTCATGATATTGAATTGATTGAGGAAGACATATTTACCAAGGACTTAGATCAGTTAATCTTGGTTGTTCGATGCATAAGGAACTTGGACCACTTACATGAGGAGGAGAAAAGAGAGAATTTGTTTCATACTACCTATAAGGTGAATGATCAGGTGTGTGCCCTAATTGTGGATAGTAGTAGTTACACCAATGTAGCATTAATAGATCTAATCAAAAAATTGAAGTTTCTGACTATTACACATCTAAGGCTATATAAGTTATACTGGTTGAGTGAGAAGGGAGCACTACTTATCACTTGACAAGTATTACTACTGATCACTATCAGAAATTACTTTGATAAGATTCTCTGCAATGTATTACCCATGTACGCTTCCTATGTGTTGCTAGATTGACCATGGTTGTTTGATAGAGGAGTTATCCATGATCGATGCCAAAACACATATATGTTAGAAAAGGATGGCAAGAAGATCACACTAAACCCAATGCCACCGAGTAAAGTTAACAAACTATAGGCCAAACATGCTCATAGATCAAAGAAGACTTTGATGATGAGTAGAGTCGAGCTTCGAGAAGCTATTTAAGCCTACATGCTGACTTTCCTATTGGTTAGGCATCTATAAGAGTTGACAGAGTAGGGTAAACTACCCTGAAAAGTGAGAGCATTGTTGGATGAATATGCTGATCTGTTCCCAAAACAATTACCTAAAGGGTTGCCCCTAATCCGAAGTATAGAACACTGCATTGACTTAATACCTAATGTTACCTTGCTAAATAAACTAGCCTATCAAATGAGTCTTGAGTAGGCTTTTGAGTTCCAAAAACAAGTCAATGAACTATTGGAGAGAGGTTTTGTTAGGGAAATTCTTAGCCCTTATGCTGTACTAGCACTTCTAGTACCCAAAAAGGATATAACCTGGCATATGTGTGTTGACAACTAACCAATGAACAAGATTACTATCAGATATAAGTACCTAGTCCCCAGGTTAGAAGATAATTGAGTGGAGCTAAGATCTTGAGCAAGATTGATCTATAATTTGGCCACCATCAAATCCAAATGAGGCCGAAAAATGAGCAAAAGATTACTTTTAAAACTTGGCATGGGCTTTATGAATGGATGGTCATGCTATTCAACTTATCAAATGCCCTAAGCACTTTCATGAGATTGATGAACCACGTGTTGAGACATCTAATGGGGAAGTGTGTCGTGGTGTACTTTGACGACATCTAAGTTTATAGTGCCGACATGTTGAGTCACTATGAACATCTCTGAGCCGTACTGAATATCCTCTGTGCCGAAAGATTATTCGACAACCTTAAGAATTGTTGTTTTTGCTAAGAGAAAGTGGTATTCTTGGGCTACGTAGTAAGTAGAGAAGGCTTACGAATGGGTAATAAGAGGATCCAAGCAACCATCGAGTAGTCGACTCCTACTACTTAGGCCGACATGAGAAGTTTCCATAGACTAGCTTCATTCTATAGAAGATTCATTAGGAATTTTAGTACCCTTGATATATCACTTACTAAGCTAACAAAGAATAACATCGACTTTTGATGGGGAGAAAAGTAGGAGAGAAGTTTTGCCGAGATAAAGGAAAGTTTGACCTCTACCCTTAAACTAGTTCTACCCAAATTCGAGAAAATATTTGAGCTAAAATGTGACATGTTAGGCATTAGATTAGACGCAATCCTGATGCAAGAGAGCCGACTAATTGCTTTCTACAATGAGAAGCTTAGGGTACCTCAGCTAAACTACTCTGTGGATGACAAGGAACTCTTAACACTGATCTGAGCATTGTAAGTATGACAGTGATATGAGGTAAGTGCACCTATCAGTTTTAATATAGCGGATGTGAGTCCGAGTCGATCCCTCAGAGATTTTGAATACTAATATTAACTTTTAGCTTTATTATCTAACCGAAAAATTGTGATAAATTGAATGAATTAAAAAATACTGAAATTAACAACTAAACTACTTATGAGACTTAATCACGCAAATTAGGAAGCAATAAACTACGAACAACTTCAAGTATGCAATAATATATTTAGGAATTATTTCCCCTAGTGTTTAACATATAACCTTTTTAAAATATATCCAATTCAATTTCTACTATTCTTAATCGGAAGGATTCACAATTAAAACTAATATCTTTCTTAAGCATATTAACCCTAATCCTAAATTATTTACCGGAATCTCTTCACTTAGTAATATATTTTAGAATTGCATTAATGTGTAATGAATTCCCACACAAACAATCAACTTTCCGGAAGAAACATGTATCTTATCTCTAAGTATACATGTAATTCTCTTTAATTATGCCTAGATCTAATTATACATGTAATTTCTCAATTAACATGCATAATATCATATATTGACACTCTAGAATTATCAATCCATAATTAACGACATAATTGAATCAAGAAAAGGTAGAAACTTTATTGAAATTATAATTCAATCCAAGGGTTACATGAAACCCTAGGTTCCATAATCCTAAATACTCGAATTCTAAGCTATCATAACGAATCTAAAAACGAATTTCATAAAAAACGTAAAATAAAGCATAAAAACCCCTCTTGATTTGATGAACAATCTCTCTATTCTTGAAATCGATGTCGTTCTTGCTTCTTGATTAATGTTCTTCTCCAATCTCCTCTCGTCTCTTGTGTCTCTTATTTCTGTAATGTCTCTCCTGTCTTTTGAAACCCTAATATGTCTTTTTATAGTGTATCAAAAAGATTTTGTTTTCGTCACCCGACATGGCCTGGGACACGACCGTGTCCCCAGGTCGTGTAACTTTCTGCACTTAGGCAAATTTTCTACACAACTTCAAAAATTCATAACTTCTTCGTTTGAACTCAGAATTGAGTGAAACTTGATTCCTTTTCTTCGTTTTCGAGCCTAGAACGCATTTAAACCCTAAAATCAACATTTTACTCAATTAAGTATCAATTTCTTTAAAGAAAACGAAAAATGTGCGAAAAATGCTATAAAATCACCCTATGAAATATGTTTAAAATTAGAGTTATCAGACAGCATTATTTGTTGTCGAAAGAATTTGTCACCTACATTGATCATGAGTCTCTGAAGTATCTTGGAAGCTAGACGAAGCTACCGAAGTGGCAGGCAAGGTAGGTTAAATTCCTTAAGGGGTTTAACTTCGTAATAAAATATAAATAAGGAAAGAGTAACATAGTTACAATTGCTCTTTTGAGAAGGCATACACTCTTAAATGAACTATAGACCAGATTGTTTGGGTTTGTGAGCATTAAAAAGTAGTACTCTAAGAACCCACACTTTGGACCTAAACTTACGTATTGTATAAATGGAAGGATTGTAGATGGGTATCTTGTAGAAGATGGATACTTGTTCCAAGGAGGGAAATTATTCATGCTAACCTATTCATTAAGGGAATTACTATTCAAGGAAGCCCATAGTAAAGGGCTCTTCTAGCATTTTGGTGAAAGAAGGACCTATGGACTATTGAATGGTTATTTCTTTTGGTTGAAACTAAGGCGTGATTTGCACCAAGTTGTTGAAGGCTGTATCATGTGCAAGAGGGCTAAGTACCAAGCTGAGTAAGAAAAAAGCAATGCCTTTGCCTATTTTGATGAAACCATAGACTAAGCTGAGATGGACTCTATCCTCGAATTACTATGAACTACTCAAGGTAAAGATTCTATAATAGTTGTCGTGGAGAGTTTCAAAAAGATGGTGCACTTTGTGCTCTACTCCAAAACTAACAATGCTTCGGCTATTGCTTCTCTTTTCTTGTAAGAAATTGTTAAGTTACATGGCATGCCGAGAAGCATACTATTAGATAGAGATCTAAAGTTCTTGAGCCATTTCTATAGAACTCTATAATGACGAATAGGGACCAAACTGCTATTTAGTACTTCCTATCACCGTTAAATAGATGGCTAAGCAAAGGTAGTCAATTATGCTTTAGGATCACTGTTTCCAACTATAGTAATTCAATTGGACTTAGTTGATTGGGACATCTACTTACTAGTAGTTGAATTCGTTTACAACCAAATAGTACATGACACCACCAAGTAGAGCCCTATTGAGGTTATCTATGGTTTCAATCTTGAATTGCCCCTCGATTACACCCTTGTACCTAAATCCGAGTAAGAAGACCGGGATGCAAGAGCTCGAGCATAGTCCTTTCAATATATCTACAATAAGGTCACTTAGCAAATTGACTAAGTCACCCGAAGAATGCGAAAGAGGACTAAGGATAGGATGGTTAAACAATTCCAGTTAGGAGACTTGGTGTGGCTATACCTTAGTAAGGAAAGGTATCTAAGCAAGAAGAGGAACAAGCTACTTATAAGAGTTAAAGGACCTTTCTAAATTATATAAAAGGTCAATGACAACACCTACAGGTTAGAGTTAATCGAAGATTATCGGGTTTTTAACACCTTTAACGTTGCCATCTTTAGTCCACATTATCCTAACGGAGAGCTGATCGAAGACCATATGGATTTGATCCCAAATCTAAATTAACCCTGAGGGAATGATGTGAATTAGGCTATTGAGCCTTTGACCCATAGCTGAGACTAAGGATTAGAGGGGCTAGCAAGGCAAATCCTCTTACTCCTATTAAATCCTACTGAAGCTAAGTATCTCTTTGCTGAGTCACTCTACATGCTAAGCCGAATGACTATCCATCTCTTGAAAGCTTTATGCCAAATAGTAGACTGTTGAGACAGTAACCTAGCCTTACATGCTCACTTACTCATGTCTAGACCAACCAATTGCTTGACATCACCCTTACCAAGAGGACAAGAGATAGACCTTAGACTAATCTTCAATCACCCTTACTCGGATAAGTAACCTGATTATACTCTTTTGTCTCCATCCTCTAATGGCATCAGCAATGTATCTCTACCATGTGTACAGGATTACGTATAGAATCTACTACACCTATCATTGTTTTCTTGAATATTCATTGTTTTTCTTTTTGTATTCTTGCACATTACTTCTTTGGGAAATATCCCTTTTTGTCTTTTCCCCTTTTAGGCAAGCTACCCTAACTTATCGAGATATGAATACCCTTATACTTATAGCCGAAATCAATCAGATTATCATCAATACAACTAAATATTCTTCCTCTCGTAAACACTGATTGTTTACTCTCTTTTTACTCTTATCTTAACCCTTAAGCAAGAATAGGTAGTGAGTAACGTCACCGAATTAATTTGTGCGTCATATCGAATTGCACCATGAGTTCTTAGAAGTTCCATTTGTGTGTCATATCCTTTGAAGTTGTTCTTGGGCTTTTACTTAGTTTTCATTCACATCTTCGTTCTTTCGTACATTCCCTATCATCTCTTAAAGCTTTTAGTAAGCTTAAACCCATCCAACCATCGGTTTTATCTATTCTTGGTCATGGTTCACATCAGGTAGGGTGTTAGGCCTTTTGTAGATTCATGGGGCTAAGAAAGGATGCAAATATTTCCTTGGATCTTGTAGATCATTATAAGAGGTATACAATATGCCCATCTGACTAGGTGTAACTTTCAATCTTTAAAGATTTATTACTCCCCTATTTCTTCTTCCAGTCCCTACGAGTAAGAGATATCTTCCTCTTCCTATCATCTTACTCTTGCACATCTTCCCATTTTAGCAACGGGTTGCCAATTGGCTTTCTTAGTACCATTTCACTTCCACCAACGTATTCATCAAAATGCTATGCTTCGATGAGGTGAGATTCCCCATATTCAAAGGGGCTCTTAGCAGTGGGAATAAAGATATCTTTCCCCTTCTGATTTTTGTTGATGCATTGATGAAGTGCCGAAGGAACAAGATTATGCTCGTGAAGCCATTTCCTTCTTATCAACAAATGATGCAAAACCGGAGCATTGAGGACATGAAACTTAGTCATTTCTTAAATAGGTCCCTCCTTGAAATCTACATTAATGATCCTTAGCATCTTTATAGGGACATCATTGAAGCCATGAACATCAATTGGTTGCTTCACCAATCTCCTCATGTCAAGCTTTGTAGCCTTAAAAGTCACCAATGGTATGATGTTCAGTGAAGCCTTGTTGTTAATGAAAGTTCTCCTAATATGGTGTTTGTTGAGCTTACTTTCTACATATGATGGATGATTGTGATTTAGCTTGTTCACATACATGTCATCATTGATAAAACTAATCGCATTCTTGTTTGCTTTTTCCATCTTATGAATTGACTTCATTGCATTACATTGTTCATATTGTTGTTTCGAAATCTCTACTAAAGAAATTTCCATTGTAACCCTAGATTTCTTATCAAATTCAAAGAGGTGGAAGAATCTCTTAACATTAGTTGTTTTGAGTAGGGCCATTGTGATAAGATTTCTTGGGATCATTTTTTCATCTTTCCCTTTCGTTAGCAAGAGTATCTTCTTACAATACACTCTTTTGCACCTTATATTAAAGTTGGTCAGCTTCTTGGGACGCTATTGGATCATAGGAGATCACTTTGGCAATCTTTTGATTGTTGTGTTTCGAAAGTGGGTTCCTCTGCATATCGTTGTTGTTATCCAATTCAAGCTCACCATTCTAGAACTTCTTATTCAAGATACCATTCTAGACCCTCTTATTGAAGATCCTTCTTAAAGTCCAATATTCTCTTGTCGAGTAGTTGACTGATCTATTAAAGTAAAAAGAATTTACATCAGTTATAGGCTCTCTTTCAACCCTTGGTAACCTAATCACTCCATCCTTAAGCCATAGGTCAAGGACAACATGCACTTTGTTCATTGGACATAGAAAATGTGGGACTTTTGCAGCATCGTCCCTTCTCATCTTTTTGTTTCCCTTATAATTTCCTCCTTGCATAGCACTCACAGATAGCTATTGCTTCTTACCAACGTTACCTCTCTTCTTGGTGACGGAGTTATTAGTTCTCCATGTATTTTCTACTATTATGGAGAAAAACTTAAGAAATAAATTCTCAAGATATGGAAGATTCCGTAAACATCCTCCAAATAGAAATCTTAACTAGCTTTTTCTCATTGCATATATCTTGGATGTCTAATGAGTGTTCCTTGAAACGCTTAATGAAATCCATAAGGTCTTCTTTTGGAAACGGCCTAATGCTTCTCATATCCATAATAGTGACTCGTTCTTAAGTTTCAAAGAACTTTTCAAGGAACATTCTATACATTGTTTCCCATGAATCCACAAAGCCTAGGGGTAGATTAATGTACCACTTGTATGCTTTTTCAATTAATGACTTCAAGAATTCTTTTAATTTGAGATCATCATTGAGATTATAGATGCTGAGTGTCTCAACAAACTTAAGGAGTTATACCTTTACACTTCCTTACTTTTCATTAAACTTGATGAACTTAGGATTGCTATAGTCCTTTAGATGGGACCTATCTACAACCTTTTGTGGGTACAAAAATTTCAAATTTAGAATGTTAGTAGAAGGTGTTGCTTGCATTTGCCTCATTCACTTCTCCTTACCCTCCTTCATCACATAGGACGAAGTAGTTTGGAGTGTCATTATGAGGTTGTGGGGTGCAACCATACTAGCCATTAGGAGTTGTAAGTTACACCTTGAAGAGGAGGATACTCCAAGATGTATTCTTATTTCTTCAACTGCAAGCGTTCGGTGAGTTAAGGTCAAATGCTACAATGGGCTTGTTACCCTTCTTCACCTTCTATAGGGGTTGGGTCAACTTATTCATGCTATTGAGCATTTTTCGAGTTGATAGTTGGACATGCAAATCTTGAGACTTATACGCTTGGTGCAGGTATAGCTATCTCAGACATTGTACCAATAAATACGACGAGAGTAGTAGGTGTTGGAATTTAGGGATCTAGAAAAAGTTTATTTGCAGTGAATTTTTTTTCTTTCAAATAATAGTGAATCCCTAAGTCACAGGTGGATCCGTATGGTAAATTAAATTGATATGAGAGAAGTTCTTTCACCTTATGTGAATCTAAGTCATGTTGGTGTTGTGGATCTATAGGCACTACAATCTCTCAAGCCCTATCTATAGTATCCACACTTGAATGAACATACCAAGAAATAGATTGTAGTATGCTAGCACCAAAAAGGATACAGGAAACCTCCCTAATTTCTCATGTTTCACTCTCTATTTTTTGTCTATAGAGTTTCTTTATAGGTCTAATATTAACGATATAATGTCAACGTAACCTTAATAGAGGGTTGTTTATATTTATATATAGACTAGTGAAAATATCTTCTATAATATATTATGAGATTGGTGAGATATTAAAGGAAATTAATAATATTAAATATGTTATTTATTATTTTTCACCAAAAATAATAAACATAATTATTTATTATTCTTAAATCATTAAGAATAATAAATATTTCAATACTTCCTACTATATTTAATCAAAACAAACCCATAACCTATTTTATTCATTATTTGTGTGCAACCTTATAGGTTCACTTAGTGTTAACAATACGCCTAAAAACTCTTTTTAGGACTACAAGACATAAGTAGCCTCTAACAAAACGTTATGTCTATTTAAATTAAGCGAAGATCGATGATCTGACTTTACCTAATTCATAATTTATGTCATAATCCTTTTATCACATGATATCTAAATTGAACATAAGGCATGGATAGTGTTACCCTTATATTATTCAACCTTATCATTTCTTGATCTCCAAGTAGAATAATATGACAAATGATATTGATCATACTATCAATTCATTTGAGTACGATCATGGATTTCTCAATCTCACTTATCAAGGGGCCTAGAGATATCTCTCTCATAATAAGACAGACAAATCCCATCTTAATCACTTATCTACTTCTACATAATTCACACTATGCTTAATCACAACCTTTATAATTATCCAATTAAAGATAATGTTTGATTAAGTTGAATCATAATGTTGCTCATGCTAGAATCCATGGTAATTTCAAGTCTAAGGATGTATTGACATCATTATAATAAGAATCACTTATGACATTAATCCATTTAGTGACCTCATAGCAATTTGCTTTGGTCCATAGTTCTCTAACATGTACCTATGACTTTAATTTGGATCCCTATACAAATAAACATCCCATAATTATCATCAAACCTCATATTAGATTTAATTCATTATTGTTCCCACAATAATAAGCATCTAGAGACATTTAGAATAACTATATGATTATTCAAGGATATTATAAAATGAACATGCAAACAATATAATAATGAATGCTCTTAATTCATAATAATGACAATATGCAATAATTAGCCTAAGGTACAATCACTAACAATAAGTGCTTGTGGGTTTACCCTAAGCAATGCAGTAGTGTTTGCTAATGTAGTAGTTGCCATAATGGGTGCTGATAAAGTCATATTAGGTAATACATTAGTATTTGCAACAATTATGGCTACCACGCCTAATAGGATTTGCATGAAAGTGGTAAAGAGCTGGTTCATCATACGTGTATTTTCCAACATGGCATGCAGTATAAGGAAATCATCACTAGCAAATTGTTGTACAATCTTAAGTGCTTGCATAGCCTTGTATACTTATACAACACTAAGTACTAGTATGGGTCCAGGTGCTTAAATGTTTCTAGGTGCTTTCACAATTCCTAATACACTAGTATCTTGCATTACTTGGGTTTGCTTAACCCTCTCATATTGGTTTTCAAGTTCTTAGATGTATCAATCATTTCCAATCTTCTTATGTGCATGTGCCATTCTGTCAAGTCTCTCCTTCTCTAGTAAAGTCACTAAATAATGTGTAATAGGGTTGATCATGTGTAACAGGCATGTTGATCGACTTAAGAGACATCTTGAGCTAATGATACATAGAGGGCTTTCATTAGGAAGATGTGTATAAGGACAAATGGGTAAACTTAGTATCTTAAATGCACACATGTGATGGTGGATCAAACTTAGTGTTCTTGATCATTCTTAATCAAATTGCTTATTCGATCTTCTCTAGAGTAATTTTAGTAGAACTGTAGAGTTTGTTTCAAACTTGCCATTGTCTTAAATAAATCAAATAAGAAGAGAAGACTCCTATTTATAGAGTTTGGAGGTCCATCTTATCCATTAAATGGCTTTAAGATGAGTGGTAGAGATTGAGGTTTGTTAGTGAAGTTTATCCTCTCCTTTAACCTCCATAGGCTTTGATGCGAACCGCAACTAAGAACAGACAAGGCTGGTCACTGAATGGGTCTAAGCTTGTCAAAAGCTTGAAAAAGAAGGTGACGAAGAATGTGCGAAAGAACAAATATGAATGAGAAAAGTAAGCAAACCCATGAATAGCTCTAATAGATATAACATACCAATGGAACTTCCAAGAACTTACGTTATAACTTGATATGACGCACACAATGGTCCAATGATGTTACTTGTTACCTAAGCTTGCTTGAAGGTTAGGATAAGAGTGAAATGAGAGTAAACAAAATAGTATTTATGAAAAAAAAGAATATTCAATTGTATTGATGATAATTTGATGTTCACAACTACAAATACAAGGGGTATTTAGGGTAACTTGCCTAAAAGGGAAAAGACAAATAGCGTGTGACCTTAAAGAAATAATGTATAAGAATACAAGAGGGTAAAAATGAATATTCAAGAAAAGCAATTATTAGTATGACAAATGTTGCATGTGGTCCTATATACGTGATGGAGATACACTGGCGAGGCCGTTGGAGGATGCAAACAAAAGAGTATGATTAAATTGCTGGTCCGAACAGGGGTGGCTAAGGATCAATCCGAGGTCTCTCTCTCAGTACCTTGGCATGGGTAAAGCTAAGTAGTTGGTTAGCTTAGACGTGAGTGAGTACTTATGAATGGTTTAGCTATTGTCTTGGTATTCTACAATTCGGCATACACTTTAAAGAGATGAGTAGTCATTCGACTCGGCATACAGAGTGACTTAGTAAAGAGATACTTAGCTTCAATAGGAGTGGGTTGGAGTAGAAAGATCTACCATGCCAGCGCTTCTAGTCCTCGAGTTTGGCTATGGGTCAAAAGCTTAGTAGCTTGATCCTATTATTCCCTCTAAGTTGATTTAGATTTAGGATCAAATCCGAGTAGTCTTTGATCAGCTCTCTATTAAGGTGATAAGGACTGAGGTCAGCAATTTTGAAGGTGTTAGAAACCCCATAATCTTCAAGTGGCTCCAACCTGTAGGCATTGTCATTGATCTTCTAGTGGATTCTGAAAAGTCCTTCAGCTCTTAAAGATAGCTTATTTCTCCTTTTGCTTGGAAATCTTTCCTCACTAAGGTGCAGCTAGACCAAGTCTCTCGGCTAAAAATGTTTTTCCATACTAATCTTGGCCTTCTCTTGCATACGTTTAGTGGCCTAGTTGATGTGTCAAGTAACTTTATTGTAGATGTACTGAATAGATTGTGCTCTAACTCTTGTGTTAAGGTCATCTTGTATGAACACAGGTATAGAGGTGTAATCAAGAGGCAACTCGAGATTAAAACCATAGACCACTTTGAAGGGTATCTGTTTAATGGTGTCATGTACTGTTCAGTTGTAAGTGAATTTGACCACTGGTAAGCAAATGTCTCAATCAGCTAAGTTCTTACCCACTGCAACTCGAAACAGTGATCTCAAAGTATGATTAACCACCTCTATTTGGTCATCAATTTAAAGGCGATAAGAAGTATAGAATAGTAGTTTAGTCCCCATCCAATGTTATAAGGTCCTCTAAAAATGGCTTAAGAAATTTGGCTCTTTATTGGAGGGTACACTTTTCAATATGCTGTGTAACTGTATAATCTCCTACAAGAAAAAAGAACCAATAGCCGAAGCATCGTTAGTCTTAGAACAAGGTACGAAGTATGCCATCTTACTGAATCTATCCACGACAACTATTATAAAATCTTTGCCTTGGGTAGTTCGTGATAGTCCAAGAACAAGGTCTATACTTAATTCAATCCATGGTTTCGTTAAACTAGGCAAAAGCATTGCTTTTCATTGTTCGGCTTGGTACTTAACCTTCTTACACATAGCATAGCTTTCAATAACTTGGAGCATATCTTGCATCATTTTTGGCCAAAAGAATCGACCACTCAGCAATTCATATGTCTTTTTCTCCTCAAAATGTTTGGACAGTCTTCCATTGTAGGCTTTCTTAATTAGTAGCTCCTAAAGTGAATAAGTTAGTAAGCATAATTTCTCTCCTCAGAACAAGTATCCTTCCTCCATACAATACTTGTCCACTGTCTTTCCATTGACACGACGCATAAGTATGGGCCTAAAGTATAGATCCTCAAAGTTCTATTATTTGATACTCGCAAACTTAAACAATCTAGTCTGTAGTTCATTTAGAAGTGCATATATTCTTGAAAAAGCATCTGCAACTATGTTGCCCTTCCCTTGTTTGTACTTTATTACAAAGCTGAATCCTTCAAGGAATTCAACCCACCTCACCTGCCGCTTCGACAATTTTATCTGACTTCAGAGATATCTTAAAGACTCTTAGTTAATGTAGATGACAAATTTTCTCGGCAATAGATAATACTACCATACTTACAGTGCTTAAATCAGTGTTAAGAGCTCTTCATCATATACAAAGTAGTTTAGTTGAGGTCCTTTAAACTTCTTACTATGGTAGGAAATTGGTTAGCCTTCCTACATTAGGACAACACCTATTCCAATGCCTAACTTATCACATCCCAACACAAATATTTTCCCCAAGTCAGGTTGAACAAGTACAAGGGTAGAAGTCAACCTTTCTTTTATCTCAGCAAAACTTCTCTCCTCTTTTTCACCCCATCGGAAGTTGGTGTTCTTCTTTATTAGCTCAATAAATTGTATAGCGAGGGTGCTGAAATTCTGAATGAATCTCCTATAGAATAAAGCCAATCCATGGAAGCTTCTCATGTCTACACAAGTAGTAGGAGTTGGATATTTGACGATTGCTCGGATCTTCTCATTATCTACTCATAAGCCTCCTCTACTTACTACGTAGACCAAAAATAGTACTTCCTTCTAGCAAAAGTAACACTTCTTGAGATTACAGAATAATCTCTTAGCATAGAGGACATTCAATACAGCTTAGAGATGTTCACAATAACTCGACATATGGGTACTATAGACTAGGATGTCGTCAAAGTACACCATTATACACTTGCCTATCAAATGTCTCAACATATGATTCATCAGTATCATGAAAATGTTTGGGGGTATTTGACAAGCTAAAGGGCATGACCATCCATTCATAAAGTCCATGTTGAGTTTTGAATGCTGTTTTCCACTCATCTGCCGGCCTCATGCAAATTTGATGGTATCCAAACTTAAGATCAACCTTGTTAAAGATCTTGGCTTTACTCAATTCATCCAACTTATCTTCCAATCTCGAAATAGGCTACCTATATTTGATTGCAATCTTGTTCGTTACTAGGCTGTTTATGCACATCTACCAAGTTTCATCCTTTTTCGATACTAAAAGTACCAGCACAACATAAGGGTTAAGACTTTCCTTAATATAACCCTTCTCCAGCAACTCATTAACTTAGCATTGTAGCTTAGAAGCTTGTTTAGAACTCATCCAATAAGCAAGCTTATTCAACAAGGTAGCACTAGGTATTAAGTCAATATAGTGGTCTATGCTTTGTAGTTGGGGTAACCCCTCGAGTAACTCTTTTGGGAATAGATTGGCATATTTTTCCAGCAATGCTCTCACTTCCTAAGGTAATCCACCTCGCTCCCTCATCTCTAGCAGGCACTTGACCAACATAAAGGTTGGTTCGTTAGCATCGATGGCCTCTTAGAATTTGTCTCTATTCATCACAAGAGCCTTATTTGATCTACAGTTCGTTAACTTCACTCGGCAGCATCAAGTTTAGTGTAACCTTTCGGCCATCCTTCTCAAACATATACGTATTCTTATATTTGTCATGGATAACTCTCCTATCAAATAGCCATGGTCGGCTAAGCAATACATAAGAGTTACACATGGGTAGCACATTGTAGAGAATTTCATCAGAATAATGTTCGATAGTAATCAACTGCAGTACTTGCTGGGTGACATGTAGTGCCCCTTTCTCACTTAGTTAATGCAACTTATATGGCCTTGGGTGTGCAATAGTCGATAATTTCAACCTTGTGATCAAATTGGTTAACGCCATATTGATGTAACTTCCACTATCTACAATTAACGCACTTACTCAATTGTTCACCCTACAAGTGGTATAAAATAGGTTCTCCTTCTACTCCTCCTCTTATGAGAGTTCTATGTTCATTGTACGTTGGACAACCAAGGCCAATTGGTACAAGTCCTCAATGAACACATCCTCTTCAATCAATTCTTTCTTGACAGTACTCTCCTCCCCCTCAAGTTCCTCATCAATACTTTCTACCTCTAGCTTTAGGATGTTTCTCTTGATGACCATAGTCCTTCAATTCAAGCACTAAGCAGCCATATGTCTAAACCCTTTACATTTGAAGCACTTGATCTAGCTCATCTTCTTACTAGATCCTTGCCTTTTCTCATACATTTGGGTCAGCTTGTCATTGTCAAGTCAGCCTTTGTACTTGACTCAAACATCCACCTTTTGAATCGACTCAATACTTAACTAAGCTTAGTGATTACCCTGTCCTGGTCGATTAACCGGTATTCGACTTTTTTTCTATCTCTCTACTCATTGAGCTATTCTAATGGCTTCATCCATCATGCTAAATCGTTAGAGCTCCACAATGTCTCGAATGTCATCTTATAACCTGATAAGGAACCTAGAGATTGTTTGTACCGGTGGTCCTCTACTTCACATTGAATCATGAGCATTTAGAATTCCTACACATACTCATCAACTATTTGGCCTCCTTACCTCAACTCCTAAAGCCAAGTAAAAGTGTCTTGCAAATAAGTATCCGATACGAATTTGTTTCTCAGTATTTTTTTCATTTCAAGCCTAGTATTAATCTCTTGGTAGCTTTCTCACCTCCTCATAGCCCAGAAATTCTTCCACTACATCGTGACATATCTAGAGAATTCAATAGCAATAGTTATCGCTTTCTCGTAATCCTTATACTAATAATAGTAAAAACACTCTCCACTTTCTCTTCCCATTCTAAATATTCATTAGTACTTCTAAACCCATTAAAACTCGGAATCCAAAGTTTCACATGGTCAGAGGCTCTATGTATTCGAGCTCACTCTTCTTCAAAATACTCTTCCTCATCCATTTCATCCAGTTCTCTTAGGTCTATACTTCATCTAATTTGTTCGCCAACTCCTCTACCTCAAACTAGTCGAATTGGGTTCTGACCTCTAGTAAGTCGAGTAACTTGTAGGGTATTAAGTATGGCTATAGTAGGTCAATAAGCCAATGCATGAATAACTCAAGTTAAGTCCACCAAGAGTTTAGCCACTTCATCAAGTCTCTCATTAGTACTCCTAAGAGTACCTTGGGATTGTTGACTATGGTGAACAATACCACTGTTGTCATCTCCAACACCAACATTTACACTTGGGTTAGTTATTTTCTCTATAGATTCAAAGCTTAAACTTTTCAATTAGATTTTTTAGCAAACACTTCCACAAACTAGAGAAGAAACAGTTAACAAGCATAGCAATCAAACAAATACAGTAACTTACTCTATTTCACACCAACAAAACAAAGTATAGACAAAACTTCGTAAACAAACTATAACTCAAACGAAACCTTCGCTCTAATATCAAGATGATGCAAACCTTGACCAAGAACAGACAAAGTCGATTGCTGAATGGATCCAAGCTTGCCGAAAGCCTAAAAAAGGAGGTAATAGGGAATTTGTGAAAGAACAAAAGTGAATGAAAAAGTAAGAAAAACCTATAAACAGCTCCAATGGATATGACGCACTAATGGAACTTTTGAAGACTCACAACACAACTCGATATGATGCACGAGATGGTTTGGTGTGGTTATTCACTACCTAACCTTACTTAAGAGTTAGGATAAGAGTGAAATGAGAGTAAACAAAATAGTATTTACGCAAAGGAAGAAAATTTAGTTGTATTGATGATAATCTAATGTTTACAACTACAAATACAAGGGGTATTTATACCCGAAAGTTTATGGCAACTTGCTTAAAAGAGAAAAGAAAAAAAGGGTATTATCCTAAAGAAGTAATGTATAAGAATACAAGAGGGTAAAAATGAATATTCAAGAAAAGTAATGATTAGTGTGGCAAATGCTACACGTGGTCCTGTATACGTGGCAGAGATACATTGATGAGGCCAATGGAGGATGTAGAAAAAAGAGTATGATCAGATTGCCGGTCCAAGCAAGGGTAGTTAAGGATTAGTTTGGGGTCTCTCTCTCGGTACCTCAATAAGGGTGAAGCTGAGTAGTTATTCAGTTCGAACGTAAGTGAGTACTTATAAGCAGTCTGGTTGTTGTCTTGGCAATCTACAATTCAGCACACTTTAAAGAGATAGGTAGTCATTCAACTCGGCATATAGAATGAGTCGAAAAGAGACACTCAGCTTCAGTAGGAGGATCCACCTTACCAGCCCTTCTAATCCTCGAGCTCGACTGTAGGTCAAAGGTCCAGTAGCTTAATTCCTATCAGGCTTAGATATGGGCTCGAGGCTAAAGCATGCTTAATCCTCTTTAAGGCCCAATAGAGCCAAATGAAACCTAAATGAGCTCAAGAAGGCTGTTTCCTAGTCTACTTTTCGTGTGTAAGATAACCAAACAAGGTTGAGAGCAAAAAATCGAATCTGGTGATCTTTGTTCTCAGCTTTCCAAGTTAAATCTCTTTAAAATATCCCTAATTGGACCACTTGATTAGACATTGTCACTAGCCCACAATATTGATCCATGATATTAAATTAGGTTATAGGCCTAATTATCAAAATTGCCCTCTACAATTATTAACTCATTTTAAAACTTTTTCTTATATTAGATTTGATAAAGTTGAAGTCTACTGTTGTTTTAGTTTTGGAATAGATTTCTTAGTTCCTAGTTTTACAATGTAATTTTATAATTCATCATATTAGGTATTAAGGTTTGAGACATTTTTATTGACTCAAGATTCTTTAGAATTATAGTTATAAGTTTACTTATTGATAACTCCAATTTTTTAAGTTTGTTAATGAAATAAAGGTTTGTGGTTCAAACTTACTTAGCATCACCTCAAAGTTTATCCCTTCTTATGTAGCACATGGTTATTTCCAAGAATGAAAGAGGCTATGAAACTATATTTATAACATAAAAATTCATTTTGGGTAAGCTTATCCCAAGAATGAATTTAGATGGATTTCTTAGGCTAATGATAGCATTAAGATAATTAAACCTTTCTGTAAAGGGATGTTTTAGGGAGATACCACTTGTTAAGATTATATTGAGAATTGCTTAACTAATCTAATCGATTAACAAACTTGTGAACCATTAGAAGCCTAAGAAGAAGAATCTAGAATAAAAAGAAACCGCATCCCATCCATTAAAGCAATCCAATAGATTCCAAGAGAGCTGATTTAGTCTATTAATCACTAAAGTTGTTCGAGAGATGATGTTGGCCTCTAAAATATATAAATAAGTAGCTACTCTTCCTACTTTGTAGATAATTTGAACACCAGACAAATACAATTGTGCTACTAAAATTATGCTGTCAAAGATTAAATACCTTATCAAGCAAAAATGCCTTTCTATTTACTCATAAATAGTAAAGTTATGCTTTAAGTTCCTTAGCCTATCTTAGGTGCTAGCCTATTGCTAAGATTATTTGTTTCTCTTCTTATCTCTTTCAAATATATGAAACATAATATACCTTTATTACCTTTGAAAATTAAGGGCGTTTTATATAAATACTTAAATATACCTATTCCATTTGGAATTTGACACCTCTAAAAATAATATTGGAATGCAATCAATGAATTTTGGGACATTTTCAAGCATTGGAGTAGACTAGTTATTTTGTTCCTAATTCTATTCCATTTCAATTCATTATATTCCAAACAATCCCCAATACCAATTACAATATTAGGATCTGTAGGAGGTAACCAAAAAATTAGCATAAACACAACTTGATGTGGACTGTAGCCAAGAATAGACAAGGTTGGTCATAAGGATGGGTCCAAGTTTATTAAAAGAATGAAAAAGAAGTGATGGGGAATATGTGAAAAAACAAAAGCAAATGAAACAGTAAGCAAAACCTATGAACAGTTCCGATGGATATGATACATCAATAAAACTTTCAAGGACTTACGACATAGCTCAATATGATACACAAATTGATCTAGTGAAGTTACTCATCACTTAGCCTTGCTCAAGGGTTAGGATAAGAGTGAAATGAGAGTAAACAAAAATTGTCTATAAGAGCAAAATATCAAGTATATTAATGTCAATTTGATGTCCTATGACTACACGTACAAGGGGTATTTATACCCAAGAACTTATGGCAACTTGTCCATAAAGGGAAAAAGATAAAAAAGGTATTACCCTAAAGAAGTAATGTACAAGAATGGAAAAGGATAAAAATGAATATTCAAGAAAAAAAATAATTTGTATAGCAGATTCTTCATGTGGTATTGTACATGTAGCATAAGAGCATTGGTGATGCTATTGGAGGATGCAGACAAAAGGTTAGGTTACTAGTTCAAGTAAGGGTGATTGATTGGGCTGGGGTCTATCTATCGGCTTCTTGGCAAAGGTGACACTGAGAAACTAGACGACTCGGAAATAGTTGAGCAAATGCACAGGGTTTAACAGCTCTCTCGGCATTCAACAATTTGGCATGCTTTAGAGAGATGGGTAATCATTTGGCTTGGCATACAAAGTGACTCGGCAAAGAGATACTCAACCTCGGTAAGAGTTGACTGTAGTAAGAAGATCTGCCTTGCCAACGCTAAGAGTCCTCGAACTCGACTGCAATTCAAAGGCCTAATAGCTTGATTCCTATCATATTCCAAATTATTTTAAAAATAAGTTCATTAACCAAATTGGTGTATGGATTCCTCTACCAATATCTTTGAATAAAAACACCATTTTTTCAATTATAATGTGTAATCCACCCCCATGAGAGACTTAGCCTAGAGTAATAGCTGAGTTGGTGATGTATTAGCCTTAATCAAGTATTCTAATAGGTAAATCAATTAATTATGTAATGACACTACGTATTACATATTATATATCTACTACATTTTTATATTTGAATAGATATGACATTATTTTATTATTAATTATAACACACTATTTTATGTACATATCATTATATATTAATTTGTAAATTGTAAGTTATAATATATAATATATAATGTATATTAATCACTTTATAAATTAAGGGTGTATTTTTACACATACTTATGTATGTTTATTTAGTTTTATTCTAGATTTGTTATCCCAACATAATACTAAGACAAAATCAAATTTGAGGTACATTTTAAAATATCAAAATTGATTAATTATCTCATTCTTAATGCCATTCCATTCCATTCCATTTCACTTAAGATCATTACTATATACTAAGTTTTCTAAGATGTCACTAAAATATTAAGTATTAATACATACATAAACTTTATATTGTCCTTTAGTGACAAAATTTATTGACAAAATTGGCATGTAGATGGTTGGACAACCATTTTCGAATCTGAATAGCAATTTTTCAATATGACATAGCATAAAGCATGAAAATACTTAATTGAGGTAAAGAATTTGTATCAACTTTGAAAGTATGTAAGTACAACTAATTGATAGGGTGTTTATGGTCCAATATTCTTCAATAAGTAAGGAACAAAAATAAAACATAAATCCGAAATGTAATAAAACTAATATGTATTTTCCAAAAATCATACTAAATCTTCAATAGCATGGCATCTTGCCAATGTGCAAAAATCTAAATAGCAACAGTTGATAAAGTGAAAAATTGTAGCCTTCTAAGTTCACTAATCTACAACTTAAATATTAGATTTGCATTTGTGGTTCATTGGCTTCTCATAAACTTATAACTTCTCTCGGTTTTGACTCTTACTACTTCTAACCTAATTCTTCTTTCACTTTTATTTATTTAACTACTTTATAACCTTTAGGCCTAACTAATTTGCTCACAATAATGCCGTAATATAACCCATGAGATATTAGCTTATGATGGTGTTTTGCTAGAGTTGTACTCACTATTATTTTGCATATACTAGTGGTTAGTGGATACTTCATACTATATAAAAAAAGGATAGAAAATAAACTCCTAATCATTAAATCATTGTTGTAATTTCAATGAATCATGCATCAAAATGTGATTTGAATGATGTGGAAAGTGAGAATGGGATTAGTAGATGAAAGTGATGGAGAAGTCAACAAATCAGGTACAGATTAGGTGGTTGGGGTTATGATTTCTTTGAAGTTGAGAAGTCGCGAATCAAGTTCCTATTTGAGTGTCTTTGAAAGCATTAAGGTTAAGATTTCTTTGACATGTGGATGGGTCTACTAGTGGTTGGTGTTTATGGTGGTTGATCGTATTCATATGGGTTGTACGTGGTAGTTATTTGTAGTTGTCTGTGAGTGTGGTTGTTTATGCTCATGGTAATATTGATGGAGGAGGAGCAGGGAGCTGGTTGCTAGTGGTGGTGTCATGGCTACTGGTGATGGTAGTAGCAGTGACAATTGTTGGTGGCTACGTTGGCGGCTACATTGGCGATGGTTATTGGTGGTGATGATTTATGGTCTATTCTGTTGTGAGGAAAAAGGAGGAGGATATAGAAAATATTTTTCAGGTGTAATGGCAATTTTGAGGTTAGAGAATAAAATCTTTATCCCTAAATTTGTTGAATCACAATTCATTAGGAATTTCTATTTATTCAAGTGAACAAAGCAATGAGAGATTTTCAAGGAATAATAGGAGAATGGCCATTTCATTCCCACAAAATAAACATGCAGTAAATTCAATATTTATGGGACTCGATCCAAGAATTGCCCTTGTTATGGTGAATAGAGATATATAGGAGAGGTGACTCAAAATAATTAATCTTTCTTTATGTATATGTTATACTTAAAAAGTGCACTTATAAAAAATTCAAGGAAACTGTAAATAACTTTTTAAACTTTTATTTAGGTTTGGATTTACATTATAAATTTTAAATGCTACAAATTACTTATCTGCATGTTTAGAATGTCTAAAAATACACTTTTATAAGTTTAGGGATGTTTTCACACTAAAATTAAAGTTTAGAGAATTTATTTGAAATCTATGTTAATCATTTATCAAAATTTAAAAGAATGATTCACAATATTTTAAAGTTTATTGTGTAAATCCATATATAAATGAAAAATCTAAGGAATTATTTACATTTCTCCCAAAAATTTGTCACTACACTTCATTAATCCACCCGCAATCTAGAGCCACTTGATGAGAAACTCTAACAACAAGAGTAATCATTTATAGCCGGAGAGATAAATAATAGAATAATATGGAATAGCATCAAGAAATTACAAAAGCCTGCATAGTTAAGATTTTTTTTTCTTATATATATATATATATAATACAAATCCCTAAGCTCCAACTGCACAAATATTATCCTGTTTCCGAAATTAACCATGATATATATATAGCATCATGAGCAGTCAGCCTTAAAAAAAAATTCTTAGCAGGGTGACGGCTCATGATGTTATATCAAATTGCAGTCTCCTGATGATGCACGTTCTTCTCAGCTATGGCCACTAAAACACTCTTCCTCTCTTGCTCTCTCTGCTTCTCTTATCGAAAGCCGCCAGCGGCACGGCCGACTGCGGAGGCCCAATAATCTGCTCCATTCTCATTCCCCACTTGAAGTGTGCACGCTACTGGAACCAAACACAGACCTCTACTCCTAAGGTCCTTTTTCGGTTCCTCATAAGAACCCTACAGAGTAAAAGCAATCCAATCAATCAGCAACAAAAGCTCATATATTGATTAGACAACATACAAAGAAAATATAATATAATTGTATGTTCATCCATGAGACTCAAACTATGGTCAATATATGTTAACGTTAGTGTCGGAAATAGAAAGACCTTAGTGAATGTGACCATAATTTTGTAATATCTAGTTACAATCTTACTTATGAGTAAATGAAGTATGTCTAATTTTCAAGCATATTTTCAAGGGAAAATCATATATAACTCTTCTAAATTTTAATTTAAGTTCGAATTAACTCTCTACACTTTTAAAACATGGTTTTTAACTCTCTATACTTTCAAAATATGATTTTTAATCCTCTATGCTTTAATAAATTAATAATATAAAGGATATTTGTATTTTTTAGTTACAAAAAGTCATATTGTTGTTAAAGTTTAAGAAATCTTGAAGCACATTTCAATAAATTTAGAGGATTTTTGCTCACCATGCTTAAAGTTTAAGAGGGGTTATTATCTCCTATTAGAATTATTTATCAATTTATCAAAGTTTAGAAAATCAATTTGTATTTTAGTCAAAGTTTAGATGAGTTATTTGTATTTTTCCAACCTCTAATATCTAATACTATCTTACTCATATGCCAAAAATAAATGAAACATACTCGTTCTTTTAAGCATTAAATATAGAATAAAATGAGATTATTCCATCTAATCTCGTAACTTAGCTTAGAAAACCTTCGAGCATCACATAAAGGTAAGTTTTAAATCCGAAAATACAGCCCCAAAACAGGAAAAAAGGTTCATCAATATATTAATACTATTAAAACTCTTATCCTAACGCAGCTATTTCTTCTTTTCTCCTATTATGCGTAAAACTTAATGGCAAATGAAAGCATATAAGAATTTGACATGTATACTAGCTAGCATAAAAATAAATAAATGAAAATTATAAACAACCTTTATAAACTTTAACTTAAATATAAAATAATCCTATAAATTTTTAAAGTATGCTTTGAAATCTCCTAAACTTTAATAAATTAACAATATAAAAGAAATTCCGTTCTTTAGTTAAAAAAAAGTCATGCTATTATCAAAATTTAGAAGGTCTTAAAACATAATTTGATAAATTTAGATCATATTTATGTATCAAAATCAAAGTCTAAAAATATTATTTTTTGAGAGTTATTTATTAATCCATTAAAGTTTAGAGAGTTTCTAAATATGTTTTAAAAGTTCAACAGGTCATTTTATGCGCAAATCAATATTTAAAGGGATTTTTTTGCACTTTCTTTAGAAAAAAACTTTCTCGTTTCCACTTGCAAAAAGTTTTGTCTTAAAATGTTATTTATTCGTGCATACACTAGGCAATCCACCCGACATTATAAACCCTACATTTCGAATTATTTTTGTAGAGATACATTTTCATGAAGTACCTGATCGGACGCTCCTTTGGGCTTCGAAGAGTTATCGTTCAACAACTGGTCCAAAAGAAAGGAAAACAGGTCAAAGAATAGCTACCTACAATGTTATAATAAAAGGACAAGTAGTTCCTATTTCTTCATGGAAAATTTTGCTGACAGTTTTCGCACTTTGTTTTGATGTCCAGAAAGAGGAAATAAAAGTCAAAAAAGTTGGAAACTTTATTCAGATATTTTTCTTTAAAAGATGGTCTTGATTGCTCCACATGTGATGTTAATTGTTATGTTTCTTATGAATATAATATGTATAAAGCTGAAAAATAACCGAACCCCTTTTCCAGATAAAGTCATTTTTCAAGATTTTTTTACCATATAACGATTTTAACTGCAGTTATTTAAAACTATATTACCGCATATTTTATTTTTTATTTGAAATAGTTTATTTTATATATTCAATTTTTAAGCAACCTATTTTACAACATAAAAGTGGTTTCATAAGACCAATAATTCAACACAATGGAGAAAAATATAAAATCGGAGGGAAAGAAAGAAAAATTATTCATATGCTTCTACCTGCCCTGGATCTTCAGGGAACACACAATTTCTCTCTCCTCGTACCTAGTAGGCGAATAAATGATTCGTCAATGAAAGCGGACAAAATTTAAGGACACAAGTCCTAATCTCGTGACACTATCTTGATTTTGCCTTTGATTATCCAATGCATCTCTTAGTATGCTACAATTATCTACAGTTTTTTATTATACAAGCTCTGTATAGATGTATAATTGATGGACAAATATTAATACAATTTTAATATATGAGGTAGATTTTTCTTTTTCTTTTAAATTAACTATTGTCATTATTATGTATTTAAATATAATTGATATTTGTCCATTATTTATACATACACATGATGCATAATACTTAATAAATCAAGTTTTTGCAATTTTATTAGACCAAGCATTGTATGTATATATATAATGTGTGCATTTCTTTTACATAATAACGATAAATAAATATTACATTTCTTTATATAAATAAATGGTATATGTATGGCGAATATAAAATTCTTACAGGATGCTGCTGCTTCGTATTGCTCCCCGATCCACTGCCCAAGTAGGGCATACTGAGGGCCTGCATCCATTTGAGTATGCAATTATGTTAAAAGCCACCACCACTGATGATTGGGTTTCAGTTATTTTTAGATATGATTTTATTTATTTTTCAATACATAAGATCAAGTTTGGCCAATATATAAGAAAATGGACCAACAGATGAGCCTCGTTAATTCTTATATATTAAAAACTTATTAAC
Source organism: Lumnitzera racemosa (assembly GCA_024138005.1). NCBI lineage: Eukaryota > Viridiplantae > Streptophyta > Magnoliopsida > Myrtales > Combretaceae > Lumnitzera > Lumnitzera racemosa. Next base: position 34,366,978 of record JAMXBC010000007.1, read on the forward strand.
CCGACCTAAATACTACATTTTTTTTCTAACGTAACACCTTTCCTTCAAACATATATTGTTTTAAAGAAATGGAAAATACCATAAATATTATTTACCTATATAGTTAAATTATTTAGATTTAACGTGCCATAATATTTGTAAATATTCATGGAGAACACTATTGAAACAAAGCAATATATGCAACTATGGTATTACCTCAATTTGATTTTGAAGGAATCTGATATATCCAACAGCTTCTGCCAAGACCGACGCAGTGTCAGTCTACAAAATAGCAAAAGAATAGCTAAAATAAAAAAAAAAAGAAAAGAAAAGAATTACTTGGGTCGATTTAAGTCTAGAAAAGAAAAAAAGGTGGGATGCAAGTAACGATAGAGATATATTATATATAGGAATGTATAACTTTGGTTCTTTGGACTTCAAAGGTCCTGTACTTTATGAAATATTTCGGACTTATTTTGTTACATACAATCCAATACTAATCTTTTTTTTTATTTATTTAATTGAAATAACCACCATTGCCATTAAAACCTAATTGCATGAAGTATTGATCTTTCAATAGAAAAAATTAGCTTTGAATTTCTCCTTGCCAAACTATAATACATAATATAGTTGGTAGGGAAAAAAAAATAAATAATAATAAATTAGCTAATATAATATTCGATTAACCTTATCTGAATTCAAGATTGTGAATTGATGATGTAATTACTTTATAGCTATATGTATATTAATAATCCGCTCTAGAAGATGTGCATATTTACTTACCCAATAATTATTCTAGAATTTCTAAAGCACTTTCTCCCAATAACCTAAGAGCTAAAATAATTTAACTAAAATAGAAAATAATAATTTACCTTCCCAAATGGAGAAACTAGCTGGTGCAGTGCTGAGATTCTGTCACCCAGTTTTTCCTTCCTCACCTGCTTTCCGAGCAGAAAAAATAATTCAATGAATAAATAAATAGTTAGTTAGTGGAATATAACTAAATAACAGTCCTAATCGTGTCATGGACAATAAAAAGACAAGAAGAAAGGAAAGATGGAATATTTGTTGTGGTCGGTGAAAATTTTTATAGCAAAAGGAATAATCTGTTCACACCACATATAAATCCTAACTTTCTCTTTATATATCCTCATTATTATTCTGAATTCGGCACCAATCTAGCTGAAGAATCATTGTATTCCAAGAAATAGACAATCACAAAAGACAATCCTAACCCAACACCACATGAGTAAAGTTTACTAATGTAAGACATGGTAAGACTTCGTAGCTATGAGGGATGAAATTCTTGTTTTGATGTCTTTAATTAACCAATCTATTCGTCTATATCTTTACTACTCATATATTACTATGGATGTCGATAGGAATTCATTTTATCAAAGGGTGCATTTTATTACTAACATTTTCTTTAAAAGGAATTAGATAAAAAGATTGATAGATAGGGAGAAAGAAAGAGATATGCCTTGAAGGGAGATTGGGTAGAAGCATGGTGAACCTTAGCTTTCTTTTGAGCCCCACCAGTTGCATCGCTGTTGCACTAATTGAGGAAGAAAGGAAATCAACCATCAAAAGTCTATTTTTATTTTATATAAACTAAATATGACTGCATAGATAATTAATCATAATGCTAATACTTTTGTCACTTTGCTTGTTACCCAACTTAGACTCCTGCAACCAGATTTGAATTACTTGAAAAAATTATTATGAAATAAATAATGGAAATTCAAGAAATCGTAATATAAGTAAAACTAATAAACAGTTGACACCCGTTATTTTATTTATTCTCTTAAGAGAATAATCTCATTCTAATAAAACAAAATAGAATAAAGGGGACGATAAATGTAGTAACAGCTTACAAATCTATATTAAACTATAATAGCAAATTTCTCTTCGAAATTACCTATTGTAGCAATTTATATCTCACTATCACAATATTGAAAGGGTCGGAAGCCATTTTTTTCATTTTACGGATTTTAAGGTGGATCCCTAAGGCATAAATCTATCGTTACAATTAAAAAGAAAAAAAAAAAAAACTGATATAGGATTACAATTGCAATTATTATTAGGTTGCGATTAATTCTCCATTCCTGCTCTCTCTCTCTCTTTTTAATTTCTCAAAGAATGTTATTACAAACAGATTATTTATATAATAAGTTGGAACAGCACAGGCGCAGAAATATAAAATAGAAATCTATTGAATTTGATAAGTATGCATATGTAATTTTTAATTTTAGAATAATGAAGCTTTCTTACCTCTGAGGATAGATCTGATGGGGGTTGTCTCCCATCTATCTTCTTCTTATTGGAGAAATCTAAAGTGCTAAGACTTGTGACACTACTTGACTTGGATGGAGAAGCAGACAACATAGGAGACCAGTTTATAATGCTAGATCCTTCCTTGGAATTATTAAGGTTGATATTTGATGCGTGTCCATGGACACAGTTGCTTGAAGAGTCTTCCTTCTTTACATCTAGACCAGAAGCATTTGGAGCTTGACAAAGCACTTGCTCCTCCCAATTCTCCAATCTCTTTCCTTGAAATTGGCACAACATGCCACACTTATTATCCTCATCTTCAACCAATCCACCCCTACAAGGAGAAATCAACATTGCCTTGATTTAGTATAATTAAAATGCATGCTATGTATAATGGAATTTGTGCACACATGCAAGCCTAGGGTTCAAAAAAGGCCCATGGTTCTGTCGTATTCGGAGTTCAATTTGAGTAAAATCCATACGCTTAAATTCTTTGTTTTATTAGTTTCAAAGACAAATTCCATCTCAACTTGCCACGGGTAACAATCTTTGCATGAGAGACCGCTAACTATATGTAAATAGAATTGAAATTAAAAGATATATATATGTATAAAAGAGAAAAAGGTGATGAAGATGATATAATTTAATTACATGAGTAAATGGCTCCATGACTCAGGAATCTGCTCTTGGTTATCATTCCAACTAGGAATGATACTAGGATTAAGAAGAGATGAGATAGAAGTAGGTATATAACCAAATTGTGGGAAGAAACTGTTGTGGTTATTCGAAATCCAAGCGAAAGAAGAAGAAGAAGTGGGGGAGGGAGGAGAAGAAGAGGGTTGTGGTGTCAGTGGTATACTATTATTGATGCTCCACCAATTAGGGTTTCTGGCCATCATGTGTTGCACTTGTGAACTATGCAACACATCTTGGTTCATTTTTCTCTATCTCTTTCTTTTCTCTCTTAGCTTAATTAGCTTCTGATATGCCTTTCAATGATATCTTTTGCAGCTTTGCCTTTTTCTTTAAGCTCTACTCCTATAAGGAAGTTAAAGAACTATAGAGGGACCTTCACAAGAAAAAGCTTTTTAATTTAGGAAAAAAGGTAGGGCTATATGAAGTCCAATAAAGATGAAAGAGGGAATTGAATCATTCAACTTTGAAATAGAGAACATTTGTCGTCTTTGTACTTTCCTTATCTTCCTCGATATATATATATTTTTTTTTAATAGTTTAACAAAAGAGCAGAATAGATAACTGTCCCTAACAAATTAAAAACAATAAGGTTTTGTGCTCATCTTACAAAAGAAATGAATCTTTTCGTATTTCATTTCTCAGAAGATTTAAACATAAATATCATTTATATCTCCAATTAAGATGTCTTATAATATCTTCTTTTATTTCTTTTTTCATTTTGTCTTTTCTTTTTCCTCTCTTTCTTTCTTTAATATTATGATTTTGATCTCCTTTTCTTCTCCTTACTTTTCTCTTGCTTTACTTTTTATCTCAAAAGTGGACTGAAAAGGTGTAGTGGCATTTCCCCTTTCTTATGTTTTTTCATTGAGAGAATAAATTTAAACAAGGATATTATGCATGATAATTACTTTGAATTTATGATTGTTTCTTCAATTTAACCATGCACGTGTCGATGTAACAAAGGCCAAACTTTAACCTAGGTGCTTGCGAGTTGATCGTAATCACACATTAAATCTTCAATACGATGACGGCCTTCGATTAGGTCAAAGACTTATGTACTAAGTCATATAGTCATTTCATGATGACAATGGAAAAGGAAAACCATTTCAGTGTACTAAAAAGAAATAATGCTCTAGGAAGCTTTTCGTAAAAACATAGGAAAGTAAACTTCCTTTTTAACATTTGTTATATTTAATTTTCATATGTTTTATGATGTTAGCTTCTCCACGAAGAAATGAAAACGTTCCCCAGTTTCTGAAAAGTAAAGTCGATTTTAGCTGTCAAATATATCAGTTTCTGTTGAAGCATATCGATTTTACAAAGTGGTTCAATGAAGTCACCCTAGTTATAATTTGAAAAACAACAAATTTAGAATTTTATGGTATACCAAGCCAAACGAGAGCAAAAATAGTTAGATTTTGAATTTTGAGTTTTAAGAATCCTTGTTATTACAGTTGTAACTGTGGAATTATTTTAATTACCCTTTTTATTGAGGGTCTTCTTTTTTTTTTTTCTTTTTCATTTTTAAAGTTTATGATTATGGTCACATTGTTTCCATGGAGTTAAATCCTATGCATTAGGCTTTGTAGAAATGTCTTTTTCCGAAAATCATAACATTAGGGACAAATGCAAAACCATATTCTTGGAGGGGTTGGATCTATCTTATTTCAAACCATATTAAAAATTTTATTAAAAAATTTGCTTATGATTGTAATTATAGTGCATATATAATTATTTCGTTAAGAAATGTATCCACAACACTCTATAACATTCAATAAGAGGAAATTTTAAACTTAGTTATGAAATAATAGAGATGTTAGTGTACTTCAAAAAAATCAAGGGAACAAATTTATTACCATTTCATGGGGTATATGTAGTGGTTGAAATTTGAAAATTATCAATCATTTGGAAAATGAAATATACAAACTTGTGTAAGTTTTATTATTTACAAAAATATGTAACAAAAACTTACATTTAAAAATCTTACAAGTAGGGTTAAAAAAAACGACACAATAATAATATAAAGATTGGTATTATATAATTTAAATAACTACTTTGCAAGATTGCTTAATTAATAATTTCATGAGAAAATGTTTCATTTTTAATGTAAGTAGTTGGAGAATTGATTGTTAATTATTCTCATTGATTTTGATAATATTAATTCTAGAAAAAAATCAGCAATATATCAAATAATATCACTGTTATTATTTATAAATATTTTGTATAATAAGAATGAAAAACTTATAGCATTGACTACATAATTATTACTTATGCTATAATTATATAAAGATAAATAACTTCAAATGAGAATTTATTTAATTAATCATTATTCTCTTATGAGAGAAATTTAATTTTATTATATATTATAAAGAAAAGTAAAAAGAGATTGAAAAGTATTTATCAAAAGACATATAATAAATGCACTAGGTAAAATGGCTCTAATAAAAATTGAATCCATGACCTTAAATTTGTAAACTAAAATACTTAACCACTTATACATATCCATTAATGTGATCATTTTTGCTCTTTAAACAATGTATGTAGTATTTATTTGTTTTCTTTTTTATCAATTTAATTAATTAATTTTTCTCAAATCTAGCGGTCAGGGCCCTTTTGTATCCTACTTTAAATCCATCTATGCATAAAATTTTATTCTTTCCTCAAAAAATTATTCAAAGGTGATGTATGTTAGAATTGGTAGTTGTATATAAAAATATAGATAAATTGAGGTGACGATGGCTAATAGTGACATGTTAATTATCATTTAATTGGTTATGTGGTAGTTGTTAGGGGTAATATTAATTGTATTTTCTTAAATTTTTTTTTGGATACTATTTAGATTGTTCTTGTTTCTTTAGGTATTTTATCGGTATCTATTCCATATATATATATATATATATATGTAATTTATATTTGTTTGAAATTTAATGTATGAAAAGTTATCTTATCTATATATTATATATTTTCATTTTATAATTGTGATGAAAATAATAATTAGAGTATGAGAATCGAAAATTGAAAATTCATGTCTTTTTAGAAAAAATGATTTAAAAACTATAATTTATGCATTGGAAAAAATTTAAAGGAAAAAGATTTAAACTTACCCCATGCAAAGCTAGCATTGATGAAATTGTTAGAGACCATAATGACAATCTTATAGGGTTTAGTTCCAAAAACTTGCACTAAGATTTAAACCTGCATAATATAGTTGTTGAGTTTGACTTAACCAAAGCTAATCTTTTGTTTCTTTATCATATAATTACTTTTGTAAGAGAAAGATCTTTAGTTTTAAAGTTGTGTACTTAAAGATGACTATGAAAAGGCAAGAAAGCACTAGACTACCTAGCTTATGCCGGAACAAACGGGACAAAAGACTTTGATTATACATGACAATCTTCTTAGATACAATAATCAATTTTTTTTTATTTTAATATAGTTATTAAAATCGTGATTTCACCAATGCAATTTTACAAGTTTATAATTTTAGGAGACTATTTTAAGTTAATTTGTATAAAATATCATTTTCTTATAAAAACATATAATTTTGACCGATTTTACATATCAAACTCAGTGGAAACTTATTATAAGACTTGCACTTGCATGACTAAGCTTAGTAGTCGATTTAGTATGTTTAGAAAGGAAACTTAATTTGAATGAAAACTTATGGAGGACTTAGAAATATTAATCGAGGAATTCTTGTAAGCTCTAAATTTCAAAAAATAATAAAATATTAAAAATATAGCTAAAATGGTAACAATTTACTATATTATTATATTATCAGTAACATGCGAATTAAGTCTTAAAAATTAACGAACACTTAGAGGTAAATTATAGAGACAATATAATTAATATTATAAGTAAAATAATATATAAAAGATATATATATCGAGTATAACTATTGTATCAATATGTATACATGTAATTATCGAAAATATTTGAAATTGGGTAAAATTCACTAAATAAATTAATAAAATGTGGGGAAATTATGAAAAAATTAATAGACAACAAAGAGACATCACTTTAGGTGTGATATAAGTATTCAATATACAAGTGTGTACCCATAATAGGGAAATGGTTATATATTATTTCATATACCTTAAGATGTATCCTAATTAAATTGAATAAATTAAAAACAACAAAGGGATAGTTAGGGGGTCATTTTAGATGTGTGGAAGGCATAGAAAATTCATGCAAAAATATTAGATGGACACATATGTGTGAAGAGGATACATAGTATGAGAATAAGTGGAAAAATGACATTTGGCCTTTGAAAAATCTCTGCACCAATCAAAGCATTTTCTAAATTCCTAAGAGCAATCTCAAAGTAAAGTTTGGTTTGTTTAAATGTAGAGAAAAATTTGAAAAGGCTCATAAGGTAAGAAGAAGGAGATTCAACAAAATTTTATGCAAAATAGGGAAAATAAGGTGAAACTTAAGTTTTCCAAGCTAACTACCACCTAAAAGTGAACCCAACCACCTAAAGGTGAACCCAACCACCTAAAGGTAAAAGAGTTAGTGCTAAGATGGGCTGACAAACTCCTATCCCCAAATAGTGGCCAAAGTTGCATGCAACAATGAGTTTCAGTTTTACTTAATTTTGAATCTATTTTTCTAAACATAACAAATGACCTCTACAAATTATAACTTTTGGTTTTGTTAGGTAATTTTTTTGTGTAGAATCTATAAATGCAACCAAATTCTTCAAATTCCAAGTTAAAATATGTATTCTTTAAGAAACTAGGCCAAAAACGAACTTTAATTCTAATTTTTAATAGCCTAAATGATGTTACTTTGATCCCAAAATTTATGTACAAGTATTTCAACATGTCTCATTTGATTCTACGAAAATTTTTCAAAAATTCAAAAGTTGAATTTTAGGGTTTTTCCTATCTAATATGAATGTGGCTGAAATTTCTTAAAACAGGTTTTTGGTTGAGTAGTTGGGTCATTAAGTACTAGTTTATAGTTGTATTTGAGGCTTAGAATGTTAGGTTAGAATATTGGTGTAGGGAAACAAAGGTGAGGATGTTGAAGTTATGTGATTTGAGAATTCAAAATATGGTTTGTACAAGTTAAAAATTTCGTTAGAATGTATAGCAAATGGGTATGAGAAATAGTTTATGAGCAAAATGTATGTTAGAAACTAATGTAGAGGGGGATTGAACCTTGGATATGTGTAAAGGTTTTTACAGTAACTTTCTATGTCCTTTAGGTGCAATTAGTTAAATAAGTTAAACTAATTAGTATAATACAACAAAATGGATAATTAATAAGTATTTTACCAAAGTTTATATATGGGAATCAAAATATATATAAATTCTATATTTTAATTAGAGCCAACATGAGCCAAAAGCCATTCGGACAATAATTTGTACCATAAAGCTATTTTATAACCTAAGTCAGAAATTCAGTCAAGAAGGAGTTTGATGGAAGGTTGAAAATGTAAGAGCAACTAGAAGTTTAAAGATGATTGATACTAAATACTAGATCATTGGTGTATTGGAGAATGGATGAAAAAGTAACTGGATTATGCCTTTAAAGAGTTTACTAAAGTCAGAAATTAGGTGAGAAACTACTAGGCAATAACCTATGTCAGGTCAAAACCTTAGTCAAAATGTACTCTACTTAACTAATACATAATAAATACCTTAGAAAACTTACCAAGGACAATTGAAGACATACTTAAATGTACATAATAAACAAAGTTGTTATATGTTAGATAAAACTAAAGATGCCACGTTAAATTTCAAGGACAATGAAGAAAGACAAGAGTGATGCAAGAGAAGAATGAGTATCAGTATCCACATAGGATCAATGTTTTATTACATTTTGAAGTATTTTTAAGAATACTTGGAAACCTTAGTATATGTCCTATTTGTGATTGTAAGGTAGTTGCCTATGTGTATGCATTGTACGTACTTAAATATGGTTGTGCTATTTTAAGTGCTAGACTTTTGTATTGCTTGCTTTATGATATTATTTGCTTTGGATTATCAGAAATTGCCTGACTATCTCAAAAGCAATCTAACACAAACTTAACTTAACTACTCACCGAACTTACATTACAACCTATTAGGGGAAACGATTAGGATTCTCGACCCAATACGAACCATTTGATGAGGATAGCAAAAATAGTCCTCGCCCTACCCTTAGTCTAATTAAGTGATAGGAGAGGAGATTATGGTAATGTTAGGGTCCATGGTTTGAAGTGAAATCTCAGGTGGACTGTGTTTTTCCATTACATAAGCTCTATTTTGGTTTCAATTCACAAAGTATGCAGCATTAAACTCCTTAAAACCTAGATTAGGATAGGTGCAATTTCTCTTATCTCACAATAAATCGATTAACATTGTACAATAGCAATTACTTGAACATGGATTACATCTAATTATCCTTTGCTTCAAAACCTTAGTTACTTGATGTTAGATATGTGTTATTATTTCCGTCCCACTTACTAAGCAAGTTGTTACTCATTCCCTTATAACTGTTTTGTAGATTTCCTAATAGATTTAATAGTATTACTTCAAGTTCCAAAAGATTAGAGATTAGGGCCAAGGAGTGAGTTTCAAGACTCCTTAATTGAATTCTATTTGGTTTATTAACTATATTAACCTCTTGGATAACTAATAGGGTCTCCTTGAGTGACCTTTAGTTTTTAGCTAATTAGATTTATTCTATACTCTACAAGTCTATGGTTTTTAGTAAATTTTTAATACATACTATATCTTTTCATAAAAATGTAGTTCTTGAAATTTTCTATAAAATTCAAGGTTTCATCCTTATTACGATTTACGAAACTTAATGTTTCCTTAGAATTTAAGTTATAAAAATTATTTTGAATAGTTATTTTAAAAAGTTACACTATAGGTTAATTCCTATTAGGTACTCAATAAGATGCTTTTAAGCAATGGAGTAGTGAATGCCTTATATAGGCTATAGTTGCATTAACGGCTAAGGTGGCTTGGTTCTAGCGTAGGTTGGTTTATATGGTAGTGCTGTTACAACTCCTTAATTTAAGACATGACAGTTTTGGGTGATATTAGAGCATTATTCTTAAGAACTCACTTAAAGTGTGACTTTTAAGAATTCGCTTGGTAACATCATAAATAAAATTAGCTAGACATCATAGAGAAACATAGAGAATAGGACTTGAGTGGGTCATAAAAGATTTAGACTATAGGCTATTTTTACTATTTATATATATACCAAAGAGAGGATAAGATGCGCTAACATCATGTTTGAATTATAAAGGACAATAATTTGTAAACTTATAAAGTAATAACAGGGAATTATAATAGCTTATGTGAAATTTGATCAAAATAAGAATGAACCATTTATGGAATATGAAATGTGATTTCTAAGGTTGTTGTTGGAACTGAATGGTTAAGTAATATATGGAAAGGATGAAAGATTTAGATATACTGAATTGATAGGTATAAACTATGTATACATGGATATATCATATCAATTATTGGAATGTCTCCCAAATTAATTGCCTAAAGATATACTTCTTATTTGTGAAGTTGGATTTTAGATAAATCTGGTTTAACATAGAGGTAATGTGTTAAATTTGCATGTATAATATCATGGTTGTGAATGAGTATTAAGATGCTGAACTATTTTGGTGAAGTGTGGAAATAGGGGGGATTGGTAATAGAATTAGGTGATTTGATGACTTAAGAAGTATTTTAGGTAAGTTAGAATGGGAGCTATAATGTGACTCACGAGGTTGAGTAAATGAAAAGTATGAATAACTAAAGGTACAGAAAATAAGTTAGAAATTGATATAGGGAGTGAGTTTAAGATAATCCTAGAGGTATGATCTAACTTAGAAGTGTTGTAGAGTTTGATCTATAAAGAAGAGTAGATTATTGTAAGGTGAATAAGTGAAATTAATTAATTGAGAAAAAAACATAAAAAACTCTAAAATAATGGTTCCTAGTAATGATATATGATGAAAATAAAGTACTTAGTCTATCGAAAATTATCAATACAAAAGATACCAAGATGTTAATATGTTTTTCTACAAATAATAACATCTTGTCTGGGCCTTTCTTATACTTAAAGATAAATAATTGATTGTCTAACTTAAGGTCCTCTAAAAATCAGATATAATTTGTTACAAGGACTGATGAAAAAGATAAAAGGTAACATTAATTTAAAGGTTTTCTAAGTAAGTAACCAAATCATTACGAAATTATTAAAAGTAGTCCACCTTACAAAATGTAAATAATATATATGACAAGAAGGTCCAAAATAAGGTTAAATGGAAATTCACACTTTAACCTAATTTCTTTTGTGAACTTTATAGAAATTATGTATATTTATTTATAGGAGCAAAATATTTAAAATTTAAAAGGGCCAAATCCATGTATATGTTATCAAGTATTATGATATAGTTATACTAGATAAGTACTAGGCTTATAATCAAGATATTTACAAACCATATAGGTTTAGGGATTGTTGTTTAAAGATATATAAATGAATAAATAGTATTAATTTAAAATCCATGATTGTGAATAATTAATACTATATAATCAAGATATTTATACACATGTGTCAGTCTTTTAAACAAAAAAGTATGTTAACATGCTAACCTCTTACATTGATTATATATTATGCATGTGTATCAAATATATTAAGATGTTTATACTTATAAAACAGTATTATCACATATCAAGTAAATTGATTGATACTATCATTATATAGGTAATGTAGAGTATGGATAATTATTAAATGTATAGGGTTAAAATGGAAATGGTTAAGAATAACAAGTAAATTGAAATGGTTAAAGTATATGTACTTTAGTAGGAAAAGATTGAAACTTGATTATCTTAGCCTAAGTTAGGATTATGTATTTGGACTTAAATGTTAAACTGCTATGGTAGGAAACAATGGAATGTAGGCATGAAGTATGGAATTCAATAAGATTATAAGATATAAAGTCGAATTAGAAAGTGAGGTAGAACCTGACTCGAAAAGTTAGAAGGTGAATTGGAAGGAAAGGCTTACCAAGAATAATAGTATTGTCAATGTCAAGAGAGAGGCATATGAAATTGTAAATATTCTAGCAACTCACATAAGTATATTACTACATGTAAATTTAGGAACTAAAAATAAAGTTGAGAGTTGTAAAGGGAAATTGAATTGGATTCAAAATAATAGTTTATATTAATTATAGTAATTGTATAGTCAATGTTATGAAGAAGGTGATTTTGTGTAAGGAAACCTAGCAGTATATAATTGATTATTCAACATGATAAGCTTAATAGCTTAGATATATTTAAAATACTAGGAACTAGTCTGATCTATGATGATATATCTACTTCTCAAAATATTCAAATAATCTATTTTATCTTTGAGCACAGGGTAGCAATTTGAATAAGATTGCTAGTCTAGTAAAATGAAGTTAGAATTATATTTGATATATCTAGGAACTAAGAATGACACTAAACATGAAAATGATCAAATCTATATCTCTTTATGATATAATTATTTAGTAATATGTAATTTGGATGTGTAGTTATATAAATGTTAAATTTATTTCTCTTAACTTACGTAAAAAGTATAACCAATACAAGCCTACCATGAATAAATGGTGGAGTAGGGTGGTGAATGGCAGGGAATACACTTTTCTTATCAAATATGTAGGAATATAATGTTAATTTGTGAAAAGATGATGATATAATGCTCATAAGACAATAGGTTACTATTCTTATAATGTATTACATGAGTAGGATAATATCACTTTGAGTAATGAGTAAAAAAAATTAACTTGGTGCTAAAATAAGAAGATTGTATAAGTATTTATAAAAACCAATCTAGACCAAAATTTTAGATAACCATCCTCTACTTTAAAGGATTAAACTAGGAGAAAACCCTACCCTAACTTACCTAATACTTCAATTACACCATTAGTCTAATAAAATATACCGTAATATACGTTAGAGGTAGAACCTCAAATTTCAAGATATAGTTACACTAACTGAGAAGAATACCAATAACGAATTCTAAAGAATAAGTTTAGGGAGAAATCATCAATTCAATTAATTGTGATCCTAGAATAGTCGTAGCATGCAATAATTAGGGTGTTAGAAAGTAAAGAGCCCTAAATAAAATACAAACCCTAGCCTAAGGACTTAAACACATAGTTGGATTAACTAAATTTCTATAACTATTCACAAGGGGTTAGTAAGGAATAAATGCATGCAATAATTATATTAAATTATAGCAATGAAAAATTACCAAGTAACCTTTTTATTAACTTTACGCTTTGTGGTGAAAACCTAATGGGAAAAGTAAATAAACTCCAAATCCATAATCTCTAATTAATTATATTACTAAAAAAAATAATTGTGATGCAAGGTATCATTAAAAATGACGGCTAATATTTCTCACATATACATTGGTACATTTGAGTAAATATCAAGAGATTGGCAAATTGATGGTCCTTAAATCTCTTTGATTAAGTCTTTTATTTTTGTTCTATTTAAGTTATGTTATGCTTAAACAAATCTGAGTCATATCAGTTAGAGATGTTTCATGAATCTACTTGATCAAAGGTCATACTAGTTTTTGTTAAGTCATGTTAAGTCCAATTCATTCAAATCATCTACTATTTCATTTGAATTCGAGATAGAGAACAATCAAGATTTGCCAAACCTACTACTGTTGACATTTGTGCTAATGATACGAAATATAAAATTAATGTTTGAAATAATGGCACAATAATCATGGAATGAAAGACATAATTGGGATAGGAATGAAAAAAAAATTGTATTAACTATAAAAGAAACAATCAGCACATGAATGACCATCTATAGAACCTGGAATTTTGATCGAAGGTAAAATATTGATCACATTAAATTTGTACCATATAATAGAAAATGAGAGAAAAGATAGAGAATTAATTAATGGGATGTGCTAAGTTACTAATATGGTAGTTAAAATAGGAAACCTTAGGACTCATAAACTAGGAATGGTGTAAGGAGATTTCTTAATCTAATGATTCATAACTTATCAGACATCATGAAAAAAGTAAAAGGATTTAAGTACTTTTAACGTAACATGAGGAAGTAAAATAAGCATGATGGAATGGCTAAAATATTCCTCACAAAAGCATAATAAATAAGAAACTCGTAATATAAGGATATAGTTAAGAATGGATAACAACTAATTAAATACTATACCACCATACAAAGTTAGACAATAGAAAGAAAAGAATAGCGATAGATCCTAAAACAAGAGATGGATACTTATTTAACAAAACTACACTTTAGTAATATAAGTAAGATAGGTGAAAGGAAACAATCAGGTTGATGGTAAACTAAAGTACCAAGATAATAAACTTAAGACCAATCTTGAATACTAAAATTCGATATGATCTAAACAACTAACTAAATTTGGATAATACTTGAGGTAAATGAAAATTTTAACATGTAATAATCCTCACACCAAATATTATCTCAAAAATAAATTAGAAAATTTCTCCTTATTAAAAACTTAGGATCTCTTAGACTAAAAAATTTACTTAGAAACTTATTAAAAAAGTAACTGTTTATAAAACCTATTCAATAGACACTTGAACCTTGAATATTGAGTGTATAAAACTTTACTAAACTAATGAATTTGGTCCAATTAATCTGATTACCTTTAGATTTGTAAAATTAGAGAAAACACCATAAAAATAAATATCCTATTAATATAATCAGTTCGAATAATAAGAAGTAGAAAAAAAAATATGTAAATAGGAATACAAAAAATAATGATAAGTTATAATAGTGACTTGGATGCAATGTTAGTAATGAATAAGGAAACTAATGGAGTAGGGAAAAAATATGAGCTTACAGAAGACTAATATAAGAGTAACATGTAAAGAGTTTACTCGAGAGTTAGAATAAAACTTAGCTCATAAGGTAAAGATGGAAATGACTTTTAGCATAAAAAATAAGGATGAGGAGGAAATATTTTCTATTGATTTAGATACCATGATGGTAGCTTAAGATGTCACAATTTTAAGGATGAAACTTTTCTAAGGGGAGTGGAAATGTAAGACTTGCACTTTTATGACTAGGTTTGGTAGTTGATTTAGGGTGTTTGAGAAAGTAACATAATTTGATTAAAAACTTGCAAAAGGCTTAGAAATATTAGTCGAAGAATTCCTATAGGCTCTGAATTTAGAAAATAACAAAATAGTAAAAATATAGCCCAAATGGTAGTAATTTACTGTATTATTATATTATTGGTAACACGTAAATCAGACATCAGAAATTAATCAACACTTAGAGATAAATTATAGGGACAATATAATTAATATTATATATAAAATAATATATAAAAGACATGTATATATATCAGGTATAACTATTATATCAATATGTGTACCAACAATTATCAAAAAAACTTGAAATTGGGTAAAATTCACTAAATAAATTAATAAAACATGGAAAAAAAAACGAATAGACAACTAGGAGACATCACTTTAGTTGTGACATAAGCATTCTATATACAAGTGTGTACTCGAAATAGGGAAATAATTATATTTTATTTTATATACCGTAAGTCATATCCTAATTAAATTGAATAAATTAAAATCAACAAAGGGATAGCTAGGGGATCATTTTGGATGTATGGAAGGCGTGGCAAATTCATGCAAAAAGATTAGATGGACACATATAGTGTGAAGAGGACATATAGTGTAAGAATAAGTAGGGAAATGACATTTGGCCTTTGAAAAATCCTTACATCAATTAGAGCACTTTCTAAATTCTTAGGAGCACTCTCAAAGTAAAGTTTAGTCAGTTTAAATGTGGAGAAAAATATGGAAAGGCTCATAAAGTAAGAAGAAGGAAATTCAATAAAATTTTACATGCAACAGGGCAAATAGGGTGAAATTTGAGTTTTCTAGGCTGGCCACCGCCTGGAAGTAAAACCAACCACCTAGAGGTAGAAGAGGCAGCATTAAGATGGGCTAACAAACCCTTAATCCCAGACGGTAGCCAGAGTTGCATGTAGTGGTAAGTTTCGGTTTTGCTCAATTTTGAATCTATTTTTCTAAAAATAACAAATCACCTCTAAAAATTATTATTTTGGTTTCCTTAGGTAATTTTTCATGTGCAATCCAAAAATGTAATTAAATTCTTCAAATTCCAAGTTGAAATTTGTGTTTCTTAAGAAACAAGGCCAAAAACAAATCTTAATTCTAATTTTTAATAGCCTACATGATGTTGTTTTGATTCAAAAATTTATGTACATACATTTCGACATATCTAATTTATTTCTATGAGAAGAGTATTCTAAAATTCAAAAGTTGAATTTTAGGGTTTTTCCTATCTAATGTTTATGCGGTTGAAATTTCCTAAAGTGAGTGTTTGATTGAGTAATTGAGTCATTAAGTATTAGTTTATAGCTGTATTTGAGGTCTAGAGCATTGAGTCAGAATGTTGGAGTAAGGAAACAGGGGTGAGGATGCTAAAGTAGTGTGATTTGAGTATTCAAAGTATGGTTTGTGTAAGTAAAAAGTTTCATCAAAATGTTTAGCAAAAGGGTATGAGAAATATTTTATAAGTAGAATGTATGTCAAAAGTTGATGTAGAGGGGAGTTGAACCCTAGACATGTATAAAGGTTTTTATAGTAACTTTATATATCGTTTGGGCACGGTTAGTGAAATAGTTAAATTAATTAATACAATACAATAAAATGGATGTGTAATAAGTATTTTACTAAAGTTTATATATGAGAATAAAAATATATATAAACTTTATATTTTTGTCAAAGTCAGAATATGAGTCAAAAACTACTCGGACAATAATCTATACCATAAAGTTGGGTTAAAACTTAAGTTAGAAACTTATTTAAGAAGTAGTTCGATGGAAGATGCAAAATGTAGGAGCAAATGGAAATTTGAAGATGGTTGGTACTGTATACAGGATCATTGGAGAGTTGAAGAATAGGTCGAAAAGTTGCCTGATTGTGCCTTTTTCAGAATTTAGTAAAGTTAAAACTTAGATTAGAAACTACTAGCTAGCAACCTGTGTTAGATTAGAAACTTAGTTAGAATGTACCTTACTTAAATAATACCTAATAAACACTTTGGAAAACTCACCTAACACAATTGAAGACATAAATGTATACAATAAAAAAATATGTTATATATTAAATAAAACTAAAGATATCTCATTTGTTATTGTAAATTAGTTGCTTGTGCATATACAACATGTGTGCTTGAATATGGTTATGCTATTCTGAGTGCTGGAGTGTATTGCTTGCTCATGATATTACTTGCTTTGGACAATTTAAAATTGCTTGACTAACTTAAAAACAATTTAACACAAACTCAACTTAATTACTCGCTGGACTTGCATCTTAACCCATTGAGAGAAACAATTAAGATTCTCTAGCCAAACACAGACCATTTGATGAGCATAGAAAAAATGGTTTTCTCCCTACTCTTAGTTGAACTAAATGACAAGAGAGAAGATCACAATAAGGTTGGGGTCCCTAGTTAAAAGTGAAGTCTCGGATGAAGCGTATTTCTCCATTGCATAAGCCCCAATTTGGTTCCAATTTGCAAAGTATATAGCATTAAACTTTTCAAAACCTAGATTAGAGTAGGTGTAATTTCTTTGATCTTATGATAGATTAGTCAACATGGTGTAATGGCATTTTCTTAAACATGTGTTGTATCTAATTAACTTTACTTGAAAACCTTGGTTACTTAATGTTAGCTATGTGATATTGTTTCTGCCTCACTTACTAAACAAATTATCACTCATTCCCCTATAGCTGTTTTATAGGTTTCCTAGTAGATTCACTAATACTACTTTAAGTTTTAAAAGATTAGAGAGTAGGGTTAGGAAGTGAGATTCAAGACTCCTTAATTAGATTTCTGTTTGGTTTATCGACTATATTAACCTCTTAGAAAACTAATAGGGTCTCCTCGGGTGATCCTTAGTTTTAAGCTAATTAGCTTTATTTCATACTCTGCAAGTTTTTGGTTTTTAATAAAATTTTAGTAAAAACTATATATTTTTGTAACAATGTAGCTGTTAGAATCCTAAAGGAGGCCTAGTAGAATTACCTAAAAATTTCCATACTATGTGTGCACTCATATATGAAAACCGCCTTACAAGTCAGAGATTGTAAAACTCTAAATAATTAATCGCCAAGGTTACTGATTTTTAAGTTATTAATTTATTGTAAAATATAAATATAAATAACTGTAGATGTCCGATACCCTACAATTCCTTCGAACCGTAGAGAATCTGTATCTCTTACCAAATGATAAAATCAAATAGTATAAACTTAAAATCTAAACTTATTGAAGTTACTAAATCTAAATATATAAGTAATAGTTACATTTAAAGTCTCAATCGAGCAATACAATCTTTCTCTAATTCTAACTGCCAAAACATATCAGTACACACACTCAACACTTTGCTCTTAACCTATACCTAATTACCTAACACCTATAAAAGAAAAACTATTAGGGAGTAATCTACAAGAACTTAGTGAGTTATCCCTCATACTACTAGCAAACAAGTTATCAAACAAATTATTACAATCATATGAATGTATACACACACAATATGCCAAACAATATATGCGGTTGATTGATGCTGCATATAACATTAAGACTTTAACACCCTTCAAGGTCAAGGTTGGAGATGCATTGGCACCAATCACAACCGGGCTCTAGCACTTGGGTTTTTAACCATAATTTGAATTTCGCAATTCACAAAAGATATTTACATTTCTAAGAAGTCTAGTAGTACACAAAATTCTAAGCCTAGCGATAGAGTGGTCCTTACAGTCCACACTCACACTCTATAGCAGAGGTTTCTAGACTCAACTTTCAGCCATATGGTTGGCATCTCCATTGCTTAGTAAGACCGTAGGTTTGGATAAGGTCATGTTATACTAGTGTACCATACTAAAACATTCTAGTATATAGAAACTAACTCCTGTAAAGCCTCTCTTTATCTTCACGTGAAGTGACAACCAGAATAAGTAATACAATACATGGATAATGCATGACCCTTTTAATTTAAGATAAGCTAAATATAATTAAGTCAAATTATGAGATAATCAATCAATATCAGCAAAACATCTAAATCATGTAATAATAAATCAAACAATCAATTCTTCAATTATCATATTTAATAATATTTCTTACAGTAATTAACCAATATCAAGCATAAGCATATCCCGAACATTATGCATCAAGTTATTAATATTCAATTTAAGTACACTAACTACAAGCACAAAATAAGTACAGAGTCATCAAAAGTATTCACTTGGCTTTGATCTCTTACGCTAATCGTAGTAATCAATCGAAAGATCCTTGCCCACATTTACAATATAACAACAATAGTAAGTAATTGAATTAACTAGTGATTCTAGATATCTATTTACCTAATTCTATTTAGATTACTGTCAATTTTTATCTGATTGAACCATATTACTAATCGTACATAACTTTTTCATTCTATTTTTAATATTTACGAACTTATAGTCATTTTTCATCATTTTCAAACGTATGTTCACATGGCGATGTCCATTTTTAGGCGTTAAGACTCATGTTTTATAATATGGACTAAATTTATTAGAATTTTAACTATTAAAGCTCAAATATTCTTATTAGATGATTTTATATCCTATTTTAGTAGTTAATGATTTTATTAGCCATTAAATTCTTACACTTAGATAATCTTACATTGTTATTACTAATTTATAGGCTTAGATAAGGACAATTCAATTTAAGATGGGTATTAGGGGCTTATAATAATTTCGGCCCATATATGTACATGTATACATACATATAAATATATAGATATTATCTTATTATATCATCTTATATTTTATTATTTTATATGCTTATGTCATGCATATGTTATCACTTATGTCATAATTTACATATGTATACCTTATTCTTATGAATTTATGTACTTTATATACCACTTATGTCATAATTTACATATGTATACCTTATTCTTATGTATTTATGTACTTTATATATATGTTATGTATATATTTATATTTCTAATATACTAGTATGTATATTTGTATACTTATACGTATACTTATACATATACCCATATATACATACGTATTTTTATACTTATTTTTGTATGCCTCGTATATTCTTTTAAGAAATCTTTACAAAATCCATATTTTTGTACTTTATGAGCTTATTTAGTAAGATATATGTATGTATAGTTAATATATTTCTTCTTTTTGATTATGTACATAAAGGATACTTATGTATAAGTGTATCTATACATGTGTACATCAAGCATATCTTTGTATACACATACTTGATCATATGTATATGTGTTCCTTCTCCACTTATATAAGGATTTCCTATACTTATACTAAGCATTTCACCAAACCCTTACACCTACACTTCACATGTGCTCACTTGTTGTATGTACATATGCATTTTTACATGTATCCTTAAGTATTTCTACACTTCTAAACATAATTATAAGGATTTCTATCTTTAACAACACAAAAGCACATATGACATAAGGTTCCTATACTAACTTAAGATAGATAGCTAACTCACTTTTTGAAATCAAGATTCAAATGAAATCATACCTTTTTCTTCTTTGTGATATGAAAAGGAAGGCAAGTATATGTGTTTTTATTGGTTTATGGTGGTAAGTGAAGTTGTGTAGTTGAAGTTATGAAGGGTTTAAAGTTGAAAAGGGCAAGGGAATTTTATGATTTTGTGGGAGGGGAAAAAGGGGTTTGTATTGTCTTAATTTGTGTATTATAATTGAGAAAAGTGGAGTCTAGAAGAAAGAAAAAAGTAGATAGCAATAAGGGAGTAAAAATGGACAAAAATAATGTGTAGAAAGTTAATGAAAATAGAAGAAAACTTTAGATGATAGTGACATTTATTGACTTGATCAAATGTTGACTTAGTCAACTCTCTTAAAATTACATGTAATTTATGTACATAATAGGGGAATTAAGGATAGTTGAGAGAAAGATTAAAGAAATGAAAGGAAATGTGGAGTTTATTGAAATAATTAGTAAAATTAGTTAATGAGATCTTCCTCTAGGTATTTATATCATATACACATCATTTGATATGCTACTTAGTGTAATTATCATGAAAATATCATTTAGGAATCTAACACCTACTATATGTAATATAAACATCAACTAAACACTTAACTCTATATAATAATAACCTAGTTATAAAATTAAAAGATTGATGTGATCTATAAAGCAATATTTGAATCTTTAGTAAATTGAATTAGTATTGTATACATTTATGAATAATTGAGAGTTATCTTGATAATTTAATAATGATTTAGTATGATGCTAAGAATATATTCACAATTAAGGTTTTAGAGTAAACTATAGTGAATTAGTACTTTTATATCCTTAAAGTTATAATTTTAGGGTTTTTATCACTTTTGGATGTAATCTCTAATGTTTTTATGAATTTAGGGCTTAATATGTTCATATGTGATTAAGTCTTCAATTATTATCTTAGAGTTTTCATCTTATTTAGTTTTGTTGACTTTTGTGGTCATCTAGTACACTTGAATCTAATGTAAGATTTAAGTAAAAAATTTTAGGGATTTACACTAGCTCTTGAAATTTTCTATAAAATTCAAGGTTTCATCCTTATTACAATTTATGAAACTTGATGTTTCCTCAGAATTTAAGCTATAAAAATTATTTTCAATAGCTATTTTGAAATGTTATACAACAAGTTAATTCCTACTATGTATTGGATGGGATGCTTTCAAGTAGTGGTATGGTTAGTGTCTTATGTAAGCTATACTTACGTTAGCGGCCAAAATTGCTAGCTTCTAGTTTAGGTTAATTTACATAGTGAGATTATTACGACTCTTTGATTTAGGACATGACACTTATATTCTTATTCAAATTTACCAATGCTATATATACAAGTTGAATAGTCAAAAATTAAAAAAAAAAAGTAAGTAAGTTTCTAATATCTCATTAACTATTAAAGTATTAAATCATCTTTTCAATCTTATTCTAGCTCCCTTCCCACCCAACCCCCCCCCCCCCCCCCCGCCCTTTCTCTCTCTCTCCCCTTCCTAATCTATTATTCGATATTTATAACCTTTATTTAGACTCCAACTCCAATAGAAAAATTTATAAGAAGAACTACATATATATATATATATGTGTGTGTGTGTGTGTATACACCCCATGAATAACTCAAAATAAATATTTAATTCTTTTTAACTCAACAGTATTTTTCAAACAATATAATGAAAAAAAATTAGTTTCAACCCTAATAATTCTTTTTGTGTGAATGTTAAATTATAAATTATGAGACCTCGATCTTTGACTAACTATTGAGGACTTGGAATGGTTATACATTCACCATAAATATGAAACTTTAAAAATATGACTTGGGAAGTGATACAATAAAGTGTTCATAAGAGGTACGAGTTACGAGTACAATTATGTGAAATAGTTGTAGTTGCTTAGAATTGGTAAATTAAGGGTTCCAAAAAAAAATTCTTGAAATCAAATGGATTTTTAATATAAGGTCTAAAAAGTTAAGAAAAGTACTTTGGTAAAGTTTATTTTATAAGATTAAGTCGGAAAAATATTTAAATTAATAAAAACATATCTTTATTAGTAATGAATATTTTTAGCATAAACCCGAAATGTGAGATAAGAATATAGCGTCAACCTAAAACTAGAATTATTTAGGTTATAAGAATAATAATTTGGAGCAAATTAGGAATAAAATAAGTAGTAAAAGTATCACATGTATTGGTTTATACCCGAAATTTACAAATAGTAGAATATTATATATATACATATATATATATAAATTCTTAAATTAATGTCATAAACGAGTTAGATAAATCAAAGATAATTAGGAGATAGCTGATGGATATAGAAAAAATTGAAAGGGGCATAGCACATTGATGATGTAGTTTAAGGAAACCTCATCATGGGATTAAATAATAAATGATATAAAGAAAAATACAAAAAGTAGGACAATTTGCACATGAAAAATTCTTTACCAACAAGGGAACCTTATAAACTCACAAGAGTACTTTTGGAAAGGAGTTTACACATTTTAGTAGTTGGGAAAAAATGGAGGAAGGATTTGGAAGTGTTAAAAATAGATTTTTCAAAAATTAGAAAGAAATAGAGCAAAATAGGAGGAAATTGGGTTCCCTATGCTAACCACCACTTGGAAGTAGAACAAAACCATTTGGAGATAAGAGAGGCAATGCCAAGGTAGGTTAACACATCCTCACTCCTGGACAATAGCTAGAGCTTTATGAGCTAATGAACTTCAATTTTGCTTATTTTCATTGCTAATTTTCTAAAAATAAAAAAATTAGCTATAAAAATTATGGTTTTTGGTTTTCTTACGTAATTTTTCATGTAGAATCCAAAAATGTGACCAAATCTTTCAAATTCATCATCGAAACAATGATGTTGTTTTGATTCCAAAACTTTTGTACCAAAATTACTAAGTGTTTACTTTGATTCCATGAAATGAGTTTTCAAAAAACTTGGAAGTTGAATTTTTAGGTATTTTCCATTTAGCATGCACGCGGTTGAAATTTCTTAAAAAGTGTGTTTAATTGAGTAATTTGGTTACGAAATACTAGTATATAACAGTATTTGAGACTTAAAATGTTGGGTTAGAGTAATGAAGTGAGGAAATAAAGATGTAGATGCTGGAGTTAGGAGATTCGATGATGTAAAGAATATTTGATGTAGGTCAGAATATGAGTTGAAGGTAGGTCAGAATGTATAGCAGTAGGGAATGATGTGAAATAACTAAATGTGTAGATTATAGGTTAGAAATTGATGTAAGGTTTGGTTGATTTTTTGTATATATATATACATGTGTTCACAGTAATTCTCTATGCTCTTTATGTGCATTTAGCAGAGTAATTAACTTAAATGATATATTGGTATTACTATAGCAAATTGGACATTTGATAAGTGTTTTACTAAAGTTTTGTATATTAGAATCAGAATAGTGTGATAAGGAAATGAGATATAGGAATAAATATATAGTGTTAAAGAGGTTAAGAACTATATCAAAAAAAGTGGTAAAAGGACCATATATTCGGGGGGTAGGGTTTACACAGGGGGTAAGTTAGAAACTAGGTAATAATGTATCTAATCAAAGTTATCTTAGAAAGAATAATATCAAGACTTGGACCGCAAGTGTAAGTAAGCTAGTAACCTTACTTACACTTAACATACATAGACTCAAGATGTTGTACGCGTTTTATTTAAGTGAAACGAAGGAAGAGGAGCTTTGGGTGCAAGGGTAAGTTTTTGAGGGAAATCACTAAGTGGCCTTAGTAAGTGGATTGCTTGTATTTTAGAGTAGATTTTACTTACTCTTAACTTATCTAACTGTAGTGCAGGTGATTCATTTGGTATGTGTGAATGTGACATGTTAAATGATGAGTTATGAAATGCTTTATGAATTCTTTTTGATACTTTATTGGTTGATTCATCAATGGACGATGACTATGATGATTTTTGTTATTCTATTACTTGGTATGATTAATGATATGGATTGGTATTAAACTTGGACGAGCAATTAGGTGCTAACTACTAACCTCGCCTCTTAAGGTGTTCACTTAAGTGAACCCGATATTTGGGTTTTAGAGATGGAAACATAAATGAGACTAAGTGAAAGCTTAGCTAATAAATAATAGATGAGCTTGCTTGTATGGCTTGATAGTTGCTTAGTCTTCTTTGGTATACGGACAATGCATTCATGTCATGGCATAAAAAAAACCTACGAGTCATATATTCTAAAAATTATGATTTTTCCTAATTAAGTTTTATCTTGAAAACCTAATTTATGTTAAGAAAATAGTCTAGTTGTTAGGAGCATAGTTTTGTAACACAAACATTTTGATTTACAAAGATTAGTTTTCAAGTATATAGAATCACATAACTTTAACCTAGGTAAAGTTTGCTACACTCTATTCTAAGTTCTTGAATTAGATAATTCAAATGTCTGGCAATGTTAACTACCCGAGTGTCTACGGCTAAGTTAGGGAATCGATATCAATGTATGTCACATACATGGGCATGTCACGTATGCGCGTATGTTACATTTGCATTGCGTAGTTGGATTAAAGATGTGTCGTGATTGGGTTGATGGATTGTTTTGTATTTATAATAAGTTACTACTTATGATGTTTCTTGTCTATCTACTCTCACTCAACTTATAGTAAGCTGAAGGCATAAGTTTTCTTATCTTTAGGTTTTGAAAGAAGTTATCTAGGATCTCACATCATGGAAGCAAGGAGACTCTAGTACACATAATTAGTATCTTTGAGGTAAATTGTGAAGTAGAAAGTAAGTCAAAAGGTTGATCAAAAAGTGTGCTAGAGAAGACCCTTATGTAGCTAAAGTGAATTAGAAACTGGATTCAAGCACTAAGGAGGAGCATTATAAAGAAACTATCAAGTTACATACAAAAGCCTCAATAGAAGATTAGTAAAGGGAGGTATACATCTTCTTATGAATCTGTATATTACAAAAATATTTCAATGAGAGCTATATATTGTGTAAGAATTTACAGTTGTGATACTCTAGGTTTGGCTCATTCTTTAAAAGCTTTCTACTATTGTTCATTAAGTAAAATGAGAGGTGTTTTGGGAACAAGAGTTTAATATTGTTACATGTCAAGTGAATTACAAGTTATGCCTTATCTTTAACTTAAGGATGATAGTAACGAATCATCTTTAGGTACCAAGAGTAAAAAAAAAAAAAAAAAAAATTAAGAAGGCATCTAAAAGGTAAGGCATTACATAAATTGAAAACATTTTATGGGAAAAAAAAAAACTTAATTACTTCGTTTATTTATTCCTATGATGTATTTCGATTTTTTTTTATAGCTACTATAAGTATATCTATAATTTATTTAAATCTATTCTACATAGGTTATAAAAATCTATCTTTATACATTTTTATTTTATATTATAATTTTACAGACTCTCTAGTGGTTCTAAATAGAATCACAAATTTAACAACCTTGTTTTGGAATACTTAAGGCCATATGTTAATGGGCTTGGTAAGCTTGTTTTGATGAACTAGTGTGCTTTATTTTGGCTAAGTCTTTCTCTAACCTTGGAACCTAAAGCTTTTTGTTTTTCTTATCACTAGTTTATCCTTTTGCAATAGAAATCTTTGTTTTTTTAAACTCAAAGAAAAGAAAATGTATATTATTATTACTCTTAGGATACCTAATTAGTTAGATATGATGGTGTAATAAGCACAGTTGTTACTATAGTTTGAGCCTCCAATGGAAGGGGCTACTAATAGATGTCACATAAACCCACCCACCCCCCCCCCCCCCTCTTTATGTAATAATGAAATTCATTAGATAAATATAAATATATATATAATCTACTCCAACTTGTGTACAAATTGGAGTCAGAAGTTGGAGCTTAAAGCTTCATAATCCATGCATGCCCATATTGGGCAAAATATTACAAACATTAAAAGGAGTCCTTTGCTCTTTTCTAATATTAAAAGAAACTGTATTTTTTCGACAAAGATAAGTAGAAAATGGGGGGACCAATAAACCCTATATGGTCTTCACCCAACACTACCATCCTAAGCCTAATCGACAAATGCATCAACAACTACATTAAGTCCCTTAAGGATGACTTAAATCTTCCACTAGTAAAGGTGAGATAACTTTTCCCTACAAGTAAGAACAACATTATGATAAAGAGGTTTGTTATTGAAATGATCACATAATAAGTTTGCTGCAACTTTAAGGTTTAATTATATTTCAACATTCAACAAATTTTTCTTAAATGTAGGACCCAATATAGAGCCCATAGTTTAGCAGAGAGGATGTTAATTGATCTAACCTTTTTGGCAAAGCCAAATATCTAGCAGCCATTAAAATCCTTTAAGAGACCTACAATAGCTACTTAGTTAATGGAAGCTAAATAAGAGTCATCAATATTAAGTCTTATCCAATTAGGTAGGGGAAGGCTGCCAAGAGAGATTTACACAATCAACTTTAAACATCTTTCTCAAAGATTTAAATTCGGCCCAGTATTCATGTCCAAGAGATCTTATATATTGGAAAAAATTCTCTTGCTATCAATAGAGTTGAATAAAAAATGATTTCTTTGTTGCTAGATCTTTCATAGCATGACAACAAAGGTAAAAGAAGGAGGAGGATGCACATTAGACAAGTTCTTTTTCCCCACATGACAATTTGTTTTAAGCTAACATAAGAAAGATTGATCAGTGATGGATGCCCATAAGGAACAGATTGCCATTTGTTAGCTGTCTTAGTAATGCCTAGATAAGAAAGGGAAGCGTGAATGCGTGATTCATTTTGATCAATACATCTTGGGCAAGAAGCTAAATGTGCCATTCATCTCACATAAAGATTAGAAGCTACTGGGATAGAGAAATGTGAGATTCTATAAAGAAAAACTTTGATCTTGGGAGGGAAAGGAGGTTCCAAATCCATTGCCAAATAAGATTAGTCCTAGCATAAAAGGACAAGGCAAAGTGAATGGCTTACAAGGAAGGAATTACTCTGAGAGAAGAATCAAGAAGTCTATAGTCCTACATTCTTTCGTGTGGTTTAGACCCTCTCTTTGTTAAGTACTACTACAAAGTGACTTATTAGGTCTTGCATTCTTTTACCTAGTTAAGATCCTCTCTTTGATAAGTACTACTATAGAGGGACTTATCAATAAGAGAAGAAGAGGAAGTGGAAGAAGAAGTAAGGAAGTAGTCTATTTAAGTGGTATTAAGAAATCTATTAACATGCTAAGAAAATTAATAATAGATATGTAAATTGTTGCTTAAAGTTAATTAATTCTTTAAAAGAACTATTTTCTTATTAATAAAATATATTTTATTATATGGAAATATAAATTATCCTATAGATTTGATTTCCTCCACAATATCCTTTAAAGGATGAGTAGCATGCATGATTAAGCCCTTCAGTTAATCTAATAATTACTCTATGGTTGGATACTTATGTCAAATAAGTATATGAAATATTTGTATAACAAAAAAAGTTATAAAATAAAGAAAATCGTACCCGATAGTTTGTAGTGGCTTATCAAATATATGAAAGATACAAAGGGCATATGAACTTGAAGACTCCATAAAATAAGTTAAAATTAGGGACAGTTATGTAATTTTCCTCTTGACTTTCCCTAGAATAAACAACTCACCCTAGTTCCCTATTGACAAAAAAGTTAAAGAACTAAAACATGCTCTTCCTCTTTCTTGCATAATATCACCAACCTTTCTCTCTCTCTATTACTATGTGAGTTTTCCTACCGATTTCAAGGTAAAAAATCCTTATTACTATGTGAGTTTTCCTACCGATTTCAAGGTAAAAAATCTAACTCTCTAATCTAAAAGGTATCATTTATACACATTTTAGTTTAGATTGCAATAAGAGCTTTAAAGAGTATTTATGGTAATCAATTTAGAGAAACCAAGAGCATAATGAAGAGGAATTATTGGATTTGTGGTAATGCTATTACAAGCTAAAATAGGAGGCGAGGCTTTAGACCCAATATTGTTTTAAATAAGTAGCATGGCTGGACGTATAAATTCTTAGCATTATAAGTGAGTAAATATTGGTGGATATATTTTCTCAATAGCTACTCATTACATGACCTAGATAAATCAGTCAACCTCTCATGGAATTAGTCAACTTGAACTTAAGCTAAGGTAAAGTCAATTTCCTTAGCCTCAATGTATGGATGCTTTTCATATAAATGAGTGAAAGATGAGAGAAAGTATGCAAACTGATCTAATGTCTGTATATATATATCTATATATGTCTATCTATATCTATATCTATTCTTTATATATTAAGCCACGAAGGATATATTCAACTTACATTTCCAATTATTTAATTATGATATCACATTAAGTCTAATTAAAAGCAATGGTAAACAATTATTATTGTTTCATTTATTTACAGTTAAGTTTTAACCAAATACCTTTTTATTGAATCATTTATTTTGCAATTTTGTTTTACGTACAACAATAAAATTGAAGAATTAGTCAAATACCTTTTGCTTAATTTGTTTAAATTTAAAAGGGTGTTTGTAATGCCTTAATTTTTTTTTTCTTAATATTCTACTATATGGTTTTTGATATGTGTTTTTCAATGTACTTGATTTTCTTCCTGGCAATTTTGTGTATAATAAAAAATTTAGGAGATGGAAGGGAAATATAGCTTATGGGTGGCTCTCTAATCTTTTGCCAATATTATTGCATTTCTATCGTTCTTTTCATTTATTTTATTTTACTTTTAGTAAAACTTGAAGTTTAAGTTCTTATTCTTCTAGAATTTCTTTTTCCTTTTTTATAGGATGTGCATTTCTTTATTTATCAATAGATGGGAATAATTAGATTCGATATTTTCTTTTCATTCCATCCATATGTCTCTAACTTTGTTTTTTCATAAGGAATTGGTTGTTTTTATTTACATGTAACTATGATATTAAACAATTAAATATGTATAATTGCCTAATTGGAAAAGGTGCTTAGATCTCACATGCTTTAACTTAAATCATTTAAACTTGAAGGGTGTTATAATCCACTAATTTTTTTCTTGATATTCTAATATATGATTTTTTATTTTTTTTCCTTTGTTTTTTTGCTTTTAACTTGCTTTATTTTCTTTAAAGTAATTTTGTGTAGAATCCAAAATTCAAGAGGTGGAAAATGAAGTACAACTTATGGGTGAGTTTCTAATTTTTTGTCTATATTAATGCATTTCTATAATTCTTATAATTTATTTTATTTATTTTTATTGGAACTTGAAGCTTAAATTCCTATTCTTTTAGAATTTTCCTCTCCTTTCTACAGGATGTATGTTTCTTTACTTATCAACACAAGGAAATAACTAGATTTTATATTTTTTTCCATCCATATGTCCTTTTCTTTTTCTAGTAAGAAAATGATTGTTTTCATCAAATACTTATAAGATGGATATCCTTTTTACAGAACTCATACAAAGGATCCCTATATGCCAAAATTCAACACACTGTAAATAAGTTTATAGCCTATATTGTTTTGATTGTCCAACACTACTGTCTTTATAAAATATATCCTAAAGGAAAAAGAATGCTAATATTTTAGTGTCGGTTTTCTTTTAGCAAACTCATGATTTAATTTATAATTGATTTCCCTTTCTAATTTTTCTTCGTCATTTCAATATGGGCTTTCAATGCTTCAACGGGACTATGAGAAACAGGAACTGCATTATATATGTTATTTTTTTATCTTTAGATCTTTAATAGATATGTATAAAAAAATATTGTAGTTGTATGTTTCTCCTTTTTAAAATTATTTTCAAAACTATTTATGCATTTTTTTTTCATTCTTAAATCATCGATCATGCATGTAATATATTATATTCTAAATTTTATTAAAGCCATAATGTTTTTTTTTTTTTTTTGTAAATCAATATTTATGTTTTAATCATTTGTATCACTTTATTAATAATAGTTTGCTATAATACCTTTTAACTGCTTTTTAAAAGCTTTTCTTACTTGCACATTTTCATTAATGGTATATCTTTCTACAAATACAAAAAAAACAGTAATGATTATATATTACCTATAGTTTATATTAAATAATTTTAATATATCATATTTAAAATATTACATTAAGATATATCAATGGTACGTTAACTATGATAACTTTTTTATTATTAAAATCCGAGGATGATGTCGGTTTTTATCTGGTTACAATTGATAATGCTTGTACATGAAGTAACGAGTTCCCATATACTTGTTGTGTTTGTTGGTTTGCTCAGTCCTCTGCTGTTATGGATGCTAAGTTTTCTATAGGGAAGCATACGCGTACCTTAAGGTGATGATTCCCATTTCATCTTTAAGAATGATGGCAATGAATGATGTCAGGACTCCCTTAAGATGTACTCTAAACCACGTGCCATAAAAAAAGATATGGTCATTTTTTTTTTTTTTTTTTGCCAGCAAAATGATATAGTCTTCACATGTCCTCTCATCTCAGAAAAAATTTAGATATTCGACGGTGAATTCCCATTCTCTATGGTCTTTGAACTTCCGAGAATAGTAGGCCGCCTCCTAAATCCTACATATTGCTATATTTCTATATTAATTATTTTTCAAAGCCAAAAATTAACAACCAATTTAGATACTTTGTGCCTATGGCATTATGACAATGAAGTATATTTTCCTTTATTTGTTATTGTATATAATTATATTAAGGCTATTGCATAATAATATAAATAATTTCCCTATTAAAAACGTATTATAGAGAGCACAATTGTACATCATATATACTAATGCACAGACATATGTATGGTATAAGTTAATTATAGGGCTATGCACTATCATTAATCTAGGGTTCTTGATATTAAAATACCGGGTCTAATGCATAAAAAAGTACTCGTAGTTGTACACTAAAATAATAAGGTTATACAATGATCATATGCGCATAATTTTTTTCATATTATAACTTCTGACTTATGAATGATTAAAAAGGATAAAACAGTAATATCGTCCAAAATTTTCACTAATTATACAAATATATATAAACTATTATTCTTGATATATATAGTTATTTTAACAGATTTAGTATAACTTCTTCTTGTTAATTTTTGTGTAGCTTATATGAATTCTCTTTACTACTAACAGCTTTTTCACGAAAGAAAAAAAAAAAAAAAGGTGAAGTTGAAAAAATATAGGTGTCGTATATGTGGACTGTTCTTGCATGGAGCCCATGTTCTACTTTTATGGAAAATGAAGAAAAAGCTGTCCTTATATGGAAAATGACTTTAGATTTCAAATTACATTGCAATTAATCCTTTTCTCTCTCTCTCTCTCTCTCTCTTTCTTTCCTTGGGAGCCAGAATATTGCAATTCGTTTAGATGACAATTAAAAGCCTTTCTGAAAGCCTCAGGAACTTTGGAAAGATGTAATTTTTCAAATCTTACATCTCTATGTAAAAGATAAAGAGACAATTCATCCAAATGAGCTTCAAAATTAAAATAGGTTGAATATGAATTAGATGATTTTTCAAGAATCGTATTTTATATAAATACAGATCCAGAGTATATTAAAAGGAAGGAAAAAATTCAGAAAAACTTCGTAGAACCTATATTTTTCCACAATCCTTTTTTAACTTTGAATGCTCTTGAAGCTGATCATCCAGTCATTAGAAGATCCTCATGGTAGTTCTCTAATTTTAATATAATAAAAGGGTGAGATCTACGACTACCTACATGTTAATGCTTTTATAGTTTTCATATTGGTAGTATCTCTCTCCAATACTTGTTTCTAGGCTTGTTAGGTTGATGGGAAAAGTATGTAGTGCAAAAAAAAACTTAAATTAATGTAGATGAGTAACTAATGTATAAATATTAATAAAAATTTAATATATAAAGATATAATTAGTATATTTTTAAAAAATATCAATAAAAAATTAACATATAAAAATATAATTGATAAATTTTTTAAAAATATATTACTTTATTATTATATATCAAATTTTAATTAATATTTACATATTATTGATTGATTATTACTCATCAATTTATTTAATGTATTAATATTATTGAATTTTTTTTTTCTGATGAAAACAAAGACTACACATACAATTATGAACAGAAAAGGTTAATTGAGGTTGGTTTTATTGGACAGATTGTTGTCATCCTCTTAGACAAGATGTACAAATAGCAAACAGCCATATCTGCTTGTCTATTGCGGTAACAGCATAAAATAAACAGATAGAATGTGGTGAATTGGAGAAGAGAAAACCCGTGAGGGGCAGATGATAACAGATAAGAGAGCATGAACAGTGAAACACAGTTTTCAAGAGAGTCAAAGGCTAGGGTACTGGGATATCCCTTGCAGGGAGACTAAGTGAAGGATTATGCTTTTGAGAAAATGGAAATTTTGGCATCTGCAGCTGGAAAAAGTATGAGCGTTGGACAGCCGTTTTTACTCCTCGTAATCAGTACAGCCCATGTTTTTTACCTCAAGTTGCATAATAGAAACCTTTAGATTTTTAAATATTATAAATAATTTCGAAAGCTTTAATTGAATTCTAAAAGTTATAAATAATTTTTAAAATTTTGACTTTGCTTTGAAAAAAATACTCCTTTAAATTTATCAAAGTGCATTGATGACATATTCCTAAAACTTTAATCTCAGTTAAAAAAAAAAGTAAATATTTTTTATATTTTCAATTTATCAAAATTTAGATTAGTTATTTTGAATATACGAAAGTTTAAAAATATATGCACAATTCGTAATTTCTCCTGTTGCTTTTGCTAGTTTAAATTATTTTTCATTATATAGCAATGATTAGTAAAAGCTGTATAAATCCTAGCAACTAGCAAGATCATATATTATGAGTTATAGGAAAAATCTACAATTCATCATGATAAGTCACTTCTTTTGGCACACTTGTCATATCCTACTTGATATATATGGGGTGAATAAGGATAAGTAAGAAGGGGCATCTAAAAAGAAATTGAATTTAGATAAATTTAGGATAGCACCGTTTATTACCATGCAACCCATGATTGAATCTGCGACAACTATCTAAGGCTAGTCGATTGAAAGTACGGTCCAACCATTCGGCAAGTGTCCTCCTTTCTTGTAGGGCTCCAACACACCAATCTTGATAGATATTATAATAAATCAAAATTCTTATGAAACTAAAATTGATGGCCTCTCAAGTTAGGATTAAATATATTGAGGAATAAAAATCTAAAAATGGAAAAATTAATTAACCTTGCTCACATAATTCTAAATTTAGGGACAATCTAATAAAAGACATAGAAATAATTGATTGTTTAATTTATCACGTGATGTAAATACTTATATAAATATATTATTTAGGTACAACAAAAATAATTAAAGCTCATTTTCACTAACATTCCTGACCATCCACTTTCCTTTTCTTTTTTGCACCTTCTTTTTCCGCTCGTTCCATCAACACATACATAGTACATACACTAACCTTGAACTCACACAAATTGTCATGGCATCAAAGCAAATGAGTAATCAAATTTCACCTTTAGAAGATATTTCTTCGCCCTGCTATATTCATCAATGTGATTCATAAAATTTGGTTTCAATTACTTCTATTTTGAATGGCTTGAATTATAATACGTAGAGTAGGTTGTTTCTTCTTATGCTATTGATTTGAAACAAAATCGAATTTATTGATGGAACAATTCCTACTCCAGCAAAGTCAGATGATCTTCTTTTTATTTGAAATCGATGCAACAATTTAATCATGGCTTAGATCATGTGATCAATTTCTTTGCAGATTGTGGTAACGATTTTGTATATGAATTTTGCTAAAGACATATGGGAAAAACTAAAGTTTAGATTATCATAACCCAATGATATATAGATTTACCAGTTGCATCATCTACTTAGTAATGTAGTGCAAGGAAACAAGTCCATAGATTATTATTTCATAAAGTTGAATGTTATTAGAGAAGAGTAGAGGGATTTTTTGGCCTTTGTCGTATTATGCTTGTAAATCATGTAATCAAGCATGTTTTGACTAGTTTGTCAATATGGTTTAGAAAGACTATGTTTTTAAATTTCTAAATGGACTAAATGATAGCTTTTCGGCTCTTAGATCGCAAATTATAGTCTTAAACCTTTTCTTATGCTTGATGAAGCATATGATCTGTTTATAAGAGATGAGTTTCAACAACTTAATAAGCTTAAAGATTTATCCTTGACTAATTCCTTTGTAATGGCAAGTTTTACTAATGGAGGGAGGAATTCAAAGAACGAAGTGGTATGTAGTTATTGACAGAAGCGTGGACATGTAAAAGAGAAGTATTATAGATTGATAAGATTTTCGCCACATTATAATAAAGCTAAAGTCTCTAGAGTAAATCAGGTTATGTCTGAT
Organism: Lumnitzera racemosa; assembly: GCA_024138005.1. Classification (NCBI taxonomy): domain Eukaryota; kingdom Viridiplantae; phylum Streptophyta; class Magnoliopsida; order Myrtales; family Combretaceae; genus Lumnitzera; species Lumnitzera racemosa. Next base: position 34,401,864 of record JAMXBC010000007.1, read on the forward strand.
ATTCCGAAAGATTTGGCTTTTGATAATGGATCTAAATTTGTTCTTGCTAATTCGGAAAGTGTGGCCAATAATAATTGGACATTGAATCTCACAAAGGATCAAGTTCTTCATCTTTTAAGCTTACTCAATGTTTCTGATAGTATGTCTAACAGTTTTTCTAATAATTCTTTTGTTGGATAACCTTCTATTATGTAGCATAGCTCTTTAGGTTCCTCTATTTCTTCCTCAATTAGCAACATGGTAGGTATTTTTCTTCTTGGTGCCTATTCTATTTTGTCTAAATCCATTAATACAATTACTTGGATTCTTAACTCCAGTATGTCTGATCATATGATCAACTTAATTGATCTTTTTCATTCCTATGTTGCTATTAACAATTGTTATGTTCAGTTACTAAATAAACAAAAACTTTAGGCTACATATAAAGGTTCAGTTCATTTGAATTATGATCTTATTCTTCATGATGTTTTGTTCTTCCCTTCCTTTTGCTTCAATATGATATATATGTCTAAATTATCCTCTCAAAATAGTTGTTTGCTCACATTTAGAAATTATTCTATTCATATTTAGGACTCTTCTACAATGACACTAATTGGACATGCTATGATTAAGATGGATTATATTTGTTGGAGTAGTCCATTAATTAGTCTTTTGTTCATGATTCTACTTGTAATTCCCATATATTGTCTTTTGTGTCCAATATATTGAATAAATTACCAAGTTCATTCGATGTTTAGCATTATCAACTTAGTCATCCTTCATTTGAAGGGGTCAAAGACATTACTAACCTGGATAATTTTGTTCGTTGTAATCTATTTGATTGTTCAATTTGTCCTTTAGCCAAATAGCATAGATGTTCTTTTCTTAAACATGTTGGAAATACTTCTCTTGCTTTTGAACTCGTTCATATGGACATTTAGGAGCCATATGCAACTCCTACTATTGAAGGACATAAATTTTTCCTTACCATTGTTGATGACTTTACTAGTATAACTTGGGTTTATCTCTTGCGTTTTAAACATGATATTTCCTTCATCATGCCAAGTTTTTATCAGCTTATTTTTGCACACTTTAATCAGACAATTAAGGTGATTTGAATTGATAATGGTTTGGAATTTTCCTTGCTTCATTTTTATTCATCTCATGGTGTTATACATCAAACTTCTTGTATTGAAACACCACAACAAAATGATGTAGTAGAGTAGAAACACCAACACATTCTTATTGTTGGTAGAGCTTTACCTTTCCAATCTTTATTTTCTTTGTCTTTTTAAGGAGATGTTCTTACAACAACCTACCTGATAAACCATCTTCACATACTTATTCATAATGGCTTCACACCTTTTGAAACAATACTACATAAAACTCCCTTTTATGCACATCTCAAGTTATTTAGTTCCCTATGTTTTGCTTCTACCCTTACACACATACAAGAAAGTTTGATCATACAGCTTGGCTATGCATTTTTTATTGGATATCCAATTAGAGGTAAAGGCTACAAATTGTTTGACTTAGCTAACCATAAATATCTAGTTTCACATGATGTTCATTTTATTGAACATGTGTTTCCCTTCCAAATACCTTCCTTACACCTGTCTTTCCTTTACAATCTAAATACTCTAAACTATATAAACACTATGTCTTCTAGTTCTTTTGATAATCTTCTTGCTTATATGAATCAATTGTTTGCCTAATATGATCATCTAATTTCTCAAGGTTCTAGCAACAATATTTTTTGTGATACTTGATGAAATCTTGGTGTTTCTTCATAACAAGATCATTCTGGCGTAGATAATTTTGATATTATCATTATTCCTCAAATTCAAAGGAGTTTAAGGGCTTTCCATTTGCCATATTATTTGTCTAATTATCGTCATAATCTTAGCATGGTATTGATTGACATATCATCTAAGTCTATGTATACAATGTATCCTATTAAGAATGTCCTATCTTATTAGTCTTTGTCCTCCTCTTTTCATGCTTTTTCAATCAAATTATCTCAACATTTTGGCCTTAGCTATTATACATAAGTTGTACATTTTGAATCTTAGTGATAAGCTATGGCTAAAGAGCTTAAAGCTTTCGAAAACAATAACACATAAACTATAGTTTCATTGCTTAAGGATAAGCACACAGTGAGCTACAAATGGGTATACAAACTTAAGACTAAGGTTAATGGAAATGTTGATATCTATATAGCATGTTTAATGGCTAAGAGTTATAGCTAACAAGAGAGTTTTTATTGCAATGAAACTTTTAGTCTTGTAATTAAACACACTACTATGTGGCTATTCTTTGCTCTTGCTGGTGTGTTTAGTCAGCACATTCATCAAATGGATGTTCACAATACCTTTCATAATGAGGATTTGTATGAAGAAGTGTACATAGATTTGCTTCCGTGTTTGGATCTTCAAGGGAAGTGTGACCAAGATGGTAATAAGTTTGTTTGCAAGTTGAAAAAGTCTTTATATGGCTTGAAGCAAGCCTCTCAACAATGAAATGCTAAGTTGACATCTTGTCTTCTTGCTAATGGGTTTAAACAATCACATCATGACTTTGCTTTGTTTACTCAAGGAATTGGTGATAATTTTGATGATTTAGCCATTTCTTGTAAATTGCTAGAAGTGATTGAAGAGTTTAAGCAATTTCTATATACTCAATTCAAGATGAAGGATTTAGGGTTACTCAAGTACTTTATTGGCTTTGAGTTGGCAAGGTCGAATGAAGGGACAGTGTTTGGCTAGTGAAAGTTTGCTTTGGAGTTGCTATCTAAAGCAAGATTCCTCAATGCAAAGCCTTTATTTACACTCTATGTCTTAGTAAAGTAACCAAGAGCCTGCGTGGTGGGAGGGGAGGGTGGCGGTAGAGGTGAATTGGTTATCTCTAAAAATAAAGGATTCAAAAAGGTTTTACAAATAACGATTCCTCTTCATTATTTGTTAGCATGAAAATATTAGAAAATAACAATTAATAATAAGAGTATAAAATATACACAAATATCAATAAGAGAGGGATGAGAAGATTAGGTGAATTGAATTGCAGTACTTCTGCGTTATGCATACTCTACTCTTCTAAGTCTACCATTGGGGACTCGATTCACCTTATTGGAGTCATTCCATTATTCACTTTCAACAAATAAAAAAAACCTTGAGAGATTACAAATATAAAAATCCTCTACTCTCAACCTTGCCTTAAGATAATCACTTAGATCTATAGAGTTATAGAAGTCTCTCTCAAATACACAACAAACACTTGACTACATATAAAAAATAATGAGGAATTGTTATGTATTGAAAATTTAGGATGTAGATAAAAGTTTATTTACTATAACATAAAGTATACATTATGGTAACGTATTCATTAAAACAACCTGAATAATTTAGGTACTTAAGATTAGATAATAAAATATAAATATAAGTTAAAATTTGAAAATTTCAAATTTTATTCGTTATATGTCGAAAACAAGAAAATCGTAAGACTATAACTAAATTAATGAGATCTCAATCATAAGTTAATAATATAAACATTTAACAAGATGACATAAAAATAATAATAAATAAATAAAATAATGTTTAGAATAATATGTAAAAGACTTAACTAACTACAATTGTAGAATCTCGAGCTCTTAAATTAAGGACGTCTTAATAATTCACATGAATGGGTTCAAGATAAAGTTAGGATCCTAAAAGTTATTATAACTAAAAGAGAGAGAGAGAGAGAGAGAGAGAGAGAGAGAGAGAGAGAGAGAGAGAGAGAGAGAGAGAGAGAGAGAGAGAGGCCCCATAAATTTAAATCTTGAAGCAAAATATTAAAATGTTAATATAAATTAAAATGATAAAACTGAGTACTTCATTTTGTAGAATACTGAAAATCGGCATGAAATAGAAAGGGAGGTTAGAGGCAAATTAAATAAATAAGAAAATTAGTAAATGTTATTAAAAAATAATATATAGTAAATTAATTAAGTAAATAATATGTAACTAAGTTAATTAATGGAGCATGGGCTTTAGAAGCTTTAATAGAAGCTTCCATATAAAGATAACAACTAACCAAAAGTATTATAAATAATAAACTTAAGTGATAAGTTTATGGAGCTCATGGTTTTTTAATAAAACTAAGGATGAGTTGTTAGTTTCTTAAAGCCACAAGTTAAAAACCATGGGATTAGATGGTTTTTGAGATAAAACTATGAGCGAAAACCATGTATTAGACCATTATTTCACCAAACCACTAGATACATTGTAATTTGGAAAAAGTAGAGTATGACACTTGTTGTACATGCCATTCACCTACTCATTAACTTAAGGCTTATATAAACCCTTCAAAAACACCATTTGCATCCTTTTGTGCATATCAAAACTCTATCGAAATCAAGGAAAGCATATGGAAATTTTAGGGAATTTTGGATAAATTTAGGAAAATTAGAAAATTGGTCACAAATATAGGCTTATAAAGTTCTCAAACCAAGAGAGAACCTGATGATAAGTAGCCACCACCACTAGGAGCTTCCATCAACACCTAAGTTTTCCAACAATAACCTTATCATTAGTGACCACCGTAACTCCAAACGCCGATGAGTTTGATACTCTACCCAATTTTCAAAAATTAATTAAAAATATCGAATTTTGTTTGAAAAATGTAGCAAAATTTATTCTTCATATTTTTCAGCAAATTTTCGTAAAATATTATTATTATTGTAAAAATATCATTTTATATATTGCCCTTAAGAAATGGATTGTTCGAAGCTAATTTTCAATTCGATTTTCAAAAGCTCAAACAATGTAGTTTCCTTACAAAAAAATTTCTATAAATACCTTATTATATATGTAAAATTGCTATGTTAAGAGTTTTTCTAAAACTTCTCATTTTGTTAAGGTTAATTTTTAGTTTTTAGAAAACCAATAAGCCAAAATTTAATGAAAATCCACTATTTTTCACATGATTTTGTTAGATCTTTCACCACTTTTTGGGTAATTTTTTGTTACATGTAGTAGATTGATCTTGAATTTTAAGTGGGATTATGAGATTTTATAACAAGACAGATTTTCCGAAACTAAACGTGGTGATTTTTACTTTAAGTGTTTATGTGGACTTTCTCTAAGTTATTATATTGATAATTTTTGTTGGAAAATCACCAATAATTAACAATAAATTGAAAAATCTAGCTGCTATACATGAAGAATTTTCACACTAAAAACCATAAATTTTAAACCTAATATACATATTTTAGGTATATTAGTTAATTAGTTGTATTTAACTCTTTTTGGTTGAACTTTTGGTTTTACATGTTGATTTGTGTAGGTTTTGGGGCATGTAAGTCAATATTGGTGGAGTCTCAACTATGTTGAACTGAACAAAGTTTAAAAAAAAGTATGAAAAGTGGAGTTTTTAGTGAAATGAAGTGAATTTGGTGCTTGGAGAAGATGCTGTAGAAGTTTTGGATAAGTTGAATAAGGAGTTGATAGCTATAAAAGGTTTTGTAGAAGTTTCTATGGATGCTGGAGTAAACTGCTACCTTGTAAAAGGTATTGTCGAAACTTCTATGATTAAGTTGACTATAATTTATAGTAGTAAAAACTTCAATAGAAGGTTTATTAATGTAGAAACTATACCAAGATTATTATAGATAGTTGTGTAGAAGGTCTATTTAATTAGAAACATTAGTAAAGACACTAGTAATAGCTTGAATAGAATGTCTAATAAGAAAAGAACATAACTAAGGACTTTAGTAGAAACTTGAGTAGAAGGTACACTAAGCTTAAGAAACCATAGTAGAAGGTAACATAGAAGTTTCCATATCAAAGATTACTAGTTAAAACCTTAGTAGAAGTTTGAGTAGAAGGTACCATACACCTAATAGACCCCAATAGAAGGTCATCCCATTTTTATCCCCCCCCTCTATAATTTCAGAAATTTTTATAAGTAGGGAAACCTTTTATTTTTCCTTTTGTGAATAGTTTTATTATTTTTCTTTTTGTGTGTAAATATAATTTTATCTATTTATGAAATTAGGATCATTCTTTCATTGTAGAATCAATATTTTAAAAGATAAACTTAATTTCGGAAAGTTAAAAAGTAGTACCTAAGTAGGGTTTAATAAGATAGCCATTAAATCCAAAACCTCTGGTTTTAAAAAACCGTTTTAAAAATTGGTTTTCCTAGTAAATCTGTTGCCACATTAAAATCAATTCACCCAATTGATTTAACCTAACTCATTTTTTCTTAATCCCGATTGGGTGGCAACTTTAAACTTTCAAAAATAGAAAACTAAGTTTTTTTTTTTAACTTTTAGTTAAGGGTTAATATTAAATAGGTTAGGGCTTAATACTAATCAAGTTTAGGAAAATAATAAAAACAAAAAAATTAGGCTTTATAACTTGGCAACTCCATTAGAGACGTCTAGAAGGTTAGCCACTTAGCCTTCCAAATTTAGAATTATCTTCCAAAAAACTTATACGAAGTGTTATTTATTCATTCTTATATTCTTATTTATATATAGTTGCATTGACTTTTGTTCTTATAGGGTTACTTTTGTTTGGTTTAAATTTTTAGGGGTTTATTAAATGTATCATGAATGCACGGTTGACATAGTCAAACCCAGGCCATATTAGGACCATAGGACAGGGTAGCCATTATGTAGGCTCTAAGTGCTGTAACGTAACTATCGCCTAGGGTTGATTAGGGTACCCCCACTTAAGCCGCAATGAGACCAATGAAAGGCATTTATCTAAAAATGAATGAGGTTGCAATGCTTAAGGACTTTTAAAACCCATCCTTTATACACACTCGACATTCAAAATCGACAAATAATCGAGCAAGAAGAAAAAATAAAAGGAAAGATGGCAACTTGGAGTTTCCTTAGTTTTCTTTGTAATTGTTTTATAAATCAATTGCAAATATAGATTCGATATAAATAGGTTTTTGTTTTTTAACAATTTTGTTGTAAATAATCTTTTCCATTTTCGTAATAATGTTTCTTTGTAATTATTCCAGAAATGGCCTATTTATCCAACTTTGTGCATTTTAGAGGAAAGTACATTGATAAGCCCATTAACCTCAAACCCGCTTTAGACTAATAGCTTCACCAACCAGATAAGACCCATTTTATCACTTCCTAAGGTTAAAATCGTAATAACTGAATTAGGGCATTGAATCATTTTTAGGAACCCGAAGAAGTAGCTTTTCAAGTTAGACCTTACCTAATCGGTCCAATAATGCAAGAGTATACCTAACTGCTTCAAGCTCCTCCCTTGGAAAGTATATATACTCTAAACTTAGAAGTTGACTTAGTAAATGCTTTTTCAAGATTTTTGGGGATTAGAAAGGCTAAGGTAAACAAGGCCCTAAAAAATTGCAATGGGAACTACATCAAGTTAGAAAATTTGAAAGCTTGGTTCACGATTGAGCATAATTCTAATGAGTAAACCATCCTTTGTGGTGATCCCAAAACCTAGAGGCAAAACAGAATTAAGGCTTTTATCTTGGCCACATTCGGGACTATCCTATTCCCAAATGGAAAGTTCTTTCTCCACTTTAGGGTAGTAGAATTGGTAAGCTAGTTTCTTAAAGGTAAGTCTTACATCCCAACCCTACTCATAGAGTAAGTTAGAAGCTTAAATATCTTGAAAAGAAAAAAAATGATGGTGCATTGACAAGCAGAATGGCATTACTATGGTCTAATTTGTAAGTCATATGAAATGTTTTGGGCTTAACCTAATCTACAGAGAGTGTACCTACGGGATCAACTTAATAGATTCATTTGTTGACAAAGTCCATTAAGAGAAATCCACTTATTATTAGGTTGAAGTCTTACAAAAGTTCCAAGTTGCTGATATCTTATGGATAGTCAGGTAGAGTATCTTCAAAAGAGTAATATTTATTTGTAAGGGTTCTCAAGCAGTCCCCTTAATTAAGATGAAATGGTGTACATGATATTATCCAAATAACATGGCAACTTAGAGGAGTTCAAGAAATAGCCTACAAACCCTAATTGGATATCACTATCCTTGATTATGAAGATCTTCATCCACCATTGCCACAAAAAAAAAAATCCAAACTTTGGGAAATTAAGAAATTATGGGAAACAAAGACAATCAACCCTAACAAGGGTTTATGAGGATGGATGAGAAAAGTGGACAAGCATTGGGTCACCAAAGACTATTTGTATAATTAGCTTCATAAGGCAGGGGCAATCTAATATCAAATGCTAGAGGTTATACAACCCACACCAATAGAACCAAACCCTAAAATAATAACCTATATGGATCAAGTATAGGCCCATGTAGAAGTTATCTACAAAGAATGTAATATGTAGGAAAACCTCTTTCAAGACTCCATACAAGATTCTCGTGCTTTGGAACCTCAACTGAAGATGACCCTAAGAAGGCTTAGAGAATTTGAAGAAATAGTTGAACCTAACCCAAAAAAAAAAATGAAATATTAGCAAGACCTAATAATCAGGAAAAGAGAGCATTAGCCAAGCACCAAAAAGATAATAAGAAAACTTAAGATTAGAAGTACTCTTTAATCAATGTATTTTCTTTTGAAATAATGTAATGGAAACACCGAAAAGTTGTGAATTAATAAATGAAGTTACCATCTTGCTAATTAATTGTCGATTTTATCCTTTTGCATTTGTATGCCCTGCATCCATACATTTTTTACTCATCTATCTATCTATCTATTTATTTATTTATTCATTCATTCATTTCACTTCCTTATCTCAATAACAGGTTTTTGTGCTAACTTGTTGAGAAGTGTTCTTGCTCTAAGGCTTCAGAGATAGCTCCTAAATGTCAAACCTTTTAGAGAAGTCCAATTGGAACACATTCACACACTAAAATGGCTACCTAAGGAGATGACAACAACAAAATCAATGACAATAGTAACAATAACATCAACCTTGAAAATACTGATCCTACTGACTTAAGGATTTGCTCCTTAGAAAAGACTTTAGTAAAAATGGTTGAATAAATGAATTTTTTGGTTGACAACATTGTCTTATTTAAGGCCATGACACCATCAAATAAATGGCATTAAAAGGCCTATTGCAAAAAGAAGGTCAAGGGGCCACCTCTTAAAGAAAACTATCCACAAGTTTAGTCGACACTTGAGTCATTTGAATTAGAAAGAGTCTATCCAAAGGTTAACCCGACATTTGAGCCTAGCATATATTCATTCCTAGTTAATATGAGACAGAGGCCCAATTACAATAACTTGAAAGAATTGGAAAGAAAATTGATCTATCAAATCATAAAAAGAATGAAAGCACTTAGAAGCTATGATGGTTTTGAGTGGGATGGTATCACAAATTTCTCTACATACGATGTTTGGGCTTACCTTAAGAAATTTGAGGTACCAAAGCTCGAAAAGTATAATGGGATTGGTTGCCCCAAGTTGCACACTAGACTATACATGCACAAAATGAGCAAATATGTCCAATATGATTAGCTTATGGTTTCAACCTTTTAAGATAGTTTGATAGGTTTAGCATTGACTTGGTATGCCTAACTTGACCTAACCTAAGTAAACACATGGGAAAAACTTGCTAAGGCATTTTATGAGTAGTATAGATTCAATGTTAAAGTGACTCCAACAACAATTGATTTGGTGAATCTTAGGAAAAAGAATAATTAGTCCTTCAAAGGGTATACTTAGAGGTAAAGAGCCTTAATTGCAAGGGTTTCCATCCCTAGTGTTTGAAAGAGAACTTACTTTCACCTTTATCAATACACTTGATAAGCCTTATTTCTTCCATCTAATTGGGCAGGATTAATTTAGTTTTACAAAGGTTATAATAGCAGGATGTAGAATTAAAAGTGCTACCTCCTCTAGTAAGCTTTAGGAACCATTTGATAGAAGACCATCTTCTTCATCATGCACTCCTAGACCAGCAGTATGTAAAGCTAAAGAAGCTATGGTCAACATGGTGAATTCAAATGCTATGCCCAATGCTCAAGTTTCTTTCAAGGCAAATCCTCCTCAAATCCAACAGCAATTCAGAAACTAGCCTCAAGTCAACAAGGCCCTAGGACAATACAGTAAAACACTTATTCCTTTCAGCCAAGTTTTTAAGAAACTAGAAAAGGATAACTTGATTCGATTTAAGCTCCTTAGTGATAGGTACAAACTAAGAATTTTTTTTATCCTAATAAAAAATGTGAATATCATTTGAAACAAGTAAGACATTTAATTGATTCATGTTGGAGAATGAAAAATAGGATCTAAGATTTAATTGACGAAGGATCAGTCCAACTAGACTTCATAGAAGCCCCAGCTCCAAATGTCAAATATAATCCCCTACCCAACCATGGTCTTGTTATCAACATGATTTTTTATGATTTGAATCTTACAAACAATATGATTAATTCAAATAAGAAACCTATAGTCTTTCAATTTTAGAAGAACGACCAAACTCCAAGAGCCAAGAGGTATACCTTCTATGTATTGGTAACACCTAAAAACTATAAGACAACCCCATTTGATTATCAAGCAATTAACCAAGAGAAATCAAATCCTTTAATGGGTGGGATTACCTAAAGTGGAAAGGTTTATGACCCAAAAGAAGATCTCAAAAAGAATAATGTACTAGAGGAAACGAGCGACAAAACGACTAAACATGAAGAAGGGCTCTCTACCTTCACTAAAATGATCAAGTCAAGTAAGTACAAAATAATGGATCACCTCACTAAAACTCCAATACAAATATCATTGATGGGCTTGTTGATGGCGTTTAAACCACATAAGGAAGCTCTATTCCAAACCTTAAGGGAGGTTAAGGTCCCTCATGAAATATCAATTGTGATAATTAGACTAATCGCCAATTCTATCCTCACTATAAATTACATATATTTTTCAATCGAAGAATTGGGTGAAGAAGGTCACTGGCACACTAAGCCATTCTTTACAGTAGTAAGAAGCAACGACATAATCATAACTAGAGTCCTTATTGACAATGGATTGTCACTAAATATATCTCCTCTCACTACCCTAAACTTGTTGGGTGTTGACCTAACTGCAATCAAGCCAAGTTTTACCATAGTTCGGGCATTTAGCAGATCTAAAAGGGATATTATAAGGGAAATAGACTTGCCAGTTGATATTAGCCCTCAAGCATTCAGTATTCATTTCCAAGTCTTAAACATCTTAAGAACCTTTAACCTGCTCTTGGGAAGACCTTAGATCTACTTAGTAGGGGCCAAACCTTTAAGCCTACATCAAAAGGTCAAGTTTTTCTCAAATGACAAAGTGATAATAATTCTTCGATATGAAGACTATGATATTTATAAAAGAATGGCCATACCCTATATAGGTACTAAGGAGTAGGAGGGCTTCGACTTACAAAAGTTTGATGAGGTGTGTAAGGTTGTTGTTTCCAGTACAGGAGGGATAGAGAAGTTGAAGTTCAAGCAAGGCCAAACTAGTACCTATGGCCTTGGTTATGCTTCGAACCTAATTAAAGAATTTCAATTGAAGTAAACAAGGGGCAAAAGAGGTGATAGACTATACTATGCCTCAATGACCTTTCCATCATTGACTAAGACATTTGTCTAGGTTAACACTTAGACCTTTGAATTTGCTGAAGAAAAATTCTCCAACAAAATGGAATTAGTGGGCCCATCCCATAAGCTCCAACATCTGAATAATTGGTTCTCTATCCCTACAAACGAAAATAAGTCTTCATTATGGTAAAGGGTGAATTGTAATCTAGTCTTTTTAAGGTTTTCAATAATCATTATAATTCCTTGATGTACTCATAATAACTCCTCCAATATTCAATAAGACATTAGTTCTCTTTTTCTCCATTTTTTCCCTTGTAACTTATACTTCTTTCCTCTATATACTTTTTGTCTAGATCTAATGCTTTGAATAAAAGCTAGGGATACCTCTTGCAAGTAGATGATGAAAATATTAATATCACTCTCTACCCTACTGGGTTGGTCTTCAAGAGCGATATTGATGACCATAGTGAAATGCAAGAAAACTAGCAAAAACGTGAACTAAGTAGAATTTCCATAGATGAACCAATTGAAGCAATTAATATAAAGACCAATGATAACCTAAAGAATTTGAAGATTAGAGGTGACTTAAAAGAAGAGTATAAAGTAGAGATAGCCATGCTATTATTTGAGTATCAAGATGTGTTCACATAGTCCTACAAAGATATACCTAGTTTAAATCCTTCGATTGTGGTCCATTGCCTATCTACATGAGAGGACATCAAACTTAAGAAGCAGAAGCTAAGGAGATTCCTACTAGATATTTTGTTAAAGATCAAAGAAGGGGTTAAGAAATTACTTGAGGTCAGTTTCATTGAGGTATCTTATTATCCTAAATGGGTGGCCAACATTATACAAGTAATGAAGAAGAATGGGAAAGTTATAGTATGTGTAAATTTCCGAGATCTCAATCAAGTAACACATGAGGATAATTTTCCTTTACCTCACATAGATATCTTAGTGGATAATACAGCTGGGAACTATTTCTTCTCATTTATGGATAGCTTCTCTAGATGCAATCAGATTAGAATGTTTGAAGAAGATAAGACCAATAAACCTTCAATACCACTTAGGGTATTTTTTGCTACAAGGTGATGCCCTTTAGACTTAAAAACGCTAGGGTAATGGTCGCAATCTTTCATAACATGATACACAAGAAAATGGAAGTATATGTTGACGATATGAGTATGAAATCTAAAAAAAGAGAGAATCATTCCTATACTAGTTCTTTTCAATATTCAAGCAATCAAAATTAAATTAATTAATCTAATAATTACTCTAAAACTGTTGAAAAGAAAATAACTATGAAAAATCTAAAATTAAGCAATCAATTGAGAATTGTGGGAAATTAAAATCCACCATAACTTACGTAAATCAAATTATTATCATATTATATAAATTATTAACCATATGGTCATTCAAATGAAATTATTATACCTTAAAACTTAAGGATTTAAACCCCTAACTAATTAGCCAGCTTCTGTATTTCCAATTAACAGTAGACTCTAAATTATAATCATATATCTCTTAATGCTATGGTTATTTAATGTCCTAAATTAATTACCCCTAATGTCTTAATGAATAATCAATTGCCGAACATTGCATTGCTCTTTAGATAATTTATAATTAATTCAATTAACTCTACTTCCACATTGATTAATCAAATCAACTAAGAATTTCTAACAAACCTTATATCAACTCCCATATTATTAGGGTTTCTAACAATTATAATCAATTGAACAATTATAACCGAAATTATAGCAATCGTAATCATGAATTATCCATATATCTCTTAATCCTATAACATGAACACAATCATCTTCTTAACTATTTAAGGTTTCATCAATTCCTACAAATAATTTTAGTTTGCCATGGATTGGGAAACAAAAACACAAATATTAATTGAAATTGCAAGAAAATTCATAATTGAAAACATAAGTAATTCACGGAGTTACATAGGAATAATTGAAATAGATGTCACCAATTCTATATTGGAAAGAAATAATCTTCAATTGCAACTTCAATCTTAGTCTCCACAGCAAAAGCAAAATCCTTTCAATAATCAAAGCACTTCTCCCAAAGAATTCTTCAAAAACGATCTAAAAACTATTCTACAACTCTCAATGTCTAAGGAAAAGTATGTCTAAAAGTCTCTCAAATTATAAAACATAAGCTATTTATATAAAAAATTATGGTTGGCTTGCGTGAAGTTTTTTTTTCATGAAAACTGATGGTATAAGCGTAAGGCCGGCTTTTAGGCCGACGACGTAGTCATCGAAGGTTGGCAGTGTAGCCATCAAAGGCTACCGGTGTAAGTTGTAAGTTGTAAGCCAGCTACCTTTAATTTTAATTTGCATGTATTGATCCAAACTTCGTTCATTTGCTTAAAATTCCTCTAAATCATTTGTAATTTCACTCTTGCATCCTCTAATCCTAAAATGTCTAAATGAAAATAATTAAATACCAATTCTTAATGATTTCTATAAAATCTTTAATAATTCTATCATAATTTGCACTTTTAAAACATGAAAAATATGCCTTTATCTGTAGACGATTTAAGGAAACTGTTAGATAGATTGAGGAAATTCAAGTTGAAGTTGAATTTAGAGATGTACACTTTCGGGGTAACAACAAGAAAGTTGTTGGGTTTTATAGTCAGCTAAAGGGGCATCAAAGTAGATCCTGATAAAGTCAAAGTAATACTTGACATGTCTTCTCTGCACACCCTTAAAGAGGTTAGGGGTTTAGTGTGCAAATTAAATTACACAGCTCGGTTTATATCTCAGCTTACAGATAAATGCCATCCCTTATTTAAGTTGCTAAAGAAGAACGTTAAGATAAACTAGGATAAGGAATGCAAGGAAGCCTTCACAATGATCAAGAAATACCTTATGAACCCTCCTATTAGTAGGTCCTAAGCTTAAGAAGCCATTGTTTCTGTAGCTCACTATATTACTAGAGTCCATAGGGTATGTGCTTAGTTAGAAAGATAAGAAAGGAAAAGAGTAGGCCATGTCTTACTTGATTAAGAAGTTTACAAATAAGGAATAGAAATATTCTAAAATTAAAAGAACGTGTTGTGCTTTGGTCTAGGTCATGCATCGACTCAAATAATACACACTTTACTACCAGATTGAATTGCCAACCTAGCATCATCCTTTGAAGTATTTGTTAGAAAAGCTAACATTGGTTTGCAAGGTCTCAAAGTGGCAATGTTACTGACAAAGTTTGACATCACATATGTGAGCCAAATTTAGTCAATGAGCAAGTCCTAGCAGATTAACTGGTAGAGAATCCCCTTAAAGATATTCTCTAAGGAGTACAAGTCAGATTTCCTAATGAATTAAGGCACTACTGATATCTCCTAAAGGTACGTAGTTTTTTGTGGCTATAAAGCTCATTTTCCCATGTACCAATAATATTGCTGAATATAAAGTGTGCATTGTGGGACTCAAAATGGCCTTAGATAAGGAGATTTAGGAATTAAAACTATATGAGAATTCTTCACTTATTATTGGCTAGGCTCAGGGAGAATATAAAATGAAGAATCTTAAACTAGTACCTTACCACCAACAATTGGCTAAATTAGTAGGGAAGTTTGAAGAAGTTAGGTTCACATATGTTCTAAGGACTTAGAACCAATTTATTGATGCATTGGCTACTTTGGCATCTATGATCTAAATATCTAATGAGATTGAAATTTAGCCACTAAAAATTTGAAGTTGAAGAGAAGCTTGCTTTCAATTTGGCAATTGAAGGTATACATGACAAAAAGCCCTAGTATCATGACATTAAAGTGTTCCTACAAGATGGCACGTATCTCAATAATGTAGAGAAAACGGACAAAAAGACGATCGGGAGGTTGGCCATCTAGTTCTTAATAAGTAAGTCTATCTTATATCAATGTTCGTTTAATGGTACACTTCTAAGGTGTATGGATGATAAAGAAATTGAAGTTTTGATGAAGGAAGTATATGAGGGAGCATGTAGCCCCCACATAAATGGCTATATGCTCATCAAGAAGATTATGAGGCTAGGGTACTATTGGTCAACTATGGAAGGCAATTGCACAAGCATGTTAGGTACTATCACTTGTGCTAAGTTTATGTGAATAAGATAAATGCTCCACCTTAAGAGTTACATACATTATCTACACCATGACCATTTTCAATGTAGGGTATAGACATTATCAGCCCAATCACTCCGAAGACATCAAATGGTCATCTTTTCATACTAATCACTATTGATTATTTCAATTAATGGGTTAGAGCCTCATCTTATTCAAGTGTTACTAAAGGGATAGTGGTCAAGTTTATCAAGAGAGATATCTTAGCTCAATATAAGATTTTGTAAACAATAATTACCAATAATGGCACAAATCTCAACAACAAACTCATGTCAAAGTTATGTTGACAGTTCAAAGTCATCTACAAGAATTCTACCCCTTATTGACCTTAGATGAATGGGGCCATAGAGGCAACTAAAAAGTTTTTCAAGAGAATTATTCGAAAGATGGTTGTTACATATAAGGATTGGCATGAGATGTTACCGTTTGCACTCATGGCCTATCGTACTTCTATCAATATGCCGATAGGGACAATTCTTTACTCCTTTGTATATGGCACTAAAGCAATATTACTAGTGGAAGTCGAGATCCCATGAGTGCTATCATAAATTTAATTGGATGAGGCTGATTGGGTAAAAAAGTACATTGAGTAGTTAAACTTAATTGACAAAAAGAGATTGACAACCCTATGTCAGAATCAGTACTATCAACAGAAGATGGCTTAAGCTTTTAACAAAAAGGTATAGCCTTGAAATTTTGAAGAGGGTGACATTGTGTTGAGAAAGGCTCTCCCTAGTATACAAGACCTTAAAGGGAAATTTGCTCTGAATTATGGAGGATCTTATATTGTGAAAAGAGTGCTGCTAAGAGGGGCTTTAATCTTGTCATAAATAGATTGTCCGAGTTCAAGGTACCCTTTAAATGCCGATGTAGTAAAATTGTACTACCCTTGAAAATCAATGGAATTTTTACTTAAAACACCAAATGCTAGCAATTTAAATATTAGTATGGTCTAATTTTCATTTCTCTACAAGGAAAGCCAGTATCCTTAGTAGTCATCAGCATTGGATGATTCCCAATGCTTTTCATGCTTCATCAAAAGGTTTTATTCTCTTACTCCACTTAAAGAAAACTTATACATTGCAAACACAAGAGAAGATGAAAGAAAGCTTTGGAACAATGATAGTTAATGAAAAACTCTTAAAATTATTTATTATGAATTCACCTTTCTCAATAGGGAGATCATTTTTCTATTTTTCAGGGTAGAGCCACTTCTCATGACAAATAACCATCACCTAATAAAGGCTTGGGTCTAACCGAGGGAAGTTAAGAGACAGTTCAATTGAAAAATTGAAGATTTATATAGGACATGACCTCTTTAATCCAAAGAAGAGGTATTTAATGTGTTGGGCTACTCTCCTTAAAGTCAGTAGCAAGTAGAACTTTGTATACTCCATTTCAAGATTAGAATGGTTTTTAAAGGCTAGGTCATTAGTTTTGATAGGACATCTTAAGAAAAGGCTTGATTGTTTGGGCATTATCGATAAAGCTAAGTAAGTGCTTCCATGCATTTAAGTTAGTTTTTAAACATTTCATTTGCATTAAACTTCAATCTTTTTAGGTTTGTAACTAGCTCAAGGAGTGTTGTCTTACCCCATATCTTTCTAGGGTTTTAGCTACCTTAAGGAATGCTTTACCCATTCACTTAGGTTAGTCAACATAAAAGGGAACCACCAGGTTTCAAGTTCTTATTTAGGGTTTTAGTTAGCTCGAGAAGCACTTTGCCTCTTCGCTTAGGTTATTCAACTCATAGGAGCATGATCGAGTACTCTTTTACGACACGTTTAGTTTATGGAAAAGAATGAGGAAGGAACGGAATTGGAATTCCATAAGGATGGGAATAAGGGTATAATTCATATTACTTCGTCTAGTTGGATTTATAAGCAATTTAGAAATAGACATATAATATAACTTTAATAATTAAATTATCTTTGGTTCATTTTCTTTCTCAACTAATCCTAAAGTAATAGGTGGTGGACTATGGTAATGATGGCGACGATGGGGGTGGTGGCAGTAGTGGTAGTATGGAAGTGGCTACGGTAGTCGATAGTAGTGGTAGTGGTAGTGGTAGTGGTAGTGGTAGTGGTAGTGGTAGTGGTAGCGGTAGCGGCGGCGACAGCAGTAGAAACAACAGCAATAATAGTAGTTACGACAGCGGTGGTAATGGTGGTTAATGATAGTAGTGATAGCAGTGGCGATGATAGTGGTGGTGGTGAGGAATCATAATTCCTTGGTTGAATTTAGGAATCCCTATTACTTGATTTTAAGTAATAGGAATTCTTATGGAATTGCAATTTCGTGACAAAAAACGAAGTAAACGTAGTGATGGCGGAATAAGGAGGGAATGCAATTCTAATTCCATGTACTGATGTACCCTTAAGGTTTTAGCCAACTTAAGGAGTGCTTTTCCCATTCGCTTAGATTAGTCAACTCATAGGAGCACAACCAGGTTCTCTTTTAGGGTTTTACCTAACTCAAGGAGCGCTTCACCCATTCACCTAGTTTAGTCAGCTTAGAAGGGCACGACTAGGTTTTAGGTTGTCATTTATGGTTTTAGCAAACTCAAGGAGTGCTTTGCCCATTTGCTTAGGTTAGTTAGCTTATAGTAGAACAACTAGGTTTTCTTTTAGGGTTTTAGCTAACTCAAAGAGCAGTTTGCTCATTTACCCAAGTTAATCAGCTCATAAGAGCATGACCAAGTTTCAAGTTCTCATTTAGGGTTTTAGCCAGCTTAAAGAGCGCTTTAACCATTTGCTTAGGTTAGTCAGCTCATAAGAGCACAACTAGGTTCTCATTTAGGCTTTTAGCCAACTCAAGGAGCGCTTTCCTCATTTAGCTAAATTAGTCAGCTCATAAGAGCATGACTAAGCTCTCTTTTAGGGTTTTAGCTTACTCAAGAAGTGATTTACCCATTCACCTAGGTTAGTCAACTCATAGGAGCATGACCAAGTGCTCTTTTAAGGTTTTAGCCAACTAAAGGAATGCTTTGCCTATTAGCCTAAGTTAGTCAACTCATAAGAGCACCACCAATTTCTCTTTTAGGGTTTTAGCTATCTCAAGGAGTGCTTCACCCATTCGCCTATGTTAGTTAATTCAGAAGGGTAAAACCAAGTTTCAGGTTATCATATAAGGTTTTAGCTAACTCAATAAGCGCTTTGCCTAGTTGCCTAGGTTAGTCAACCCATTTGCTTAGGTTAGTCAGCTCATAGGAGCATGACCAAGTTCTCTTTTAAGGTTTTAGCTAGCTCACGACGCACTTTACCCATTCACCTAGTTTAGTTACCTTAAAAGGGCACAACCAAGTTTTATATTCTCATTTTTTAGCTAGCTCAAGGAGTGCTTTAGCCATTTGCTTAAGTTAGTCGGCTCATAAAAGTATGATCGAGTTCTCTTTTAGGGTTTTAGCCAGCTTAAGAAGCGTTTTACCTGTTTACCTAAGTTAGTCAACTTATAGGAGTACAACCAAGTACTCTTTTAGGGTTTTAACCAGCTCAAAGAGCACTTTGTCCATTTACCTAGGTTAATCAGCTCATAGGAGTATAACCAAGTTCTTTTTAAAGGTTTTAGCTAGTTCAAGGAGCACTTTACCCATTTGCCTAGGTTAGTTAGCTTATAAGGGCATGACCAGGTTTCAGGTTCTCATTTAAGGTCTTAGATAGCTCAAGGAGCACTTTCCCCATTCGCCTTAGTTAGTCAACTGAGAAATACATGACCAAGTTCTCGTTTAGGGTCTTAACTAGCTTGAGGAGTGCTTTGTCCATTTACTTAGATTAGTCAGCTTAAAGGAGTACAACTAGGTTATCTTTAGGGTTATAGCTAGCTCAAGGAGTGTTTTCCCATCTTACATTTCTTTTTAGGGTTCTTGCTAACTTAAAGGGGTACTACCTTTCCTTTAGTATCTTTTAGGGTTCTAGCCATCTCCTAAGGCAATAGGCCCTTCTAAAACTCACTTTAATGTCTCAATTAGCTCCTAAAGCACCATCTTAGTTCTTTTAACAAATCCTTAGTGAATTGAACCTAAGCAAGCTAACTAGTTACAGCATTGCTTAGGATACATTCAAAGCAAAAATGATGTTTCTTTTATCTTTATAATAAAGTTTTACTCAAACTTCACTATAAAGAGGTACAACTATACATACCCCATTTTTGTCTTCCTTATAATTTTAGAAATTTTTTAAAGTATGGAAACCTTTTATTTTTCCTTTTGTGAATAGTTCTATTATTCTTCTTTTTGTGTATAAATGGAATTTCATTTATTTATAAAATTAGGATCATTCTTTCATTCTAAAATTGGTATTTTGAAAGATCAACTTAATTTCAGAAAGCTAAAAAGTAGTATGCGATTAAGGTTTTATAGAATAGCTCCTAAATCCAAAACTTCTAGTTTTCAAAAACCATTTTTAAAATTGTTTTTTTCTAGTAGACTAGTGGCTAGGTTAAAGTCAATCCACCCAATTGATTTACCCTAACTCATTTTTTCCTAACCTCAATTGGGTGATAACTCTAAACTTTTAAAAATAGAAAACCAAGTTTTTCTTAACTTTTAGTCAATGGTTAGTATTAAATGAGTAAAGGCTTGATACTAATCGAGTCAAGGAAAATAATAAAAAATGAGAAAAATTTAAGCTCAACAAAACCTAAGAAACCTAGTAGAAGGTCAAAATAACCAATGTAATCTATTGAATATTAAAAGAATGTTAAGCTAAACAAAAAGTATGATAATTAAAATACTCTTACTTCAATGAATTGTATTGAAATTGATATATGATTTGTAATATAGGGACCATCGATGACAAAAGGACTTATGCATCTAACTTACACGAATGAATAAGAATCTAGGTAAGTGGGATCAATACTTAATGGAATTTCGAAATACTACATAAAAGTACTTAGAGGCTAATGTGTACACTTTTTTATGGTTGTAAAGTAGTTGAATGTACGTATGTGATGTATGGGGCTGAATTTTGTTATTATGTTATATATTGTGATTGCTTTGTTATATTTTGTTTCTTAAGTTGAGTGTTTTCAATTAGCTGGTCACCCCTAAAACAAACTTAAACTAAACTTAGATTTAAATGCTAATTAGACATGCAATGCAACCGACAACGGAGTAGTTAAGATTCATTGACCAAATATCGACCCTTTGATGAGGCAGTAATACTTAGTCTTTCTTCAATCCTAGTCAAACTAAGTGACAGAAGAGAAAGCTACGACAAGGCTAAGGGTACTAGGTTCGAAGGTAGTCACGGGAGGAGCTAATTATCCATTGCATAAGGTTAGGTTTAGTCATAAGCCGTAGTATTATGGCAATTACGTGTAAACTTCTTAACCCGGGTGAGAGTAGGCATAATTTATATAACTTCACGATGGGCCGGATAACATTATATGGATGGCATATGCTTATTGCATTGCATTACATCTAACTAATTGATTAATAACCCTGCTTGATAGTTATGTTGTGTATGCTTCCGTCTATTTCCCCTTACTGAACTGTGGTTGCTCATAATTCTATAGTTCTTTTGTAAGTCCTAAAAGATAGACACCAAGATCACCTAATCCCTAGAGCATAGAAAAGATAGGCAATAAGTTTGGAGTGACAAGCAAATAGATTAGATCAATCTTTATTTGTCTTCGTTTTGGAGTCAAATGAGCCATTTAAATGACAAAAACTAATTTGTAATATTGTATCTATTGTAAAAATGATTTTGGATTCTTTTATACACTTTCTTGCATAAGAACTCCAAGTAACTTCTATTATTTTTCAAAAGAATTATATTAATCAAATTTCTATTTTTCAAGAGAAATATATGAGTTACATGTCTCTATTATATGTTAAATATTGAATTGAAGATGTTTCAAAGTT
The DNA here is from genome assembly GCA_024138005.1 of Lumnitzera racemosa. NCBI lineage: Eukaryota > Viridiplantae > Streptophyta > Magnoliopsida > Myrtales > Combretaceae > Lumnitzera > Lumnitzera racemosa. The sequence continues at coordinate 34,423,351 of JAMXBC010000007.1, forward strand.
TCTTACTCATATGTGCCTTGTGTATACCAAGTTTATGTTAGAAACTGAGTACCTAGTTTCTACATTAATTGGTGTACACTGCAAAACTGTTATAACTTTTCCACTTTCAAGGCATGATATATTACAAATGATCTTCAAGAAATAAGCACAAAAATGAAATGGTATAAAACAAAGTGATGTTCTGATCCTATCGTTCTCTTGAGAATAATAAAAACCGACCACTGTAGCACTTGTATATATTCTTTGCGTTTCATTTATATTGCTCATTTAGATCCTATGCCTTTATATACTCTCTCTTTCTAATGACTAGTTGAGGAATATTTGGAAAATCATTCAATGTTTTGAATTAATTCTTGATACTTCTTTTGATTCCTTTAAGCAATCATTTGCAAGAATATTTTTGCTGCCTGATTTGAGCTTACTTATTTTTGTCAAGAAATGTTGGTTGTTTCTTCCCTTTTAAGTGTACAAATAGTTTTTTATTTTCTTTTGATAACAATATATAATTCTTCCTTTCATAATTATTTTGGACAATACTATTATGAGAGGAATATATTCTTGCCAAATTTTGAAATCAAATTGATGAACATTCCAAACTTCTAATCGCGGTGTTTATTGCTTGCTTGTTGATCCTTTTCATAGAAATAAATATTTTTTCCTTTCTATAAAAGATCCTTGGATTTCATAAAAATTAATGATTGTTGACATCTTCTTATACCTTGCTCTTATTCTATCAAGATTTCATTTTGGAATTGAATACTGTTTGACTAGCTTAAGATATAATGATTTAAATCCCATGCGAAGCCTCCAGAAAAGATGCCCATTGTTGCTATACAAAAAAATAATCTTTGACATAATTATAATTTTATCCAAAATGTATGTAACCTTGATTTTATTCCATATACTTAGCTCATAAATTCTTTAAATGATTTGAAAGATATGTTTCCATAATAAAATATTCTAGATCTAGTCAAAATATAACTTAAATAGAAATTTCAAATTGTATTTTGAAGATATCCCTTCGAAGAATGTATTATATCATCTTACTATAACTTTTCATAATATAATATCTAATCAAATCTTCTTATTTTATATAGGAATATCTCCAATAAGTTGTGCACCATATCTCTTTAAATTTAAATTATAAATACCTTGATTTGTAGTAACTTGAACCATATTTGGCATCGTACAGACAATTTTGACTTCAAGAACACGTATACCTTGAACACGTAGCTAGAGCTATCACTTGAGATTCCTACATTAATTCAATCAAATATGTATATTACATTGAAGGGAGAACTCTTGAACTTTGACATCATTAAGGGAGAAATAAACCATATTGAGTTTGATAAAATGAATTAAATATTTCAATATTGAACTAAAAATACTAATTGCAGGAAAATATTCATACTCAAAGACATGTCTTGATAATTCCAATGCAATGAACACTATTCAAATAGATAAAGCAGTAGCAAAAAAAAAAAATTCGAACTCAATATTATAAAATCTCATATAAATCTTGTCCAAAGCATCAACTTACTTTCTCATAATTTAATCCCCATATTATAATCCCACTTTAATTGTCAAGTCATTTCACCTTATATTAATTAAAATTAATCGCCGTAGATACTAATCTGACTTTAATGGAATGCATCGAATATATTATCTAAATATACTTGACTAGTGGAGCTAAGGCTTTATGAGATCACTTATCTAACTTAATCCACCAATATAAAAAATGTCCAACTTTTGCATTTACTAAATTACCACTTTAGATAACTTGCACACTTGCTAACACTTGTTTGATATATTTAGTATTTACTTAATAAGTGTTTTATCATCATTAGAACCAATTTAAGAAACTTAACATACACTTATTGTTGCAAATTATAGGCTAAGTAGACAAGATCAAACAGATGCTTTCCTTTATCAATAGCTTATGAGAAAATTACTTTATTTGTCTATCACTCAGCCAAATGTAGCATATGGTTTGCATATACTTAGTTAGTTCATGGATTCTCCCAAACAAACACACCAACAAGCTTTGGAAAGAGTTCTTAGATATATCAAGAAGGTACCTGGTTAAGGATTGTTTTTCTCTAACAAATCTGATCTCGTTATTAAAGCTTATAGTAGTAGTGATTGGGGTGGATGTCTAGATGTAAGGCACTCTCTATTGGGTTCTACATCTTTCTTGGAGATTCACTTGTGAGTTAGAAGTCAAAAAGACAAACAACAGTAGCCCGTAGTTCCGCCAAATTAGAGTGCATGGCTTTAGCCTGTACAACGTGGTAAATCATGTAGTTTATCTCATTACTTAGGGGGTTTCATGTTGAAGTTTCTTTGTGCAACTGTTTTGTGACAATCAATTCTCATTACATATTGTACGCAATCTAGTGTTTCGTGTGCACACTAAGCACTTAAAAAATGGTTTTACATTTTGTATGCAATAAAGTTACCGAAGAAGTTGTTTTACCAATTTTTATACCAAGTAAATTGAAACTAGTAGATATTTTTACTAAAGGACTTTCTTATGCTCAATTTCATTCTTTGTTATGCAAGATGAGTGTTCTTAACATTTATGCTCCATCTTGAGGGGGAGTGTTAGAAGGCATAGGAATAGTTGATTATTTAATTTATCACATAATATAAATACTTGTATAAATATTTGACTTAGGTACAATAGAAAAAACTAAAGCTCATTTTTACTTTCATTCCTGACTATACACCTTTCTTTTCTCCTTTGCACCTTCTTCTTCCTACTCATTCTATGAACACATATACTAAGCTCGAACTCATACATATTATCATAATCAACCCCTCTATTTCCCTCCACTTAAGAAAACTTGCCTATAAGTTGTACTAGCTTGAAAGGGAAAACTTTGCCATGAATTTACTTCACCCATTAACTCTTGCTCTACTACTCTAACTTATCTCTTTTTCAATATGCCATGAATTTCGATCACCTTTTACCTTTTTCTCTACTAATCTCATTTACCTCTTCCAAAATATCAATACAAAGATAAGGGATTTCAAATTTTAGATTTTAATCTCTCTCTCTCTCTCTTTTAAATCAAATCTATATGGTTTCTATTCATACAAGTAGCTAACATTCTAGCAGTGCTTCTTACTAAAGTAGAAAACTACATGTATACTCATCACCATTGGCAATGTCCACTATTTTTGTTATGCTCTAACATCATTACAATGGGAAAGCACTCACTTGAGTCTGTAGCTCATGTCATCAGTGACCTTAGTATTACAATGAACTTCAATATGATATTACCTAGGGTACTGAATTGCTTGAATGCACTCAAATCTGCATTCATAATCAACAATATATATATATATAAGGATTAAGAAATTCTATCTTAATTCAAGGATAAATAGAAAAAAAAAACTTAATATAAAGTAATTTTATTCACTAAGTTCCATTTGATGTCAATTGGAAGACATATCTGATGAAGCTTATAAAGTAACCTAAAAGATACATAAAACACTCTAGCTTATCAACTAAGTAAACTAAGATAACAATAAATCTTAGTAACTATAACTATGTATAGACATACTTAATTTACAATTATATCTTTAGTGAAGGTCAAATAATAAACATAGTTAGAAATTGAAGAACATAAAGTTTACCATAAAGCAAAGCATCTTAAGGGGATTGAAGTTTACCTCGCGCTCTAGGGCACAAAAGTGTCCCCATAGATAGGGGACCTGAGTGTACTTCATCTACAAGCCCTTCTCCAAGACGGCCTAATCAATTGGGCTCATTGCCTAGCAGCTAAGGTCCTACTAGCCCACTGTCAAGTCACTTATTCGAATAGACCACTATGAGTATAGGAACTTCCCTTGGACCTATATGGTGGTGGTCTCATCCACCTCGAGCAGTTTACTGTTCCAAGATTTATAGGTGACATTCTTGAATGCCTTAGGAACAAATCCCAACTTCTGGCATTTATGTACCTCGACTAGCTAATGTATCCCCATTTGCTCCATAGCATGATAAGGATGAGCTGGAGGAAGTTGGTCTAAGTTGACCTCATGTATATCATCTATGATCATTATGACCTGTAGAAAATTGACCATCTCCTAAGCCTTCTTTTGAGACTGCGAGCTCACCTTGACTACCTCCAGGGCCTTCTTCTTTTAACCTACCAACTCCTCTTCAAGGCTAGCATCGACCCTCAATCCTACGTCTATGAAAAGTGGGGATAATACTGTAATACCCTAAGATTTTGAGCCCATACGATTACCATAGGATCCGAGCTCCTAAATCTAGGGCGTTGGGCTATGTTATTCATTTAATTTCAAACCTTATAGTAAGGTAAGAAAAATTAGATAAAATAATTAAAATAAAGTCAATTTCTCAAAATAAGCTATATAAAAATAGTAATTTAAGAAAACGTCAATTTATCGCTAAAGTCGATAAATATTAAAAATATGAAATTCGAGCATTTAGATATAACAAGATATTAAAGATAAGTTATTTAATTTATAAAAATAATAAATTATATGTAATATACATTATTGGTATTAAATACATAGATATAATAATTTATTATAAAAATAAGGTAAATTAACATAAAAAATGTAAAATTAATAAAAAATTAAAAGGATGAGTCATCCTATGATGTGGCAGGCATGGATCAATTTGAATTGATGAGTCAAGCGGTAAATAATAAGAAAATGATACCTCATGCATTGAAAAAAAAATTATATGTGTAATCCACATATCAAATTTTTATTAATCCTAATCCATTTGGAAAATATAAATAGGGTATGCACACTTCAAAAACAACATTTTGGAAGTCTAAAAATGCAAGAAAAACACATAAGAAATTTTTAAGAAAAATTTAAAAAAATAAGAAAATTAGAGTAAAAACTGAGCATAAAATTTGATCAAACTAGTTCAATAGGTTGTTGGTGTCCAGTATTAATCCTAATCCATTTATATTAATGTATTAATTTTATTTTAGTGAAATAATTATTAAAAATGTAAGATACTTAAGAAATAGCTCTGTTTGGACGAAAATTGAATTAAATTTTAGAAATATTAAATAATGTCCTTTCAAGTTGAATATTTGTACATAACATACTTAATATATGTATTTAATTTTAGTAGCAATAATTTTTTTAAATAATCATGTTTACTGTTTATTGTAATTATTTTGGATAAAAATGGCAATTTTCCTATTTTATTGAATTAATTAGTTTTTAACAAAATCAAAGTATAAGTCCTGTGTATTATGATTTTTGAAAGTTCATAATGCTGTTTGGAACACTTGAATTTTACCATGTGGTTAAATTCACCTATCTGTTCGATTTTCACAAATTTCGAGTTAAAACCGCTATTTTCCTGAAAATAAATAATAGCTAGTTTAGTATAATTCATGGTCAATAATTAAACTACATATTTTCGTGAGTCTATAAGATTTTTGGTGGAATTATTCAAGCTCATATACTATTTATTATGTATTTTCTTGATATAAGCCTATAAATTAGCCTAATATATGATAGAGTAATTAGTCATAGTGACATATTTGTTGAATTTGTAAAAGAATGATATTTTGGGAACATTATTGGTGTTTTTTGGTTTGGGAAATATGGAATTCTAGGATTTTTAATTTAGATTTCGAGTTTATTTGAGATAATTACGAAGTTATATTAATGTACGATCGAATTGGGAATACGAAAGCATATTTTTGGACATTTGTTAATATTAATTAATCATGATTCTTAGGATATGTTATTAGTAAACAAAATAACGATCCCGACAATATAATGTTTATTAAAATCGGATAAGAAATGAATAAGATATAATCGAAATAAGCTTGGAAACATAATAGTGAAAACGTATAAGAACTTAGTATCAACCTGTAGTATACTTGGAGTCTATATGTATTTTCCTAGGAATGATAGGTGAGGAAGAATCATATCATGAAGCTTAGGGTTTTACACCACTATCAAGCTCAGGTAAGTAGATATTTCTATTTTCGTGTAAGTAGACCTATGTCTACTTGACATAGAGTCAGTTATATTGTGAATTATAATGAAAGGTTGGATTGATTGGATACCTAATTCTATTGAATGTGTGTCGAAAAAGTGAAATGTTTCCTTGTGTATGACTGATTCAACGATATGTAATTTTGTTTAGAAAACTTAGAGATTGAACTGTTCCTTCAGGTATTCACCTAAATGAACTTTATGTGAAGGAATGTAATATGAAGCTACAAAACAATGCTGAAGTTAAAATAGTTAAATTGTTTATAATGTGGAACTTGAGATTCGTACCTGATATTAGGCTATTGTACTATTCATTTCATTGATGGCATGGCACAAAATGACCTATAGGTCGAGTTTTTAAAAGCTTCAAAAATGTTGAGTGGGCTTTTGAGCATATAGAATTGGATTGCTCAATTTATTCTAGTCACTATGTGTAATTGACTACGTATTGGATTTTTAAGCCATAGTAGGTGGTTTTTGTTGTAGGTTCTACTTACAAACAACTCTTTATTACCTTAGGTTACTAGGCATTGTATCTAGATGCCCGAGTATGTCGACTAACCAGGTGAAGAATTGGAAAAGTATAGGATATCAGTACTGATGCCTATCACGTGCATGAGCATAGCACAAATTTTCTACGTAAACAGTTTGTATTGATAACTCGGGTTATGAGGTCGAATGTCCTATAATACTGATCTTTATGAATGTATGTTATGTGTATTTTGTATTTTGTTTTATCCACTCTCACTCAGCTTACAGAGAGTTAAGGAGAAACTTATGTATCCTCAGGATATGAAGAGAATTGGCAGGGTAACATTTATTGGGAGAAAGAGTTTTTTAAGAGTGCTTAAGATGGAGTCAGCCTCTTTTGAAGAAGTCTTATAGTATTTTGTTCTTATGTCTATAAAGGATCTATACATGTAAAAAAAAAAAAAAATTACTACATTTTAGGTTTAGTTAAGTTTGACAGATGTAATCTTTTATCTGAATAGGTATTAAGCTGAACTTCGATGTAGTACTCTTTTATTATAAGTGGAATCGTTATTGAATATAAATAGTAATTCCTATATGATAGTACATCCTATGCTATACCAGGATGTGCCAAATACCAACACCTTTAGTTGAGTGGTAGTAGGTACTTACTTCCTCCACAATGTTAGGGGGGTTGAACGATGGAGCCACTGTTGTCTCTAGGGCAGTCGCTGTTAACTCCATGATAGGGGAATTGAGAGGGATCCCTTACAAAACCGGCTACTCCCTTTAGCTCATCTCCTCCATGCCTGACTTGAGGTTAGGGGGCTTGGTCTTTAGTGTGGTGTCTTTCTTAGGCTTCATCCCAACCTCTTGTTGCCTCAATAGGTCTAGCCCATTAGGTTAGGGTACTACCCAAATCTTGCCAATTTGTCACCTACAAAAGAAAACAAGCAGGGTTAATACAAACCTAAATTATGATGAATGCTTATGCATCCCACCATGTCGAACAAGGGCAAGGAATCCTCATTCTTATGCTATGTTGGGATGTGACATTCTTTAGGTGGTATCAAGGCATGATGTATGGACTATAGCACTAAATGCATGTAAGGTGTGCAAGGTAGTTAAGTATCCTATGAACTTAACTTTGTTAGTAGCGACCAACATAGGAAAACTAATTGTATCTATTGTATTTGTTGCCATCCAGAAATGGTGTGAACACGTGCAAGTAGGGATCCTAGTTTATCAATCACTCCTAAGAGATAGATTAGAGAAGAAAAACAACCTCAACCAAATCAAGCTCCGCCTATATAAGTAATGGATGTAATACAACAACTTGCAACTACTTTGGCTAGGGCTAGTGGAGTGAATTGGGATAAGTTAACTCGGGTACAATTTATAGTGAAACTGTTTGATGGGATAAAAACTAACCCTTTAGTTGCTGAAGAATGGATTGATTCGTTAGAAAAAGCTTTTGAAGTACACAAGGTTAAAGATAATAGAAAGGTAGGGATTGCTACCATTTTATTGGATGGACATGTGAATAATTGGTGGAAATGTAAGAAACGAACAATGGTAGAACCCATATATTGGAATACCTTTAGGGATGCATTTCTAAGGTAATACTTCCTTAAATGTATGAAGGAGAGAATGTGTAAGGAATACTATAAGTTGAGGCAAGCAAGAAGGACTATTGAAGAATATGAATGAGAGTTTAATAGGTTGTTAAAATTTTCCCTAGAAGTGGTACAGAATAATGAAGTTACTAAGGTTAGTCAGGGTAGGACCTAATCTTTATTTTCAAGCTGAGTTGAAAAGGATAAGGCTGGTGCAATATGTCGATCTGATCAATGAGACTCATTTGATTGAGTAAGCTTGTGACTTATGAAGGGCAGCAGAAGAAATAGAAAGTACGAAAAGGAAATTTATGACGAGTTCTAGTAGTAGCCATAAAATGATTAGAGGCAAAAGGGCATATCAACCCCCTAACAAGAACTAGAAGCCAGGTAGAGCTATGCCACCTTACTAGAAATGTAATGGTAGGCATTGAGCTAGGCAGTGTCCAAAACTACAGGGGAAATGTTTTAGGTGTAGAGAAATCGGGCATATGGCTAGGCAATGCCAAAACCCGAACACTAGAGGTTTATATTGTTATAACTGTCATCAGACGAGACATAATGCCACTCAGTATACTAGAGATTAGTAAGCAAGAATAGACAAAACTCAAGCCAATAGGCCAGGACCCACCAATAGAAATAACTTAGCAAGAGATGTTAGAGCTAGACCTAAAGTTCAAGGAAAGGTATATGTGATCCAAGATGAGGAAGGTAGGGATGACAACATAGTTGCAGGTATAAGTCTTAAACCTTATGATTTCTAAGATTTCTTTGTATGATCATATGTTGCGTGTTTACTTGAACTTTGTACCTTAGAGTAATGATATAATTGTGACAATTATTTTAGGATTGGTTCCCTTTGTAGATAACTATGCTTATACATTGTTCGTAAGGGAGCAACACATTCATATGTATCCAAGGACTATGTTGATAGGAATAGACTTCCAATAGAGATTCTAAAGTATGATCTAATAGTAACAACTCCTTTTAGATGAGTGTAAGTTATGCAACAAAAGTTTAGGGGAGGCAATCTATGTATAGATCTATATAAATTGCCTACGAAATTAGTAGTATTGGATATGAAAGAATTTGATACTATACTAGGAATAGATTAGTTAACTAAACATCAAGCGAATGTGGAATGTGAAGGAAAGATGGTGGTATTTAAGAAGCTTAATGGAGAAGAATTTCACTTTAAAGGAAGTTCTAGAAAGGCAACCCCTCGAATAGTTTTAGTAAGCAAAGCCTAGAAGCTTGTAAGAAATGATAACATAGGATTTCTAGCTTCGGTAGTGGATACCTAAGTTCAAAAAGTGAGATTGGAAGATATATTAGTAGTATTTGAATATCCTAAGGTTTTTCCTAAGGACTTGCCTAAATTACCACTAGATAGAGAGAGTGAATTTACCATAGATCTTATATCAAGTACTGCACCTGTCTCTAAGGCACTCTATCAAATGACTCTTACAAAAATGGTAGAATTGAAGAAGCAACTATAGGAGCTACTGGACAAGGGACTCATAAGGCCAAGTACATCTCCATAGGGCAAACCTATGTTATTTGTTTAGAAGAAATATGGAAGTCTCTAGTTGTGTATATATTATCAAGAATTGAACAAAGTGATGATAAAGAACAAATACCCACTTCTTTAGATTGATGTCTTATTTTATTAGTTGAAAGGATTTGTAGTATTCTCGAAAATAGATTTACAATCCGATTACTATCATTTGAAAATCAAGGAAGAAGATGTACATAAGAGTACCTTTAGGACTAGGTACAGGCATTATGAATTTTTAGTAATTCCATTTGGGTTAACAAATGCTCTTGCTGCATTCATGGATTTGATGAACCGTGTCTTTAAAAAGTACCTAGATGAGTTCATTGTGGTGTTCATTGATGATATCTTAATATACTTAAGGAGTAAGGAGAAACATGTGGATCACTTGAGGATTGTACTCTAGACTCTTAAAGACAACAAACATTATGCGAAGCTAAAAAAGTGTAAGTTTTCATTAGATCAAGTAGGATTTCTTGGGCATATAGTATCTAGTACAGGAATAGCATTTGACCCTGCAAAAGTGAAAGCAGTAACAGAATGGACAAGGCTAACCACTATGACAGAAGTGAGGAGTTTCTTAGGAATGGCTAGTTATTATAGGAGATTTGTATGTGACTTCTCTAAAATAGCTATGTCATTGACCCAATTGACACGAAAAGGCATTAGATTCTAATGGAATGATAGGTATGAAGAGAGTTTTTAGTAACTTAAAAGAAGATTGGTAACTGCTCTAGTATTAACGATATTGAATGGATCTGGAGAGTATGCAATCTATTGTGATGCTTCTATAAGTAGATTGGGGTGTGTACTAATGCAAAATGATAAGGTCATTGCCTACGCTTCAAGACAACTCAGACCATACAAGCGGAACTGCCTAACTCATGATTCAAAACTTATAGCTATAATATTTGCTTTAAAAATATGGAGGCATTACTTATATGGGGAGAAATGTAAGGTATATACTGATCACAAAAGTTTAAAATATATCTTTACCCAAAAGGAGTTGAATTTGGGGTAAAGGCAATGGTTGGAATTACTACAAGATTATGATGTTACAATTCATTATCATCTTAGGAAAACTAATGTAGTAGTTAATGCATTAAGTAGGAAGAAGTTTGGTAGTGTTGCTGCACTCATTACGAATTGACAGGAATCAATCAAAGAAATGGAGAAATTGCGCTTAGAAGTTGTAACAAGAGAAGAAAGCAGTATGTTAGCTAAATCTGAGGGTAGACCCTACATTACTTGAGAGCATCAAGGAAGCTCAAAACGGAGATGCAGAGCTATAAAGGATCAGAAATGATATTGCACAATACCCTAACTTTAGAATTGATGATGCAAGAATGTTAAGATTTAAGGAATGACTTTGTATGCCAAAGGATTTGAAAGTTAAAGAGATGATATTAAATGAACCTCATAGTACGAGATATTCCTTACACCCTAGGAATAATAAGATGTACAAGGACTCAAAGCAGGAGTTTTGGTGGATAGGGATGAAAAGAGATATAGCACGGCATATATTACAATGTATGACTTACTAAAAGGTAAAGGTTGAATATCAAAGACCGGGAGGATTATTATAACCTTTACCTATACCTGAGTAGAAGTGAGAGCATATAACAATGGATTTTGTGAGTGGTTTGCCAAGGACATGGAGATAACACGATATGATATAGGTTATAGTAGATAGGCTCATGAAATCAGCTCATTTCTTAGCCATAAGGCAAACGGCAACATTCTCTTAGCTAACAAAAGTTTACGTTAAGGAGATAGTTCGTTTGCATGGTGTTCTGGTGTCAATAATAGCTGACTGTGATTCTCATTTTATCTCTTGATTTTGGAAATCCTTACAAGTAGAAATGGGAACCAAGCTAAACTTTAGTACTGCTTATCATCCCTAAAGTGATGGGCAATCAGAACGAACAATCCAGTCTTTAGAAGATATGCTGAGGGCATGTGTAATGGACTTTAGAAGTAGTTGGGATAACCATTTGCCATTGATAGAATTCGCTTACAATAATAGCTATCATAGTACCATTTAGATACCTCCCTATGAAGCATTGTATGGATGTAAATGTAGATCCCTTATATATTGAGATGAAGGAATAAACAAGTCATTAGACCATCAATGTTACAAGATCTTAAGGAAAAGGTATACATAATAAGGGAATGGATATAAACTGCCTAAAGCCGTTAGAAAAGTTATGTGGATGTTAAAAGAAAGCCATTGGAATTCCAAGTAGGTGATGGGATATTTTTGAAGATATCCCTGATGAAGGGTGTAAGACAATTTAGTATTAGGGGAAAGTTAAGTCATCAGTATATTGGACCATATTAAATTAAGAAAAGGATTGGGAAAGTTGCCTATGAACTTGAATTACCCAATGAGATGGCAGGAATTCATAACTAATTTCATGTCACAATTACAAGGAAATTTGTAGGTGATCCCATAAAGATATTAGATGTACCTCCAGTAGAACTAAAGAAAAACCTTATGCATGTAGAGCATCCAATTTATATTTTTGATAGCAAGGTTTAGAAATTGAGGAATTGAGACATTAAGTATGTGAAAGTCTTGTGGAGCCGACACATCACGGAAGAAGCAACATAGGAATTTGCCAAGTCAATGAGAGCCCAATACCCTGAACTATTCGCACAAGATTAGTAATACTGTCATCAATTATTTATTTCCTAAAGTAAAGTTGGAAAACTGATATTTTTCTTAACTTGTAGTTATGTTTTAAGAACAAAACTTTTTGTAAGGGGGATAAGATGTAATACCCTAAGATTTCGAGCCTATATGATTTTGTTAGGATTCGATCCCCTAAATTAAGGACATTAGGCTATGTTATTCGTTTAATTTCAAACTTTATAGTAAAGTTAGATAAATTAGATGAAGTAATTTAAGTAAAGTCAATTTCTCAAAATAAGCTATATAAAAATGGTAATTTAAGAAAACATTTATTTATCGCTAAAGTCAATAAATATGAAAAATGTGAAATTCAAACATTTAGATATAATGAGATATTAAAAATAAGTTATTTAACTTATAAAAATAATAATTTATATGTAATATACATTATTTCTATTGTATACACATAAATAATAATAAATTATTAGTAAAATAAGGTAAATTAACTTAGAAAATAGAAAATTAATAAAAAAAATTGAAAGAATGAGTCATCCCATGATGTGGTAGCCAAGGATCAATTTGAATTGATGAGTCAAATGGTGAAATAATAAGAAAATGGCACCTTATGCATTGAAAAATTAATAAAATAACATGTATAAACCACATGTCAAATTTTTATTAATCCTAATTTGTTTGGAAAATATAAATAAGGCATGCACATTTCAAAAACAATATTTTGGAAGTCTGAAATGCAAGAAAATAATTAAAGAAATTTTTGAAAAAAAAAAAAAAAAAAAGAAAATTAAAATAAAAATAGGGCACGAAATCTGATCAAACCGATTTAATAGGTTGTTGGTATCCGGTTCTGGTGGCTATTTAAGGCCAAGGAAAGCACCACTAGAGGAGGTGTTCTAATAAGGTTAGGTTACCGACGGATGGTCGGAGGCGGCTAGTTCAGGTGAATCAAAATTTTTTACTAAAACTTTGTAATTTTTTTTAAAAATAACAAATAATTTTATTTAATTATGAAACTTGGTTTTCTGGAGTCATTTTATGTTTATATTAATGTAGTAATTTTATTTTAGTGAAATAATTATTGGAAATATAAGGTCCTTAAGGAATGACTTTGTTTGGACAAAAATTGAATTAAATTTTAAAAATATTAATAATGACCTTTCAAGTTGAAGATTTTTACATAACATACCTAATATTTATATTTAATTTTAGTAACAATAATTTTTGAAAATAATCATGTTCACTATTTATTTAATTATTTTGGATAAAAATGGCAATTTTCCTATTTTATTGAATTAATTAGTTTTAAACAAAATCAAATTATGAGCCCTATGTATTATGATTTTTGGAAGTTCATACTGATATTTGGCACACTTGAATTTTACCTTGTGATTAAATTCACCTATTTGTTCGATTTTTACTAATTTCAAGTTAAAACCGCTATTTTCCGAAAAATAAATAATAGCTAGTTTAGTATAATCCATGGTCAATAATTAAACTAAATATTTTTGTGAGTCTATAGGATTTTTGGTGGAATTATTCAAGCTCATATACTATTTATTATGTATTTTCTTGATATAAACCTATATATTAGCCTAATATATGATATAGTAATTAGTCCTAGTGACATATTTGTTGAATTTGTAAAAGAATGATATTTTGGGAACATTATGGGTGTTTTTTGGTTTGGGAAATATGGAATTCTAGGATTTTTAATTTAGATTTCGAGTTTATTTGAGATAATTACGAAGTTATATTAATGTACGATCAAATTAGGAATACGAAAGCGTATTTTTGGACATTTGTTAATATTGATTAATCATGATTCTTAGGATATGTTATCAGTAAACAAAATAACGATCCCGACAATATAATGTTATTAAAATCGGATAAGAAATGAATAAGATATAATCGAAATAAGCTTGGAAACACAATAGTGAAAACGTATAAGAACTTAGTATCAACCCGTAGTTTACTTGGAGTCTGTATGTATTTTCCTAGGAATGATAGGTGAGGAAGAACCATATCATGAAGCTTAGGATTTTACACCACTATCAAACTTAGGTAAGTAGATATTTCTGTTTTCGTGCAAGTAAACCTTTGTCTACTTGACTTAGAGTCAGTTGTATTATCAATTGTAATGTCGAGCTGAATTGATTGGATATCTGATTCTGTTGAATGTTTGTTGAAAAAGTGAAGTGTTTCCTAATGTATAGCTAATTTATCTATATGTAATTCTATTTAGAAAACTTAGAAATTGAACTGTTCTTTAAGGTGTTTACCCAAGTGAACTTTATGTGAAGGAATGTAATATGAAGTTGAGAAACAAAGCTAAAGTTCAAATAATTGAATTGTTTATAATGTAGAACTTGAGATTCGTACCTGATACTAAGCTATTGTACTATTCGCTCATTCATGGCATGGCATGAAAGTACCTATAGGTTGAGTTTCTAAAAGCTTTAAAACTGCTAAGTTGGCTTTTGAGCATATTGAATTACATTACTCAACTTATTCTAGCCATGATGTGTGATGGACTATGTATTGGATTTTTAAGCCACAATGGGTGGTTTTGGTTAGGGGTTCTACTCCCAGGTAGCTCTTTGTTGCCTTAGGTTCCTGAGTATTGTATTTAGATACTCGAGTACGTTAACTAACCAAATAAAGAATTAGAAAAGTATAGGATATCGGTACTGATGCTTGTCACGTACATAAGCATAGTACGGATTTTCTGCATAAACAATTTGTATTGATAACTCGGGTTATGAGGTCGAACGTCTTATAGTACTGATTTTTGTGAATGTGTATTATGTATGTTTTGTGTTTTATTTTTTCCACTCTCACTTAGCTCATAGAGAGTTAAAAAGATACTTGTATAGCCTTAAGATATGAAGAGAATCGACAAAGCAACATCTGTTCGGGGAAAAAGTCGTTTAAGAGCACTTAAGATGGAGTCAGCCGCTTTTAAAGAAGTCTTGCAATATTTTGTTCTTATGTCTATAAAGGATCCGTACATATAAAAAAAATTTATTTTATTTTAGCTTTGGTTAAGTTTGATAGATGTAATCTTTTATATAAACAGGTGTTAAGCTGAACTCTAATGTAGGACTCCTTTTTTATAAATGGAACTGTTGTTGAATATAAATAGGTATTTCTATGTGATGATACATCCTATACTATGTCAGGATGTGCCAAATACTACTACCTCTAGTTGAGTGGCAGTAGGTACTTGCTCCTTCACAATGGTAAAGGGGGTTAAACGATGAAGCCACTGTTGTCTCTAGGGCAATCGCCATTAACTCCATGATAGGGGAACCGAGAGGGATCCCTTACAAAACCGGTTGCTCCTTTTAGCTCATCTCCTTTGTGCTTAACTTTAGCTTGGGAGCCTTGGTCTTTAGTGTGGTGTCCTTCTTAGGCTTCATCCAAGCTTCCTACCACCTTAAGAAGTCTAGCCTACTAAGTGAAGGTAGCTTCCCAGATCTTTGCCAATTTCTCGCCTATAAAAGAAAACAAGTGAGGTTACTACAAACGTAAATTATGATGAATGGTTATACACCCAATCGTATCCAACAAGGGTAAGGAATGCTCATTCCTTTAGCATTCATTCTTGAAGTTCGAGAAAGGGAGGTACATTTCAAACTTGAAACATTTCTTGTAAATGACAAAGTGCCTCCCTAAAAGTAGGGTTACCCTTTCATCTACCCTTTAGCACCCATAGTACCATACCAGGTGCACTCCAAATGAAAAAGTTTTTTAAACAATAATTTATGTAAGATGGTTTATGGTTACTCACCCAACCATTCAACTCAAGATCGTCGTTTGGCCTATGAAATAAATTAACGGCCTCTTCAACTATATCACAAGGATACACATTACGAGGGACAACATTGATAAGCTTTGCCTTATGTATCTCCACAACAACATTCTTTGAAGACCCCTCCTCTATTCATATTAGTGTCAATGAAACTTATTCAACCATCATCAAAGGGGGAATGGATTCCCTAATTGCTTCAAACTTAAAAGAAGCTAACCTATACTTGGCTAAGTCAAACTCACCTGAGTTCACCACTATCATGCTTGAAGAAGAAAGCAAAGAGAGAAAACTATTGAAGAAACTTAAAGATATGAAAGAGTTTTGCAAGGGAAACAAAAAATGCAAAGTGTGTAAAGTATGAAAATGTCCGACCCAACGGGTATTTATAGACTCAAAGTATTTAGAAAAAGCACATGTTAATTATTGAGATCCAAAGAAGTACAGTTACTTCACGACCATTGCAATGCTTACACATAGGTAAAGTTTAAATTGGATAGTCAAAATTAATGCAACAAAACAGCTTAAATTGCACATGCAACTACACGAACATGATAGTTGTCATGTCACATTAATTACACCTTGAGAATGCTTGCTAAGTTTAGAATTTGAAAGTTATAGCTTCTCCAACAAGTTTTGCCAATGACTCCTCAGCTCCCTTATCCATCATGGCACCTCTTCAACAAAATAGCTCGAAAGACTAATATGCCTAATATGAAAGGCTTGAATTAGTTCGAGCCTATGAGCATGACCTCAGCTCTAGTAGATGCATGCAACCGTACGACATCAATCGAGATAGAATTCTTGACTTAGTGCACCCACCTACCTGAGGAGGTTTATTCCTCGACTCTTGAGCTTGGTACCTAATTCTCTCAATACTCGGAACGATTAGGACATAAACAACTCAAAAAACCCTACATAGTAGTTCACTTAGGTCAGACTCCAATCTTAATACATCAGCATCATCCTCTATGAACATTGGGCATAGCTTTCTGCCACAATAGATCAATCATCTAATATGTCAAATATTTCCAAAGCTAACTCGGCTACGTACCTAAGGAACCCATCTGGCTATCCATTTTCCTTGCTATCCCGTTGGCAATGAGACTCCTAAGGGAGGCACAAATGTTAATAAGGTATTTTAAATACAAGTCCTTTAAGCCCATACTAGTTTGCTTGGACCTTAAGCCGACGTGATTGGGCCCATGGCCAACTTAAGCTATTAGCACCCAACCTTATCAACCCACGAATAGACCTCTTTGAAAGGACTCTAGATAAGTCAACTCTTCTAAGTGACTTGCTTAACCATAGGATGGTTATAATGGTTACTAAACATGCGGATAAAGCGTAGAGAATAGCTTAATCATCATGGCCTTACAATTTTAAAACACGAGAGACTCTACACTTCTACTATTCAAATTACGTAGATGTGGCAACATGCTAAACATACTCTCTTGATTCATGGCAACCCTCTTTTGTAAATAGCTCCAAGCATTTCAACAATAAACTACCTGGACTCTTTGTGCACTAAACCTTCCTTATGTACTTTGAGTTTCCTTATTTCTTTTACTTTAATACTAATTTAGGCATCGAACTAGGTATGTTAGACAACCCCTAGCACCCCTCACCGTGTCTTGTTTTGCATTCCCTAAAGCTTAACTTCGCAATACAATATCAATAGAATCCTAAGACAACAACAATAATAATAATAAATGGAGAGAAAACTTTATGGATAAAATTTGTTGAGAATTATGTATTTGATAAAAATTGGATCACTTGTCCTTAAATTGCAAGAATGATAAAATTAAGAAAATTTGATTAATTCATTTTAATTGCTCAATAAAGTTTTCTATCATTTATCATTATTGTTTTCTCGTAATCTTTAAACTTTACTAACTTAATTACATCATAAAATTTAAAAGTTGTAGCTAAAATGAAGAATAAAAACATTATCTCCCACTTGTAGGTTACAAATAGTTAACTCATTTGTTTTATCTTAACAATTAAAATATCATTCAATTAAAACTGGGAGTGTAAACAAAAAAGAAAAACTTTCTCTCTTTGTTAACTCTTTCAAAGGAGTTTCGTCTTTGCTACTAACTTGCTTGAGCATTCCCTTCTTTCCAGAAAAGAAATAAAATAAAATAAAAATTCAATAATTAAACTAGATTCTTCCAATATATAGAGGCTGCTAGCACTGGCACATGTACCCTTACATTATTCCTTTCAATTTCCAAGAACATTCTTCCTTGGAATATCAAACGTTGCACCTCTCAATAACTTACAACATAATAAACAGAATCATTCCTCTGCCCATACTTTATTCTTAATTTAATTGATAAAACATTCCCTTAAACTATATTTTATCATTAACAAATAAATAAAACATCCCTTTTAAGTCTCGAGCTATACCGACCCTGACAATGTTAAAAGGAATGGAATTTTGATGTTTTTTCTTGGTACTCCCAAAAATAATCTTTGTCGGGAGGTTTCTTGTCTCTCCTAGCAACCCTTCTTCTTTCTCTAGCATTTATTATATTCTACCCAATTTGGCTCTCTTCAATGTCCTGGCAGCTAACAAACAAACCCTAGAACTAAACCCTTCTCTCTTGTCCTTACTCTCGCCTCTTATATTCCTCCCTCTATCTTTTCTCTCTCTAAACTCATAACAGTCCTTTATCTGTAATTTAATTAATTCATATGATACAGGGAATTCCCGTAATTAAGCTAAATACAACTAGTGAAAGCTTTATTTGTCATACGATATACGTATACTATTGTTGGCAATCAATGGGTTCCTGCTATATTATTCTGATCGGGGGAGGGACGAAAGAAAAGAATACAAAAATAGATTTATACCTTTTGCTTTTCCTTTTCGCACCGTGTACATAATAAGGAACCTATTTGGATTACTAGGTATCATATTAATATTTTAAATATTTCATTTTTCTTAAAACTCGTTATTTTATTCTTGAATTCTTTCATAAAAGGTTTTTAGTATTTTTCTTTTAAATTTCTCAAGAATTACTCTCCTCATGCGTTAGATGCTGTTATGGGAGAGGATTACAGATGCACATGCTCTCCTATTTTGGCGTTTTTCTTATTGAATTTCTGACTTTTATTATTTTCTGTTTGAGTTGTTTGTCATTCTATAAATTAAAAGAAAAAAGAATCTCAGATTAGCCGACCCTATCAATATGTATTTGGAGACATATATATATATATATATATATCTTATATATATATAGTACAAATATTTATGGTATTGAAATAAAACTAATCTATACTATGATTGCTAGCAAGAGCATTTTCGACACCATAGTAGGTTCTCCGAACTCGAAAGACTAGAGAGAAATGATGTTATGATAGAACTTCAATTATTAGGTACAACATTGCATGGATCAATATGCATAGCTAGAATCAATCATTTTTATGGCAAAAAAATGAATCGCAATGGAGTAGTGATGAAAGTTATATCACTTATATATACAAATCTCTACTCCAAGTGCTTCATCTTTTCAAAAACAGCTAGACTTCCGTCATATCTGTTTATACTTTTTATAAAATTCTTTTATTTGGATTTTTGTATTGAAAGATTGCGCAGCTTCCGACCTGCACTTGGTTCCTGTTAGTATAAAAGCCTAAACACAAATTGACCCACCATCATCTTATGATGGAAATAGAATGTTTAATGTTATTTTAGGTAAAGTTACAAATTAATAGTTGAAATATTTAGATTTTTGAAATATTTCATAATATTATTAGAATGTTGCTTCTTCTTTTTTTTATATAATTCCTTCTATTGATTACGCTTGAATGCATCTTAAAACAACAATTTTAGAAAAACTTTAGAAAAATAACTTTAAAACTCTTAAGCTAGAAACCAAATCCTTTTTTTTATGTTGCGATTAGGTTGTTATTTCCCACGTTGGGTTATATACAATGGCGACTCCTTGATATAAAAGTCGGGGATAGTGTCGCAATTATAAACATTTTATAGGGAGCGACTGTAAATAGAAATAAGTGTGCGGAGAAATTTCAAATTTTATAAGGTTAGCACGATGTTTCTTTAATTACTTTCTTACTTAACAACTAAAGACGATGTTTGATTGAGTATTACACACATCTTGTTTGTTGGGATACTTTTTGAAAAGGTATATATATACATAGAGGTGTTGTAAGTGAATTAACTCATTTAACTCACTTTTTAAATAAGCTTGAATCAATGTTTTTTTATCCATTAAAAAAGTGAACCTAATGAGTTTAGCCTATTTAATTCGTAGGTCAAAATATGGGCCAAATTGGATTTGTCTATTTGTATTTTTGGCCTACGAAATAGTTTATTTAGCCTAATTTTTAAACGGCTAAGAGTTTTAGGTTTTTTTATCCGGTTATAAAACAATTAAACTAGCTAAGCAAATTTAATCTATTTAACCTACAAATCAAAATAAATTGAACCAAATTAACTCATTTTACGCACTTGCAAACCTGAACATAGACCATCGGATACTCAGATTCTTAAGAGACGTGTAGACCACAATGTTAGAGTAGAGTCTCTTGAGAGAATCCCACAAGGAACTTTTGACTCTATTTGATTTGATGATCTAAAACGTTTAAAAATATTAAAAGAAAAGGGAAAAGGAAAGAAAAGGTTGATCTCTTTCTAATATACAATTGAACCATCACATGGCCTATATATATTAGTAAAAATGCACCTGCATTTCTGGTACATAAAAAATTGTAAAAATTCAATAATATAATAACTCCGCTCGTACTTTTCCATGACAATATTATCTACTTGTAAAAGCAACAAATCCCAGCCCATTTAATATAGTAAATTAACAAATTTTATGTGCAACACTGGTGTATATTTTACTGGTGACATTATTATTGATCGAATAGAAAATGCATTATTTAAAAATGCAAAAAGAAAAAGAAAAAGAAACGTAAGACCCATCAATAAAAAGAAGAAAAATCGAAAAGAATTATGAATTTTGAAATTGAAGCCAATTTGGAGGGGGGAAAAAGAGAGAGAGAGAGAGAGAGAGAGAAGAAAGGGAGTTAGTAGGTTGGTGGTTATTAGGATAAGGTGTGGTAGTTTAGATGGAAAATTTACTGAACCAGCCTTTAGGAGAGAGTTACGTAGTACTTAGTTTCCATAAAATATACTTTAAGGGTAATTAATGGAAAAATGCCACAAATAAGTATAGACACCAAAATGTTGGCTAGGAATATATTTGTCGATAATTTTCATATTATCACAACCCAAAATACATGATAAAAATCCGAACCGATAAGTCTAGTACGTGAGTTGTAAATATGTATCTTTGAAGTTTTTTGAACAAGAAGACTTCCTCACCACTAATCACATTATTACGGAAAAACTAGAAACGATCAACATATTTCCAGATTTTGTATAATATCATGTTTAGATTATTTTTTTTTTGTTTATATCTTATTTATATCGAATTTATATCTAATTTGTATCTATTTGAAATTTAGTGTTTAGAAAATTATCTTATTTGTTTCATAATTAAAACAAAGATGGTGATTAAAATATTAGAATTGGATTACAAAAATTTATGTACTTTTAAGAGAAAAAATTTGAAAAAATATATTTTATGCATTAAAAATAGTTATTTTAATTGATATTTTTGTTAATATAAATAAAATAAATAATAGATAAATTCAATTTTATTGGAATTTATTTGATTTTAGAATAAATATATATATAAAATTATATTTCAATCTTTTTAATGTTTTATTTTTATTAAATACAAAATTTAATAATAAAATACCAATAAAACGGAAAAAGGCCAAACCAAGTGGTCTCTAAATGCATCAAACGTACTAAAATACCGACAGTTTTGAGACTTGGAATGTCGTTTCTTGGGTCTATGAATGCTTTATATCAAAGGTTGTGAATTTTTGTATCATCTTCTTCATGCTTAATCATCGGATTCCTCATGCTAGTTTATGATCCCAATGCGACATAATTTTTTTCAACAATATTATATAGTAATTAATATGCCAACAGTTGTTTTTCACCTCTAGAAACTTTAGATTAACTAGCAGCTTGCTTTTAGCAAAAGAGACGCCATGGCAATAGGTGACATTATTTAGAAAGGAGAATCATTATTATTGAGCTATTCTGGGCATTATAATTCATAAAAGATACAAATAATTAAAGCTGCAAGCAACCTTTTAGAGTTCCTTTCCGTAAATGTGAATTAGAGGAGTGTCCAAAGGAAATATAGCCAGTAAGTTTTTGTTTGGTCGTAATAATCGCGTTTGAGCGTAATGTTTGTTAGTACATAAAAGCAAGGAAAAAGAATGGAAACTAAAGTATGAATCATATGATATCTTCGCTTATCTTATAACTCGATAATTGAAAGCGATAAACCAAAAATAAACAACGACATTACTAAATATAGAAAAAAAAAAAAAAAAAGGAAGGAACCAAATCCTACGTTGGAATCCTCGGAGGTGGAGCGAAAAACTATGAGCAAGGTACACAGAAATCCGCTAGTTCAAAGGAGGTAATTACAAAGTTTACTACAAGAGGATTGATACCGAAATAATAATAATAAAAGCACATATTTATGCCCAAATATGACCTAAAATAAGTGTACACGGGTTAGGAAACAAGCATGACAAATCAAATCTTCTTAACTACTTGTCACCTAGTAATGTATATTTAGGTACAAATACATATGTTTTCTTAGGGGCTTTGTATGAAGTATGATGTAGTTGATATGATATGTGCAGTATAGTGTACAGTAGAGTATAATATGCAGCTCTTGGAATCGTTTGTTATTTTGTTTATTATTTCTTACACTTAGGATTATTTTTTGTCCAGCTGTCACTATTCTGTTGGTTACTCGTATTATGGTTAGTTAGATAGGTTTCTATTTTACGTACTACATATAAATACCTTTTAGAAGATGAATAGTTAGTTTTTACTCCTCCAATCTTCGTATACACTTTTCTCCTTCCATGCTCTGCATCATGCGATTTTGTATGTAGAGGAGGTCAATCGGTACATCCATGAATCTTTATGGTGTTAGAGCAGGTTAGTAGAACTAATATCATCTAATTCAATTATTATTATTACTTCTTTTTTTTTTTTGGGTAGAAGAATTACATTTGCTACAAAGAATTGTTTCGATTGGGCATTCAGCTGAATAATGATTTCTAATTTAAGTGGAAAATTGTATTGATTTGACTAGAGATGGTATCAATCAGATACCTTTGTGCCTAATTCTTGTATATGATTTCATTCTACTAGTAATTGCTTTGATTGTTTGACAATTAGCTTAAGGCAATTATAGAGGTATCAGTTAATGATCCTTATTATGTATCTGGATCTAATAGTCTCGAGGTGACTATTGGTACCTTATTTTTTCAATGGTTCCAACTCTTTGGCTTAGAGTTTGGTAGTAAAGATGGTATTAAGAGCCAAACTTAAAAGCAAATTCACAGGCGAATCTATGTGACAAGACAACTAACAGTCAACTTGCTACTGCAACTTTGGTGAATGGGCTATATGTATTTTATTCATAAGCCAATTGTAAAGTTAATCTACTATCTAATGTTAAGAATAATGATGTAGCCAAACCATCCATGATAGTCATTCTGTTTGGTTAGTTATAGCTTATGATTTTCTTCATCTGTTTCATAAACGAATGGGTCATGTTTCTGCTTTAAGCTTTAGCATGTTGAACTTTGTAAGGATTTGAATTTGAAGAATCTTTTTTTTTTTTTTTGACATTTGCCATCAAGCCAAATTCCATAGGCTATCATTTTCATGAAGTGTTAGTAAATTAAAGTTTCCTTTCTAGCTATTACATATTAATATTTAGGAACCATATCGTGTTGAATTATTGATTGGTGTTAGCTATTCTGTGACACCGATTAATGATTTTTCAAGGTCAACTTGGACATATTTGATAAGTCATAAGAATCAGGTTGTGAGCTTGCTTGATCAATTTATCTCTTTTGTTCAGAATCATTTTTCATTAGCGCCTAAAAACATTTGAATTGATGATGTGATAGAGTTTTTAGGCCATGATCATCTGAACTGGTTTTGAAGGTTAAGAATTGTACATTAAACCATTGTGGTTTATACACCACTATAGAATGCTAAAGTAGATAGAAAGCATTGGTTACTAAGGTAATAAGATTTCATTCCAATCTTCCTGAGAAGTTTTGGGGTGAATGTATCTTAACTACAACCTATTTGATTAATAGGATGCCAAGGAAGAAGTTGAATTAGAAAAGGCCTTATGAAATGTTACATGGAATAGCACCTAATTATGTTATGTTAAGGGTTGTAGGGTATTTGTATTATGTGAGTGCTCTACCTAAGCCTAAGGATGAGTTTGAAGTTAGAGGACATAAATGTGTCTTTTTGAGCTATGTATATGGTACAAAGGGCTATAAAGTGCTTGATTTTAGTATAAGACAAAATCATTGTTGCTCGAGATGTTATATATTATGAGGATTTTTTTCCTTTCCAAGATGAGAAGATAGCAAACACAAACGTGAATCGCATTCCCTTATTTCTATCCTCCAACACCATATACCTCGTGATACTTTACCAAAAAACTTATAGTCGAATGCTTCCTACTGCACAAGATTCAATGGTCATATGTACAACTTAGAGGGAGATTCTTCTTTCATATCTCTCAAGATCTAACCAATTGATTGTGTTCCTTTGGGATCAAGAGAGTAATCACAGACATAGTCCTCAAATAGGGTGTTAGACATTTAACCAAAATGTACAAGACACCATAGTGGCTTTTTTACTTTATTCATACAGTTCAAACTCAATTAGTTACGGGTTCTTCTCATCATTCTTTTTCATCTTTAGCATTTACTCCTTATCCCTTGTTTGATATTAACACATTTATTGATTTTCCTTGTGATTATGTTGCATCAAATCAAATGTTTTATCCACTCAAGATTCGTATTCTTATATACAAGCTAGTACATAACAAGAGTGGGTAGATCCAAAAGAAAAAGAGTTAACTACCTTAGAGGTTAATAACACTTACAAACTAACTGATTTGCCTTAAGGTAAATGAACAATTGGTTGTAAATGAGTCTATAAGATTAAGTATCGACCGAATGGAACTATCTAGAGGTATAAAGCTAAGTTAGCTACTGCCTTTGGTTGGCCTTTGCATCAAATTGATGCAAATAACAGCATCCTCTATGGTAATCTTGATGAAGAAATCTATATGAGACTACTAGAAGGTTGTAGTAAAGCCTTACCTGTTACGAACCGTGTCAAGAATAGATAAGTCCAGTGATCGAGGTAAGTTCGATCTTACTTAAAGAATGAAAATAGATTGAGTCTAGTGCGGGTTTTAAAGAATCCATAAGCCATTTAACCAGATATGATGCACTAGTTAGACTCTACACAGCCTAAAACTCGCTGGATGTGACAGTCCTTGCTAAAAGGAGTGATAAAAGCCAATAAAAGAGAGCTTTTCAAGAGAAAATACTCAAAAGGGTTTTCTTATTAATGTTCAAACTTGTCTAAAACTCTATACATTTATTCTATTTATACATAATGGCAAACTTGCAAATAAAACTACTAAAAGGATGCCCTAGTAGTATTCTCGTAAATATAAAATAAACATTAGGGTAGTTTAGGAAAAATAAAAAAAAAGGAAATCTAAATAACATAAATAAAAATAAGTAGTTAAATAAAATATCCAAATGAGGAGTAAATGAGTTCGGCCTTAGTTTTTAGGTTGAGTCAATACCTCGAATCCTATTATTCCCTTTCCCTTAAAGAAGCTTCAGCCCCAAAACTTGGCAATTGGCAACTCCAAGTCCCACTAAGATCAAATACCAACCTATAAAAGCTAAAGAGAGTAATATAGAGATAGTTCAAGTCTATCATCGGTAGTAACATCATCCTCAACTATTTCCACTCGTCATGAGCTCGATCAACCAAATTCCTCTTTAAGGATAATTCCTTCCATTCATCGTGTATCTAATCAACTTTATCTAAGTAGCTCTGACAACTATCAATCAAGGAGAATAATACAAATTTTGCCTCAAACATCATGTGTTGAGCCCGAGGAATTTGAACATGTAAGATCTCAAACTTCTCTTTTAACTCAAGAATCCTTGAAGCTTTACGCACTCTCAATGTCGGCCTCACAACATCGTGCTTTGTAGCCTTCTCCCCCTTCTACTTCCTCACAACTCAATGTTTTCTCCTCCTATCCATACACTTCAAATTTTTCTAATGTGAGAATACTAAGGATAAGAATAGCATAACCCATATAGAAATATCCATCGCCATGACCTCAAAATACACCAATATACAATCTATAGCATCTCACAGGTATAATACTACTACAAAACATTTCGCTTCCAGAAAACCTCAATAATAGATCAAAATAGAAGAGTCTTACATATGGAAGGCTAATACAGTAATACTTGGGATTGTCAGTAATACCAAGTATCATTGGCAATGGGATTATGTCAGGGGCAAGGGTATCAAGTGGTAACTCTTCTTATCTTTTCTTTTTCTCCTCTTCATTATTCTTTAGTTGAGTAATCCTTTCTCACCTTCTTTTTTTTTCTGAATCTCCTCAACCTTAGCTAGTATAATCTCTAATTGTCCCAACACATTAAAAAAAAAAAAAAAAAAGGAGTTGAAGCTTAGTAATAAGATTTCTCTCTCAAGTCTTGCGTACTATAATTTATATGTTGAGCTCTACTAGCCATATAGGATAAACTTGACTTCAACACCACCTTGGCACAAGCAAATATAGCTTAAAGTGTTAATATGCACAATAAATAGCACGAGAATTTAGTTTGGAAATTATTCGCGCAATAGTTGGCTCAATAGTTTCTCTAACAAATCAACCTAGCAAACACACTTACATGTTGTGCTCGTTTGGCTTCGATTTGTACAAATCAAGACTTGTTCCACAATTGAACACCTGGACACTTCAAAAAGCTTGATATAAATGCTTATTCACAGGGCAAAATAGCTCGACAACTAGAAAGCAATTCAACTCAACTTCTCACGCAATAGGAACTCAGATGTGTACACTCTAATGTACACAATTGGAACACTTTCACACTTGGTTGAATTCACTAAAATCAGTAGTTCATGTCCTGTTCACTTGCAGCATGGTAATTCTAATTATAGCAACAGCACTATACGCTGCGACAGCAACTCGGTGACACTGCTCTTTTACACGCAGCTCGGTAATTTTGTTTGGAAGGATGGCACACTTCAACACCTATAATAGTTTGGAAGCTGCGGATCACAATTACTCAAATACGCAAGCTTAAGGTACAAGGACAGCAGTCATTTAAGTGAATGACAGCTCAATCACACAACAGTAACAAGCTTAACAAGCCACTAGATAGCAGCTCCTCCAACTAATCTAGCTGGGCAAGACAAAACAATTCGGCACCGACTTACAACAGATGGATGCAAAATAGCTCGGTATCGGATCTTCGATCTGACAACAATTAGGACAATTGGAAATTTAGTAGCACGGACCTCAACAGTTCGATATATTAGCTCAGATGGAAATCAGTTCGGCAGCTTCGAACACGTGTCAGTTCGAATCAACAGCAGCTCGGATATTTGCAAGTACATAGTTCGGTGCTCCCACTCGCGACAACAGCATGGTACAGTAAACGGCAACTCGACACCTTTGAAATTACAATAGCTCGAACAAAATCTAACAAAGGAACTCGGTAATTAATTTCCTTGTAGCAGCTGACTTATACAGTATAGCTCAAAGATTATTGGTAAAAGGATAACAGTTTGGAAGCTTGTGGGTAAAGCAACTGGAAAATTGGCTCTACAAAATTCAGATCAACTCGGCAATAGATTCTCTCAACTAACCGATGGCAGCTCGGTAGTGAATGATCTCGCAGCAGCTTTGGTGATTCATACGTTATCACCAATAGTTTGAAGACAACTAACAAGAGCTTGATACGCCACAACCACTTAAGCTCGGCACATGGAATATAATAGTTTGGCGATGCACTAGGATCTGTATTAGTGTACAGCTCGGTACAAAGTAGCACGGCACAACTTTAGTCCGACAGTTCAAATCTACAATTTCAGCTTGGAAGATCGGATGCAGCAGCTTACTTCAACACACATGCACAAGGTCGAGACGGTTGATACAATAGCTCGGCTGCACCCCCAACTCCACTTCGGCACATACAACAGCAGTCACGGATACGTCAGGCCACACGTCGCACACAATAGTCCCACACACTACTCTTCACCTCGGCACTTCTTATAGTTGCTCGGTCTGGACACTTCAACTTCGTAGCTCGGACTCTTGCACTCAATTCAGCTCAGCAAATACGAATTTTAAAGTAACTGGGTCTAGACACTTCAATTTGGTACGCACACACTTCTAAAACAAGTTAGCACTGCTTGGTCTATTCCATAGTTCGACCTCTTACATTACAGCTCAGACAACTCTTCAATTCAAATCAGCTGCTCGGATAAAATTCTATGAAGCTCAATAATTTGTAGTAGCAGCTTTGAATCTTACTTTACTAGTCAGCTCGGTAGAAATTATTTAGATATGCACGGTGACTACGGTAGCTCAGATTAAGAGTATCTTCAGCTTAGCAATGCAACAATTTGGAAGCTTGGCACTTGAACTATCAGCTCGGGAAGTTAAACAAAGTTACTCAGGTCGGCACTCTGGCACTTCAGATTGCCGTAGTTCGGAGCTCGGATCACTACTCCAGTTCACTTCGGCATAACTCAGATCGGACACTAGTAATTTAGCTTGGCAATTTTTGAAGTATGTCAGCCCGGACTTCAACTTCAGCTCAGCAAATAAGAATCCCAAGATAGCTCGAATCACACTTCAATCTGGTAGCTCAGACTCCTACACTCAATTAGGCTCGGCACGTCAGATCACACTAACTCGGCACTTCGGATTAAACAGCTCGGAGCTTGGAACTTCCACAAGCAGCTCGGATAGAGCTAGAATCAGCTCAACATAAGTTCAACAACAGTTCAGTAATTGTTCCAAACACAGCAGATCGGTCAGGCAACACACGACTTTGGTTGATATAGCTTATTAGTTCGGTTTACACTTAGCAACACACTCAATTCATGGTTCACAATCCCTACTTCACACCACCAAAACAGTACTACACAAGCGACGGACACTAGCCAACGATCAAAGGATAGTTCACTAAGAATACGGCGCAGTTCACTGTCACATACACGCATACAGCTAACATACTATTCAAGACGATACGAAGTGGTGACACCATCGCTGTCAGTCACTATAATCCTGTAGAACATACAACAGTAAACACTCAGTCACGGCCACAACTCCACTCTTCACTCGTACAACAGCCACCACCAACTCAACTCCAGCAACCATCATACCTAAACTTACAGACCTACTAGTATACTAACCACCACTCATGCGAACAGATAACAATCTACCAACACTCGCTACTACACAACCCCAATGGCCAATAGCCACCACGATACATAGCCACTTTCACTCACAACCTCTTTTACATACACTAGCTGCATAATTTACAATGCAATACCCAATACAATAACAATAATCACAATCGTGTCAACAGCATTAGTTGTCACCCATAATTCGCATACAATTATCCATGGTGGCACAACATTGCAAACTACTACACTAGCAAACCCCAACTATGTTCACACAAAAGTGTAGCACATCACAAGTAATGGCACCATTGCAACTTTCCTCAACCACTAATTTTGTAAGTTCGAACCCTAATAAGCACTTCGCACTAAGTCCCAAGAGCAGTCTCTAAGGTTGTTGTGCCGTCATCCACCACTAAATGCAAATGACCAAACCTCTTCCTAAATGGGTATAGAGAAATCCCCTTATAAGATCAACATATTAGGGTTTTCTATCCAATGTACAAAGTTCTCTACACCACGTGTATGCAGGAAAATCAAACTTTTCTCGTCATCTTACCTTCACTCTAATACCAAGATGTTACGAACTGCGCCAAGAACAAAGCTAGTCAATAGGAGAGGTCCGATTCTATTGAAGGAACAAAAATAGAGTGAGTTTAGCGAAAGTTTTAACAAATCCGTAAGCCACCTAACCGAATATAATACACTAGCTAAACTCTACATGGCTTAAAACTCACCAAATATGATGCATAGGTCTAAGTAATAGGGTTGATTGCCATAATCCTTGCTAAAAGGATTATTAAGAGCTAAAAAGATTGTTAAAAGCTAATAAGAGAGAGCTTTTCAAGAGAAAATACTTAAAAGAGTTTTTCATTAATATTCAAATCTATCTAAAATCCTATACATTCATTCTATTTATACATGATGGCAAACTTATAAATAAAAGAACTAAAAGGATACCTTAGTGGCATTCCCATAAATATAAAATAAACATGAGGGTAGTTTAGGAAAAATACAAAAAAAAAGGAAATATAAATAACACAAAGAAAAATAAGTAGTCAAATAAAATGTCTAAATGAGGAGTAGATGAGCTTGTCCTTGGTGTTTAGGTTAGGTCAATACCCCGAATCCTATCATTACCTCATCAAGTGTGCAAGCTTAAACGTTCTCTTTATGGTCTCAAATAAGTTTCAAGGCAATGGAATTCACAAATTTCTAGTGTTTTAGTTGTTCATGGTTTTCTTCAATCCAAACATGATTATGCTTTATTTACACATCAAAGTTTAAATGACTTTATTACTATTCTTCTTTATGTTGATGATATGGTTATAATGGGTTCAAATTCCAATCTTTAAATGGAGATCAAACAAAAACTTGAAAAGGAGTTTACTATCAAGGATCTTGGTCTTACAAGATTATTTTTAGGCTTGGAAACTTATAGTACACCAGTTAGTACTTTGTTGAATCAAAGAAAGTTTATTGTTAATCTCTTGCAAGATGTTGGTGTAAGTGGTTGTAAGCTTCTTCATTTCCCATGCAAACTTCTTTGAAGTTAGATGATGTTTTTGGTGCTTTCTTAGAAGATCCTTCTACTTATAGGTGACTTGTAACACCGCTTTTGTATACAACCATGACTTAACTAGATATTTCTTATGTTGTACATTGTTTGAGTCAATTTCTTTTAGCTTCTCAAATCCTGTATCAATAAGCTCTATTTCATTTGTTGCATTATTTTAAGGGTACATGTTCTCTTAGGTTGTATTATCCAACAAGAAATTATTTGCAACTTTATACATTCTCATATGTGGACTGAGGGTTGTGTTTTCTTGATAGGAAGTCAATAAGTGGATATTATGCCTTGTTGGGAAATGCTTATGTCATGGAAAACTAAGGAATAACCCATTATTTCCACTTCTACAACTAAAGCGGAATATAGGAGCTTAGCAAGTGCTACTAAGGAAGTTTTGTGGACCTCTAATATCTTCAGAGATTTCAATATTTTTATTCCAAAGCCAGTTTCATTTTACTATGATAACAAGTCTACAATTCTTATCTTATATAATCCTTATTTACATTAGCACATGAAATACATTGACATCGATGTTCATTTTGTATGCAACTTTGTTTCATCAAACTTTATGCAGTTAGTCCATGTTACTATTGATATGTAACTTACTGATCCTTTAATAAAGTTTTTAAGTACTTGTTAACTTCAATATCTTTGTTCCAAGTTAGGTCATCAATTCGATCCAACTTGACAGGAGAATATGAACTATGATGCAGCTAATAGGATATGTGTAGTAGCAATGTAACATGTAGCTCTTTGAATTGTTTGTTATTCTATTTATTATTATTTATACGTAGGATTATTTTTGTCTAGCTTTCATTATTCTAATGGTTATTTGTATTATAGTTAGTTAGTTTGGTTTCTATCGTACATATAAATACTTTTACAGAAGATGAATATTTAGTTTTTATTCCTCCATTCTTTGTATACACTTTTCTTCTTCCATGCTCTGCATCATGCTACTTTGTATACAAAGGAGCTTAATTGGCATGTCCATGAATCTTTACTTTATTTTGCCATATAGCTTAGATAACACCTTCTAGCCATCCTTCCGAGATATGCATTGAAGGTAAGGTTGAGATATGCCACGCTTATATAGTTGACCATCAATTAGTGTATAGTATGCAACCTAGTAAGCTAATCTTTACGCCTCCTTTTTGTCATCAGGGACAGTACCATCTTTTAGATAATTTATTGGGGAATCCATTTATGATTCTTCTCTTGGGTAAGGAGCTAACTCATGGCTCTACGAAAGATTAGATAAACTTTTATGCTAAAGAAACACCACAAAAAGTTTCTCCTTCAGCTTAGGGAATGCCATACTGGCCAACTTTAACAGCGATATCCTTGCTTCTGGGAATTTTGTTAATGGAGAATGATAGGAATTCTTCTACGAGCGTTTGTACCACCAAGAGATACTTGCTCATCTCTTCTTCTCTTGTTGCGTAACTTCCAATGACCTAATTTACCACCAGCTAGGAATCAAAGAGAACTTCAAGTTTTTCGGCACCAATTTCTTTCACCAGTTTCAATCCGGTGATTGGAGCTTCGTACTCTACTTCATTATTACTGGCTGAGAATCCAAATTTCAGAGCATAATGGATTTTGACATTATGTGGACCTTGTATGACTAGGCCTACACCACTTCCTTCTTATGTCGAAGAACCATTGACATAAAGAAACCAGATTAGTTTCTTAGCAATCTCCATAAAGTCTTCCTTTCCCGTAAACTCAACAATAAAATCCGCCAATTCTTGGGCTTTTGGTGTCGTTCTGGGTTTACATTGCATATCATAAGCATTGAGCTCTAAGGCATATTTCAACATCCTCCTCGAGGAATCCGGGCATTGCAATGCTTGATCAATGAGAATAATAATCTAGTAAGCTTCAAAATATGGCTTCAACTTCCTTGTCGAGAGAACCACTGCTGATACAAATTTTCAATCTTTGTATACCGAAACTCTGACCCCTGTAAAATATGACTCACGTAATAAACGGGTTGGTACTCCTTGCCGTCAATTTAGCTAAGTATAAAGGAAAGTACTGGCAACTGACTAATAGATACAAGTATAAATTTTCCCCCAGAATGGGTGTAGAGAGTATTAGGGTTGACACTAAAAATTCCTTGAGCTCATTGAAAGCTCTTTTACAATCATCAATCCAATTGAATTCCTTTGGATTCTTTAAAATTTGAAAGAATTCTACACACATATCTACACTTCTCAACACGAATTTGTTAAGGGTGGCAATTCGCTCGATAAGTTCTTATACCTCCTTGATCGTACGAGGTGGTTTTATATTCCTTATAACTTCAATCTTTCTCGGATTAGCCTCAATGCCACGTCGTGTAACCATATATCCGAGGAATTTCCCTGATGTTACACCAAAAACACACTTCTATAGGTTGAGTTTCATGCTATAACTCCTCAATATGGAAAACGTTTCCTCTAGATCAACAAGATGCTGATTCTCCTTCATGCTCTTTACAATCATGTCATCCACATATACTTCAACATTCCTATAGTCCTAAGATTTGAACATCTTTGTTACTAATCTCTAGTATGTGGTACCAATGTTCTTCAACCCAAAGGGCATCATAATATAACAATACGTTCCAAAATTGGTAATGAAAGATATGTAGACTCCATCCGCCTTGTCCATCTTAATTTAATCGTAACCAGAGAAAGTGTTTATAAAAGAAAGCAATGCATACCCTACAGTTGCATCTACCATCTGATCGATTTTTGGCAGTTGGAAACAATCCTTAAGACATACCTTATTAAGATCCATAAAGTCTATGCGCATTCACTACTTACCATTAGACTTCTTGACTAATACACAATTTGCTAACTAAGTCGAATAAAGCTCTTTCGAGATGAATCCTACCCTCAATAATTTATGGACCTCTTCTTCTATTGCCACTTATCTCTCTAGCGCAAAATGTCTCTTCTTCTATTGGACCACTTTTGCATTCAGGTCTAGAGCTTATGTGCCATAACGTCTCTCAAAATACCCAGCATGTCCAAAAGTAACCATGCAAATAGATCAGCATTGGCTTACAAGAAGTCAATCAGACTTTGTCGAACATCTACTGACATGGGTTTTCCTATCCTTATTATCTTCTCAGGATCATTTCCTAAAGTAATTTTCTCTATATCATTCTCAGCATTCTCTATGCCAACTATCTTGCCATCTACATAAGTTTCAACTTAAAAAACTTCCTCTCGTCTCAAGGCCCTAATATACAAGGACCGTACCAATTGTTGATTCCCTTTGCACATACCAACCCCCATTAGAATAGAGAACTTAGCCTTTAGATGTGCTATTGATGGGACAATGCTGAATAAATATTGGCATGGCCATCCCATTATCATGTTGTAAGGGGACTAACATTTGATGACATGAAAATCCACTTTATCCTCTGCAATATGCTCGTCATCCCCTATGTGTATCGACAAAGAGATAACTTTAGCTACTTTAACAGGTTGATTATTGAAGACATATATGTTGTACTTGTAAGACCATAGTTGCACTTTGATCTTGGGCCTCATTTGATTGAAGGCATGCTAAAAAATGATATCGACCGAACTTCCCATGTCAATAAGAATCTTCTTCGCTTCGAAGTTAGCAACTTTCGCATTAATGATAAGTACATTATCGTACGGCCTCTGGATACCCTCAAAATCCTCTTCTCTGAAAGATATCGTATTGTCAATCATGACCTTTTTCCCATGAATACTACAAACATAATTCTTGGTGTTAATCAAGTTCAAAGAACTCAATTAGCCTATACTAGGTCCTCCGAAAATGTATTAATTACTCTGTTAGGTGCTCTAGTAGGATTAACATCCCTTGCATATCTCACGGCCATTTCTAGCCGAGTATCATCTTCTCTTCTCCTCTAAGACAATCTTTTGATTCTTTCGGCATCAAGTACTAAAAATTTTTATAGGTGCATGCATTGTATTGCATCTTCAATTGCATTCTTGATTTAAATGAACTCATCTGTATTGTAACCCATGTCACAGTGAAAATCATAGTACTTATTTGAATTTCTTCTTTAAGGATTCTCTCGCATTCTTTCCAGCCACTACAGGATACCTCTTTCCCCATGTACTTCCATCAAAATGACTGAGATTAGACGATTGACAGGTATATGGGATGTAAATATCAATATCCACGGTCTCTTTCTCTCAGCATATAAACTGTTGTCATTGTCCATGCAAAGTCTATCTTTCACATTTTTTTGTTTGTCACTCTTTCCATCTCTTCTACTCTAATCAGCCTCTCGTTATGCTTTTATGTTGTCTTCTTGTCGGATGTATGAGGTGGCTTTAACCTTAAACTCAGTGAAAGTTTTTAGCTTATTCTTTGTGAGAGACTTGAAAAAGTCTCTATGAGGTTTAACTCCATCAATTACGGCGTTGAGCACTACACTCATATCTAGTTTTAGGATTTGGACCATCTCATCCATAAATCTAGCCAAATAGTCCTTGATTGACTCATCAAGCTTTTGTTGGATGGTGCTAAGGATTGAAGAGTCTTTAACAGAAAGTTTACTAGCAAGAAAGTGTTTAAGGAACACCTCTACTAGTTCATTGAAACATGAAATGGTACTTGGTTTCAAGTGTTTGACTCATATGATGGCTCCATTCCTCAAGGTTAAGGAAAAGGCTTGACAAGCCACCGCGTCGCTTAAACTATGCAACTTGGCCAGTGTACGGTAGTACTCCAAGTGGTTTTCAAGGTCTTTCTTCCCATCATATGTTTTGAACTGGGGTAGCTTAACGTGACAAGGTATTACTTCTTCCAAAATCCCTACAAGGAAAGGACTTTTCTTGATTTGGAATTGTTTAGTCGTTGCAACAAAGGTGCTGACATGCAAGGGTCTTGCATGATGCATATGCGATAATTGCTTACCCTTATCAATCTTCTTGAAAGCAAGAACTAAGGGTCTTGCTAGAACCTTAACTTGCTCTTTGGCAATTCAAGTAAATAAATGGAATTATCGATACTGCTGGCATCATGATCACCATGCCTTTTGTCCTGATCCAGGTGAAAACTTTTATGAAGAAGGTCAAAAATTTGTTCATGTTTTTTATGTAACTCAAAATTTTCTTTGGTTAAATTAAGACAAAGTTGCTCGAGTTGAGCCAATCATTGTTTATCAACGTACTGACTCCCCCCTTCAGGGTGGTAAGAGAAAGTACCAACACCTGCACTTTTGGTCATTCTAGTTTTAACCATGAGGTTGTATTTAGAGAAAAACAAACAGCACCAAATGTTGTTTGTAAAATTTGGGATGAGGAAAATTCTTGCAAAAGAAAGTGAAATACTTGGTACCAGGGCTAGTCCAGTGTGGCCACTCCAATACCTAAGTTAGTAAGGTAACTTAATAGAGTAAGTATGTGAAAAAAGAAGTGTTCGGTCCATTTACAAAGTTTCTTTCTGGTATTTATAGATGGTTATAGTGTCCAAGGTAGTTATCGAGATAATTATTAAGATACGTGGAAGTTTATTGACTTGACATCTCTCCTCATATGTAAGAGTAGTAGGCAGTTGTATAATATAACCGTACTTATGATAACTGTTTGCACCTAACTTAAATTCAAACCAAGGGCATTTCTTAAACTTAACATAAATGCTATGCATCATCTAGGCAATGCGAATGCCAAAAGAGTTGGTTACTTAGCTTCTCAACAGACGAAAGATCGAGTGTCAAATGAATGAAAATTAACTATCAACAGATGTATTTTTCATAGATTACTTATTTCGTACATTGGGGACAATATATATTTTTAACTTTAAGGAAGGGGATATAGAAATTGTTGTTATTTGGGAGACTAATTTTTCGCATTTAACCCAATTGTTTGGGTTAACTTGCAATATTTTGAGAAATTGACGACTTCCAGTTGAATTGTATTGAGTACTTTAATACTTGATCTTTGATTATTAAATTACACATTGCCAAAGCAGACAAGTGAAATCTTTGTAGAGTAAAGTTAGGGTTATTTAATTTAGGATTTGAGGACTTAAGATTAAAGCAGCATCATTAGTTAGGAGTTAGTCATGACTATTTTTGAAATTTGCTTTAATGTATACTTTCCTCTTAAATGATTTTAGAGCTTTATAATCCTTAGCAAACAAATAGTTGAAATTTGTTTTTTGAGAAACCCCCGAAAACTTGAAATATTTAGAGGTAGAAAGTAACAATAATTGCATAAATAATCAATAAAAGAAGGTAAAATTAGTAAAAATTCACCTTGTCCCTTAGAAGAGCAAAGTTGAATTCTAGTGAAAATGGCAAATTAAGCTTAAAGAATAAATTTGTATGGATTGGTCTTGATCCCTTAGAAGAGCAAAGTTCTTTCCCATTACCAATATGAAGGCTAAGTTAGTATGGATCGATCTTAGTTCATTAGTAGAGTAAGATCCTTTCCTATTACCAACACAATTGCCTTAAAATAATATGCTTAATTAATAATATAAATTCAGTGAATTTGAAATCTTCCCAACAAAAGCATGAACT
Organism: Lumnitzera racemosa; assembly: GCA_024138005.1. Taxonomy (NCBI): domain Eukaryota; kingdom Viridiplantae; phylum Streptophyta; class Magnoliopsida; order Myrtales; family Combretaceae; genus Lumnitzera; species Lumnitzera racemosa. Next base: position 34,460,991 of record JAMXBC010000007.1, read on the forward strand.
AAGGGAATGATCAAAAGTTGAGTGGGTATAGTATATATTTCCTTTGAATTATGACACTTAACTAAATTGAAGAGAGGCTTTAGTTAAGTAGATTAAAATTTTTATAACTTTTTCCTAAACGAAAAAATGTTAAATCTAAGTCTATGAACAGGAATCCTTAATTAAATTATCTAAGTATACTTTAATTTATATAGAATAACTAATGAACTGTGGTGCTTGGTGTCCTTTAAGAATTGTAAAAGAGATTGAGTAAAAGGAGTTAAGGAAGTTGTTAAGGAATATTTAAGTGAATTTGCAAGTCAAACTTTTGAATTATTTTCCAAGTTAACTATTAATTTTTTGTTACTTAAGGACAAGTAAATTCTTAAGTATAAGGAAGTTTAATAAGCTCTTAATTATACATATTTTATAGTATGACTTTGATTATTTTCCCTTTAATTTTGAGTTTATTTTTAGAAAATGATATTTCATTTAGTAAAATCATTTTTTTTTTTAGGTTTTGGAATGATTTATGGAAGAAAACAAGAAAATAAAAATAAGTTTCACTCAATTCAAAGCTAAAACGAGAAAGTTCTAAAGTTTTAAAAGTCAACATGACCAAACAACATGATTGTATCATTTCTAAGGGAATTGAAGCAATAACAAAAGAGGTAAGAAAATGACAGGACTAAAATGACACGACCGTGTTATTGGTCATGTCATTCCTAAGTTTTATGAAGATGTGAAAAGGATTTGATCTAGCGCATCCAAAATGATACTACTAAGGGATACAGTTGTATCTCCGATTGTGTTGCCCACAGTGAATTCTTTATTTCGTCCCTCCTATTTAAGGCTTCATTAAGGCTTTTTGACAAAAGTTTGGCATGGTTTTTTTTAGAGAACTTTGTCGAGCTTAATTTTTTCACGATTTTTATGGTGTATCCAAAATGACATAACCAAGGGTTACAGTCATATCCTTGGTCTTGTTGCCCATGGTGAATTCTTAATTTCATCCCTCTTATTTAAGGCATCATTAGGGCTTTTTGACAAAAAGTTTGGCATTGAGTTTTTTAGATAACTTTATCGAGCTTTATTTTTTCCTAGTTTTTATATGTTCTCCTTATTTCAACCAATAATAAACCATACTCGGTTACTATTGATCCTTGACAAAGAACTAAGAAAAACCAAAGTATTTTATTTTAAAAATTGTTTTGGAGTCGCCATTCAGCTAAAGTCGAGAAAAAAAAAAGAGAGTTAAGTTAAATTAATTGAGTAAACAAATTTAACCCAACCACTGGACTATTTGAAAATTTAATTTTAAGGAAAAAAAAAGTTTTGAGAATAAAAAAAAAAAAATTGGATTCAAGGGCTATCATAGTAAACCCTTGATGGGTACTACTTTCATCTTTTTGAAATTCAGTTTATTTTTCAAAATACCCATTTTTAACTAGTTCTAAACTTATAGTTAAAATTAATTCTATTTGCATGAAAAATAATAAATTGAAAATATTTACAAAAGGGAAAATTAAAAGGTTTCTCAAATCAGACTTTTTGTAGTTTATTCCTTAAAAAGTTACGTGTGTTAGTTTATTTTAAATTTGAAAAGTGGTCGAGTTTACATCTTTTAGTCATTTTATTATTTGAGTAAAAATATTAAAAGAAAGGGTCTTAATTGTGGATACCTCATTTTTGCCACCATTAGGATTCTTTTCTTATCGGACTAGATTTAAAAATAATAAATAAAATAACAAAAATTGAAAGAAAATAAGAAATAAAGTGTCAAGTTATATTGAGTCAAGTTGAGTTAAGTCGAGTCAAATCGAGTCGTTTAGAGTCGAATTAGATCAGATAATGGTACATATTTAATTTTATAAATTCCAAGTCTTAAATAGTCGAGTTTTATCTAGAAATAATTTTAGTCCATCCAATATAAAACAAATTTTTATCTAATTTATTTTGGCTAAAATAGACTTAGGATTTATTAAATGAATTAGTATGTTTTTTATGCTAAATTAAAATGAATTAAATCGAGCCAAAAATAGAAAGCCTAAATCAATATAATGTTTCTAGAAACTAGGTTGAACCTTCAATGAATTTAAATCGGGTATTATCATAGATTTCAAATGTTGGATTTGTTAAGATTAAATCTATATCTAAAAAGATCCAAAAGATTCAAATTTATAGCCTATAAATAATGGACATTAACTTGTAAAAAAATTCATGTTTCACATAGTCTATCCCACAATTCATCTACTGTCCACACTAAAAACACTCACACGCGATTGTCACATACTCACGTCACTAGCCCTTCATTTACATTTATCTAACATACCTTAATATACATTCACCGTCCAACATCCAATTTCACACATTAATCACCATTTGTCCATACAACCCATACTCATCGATCATAGCCTACGTTTACATCAAACACATAATCATGAGACCAGCACCGAGCATCACTCCATGCCATATCCTAACACGACACTAAATATACACACCACATCCTCATGTACAGCACTTAACACACACGCATATGTCCTCTCCTTTATTGTTTGGACACAATACGCACTCCTACACTAACACATATACGTTAGCACTCAACACACAAACATGAGGCCAACGGTCAAAACAGACACATAAGCAGTATTTCTCACATAAATCTATGCTGTGCAACTAAATCCTCACAAACTCACATACGAGCACAATCAATCACATAACCAGGCCATACGAGCACTTCATCGATCGGTTCATAACACGAACATACCGATTACACACGATTCAACCCGTTTAAGTAATTGAATAATTTTTTTAGTTAGTTATTTATTTCTTTTAGGTAATTAATTTATTTTACTAAGTTATTTTTTAGTACAGGTTTTTTTTTATAAATTTTAATAACTGTCATGCCTTTTTGTAATTTTAGATAATTTGTAATTTTTTTGGATAAATTTTAGTTAAATTGCATTTTTTTAACCCAAAATTGTATTTTTTTTTTAAATGATACATATTTTTTCTCCGAGATCCGTATCTTCAAAAGATACGTATCTTAGTATACCTTATGTTTAGGGTTTAGAAAAAATCAATTTTTGACACATAGATTTTTCAAAAATAAAAAATCTCAACTGGTGTTTTTAAAAGATTTAGTTAATTAGTTTTTTTTTAAAAAAAAATAGATTTGTGAAATTATATCTTTTTAGGGTTTTTTTTAAATAATAATTTGATAACCAACATAAATCTGGCTCAATTTCTTAAAAAAAGATCCACTTACTAAATTTTTTCTAAAAGAAAAAAAAAAAGAACTACATTAGTTTAATTTTGACTAACGAATACGTAAGCACCTTCAAGGTAATTGTATAAAAATTTGTTTAAAAAATTCTTGAAAATTCATTAAAAAATTATTTTAGCTACATTTTTGTATATCTGTACATGTCTTAACACTTTTAGGAAAATTATAAAAAAAGAAAGTCTATTAGTATTTTTTTATTTTTATATAGTAACTTAGTCTTAATAGATTAGCCTTCAAACTTAGATTTTCTAGTTTAATTTCCTAAAAAAATAATTTTTTTTAGGAATATTCATAGACTAATACCTAAATTAAGGTTTTTCCACCCAAAAACCTTAATTTCACTTGTTACTATTTTAACTGGTTAGCAACTCTAATTTTTCTAAATATTTTTTTAAAACAATTTTTTTTTAAATATTAAGTATTTTATATTAAGCGGGCAAAGCTTATTATAAAATTGAAATAGGACTTAACACTAATTTCTAAAATTTCTTTTTGGGAAAAATCTTAAGAGAGCTCTACTTTTGAAAATGGTTGATTTATTTTTATTTACTTAAAAATTTGATTTTTTTAAGTAATAAAACGATTTTTTCATTTTTTTTATTATTTTATTCTATTTTATTTATATTTTACTAAGGAAATTAAAAAATGGAGTAAACTTCACTTACTTATCTTTTTTTTTCTTTTGCTTTTAATGTTTTTCCTTTTATCTTATTTTCTTCTTTTTCTATTACAATTACAAATATTTACAAGAAATACATAAATAAATAACAATGAAAGAACAAATAAATAAATAAGCCAAACCAAAGGAGATTCACGTACGTCAGTTCAAATGCAAGATTAGGCTAGATCAGCCAACCTTATCACGTGCTACGCACTTGCACAACAAAGAAGAAGAAGATGATGATGGTATGGGGGCTCAATAAGCAATTCTAAGTAGAATTTGGTGCGGGTAATGATGTTTTTGTGTGGATTTTATTGGTTATGGCAGGTATAAGATAGGTACCACCACATTTGGTGGTCGTTTAGGTAGCATTGGTGGAGTTAGTGGCGTTGATATTATAGGTTGTTGTTTACGATGATATCTAAAGGTGAGTGAATGGTAGTGTTTTAGGTTTAAGGATGTGAGGAGTTTTGTAGTCGTATTAATTTGAATTGAAGACCACCCAATGTGGTGGTTCAAAGTGCTAGCTAAAGGGCTAAAACCTTAGGTAGCCGTTAAAGGGGATAAGGTCACAGTAAGGCATGAGACAAGCAACAATTAGAAGCTTAAGATCTAGGAGTGCTAGTTATTGTGGTTTCAAGTTTTGAAAGTGAGGAATGAGAGAGAAAAGCTAGAGAGAAAGTGGATGCTCACGGGTTAGGGTTCTGAAGTGAGAAAGAGATTATTGAAGCTTCAAGAAGGAATTTCGAAGCTTAGTTCCTATTTAAGATGATTGCCTAGCCCTTCTCTATACTAATCAAGCAAGGAACAATCATGGAAAACTTCCAATCACCATTGATTCAAGAATTAAAGCCAAGCATTAACTAAGCCTAAACTTTGCAATTTGATTCGAAATTAAGGAAATTTCTTGGTCAAAGTGATGTTTTGGTGTTCAATGTTGTCCCAAGAATGCAATTGAAGCTTTGATTCTTGTCTAGTTAGTCCAAATTTGATAGATGTTAAAAGGGCTAAACTCGCGTAACTTAAATTTTCATTGATTTTCAAGTGCAATTTTGACCCACTTAAAGTTTGTATTCAAACTCAAAACTAGTATAAATTCATAGTATCCTAGGTACTCTTTTTGATTTTATCATCACATAGAAAAAAGTGCCAAAAATGGTCTAAAACCGAGTACCCTAAGCATATCTTTTGCAAGAAAATGAGGGAAAGAAGGGGAAAGTAAGGGAAAGGGACGCTGATGTGGCACCATGTAACACTACATCAGTCGCGTCACCCAATTGGAGTTTACCACATGTCTCAATCAAACAAGTAGTTCACTAGTTAATTAACACGTTATAGTAAGGGGAGGAAAAGAATAAAGAGCCACGAAGTGTTTGGTGTAAGGATCAAACCCAAGATCTCTAAGTTTGTCTAAGTATAAGTCAAAGAGTATTACCATCAGGCTGTTGACATGTATCTTATCCATATGTACAATCAACTTACACATATGGACTATGTTGACCTAGATTAAATTTAAATCTAAGCACAGACCAAAATTCCCGTTGTTATTTTTATTACTTAATACTAAAAAAAAATACTAAAGCTATTAAAATTTCATATTCTTATTTTAAACTATCTAAAACATCATCATTTTTTATTGTATTTTTTCTAAATTTTCTATTTTTTTTTGTATTTTCTCTAAATTTCCTTTATTTCCCCTAAAGTTTCTACTTTTTTGTTTTTCTAAATTTTTTATTTCTTTTTGCACTTTTTTTTTTTCAAAATTTAGACCCTTTACCATACTCTAAAAAAATTATAAAATTATAAGGAAACAAAAATAGAGTGTTTACAAACTTCAATAATAAAACACTTAAGAGAGCACAAAGCTTCAAGAATTCAAAAACCCATGATTTAAGGTTCTTCTTATCGCATCCATGGATCTTTCTTCTACTTTTCTTTTAGTTTTTAGTAAATATTGCTCTTTTATCATAAGTAGATAGTAGATCTTTTGTATCTAGGTCTTATGAAACCTATATCTATAATGTAACAATTGTTTTTATTAGATCTAATGAAATACTTTAATTTTTTTTGAATTGATTATGTGTGCCTTTTTGTTTGGATTGATATTTCCATGGGTATTAATTTAAAAATCTAATATTGTAAAAGAAAATCGAGATATTTCTTATATAATTAGATCTAAGCATAATTGACGAGAGTTTTTGTAATGTTAGAGATAAATTGCAAGATTCTTTCAAATCTTTAATCTTTTCTTTAAGAGAATTTGCTACATGTTAATACAACCTCAGGTAATCTAAATATTGGGGTTAATAGGCTTGAAAAAGCTATTAGCTTTAACAGAAAATTCTCCCAACCAAGAAAATTAACAAGTTAATTAAATTATCTTTAGAGAAAATCACATATGTAAGCCTAGGGGAAGCATGATCTAAATACACCATCGTGTCTTAAATTAAATCTTAAATTGATTTTTTCTTGTTTCATTTCTTGATTAGTTATAGAATTAGAAATTGCTATAATTTTAGTTTAAATCTTTAAGTTCTTGAAATTGAATTTCCGATTAAATAATAGAGTAAGGTTTGTATTAGTACTTGAAGTCCCTAAGGAATCGACTTAAACTCATATCTGCTTTATTAGAATTTAATAGGTGTGCTTACCTCATATCATGTGTCTAGAGGATCTTCTTCTAAAATTGGTTGAGAAGAGTTCCTTCAAGTTATGCAACAAGTAGGTCTTGGTGCCATTAGTAATGGTGGTAGTTGACTCTCTCTTTCCTACACTTAGTTTGTCAGGCTAGTGTTTAGGAAATTAGGAATGCAATAGGGATATTCAAAATTAAGTGTTGATTAAATACTACTTTCCTAGATTATTGATGCAATTCCAAATTAGCAACTTACTTTTTAGAAAACTTGCAATTAAATCCTTTAATCTAAGTAATAAGTAATTTAGGAGATTTCTTTTAATATCCATTACACATTAACAAGAGGAAGGTTGATTAAGAAAGGGAAAGTAAATTTTAGTTGAGAGGGTTCCAAATTTGAAAAGTACATTACACTTCAATAAAGGAAAAATTCGGATGTATTTTGATTAATTAGTGCCAATAGTATAAGGGCACAATCACAGCCGTAATTGATAGCCATAGTCTCCATTTAGAGTCGAATCCTTAAAATTCTTTCAAATTATAATTTTTTGTTGAGAGAAATATGGGCATAACCATGGGCGCAGTCATTAGCTATGATTCCCTCTAACCAATTTTCAAGTGCAACTTCATACTTTTGATGTCTTATAAGTACACTACTAGTACCTTAGGTGTGGTCTTAGGTTGTGGTCCCTATTAGAATAAAAATTCAAATTTCAAATTCAAGTGCAATCATGACAAAAGGAACATAGTCAAGACCACGAGGGTGGTCTTCAGCCATAGTCCTTAGTGGACTCAGACTTACCTCTCTTCCTTAAGCTCCATACTCTAGTTTACTATCATTATTCCTTCCGATTTTCTCCCTTAATCACCACAACTGCTTAACTTTTGCATTCATCCTTGAAAAGCTTAAGAAGAGTTGATGGACTAACCAAACTTAAACAAAAAAGACATAAAATGAAAAATAAAGTAAGATAACAATGAAATTAGCTTGAGTTGCCTCCTAAGAAACGCTTTTGGTTAATGTCGTTTGGTCGACAAGTTAAGAATGAAGTTACCCATTTTCTTTAATTAGATGGAAGTCATAGTCAAGATCATTCACCTTCCCGAACTCTCCTCCTAAATACAATTTTAGTCGATGGCCATTTACTAAGAAAGTTATTTCTTGGGACTCAAAATCCCCACCATTCCATACATTATAGTATAAGGTCCTGACTTTCTAGATCTAATCTTACTTGAGAAAAGCTTCAACCGAGATTGATATAGCAGAACTTTATCTCCAACTTAGAATTTTTTTTCTTACTTAACCTGGTTGTCATGATACTGCTTAGCTCTATCCTTGAATATCCTCAAGTTCTCATGGGCTATATCTTACCATTCTTCAAGCTCATTCAATATAAGCTTCCTGTATTCGCTTACACACTCAAGATCAAGGTTAGCAAGTTTTATATCCCAATAAGCCTTATGTTCAATCTCTACAAGTAAATGACACACTTTGCCATATACCAGCCGATATGGAGTTATTCCAATAAGTGTCTTATAAGTAGTTCTATAAGCCCAAAAAGCATCGTTGAGCTTCTCAAACCAATCTTTGCAATTGTACTTGATGATCTTCTTTAAGATTTGTTTAAGGTCCTTATTTGCTACTTCAACTTGTCTACTAGTTTGGGGATGGTATAGAGTTGCAATGTAATACTTAACTCCATATCTCTTCAATAGCTTTTCTAACTAAACATTACATAATTAGGTCCCTTTATCACTTATAAGTGGTATAAGAGCACCAAATCTTGAAAATAAACTTTTTAGGAATCGTCTTACTACCCTAGAGTCATTAGTAGGTGAAGCTTGCACTTCTACCTACTTAGATACATAATCAATAGCTACTAGGATATATTTATTTCTGTTTGAATTCAAAAACAATCTCATAAAATCAATACCCCAAATGTCAAAAATTTTGCAAATCAAAATCGGGTTTTGTTGCAATTTCATCTCTTTTAGATATATTCCCTTCTCTCTAACATCTATCACATAGTTCAACAAACTTATAGCCATTTCTAAATAATGTTGGACAATAGAAACCACATTTAAGTACAAGTCATTTTACTCACACTCAAATGTCCTCTTGTTGGTCTTGCATGACAATGTTATAAATTTACCAACCTTCTAAATGAGACACACATCTATGAAGTATTTAATCCATACTAATTTTAAACAAATACTAGTCTTCCCAAAAATAGCTTTCAATATCATGAATAAACCTTTTCTTTTGTCAACAAACTAAGAAGTTGCCTAAGGACTTACCTAGTATAGCTTCTTATTTGGAAACTCGTCATTAATCTCCAGTTTGGTAAGCTTTTCCAATGAAGGATTTTCTAGGCTTTAGATGGTTCAGCTGCTAAATTCCCTCCTCCTTTTTTCCTCTGATTTCTAGGTTAAACTCTCGAAGTAAAAGAATCCACCTGATCAATGTTGCTTGGCATTTGTTTATTCATCAAATATCACAAAGTAGAGAGGTCAGTGTAAACAATAACCTTAGAAATGATAAGATATGACCTGAATTTATCAAAGGCAAAACTACTACCAAGAGTTCTTCTTCTATAGTAGTGTAATTCTCCTAAGTTTTAATGAGAGTCTTTCTCGCATAATAGATCAATTGCAAATGCTTCTCCTACCTCTAACCTAATGCTGCCCCTACAACAAAGTTACTATCATCATACATTATCTCAAATGGTAAGCTCCAATCTAAGGCTATCATGATCGAGGCGTTAATCAATTTATCCTTAAAAGTATGGAATGCATCCATGCAACCCTGAGAAACTATAAGTAGAGTATCATTTTCTAGTAACTATGTTAAAGGTCTAGCTATTTTATAAAAATCTTTCATAAACCTTCCATAAAATCTAAAGTAGCCTAGGAAACTACCTATGGCTCTAATAGATGTAGGAGGGGCTAATTTAGCAATAGTGTCAATTTTAACATTATCCATTTTTATGCTTTTCCAAGATACTTTGTATCCAAGAACTATCCCCTCTTATACCATAAAATGGCTTTTTTCCCAACTTAAAACTAGCTTAATTTCTTTACACCTAGCAAAAAAAATTTTGTAGGTTCCTAAAGCAATTATCAACTGAATTCTCAAAAACCGAGAAATCATCCATAAAAAATTCCATTATATCCTCTATAAATTCATTAAAAATTGCTATAATGCACCACTAAAAAGTGGCAGGTGCATTATAGAGGCCAAAAGGCATTCTCCTATATGTAAATATACCGTATAGACATGTAAAATTAGTTTTCACTTAATCCTCTAGGGCAATTGGAATTTGAAAATAATCAGATAAACCATCTAAAAAGCAATAAATCATGTACCCAATAATCAGTCTAGCATCTAGTTGACACAAAGTAAGGGAAAATGATCCTTTCTCATAGTGTCATTGAACTTCCTATAGTCAATATAGACTTGCTAGCTTATAATGACTCTCATCAATATCAACTCATTTTTCTCGTTTGGTACTATTGTCATGCCTCCCTTTTTAGGTGTAACCTATAGAAAACTAACTCAAGAATTGTCAAAAATAAGGTAGATCATACTTATGTCTTGAAGCTTGATTACTCCTACCTTGACTACTTTCTTCAAACTCGGATTCAAGTGTCTTTTGAGCTGCATTACCAGTTTGTGACTTTCTTTTAGTAGACTTTTTTATGTATAGAATGAGGGAATAATTCCCTTAATATAAAAAAATTTCCAAGTGATTGCTCTCTTATGTTGCTTTAGCATATTAAGGAGCTTCTCCTTTTGCTGGGTAGTTAATCCTAAGGAAACTATCACTGGTAACTTTAAGTTTTCCTCTAAGAATGCATACTCTAAATAATTTGGTAGCTACTTCAACTATAAGTTTAGTGGCTCTTCAATTATACCCCTAAAGTATATTACTAATCTATTAGCCAATTGTAAACTCATTCTAGTCGATTTAGGTTCTCCGAAGCCTAAATGCTTAAATAATTTGTAAGCTTATGTTAGCATCTAAATCGACTATACTTGCTTAATAAATAAATTTCCAGTAAGACAAGGGATAGTAAAACTCATGAGATCCTTTAGCTTTATAAGCAACTTGTTTTGTAGGATGGCTAAATACTGCTTACTAAGCATGACTATGGATAGTTCCTCTAGTTTTTTCTTGTTGGAGAAGAGCTCCTTTGAAAACTTTACATATTTAGGCATGCACGACAAAGCTTCCACAAAAGGTAAATTAATATGTAATTGTTTAAATAAGTCCAAGAACTTACTATATTACTCATATGAGCATTCCTTCTATAGCCTCTAAGGATATTGAATGGGTAGTTTATATTCTCTGACCTTTTATGGTTCTGGTTCTAGTTCTTCCTTGGGTAGTTCAGAAGTTTCTACAACTTTATACTTCGGTTCCTCTATTATTGGTTCAAGGTTAATTGATGTTTTTTCAGGCTACTTAGCAACTTGTAACTCCTTTCCGCTTCTTGAAGTTACAACTTCAACTTAAGCTTGTGGTAAAGACTCTAATTGCTTTTCAATTAAAATCTTAGCAAGTTGCTCTATATGCTTCTCAATGCTTAGCAACCTGGCATCGCTACTCTGTATATACCTGATTAACATCTCTTCTATTTTCCAATTCTCTTCTTTTAGAGGGTAAGCTTGAAATCCATAAGGAACATTAACATTATTTAGTTAAGTTACATAAAAATAATCACCCGCATAGGGAAAACACTCTCTACCCCATTCTTCACAATCGTTATAAGGGTAAAATTGAAAACTCTATTGATTCATACCATGATTAAATGGTCTCTAATAATAAGGTGGCATATATCTTACTAAATTAACTACACCATGCATCATGGAAGGTTATGCTAACATAGGATAAGAATCAAATCTTCTATTTAGTGCATCCACCATCACCACTAAGTTTGCGGTAAATTCTACATCTTTTACTCTTGGTTTCTTTCTACTGAATTTATCACTTTCCCAATGTTAGCCATTCATAGCTAAGCTTTCGAATAAGATGAAAGCTTCATTAGGCATCTTTGAATATAATGTATCACCTGCAAATGCATCAATAAATTACTTAGTACCAAAATTTAAACCATTGTAAAAAGTCTATACCTACATCCAAAGTGGCAAGGTATGATTAAGACACTTTCTAAGCAATTCCCTAAAACATTCCCAAGCATCATAAATTATCTCCTCATTAGATTGAGTGAATGATGAAATATCACTAGGAAGACTAGCTTCCTTAGCTGGAGAAAAATCATTTTCTAAAAATTTTTTTGTTGGTAAATCCCAAGATCTAATTGAATCCTTTTGAAGTGAGGTTAACAATTACCTTGCTTTTCCCCCACAAAAAAAAAGAGGAAATAATCTTAACCTTACCGCATTACTTGTAGCCCCATCAATTGAAAATCACACATATCTCTAAGAAGTTTACAAGATGTAAATATGATTCTCCTCTAGAGAGCCTTTAAATCACAACTGCTGCCAAACCATCTAGATAATAATTAGTGAAATCATAAACTCGTTTGCAATAATAGCTAGTTTTGCAATACTGGAGTTGGCTCTACTAGTCAACGGTTTAATATAGTTAAGCATAGCCTTTAGTACTTCCTTGTTATTGGCCATTGCTCCAAAGTTTCCTCAACACAAACAAAAAAAAAAATTAGATTTTGATTGGCTTAATAGAAAGAAAAAGAATAGTAACAAAAAGTAAAATAATAGAGTAATAAAAAAGCGAGCTGTCCTAATCAATAGTCCTTAGAAACAACACTAAAACCTTGATGAGGCATATACTGCACTTATTAAGCAAGTGCAACTATCAAGTAATAGTATAGAAGACTTCAAGAGTCTAGAGTTATTGATCCTATAAGGAATAAATCCTTACTCACCTGTATTAAATTATTCTAATCAATAATGGGTTGCAATATCGATGATAATTGAATAAAAATAAAGAAAACTAATGAGAAACTAACTATGAACGAAACAATGGAATAAAACTAAATAATTATAAATAGGGATATCTAAACTCTGATCACCATAGGCATAACATGTAGTAGCCTAAGGTTTTTAATGAATTTCTCATTCTTATCAACCGAAGGAATTCGATTACTAATTTAATAGGAATCACTTCTCTATCAAATTATAATCCTAATTACATTCTATCTAAATCGCTTCTATGATAGAATGACATTAAGAACAAAAATTCTACAAACAAACGAGAAACAATTTTCAATTCCAGAAGAAATCTATAACATATCTCTAAGCTTATAGTAAATCTCTTCAATTATGATAAATCTATTTATATATTAGCCTCACGACTTCAATACATAAAATTAGATAAGTTGAGACTCTAGAAATAACAACTTGAACTAAACAAAACACACAATTGAATTAACAAGAATAAGAGAATTACTTTAAAATAAAACAATTATCATATACTACATTGCTACCTCAATGGTTCATAAGTCTATATATCAATGCTTTACACTACAATCATGATAAAGATGAAAGATTACATGGTAAAATTAAATTAAACCCTAAGAAAAGAGTACTTCTATGCCTCTTTATATCTCTCCTTTATCCTTCTATATATAATATCTAGGAAAAATAATCTCTAAGTGGCGAGTGAATCAAAAGTAAATTGTAGATCCACGAGTAGGTATACAGGCGTAATGAGTAGGCATGAACTATTCCTTGTAATAATTCTCGAAAAATTATCTTAAAATTAATGACAAAGGGATCATGACTGGGGAACATGACCATATTGGGTGATCATAGTCAAATTCTTATTAAAAATTCTTCAAACTTTAATTTAGAATTTAAGGACATAGGCTTCCCGACCAAATAACATGGCCATAAAGAGTAACCATAGTCTTCCTTCTTTCTTTCTTCTTTAACAAATTCTCTTCGACACTCGCTATCTTTGGACTATCCTTCAATATATATGAAATTCCTCTCAAAAATCACCTATAATCTCATCTTTTCATCTCATTGCTTTATCTAAGTCTTGAAATAAAAAAATAACTCAAATCAATAGTAATTTCAATAGAATTATATCAAAATATCCAAGAAAATAATGAAAAGGATTGGTTTAATTTTACACTCATTAGGGTGCAAGTTAAAGGACCAACAATTAAGCAATAGTAGGGTTGTTGCGAACTGTAACCAAGCGACAAGACTAGTCGTTAGGTAGGTTCGAGCTTGTAGAAAACTCGAAAAAGGATTAATGGGGAAAGTCAGAAGGGGCAAAAATGAAGAAGTAAAGAGTAAGCAAAACCTACGAATAACTCCAGAAGATATGACACACCAATGGAACTTTTGAGGACTCACAACTCAATTCGATAGGAAACACGAATTTGTCCGATAAGGTTACTCTCCACCTAACCTTGCTTAAAGGAAAGGATAAGAGTAATATCAAGAGTAAACAAACAGTGTTTACACAAGGAAGAAAAAGTACTCAAAGAGTGCATTAAGAATGATCTAATCTCCATTATAAGTACAAGGGTATTTATACCCAAAAGTTAGGGCAACTTGCCTAAAAAGGAAAAGACAAAAAGGCATTTCCTAAAGAAGTAATGTACAAGTTATAAAAAGGGTAAAAATAAATATACAAGAAAAAACAATCATTATTGCAACGGATTTTGCACATGATACTGTATACATGGTGATGCTACATTGGCGAGATCATTAGAAGATGCGGATAAAAAGTACGAACAGATAGCCTTGTCCAAGCAGAGATTGGTTTAGTCAGTCTGAACTTTCTCTCTTAACTTCTCGATAAGGAAAATACCGAGTAATTAGTCGGCTTGACACTGGAGAGTAATCATCAACTCAACATACTATAGAAAAATGAGCGGTCATATGGTACGGCATGAGGGTGACTCGACAAGGAAGTACTTGGCCTTATCAAGGGTTGGTTGGAATAAAAGGATTCATCGTGCCAACCCTTCTATTCCTCAGGCTCAACTGCAGGTTAGAGGTCCGGTAGCCTAATTCCCATCAAGGGTAGTTTAGGGTTATAACTCTATTAGAATTCTATTATTATCACAATTATTCTTCAATTACAAAAAATAAATAGAATTTACAAGGAAATTACAATTTTACAATGGAAAAAGTTAATATAAAATTATAGCATTTTTACATATACTGAAATTCTAATAGAGTCAAACCCTTTATTAGTAGTATGATCCAATACTATTTGTTTACCAACCCAAAAGTTCATGTATGGCAAAAGATGGGTTCTATAAATTACTTAAATTCTATGATTGTTGATAATCAGTTTTTGTCTACTCAATCTGACAAGCGCTGATTATGTCTCACTTACTCATCCATTCGACTGCCGACAGGCCAAGTAATCGATGTTCTCAACACCTTATCAAGTTATTGACATTTTTAGCATTCCACCAAATAACACAAATTTGTTCTTGATTTGAATTCAAGTTCATGACCTAAATAGTTATCACAACTATGGTTATATTACATAATTACTTGTTGTCCCTATATTTAAGGGAAGGTATCTAATTAAGAGACTTCTACGTGTCTAAATGGTTATTTTGTTAACTACTACTTTAGATACGAAAAGTCCCCTATAAATACGAGAAAGAAACTCTATAAGGACGTCGGATAACTCTTTACCATTTATGTTACTTTCTTCATCCCCGCTTACTAACTTAGGCATCGGAGTGACCACATTAGATTGGCCTTAGTACCAAGCAATTTTCTTTTCTTTGTAGGACATTTCTAACTCCCAAAATTCACCAACAACATTTGATGCCATCTGTTTTTTCCTAAACATACCCATATGACTAAAACTAGGATGACTAAGAGTGTAGGTGCTGGCACTTCATCCCAACACCTTAAAAGGGGGAATAGAGTGGCTAGGTTTAAGTAACTTTGCCATAATTTGGCTAAGGAAAACTCAGAATTAAACAAAAAACATGAACAAATCCATAACCTCCTTCATAATAGTATTCATCTAAATCAGAACAAAGAGCATGGCGATCACGACGTTTATAAATACGATGATTGAACTTATTCACTTGAATTGACAAAAAAAGCAAGCCAAGGTTGTGATGGGACCTTCTGTTCTTTCATTCAAAAAGAATGACAAAGTCAAGCAACCACAACAAGTACACCATGCAGGACCCTCACATGTTAGTTCCCTTATTGTAACGACCAAGTAATTCTAAATCAAGAAGAGTCCTTTTGTTCTTGAGATTTTGGAAGAAGTGATACCGTAGCACATCAAGCTGCCATAGTTTAAAACTTATGATGGGATGAAAGACCATGAAGACCACTTAAAGTACTACCATACGTTGGCTAAGTTGCACGGTTTAAGTGATGTAGTGGCCTATTAAGCTTTTCCCTCAACTTTGAGGAATATAGCTAGTATATGGTTCAAACACTTAAAACCAAACTCCATTTCTTGTTTTGATGAACTAGTAGAAGTGTTTCTTCAACACTTCCTTGCAAGTAAGCTTCTTGTTAAGGATTCCTTAATCCTAAACACAATCAAACAAAGATCAGATGAGTCAATCAGAGACTTTTCGGCTAGGTTTACAACTGAGATAGTTCAAATCCTAGGATTGGATATGAACGTGGCCTTCAACGCCATAATCGATGGAGTTAAGGCCTATAGAGACTTTTTCAAGTCTCTCGAAATGAATAAGCTAAGAGTTTTTGCTAAGTTCAAGGCCAAGGCCATCTTATACATTCGACAAGAGGATAACATAAAGGCCCAACGAGAGATTAATCAGAATAGAAGAGATAGAAAAAATGACAAGAAGAAAAGTGCAAAGGATAGACTCAGCACAAACGATGATCAAAGTTTGACTAGTCAGACAAAGAAACTAAGGATTCCAACATTCGCGTCCCATATGCCCGTCAATCATCTAATTTTGGACATATTGATGGAGGTACGTGAGCAGAGAGGTGTTCTACAATAGCCGAAAAGAATGAGAGGAACTCCTTGAAGGAGAAATTCCAATAAGTACTGCGATTTTCACCATGACAAAAGTCACAACACAGATGAGTGCATCTAGCTCATGAATGCAATTAAAGATGCGATTTAGCATAGGCATTTGAAAAGGTTCCTAACATATGATGCCAAAAATATGGAGAGAACATCCTAGAGAAGACGTAAGGAACAGAAGAATGACACTCGACTAATTAAGGCCATAAGAGATGCAAGAGATGTGAATTCTAGCAGAGTACCCAACAGAGTAATTAACACTATTGTCGATGAACCTACTATAGGCCAGTCAAGCTCTTTGAGCCTAACTAATGCCAAAAATTATGTTTGCAACATCCAAGGGAAGAAGGTCAGGATTAACAACACAATCTCTTTTGTAAAGGAAGACTTCTTAGGCATCTAAAAGCCGTATGATGATGCACTAGTTATCAATACAAAAGTCGCCAACTTCAAGGTCAAGAAAATTCTTGTTAACACAAGAAGTTAGACAAATATCATCTTTCAACATGCTTTCGACCAAATGAGATCTAAGATTAAAGTACAGCTCAGATCATATAAGTATGATCAATATGCCTTCAATAACCAACCTGTTTAAGTAGCTAAAGTAATTCTTTGCCTATACCGATTAGCGATGACGAGCATATTGTAGAAGATAAAGTAAACTTCCCCGTCATCAAATGTTAGTCCCCATACAATGTGATCATGGGACAACCGTATCAACATCTCTTCAGCATTGTCCCTTTAACTTCACATCTTAAAGCTAAGCTCCTTACTCCCACAAGAGTCGACGTGTGCAAAGGGGATCGACAACTGGTAAGGTCCTTGTACATGAGGGCCTTAAGACAAGAAGATGTATTTCAAGTAGAAACCTGTCTAAAAGGCAAGTCAGTTGACATAGAAAATGTTGAGAGTAATATTAAGGAAATTTCATTGGGAGATGACCTTAAGAAGACAACAAGGATAGGGAAACCTTTGTCAGTAGATATTCGGAAAAGTTTAATTAACTTCTTGTGACTTAATGCTAACACATTTGCATGGTCCCCTTCGGACATGTTGGGTATCCCGAGAGAAGTCATGGTACACAAGCTCTAGATTGATCCGAATGTAAAGGTAATCCAATAAAAGAAAAGGCATTTTACGCTAAAGAGAGAAACAACCATAGAAGAAGAAGTTTAGAAGTTATTGAAGGTAGAATTTATTCGGGAAGAGCCTTATCTGACTTAGCTAACTAATTATGTACTAGTCAAAAAGTCTAACAACAAGTAGTGAATGTGCATAGACTTCATGGATCTTAATAAGGCATGTCCTAAGAATTGTTTCCCACTATCGAAAATCAATCAAATGGTAGATTCAACAGTTAGACATTCATTACTTTCTTTTATGGATGCTTTCTCTAATTACAACTTAATCAAGATGGACAAGAATGATGAAGTTCATATGTCATTTGTTACTAATTTTAGAATATTGTTACATAGTGATGCCCTTTGGGCTAAAATAACACTAATGCAACCTATCATAGACTTATTACCAAGATGTTTAAACCCCAAATCCAAAAAAAACGTCAAAGTATATGTTGACAACATGATAGTGAAGAGCATGAAGGAGAATCGGCATCTTATCTATCTTGAGGACACATTTACCACTCTAAGGAGATACAATATGAAGCTTAACCCACAGAAATGCATCTTTAGTGCAACTTCATGAAAGTTCTTAGGATACATGGTCACTTGGCATAGCATTAAAGCTAAACCAAGAAAGATTGAGGTGATAATAAACATGAAATTCCCTCGTACAATAAAGGAAATGTAGGAACTTACTGGCCAAATACCCACCCTCAATAGGTTCATGTCGAGAAGTGTAGATAGGTGCATATAATTCTTTAAAGTCTTAAAGAATCCAAAAGAATTCAAATGGTCCAACGATTGTGAAAGAGCTTTCAATGATCTTAAAGAATTCCTTACATTACCCCCAATACTTTTGATACCCATCTCTAGAGAGAATTTATATTTGTACTTATCGATTAGTTGTCGAGCTCTTTCTTTTGTATTAGTCCGAATTGACGGTAAAGAGTATCAACCCATTTATTACATAAGTCATGTTTTGCAAGGGCCAAAGCTTTAATATACAAAAATTGAGAAACTCATTCTAATAATGGTTCTCTCAGCAAGGAAGTTGAAGCCGTATTTTGAAACTCACCAAATCATAGTACTCACTAATCAGCCATTGCGGCAAGCATTATAATGGCCAAAGTCCTCCAGGAGGATGATGAAATATGCCTAGAGATATGTGCCTATAGCATACTATATAAACCCAGAACAACACTAAAAGCTTAGGTATTATCATATTTTGTAATCAAATCCACTAGTGAGAAAGATAATGTGGAGGTTGTTAAGAAAACCATTTGATACCTTTATGTGGACGGTTCATCAATGAGAGAAGGAAGTGGTACAGGCCTTGTTCTTCAAGGCCCCTACAATGTCAAAGTTAATTATGCTTTAAAATTTAGATTCTCGACCAGCAATAATGAAGTAAAGTATGAAGCTTTGATTGCTAGACTGAAACTGGAAAAAGATATTGGAGCCAAGAAACTTAAAGTGTTCTTTGATTCACAATTGGTGGTAAATCAAGTTTTGAGTAGTTATGTAGCAAGGGAAGAAGAAATGAGGAAGTACTTCTTGATGGTACGAACGCTTACAGAAGAATTTAAACCTTTTTCAATCTATAAGGTTTAAAGAAGTAAGAACATTACTGCCGATAAGTTATCAAAACTAGCTAGTATGGCATTCCTCAACTTGAGCGACAAGCTTTCTATCGAATTTCTCCTACAAAAAAGTGTATCCACTCTTTCATAAAGCTGTGTATTAGCTCCTTGCCCAAAAAAAAAATATTGGATAGATCCCTTAGTTAATTACTTGAGAGCTGGAACTCTCCTTGATGACAAGAAAGGAGTATGAAGATTAGTTTACCAAGTCACAAATTACACACTGATTGATGGTCAACCATATAAACGCAGTACATTATAACCCTATCTTCGTTGCCTTCTTCCAAGAGAGGCCTAGAGGGTATTATCCAAACTGCATGGTGGCATATGCAATTACCATGTTAATGCACAGACAATATATGTTCGTGCATTGTAACTCAACTATTATTGACCAATTATGAGAAAAGATGCAAAGGAATCTGTTTGGCTTATCTGCAGTGTCAAAAGCACGAAGCACCAAGTCATGCACCTACAATTAAACTATATAGCTTATCCAGTCCTTAGCCTTTTTCCCAGTAGGGATTAGACATTCTCAACCCTATCTAAAATCCGCAGCTACAACCCAACGATAATTTGTTATTGTTGTCGTGGATTACTTCACTAAATAGGCAGAGGCCGAGGCAGTAGTGAAAATCACTGAGCAAAAAGTAGAAACATTTGTGTTTAATTCCATAATATCAAGATTTAAAGTTCCTTACATGATAATACGAATAATGGTCTGCAGTTTGACAGTAAGAAGTTTCGAGCATTTTACGAAAATTATGGCATTTCCTTGAATTATACGTCTATAGTACACCCCCAAATGATGGATAAGTTGAAGCTATGAACAAAATCATCTTACATAGCCTGAAGAGAAAAGTTAATCAAGTTAGAAGAAGATGGGTCGACGAACTGTAGAATGTCTTATAGAGGTATCGAACCAACTACAGAATTGCAACGGAGGAGACTCCCTTTAAGTTAGCATATAGTACGAAAGCTATCTTGCCAATTGAGTTGGATCTTCCTAATCTGCAAACGTAAAACTTTGATGTGATGGTTAATCAAGTTAGATTAACAAAAAAACTGGATGCCATTGACGAAATCAGAGATATTGCAAACTAAAGTCATAGCTTACTAGCATAGAATGCTTAGGTATTACAATCAAAAAGTAAAACATAAGTGTTTTTAGCTTGGAAATCTAGTTTGCCAAAAGACGGAAGCAAACGACACACAAGTAAGTCAAGAAAAGCTCGGCGTAGATTAGGAGGATCCTATCAAGATTTGGGAAGTCGCTGGCAAAGGGGCCTATCAACTAAAGAGGTTAGATGGGTCGATCATCCCTTAAGTATGGAATGCCGATAATTTGAAATTATATTTCAATTGAATGTTCGAATAATGTTCTTCTCCATTTGTTTGTAAGGCAACAACCTACTTACTTGTAAGATGATAGTCTACTTGTTTATGAAAATTATATTTGAAGTCTCATTATGTTTCTTAATCCTTTTATGATTGCTGAGTTAATGAGTTCTAGACTGTACGAAAAATGAACTAACGTAAGTTTTAGCCTATTGCAATTAGCGAACTAAAGAAACTAATCCTACAGCTAAGTAATGCAACTAGTCTATATCTCAAATGGTTAACGGATAATGGTTGTAAAAGACATATGGTATATGAAATAAAACATGTCAAAATAATTAGGCGTGTAAAGTAAAACATACTAAGAAATATTTAGCATGTGAAATAAAACATGCTCACGAATAAGAACATGTAAAATAAAACACATATATTATACCTGTCGGATGAACATAGTATGTGAAATAAAACATACTAGAAATAGATATATGAAAGACACTTTTCATTCGACAATGCATTGTTACAAATACTTAACCCTATGTTTAAAACACAACATATAAGGAATACAAAGACAATCCTATGACCTATTCTCAGGTTGAGTAGAAGTAATTTTTAAACTAGAGGCCGAGGCTTTTTCTAAGTAAACTTCTTTCTTGGTACTTAGAGTCTCATAATAGGCAGATTTCTCTTCCCCTAGATCTTTACCATGAGCTTTGTTGCCACCCTTTGAAATAATTTCGATACTTGTATTATTGTCGTCATCTTTATCACAACTGCTGACTTTATCGTTGATATCAGCGAAGTCAAGGCAAAAGACATTGTAATCAGGGTGAAAATTTAGGATCTCCTCTCATGCCACCTAGACTCCCTCCAACAATTTCTTCCATAGAATTCTCTCATACTGTAAACTAAGAGTAACTATATCGAGTACCTCTTCAATAGAAGGTCTTCTCCTCACATTCTCCTCTAGATCGATAAAACAGCTTTGTAAATTCATCTTGTTGCTCTCTAACTCTTTAATTTGCATTATAAGCTTATCCTCCTTGTCGCTCATCATGCAAAGAGTTCCAGCTAACCTCCAGCACTCTTCTTTCTTCTTTTGCAGCTCCTCCTTTAGGCTTTTAGACTCCTTGTATTACTCTTTAATCTTAGCCTTCAGACTCAAGACTTCATTGGTAGTTGATTACGTCTCACTTACTCGTCTATTCAATTGCTGATAAGCTAAGTAATTGATGTTCTCGACACCTCACTGGGTTATTGACATTTTTGACAATCTGCCGAATAACATAAATTTATTCCTGATTTGAATTCAAGTTCATGGCACAAACAATTATCACAACCAAGATTATATTACATAACTGCTTATTCAGGGTCAGGAAAAGAATTAAGTTGGAATCAACTTGGGTGGATTAATTCAAACCTAGCCATTGGATTGTGAGAAAATTGAATTTGAAAACGATTTTCAAAAATCAGACAAATTAGATTTGGGGGCTAACATATTAAGCCCTAAATGGGTACCATCTTAACCTTGCAAATGAGAGAACCTGCATAGCCCAATGATCTTTTATATATATTTTCTAATAGTAATTCTATTTTCAAAATACCCTTTTAATTAAAAAGAATGATAATTCTAATTTAAAAGTAAAGAAACAAATAATTTTTATTTATAGAAGAACTTGAGAAATAAAATTTATTTATAAAAGGGAAAATAAAAAAAAAATCCTATGTTAAGTCACCTCGTAGTTACCCATAGGGACCTACATATCTATTATTCGAGATTAAACTTCTACAGTTTGTTTCATAAAACTTAATGATTTAGTTTATTTTAATTTGAAAAACTATCAAATTTATGTTTTCTATCATTTTTTTATTCAAGAAAAATACTAAAAGGGTCCTAATTTAAATGTTCATTTTTAAAAAATTCTAAAAAAGGACCTAAATTTTTTAAAAAGAAAAAAAAAAAGCTTATTTCTTTTATTCATTTTAATAATAACTTTTCTAGGTGTTAGAAATTTTCTTTTTTCAATTTTTTAAAAGAAAATAATTAAAAATTGAAAGTTTTCATCAAAATATCAAAATGAGAAACCTTTTTTTTTGCTGTCTCTCCTTTTTTTAGTAAAATAAAATGTAGATATGAAAAAGAAAATGAAGAGAAAAGGAAAGAAGGAAAAAAAAAATACCTAACTTTGATTCTAGTTGCACACGTGTCATATGTAGGTAGAAGTTAGATTGGGTCAAGTTTATGGTACGGTTACAGGTTACAACAAGAAGAAGAAGCAACAATCAAGGGAGCTCCTGCAGCAACTTCCAATGGCTATTTCAAGTAGAAAATTTCATTTTCATGAACTTTTCATTAGTAAAAGTAGGTTTGGTGAAGGTGTTACGATCTAATGTGGTATTTTTTTGTGGTTGTTTAGGTTAGGATAGTAGCTATAGTCGTCGAGTAGTGCAATTGGTGGTGTTTCAATATGAAGTGTATGTTTAGGGGGTTTTCAGTGTAATAAAATTATTGGTGGTGTTGGTCTTGATTGAGGACTAGTAGAGTGTGGTAGGTCGAAGAGGTGGTAGTAGGTAGCTTAGGGCTTAGTTGGCAATGCTCCTAAAGGTCACTGCGTGTAGGGGTTGTGTTTTTAGGTTGATCTTAAACTTAGGATGCTAGTAGCAACAATGGCTTCGCTCGAAAATCACTGTAGAAGTCATAATTTTAGAGAGAGAAAGAGAGAGAGAGGGGGGGGAGGGGGGAGGGGAGGGGTTGTGATGGAGTTTAGAGAGAGAAAGTCAAACTCGAACTTATATGGAGTGTTTCAATGGTTGCTTGATGTTAGAAGTATAGAGAGGAACACTTATTTATATGATTACTACAAAGTTGAAATCTTGTATGCTTATTTTTTCTAATTTTCATAGCTCAATTTTAGCAAGAAAAGAATGAATCTATTTCATTTCTTCAGTTCAATCTAAAGTGTCCTAAGTATTCTACAAGATTTTACCATTAATATGGTAAAATCTTGTAGAAAAAAGATCAAAAATGACCATGAACAAAGGGGACTAAGTTGGAAAAATATGAGAAAGGGTAGGAAAATCTATGAAAAAGGAAGAAAAGGTCCATGTTAGCTAATCAAAGTCTAACATGGCATTTCAAATAAAAAATATTGAAGGCTCAAAGCGCCTATTCTTAGGATCAAATATAGGAGCTCTTCTACTCATGTGCACATCCTATCCATCAAGCCAAAGGTTTGTGCCTCATTCATGCATCCAACCACATTGCATTTATTAACTAGGCTAACTTGGGCCAGATTTAAATATTAAATCTTAGCCTCGGCCTAAAAGATCCTTTAGTGGACTTTCATTTAACCAAACCCATAAAGAAGATGAAATGAACCTAAAACCTGTATGAATGTAGATTGGATTAAGGAAAATAAAAACCAAAATTTAAGCTCCATAAGATGGCGTCTCCACTAGGGACGTCAGGTAAGCTAGCTACATAAACTTCCTAAATTAGAATTTTTCCTTCCAAAGACCTTTCCTATATCACGTTTTGTATATAAGTTTATTTATTTTATACTAACCCATGTCATTTTCTTTTTTGTATATATTTTATGTTTATTTTGGCACTAACCCTATATGTATATAAAGGGGGCACAAATTAGGGTTTTGCATATCAATCATGAAATGTGTGCTCGATTCGGTTAAACTCAAGCTATCTTAAAAACCTCAGGACATAGGACCATTATGTAGGCTCTGGGTGCTATAGTATAACCACTACTCAAGGTTAATTAGGCCATCCCACTTAAGCTTTGATGTGATTGACAAATCATTTCTCTAATAACGTGTAAAATCATTGAGTTTAGGGACCTTTAAAACCTACCTCCCTTAACCATAAGTTAGTGCACCATTTCTAAAAAGCTCTAACCCTACTAATGATTTGGTACCGTAAAGAGTTTTCATACCCTTTTAACATGTTTACTAAATGCATATAAATTCATTTATAAGAGTTAAGCATACTTTATAAACACCAAATAATCGGTAAGGTTACAACTTAAAGAGGTAGTTCGTTAACCCAAATGGTTATAGTATTTGTGTGTTTCCACATGGATTCTTTTATTTAGTTAAACATTTCTCACCCATCAATTTTACTAGGCCATGGCAAGCAATCAATAGGTTAAAAATTAGAGAGCCAGTAGGTTACAAGACATATTTAGAATATGAAAATAGTTGATATAAGTTGAAGTTACCTATTAGAAGCAAAGGGCCGCACATGTTGAAGCTTGTAATGGAGCCTTTTTAGCCTAAGAGGGAGGGAATGAAAGAGTTATGGAGTGGGAACTAGAAATGCCAGATAATATCGCTGCCCAATTAATAGAACTAACTTAGGGATTCTTATGATTTAGTTAAGAAGTCTAGAACAAATGTGAAAATCAATAAAAATAATAATAGCTGAGGATGAATGTTAAGCCCTTTTATTTTGTTCATTTCTTGTGTCTTTCATCATATTTAGTTAATAAGATAACTTGTTTACTTTCTTTCTAAATAAATTCTTTTAGATAAATCTCATAGGAAATCCCTCCCCTAATGTAATCGCTCAGCTTCTATTTCTTTTTAGTCTTTGCTTACAAAATATTAACGCAAAAGAGAGAAAGAGAGAAATTCACAAAAAAAAAAGAAGACAAAAAGAAAAGAGAAAAAAAAAAAGACTTTTTCTAATAGGTTATAAATAGTTTTCTTCTTGTCCTTTTTAAAATTTTCATAGCTTGTCGATCTTATAGCAATCATGCTCAACTAGAGATCTTTCAGGGGATGTCAAAGTTCTTTAAGTATAAGATCCTCTTGTACTCTCTAATTTTCTTAGGTTAACATTCATTCTTAAAATCATCCATACTCTTGTCTTCTAAAATTTCTTCATTATTGTCATCTTCAAATAATGGTTTTATATATATAAAAAAGGAAGATAGAAATTTTGTCTTCACTCAACGTTCCTCACCTTTGAAATCCCTCCATCATTCAATCATTTGGTTTCTATAGAATATAGTTTTTATTTCCCCCTTGTTTCTCTTTGTAAAAAAGCTTTCTTAAATTTACTTCTCTTTCTTATCCTAAAAAAAAAAAGTAAAAATGGAAAGAAAAAGAAAAAAGAGAGCAAGAGAGAGAAGAAAAAGGTTGCTAATAGTTGTAAATTCTTGTTGGATCTAAGATAGGATTGAGAAAACCCAAAGCAAAAAGGAAAAGCCCCATGACTAGTACGATAAGATGAACACAAATCTTAAGCCTTAGCCCAACCTCAACTCTTTCGCCCCATAAGATAATCTGTTCTGAATATAAAGCTAAGGAAGCCACAAAAAAATAGGCCGTACCAAGAAAGCCCAATTTCAAACATGAAACCAAATACAACCACAATCTCAAATATTAGGAAGCCCAAATTATGAGTTTAAAACAAAGTCTAAGCAACTCCTTTACATGACTCACTTGATCTTAAAGAATCGGGCCCAAACTCAAAAGGAGGCAAATAAACTCAAAAGCTAACGGGGCATTTGGCCAATAAAGTATGGGACAATTATCGTCTTTAACATGGGTACATACTTGTCAAATTGGGGTAAGAAGACACAAGAAGAACACTATAAAGGTCTAATCTTTAAAACTTTGAGCTTAAGTGAAAGATATCTTATCACCTCATGACATGCTTAAAGAGACATTTTAAGAAATTAAAGGGCAAAGCCAACCCCGTCTTGGGGCTAATCAACATCGATCTTACCTAAGGGAATGATAACTCATTTTAAGGTTTTGGAATAAAAGAGGCAAACTATATCCCATACATTAACCGCTAAAAATACTTTAAGAGTTGAGTGACATCATGATAAGGATTTTTTTAGACTTAGTCCTTAAAGGATGTCTATTTTGAAACTGATACTCCAATCAAAATGAAATTATGCATTCATTTTCAATATGCCAAACACAATTACCTTTCACTAACTCCGTTGAGCCAATTTAGTGTGTTTTAAAATTTAGATCTTGTCAAGAACCACCATAAATGAAGGCCATTTTGGAGGCCAAGGTCAGTAATTAAGAGAATAGGATAAAACTAGTTTGTGCTTACCTTAATAATATCAATTTAAAGATAAATTTTATTTATGATAAGTTGTTTTCTCTAAAATGAAGAAGAGCATATGAAGAACCTTATATGCATGATCTAAACACTTTCACCTGTAAGATTAGAAAAGAAATAAGGGAAAGGAGACCATAAAAGAATGGGGCAAATTAGATTGAAAGAAAAAGAAAGAGAAGAAATAGGTTTAAAAAAGTAGACGAAAAAAAGAAAAAAAAAAAAGAGAGAGAGAGAAAGATGGGCTTAAGAATTAGGAGGAAAACCCAAAAGATAAACCTCATTCCAATAAGAAGGCAAACTTATGCCCCAATCCACAAAGGAGGCTTGGACTTGAAGCCATCATTCCCTATAAACACTAAATCCTCATAAATCACACTTTAAGCCCCAAAACACAAAAGCATCCAAGCCCATCCCAAATCTTAAAATACAATCTCTAAACCATACATCTTGAATCACAAAAACACAAGGCTTCTCCGCCTACAATTCCCCTCACACTCAATGAAGACTCTTTTAACCAAAGTAAATAATTTATCTTTGATGAAAATTATTTTTGAAACTGGGGAAAGTCCATCAATAATCCTTCCTAAGGGTTCTTGATTTGTAAAGACAAGTTGAATAAATATTCTTTCAAAATAGGTCATTTGCATAGTCTTAAAATCGTTTGACCAAAAGCCTTATTTAAAATACTAAACCAGAAATAACCTAATAAATTGATCAAGGCATATCACTTATGAATTAGACCATAATTTTCAAAACAATAGTCAAGAGAGAAAATAAGAACTAAGAGTATATAAGGAAGCCCTCTTTGAATAAAACTAATCTTGAGTTACCATTTCTATAGGAAAGATGTACTCAATGTCACAAAGTCTCCATTATCAAAATCAACATACCTATCCCCAACATTACTAAATCAAAAAAAAAAGTTTTAAGAACTAAAAATAATGAAGCAACTTACACAATTGACAAGGAAGGAAGGATTTGTACCTACTAGCAAACATTAAAAAAAAAAAATGAAAGAAGGAAACAAAAAAAAAAAGAAAAAAGACCGGGGGGGAGGCGGGGGGTAGAAGGAAGGAAGGAGAGAAAAGAATTGAAAATGAAGAAGAAAAGGGAGAGAAGGTAGAGAATATGAATCTCTCTTGAAAAATAATTTTCCAAGACAATCCATTGTTTTGAGTCTATACTAAATATCTTAGTAGCCACTCATGTTCCTACCAACCCATTTCCAAAAGGACTTGTAACTATGATTGTTCTTCTTTAAGCTATTAGCCTTAACTTAAAATGTTAGTCAAAGGAGGCAATCCTACTTTCCTCCTAAAGATGGTTTTGTCAACTCAAGGGACTTAGTCCCTAACAACCATTTCAAATTAACCTTAAATCCCTTTCTTAAGTCCATTTTGACACTTCCTTTCTAAGTCAATCTTGGTTACCAAATTTGTTAAACACTCTACCATATCCTCTAAGTTTCACAACCACAATAGTCAAGGGTCCCTAATTGGTTCAATTTGTCTCTTGAGGCCTTCAACCAATCAATAATTTAGGAATTCTCTAAAAAAAAAGAGAGAAAAGAAAAAAATCATTTTCTAATGGTCATGCTTATCCTCGTTCCTACTAAAAAAAATCCTTTTCAAGTTCAACCTTAAAGATTCACATTCCCTAATGAGCATTTCTAGCTAGTTTAGGTAGCTTTTTAACTAATCTCAAAAATCTTAATCCATCCATTTTGTAGTGTTTAATGGTCAAAAGTATCATAATTGAGCATCTCATTCTCCTAGCAAGAAACATGACATGTTTAATGCTACGGGCTCTAAAGCTTTATCCAAATCTTTAAATGTATAAGGTCCAAATCTAAATCTTTACACCAAGAAAATGTTTTAAGAAGGCTTCTACCAAAAGTCATGTAGACTCTTTGTCTAACATAATGGCACCTTTTTCTTAGGACAAATGAGCAAGATTAGGATTTGATCTTCTCTTCAACAATGATAAAGTAGATAGAAAGAATGAGGTTGTTGATGGCATATATAGCTTTCTTCATGCGCAAAGGGGAGACAAAGCAATAGACCTCGACACAAGTTGTCATGGATTTGATATTGACCATCTCAATATGATTGATGAAAATGTAGACCTACTAAAATCTCTAAAGAATAATTTTTTTTAGTCCATTAGGCTTAGAAGGAACCAAGAAAAAATTTAGGGATTTTGTCTCAACCATTTTCCACTTGAAAGATTTTTCAAGAAAAAAAAACAAAACATTTCTTTCAAGAATTTGAGATTTTGTACAATAAGAACTTTATTTATCCTTTAGTAACATCCTAGGGAGTCTCTAATAAAAAAATCTAGGGGTATAGGCCTTTTTGGAAAATAAAAATTTTAGCCATCCTTTGTGAATTGTAGGAAATTAGTTATCCTCTACCTTAAAATTTTTTGAAAACCTACGCTATCATCATGTTTAAGAACTTACAACCTTTAGTTATGCTTTTTTAAGAAAAAATCTGAAACTTAATGAGTCTTAGTTATTCTTTGATTAGGAATTTTTATTATCCTTAATTGTGAAACCAAGTAATCATTCGGTTTAGGAGCTTAGGTTATTTTATAAAAACTAATTATTCTTGATAAAAGCTTTGGCTATCCAAAAACTTTAGTTATTTTTAATAGAAGCTTTGACCTTTGTATGGCAATCCAACTTTCTTAGTTATTCTTCATAGAAGCTTTAGCTATTCAAAAATCCTAGTTATTCTTGATAGAAACTTTAGTTATCTTTAATTGTAAAAATGAGTTGAATCTTAAGTTGTTAAGAGCCATAGTTATCCTAAGATAAATTAAACTTAAGAGTTTTAGTTACCCTTTGTTGATGTACAAGTCATCCTTAGGTTTAGGAACTTTAGTTGTCCTCTCCTAAATATATCAAGAACCCTTGTTATCCTTTGTTGTTAAACCTACGAGCTTTAGTTATCCTTCGAAACACCAGAATCTCACTTTTGTATTACTAACACATCAAAATGTCTTCCACTCTCTTTGCCAAAATCCCTAGTTAATCAAACTTAGGGTGGCTAGTGAGGCAAAAATGATGTCTTTTTTGTCTTTGTTATAAAGTTTTACTCAAGCTTCATGGCAAAGAAGGGCAATTGTAGATACCTCATTTTTATTCCTTTATGATTTTTAAGATCTTAATTGAAAAATCTAATAAAAATGAAAATTCTAAAAATTAGGAAACTTTGAAAAATATGACAAATTAGAACATTTAAAAACATGCAAAAAAAGGAAGAAAAATTCATAAAATAAAAAATAGGAAAATTAGAAAAATACAAAAAAAATTGAATAAAATGTAAAATTTAGAAAAATAAAAAAAAATTGGAAAATATAAAAAAAAGTTATAAAATTTAAGAAAAAAGAAAAATAAAACCCATAGGATATTAGAATAGAATAAATAATAATAACGATTAGGTAAATTAGATCAGATTGGACTTGAAACAAATAAATTAAATTTAACCCAACTCATTTTTAAACCCTATATGTATTATCTTTAAAAGAATAGGGCACAAGCCAACAACCCATCTAATTAAACACTTGGACTTAGAAAAAGCATAAAGGGAGAGAGGTTAGGAGTTCAACCCTTACTATGCATAATATGTGTATTTTTGTTTTCATAAGCCCCTAAGACACATGTCGAGACTATACGAGGCTACGTATCTTGCTGAAACGTATGGCTACGTTTTATCGATCCATGTAGATGACATAACACCCACATGACACATCATTTTCCTACTCTTTCCTTCTCTTTCTCGTGTAAAAATTGCCTAGAATGCTCCCTTCTCAACCAATTTTGATCCTTTCTTTCTTTGCAATTTCACCATACTTGGAATACTTTGGATTGAACTTCTTATCTCGTCCATATTCAAACATTCGAAAGGTCAAAACAAGACTTAAAAATCAAGAACGTTAATGCTTGGATTTTTCTCTTCTTACCTACTCAACCTCTTCACTTATCTACAATTTTACATGTGAATTCCACATGAACACATATGATTTTATGATGGAATCATACGCTACACATGGCATGCTATTGAAACAAATGCTAAAGTCATGTAAATTCATTCAAATCCTCATACGAAATTTGGCATGAAAATCAAGAATTGCTTAATATTTGAGATTATTCATGATTGGTCGATTCAACTATTGATGATACTTTCTAAGCTAAGCAAGCTTGGAAAGGTATAAATAGATCCTTTAAGATCCATTCCCAACTTCAATTTTGACTTCTACGTTTTTAATCACTCTCTCTCTCTCTCTCTCTCCCTCCCCCCAAGGATTTGATGCTCAACAGCCATTATCAAGGGAAGCTAACACTCTTAGAAGCTCACCTAAGCTCTCAACTCTCAATCTTAACCTACTTCATCCCCTACTATGGCTATTGGAGTTGCCACCAACAAACCTTAAATAATACCATTTAAACCCTAGCTACCTTACTCTACCACCATCCTCACTACTATTTTGAACCAAACCATGCCTATTGCTAAGCTCATGATATTCAAAAACCCCCTATTAAGTACTCCCTTAAACTTCAACAAGCCACTACATGTGTTAACCACCACCACCACCATTGGTAACCAAATGTCAACCTCCCTACATCGCAGCATCACCCCTATACCACTAATACCTAGTGCAAAACATATGAAACTTCCCTCATTTGCTTGTTTTGGCTGTTAAAAGCAGCCATACAATCACCTTCAATCACAACTACCTTCCTTTCCCTCATCCTCACGTATGTTGGACATAATCAAGTCATGCAACGTAATCCAAACTCGAGGACTTAACTTGAAACCATGATCCAACCCTAATCCTAACCTGCACTCAACCCAACTCTAAACCTAGGTGAATTTCTTATTTTTTAGATTTTTTAATAAATAAAAAGGTAAAAAAAAGTAAAATATATAAATATATATAATAAAAATAGTTTTCACTATTGTTTCTTTCTTTTCATTTTAATGTTTCATTTTTTTAGGTATTTTTTATATTTAAAAAAAAATTCCAAAAAACTAATAAAAATTATATAAATATATATATGTACAAAAACAAAAAAATAGAGATGTATTACCACTTAGAAAAAAAATCAAAAAATAAACTTATTGATAAACCCCTTCTCAAAATTATGGCTTCTTTTAGAATTTTCCAAATAAAAAAAATAAAATTAAGACTTTTGTTAGAAATTTTCTCAAATAAAAAATGAAATAACTAAGAAATGTAAACTTAGTCTATTTTCAAAATTAATAGATTAAAGTTTTATAAACATGAGTGACGGAAGTCTAATCTCAAATACTAAATATGTAAGCACTTATAGGAAACAACAAGGTGAATTAAAAAATGAAAAAAAAAAAAAAAACCTTATTTTGCCCCTTTTGTTTCAATAAATCTCACTTTGTACAAATAAACCAAAATTTATCTCTTTACTTTTAGTATGTTTATTTCCTAAATAAAATGGGTATTTCAAAGGATAGGTTCAAATTTAGAAGGTTTAAGTGGTACTCATTTAAGGTTTGATAAAATAGCCCCCGAATCCAAAGTCTTTGGTTTCCAAAATTATGTTCAAAATGGGTTTTCTCATAGAACAATGGATAGGATAGGTTAGGTTAGAATCAATCTACTCTAGTTGGTTTTGACCTAAACCTTTTTCTCAACCTTAATCAAATGGTAACTCCAAACGTTTTTATCAAAATCCAAAAGAAAACCATATTTTCTTTAATTCTCAGTTAAGACTCTATATTAAATGAGTATAAGGTTCAATATAGATTTAATTAAGGAAAATAAAAATCAAAATTTAGGCTCAACAATACAATAACAATACAAGCCAAAGTCCATGACAAAAGAGGTTTGGACTTTATCTTTGGGTGCCATTTGAATTTGATTATATCATGAAAAAACATCCATGAAACTCAATATAACATGGCTAACAATGGAATCGATGAGTTAATCAGTTCTAGGGGGAGGAAAACAATCCTTCATACATGCTTTTTGATGTTGGCAAAGTCGATATACATCCTTTATCTCCCGTTTGCCTTTTCTTATAAGAATGCAATTTGCTAGCCACGTAGGGTATCATTCTTCTCAAATGAACTCAACTCTCAAAAGCCTCTATATTTCCTCATCTATGGTAACTTGTCTCTTCGAGGTGAAGTGTCATAACTTGAAGGGTGACCAAGTTGTAGTAGTGCCATGGTATACTATGGGAAGATTTGAGATCAATTACCTCTATTCATTAGGAATCTCTAACACACCACATAAGGCATCTACATGACCCTAATTTCCATTAGGAGACTCACATCAAGTAATATCAAAGTAGATAGATATAAACTAAACTATTAAATTGAGTTCAACATAATCTAACTAGGATAGACATTCCTTGACTAATCAAAGTAATATTAGTAGTCTATGCTACTTAAAATACTAATAGATAAAATAAACACTAGAGAGTCCAAATAGAATATAAAAGTTCACTCATGCTCTTGTCTTCCCTCTAACATCCCTAAGGCCAATAGAACTAACATCAAGCATCTTGCCACTTGACTCCAACCATAAGTCATGCTATAACAACAAACTATATGGAGTAAGCTACAACTGCTTAGTGAGTAAACTTTCTATCCTATCAACAAGCAAGTTTAAGTACGTTAATTAAAGTAGTGAATGAAATGCAGCAAACATATACAATGCACACATCATAGACAGTATTATGCCTTGAAGCGATGGAGTCACAACAGTCTTGCCATATAAATCAACTTAAGATAGTTACTAACCTCACTATCACAATTAATTTACCAATTAAGGTTGTTAGTCTCTTAAAGACGCTCGCGCTTAAGTTAGTCAGCTTAAAGGAGTACGACCAGGTTTTCTAAACTGATTATCATTTAAGGTTGCTAGTCCTTTAGAGACACTCTCACTTAGGTTAGTTAACTCATAGGAGCACTAATAGGTTTCCTAAAATCAATTCTCATTTAAGATTACTAGTCCCCTAGAGATCTCCCGCCTAAGTTAGTTAGCTCAAAGGAGCACAACCAAGTTATCTAAAATCGATTGTCATTTAAGGTTGCTAGTTTCCTAGAGATAGTCCCTCTTGGGTTAATTAGCTTAGATGAGCATGACTAGGTTTCAATTCTCATTTAGGGTCTTAGCTAGCTTAAGGAATACTTTACCCATTTACCTAGGTTAGTTAGCTTAAGAGGGCATGACCAGGTTTCAATTTGTCAATTAAGGTTTTAGCTAGCATAAGAAGTGCTTTGCCTACGTACCTAAATTAGTCAACTTGAAGGAGTATGACCAGGTTTCAATTTTTCATTTAGGCTTTTAGCTAGTTTAAGGAGCACTTTAACTGTTTGCCTAAATTAGTCAACTCAAAGGAGCACAACTAAGTTTTAATTTGTTGTTTAGGATTTTAGCCAATTCAAGGAACACTTTACCTGTTCTCCTAGATTAGTTAGCTTAGATGAGCATTACTAAGTTTTCAAATTGATTCTCATTTTAAGGTTGCTAGTCTTTTAGTGACACTCTCATCTTAGTTACTAAACTCAAAGGAGCATAACTAAGTTTCAAATCAATTGCCCTAGCTAGCTTAAAGAGTAATATCTTTTAGGATTATTGCTAACCCACAAGAGCACTATCTTCCTTTCAATATCATTCTAGGGTTCTTGCTAGCCCATAAGGGCACTACCCTTTAATTATTATCATTTTAGGGTTCTTGCCAACTTACGGTATGCTACCTTCCTTTGTTTCCCTTTTAGGGTTCTTACTAGCTCATGGGGCATTACCCTCCTTTTGATATCATTCTAATATTTTTGTTAGCCCATAAGAGCACTACCCTCCAATTAGCATCATTTTAGGGTTCTTATCAACTCATAGGATGCTAAATTCCTTTATGTCCCATTTAGGGTTCTTGCCAACTTTTAAAGCGCTACCCTTCACTCAATGTTGCTTTTAGGGTCTTAAACTGCTTCCCTTTCTTTAGGAACTTTATAAGGTTGTAGTTAGCTCTTAAGGTGTTTCCTTTCTTTTTTTTTTTCTTTCCTTTTTATTTCTCTCTTTTTTTTTAACAAAAGGAAAAAGGTCCCAATTTAAAATTTTGCCAAAAAAAATAGAGAATAAAAAAGTAGAAAATTTAGAAAAATACAAAAAGATAGAAAATTTAAGGAAAATTACCAAAAAATTGAAAAATATGGAATAAATGAATTTTTCAAAAAATTGAATAGAATGGTTAGGAAAATTATTAGACTAGACTAAAATAATAAAAGATAATAAAAGGCATTAAGGTACCTTTTAGGTTAGTTTTGGGATAGGCATAGTATTTTAGTTTGGCCTATGTCATTTTTAAGTCTTATATACAATTTGTTTACAAAGGAGAATAGGGCATGAGCCAACTAGCCTATCAATTCAGCACTTGCTCTTGATAAGGGGAATGAATAGGAGGTCTTGAGTTTGATCCTTACCTTAGGCACTTTGTGCCTTTTACTTTTTAGCCTACAAACTACCACAGTTGAGCATCTATTATGTTAAGTGTCAATACATGACTACCTTCTTTAAAATAAACAATTTGTACAATTAAAACTTTCAGTCATGTTTATATAGATATATATATATGTATGTTGTTTCAAAATTCCAAGAGATATTTACACATCATAATAGTCCAAAATAAGTAAAACATTACACAATCAACTCATATATCTAGGAGTTATTAACAAAACTCTCAAAAACTTTGTTGTTCAACCAATTCAGTCCTCACACCCCAAAGTTCTTTAAACGGTACTAACCTTTGGATAAATATAATGTGACATTTGAATTGTCACTTATAAAAAAAAATCTATAAAGATATGAGCAACCAACAGCTCAATAAATAGATATGGGAACACAAAATTATACAATAGACACAAGCAAGGTTCTTAAATAATTAATTAAATGCAATACAATACTCATATGCCATCACACAACATTGTCCAATCTATTGTGACATTAGAGAGATTGCACACACTCTAATTCGAGTTTAAAGAGTTTTAACGTATATGCTTGCTTACAACCAAACCTAAGTTTATGCGATAGAGACATTACTTCTCCCATGACTATCCTTCGAACCACTACCCTCATCCTTACCGCGACCTCCTATCTTGTCACTTAGCTCGATTAAGGATGAAGAAGAGACCATTATATTACAACACTATCCCTTTCGAAGGTATCGATATTTGGTCTAAAAATCCTAGTTGTCTACTAAAAGGTTGCAAAGCATGTCCAATTAAGGTGTTTAGGTTGAATATAGCTAAGTTCAATTTAGGGTAATCAAACAATTTCACTCTATACAAATCATAGCAAACCATTACAGCAAAACATCAATATAGAGTCAAAAATTTAAAGACACATAAGCATCTATCTATAAGCACAACCACATACAATCCTAAGCCTTCTAGTACCATAATATAGTACCCTAATATAGTACCCTAAAATATAGTAACATATTGATCCTAACCTACTTGAAATCCTGAATTTGCTTACTCAAGCTTGATGTAAGGTAAAATTATCGACGCTTGCTCCTATAATATAAATATCCTTTTAGTGTTCATACCCTTATTATATATAAGCTTCAAATTATAATTTTGCCCAATTGTCTAAGTTTTATATTATTTCTAACTGTACCAATCCTAAACCAGCTTCTGATTCATTTTCCGAATCAATTCTTAAATTAGGTTCTAATTTAGCTTTTGGTTACATTATTTATTCGTAAACCCTAGGAGCTCCTACTAATCTAATATATTAAATTCATCTAACTATATTTGGGTATCATAAGTCGCCTATTTAGCTTCCAATCAATATTCTGGTTCATTATGTATATTCTACTCTTAATTTAATTACCAAATTTGATCCCCCATGTGAAAATACCCTACATTTTTAATACAAATTCCTAAATTTATATTTTAAATCGGATTTATATTATATTCCTAATATTATAATATTATCAATTTAACCTAATTTATTCTACTCATTTAATTTTCCATCTTCACATATTACTCATTATTATGTAATCTACACATAAAACACAAATCTAACATCCCCAACATTATAAATACCATCTCCTATCAACAACTAACATCTCAAGATGATTAAATATATCATAAATTAGAACTTATATCAAATTAGCCTTAAATCATAAAAATAAACTTAAAATATGGCCTTTTATTTGTGATTTAAATTTGGAAAATTAACTTTAAGAAAAACTCTTTACAGCAATATAGCATATACCCTACATAGTACACACAAAAATTTTAGACTTAAAACTACATCATTAAGGTTATGTAAAATAAAAGCAAAAATCAACTCAAGTTTAGTGATTTTTTAAGGGTAATATATCCTAAGACTTAATTTTATCAAATTGATAGTTTTCCGTAAAATACCATTCATAATTTTACACATTAATTTGATATTTTTAATGAATTAGATAAAATTTGATGGAAATTTTTAACTCATTGATCGAATAGCTTCTAGCTACCAGCGATGGCTCCACCTTTATCGACATCCCCTAGTAGTAGTTCAGTTGTCAAATGGTTGTGGTCGTTTCCTCCTAAGTGATGGTTGGACATACATTCTCCTTTAAAGCCCTAAATGCACACTATTTTGTCTTAATTTTTCTAAAATTCTCTATCTCTTCTCCTAAATTTCTCTCTAATTTTTTTGAGTTCCCAACTACCTAAAATGAATTATAGTGAGGGTTTGCCAAATTTATTGGGTAATTTAGGGATTTTCTTGCAATTTATGTTGGACAAGTATCCATTTCCTTTTCCTTTTTCACTTTCTAAATGTCAAATTCCTATTTGTTAATTTTCCTTCTTTGATTCCTAGCTTTCCACACTTATTTTGTAGAAAATTCCACACTCTTTGCAATTTTTCTTGATTTTTTATTAATTTTTCTTAATTAATTTAGTATTATTTTAAAACATATTAGGTATTTTAAGTAATTTCAAATACTTTTATCTATACATAAATATATATATATATATAGTGCACATAAATGCTTGTAAATATTATTTATGTTGTTTCATGATTTTAGTATGTATATAATTAATCTCTATCCATTTATTAATTATTTAAACTCATTTTACATATTTTTTATAAATAACAAGTACTATACATATAACTTACTATCATAATATGCTATTATTTATTTTCTTAAATCCAAACTTACAAGATCACTTTTATTAATATTCATTACTTCATAGTAAATTTTTTACTTAATTAAATAACTTATACGATTACCCTAAATTTTATGTACTAACTTTAAACATCCGATTACGGGGCTTATAGACAACCTACCGGTGACTATATAAAGTATGGCTTTACGCCCTCCGTTACCCAGGTTAGGAAGTATTTAGGTATGTTAGGACCCAAGTCATCTCATCCAATCCAATAATAATTCTCTTAATAGACCCAAAATAATAGACACAACTTAGCCTCAAGCAAAGGGGGATACTCCTTAAAGCTACTCAGTTCCCACAAGTTGAGGCATTCATGCGATAAATAATAACACAACATATAATATCAATATAGATCTAAATATTTGTGATATCCAACTCTATTGCCCGATGTTAACACCCTGATTCTTAAATGCAGAAGGATGCAATGTATGTCTGATTCATTTAAAGATCGAATAATTATTAGTTTTGTTTATAGGCGATCGACCAATATATGAATAGATAATCATGAACCCTAATAACTAATGCATCCACTAATCTTGGTTTTAATATATTATGGTGTCTTAACATATAGTTTCATCCAAATAGAATCATATGCAAGACTCCTAAATCCCTAAGCGCAATAATTTCATTATATATAATTTAACGGTGCTCTATGCTATAAGTAAATACAAGATAGAATAGGGTTGGTGTACTTACTCAACCATAATATCTAACAATCCTAATAATCCTCCAGTAAGTTGATCTCTAAGTCCATATCACTTGAAGAATGTAATCAAAGTGAATAAGTCTCCTATTTGAAGCTATCTATTAGCTTTTCTCGTCATAATTTCCCTTTTTTCCCAATTTCATGTTTTAGTCGTATATTTTTCATTTTAAGTTCGATTCTAACATCCTTCTTGTCAAATTTCATTGTTTACAAGCGTTCTATTGCATGGTGGAGTCCAATTGGTCATATTAGACTTATAACTTTTCAAATTAAGACAATTAATTTCATTAGTCAAAGGTTAGAATTTAGCTCTTAACAGTTTTAGGCCCCATTTTGGCCTAACGTTAAGATCTGGGTATTAAGCCTCCTTTTTAGTTTCTTGGGCTATGATTTAAAGATTTTAAGTGAACTTTTCAGATTTAGCTCTTAAAGTTTTTTATTAGCCTTTAATCACTTCTATTAGTCAAATTGGGCCTTTTTCGCTTTGTTCTTATAATTACTTCAAGTTAAGCCTAAAAGAGCCGTTCCAAATGTCTTATTGAGCCTATTGGGCTTTTAATTCACAACTTTAAAGTCTCTCTAGGCTATCAATTAGTTTTGTTTTAAGGGCTTATAGACTTTACTTTAGGCCTTTTTGATGGGTTTTGGGCTTAATGTTCATTTTAAGGCCCTAAGCCTAATTCCTTATGCTCTTTTAAGCCTTAAATCACATTAAGTCTTTTAAAGACTTCATTTTATGAAGTCTACAAATCTTTTCCTTCTCTTCTATTAGGTCATTAATTATGTTTTTAAGGTCTAAATCATCATTTAAGCCTATTTAGGCTTCTAGCTCAACATAAGCCCACTAAACTTAGTTAATTAAGTGTTAATGCTAGTTTATTACTAACTAATGATTTGATTAAGCTTGTAATAAAAAGGTTACAACTTTTTCCTCATGATGGTAGTGGTGTCTAAGATAGCTTTCTTAGGGTTTTCACCCATTTTTCTTACAATTTCTCATTTAAGTGCTTGTTAACCAATCCTAACTCAATTTTTATTATAGGAAATTAGTTGTTATCAACAAACAAGTGTTAGTTAGGAAGAAAACATGTCCTATATATGGTAGCATGTAAGGGGAACTAGCATTTACGGCTTTACTTGATTATTTC
This sequence comes from Lumnitzera racemosa, assembly GCA_024138005.1. Lineage (NCBI taxonomy): Eukaryota > Viridiplantae > Streptophyta > Magnoliopsida > Myrtales > Combretaceae > Lumnitzera > Lumnitzera racemosa. Next base: position 34,500,807 of record JAMXBC010000007.1, read on the forward strand.
TTACCAATACCTACTCATTACTTCATTTCCCTACATGTTATTATCTTTACTCTAACTTGTAAGCCACGTACATCCATTATTTAAACTTGTTCTACATTATCCTACATTAAAATCCTAGAATATGCTTGTACCTATAAGTTATAGGTCTAAAATGTAGCAAATAGTCATGAACTTTAAGGAGAAGTAGGTGTGAAACCTTTAGCTAAGATGTAGAGGCCCTAACTTCTCCTTTGTATGCTAAGTGCTTAAGGAAGGACTGATGGGCGTAGGTTTGTCGTTGGAGTGGTAGAATGAAGGAGGAAGGTGTAGTAGGTGGTTGTGTATGGCAGCGTATGGTGGTTAAGGAGAAAGACGGGGTGGCTATGTAATGGTTAAGGTAGCTAAAAGGGTATTTTGAAACAGAGTTTGATAGTTGTTTTAAGGAAATTTTAAAGAGAGTTTTTGGAGAGATGAATGAGGGTTAAAATAGAAAAAGAATGGTGGTTTAGAGAGAAGGAGGGTAGCTTATGCAAAAGAGAGAGAGCGAAAGACTAGTGGTGTTAATTTTAGTTAAGGATATAACACCCTTTATTGATAAGATTCTAAGTACCAATTTGATGACATGCCTTGTTTCGGACTATATGGGAGACCTATTCACAAGCTTCACTCAAATGGTTGACTTATTTATGAGCTCCATCAATACCGAACAGCCTGCCCTACTTTGTTGGGTATGCCCTGTAATGTTGAATGCACCTTACCCTATCATGACCAAGCCTCCAAAGAGATTTGTCTATAAGCATCATTTATACAGGAAGAGTTGCCTTATACGGAAAGTTCTATCTTGGCTGACTAGTGCTCGGTTTCGTCAAGCCTTCCTTACTATACCAAGTCTATCCTGCCCTTCCAACTTAGCTCAACTAGTTTTGCTCAAGTCAGTTGGTCAGCTCTAAACGGTTTAGGCATGTCCATGTTAGATCCACATGATCGTACGAGGTCAACTACTATCATAGTAGGTTGGCCTCGGGTCGATCACTACCATACCAATTTGGTTTGGCCATTCAAGGGCCAACATCGGCAACATCAAGTCGGCTACGGACATATCAAATTAGCTCCGGACAAGACAAACCATCTAGAAGCTCAAATTCACCCAAATCAAGGCTCCAAGGTCTCTAATAGCTTCTTAGAATCCAACATTAGCCCCTCACATGAAGATCTTGTACAATTATCCATTTTACTTCTGTTATTTAGATTTCCCTTATACTTACATTTTCCTCAGTTTTGTAATTATTGGAATGCCATTAAGGCACCCTTTAGTCATTTATTTATAGCTTTACCCCTTTTGTATAAATAGAACACTTATATAAGGTTTTAGGCAGACTTGACATTTTAATGATAAACTCTTGAGACCTTTCTCTTGGAAAACTCTCCTCTATCTACTCTTATCAATCCCTTTAGCAAGGATTATAGCAAGCAACCTATTACTCAAACCAATGTGTCACATCTAGCGAGTCTTAGGTCTACTTTTGGTTCTACTGTGCATCATATCCATAGATTTAGGATAAGGGATTTTCTAAACCATCGACTTCTATTTACTTCTTCAAGCTTTCTGTAAACTTAGACTTACCATTTGGTTTTTGTATGATGTTGGGTTCATGTGTTCATCCATAAATTCATATCACTTTATTGTACCATTGTCCTTGTTTTTCCTTTTTGCTAATTTAGGGAAGATCTTGTCACCTAAAAGACATGTGTCCTTATGCCAACTAATCCCTTGTCTTTTATTCATTAATTATCCCTATCTTCTTTTTAATTAAGATATAGTAAAAGTTGGTTATAAGATTAAGGTATAATTATGTTAATTAATCATGATTAAATACATTGAGTGAATTAAGCATAATTAAGGTTGGTTTAGGGTTTTATCATATCATATTACTTTAATTAAGATGATTAACTCATATTATTCTATTTCTTAGGGTTTATTAGTGTTGAGGTCCATTTTTTGTTATTAGATTGCATACACAATTGAAACTTAAGGTTTTGAGGTGATTAGCAAAATTGATTATATCTAGTGAATGATTTTACTATATAATTAGAGTTTCTTTGTTACATTAGGTGTTTTTTTTTCTGTTTAATTAGGGTTTTCATCGATTTACTAAGGTTTTACAGCCGTTTAAGATTTCTCATATATTAAGGTTTTATGCGTACAATTAGGGTTTTAGAGTTTTGCTTTCTCTAAGGTTTTTTTATCCTTTTTTTAAGGTTTATGACTTGCTATTCAATGTTTGTTCATTTTATCTAGGGTTTTATCAATATTTCTTGATTGGTTCTAGGGATTATCCATTAATTCTCTTAATCAACTCAAGTCCCGATCCAAAAACTTATAGGGTTTACACAAAGTGGTTGTATCATACAGGCTTCATATTAGGATCAACATTCAAATAGTGTATTGAGTCCTTGGTTACAATAATGCTTGCCATGCTATTTATAAACCAAGAAAATACGTCAACATTTGCATAGAGAAAACAAATGAGTTAAGTCTTTAGGTCAAGTGGTAAATGAGCCCAAAACTTAGTAGTATGTTCGAGAGTTTGGCTTATTTGCACATATTTGACTTCAACGTGGTCTTTAGGTTGTATTTAAAGGATTCTTTTCAATGTGAAGTACTTTGCCATGTTTCAATGTAGCTAAGTATATCGTTCAAAGAGCTTTTGGTCAATTAGCATACTCTAAGGCCATTAGGTGTGAGAAATTTGATTTTTAAATATTTCATAGATATGACCATTGCGAATTGGTTTTGGATTGGTCTACCAAGGATAACATTATATGGTAACTAGTAATCAATAATCATAAATTCAAGCTTTTCAGTTACCATATGATTAGGGTCGTCGCCAAGCTTAAAAGGGAGAGGAATGAGTCGATAGCTATTACCGGCTAGTTGTTGAATCTTATCAAAATATGTCAATAAGGCGTCAAAGGGATTTCTTCCAACTTATCTTTCATTGTCATATGAACATTTAACTGATATTTTGTTGATTTCTAAACCCAATGCCTACATTTATTATGAGGGCATCTACATAGGGGGAACTCAATGTCTTTGAGATTAGCTTTGAAAAAGGATATCATACTATTGGCCATAGGTTTCTTTCCTCAAACTACATAAACAAGATGGTCTGCCACCCTATTAGTAGCATTCTTAAGGTATAATAGGCTATTGATGCATGTACTCCTATAATGAGGTTGATTGCCCTGTTTAGATGATTATGTCATACATTATCATCACCTTCGTCAGTATTATCAAGTTGCTCTTCTTCACACTTGTGCTCATCGTCAGTCCTACTTTCGTAATTCTTAGAAATTTCTACATTAAATAGCGTCTCCAATTACATTTTTTAAAGTCCAACATTGATCAATGTTATTGCTTGGACCTTGATGATATTCACAATAAGTGCCAAGCTCTCCTCCTCCCTTGTTCTTGAGCTTAAGGGGATAAGGAAAGATACCCAAACAATGAACTTCCATAAACATCTTCCCAATCGATTTATTCAAAGGAGTATAGCTAGAAAAAGACTTGGTATGATGTTTCCCATCATTAGGGTTATCTCACCAGGCAAAAAGAGTACACAGGATTTCTTGGACTAATGTACACTCTAGAGTTACTTCTAGAATTATTCCTAACATTTTCATGTTGATGAATATGTGTCTCCCTATGAACTGTAATCATGTCCTCTTGATTAATAAGCTTTTTTACCTTATCGAGGAAATCAAGTCCGTGAATTATGGCATGCAAGGCTATAACCTTACCTAGATTTAGACACTTGCAACATAAGTTTGTTAAACTAATCTATATATTCACAAAGTGGATTATTTCTTCATCATTTTATTGTGTACAATACTGACGAATCCTTACTTAGAACCTTGCTCAATATAAAGTGCCATTGAAATTAACTGGCAAACTCCTCAAACAAGGATATGGATCTATCCTTTAGGTTATCATACCAAAGTAGCACGGTATCAGTTGGTGTACAGGGAAAAGCTTTACACATAATCGCATCATTAAAACTGTGAAAACCCATCATATTATGATAGTGGACAGGGTGATCAACTGAATTTTAGTTCCATCATAGAAATGTAACATTGGCAACCTCACCTACATTGGCAATACCTTATTCATGATCGATTGAAAGAAGGGGTTTTTTATCATACAAAACCTTAGTACAGCTAGACTCTTTTCTACCTACTTAGCTCCTTTACCTTGCTTCATCGTGCTAAGTTTTTGTATGTAAGCTTTTGGTTAGGCAAGGCTTAAGTTCGCCAATTTTAGGTCTTGATCAAAATTTGAATTCAATTGTTTATTCTACACAATGTAGGTATGACAACAGCTTGGTGAGGAATGTTTTCATCAACTTATGCCCACTATGTTATTGACAACGGGTTGTGCTTAATAAGGCACTTTTCTACAGTAATTTGGTTCACTTACTCTAAGTTTTGAGTCTACTTTTCTAAGTAGGGGTGAGGTTCTCTTAATGAATTGACAATCTTCAAATGATGACATGTCAGGATCAATATCAATATGTTGTAACTATTCTAGCAATTCAGTCTTTTCCTTCTTATATTGTTCTTTCTAGCCAACCAGTTTGGCCAATTGTTTCTTCATCTCTAAGAATTCCTACATGTCAGTAGTATCAACCTACTAGGTATTCTCCATGTTGTCATTGTTATCTTCATGGTATCCTTACTTTGTTTATGGGTGGTGTTCTTGTAAACCCCTAAAATTTTTAATCTAATACCTAAAGTAGACCTTAGTATACTAGAAAGCTCTAAGACTCGATAAGGCTAGTTAAGAGAAAAACCTTAAGACAACAATCGAAGATTTAATCGTATATAAAATTTTTAGACCTTAAATATATGTAAACATAAGATATTATACCCGACAATAATAAAAATCATAGAATGATAATTTTAAGTGCTTAAATATACCAATTTGATGTAATTCTATGATAAAGCCCTAATTGACTACCAATACTCAATAATATGTTAAATCATATAAAATCATTAACAAATGATCAAAGATAACTTCCAATTATTCATAAATATGTGCAATACCAAGTTAATTTAGTAAGAACTAAGATATTTTATCATAGATCATGTTAGTCTCATAGACATATAACTAAGTTAATATTATATAGATTTAAGTATTTAGTTAATGTTTATACTATATATAAGCAATGTTAGTATTATAAATTGTGTTTTTCATACTAATTACATTTAGTATGATACTAAATCTTATATAGGGATATAAATATCGATAAAAAGATTCCAATAGCTATTCTTACTAATTATTTCATTTAACTTCATATCTCCTTTCATTTCCTTAAATTTTCTCCTAATTATCCTTAATTTTCTTATTATGTATATTAATTTCATATAAATTAAGAGAGTTGACTAAGTCAACAAATATCATTTTCACTAGAAATTTCTTCTCTTTTCTAAAGTTTTCTTCTCATTTTTCACATGTATTTTTTTCCTTCTTAACCTCTTCTTGCCGTCCACAATTAAAACATCCTAGAACCTACTTGTTTCTTCCATAAAAACACAAATTAAGACACAAGAAACCCCTTTTCCCTCTCAACCAAAACCACGACCCTCCCCTTTCTTTTCTATTTCCAACACTTTCTCATTTTCATTTTCACAACTTTAACTACCACCACGAACTACTATTCCATATATATTTGCTTTCCTTTTCATATTATAAAGAAGAGAGAGGTATATTTTCATATGATTTTTCATCTTAATTAGTAATTAGTTATTTATGTTATGTTAATTTTGAAGTTATCATATAATATATACATATACATTATTGAAAATAGAAGTCTCTATAACTATACATAGGAGTATAGAAATACTTAGGTATAAGAGTATAAATACATAAGTGCATATACCATATGGATACATGTGAGATATTCATGTATGAATTTTAGTAAAGTACTTAATATAGGTATAGGTATATATATATCAGTATAGAAGGAATACATGTACATATGCTTAAGTATGCTTATAAAAGGGTATTCTTGGTGTATATATATATGGATACTCTTATACATAAATATCTTCTATGTACATAATCTAAAATAAGGAAAATACTAAATATACATGCACATGGCCTACTAATTAAACCCATAAGAGGCACAAATATGGATTACATGCAGATTTCTTAGAGTATGGAGGACATACGAAAATATGTATAAAACCATATGTATGTACGTGTATATATATAGGTATATGTACAAGTAAACTAGTATACATATAAGTATATATACACATAACATACGTATAGGATATATAAGTACATAAGTATACAAGTTGTACATAAGTAAATCATAGCATAATTAGTTAAAATACTATAAAATAGTATAATAAAATAATAAAACATATAATATATTTATGTGTATACATATGTGGGTCGAAACCACTATAAGCCTATAATACATATCAATTTGAGTTAACCTCATTTAAGTATATAAAATAGTAATAATAATACAATATCATCAAAATATAAGAATCTAATGGTTAATTAGATCATAAAGTACTAAAATAAGATATAAAAATAAACAATAGGAATATTCAAGCTTCAATAATTAAAATTGCAATAAATTAAATCCATATTGTAAAACATGGGTCTTAACGTCCAAAACGGATCTTACTGTATAAATGTACGTTTGAAAACAATTAAAAATTACTATAAGCTTGTAAATATTGGAAATAAAATGAAAAACTTACATACAATTAGTAATAAAGTTTAACCAAATGAAAAACTATTAGTAACCTAAGTAGAATTAGGTAAATAAGTATCTAGAATTACTAGTTTACTCAATTACTTATTATCGTTTTATCTCGTAATGATCAGGTGATCACGAAGAGAGTTTGGATCTTTCGATCGATTATTACGATTAGTACAAGATGACATGGCCGAATAAGCAATTTCCCTATGATTCTATGCTTACGTGTGCTTACAGCTAATGGACTTAAATGACATTATTAATTGAATATTGTGTGGGGTTAGGAAATGTTTGTATATGCCACTATTTGCTGAATTGTGAAACTACTTTAAAATGCTAATAACGACATGCTTGGTGCATAGTAATTGGATAGTAACTGCATTGTTTGTGATATTGTTTGGTCAAATAATAATTAGACCTAACAATACCTGATTGATGAGATAAAATTAGAATATGCATTAACATGCATCGCATAAACTAATTCCGGCCGTCACATCACATGGAGGTAAGGAGAAGCCATACGGGGGCTGTTATTTATAAATATAATGGTTTAGTACGGTGCGCTCATAGTATATGACCTTACCTTAGCCCGTAGGAACACTAGGAGTTGGAGGCGCTAATTGCTCTGTTAAAGGTTGAGTCTAGAGGCCTCTGTTTAGGAGTGAGTGTAAACTACGAAGGCCCACTCACAATTATACTTAGAATTTGGTTTTTATGAAAATAAAATAATTGTTTTGGTTAAAATACGAAACGTAAAGTTTCATAGAAAATAAGTTCTAATATAATACCCGTATCTGATTAGCGCTATGTATACTCCAACCTTGACTTCAGAGAACAATAAATCTGAGTTATATAAAGTAGTTAGTTAACTGTCTGTATTTTTTTGACATACTGATTACTCATTCAATCATATGTTTGAATTTAAGGTATTTATAACTTGCTTGTTGGTGTGGTTGAGGGTTTTACTCACTAAGCATTAGCTTACTCACTAAGCATTAGCTTACTCCCTCTTAGGCTTTTGATGCAAGATTATCTTTTTGTTGACGTTGGTCATAGGATGCCAAAGGTTAGCATGGATACTTTGGGCTAGAGTGAGCCATTCAAAGTATTAAGAGAACATTAGTATATAGACTTTGATTTGTATTTTATTTTGACTATGTTGTAGGTACTAATGTACTAAATCCTAGCTTAATATAAACTTTATAGTTTAAATGATATATATATATATATGAATATGAGTATGTGATATCATTTTGATTTGTATATTCTTAGGAAGCTAATGGTTGTAAAAGCCTTATATATTGTTAAAAGGGTCCATGATTGGAAGATAATCAATCTGTGATCTTTCATGCTATATATGGCATCTGCCACGACTAGACCATCCCTTAAGTCGTAACAGTTCCCTCCCTCCCCTCCCCCCTCGCCCTTCTAAAGGTAAAGGTCACCACCGCTAATAAATTGACTAACGAAAGCAATTCTCTATTCTTACTCAGTCTTGCCATAATGGTGCGAAGAGTAATAAACAAACGATGCCAATTATTGATTTTGAATCTCCAAATGTAGAGGAACTAAGTTAACGGGCTCAATTCCAAGGCTTTAATATCACACCTTAAATCAAGAAGTCGTAATAGCTCTACCATGTAAACCAATCTACACTAGAAATTAACTGCCTTAGTTGCTCATGTAGGTATAGCCTATATAAGGCATTTATCAGTCCACTACTTGGAAGCGTCCAATTCAATACTTAGTAGGAATCAACCTATGGTGTAACTTTTAAAATAGTTACCGAAAATAATTTTTATAACTTAAATTTCAAGCAAAATCAAGTTTCATAAATTATATGAAGGATGAACCCTTGAATTTACTAAAAATTTCAAAAACTACATTGTTACGAAATGGTATAATGTTTACTAAAATTTTACTAAAAACTACAGGCTTACGGAGTATGGAATAAATCTCATTAGTTGAAACTAAGGGTCACCTAAAAAGACTTTATTAGTTTTCACAGAGGTTAGCATAGTTGATAAACCAAACAAAAATCTAATCAATATATTAAAGAAACCATTCTTTAATCTTCTAGAACTTGAATCTCATTACCTGACCCCATTCTCTGATCTTCTAGAACTTGAAGTAGTACTGATGAATCTATTAAAGAAACCAACAAAACAACTATAAAGGAATGAGAGACAACATGCTCAATAAGTGGGATGAAGACAATAGCACATATTTAACATAAAGCAATTAAGGTTATTAAGTAAGTTTAGTTAGATGCAATGAATGATCAAGCAAATACCATTGCATGACATTAACCAATCATCACGAAATTAGAGAAATTACGCCTGCTTTAATCTAGGTTTTAAGGAGCTTAACGCCGCTTACTCACGAATGAAAACCAAATTAGGTTTATGCACTGGAAAGCACTCTCTGCTCGAAATTACCTTCGAACTATACGCCTGCTTTAATCTAGGTTTTAAGGAGCTTAATGCCATATACTCGCGAATGAAAACCAAATTAGGCTTATGCACTAGAAAGCACTCTCTGCTCGAAATTACCTTCGAACTACAAACCCCAATCTTGCCGCAACCTCTTCTTTTGTTATTTAGTTCAATTAAGAGTAAAGAAAGAACCATTTCTATCATCCTCATCGAAGAGTCCATATTTAGCCTGAGAATCCTAATCATTTCCCCTAATGGGTTATAATGTAAATTCGGTTTTATGTTAGATTACTTTAGGGATGATTAAACAATTTCAAACAATCCAAAGCAAGTAATATCATGAAGCAATTAACACATAATTCTAACACTCAAAATAACATAACCATATTCAAGCACACACACTGCATACACACAAACAACTAACTTACAATCATCAATAAAACATATACTAAAGTCTCCAAGTATTCTTAAACAATATTTTAAAGTATAGTGAAACACTAATCCTACTTAGGTGGATACCGATGCTCATTTTCCTCATATGTCGCTCTAGTCTTTCTTTATTATCCCTAAAATTTAATGTAACCTTTTTAATTTCCCACTAATATGTAATGTATGAGTTCATTTTAACATTTAACCATGTTACTCAATTGTGTTATGTAAGTTTTCTAGGGTATTTATTAAGTATTAGCTAAGTAGGATATATTTTGACCAAGATTCTGACCTAATACAAGTGTGTTTGAGTTCTCATACCCTTAACTTCTTCACTTAAACACTCTAACCTAATACTTTAAACCTCAACTACAGTAATAAACCAACACTTGAAGACCCAAGTACTTAATTAAATATATATTGAAGGAAATTTGAGCCACATGCATATTAGCTAGAGAAAAACCCAAAAATTCATTGAATTTTTTAAAACTCTTTTCATGGAATCAAATTAAACATGTCGGCACTGCCTCTACTATCTTAAGGTAGTTTAGCTCACTCCCAAGTAGTGAATAGCTTACGGAACTTGAAAACTCCCAATTTACACTATTTTTGCTTAACTACACTTTCCCCACTTCCAAAGCTCCTCCACAATTTTTCCCATTTATAAACTGTCCAAACTTTATTTTAGAAATGCTCCTAGGATTTTATAATGTAGTCTTGTTAGTGGAGAGATTTTTCTTATAATAATTGTCCTATATTTTGAATTTTCTTTATTTTATCTTTTGTTTAGTCCCATGGTGAGGTATCGTTAAACTACTACAACAATTTGCCATACCCCATTCCTTGTTTTCCTATGTCCACTAGCTATCTTAAGAATTTTTTATAATTTTTCTTTATTTATTTGGTAATATTCACACATCTTTAGGTATTTTCAATAATTACGAATATATATAATAATTATAACTGATGTATTACATGCCTTTTATATAATATTTTATGTACAATATTAATTATATTACTCCTATAATTTACCTCTAAATATACGTTAATTTTCAAGACTTAATTTGCTTGTTACTGATAATATAATAGTATAGTAAATTGCTACCTTTTTAACTATAGTTTTAATTTTTTATTATATTTTCAAATTATGAGCCTACAAAAACACATTGACAAATATCATAAAGCCCCTCATATGTTTTTGGCCTATTTAAGTTACCTTCTTGAATGCCTTAAATTGACTATTGAACTTAGTCGTGCAAGTGTAGGTCTTACATTTAGGTCTTCGATTAGACTTAAGGCAACCAAAGCCTTCGAAAACATACTAGAGGGGTCTTTAACGTGAGTACTCTAACGCTCAAGTCAATTGAATAGTAAGGGAGTAGGATAACTATAGAATCACATAATATATCCATAGTTGGAGATTATCGTCCCTTTTATAGAAGATTGGGCCAAAACTCATTAGGAAAGATGCATTATATCATATCATCAAATCATATTTTCAAATTAAGAGAGTGCATTAAGATATATTAGGCAACTATTTCTTAGATCGATGGTATTGTCTTGATAAGTAGCCATCAAGACGCTACACTCATTTGGTGAGTAGTGCTTCAATTTGGTGTGATTAATTTGGAAATTTATTTATGACAAGTATTTTGAAAGCTCGGCATAGCTATGACATTAGTAGCCAACCTGTTTTTAGGTCAACTAAGAGGACCTAATGTCTGCACAACCAAATGTTTGACAAGCTTAGACTACATTATCTAGGAGATCGACATATTAAGCACATGCTTCGGCCACTCTAGCTAGGTTGGTTGGGGCTTAAGCTTGATGGTTTAAAAAGGCCTATCAACAGGGTCTTATCCAAACAAGAGGCATACTTATTAAGTGGATTGGTTACAAGTTTAAGTATTCAAACACAATTAATAAATAAGTCATGTCATAGCTTGAGGTTTTCTAGATACGAACCTATTTAGACATGGACATAAGATGCGATACAATATCACAAATCACTAGCCCTATGATCTAATATTCAATTATTCATATGAAAAAACTTTGATGAATTAATGAAAAAGGTCAACTTAACAAATATACCTTTTCACCTTTCTTGAAAAAATAGTCATTGACTTATCAACTTTTCATCTAATAAAATGAACTACTCTTGACTCCTTTCTCTATTTTTCTTATTTTTTAGTAGTCATATGTAGATGTAAATGTACAACATTTATTCGAGATGTACATATACATGATGATGACTGCTAAACTTAGCAAGTGTCAAGCAATTAATTTAGCTAGTACTATCAAGGTTGTCCTGAATAAATCAGAAAATGAAGAAAGCTACAAGGCTTATGGGCCCTCATGGAAAGAAGAAATTATGCTAAGCCTTAGATTAGGACATGTTTCTATTTTATATAGGCCTCGTAAATAGTTTAGCACAATCTTAAGTACTTTGAGTCATGCATTTCTATTAGTCCAAAACTTTTTCACAAGCCAATGTTTTTCATTTCTTTCTCCCTTCTACCATCACATGCCTATCTTTGGCCTAAAAACAAACCTCCTTCCTAATTTTAGTACCATTTTTTTTTTTTTGTTAAGATATTATCCTATTTGATTTGATACTAAATTTTCAATATTTTTTTAATTAAATACTTAAACTTTTCAAGTGTACGTTAATTTTAATACTTACTTGGACCATTGTTTTTCTTCTTTCTTTTTTTTTTTTTGCCAAAATGTATCTTTTATTGATAATGAAACAAGTACGCTTAATCTTGTAAAAAGTTTTTGCAATCAACCAATAGTAAAAAGGGTGAGGTAGAAGGAATAAAACTCATTCTTATATTTAAGTTTTTCCCTTTCTAACCCTATGAAGCAAGCCAATCAACACATTCATTTGCAGTATGACTAATATGATAAAAAAAAAAAAAAACAATTCTATCAAAAAGGGATAAATAAGATCTAATCTTTAAGTAATTGGTCTAATCTGCTAAGGGCACTCCTGATGTTATGACAAGCTACTTAATAGCTCATTGCAATCAAATTGAAAATAACAACTTTCCATCCTTTTTCAACAGCAAATTGCATACCTTTAAGAAGGGCATAAGCTTCAACTAATATCGGATCATCTATCACAATAGATTTTACATTTGTAACAGCCAAATTGCCCCTAAAATCTTTGGTCATGATACTAATGCCTAATGATCTATTTAAATAATAGAAAGCACCATCAACATTACATTTGATAACATCCTTACTAGGAGAATGCCAGTTAGAGTAACTAGATGAAGAGAACTCATCTTAGTTATCATAAAAAATGCAATCTACAATCCTCTATCGTGCGAGTTGGTGCTCTTTGATGTTGGCATCATACACTTACCATCAACTTAATATTGTCACTAACCATTAAACTCCTTAGCTAAATCTACTTAGAATCTACCTAAAATCCACCAAAACTTAAAACCAAGTTGCATGCTACTCCACCTAACATCAAATTAATGATTATGAAACCTATATGTAACAATTACCATTATTTGACTACCACTCATTATGTTTGATTAAACAATAAACTCACAAACTAACCTATTCAACCACTGACCACTATACATATTCTCTACACCTCCATCTAGTCACTTTCCATTTTATTTAGTCTAATTTTGTAATCCTCAATATGCATAAGTGAGTTATTCATTAGTGGCTAAATATAGGATAACTGAAAATATTGATGGGTCGAGTTCTTTCTAACTTAGAGATTCTTATTCAAAGATGGCTACAGACATGATGGAAATGAATGTCATGTACCAACTTAAGTTAAGGCAATTCAAAGAAAATAGACTATTTAGGTGCATATTTGTTTATGTAGCAAGTTGTTAACATTGAATTTGTATTAGTTGTTAGAGTTTTCCCTTTCCTCCTCCTTCAACACTAGGTGAATGTATTTTTCGAGGTCTTTAAGAAAGGAGAGGTTAATCTTTACCATAAGCGCAATTAAAAAACTCAAAGTTATATTGCCTATGCTTAAGATTGAGAAAAAAGATTTAATATGTATTGCATGTCACATATTATGTATGCGTGATGTATAAATACTAATAAATTATTAATATGAATATTAATGAAATGAAAGTTTTTAAATTAATTATTATGTGTGATTTACACAAAACATATATGTTAATATTTCATTAATATTTACACACCATTATATATAACTAATAGAATATATTACACACTAAATCTTTTCTCTAAGATTGAAGACTTCCATAGATCTAATTTATAAAAACCTTAATGGTTTTGAAGAAGATGAAAAGGGACTAAGGAATCTCTTAAGTACAATATTGTAATACAAAAATTATGAACAATCTCAAATAATCCTTCTTAACCAAGTTTAAAATATGCTCAATTGAACTCAAATTACAATTGGTTAATGCCATAAAATTTATAAGAGGGAAAAAAAAAATCTAAATATATAATGAAGACCCTAGAAACCAATTTAAGTAAACCATACATGGAAAAGCAGAAGCAAGACGAAACCAACCAAAATCATTGATCTCGATTCGATTAGCTACATTCTTCTCAACCTATTCAACCGCCAAGACCTCCGTTACTGCCAAACCCAAACTTGATACCCCGCCTAGGTATATCTTGGTTAGCGGTTACCCTTATAATTTTAGTAAATATGAAGATGGACGTAGGAAACATTACAAAGAGTTTGTCCATATAAAAGATATAAAACATAGTCTGGAATATCAAATGAAAAAAAAAAAAAAACAAAAAATAGTCCGGCCTTTTTAAATTTGAAAAAGGTCTCCTGTTCGTTTAGAAAATGAAAAAATAGAATAGAAAATAAGAAAAAACTATTTCGTATGGACTTCATTAGCAAGTAATGAAAAAAGAAAAAAAATTATAGACAAAATAAAGTGAATTATTTTATTCATAAATATCATTATTTATTACATTTCGCATATCCACGTGTCAAGCTATGATGGTGACAGCTGATTCCTCTCATCTTCTTATCACTCTCACTCTTTCTGTGGCTTCTTCCCCTGTCCACGCTTCACCACACATGACCCATGGAGAATCTCATAATCCCCTGCAAATCAAAACCGCCCATTTTCGAACCCACTTCACAGGACTTAACAACCCGACCCACACCCACTCTCTCTTCTCCCAAAAGAGCCCAATTCACACCCTCTGACAAGCACTTGCGCTATCTCTGCAAACGGGGTCGTCTCCACGACGCCGTATCTGTTCTACAGACCATCTCGCAAACCGGTCTCAAGGTACAATTGCGACCCGAAACGTATACGAATCTTTTAGACTCCTGCATCGATGAAAATTCTATTCACCTGGGTAGGAAGCTACATGGGCTGATAGGGTTGGTTGAAAGTGTTGATGTTTTTTTGGAAACTAAGGTTGTTAGTATGTATGCGAAATGTGGGTGTTTAGAGGATGCGAGGAAGCTGTTCGACAAAATGCGTGAGAAGAATTTGTATAGTTATTCGGCGATGATTGGTGCGTATTGTAGGAAGAAGAAGTGGAGGGAAGTTATGGAGGTCTTTTATTTGATGATGCAAGATGGGGTTTTTCCTGACAGCTTTCTGTTGCCGAAGATACTGCAGGCTTGTGGGAATTGTGAAGATCTCGAAACCGGGGGTGCGATACATTTATTGGTGGTTAAAGGTGGAATGAGTAGGAATGTTAGGGTCTGTAATACGTTGGTGGCGGTTTATGCAAAGTGCGGGAAATTAGAGTTGGCAAAGAGGGTGTTTGATGAGATGCGGGAGAGAAATGTTGTGAGTTGGAATTCCTTGATATCAGGATATTGCCAAAAGGGTGAGAATGAGGAAGCCCTGCAGTTGGTTGATAGGATGAAAGATGAAGGGATCGAACCAGGTATCATCACTTGGAATCTGTTGATATCAAGTTATTGTCGGTTGGGGGATTGTGATGCTGCTTTGCAACTTATGAGGAAGATGGAGATTGTTGGGATAATACCTGATGTGTTTACATGGACTTCTTTGGTCTCAGGTTTTAGTCAAAATAATAGGCGGAGTCAGGCACTGGACTTGTTCAGGGAGATGCTTTTAGTTGGGGTTGAAGTAAATGGGGTCACCCTGATTAGCGCGATTTCAGTGTGTACATCTCTGCAGGCGCTGAGTAAGGGGATGGAAGTTCACAGTGTTGCTGTTAAGATGGGTCTGAGTGATGATGTGCTGGTTGGTAATACTCTCATTGACATGTATTCCAAGCGTGGAGAGCTCAAAGCTGCTAGACAGGTTTTTGATGCAATCTTGGAGAAAGATGTTTACAGTTGGAACTCAATGATTGGAGGATACTTTCAAGCTGGTTACTGTGGGAAAGCCCACGAACTATTCTTGAAAATGCAGGAATTGGACGTACAGCCTAGTGTTATTACGTGGAATGCAATGATATCAGGATTTATGCAAAATGGTGATGAGGATCAAGCAATAAGCCTCTTTGAGAGGATGGAGAGAGATGGCAATGTTAAAAGGAATACAGCATCATGGAATTCTCTTATTGCAGGATATTCTCAAAATGGACAAAAGGACGAGGCATTGGGAATCTTTCGTCAAATGCAGTCTTGCATTCGACCCAATGCAGTTACCATATTGAGTGTCTTACCTTCTTGTGCAAACTTGGTAGCACTGAAAAAAGTGAAAGAGGTTCATTGCTCTGTATTGAGGCTGAATCTAGAATCACTCTCTGTTACTAATTCGCTTATAGACACTTATGCAAAATCTGGAAACATTGAGTATTCAGAAAAGTTATTTAGTGGGATTTTGGTGAAAGACATCATTACATGGAACACAATGATTTATGGCTATGTCTTACATGGGAATTCTGATTCTGCACTCAATCTTTTTTGTCAGATGAGAAAAATGGGAATAAAACCAAACAGAGGTACCTTTCTCAGTATAATTAGTGCATATGGTCGTGCTGGAAAGATTGACGAAGCAAACCAAGTTTTCTCCAGTATCACTGAAGACCATTTGATAGTCCGTGCTTTGGAACATTATTTAGCCATGGTAGATTTGTATGGCCGTGCAGGGCTGCTTAATGAAGCAGTGGATTTTATTGAAGATATGCCTATAAATCCTGACCCCTCAATTTGGTGTGCTTTATTAACTGCCTGTA
Organism: Lumnitzera racemosa; assembly: GCA_024138005.1. NCBI lineage: Eukaryota > Viridiplantae > Streptophyta > Magnoliopsida > Myrtales > Combretaceae > Lumnitzera > Lumnitzera racemosa. The sequence continues at coordinate 34,517,569 of JAMXBC010000007.1, forward strand.
GGATTTATGGAAACAAGAGCTTGGCCATCCTTGCAGCAGAGAAATTGCTTGAGTATGACAATATTGATATTTCTGATCAACATTTGATATCGCAGACGTTTGCATCATGTGGAATATCAAAGTATCCCTTAAAACTGAAGAAGCTTGCTAAAGAAAACATGGTGAAGAAAGCTCTCGGGCAAAGCTGGGTTGAAAATGGGAACGTTGTTCATACTTTTCAATCAGACCATTCTTCCTCTTATCCTGAAACCCTGCATTCCTGGGTGGATAATATCGAAAGAAAACTTGGGGCACCAGAACCTATCCGTGGCTTATGCATCAACGAAGAAGAAAAGGAAGGAAATGGTGTAATCCATAGTGAGAAATTAGCCATAGCTTTTGCTTTGGCTGGCAGAACTCCTGCACTCCGAATTATAAGGATAATGAAAAACTCTAGAATGTGTGCAGAGTGCCATAGGATCTTTAAATACGCATCTTCTTCACACGAATGCGATATATATCTGAGTGACACCAAGAGCTTCCACCATTTCAAAGATGGGGTCTGCTCTTGTGGGGATTATTGGTGATTAGAATACAGTACAATGGAATTTATAGAAGACGAGCCGTTAGAATTGATCTAGCTTGCAATTTTGACATGTAGATGCTTCTTCTGGGCACCCAAATCTGCATTAAGGTTGTATAGAAAGTTGTAAATGGCTTGGCTTGGGGCCATTTTGCTACTTGGTTATGCCTACAATATACTGCAGCAATTTTTTCTCCTTGTTGAAAGATGTAGATAGCAGTGGTCAGATGTTGTAACAATAAAAACATCCTCGGAGATGAACATTGTTCATACATCAGTTACTGTCTAAAAGATTGGTTGTAATTTGTTATGTAAACAAAATTAGTGCTTAGTCTGCCAAATTTCATTTTCCCATATTCTTGTCTCTTTTTCTTCTTCTGATCTCCAAAGAGGTTAAAAAAACATCCTGGAGCTATTACTTCCCCCTGCTGTAACAAAAATTAATTGAAACTTCAACCAAGTAAAAGAAATTAAAAAGCCGTGAATGAAAGGAAAAGATTAATAATGTACATGTTACCACGCTAGTAAATGTCAATCGATTTGGAGGGTAAAAGAAAAACGTTTGTCCATAACCTAATGTCCTTATTACTTTGAAAAAAAGAGAAAAATAATTTTTTAAAAAATATAGAATCTTCTTTTTCCTCTAGAAAAAATTATATATATATATATTTTTTATTTTCTATTAGTATTATCGATCATCACAATTAGTCAGTCGCTACTGTCTTCTATCGTCCAATAACTTGATTCTCTTATCCAATGCCCTGACCCTGCTACGGTACCACCGAGCTGTTAGCAATCTCAAGATTTTAGAATTATGATGATAGTGTTTGAGCATTATAAACTGCGAAATAATTTAAAAGGGAAATAAAAATGCTTTAGACCAATATAGTTGAAAAATAAATCCTAAGGCTAGATGGTATAAATAAAATGAAAAAAATGGTAAGTACATTAGAAAATAGAAATCATGAATTTCTGAATTTCATATTTCAATTCATCTTTATCCTGCTAAAAAGAAAATTGCTCAAATACACTTTTTTTTTTTTGTTCTGAAAATAATGAAATTATAACTATTTGATCATTTCAACATATCATGATTGAGGACCCTTTAAGAAACTTCTATTAATGTAGCTAACTTTTGAGCAGTTTGTAGTAATTAATAATTAAATCATCATATAATAAGCAAATCTAGTAATTATCTAATTCAAATATTCCTCACTAATATCAATTTATTATTCCATCTTAGTTGCATAAAACACTATAATTTTAACTAGTGGTGAGCAAATAAATAGTGGATAGGATATAACACTTTACTTATACCCTACTCTACGTATACAAGATTCAATATTTTTTTATCCAAAACCTGTCTAATCGCATCTTAAAATCACCTCATATCTCGTAGTCTATATTTAAAAGGTTATAAGGTAGAAACTATCTTTAGAACCTATATTTTTATTTTTTACTTTATTTTCTTTAGAAATATTGTGCAAATACATAATCAATAGTAAGCATTAATTATACTAATAGACAAAATAATAATAATTTGAAAGATTCTTATATTTATAATGCATTTAGTTGTAACAATATAAAATTTTTGTGTATAAAATAGAAAATATCCTTGTAATTGGAAACATTCAACCATGCTAAATTATCATTTTTTTTCAAATCATCAAAATAAAATTTTCCTTAAATTATAAAATTATTATACACAAAATAAAAATAAAAAATCATGTGTTAAGTAATTCCAATAAAATATATTAAATGATAAGTTGAAAATTGAGATATTTTTTAGATGAACAAGACAAATAGACACAAGAGCATATAGTTTTAGATTTTTATTATAAATCAGGTTTTTTCTATTATTTTTTTAAGATATTAACTTTTTATTTATTAGTATTATTCAATTATTATTATAAGGCGAATATATAGTACCTCAAAATTTATATCTTATACACATTAAAATATAAAGTACCATATTTCATAGGAGTAAGTTTTAGAAAATTATTATTGGAAACCTACCAGTAATCCTTTTTACTTTCAGTGAAATAGGATTTGAATGATTATCCTATATAGTATTATTTGCTTACTCTTAATTTTATGTAAAATCACATTATTTTGTATATAACCCTTTTTGTAGAATTTATTTGAACTGTATGGTTTACTAAAAAAATCTGAATGGACCTATCAAATATTTGTTAAAAGTTAAATAAAAATAATTTTTTATTTATACACTTGTTTATTTAAACTTTAAATAAGTGCACGAAAAATAGTTAACTAAATCCGATTTATTTAAATAAATAAATAAATAACTACCGCACAACTGACACCGTTAAAACTTAAAAGTTCCTGAAATAGGCAAAATATTTGGTAGCGACCTTTCTTGCAGTAGCTTACAGGTCAACGAACACAGTCAACAGAGTCTCTCAACTTAACTTCTCTGGCTTTGTTCTCGCAAAAGCCCTAATTCAGTTCCCCAAGACCCTAAACCTATCCTAGGTTTTTCCGTCTTCAATCACCGACAAACATGACTCTATCGGACGATGAAATCACGAGGCTTCACAGAATTCGACGAACCGTTATGCAGATGCTCAGTGACAGAGGATATTTAGTTACAGATTATGAACTCAACATGACTCGTTATCAGTTTGTTGATAAGTTCGGTGATAGCATGAAAAGGGAGGATCTTGTTATCAATAAAGCTAAGCGTAACGATTCCTCTGATCAAGTATATTTCCATTTCCATTCAACTCTCTTGCTTATTGATTTCTTATTCCAAATTGCTTGTTTATTTAAGTCTAAAATTAGAATTTTGCTAATGAGTGTGCTTGCCATGATTTTCAAGTTTTAGTTATAGCAATAAGGACTTTGCACATTTCACGATAGAACAAGGACATAAAAAGGTGAAAAGTTCTTATTAATTTTCCTTGCGGTATTTGTTAAGTTTACTTATCGCATATTTTATGAGAATGATGATGTTTTAGTTGGGGCACCTTGGAGTTTTAATGTTGGTAATTAGCAAAAAATTTGAAAAGTTAAGGAAAAAGAAAACCCGACAAATCTGGCTTTTTGACCACAACATGCTGCTGTAAGCCTTCCTTATGAGATTTTTTCCTATTGGGTTTCTAATTGGTCGAATGAATGAATGAGCTAGCAGATGGAATCATTTAATGGGATTGACGGCACCAATACATAACTTATGAGTCTAACTTGTGGTTAACTTACATCAATAATCTGTGTATTTCAACTTATTATGTGTATTATGGAATTGAATTTCTCACATGCCTTATTCATATGTAGTTGTTAGGGCAAAATATGTTGTCTTGCACTGGTTACTTGTGCTCATTGCATAGATATATTGTTTTGTCATCTTTGTTTTATTTTATTGATGTTTTGTATATGTGAAAAACATGTATATGGATTTTGCTAATTCAGAATTTAAAGGAAATGATAATAGAGAGAGTGGCTTTCGTAGAGGATTGATGGAAGGGATCATTTAAGTGTTTTCAATTGAGTAGAAGCTTCATAAAGGAGATACCAAAGTGGATTGTAATATGCTGTATTGAGTTAACAAATTTTGCCTTGTGGGATGGAGCCTACTTCTTGATATTGGCTCTTGAGGATTTAAGTTTACTTCTTTGCTTATTTAGTGGCATAATTACATTTGTTCTTCTGAATTTGATTGTAAAATTTCCTGAAAGCTTGTTTTCGGCATGTCTGTGGTCAGCAGTTGATGTCTATGTCACCAGCTCACTGGCTTTAGTTTCATGGTGCAAATAGAATAGCAGAATGTTGGCCTGAAAAAACAAAGAGAGAAAAGAATAGCAGAATAATTGTTCTTATTTTCTTGTGTCTGTTCTTCCCTGCAGGGAGTCCTTCCCCTGGTATAGTCAAGATATCCCATGATCTCATCCATTGTAACTGATTATCTCTTTTTGCAGATTTATGTCTTTTTCCCTGATGAAGCAAAGGTTGGTGTGAAGACAATGAAAACTTATACCAATCGTATGAAATCCGAAAATGTTTTCAGAGCGATACTGGTTGTTCAGCAAAATTTGACTCCCTTTGCAAGGACATGTATTAGTGAAATATCAGTTAAATTCCAGCTAGAAGTCTTTCAGGTGATCTTTTTTGATCTGTCACGTAATTTTTTTTTTTTTTTCGTTAATTACATATCATGAGCCATCCATAAAAAGATGCTTACGTATGATGTTGGCAATTATATCGCAAGGAATTCATGGTAGATGCTTCTCCTTTCCTGAAGTAGTGCCCTTGTTTGATGTCATTGCCCAATAATATATATCAGCAGATAATATCATTTAGCCATCTGGAATATGAGCTAGAACACATTGAAGTCTTGTTCTGAGATAATGCTCTTTCTCTGTTACTCTGAGAGGGATTAGAAAGGGCACCGAATGAACCAAGATGTGAGGGAAAATACATTTCAAGTTTATCTTTGAGATAATGTTGTTTGTCTCTTTATCAAAGAAATTTTTTTTGCTTTTTGGGATTCCTATCTCATGCATGGGTAGATCGCTACTATATCTAATTATTACAGGAAATAGAAAAAGATATATATCAATAAAAAAGTTGGTAAAATATAATGAATCATGGCTAATGGTCCATATTTGGAGATTGAGCTTTCTCTCAAAGAAAATAGAAAAGCGGATGGGGACATGTTTTGGTATTTTAGTACCTTAGGACTCCTCAGAGACATGGATTGAAATAATGATTATAGCCCATCAGGTAGAAGTAAATATCTGGGAAGACAAATTAAGGAAGGAAGAGTTGATGGTAATTGATACGACCCCTAAACCTTATAAGTTATAAGCCTTTACTTCATGTATACAAGAGACGATAATTTCTATTATATATTTATTCCACCAAATAAAACATGGCCATATAAGTGGATACCATCATCATCTATTGAAAGATAAAGATATCATGTGTGAATCTATCTAATCTATATATACAGATAGTTACATGATCCATCATGTTCCGGTAAGTCAAAAAATTACCCGCAACTTTAGAAAGGAAAGGGTCTATATAAGTCGTATAGAATCAATGGATTCATGGTAAAATCCTTCTAGGATATGATGCATTTTTATTCCAATTTTTGGCTGATAGAGGGATCAAATGGTATAATTCTTTTTGTTGGTAGCTTGGAGGATTCGAAACATAACTATTGCTTTCCAATTAGCTGTTTTTGCATTAATTGCTATTTCATCAATCTTATTGATTAGTGTACCCGTTGTCTTTGCTTCTCCTGATGGTTGGTCGAGTAATAAAAATATTGTATTTTCCGGTACATCATTATGGATTGGATTAGTCTTTCTGGTGGGTATCCTTAATTCTCTCATCTCTTGAACCTATTCATTCCAGAGCCAAAAATGAAATGATCCCTCCCGCGAATTCTTTCGGTTTGTGAGACTCAAATTCAATATAAATCCTCAAAATGGAACTAAAGAAAACAAAAAAATTATGGGGGGGTCAAACTTTCTTGAATAACGAACTTCTTATTCTTAAAGAAATTAAAATAATTTATTTTATATCAAAATAAATATTTATTTATTAAAATCAAAATTCTAAATTCTATAATATTTATTAATATTTAATTCTATAATATTTATTAATATTTTATTTTAGAATATTTATTAAAATTCTATAGAATTATATTAATTTAAATTCTATTCTAATATTAATGTAGATAGAAATATTCTAGAATATATAGAAAATATACATAAAATATATATATAAATTCGAATATACATATAAATATACATATATAAATAGAAATTCTACATTAGGGGGTGTGTGGGGGAATTGTGTTGTGCGCGGTGTGTGTTCTGTTGTGCAGACTGTGTACAGTGTTGTGTGTGTTGCTGTGTTGTGGGCTGTGTTCTGTTATGTGGTTGCGTAGTTTGGCATGGTATATGTAGGGATGTTAGTTAATAAAGCAGTAAGGGCAGAAATGTAATTGTAAAAGTTAGTAGTCCTATAAATAGTAGCTGAAGAGGATCATTAGTTATTTAGGAAGTTGGTTAGTTGCTTGGCTGGAAAGAAAGAACTTGAGCGGTAAGGAGCCTTCTCCTGTTATTCTACTGCAAGTTTGGCTTGGGGAGCACCTGAGTGCTGAATTGCTTCACAAGACTACTGACTTCAACACAAGTAAGTACACTGTTCTTCCTATTCTCTATTGTTGTGAACCCTAGGTTGTATCAATTGGCACCATATATGGGAAATTCACAGTCATAAAGAGAGAGAAATTACTAGAATGGAATCTAGAATTGAATACTTGGATAAAAACATAGGATCCTTGGAGTAGAATGTGAATTTAGTGCAAGATGAATTAAAAGGAAATTTTAATGAACTTCAACATCAGATTTCGGTCGTTGAAAAAAATGCAGCAGCTAGTACTTCATCTTTGAAGGCTTCAATCACTAGAATTGAAGCTACACTAGCGTCAATACAATCAACGCTATTGAATATGAGTCAAAATCAAGTTGTGAATGAAAAACTGAAAGAGAAAGTGGAATCGACTTTGGGGATTAGGATCGAATCTAGACGAGGGAGAGAGATTGCATATGATGCATCCTATGTGGAGTCGGATGAAGACATTGACCTAATGCTACATCTGTAGCTGTGATTCCTACTTTTGAAGGTGACGATCCTATGCATTGGTTGACTTTGATTGAGCAGTAATTTGAGATTCAACAAATTCATGAAGATAGAAAAGTCGCCATGGCTACTATGGGACTAAAAGGCAGAACAGGATAATGGCACAAGATGCTTAAGAAGAGACTGCTAAGATTGGATTGGGAATTGTTCAAGCAGGAATTCTTAACAAGATATGTTGGATTAGCTGTTGGAAATCCTTTTGTGACAATATCCAGTTTAAGACAAACTTCAACAATAAGTTCATTTCTCGAGTTTTTTGAGACTTTAGCATCTCAAATACCAGATACTACAGAGATGCAGATGTTCGGCTATTTCTTGGGAGGGCTAAGGGAACATACAAGGATGAGAGTCCAAACATTAAGACCTATTTCATTAGTGGATGTTATTGAAATAGCATTGAGTGTTGAAAAGGAATTTAAACAGGGAATTTTCCTATCTACTGAAAGTTGCATGGTAACACTTCCACTACTACTAATATTTTTCAGCCAGTTTCTTATTCACAGGCACTTACGCATCCAAATCCTCACTCAAGTTCAACTTTGAAGGCCCCAGTGAGTGGAATTAGTGGGAGTTTGACTTTTCAATCTCAGAATTTACAACCAAAGTGACCTCCTTTGTATACTAAGGACAATTTATTTGCTACATCTTCTAGCTTGACAATCAGTAGCGAAAGTGTGAGGCAACAACAACAGTTGTGTGGTCCAAAACAGATGACTTATGTGGAGTATTTGGATCAAAAAAACAGGGGATGGTACTTTAAATGTGACCAACCCGTCTAACCAGGACATAAGTGTCCAAATAAAACTTAAGGGTTTTAACTCTTTAGGAGGATGATGAATAATTGGAGGAATATTGGGTTGAGTTGCAGGAACCACGACAAGTAAGGAGAGACTCTAAGAAGATACAGGTTGACTTTGAGCTTTTTTTGCTGCTAACCAATGGTTTTAATGGACCACGAATGCTTAAATTTTGTGAACTGTTGGGGGATCATATGGTTTCTATCTTGGTGGACAGTAGAGTGAGTCACAATTTTGTTTCCTCTAGTTTAGTGCAGCAGCAAAAATTGGAGGTAGATCCGACTATGTCCTTTGCTGTAAAATTAGGAGATGGAAGAGTGGTGAGTTCTATTGGAATGTGTTCTAACTTATAGTAATAAGTTGGGACTTTAGACATCATGGTGGATTGTTATGTTTTTGAACTAGGTGCTGTTGATATAATCTTTGGAGTAGCTTGGCTTCAAACACCTAGTGAAATAAAGGTGGATTGGAGTAAGACGAGTATGAAAATTTTAAAGGTTCAAATGGAGCATGTACTGATTGGGGATCCTTCCTTATACAAATCAAAGGTTACTTTTAAAAGCTCGAAATAGATGGGTGAATGGGAGTACTGTAGCTTGGTTATTCAGGCCGAAAAGTGGATTTTTGGGGCTAATGGTGAACAGAACCTGGAATTAAGCAAACTATTGGATGAATTTGATGATGTGTACCTACTAGTCTTCCTCTTACCAAAGGTATAGATCATAGAATTCCACTTAAAGATGGAGCCATAAATGTCATACTGTATAGGTATGAACAAGTGTAGAAGGATGAAATTGAGAAAATGGTGGCTGATATGTTGAAAGCTGGTATTATTAAGCCAAGTGAAAGTCTTTATATTAATTATCAAGCCTTAAACAATACCATTATTCTAGATAAGCATCCTATTCTAGTTATCGATGAACTATTGGATGAATTATTTAGTGCCTCAATTTTTTCTAAAATAGATTTACATTCCGGCTATCATAAAATGTGTGTCCACGCTGATGGTATATTGAAAACGGCCTTTAAAACTATTAAGGTCATTATGAGTTCATAGTAATGTCTTTTGAGTTCATTAATGCTCTGACCACATTTCAATTTACTATGAATGAGATGTTTCGTCCTTACTTTCGCAAGTTTGTACTTGCTTTTTTTTATGATATTCTTATCTATAGTCATGACATGAAAGAGTATTTGGACCATCTTTGTATTGTATTGAAGCTATTAAGGATGCATTAATTCTCGACTAAAAAAACAAAAAATGTGCTTTTGGGAGAACTTAATTAGAGTACTTGGGTCATGTCATTTCGGCCAAGGGAGTTGCTATGGATCCAACTAAGGTCCACAGTATTTGAGCTGGCCACTACCTACTTCTCTTAAAGATTTACGTGGTTTTCTTGGTTTATCCTGATATTAGAGGAAATTTATCAAGAATTATGAAAAAATAGCTAGATTGCTCACAAATCTCTTAAAGAGAGATTCTTTTGAGTGGACTAATGAAACTAAATTGGCATTTAAACAGTTGCAATAGGCCTTGACATAAGCTCCTATGCTTACAATGCCTAATTTTCAAAAACCCTTTGTTATTGAGTGTGATGCCTTTGGTCTTGGCTTGGGTGCAGTTTTAATGCAAGAATCTAGGCTTATTGCCTATTTTAGTAAAGCTCTTTTGGCCAAGACTGTCTAAATCAACGTTTGAAAAAGAATCGATGGCCTTAGTGCTAGCAATCAATCATTGGAAGCCTTAATTGCTTTGACACAATTTTACTGTGCAAACTAATTGGAAGAGTTCGCATCACTTATTGCATCAACAGGTGACGACTCCTAATCAGCAACATTGGCTTGCCAAATTGCTTGGGTATGAGTTTGATATTCACTATAAAGTTGGTAAAGACAATGGAGCTATTGATGCCTAATATAGACTGATATTTTTGCTATTAAGAAGGATGTTCTTTGAGACACTTTCTTAGCGACTGAAATTCAGGTGCTTAAGGATGGCAAGGATGTGGGTGTTGGTTATCATTTGATCAATAACACTCCATTATAAAGGGCATTTGCTGATTCCAACCAAGTCAACTTGGACTCAACTTTTCTTACATGAATTTCATTCTTCTGCAGTAGGTGGACATGCAAGTTATGTCCGCACTTATAGACGTCTGGTTGGTCACTTGTTTTGGATCGGAATGAAGAGGGACGTGGGCAATTTTGGTGCTTCTTATGCGGCATGTTAGTGAAATAAGATCCAAAATTTGTCCCCTGCTAGTTTATTAAACCCCCTCCCTATTCCACAAGCTGTATGGGAGGATATATCTTTAGATTTCATCACTGGCTTGCCTAAATCTAAAAAATTTGATACTATTCTATTTATGGTTGATCAATTTTGAAAATATGGTCATTTTCTACACTTAAAGCATCCTTACAATACTAAAACGGTAGTTGATATGTTTATGCGGGAAGTTGTGCACTTCATGGTTTTCTCCGCATAATTGTTTCAGATAAAGATCCTTTATTCGTGAGTACTTTTTTAAAGGAGTTGTTTAATTTGCAAGGGATTTATTTGAACTTTAGCACAATATATCATCTAGAAATAAATAGACAAGCAGAGGTTTTGAATCTAAGTTAAGAGTGCTCCTTGTGTTGTTTTGCATCCGAACAACCTAATACTTGGGCTTCTTGGATTTCTTGAGCTCAGTTTTCCTATAATACTAGCTACCACTCTTCAGCTGGTATGATACCCTTTGAGATAGTATATGGGTGTCCTCCTTCTATTCCTATCTATCTATCAGGTGAAGTACAAAACCCTTCTGTTTTGGCTGTTTTGGTCTCTCGTGATGATATTTTGAGGTGTTTACAAAGCAATCTAGAGAAAGCTTAGCTGTGTAATTGCTATTTGGCAAATGGACATCACCATGATGTCTAATATTCAGTTGGAGATTGGGTATTTTTGCGACTTCATCCTGCTCTAAATACAGGTTGGGTGTTAATGTTACTTCTAAACTAGCTCCACGGTTTTTTGGGCCATTCCGGATTTTGTCTAGGGAGGGCTCTGTTGCCTACAGGTTGCAACTTCCTCAAGGTTGTTGAATTCATCCGGTTTTCCATGTGTCTCTCCTAAAGAAGTTACATGGCACATTTCCTGTTTCTCCCAATTTACTTAAGGAATTGTCTGCAGATGACTTGGCAGATTGGCCCTATCCACACAAGTTTTGGGCAGAATATTTGATGTTCGTGATGGGTTACAAGTACCTCAAGTCCTGGTTCAGTGGGAGAGACAGTCAGTGGATAATCCTACTTGGATGGATGCTTCTGATTTCAAGGAGTAGTTTCCTGATTTTCTCTTTGGGGTCAAGGACACTTTTCAGAGAGGAGCATTGATACGACCCCTAAACCTTATAAGCCTTTACTTTATGTATACAAGAGATGTTAGGGGTGTGTGTGGCATCATGTTGTGCATGGTGTGTGTCCTGTTGTGCAGATTGTATATAGTGTTGTTTGTGTTGCTGTGTTGTGGACCATGTTCTGTTATGTTTTTGTGTAGTTCGGTGTGGGATGTTAGTTAATAAAGTGATGGGGGCAGAAACGTAATTGTAGAAGTTAGTAGTCCTATAAATAGTAGTTGAAGAGGATCATCAGTTAGTTAGGAAGTGGGTTAGTTGCTTGGTTGGAAAGAAAGAACTTGAGTAATAAGGAGCTTCTCCTGTTATTCTACTGCAAGTTTGGCTTGTGGAGCACCTAAGTGATGAATTGCTTCATAAGACTACTGACTTCAACACAAGGAAGTGCATTGTTCTTGCTATTCTCTATTGTTGTGAACCAATGACTTTTCAATATATATTTTGGATAAGCAATAATGGATTCATCTAGAGGATGATAATAATCGCTTCAAATTTGGTTTGATATCTTAATATTTCAACAACAAATTATCAATAAGAACTCTCAATCTTTCTTGAACTTTTGAATGGTTAGGATTAGAGACATGTCACCCCATAAGTTTATAGAACATGGAGCTGTCTACTTTTCACAATTGGTGAACAGATGCCATAGTAAGTTCCTCTCTTTGGAATATTGCATTTATATGTGTATATAGCTTTTTTCTTTTCTATTTTTTTTTTAAATTTAAATTCATTTTTCCATAACCAAAAAAAGTTTTTTTCTTTTCCAAATGAGGAGCTTGATGGTTCCAACTGGATGAATGCGGCCTTATCAAAACTGAACTCCTTACATTCAGTTTCCTAGCAATCCTTTGGAGTAAAGTGATGTTTCTGCTTATTCTAGTTGTCAGAGGCCAATTTATGTCTTTGAGTTGAATGTTCTTTTGTCCATAATGGTGCAGGAGGCTGAGTTGTTAGTAAACATTAAAGAGCATGTTCTTGTCCCTGAGCACCAGCTTCTTACAGATGAGGAGAAGAAGACTTTGCTTCAGAGGTATACTGTGAAAGAAACCCAGGTTAGTTTTACTTCATGGAAGTTTCTTTGTTGTTTAGTGGATATGCATTGATGAAACCGAGGGGGGAAAAAAAGTTTAATATGAATATTCGCCATACAAGAAATGGTATGTGTGTTCCTTTTAGTCATATATATGTTGTATTATCTTTACATCATGTTTTTTATTCCGAAACCTAACCACCCCCACCCTCCTTATTTTATTTTATTTTATTTTTTCGGATAGCTACAGCAGATTTCATTATGCCTTTTGACCAATGTTTTTAAGAAGCTGCATTACCCTGTCCACCCAGGCTCTAGTAATAGTTTTAAGGCTGGAGTCAGCAGAAATCACTCAAAGAGGTGAGGGAGAAGCATAGTTTGCCTATTTAGTGTGAATGATACATGTAACTGAATTTGCTGCTCAATCATCCCTTAGTATTTGATGGAATCTGTTCTAGCATCACCTAACAGACATCATTTGAAACTGCTGCTTGAGTGAAATTTTTGCCTTAAAAGGCTCAAGTCTGAAGAGAGGCCTATATGACCTAGGCAGGAAACATCGCCTTTGCTTTATAGGCTTGGTTAGGAAAAAGAGAAGCCAAGCTAGTGTGCATTTTTATAGCATGATGTTCCTTGCTCTGACCAACACTTGACTATTTCCTGAGGTCAACTTGTGGGATAATAATATGTTGATTATTGACATGGAAATTAACTGGATAATAAATTAGGTCCAGCAATAGCACTGCAGATTTTAGAAAGAAATCTCTTGCAATTTCTTTGGTCAAGCTCTTGCTGTAACTTCCAAAGGAACAGTAGGCTCACGTTGACATGTTATTTTCAATAGAACTAAGAACTTCACTAAAGTGCATGCAGAAGGAATTGTTCTTGATGGTATATATACCCCATGTGTAGAGCTAACATCATATAAACCTAGTTTAGACTTTGTAGAAAAAGATTAGAAAAAGAAAAAAGGGGACTGAAATTTAGACATTGTTTCTTTTTTTCCTTTTAAGATATTGTTTATTTGCTTTCATTCTTTAGAAGAAAGACAAGTGATTCAGCATAGAAATAAAAGATGTTGAAATAAATACATCTTTGCACTCCCATGGGACTTCTTATGCCAAGATATGAATCAAATAATAAACATTTCACTACAAGAACTTGCTTGCTTATTATTCCATGTAGAGACAATTAATCTTTCCCATGTAAATTCAAGGGTTAAAATTACACCTCAATTATATCGAATAAGATCAATGTCATGAACAACTACTTCGAGCTATGTATATATAACAACACTTAGGCCATTGACTTTATGAATTATTTTTCATCATTGTACTCCATCACAAATCATATTTTCTTCAATACCCATAATTCTGGTATCATATTTAATTGTTTCCCTCCACATCTTTTTTTGGTAAGCTATATGGACTCTATTTCACCATTGTGATCCTCGGTTATATGTATGTAGGTATATTTTAGTCAAAGTTCGATCTTGTTTACTTGCATTATGATTCTTATGATTCTTCTGGCAAATATATTCAAAGGGTTGGTCTATCTTGTAAATTGTTCTCATCTGCAATTCATAGAGCTGCTGCTTTTAGAAAGCAGTTGACATGAAGTTATCGAGGATTCTATTTGAATGAATGCTGTCAATGGTTGGGTGTTATGTTGTTGTGGTCGGTGATAGCACAAGCTGGTAGCTTAACAGTAATAGGATGTTTTGTTGTTAGCATGTGTTAGAGTGGTAGCAATTAGTTATCTCAAAACGATGAGACAGTGGACGGATAAAAGTTCTCTGTTTATATTTTTCCTTCTGTAGATTCTAATAATTGTAATATTTTTATTGTTCCATAGAGGAATATTACAATGAAGATCTGCAAAATGTCATTTGCAAATTAATGCATCCTAAATTTAGATTTCCTATCTTGTCCTGAATCTATCTATGGGATCAATGAATTAATGGCATTCGTACACATTCTTCTATTGATTGTTAGAAATTATGTGATGGGCATTTATATTTGATTTTTGTTCTTATAATATTGTAATGTTGATGGAGTTCAGCTGCCACGTATTCAAGTGACTGATCCAATTGCAAGATACTATGGCCTGAAGCGTGGACAGGTAGTGAAAATTATCCGGCCAAGTGAAACAGCAGGACGATATGTCACATATCGGTTTGTTGTATAAGCAGGTCCTGGTTTCAAGTAAACATCAGCTGGAACACTTTCCATGCCTGTAAAATTGAAAATCAACACTAATTCTTCTTGCCAACAGAACTCAACGATTGGGAAGTTGTCTTCAGTGACAGTGGTGTATCGGGTACTTCGGTTGTTTAGTCTCTGTGTTATGGACCTCTTCAGCGTGTATCGTCTATCCTGTAATTTAGCTGTCCACCTGCTCCATGCGTGCCATTTTTGAGCTTGACAGTTTAACGCCCTAAATTCAAGTGAAGTGTAAAAATTTAATGCGTTGTGACGATAAGTATATTGCGTTATCTTGAGACAATAACTCTTTGAGGTCCTTACTAGGGCAGCTTAGGTTGGCTGGAACCTGGAGGTACCCCTTTTAGGTTAAATGACTATGCAGCGAAGAAGCATGATAATATCACATATGGTGAGTAAGAGTGTAAAGACTGAAAATTACAATTGTATACAAGGTATTTATAATTCGCTAGCTCTAGGAATAAATAAATAAAGTGAATAAATCTGTATCTTATAAGACTAAGTTAAAGATAAATTTTCCTAGATAACAAATATATTTTAACCTTTATTATAACTTGCTAAAACTAAAAAAATTTAACTTCTTAAGATACCCAAATGATGCGGTGGTTTAGTTTATATCTCAACGTATGTGAAAAGTTATATCCTTTTGAAGTTGAATAATAAAAATTAAAAATAAAAAAAAATAAACAAAGCTTTGGAAGATCAAGCCTTTTGATCCACTTCTGGCATGTGGCAATAGGCCCTCAATGCTTCTCACTCTAGTACTTGTGAATGTTCTTGACCAACTTTGACTTCTTTTTTCTCTTCTTCTAATGATCTAATTAATCTATGATTTGTAGTTTTAATCCATTTGTGTTGAACAACCATTTTCTTTATTCAAAATTTAGGTGGGTTTCTTCATTTAAGGCTGTAAATATGTTGAACTACTTATGAGTTTCTTAAGCTTGGCTCATTTTAACTCGAGCTCAACTTCAACTCGATAGTAAAAGAGTTGCAATTTAAACTTAATTAGTAAATGAGCTGAGTTTGAGTTCAAGATAAAGTTTGTTTATCTAAACAAATCAAAATTAAATTAGGCAATTAGTTAAAGCTTGTAAACAAATTCATAGGTTTTATATATATTACAAATAGTATATATATTATATATTATATACTATATATTATTAAAATCTAAAAGTTAATATCTATATTATTTATATGAAGATATAATATATTATAAAATAGTATCTAATATATAATTTAATATTTATTCATTATTAGTTAATCTATTTATTTATCTATTTTTTCATTTTGTATACTTAGGCTTATGAATACGTCTAAGATCGATTAGTTTTAGAGTTGACTCAACTTGAACTCGATTAGTAAATAAATCGAGTTTGAATTCAAGACAAAACTTATTTATTTAAACGAATTAAGCTCAAGTTTCAATTATAAGCTTAATAGAAAGCTTACCTCAAACTCAATATCGATAATTTTTAAACGATCTAAACCTAACCCTATAGAAGTTTGGCTCAGCTTAGCTCATATACATCCCTCCCCCCATCTCTAACTTAAGCTTAAATGCATAAAACATTTGTACTCTTTATGATTGTATCATTAACTGCTGCTAAAAGGATTTATTGTGCTCATATTTCATGTTGGTCAAGGTCAACTATAATTTGAAATGGTTGTAATATTTCAATTTACCGTGTCTTGGAAAGGTCGACTTTTTAAATATCATTTAGCAAATTTTGGACCAAGATCTTTTTGAAAGGAAACCATAAGTGCAAAACAGATGCATGAACATGTTGATTCGTGAAAAACGTATCTCTAAACGGATGGTGAAACGGTTATTTAGTTTTCGCAATCTTCAGCTAGTGTTGTACCAATCAAGAATGTCTCATATAGAAATCAAACGATCGTTATAGTATAACTAGTAAATATGTTCCTGTCAAACACAATTGTGTTGCTGTCTACCTTGATAACGTATAACTATTCGAAGTTTATATGTTTTGTGCACCCTTTTCTTTGAGGGTAGAATTTGTCATATTAAAATATGGGACAAAGCCTACTATTAATTCATCGCTTTTTAAGCTTAACTCCTTTTAGTTAAATGGCCAGCTCCAATGAGTCCGTTCTCTATTTAGGATGGCTTGGGAAATTTAGCTTGAATCATAATAAAGATTATTGGACTAGTTTATTTGCTGTAACAAGCTTACCTATTTAATGTTGTAGGCTATTGACCTTGAACCTCTAGCAAGCTTACAAAGATAATTTTAAATGAGTAGGCTTAATCTCAATTGTTGATTATCAATATGATTTGATGGATGTGATTAAGTCCAATCATGTATATACTTACCTAGCTATGCTTGGGGGCTTTTGGAAGCTCCAAAAATAAGAGAAATAGTGATATCATGTGAAATCTCTACTCTCTAAGTATCAAAGCGAAACTCAAACAAAGAATGAATCAATATTTGACCAAGAACAATAAGGTTTATGCTTCATAACTTGTCACCTATCATAAGTGTGCTTCAGCCCTTGAAGCTGCTATTTCTCCTCCCAACCATTTCCTTCTAAGTCCTCCTTTCAAGTGACATCATACATGACCCCTCCAAGGTTACATGCAATGCAAGACTCACGCAACATTTACTTGACAACATTAGTTGGAAACTTAAATTTATAAATTCCATAAAAAAAAAGTAGGCTCGGATCGCTTTTTATGCAATGAAAAAAGTCTTGCTATTAGTGTGTTTTTAATGGATGGATTATGAACAACTATATTAAGTGAATCTAATTAGATTGAAATTAGTAACATTTTGATATAATATTGATATATCTAAGTATCCTTGAAAATACACATAAAAAAAGACACTAGATATTCAATATCTCTCCTTAAATGAAATGATAATCTATAAGAAAATGCAGGTATCATCAGATATGCTATTCTTATAGTAGAAATAACAAATTCCCTAACTATATTTGTGTCATATTCATTAAAATAAAAAAAAAAAATGTGTTGTAGCAAATCATTTGTCAAGAAAGAATAGTGAGGTCATAATAAGAAAAATTCTTGTCAACACAACTCAATCATTTCCCCAAATTAATCATCGATCCCAAAATTTTTACAATAAAATTAAATAGGTCGTTTGTATTATTCCCTATCAACAATTTTGCTATTTCATATGGCGAAAGCATATTCTTCTTTCAAAAAAAAAAAAAAGAAAAACTCATTAACACTAAGCATGAGGAAATACTAGACATTTGGTAATCTCTCCCCCAACTAGAATAAAAGATTTCATTGAAACAACTAATGGCCAAGAGGAACCACGAAATAGGATTGAAGAGCTCAACAATTACAAGCGGTTTTTAAAAGAAAAACATGATATAGGAGATAAATTGACCATTGTGATTACTTTCTATTAGGCACCATCGTTGCCATTGAATTCCACGTATACCATACAAAGTTGCTAAATAATACAAACACTCAAATTTTTATTTTTTTTATTTTTTTTGCCAACAGAAACTCTTAAGTTTGCTCCTGTAATATTCCACCATAGTAAAAATTATATCATAACAAATTGATTTTGGAAAAAGCGGAAAGAAAAAAAAAATTAAAAGACATTCTTTGCAAAATGAACCTTATAATCTGTCATAAAGCTTCCTTAAGATCTACAACTGAGGAAATCTTCCTCGACTGGTTTGGTCTGTTTGACCAAATCATGATTCTGGACAACATTTTAGAAATGAAAGATACGTTACAACAGCTGAGATATTGACAGAACTGTGTCACATCAGCTGTTGACTAATAAAGCAATATCTTTGATCCAAAGCTTGCAAATGCTTCTGCTTCATATGATGTCTAATTCGCACGATTCCTCCACTCTTAAAATGATTATCCCTAATACTTTGTAATATTAATAAGATCTATCATGAATTGGTCTGAGTAAATTCATTAAATAAATTGTATGTCTTTTTAGAAAGATTGAAAGTTTTGGAATTGATCAATAACTTTAATCTAGCCGAAAATCCCAAGACGATGCATTATATGGAATACCAATGTAGGCTAATGAGATGTGGACATTTTTTTTTTTTTCATGGAAATGGTGAACCATCGTTTCCATGAAGGTATATGTAACGTAATCTCGTTGGATACCCGTTATTTTTACTTTCACGAAGAAAAAAAAAATTATATAAACATATCAATGACATTTGTTTTGGTCTCTATTTCTATTTAATATTCAATAACTATGACTATATACAGAATCCTACCACCATCTTTTCTCTCTCTATCTTTCCTTCTTTTTTTTTTTTTGGTAAAGATTGCATAAATAAATATTTTATTTTTGATAATTGAATGAATAGCTAGTTTAATTTCTCTTCTGCACCAAGAAAAAACCTCAAATCAACTTGTGGGGAGCTACTAGATGATAATATTAAATGTGTAACTTGAAGAGACGATAAAATCTTTGATGCATGAAAGTGTTATGATAACTACGTAATAACTATTCAAATTTATCTGAATAAATTATACATCCAATATGTTTGCAGTACAAGGCACACATAGGTAACTAATATTGGACCATAGGCCCTTCTTTTTTATTTTTCTCTCGCTTTTTTCCCCTTAACAACACCTTCTCCTGAGTTGTGACCTGAAGATATATGTTAATGTTAGCCAATGTTCCTTCAAACACTTCTTAATCATATTTAATGAAAAATATTTACAATCTTCATGCTCCCCGTAACTTCGCTATACGAACGAACACGTTACGTTGGAAATTGCAAATATATCCCTTTATGAATGGCTAACAAAAGTGTCTATAGCACAATCATATGTATATATATAAAAAATGAAATTGTTTCCTATAATTAATTACTAGGCCAAAAGAGATGTTGCGTTTTATACAAATGTTATGATTAGAGAAAAACAAGAAACTTAGCTAGCTAGGGATGATAAAAGTGTAAAGCATTATACAAGTTAGAAGACGGACAAGCTTAAGAACCAAGTTTACATTTAATCCATTATGATTTTACATTCTCTGATTACAAGATGGAACCCCCACAAGAAAAAAAAAAAAAAAAAATTTATTTCCCAATAAGGCATGGCTTTCACGTTCCATAGGGACATATTTTTGTAGTGGTGATTCGATATGATTATTATGCCTCGCATGCACTTCGTATGCATTTCTCACACACCTACACGACCACCATACAACATAATTGCATTTTAAGGCTAGACAAGAAGCTAAGGCAATTCAACCGGCAAGAAACAGAGTAATGATAACGTTAACATATCATGTACACTCATCGATCCCTATATGATTCGTAGGAGTGAAGAGTTTAGTAGATCGAGCTAACCTGAAATGTTTTGTTTATTTTTTTATTTGCGTTAAATGAGGAACATCTTTTATTGAAAACTTAGTGATACAATGATATGAGAAAGTAATAATAGACGACAAACCCTAAACATAGGAATGAAAATTAAACTAGATTATATTATTACACATTGTGCACATTTCTAACTATATAGGAGAGTCTGAATAATAAGACTAGCATTAGGAACAAACGTATAAACGAAACAAATGATAAGCCTGATTAAACAAAGTTACAAATATGGTACTTTTTTCCTTAGTGGGTATTGGAATTCCTAAGCCAAAAACAAAGTTTACAATTTGGTTTAAATAATCTACTGAATTAGACCTATTGTCAGTAGATTTCACTAGTGCAAATGCAATTTGATTGGGCTTAAGCCTATGAAAAGGAACAAGGTGAAGGATGTTGGGGTTGTCTAACAGACCACTTTGATGATGCAACAGCACCAGTGCAAGAACTTGGGAGCAAGTGAAGGTACCTTTCTCAATAAGGGTTAACCCTTATTATAGTAGAGATGGGTAAGATATATCCAGAAAATTAATATATATGAATTCCGTCTATATAGGAAAATATATCTTCCTTTTTCAAGCGAGATCTCTAGATCCACTAGATGACATAGCATACAACCACCCATCAATCTTAGGTTCTTAGGTTTTTAGGTGTCTTTATTTTGGCTCCCTTCTAACCTTCATTCGAATTACATCAAGGCAAACCTCCAAACTAAAGGGGGGCTTGGGATTGAATGCCACTAGAGAAGTAAGATGGTTTGAGTACAAATCCTAAACTTTTGTAACTTGGGTGACAAGGTGAAGTTGGGCCTCAAGTTGGAAAACATGGCGAATAGCTCGGATAAGGGCTTAAGCAGTCCAATAGGCCAAAGTAGGTCGGCCTATGGTTTTGATGGGTCAAAATGAGCATTGAGGGCCCAATACCCAAAATAGTTTATCAACAAGATCGAAAAGAAATTAAACTAAATTTATTTAGAAAAGCTATATATTCTTTTTTACATTTTATCACAATGAAATAGTAACTTCAGTGTAAAATTATCAAAAGGAAGATTTTCATTTTCATTTATAGAAATGGTTATATAGAGATCATTATGGAGATAAGATGAACATTGATTACATTAAAATTTTAGTCCATAGAATAAGTTTATTGTCGATAAAGCACACATTCTCCTTGCATAATAATCACTTGAGAAAAAATTAAATCGAGCTTAGTGCAAGCGATATATGCTTATACTTTTGACTTGTGAATTGGATTTAATGGTTGTAATATGGGATTTCTAGGTTTAATTATGAATATGATTCAAACAATGGACTGAATTTGGCCAGAGCTTTTTATGATCGAGAAAAATCTTTCAGTGTTTGGTTTCGTTGAATCAAAAAGAGCTCATTGTACAAAGTTTATTCAAATAGTTCAGTATAATTTCTTTCAGTTTCTCTGTATTGTATTTAGCAACATTATATCAAAACCAAATCTCTTCTCAATCTATGAATTAAACAAAAAGAAGAAAAAAATTAATACATTCTAGAGCACATCCTTGGAATTTGGATTTGGATTCTCACAAATTTTTTTTTTGTCTTAATTTCTTTCAATTTATAGACCAATGGTTGAGATTTATCAAAATTTTTAGAATACATTATGATATTTTCATAATATCATTATTTTCCTTATAATCTCAATCATTAATTACGAATGATCGTATTTTAACAGATGAAGATAAATTGAGGAAACTAAGAAAAAATAAATTAAGAAGGTCTATATCCATATAATTTATCTATTTTTGTGTAAATGGAGAAGATCAATTTCCATATACTCTAAACCCTAATACATACATACTCTCAAATCTAAATTTGTACAATCCCTTTATGTCGATGATGAAATATGTTTTCAGGTTCGAAAAATTTAAAGATTTCTTTTGCTGGGTACAAGTTCGACCTAATATATGATTACAACATTCGGGATGATATGGGGCCAAAAACAATGTCCGATTCTCACCAAAAAAAAACTGGAGGACCCCCTTCAGCCTTCTTATGGGTTTCAGTCTAGGCAAAGTGACGATGATGGTGTCCCATTCATTTTAGGGAAGCATGTTGAGACATTATGCCCTAGGGCTGTCATACCATTTAATGCTAAATATCCCTAGAGACCTATCAAGTCATCCAAGCAAAAAGGACATCCAGTGGAGAAAAAATAAAGGAGGACCATCGATTGGTTGGAATGTATAGAACTGTCTTTTATTTATATTTAGAGAAAAGGTCTATATTATCATCGTTCCAATGATTTTAGGACATTTTAGATATATGAAATCTAAGGCTATGGACTTTTTGTAATGTATTTAATTAAACATGAAGCACAGCATAATGTACACGATTACCATATTTTTTTATTTTGTTTATTTTATTTTGGAATTAATTAGGTTGTTATATCAATGATTTTACTTGTCATCATGTTTTAAGGGGACAATTCTTGATAAAACCCAAAAACAAATATGAATTGCAAGACCCATAGCCAACAAACATGACTTTTTTTTTTTTTAATGATATCTTGCACATATTATAGTAAATATTCTTCACTATTGCCGTAAATTACGAGATTAGCTGTCATTTGTCGGGAGTTCCTTATTACTTCAATACATAGTTGAGTTACTGTAGTAATTATTCATGTAATTGAACTGGATTTTTAAGTATTAGTATTAACAATATTATGTACATACATGCCTGAAAATAGATTGTTAAAATAAAATAAAATAAAATAATGGAAATTTCTAACTTTTAAGAGTTTTTAATCTTTTTTAGGTGAACCTGAAACAATTGGAAGTGGAAGTTCAACCCAAATCTATAAATTATGCTTTTACTTATTTTGTTCTCTTACTTCTAAGATATCGTCTTATAGATAGAACCATTAAAGCAAGAAGTTAAATACAAAACATACATTAATAAATAATTTTTCACCCAATTTGCGCAATGCATTGAAATAATTAAAATGTATCCTTTTAATTTTTCTTTTATCTTTATAAGATGATACTTAATAATTTACTTCTCTATTAATATGTTTCCAAAGATTATAGAATGAAAAGTGAAATCGAATTGTTGTTTCGAATGATATAGGGCATTGATAATGACCATCCATTATTTGACTAAGGAGAGACTTTAGATGGTTGGTGCAAGTTATTTTGTCATATAACTCGGGAAGAAAATTTCTGGTTCAGCTATCATATTAACTCATATGTTTTCTATCATCTCAAACAAGTTGAGTTTAATTTCATCTAATAAGTTTTAATAAATTGTATCAAATACAAACTTGTCATGTCAATTGGAGCCAACCATATCATATTAATAGAGTGTGTTATTTCAAATTGCTCGAATATTAAGATAGCTGGTTGATTAAATAAATTCAAATATGATCGATACAATCATGGTCATTAATGTAAGGAATGCAAGAAAGAAAATCCAAATTCTTTTATTTCTTGAATATTTGTTCGTAAAAAAAAAAAAGAAAAAACAAGAAAAGACGTAAAGAAACTATTTATATTTAAAAGAAATCTAAAAGAATCTCTAAAATATCGCTTAAAAAATAAAACCTACAGTAGTGGGCCTTAAAGTGTGTTTTTCAAGCCTAAAACGGTATCCATCGAGCTTACCCTAGCTTTCATGTTATAGTACTCAAAAATCAATCATAAAAAATATATAATAATAAGGAAAATTGTTTTTAGATCAAAAGTTACGCTCGATTAAAACGTAACTGAGAAAATTACCTAATATATCATGTTCACATCAGTTATAGTTATCAAACTTGTAATTCTATTAGAGTTAAAAAAATATAGAATCGTAAAATCATGTAAAATTTTAGAATAAAAAAACTTGTAGAAATGTATATCTAAAGCCATAATTCCATCAAGAGTTTATATTAAAATGATTTTATATTAATTTTAATTGAGAAAAAATTATAAAATTATATTGATTAACTCACAATTTTAATAATTATGATCACATGATTTGTTAAAGTAATAGATGGTTGTATTCAAGTTTGAAATATATTTACCAAGTACTACATTAAACACAACACGATTATGTCCTGTCAATCCGGATGGCTAAGCTACCCCATTTAATACAAAATGAATATGGCCTAACAATATGAATAACTATCTTGTGACATTTGAGTTCATTTTAGATCTAGCTAGTAGCCCAATAGGAGTGAGTGATGTAGATAGTAGCTAGCAAGAAGTTTTCTTCCAGGATATAGAAGAAAGAAAGACCATTTGACTTTTGAAGAGAATAGGCTATAATTCATGAAATTACTCAATCATCTTAAGAAAAAAGAAGCTTGTACGTGAAGACTTAATATAATTATTATAATATAACCACATGATGCATCGTCAATGCAAGTATGGCTCTCCTTCATACTTTAACACAAGTGTATGTCAATATTATTGCGAAAGAACAATCGTGCATTGTTGGAAATACACTGGCCACTAAATTCCTTAATCAATTCGTCAAGACAGATATTTATTAAAATAATACAACAAAAGCATGGGTATAAAACATGGGAGTCATAATGAATATTTCATTACATAAGGAGATGACACCAACTTTATTAGGACTTCCATTAGAATAACAATATGAAACTCCAAGTTGTAAAGGAAACTCAATTACTAGATACTCTCTCCATACTTGCGGTTTAGATTAATTTTTTATATGTCATATTTGTCGGTTCACGTGAAAGGTTAATGCAAAAAGTGCAAGTATATTTTAAGTATTGAAAGTTGCTATTACTTAATGTGAGTGTTTAACATGAAAAAGTACCAACTTGCGAGCTGTGTTTTTCATTGACCTTTTGGGGACTTTTAAGATGGTATTACACTCAAGAAAGAGGTGATAACAATTAAAAGAATGCTTTGATATTTGTTAAGTATATCTTGATATAATCACAAGATATGAATCAAAACAATAAAAACTAATTAATCTCATCTAAGAAAGCATGCTAAATTTGCATCTACTGATCGCATCTTTTTTACCATGAGTTTAGAAAGTAAGTGCATATGTTAAGCAAAGTATTTTCTTAATAATCCTTTCACATTTGTTATATTTAGATTTGTATTGTTATAGAAGTGGCTATAGATCAATTAGTTACAATAAGTAGCCAATAGTGAGAAGCCATAATAATTACTTGTAATCGATAATATTGATTAATCAAAGCGGAATATATCGATCCAAAATAGGAAAAATAATGATTCCTACGTGGAAATCATTTTCTATTAATATTTATTATTGTGGATAATCATAACCAACATAGTCAAAAGCTACTAAATAACATAGACTCGTGAGATTAGATTGAAGTCCTCGCATGAAGTTTGCTCTTGTTGATATGGACGTTGAATCTTGACCTAGGAACACTTACGATGAACTGCATTCGTACAGCTCCTAAATTCTGTTAAAAAAGGTAGCATCACCACCCCATTTGACTTGGTTCTAGATCGCATCTTTAAGTGTAATACAGCCTCGGAATTTTTAACCAAAAGATGGCTTTGCAACTTGCATGAAATCAAACAATTCCTCCTAGTTCTTTTGTAAAATAGTCTATCCTCCATGCTGGTATTTCTATGATTGATTGCTGTAGTGGACAAGTTGGATTAATATTATTAGCCAAAAAAGTTAAACAAATTGCTCTGACAATTCTTCTTAAGGCACATAGGATAATGGTAGATAGAGAATGAAACTTCAAAAGGCTCTATCTAACTAGAGCTACATGCATAATCAAATAGCTTATGAAATGCCAATATTTAATCGAAGAACACAACATATTATTATTATCTGGAGAAATGAAATTGACTTTGCTATACATTTTTTATAAGGCTGTACACGTACTTTTGATAATAACTGCTAGGATTATGTTTAGATTTTAAATTACAGATTACATAATACATGATAAATAAGAGTATATATAACCACATGGATTTAATTAGAAAACCCAAAAGACATGAGGTAAAAACTACGAACAAGATTTAGTAAATCCATTAATATAACAACAATAGTACAATTTGAATATGTCACAATCATACGGAACTTATTTCCTTTTTCAAAACTTTTAGGATTATTTTGCTTTCTTTTACACTATTCAATACAGTCAAAAGTATATATAAAATGTTTCCTAAAACACAAATCTCTTGTAAGTACCGAAAAACCGTAAAATAAAAACATGAACATGGAAAAATCACGATGACCTGTGGTAGTCAACCATAAGCCATGGTGGTCAATCACGTCCCTCGAGCATTCAACAATGGCCTTGTTCATTCGTTTGCTACCACTTTGATAAATCATACTCCAACTTCGTCCTTGGAGTATTTCTTTACCTAATGGGTGTCTAAAACCAAGTCTTATATAAATTTAAGATATAAATTAAGTAATTACTTTAGCTAATACACGATTAGACGTCTCTAGTAAAACCTAAGTTGAATTTACATTTCACAACATAATTAATTCTTATGTTGAAGCTTATTTATCGCTTGTGTATTGCAATGTTCATATATATTAATCGTATCCAAGAAAGATTATGATAGAACTAGGTAAGGATGTTGGTTTTGTGTGTGGCACTTTCGAAAAAGGAAGAGAAGAGACAAGAAAACTGGACCTAATTAACTAATCGGTAAAAAGTCATCAGTGGGACCGTTTTAAGGTTTCCTTGCGGACTCTTCCACATATCTTGAGAAGCCAAGTGTTTGAATTCCTGTTACCCATAAAGCATCTCTTTGCATGTGGGTCAGGAGCTCTCCAAGAAGTTTCCGAAGTCCCATTCCCAGTTGGATCAGAAGTAATATACTAATAAGATCTCTTGCATTTATTTAATTCATGCATAGAGACTTCTTGGCCTTATAATAATGGGAAAATCTTCCATCGTAGGGTGAAACATGAATTAATGGATCGGATATTGTTTTTATTTTTTCTAAACTAAGCATCATAACCTATAGAGAGATCTAGGTATCCCATAAAGGTTCTCTGACTCAATCATGCATCTTATTTTAATCACTTCCCACCAAAAGCATTTTAGTACACAACCCACATGATCTACCAAACCCAAAGCTGTGTCCCATTGACCCACATATGTTAATTTTGCAACGCATGCAACTGCTAATTTGGATGCTTTCTTAATTACCCAAGTTTGTGAGATTACACGTCATTCTTGGTAAGGTCGTTGATGATATATCTTATCTAACGTGTTTGACTGTGCAAATATGTTTGATGGGTAGACACACACACATTTATCCCTATATTATTTCGTAAATATGCAGCTCGTATGAATTGTGCTAAAGAAAATAACCTAACTAAATACTTTATTTCATGATCTAATAAAACACACCGCTTCTTCTTTTTTCTTCTTTCTATACTCTTAGTAATAACTAATTCAATTTAAAATAGTTTGATTCGGTTCAATCTCTTGAACTAAATTGAAACATGAAAAACCCACATTTTGTGGTCTTATTCAATTTTATGAAAAGCCTTAATATCACATTCTAAACGGTTGTGCTGATATCATGAGATATTTTTAAAGATTTGGGAGCTATTGAGATAATATATAATTTTTGCGTACTTTTTTTATCTTATCTTTCTCTTCTTCTTTTTTCTTTCTTTTTTTTTTGTGATAATAAATTTTCAGTCATCCTTTCATGGATTTCTCCTCATAGGCTATCCATGTAAAATTATTATATGATTTTCTTTTTTATTTTTCTTCCCCGAATTCAATTCCTTCCTCACGCTACCATTCGCAAAGTCCAACTTTGACAAAACTAGAATCTCCCAAAACCATAGGATGAACTTCAATTCAAAGTTTCTGGCACCCCTTTTTGTTTTCTTATTATAGTCAGCATGTTGGAAAGTGAGAACAATATAATTAAAAGTTAACATGATTTAATTTGGTGGCTAACATGATGGGGTTGTTACTAACGAGATTTTGGGCTCACTTGAAGATTAGAAAAGTTAAAACTATCCAATTTGGAAAGGTGATTTCATAGCTAGCTCCATGAATCTAGTTCTTATATGATACCAAATAAAAATATTAAAATTATTTTTATATTTGTAAAGTAGATACAACGTCCGCTAATATTATAATTAACAAGATAAACATTAAATTTGATTAAGCTTGATTAAATGTAGTATTTTGCTCAATAGATTAAGCTTCACAGGATCGAGAGAAGTCCTTTTCAACTTACATACAGTCAAACTTCCTAGTATATTTAAAAGGAAATATGAAAAGAAAGAATATGATTACCCTTTACCTCTATGCCTCCTGTATGATAGTTTAGAATAAGATAATATTCTTTGAATTCCTTCACTTTAGATTCATAGGTCATCCATGACATAACCGATGATGACAAAGTTTTTAGAGGACAATACGAATCAAATAAACCGTAGATTAATGTACATACATTGGTCCTAGGCTCTATATATTTTTAGTGGACATAGGGTATGGTCATGTAAATTTGCGACTATCAATTAATTAATTAAGCTCTAATTATTAATACTAAGGTTTCTTTTTAAGGCTATAAATGAATCAAGTTAAAATAATATAATGTTAAATTCATACTTAATTGAAAAATGGCATTCAACAAGTTGAAACTTAACTGGATTAAGCTCCTTTAAATTTGATTTATTTAAAACTTATTATTTAAACTTTATAAGTCTTGAGATGTAGTCGACACAAATATTATAAAGCTCGATATATATATATATATATATATATATATATATACTTTGCATGTGGCTTTGGCATATGTGTGTTGCAACGGTGCTTGCTTACAGGGCTCATAGTTCACCCTTTTGGAAATTTGTTATTTGAAGTTTGGATGATTTAAAAGAAATCAATTGCTATAGTTGCAGCTATGACGTTTGGATGGAGGAGATTATAAATTAGGAGTTAAGATTTATTAAATAATATATACCAAGTGATTGTATAGGTGGCTTATAAGTACAAATTATATTTAGTAGTAATTTTTCCACGTGTCCTGACCTGGTTAGTACTGTTACCTAAGAGCATGTCCAACGCAAGAACTTGCACATTGACCGAGGAGTAAGGAACGATAGCATGGTTCGTCTCCATTTCACAAAGTTCTTTCTCCCAGAAACGTTCCTCTGCATAAGAAACAATCAAAAGTGAATTTCTTTTTTTTAAAAAAAAAAAAAATTGATTGCTTAAATGTTTTACGAGACTCCCAAAAACTTTTAAAAAAATATTAAGTAACTTTTATGAAAGAACTAAAAAATAAAGCTATGAATTTTTTGATAAAATGTGTCTTTACTATATTTGTGTGGCATTCAAGACACGAAAAACGTTTCTTAGAGATGCTCATGATTTAGTGAATCTTTTTTTTTTTTTTTTTTTTTGGTAAAGTGACACTAGGTGTTAGCTCTAATACTGCTAAACTATGGTAATTACTTTATCAAAACCGATAGCTAAATCCTTGCTATTTCGGAAATATCATCGTTGGACATTAGTTGTTTATTGAAAGGTTGTCTTCACTAATGAAATATTTTAAAGTACTTTTGAGGTTATAATGTTGTATTTATGAATTTTAATAAACATGATTCAAAATCTTTGTATGTTCTTGTCAAGTGTAAGAACATGCGATGGAAAAATCACCTCCTCACGGTATGTGTGTGCGTGTGTGTATATATATATATATATACATATATGTATATATAGATATTTTTACACGAGTAATTTTAAAATGGATTTAGAAAAGGATAAGTCTGATCATCCAGTTCTAAGATGTTGCCTCGTCCCCGATTCGAATCATGATCGCACTTGACAAGCATTGATACAAGAAACCGCAATGGACAATCTTGGAAACTCCAAAAGATCAAAATTTTGGAGGAATTGCAACTGGCTGTTGCATGAAGCAACCACTAAACCATCAAGAATAGCTCACATTGCAAGCATCAATAATGAAGTTTTAAAAAGTCAAAAATATTTATCTAGGATTTTTTTTTTTTTTTGGTGCCCTAGAAAGTAACAATGCTCTTATCTTTATTTATATAACTATGATAAATGATGAATTTTCAACAATGTATCAATAGTCAAAACTAGTGTAAGTTAATGATATGAATACTCATTTTTGAAATTATAATATAATTGGCAAAAAAGAGAAAAAAAAAAAGACAATAGATGAATGACTTTAGGAATTAAAATCAAGATAGGTGTAATTATAATAACTCTGCAATATTTCTTGGTAAAACAGTAGCATATTTAACAAACCTAATTGAAAAATATTTTTCAATTTTTTTTTTTTTTATATTTTCTGCAATTGTAATAGAAATCTCGTATATTTAGCACATCTTTTTCAAGCATCTTCTTTTCTTATTATAACTAAAAAGAAGTGTGTCCTTGAAACTCAAAAGCATTTATAGTATAATATAATACAATATAAAAAAAAAAAAACAAATGTATGGTTTTTAGCCCAACCCTAAAGGCTGGATTCAATACCCCGCGTAGTATCCATTAAATTAATAGATCTCATGTATACGAGAGCAGTATATTATATGATATAAATAATTCAACGAGATCTTATATTAAATTGGTTTGAGCGTGATTTGGCTGTAGGTGGAGGGGGTGTGTTTTAAGATTTTCTTTCGTTAATTTAATTTCATAAGCCAACAAACCCTCACATCTATACAGCGTTTTTCAAGGGATTTTTTTTCTGTTAGCGCAACGTGTTGAGTAATGCAACCCAAATATGTTGGCATGTGCCCACAATCTACAGTAGATATGATATTCCCTCTACTACATCTATCTCCACTCACCTTTGTCTTGTTTTTTCTTATTATTATTATTATTTTTGCAATGAATCAATTATCAAATCAAACGTAATCCAAAGGAAATCCCCATGTTTTATTCTTTCCTTTTTCCAACGAAATCTCTCATTTAAGAATTGACATAAAAAAACATTTTCAAGTTGGATATCCCAACCCCCACCAAAAAAAAAAAAAAAAAAAAAAGAAAGAAAGAAAGAAAAGAAAAGAAAAGAAAAAGATGATTTTGGGAAAAACTATGGGCAAAAGTTTTAAGAAAAGTTTAGTGAGTATGGAGCTTGAAAGTATCGCGTAATATTTGGTTTTATATTTATATAATTCGAAAACTACACATTATATAAAGGAAACGGTTTGGAATAAACCAACAAATTCATGCCATTTTCCCAAGTAGAGTAGAATGGGGAACTTCATCGATGAAGGGGCAATGAAATGCATAACCTGATAACTAATTAAAGTGATTAGAAATAAACATTTTCAAAGAGATTCAGTTACGTGTGAAACGTTACATATTATTACCTCTATTATTATTGATTTGAATCCACAACAATGTTTAGCAAAAAAACCAAAAGAAAAAAAACATAAAAGTGAAAATAGAAAAATAAGAACAAAAACTATAGAGTTCATGTGAATTAGCCTCCGACCTGTTAGAAGATTAAATGGAAAATATTACTAGCATTTAGTGATGGGCATGACCCTCTATCGAGTGAAGCCTCTGGTCATGAGACCTCCTAAGGTTGAAAAGTAACCAGCCCGTGAATGGCGATTCAGAATCAGGTTCGTAGATTTAATAGTTCGCACAGGTCAATTCATAGGCGCTGACACCATTCAATTGGTGCAATTAATTTTCTTTATATTTTAAAAACTCACCTGCCAAAAAACCTAGTAACTCTAGTGGGATTTTTTGAGCTCAAGAATTTAAGTGGTTCCACCCTAATTTTTGATAAAGTTAGAAGAAGGTTTTTTGTTTTATATTCTTGTTTATACAATATTATAACCCATCAATACTGTAACATTAGTACTATGAGACTTGAAAATTAAAAAAGATATCATAGTTAAGGTAAGGACTTCCTTTTAATAAAAGTTTATATACATTAAATTTGACCAACATTAAAAGTAAATAACAACATCTTAAATGTTGTAAATGGGAAAGAATTATTCTTATTTAACATAGGATTATTTAAATTCGCTATAATTCATTTTTGTGCTTTAATTTTATTAATTTTTTTTTTATAACTGACATGTATTTCTATTTTTGTTAATGACTTACCAAAGATGTGATTTTTCTATGGTTTTAAAGCAATGAATCACCCCTGACCTACCATGTCAAGAACTACTACATGGGTGGGTTTGATTCTTAAACCATAATAGCGATTAGGGTTGTAAATGAATTAAATCAATTCGTAAACTACTTTAGTTCGGTTTAACTTTTACTCAAATTTAATTTGGTATTAGTCAAGCAGAGCTTTAACCTAAGGCTTGAGCTTAGAATTGGAGCTACCCAAGCTTGGTAGTAAATTAAGCTAAGTTTAAGTTTTAGAATAATAAGCTAGTCAAACTCTTGAGCTTAATATAATTTTTAATTTATTTTTACTTTTTAAAATATAAGTGAGCTCAAGGTTATTTAGGGAAAAAATTTAAATAATTTAAGTTTAATCAACCTAATCAAGCTGAATTAGAAGTTGCCATGTATCTTTAAGTCAAGCTCGAACTCAAAATTTAAAACTCGAGTAAATTTGAGCCGAGCTTAGGTTTGAGTTTATAAGTTGAGTTCAAGCTCAAGCTTAAACCCAATACTATATTGGTTCAACTTAACTCTATTACATCCCTAATATCAATTTGATACCCAATCATAAAACAAAACCTTTCATGCCCATGAAAAGGTTAAATTTGAGAAGATCCTTGACAAAGCTTAATAGGAAAATATACTAGAAGTTGCAAGAAATTTGAGGAAGTTCAATACGAACATCCATCGATTAATCAACTCTCAAGAGTTAATTTCGCTTGTTGGATTGGTTCTTTATTCACAAAAACTTGAAAATGGAACCATATATTCCTGCTTCTATAATTTGAAATTGAGAAGTTGATTAAGATTCCAGTGAAATAGACACTTGACGAATCCTTCAGATTGATTTAAATTAGTTTATCAGGTCAAACAACCTTCCTATGCTTTAACAAATCATATATTGTAATATAATTTTATAAATACCATGATGTATCAACACCATTTGGGACTACATAAAGTATTTGACACTGTAAGACATGAAATGCGCCCAACAAGGGAATGGTGCAACAGTTTCAAAAAAGAAAGAAAAAAAAAAAAGAAGAGGATATCAGTATTACATCTTGGACTAAGCATAAAGGTGTATCCTAAAATATTCAGCATTTGGATGACCTAAATTATAAGTAATTCTAACCTTACTCTAAATTCAATCGACCAAACAAAAAAACTCTTTCAAATAAAGAAAAGTTTTAATTCTTAATTCTACTTTTTCTTTCATGGCCTTGTGGTCTCTTTGTGCCCTTCACCATCCTTTGCTTTACCACCATCCTTTGCTCCTTTGCATATTATCCATAATTATTAAAATCACGATTTTATCCATGCAATTTTACGATTTTATCATTTTAAGTAACCCTTTTGAGTTAATTCAAGTGTAAAATTTGTGTACTTTTTTTAATAGAAACTTATATTTTTAATCGAATTTATATATAAATTTGATAGAAATTTACATTTATGAATGAGCTTACAGATTCTATATATTTAAGTTGAATGGACTAAAAATTAAAAAAAAAATACAACTAGCCTTTTATAAATCATCAATTATTAAGACATTACAACATCCGTTCTATCCTATTCCAATTTTATACCTCTTTCTTTCTCTCCCAATCTCTTATTTTATATTTATAACTTTTATCCAAGTTTTAACCCTAATAAAAAAGTTTTAAAAAAAAACTATATAGTTTATTTTATACTATCAATAACTTAAAATAAGTTCAAATATTTTGTTCTATTTAATTTACAGCTTTTAAAAAAAAATGAGAAAAAGTTTTGCTTCAACTTTATTTTTCCTTCTTCTATATATACTAGATTATATATTAAGCATTTGTATGGGAAAAAAAAAAACTTAATTTCTTCATTTTTTTTAATTTTTATTATGTATTTCAAGTTTAAAATAACTATTATAAATATATCCATAATTTTTTTAAGTTATTTTATATAAGTTATAAAAATTTACATTTTTAAGTTTCGATTTTACAACCCCTTAACGATTATAAGTAAAATCACAAGTTTGATAACTTTAATACTATCATTACAAATGTTGAACAAGTGACAAGTCAACTTTGTGTATAACATTAAAAGATACGTAGAGAGGATTAACTCACCAGTTTTGATTCCTTTAGGTTATAAAATTTCTCATTTATATTTTTGTCTTTTAAGTATCAAACATAATTCTATAAACTTTATTATTTTTATTAGTTATTACACTTCTCATTAGATTTAGTGTACTTCAACTGACTTTTCATTTATATTTTAAGTATCCATGAATTTTATTTTAAAATAAGGGAACTAACCTAATTTTTTAAGATGTCAAAGAAGTATAAGATCAAGGGAAGATGAACCTTATCTCATTATAATAAAACTAAATACAATTTTGAAGATAATACTACAATCTAAATGGTTAAATCATAAAAGTAAGGAGGTGTTGCTACTCATGCATAGAAAGGTAAATAAGAGGATTCTTAAATTCATTTTAGCATTAACAATTTTTTTTAAGCTCTGTGAGCCTATTTTAATACTTATTTCCGTATCTCTTGTGTCTTATAAATATTAAGAAAAGTAATGATACATAGATGGAAAAGCTAAAGAGTCTCCAGCATCCTCATCCTTATGTTTAGTGTTCGTAATTTATCATTTAAGGTGTAATTATCTTCAAGAGTCTAAACATGATAATTAGTACATTTGTTGTCAGCATAGTACTTAGTTATGTTAGATGGTAAAGTTCACTTCACTAGTCACTTCAATATCAAGCAATGTGGTCTTATCCCTATGACCTTCTACTTAGACACTCAAAAGCTAAATGTCTAAAATCTTGACATTGAAAGCACTTAATCTCATTAGATTTACTTCTATGATAATCTTATTTATCCTTTATACTCTATATGTAGTAGGAGCATTCTTTTTTTTTCATTCTTTTTTCATAAATACAGACTGCTTTGCGCTTATAATTTGAATCTCTAGGCTTTGACTCCCCTTTAAACCTTTCTTTGACATGTTAGTGTTCATATTTAGAATATGAAACCCGAAGTTTAGCCTATCCCTCTATTTCTATTTATTGACCCTTAAAGCACATTAGCTATCTCATACTTTAAGCCAAAAATGAACCAAGATGTGATCTATTTAACCAATATATTAACTTCACACCTAACAATCCATATTTCATACTTTTCAACATAATCACTCGGTGATGCGTCTCTGGGGTTGGATACACAGAGAGACACCACAATGAAGCAAACTAAGAAAAAATAAAAATGAGGGCTTGGCAAAGTCCGGGCAACTACCGAATGAATATGACGCACTACTCAATCCTACTCGACCTACAATCTACTGGATATAACTCGCCACTACTCTTTATTAAAGGAAATAGAAAAGAATTGAATAATAACGAAAAAACTAAGATTGCTCAAAATGAGTAATTCTGTATTTGAGTTCAATGTTTGCATATAAGGAAAGTGGGGATTTATATACTTGCCTGCTAAGGTTATTTTACATGTATGAAAAGATAAAACAGTATTCTATAATTATGTTACATGAATCATACTAAAAAGGGGTAAAAAGGATAAAGAATATTTAGTACGGAAAAGAAAAAATCATTCTAAAACATTGTGTCAGAAGATACATGTCACTTGATGCCTGGACAATAGGGAAATAATACAACATAGGTAAAAACAAGAATGCGTTATAGTCAGGGGCTAACCTGATTTGGAACAGATTGGAAGCCAATGAAAGGTCAACTGTCTTGAAGTTAGACGTTAGTAGATCGGATCGAGAGCTCAGCTCGGCTAGTTCTGGTCTGTCTTTTGGATTAGGACTTCACTGTTGGGTAGAAGCATGTTGGACACATGTAAGAATTTGAAAGGCAAGTCGATTGGAAGTTGAATCGAGATAGGAGTCCTCGTCTCGGCTATGGCTTAGAATTAGTATTTTTTCGTGGGAGCCCTTAAAGTCCTTTAGCTCGATTGTGATCAGTCCATGAGGTTGATTCCTATCATCGACCTGGGGGTTGGAAAGATTTGTCCTCAAATTTGAGTCGATTTCTACTCATTCTTCTAGGACACTCATAAGGTTTTCTTTGGTTAGTTGATAGGGATTCAAATCGGACACATTGAAGGTATAGGAGATACTATAGCCATTAAGCAACTTGATCTGATAAGCGTTGCAATTGATCTTCTTCTAGACCTTGAATGGGCTATTAGCTCAAGGAGACAATTTGCTTTGTCTTAAGTACGAGAATCACTCTTAACTGAGGTGAATCCATACGAGGTCTCTTAGTTGGAAAGAAATAGTTTGGCGGCTTCAACTACTAATCTCTTGTTGTCACTGATTGAACTTGGTGATCTTCTTTTTAACAGATTAGTGTAACTCATGCAATTCTTAGTCTCAATCCACTCTAAAATTACTTTTTTTAGTAGCTATTAGGGTACCAATCGTATCTAGGGAAATGGTAGGGTTGAGGCCATAGATTACCTCGAATGGGGTCTTCCTAGTGGTGCTATAGACAGTTCAGTTGCATGTGAACTCTACAACTAGTAGGTACAGATCCAATCCCTTAAGTTCTTCCCTACTATAGCTCTAAGCAAATTACCTAGTGTCTTGTTTACCACTTCAGTCTAGCC
This sequence comes from Lumnitzera racemosa, assembly GCA_024138005.1. Lineage (NCBI taxonomy): Eukaryota > Viridiplantae > Streptophyta > Magnoliopsida > Myrtales > Combretaceae > Lumnitzera > Lumnitzera racemosa. The sequence continues at coordinate 34,554,293 of JAMXBC010000007.1, forward strand.
ATCAATTTGAGTATAGCTACTAAAGCCAAACACAAGCTTAGTCTCAAGTCTTTTCCAAAAAGTCATCTAAAAATAGCTCAAGAATTTTGTGTCCCGATCTGAGACAATGGTCTTCAGTACACCATGTAGTCGAACAATCTCCTACAAAAACAAATCAGTAATATATAAAACATTGTTAATTTGATGGCACGAAATGAAGTGCAACATCTTGCTAAAATAGTCAACTACAACAAAAATAGAATCTTTCCCTTTGAATGTCTGAGGCAACCTTCGAACAAAGTCTATGTTAAGGTCAGCTTATGGTAAGATAGGTATTGGTAGAGGCATGTACTCTTCATAGGGTTCTCTTTTCCCCTTAGTATGCTTACATACTTTGCAATGACCAACTACCTTATGGATATCCTTGGCTAGTAAAAATTCTCTTTCAATAGATTGGCTATCTTAACCTCCCCAAAGTAGCCTGAAAGTCCACTGATGTAAGCTTCCCTGACCAATAGTTCACGCATAGAGCAACTTAGAATATATATCTTGTGGTCCTTGAATAGATAACCATCCTTAAGATAATATCCTCCAACAACTAGTTCTTCAAGACACTGTTCAATAATGTAACCAAAGTGAGGGTTTTGAGCATACTATTCAGTAATGAGTGAGAATCCCAATAATTTTGTTCGCAAAGTGGTTAGCAATGTTTGTCTTCGTGACAGAGCATCGATGACCACATTTGTGCTTCCCTTCTTGTGCTGAATGACGTACAAGAACCCTTCCATAAATTCTAATCACTTGACTTTCCTCTTCGTGAGCTTATTTTGACTTCCCAAATACTTCAGAGACTCATGGTCAGTATAAATAACAACTCTCACTATAGCAAATAATGTTGCTAAACAGTAAGGGCTCAATAAAGAGAGTATAACTCTTTCTCATATATAGAATAATTTAGGCAGGATAACTAAGTTTCTTACTGTAGTACTCGACGGGTCGTCGCTCCTACATCAAGATAGCACCAATTCTAACTCCCGATGCATTGCATTCTAATTCAAATGACTTGTCAAAATCTAACAGTGCTAAGATAGGTGCCAAGGTGAATTTTTCCTTGATCTCTTTAAAACTCCGTTTAGCTCAGTCATTTCATCTAAATTCTTCACTCTTCTTAGTCAGCTCGATCAAAGGGGTGGCTATGGTGTTGAAGTCCTTAATAAATTGCCTATAAAAAGAAGGTAAGCCATGAAAACTTCGGACCTCAGTGACATTCTTCAATATCGACTATTCCAGAATAACTCAGACCTTCTCCACATTTGCTCAGGCTTCTTCCCTTAACACTAGGAATCCTAGGAATATCACCTCTCTCTAATAAAACATACACTTCTTCACATTTTCATATAACTTCTCAGTTCGTAAAATGCCGAATACCTCGCAAAAATGTTGAACATGATTGTTTAAATCAACACTGTGTATCAATATATCATAAAAGTACACGATCACACATCTCCCAATCAAGGCCACATTACATGGTTCATTAACCTCATGAATGTACTTGGTGCATTAGTAAGTCTAAATGGTATAACCAACCATTCGTAGAGTCCGTGCCTAGTCTTAAAGGAAGTCTTCCATTTATTGCCTAACCTGATGCGAAATTGGTAATAGCCACTCCGCAGATCAATCTTTGAAAATATCTTTGCACCATGAAGCTCATCCAACATGTTATTGAGCCTCGATATTGGGTATCTATACTTAACAATAATTCGATTGATCACTCAATTGTCAATGCACATACGCCATGAACCATGTTTCTTCAGAATAAGCAAAGCTAGTACAGCACAAGGGCTCATGCTCTCCTTCACATATCCTCGCTCAATGAGTTTGTCTACTTGTCTTTTCATCTCGACAACTTGCTTAGGGTTCATCCTATATGCAGGTTAGTTAAGTAGAGCAGTGCCCAATTGCAAATCAATACAATGCTCTATGCCTCAAACTGATAGCAATCCTTTAGGAAATTTTTCCAAAAACAGGTTGGAAAACTCATTTAGCAAACATTAGATTTCTTCCTAGACTTCTTGTAATTCCCTCATCTCCATTAATCGTCTAACCAACAAGAGCATTAACTCATCAGCCTTCTCAACAGATCGAAGCTCCCTACGACTCATCATTAGGGCCTTTTTCTTGCTAGCTCTGGTGAGTTCATTATAGGTTTCATCTACTTGGGATTGGGTTAAGGGTTGCAACACCATCCTCCTTTCTTCTTTAACAAAGGCATAGGCATTCTTATACCCGTCATGCATAATACATCAGTCAAACAACTAAGGTCGTTTAAGCAGCGGGTATGAAGCTCCTATGGGGATGATATCGCACTCCACTTCATCCTTGTATACATTTTTAACATTGAATGGTACAGTCACTTGTTCAGTCATGTGCAAAGCACCCTTATCATGAAGCTAATGCAGCTTTTAAAGTCATTGATGCTTTAAGGTCGGTAGACCTAACCTTTACACAAGGGATTATGCAACAATATTTATACAACTTCCTCCATCCACTATGATCCTGCACAATTGGCCTTTAATGGTACACTTGGCATAGAATAGATTTTCCTTCTAGTCTTCTTTGGAGTTAGAAAAGACACTTAGGACTCGACTTAGGACTAGGGCCATCACTTCTCCTTAGTCGGCATAAGTACAAGTCTCCTCTTCCTTTGCAACCTTAGGCTTCCTAACATCTTCTTCCTTAAGCTCACTTTCATCGATGCTAACTACTACATCTCTTCGGAGCACCATGACGTGTCGGTTCAAATACTCAACAACCATGTGTCCAAAGCCTAAGCACTTGAAGCATTTCACCTCACTAGTCTTTCGTCCAAAGGTTTGTCCCTTCTCATATGTTCTTAAGGTTAACCTAACCTCAGATCGGCTCGACTAACTGGCTCAGCCATGCTGGCTAGCTCGGTTGTCATTTGGTTTGTCACTCATATCCTCGCCTTAGTATGGCTTCCTTGGCTCGGCTTGAACAAATTGGCATAGTATTAGAGCTCGGGAGAATGTTAGACGAGGTCGGCTCGGAATATTTCTCCTCTGTTTCTTGACTCTCTATCCGATCTTAATCGCCTCATCTAAAGTATAAAATCTCTATACTTCCACGATATTGCGAATCTCTTACTTAAGCCTAAAAATGAACCTTAATATTGTACGGGCCTCTAGTTCTTCCATATCGACTCTAATCATAAGCATCCGGAATTCACTAACATAGTCATCAACAGATCAGCTTCCTTAGTAAAGCTCTTGTAACATGGAAAACGTATCTTATAGGTACGTTTCGGGCATAAATCTACCCCTCAACAACCTTTTCATCTTATCCCAGGTTCTAACACCTCGTCTTCCATCCCTTACTCATGTTGCATTCAGATTTTTCCACTACATTGTAGCATATCCAATAAACTCTAGTGTAGCTAGTCGGACCTTTGTTAATGATAGCAAAACACTATATGCAAAATACCCTTTTTAATAAACATGTCAAACAATGATTAAGAGTATGCATAACTCTAACATATAAGCTCATAAAAGACATGACACTTTAAGGTTGAGTACCTTATGAAGGTTATATTATATCTATTATTGGTGAGTGCGGTTTGATTTAATTCGCTTTTCCTTCCAAACCAAAGCAAACCCAACTATAAAATATCCTTCTGACATTTTTGTCACTAGATGAGTCAAACCAAACATTTTTCTAAACTATGAAACTTCAGTTTGATTTATAAATTGTATTATAACATATTATTTGTAAGTTTACATACATAACATGCAGTTTCATGTAATAAGTAATAAATTTGTTTGAAACTAAGGAATTCAAAATATCTTTTGATAGCTAATATTATTTATACTAGTAGTACATAGTATGAACTTTGAGTCAATATATATATATATATAAATATATTATTCAAAATGTTAGTCATAAAAGTTAGACATATTTACATCTCAAAAAGTTTAAATTAAAAGTTCTTTTAGAAGCTATGTCACAAGAGAAGAAATTATTTAATCAAAAGTAAAATACTATCATTATTAATATTATTATTATTTAAAAAAAGGTTGGATTGGTTCCATTTTTTTGTTTTGATTTGGTAATTTTCCAAATCAAATTGCTTATGTATATATATATACATACATATATATATAGATTTAGTTTGGTTTGGTATACAGGTTGATTTTGTTTCGTTGGTTTATTCTATTTTTTTTTTTTCTACGCTTAATATATATCATTGCATGATGTACATGATAATCCATAATTCTCAAGCTGTACTATATTACACGCTAATATATTTTCTCCAATTGCTTCAAGCCCTGGTAACCAAATACTATTTTTGTACCTGTGGCTGCATGTACGCCACAATTTCGTTGTACGCAAAAGAGTAAAGGAGTGTTAGAATTGAATGATGCAACGTGCTTTGAACGATATTTTAATTGTTTCTACTTATGATTTCTTGTAGGTGTCGCTTGATTCAAACACCTGATATATTGTTTCAGATGAAACAAGATGATGGTAGACCGTTCGATTACTATTATTAATATGCACGTCACATTAAAACCTATTACCTAGTGTCTTATAATAATAAACAAGAAGTTTGACATTTGACCATCTATGGCCTAGCTAACACCAAAACATTAGTTATACATTTACAATACTCTTACCGACATGTAACCCTTTTCTATTATTAATTTTGTGGGAAGGGTGGTCCCACGATCCCGCCTCAAATGGTGGTCGGCCATCTTCAAGTTTTAGGGTGGCCGGCTGAAAATAAAGGAGTTGCAACCCAATTGAAAAGGTGAATTGACGACCCATCAGGTATACATGAGTAGCCGCCAATGACTAAGAGAGAGTCATGCAAGCCTCCCCTAACTGTAAGCGGCCATCCATTACCATTGGATTGCCATAGAAGTAGCAAGTTGTCAACATTTAATGAAGAAAAATTAACTAAAGAATAATTTAAAATAAATAAAGAATAAGGAAATATATTGCAAAAAAAAGGGGAGAGAGAAAAAAATATATATTAATAAGACATACGAGAAACACAAGAAAAAGAGAGAGAGAATATTATTAAAGAGAGGAGGGAGAGAGATGGCTTGATTAACATGTTATAGTAAGTTATAATAGTCAATGTTATTAAGCTAATGGTATTATAGAAAAACTCACAATGTTAATATATGATTTTATCTTCTAAAAATATGTAAGTAGTATAAAAAATCATAATCCTTTCTATTAATAAAGCTAACTAGTACCGAGAGATCCCATCAAGAAAACCATATAATAATTGTAGGATTTCATAGAAGTCTATCAATTAAAGACATTATAAAATAAAAATTTTATCAAGAAGAGCTTAGATTTATAGAACTAACTAAATTAATGAATCACATTGATGTGGTTGGATTTTGCCTCCATTTAAGGATATGCAACTTTAAGACATAGGAATAGATAGTTCAACTTGTTTTGCAATACATTACGGTGTCTCCACAACAAAGATAATGATTATGTATATTTATAAATGGCTAAAATTGTTATATTAATTAATGGGTTAAGCTCAATATTTATTTGAAGCTTGATTCTTTGGGTTAGGTGGCAAAGTCTAAAAAGCCCGATCTATATTGAGATGATTTAGGAAAATTTGGTTTAATGGGCTCGGAATAGGATCGTTAGACCGATCCATCTACCTTTAACTTTTTCTAGGTAAGCTGATGCATCATGAGGAAGGCTATTGACCTTAGGCTATTTGCAAGCTCATTCCAAATAATTATGGAATGAGTAAAATTCCATCTCATCTGTTAATTGCTAAGGCGATCCAATGATTGCCATCAAGTCCAAGAACCTATAAATATTCAGTCACTCTTCATGATTAGAAACAACTTTAGAAATCAAAGAAGCGGTATTCTACTGTAAAATCTCTACTCTCTAAGATCAAATAGCGTTCAAACAAAAAATGGTCTTAATTGCTCAAGAACTATACGTTTGACGTGCTAGGTTCCTTAAGCTCTCTTTTTTGTCACTTGTACATTTGAGACTCCGAGATTACTTATTCCTTTTTACTACTCTCTCTCGAATAATCCTATTAAATGTCATCTCCATATCACTACTTCAAGACCATGTATAAATTGATACTCGCTTAACTCATATAAGACTACTCTAGTTAGAACCCCTCTTCTACAATATTAACAAGATTATGTCCGTTATGTATAAAATTAGCATTTACATTGATGCTATAATACATCATGGTATATCATAGATTTGGAGATTTATCGAATGTCACGTGAATAGTATAGATTATGCACTTCACATGAGAAGAGATGAATGTTGCGATTTAAAATGTCACATCAAGTAGTGTGAGATGGATCAAGAAGGAGGAATAGACGAGGTCAATAGTACTTTAATTTTAGTTACTAGAGCCAAGATGCACAAACTCCAAAACCTCATGCAAAGGGACTCGATATAACTAAATGATCGAGGATAAAGCTATTCTCTCAACAATCCTACTAGCTATGTCATCTTCCATGTCGAGATACTCCTTTAATAGTCACACAGGTTGAAGATAATTTAGATAGATCGATCTGGATTAAGTTATTGAACAATCTCCAAGGACACATGAGTAGCTTCAACCAACCTGGTGATACTTCCTCCTAATGATGTTGAATAGGCTTGAATGTAGGAAGTTTCATCCTTTAATATGATTTGATATTAAAGATCTACAATCTTTTCTCAAATCCTCTGAAAGAAGAATTATGTGGTGTTTATAGGGTTAAACAATCAATAACCACCATTAGATCATTTTGATAATCAATGGATAAGATTAATGAGGTTCTCTAGAGTCATTAATGGGCTTCTAAAGGAGATATAAATAAATCTTATAGCCTTTTAATAGAACAATTTTTTTATCCCTAAACAAGATAAAAAATGCGTTATTCGTACATTCTAAACTTTAAATGAATCATAGTGCATACCTCTATGTCCATCCTATAATCCTATTTAAATTGTTACAGAAATGATTAAATTAAATCCTTTCAAACATTGATTGAATCTTACATATACTCCATTTAATACAAAGTATGTGCTATGTGAATAAATAAATATAAAAATCAAGGACTCAAGTACTTATTAAATGAATATCACACTCTAATCCCTAACACTAAATATGATTCATAATTGAAGTAGGCACAAAATTTATAAGGGGAATAACGCAATGGATTGACAAAAATAACAAACGAAGTGAGAAAACCTAGTCTTTATTAGAGATTTTGGAGTTCCCACTTACTCCCTGTCATTCTTGTATAAATTTTGTGTTCCGCTTGTATCTGATGCAGATGCATATTCCTTAAGAAATCTAAAGAGTTATAAAAACTAGCTGAAAATATCACAAACCTACAGAGAAAACTAAAGACTGGTGGCAATAATGAATGTAGGGTCCTCTAAAGAATATGGCCGGCTTGTTTATAGTGCTATAGAATTCTCCCACTTTATCCGAATGGTCTCTATCTAGACAAAATCCCTATTTTGAGCGTGTTACAGCATTGGATTCACTACAACGACATGAGTCCATAAACTTGATCAATAGTCTTTCTCTTTGTTTCTTGGCCATTTCATTCAAATGATCGAGGCATCATTCTAAGCCTTTAGGAGCAATCAAATGGTACAAATAGCCATTCGAATGTCATGCATCATAGCATCAAAACAACTGCTATTCTTGGTCTTTTTCATGTGATAGCTTCACTTGACTTTCTTGGACTGCTTTATCTAATTCCAGGCATTTGTCTTTCAAAAAGTACACAAACATGCATAAGCATAATATATAGTTATCTATCAAAGGACTTAAACTTGAAGGTCAAACAAAATATTAAGAACTTAAACTTGAAACAAAATCCTATATATCCTATTTTAAATTAGCCATAAAGGTCAAACAAAATACTAACTCAATTAAGAACTTAAACTTGACTAAAGAGAGAATTTGAAGAGTATATGCCTTTTAAATTCAAGGTTCATACTGAACAAATTGAAAAGTTCAGTGACCACATTGAATGAAAACAAAATATTATATCCTTTTTTTTTTTATGATAATACATAATGAACTTATATATCACACCATCGATAAAAAGATAATAAGAGAATCTCCAGAAAATCTAGAATTCTAAGTGTGGTCCATAATTACTACCAACGTGAGGTAATAGGTTCCCTTTTAAGGGAAACACCTGGCTTTTTTTTTCTTTGAAAACAGAAATTTCAAGTTGATATTTCTCAACTTCTTAAATGGCGAAGATAATGGTGCGATCGTCCCGTCAATGCTTGTTTATTTTGGTAATATTTGATTCGCCAGTTGCTTGGGTTACATGGCTTAATAGTTGATATGTTTACGTTCATTGACGTTTAAAAGTATACATAAATGAATCATAAGGGATTGTCAATAGAGCGCCAAAGATCTTTTCATTCGTTATATAATTCATGCTAAGGTTTTTTTTTTTTAATTTCAATTGGCATGAATACTTATTTTTCCACAAGAATGGAATAAATTTATATATTAAAAGATTACGATAAACATTTTATTCAGCTTTCACTTAGTATGTATTCGCATTCCATATTCCATGACTTGCTTATGACATATCGAAACTAAACAACCGAAAAATATATTGAAGCTAAGGACAACCTTAATAGAGATCCTTAATGAAAGTTTCTCATCAGACCAATAAAGGAAATTTTCTAGAATAAGGATGTTCCTTATATTGATAGGCTATTTTGAGTACTGCATCTAAAAGGTTCACTCCAACCTATTAAGGACATAGGTTGACCTAATTTGAGCCCATGTTTGGCCTATTAGTGGTTCAACTTGACATCTAATTAAGCTACCTCAATGACTTGAGCAACCTATAGTTCACAAACAAGCACTAATAGCTAAAAAATTGTTGCAAAACTATTAAATGGGTCTATGTTTGCTTTAAGCAAACTTTGAGCTGAACAAGCTTCACCTTAGTCCCAAGCTTCCACCAAGTCAAAGGACCTACTTTGAAGGTTTAGCTAAGAATAGGGGCTCACATAGGGTCATGCTAATGTCCAAGAATGGAAAGCTAACCGCATGCTACCTTTGTGAATATTATATATATCTCTTTTATTTATGTATAAGTGTACAGTTGGAAGTCATTAGTTAGTTATTTAAGCAGTAGTTAGTTAGTTAGCTAGTATATGTATGTATATCTTTCAATTACAGTTGGAATATAGTTTTTTCGATTCTTCATTCATTATAATAAGTTATAGTTCTCTATTCTCTCTCATAAACAACTTAGGTTAACATGTCCATGGCTTCTATTTCCTAAATCAAATAAGTAAGAATTAGGTTTTCTACATGGTATCGGAGTTGATTTTAGGATCTCCCCAACTAATAGAACGTTCACTTTCCTATTTAGGTGAGATTCATATCAATCCACTTATGGAATTTGACTTATCGAATTTGGCCAACCCTCCACTATTATAAAAAGAGGCAAACCCCCTATTGGTAAGACACCTTCGCTCACTTGCTTCCTTAACTACTTGCAATCACCTTAATCCCATATGATGTTAATTTAAGTATCGAAATGGCTATACTAGATAAATTTCAATTGCTTACTCAACATGTTCTCATTTGTAAACCTAAGTTCATCCATCTTAGACCTAACTCAATACAATCTCTATCGATAGAATTTTATGAATGACACCTTATATAGATAATGAAACACTTATTACCTATGTATATTCTTTCTAAATTATTTTTTGAATCCCATCAGCTATTAAAATTATATAAGAATAATAATGTTATAAGTAAACTGGATAATTTTAAGTACACCATTTAAACTATTATGGGTGCATATAAATCTACAAACTTTCAAAGTATAACTATTTATCTTCTTATAACTTTTGAAAATATGTAAATAATCCATCAATCATTGTTAAAAACCATTGTTGAAAAGACTAAAAATTGCAATGGTAGTGGGTATATATTCAATTATGCACATTTTCAAAAAGTTATACAAAAATAAAGTCATATTTTAGAAATTTAGAGAATCCATCCATGTACTTATGTATGATCTTCTATAGTTTAAGAGGATGTATTTACGATTTGTCCAAAGGATGCTGATAAGAATAAAACTTATTTTTAGAGAACCTTTCTCATAAATTCAGGAAATTCAAATACACAGCGAAGTAAAATAGACTAAAACAAATAACACATATGTTATAGGATAAAAGGCTGTTTAGGTAAACTTTCATTGACGAAGATAAAATTAAATTATGATTTTACCCCCTCATAAGGAGAGCCAAAATTTTTTTTTGAAGGTGGAATTATCAATTCTAAAAAAAAAAAATATAATTCCATCTTTTAAAGATGTATAAAAAAGAGAATGGAAACCGAAGTTGCTATTCATCAATTTGGATATATGTCTGCATACCAATCTTTATGATTAAGGTTAATACATATAATAGATACCCTTAAAGACTCAAATATTTTAATAGTGCAACAGGAAAGTAAGTTAAGCATTTAATTGCCAATTGAACACGAAATGGTGACTTTTCTGAAATCTTCGTAATTCCCAAAAAAGAAGTTCAACACAACAATATAATACTAGAGCCCTCTATGTTATGTCGTATTAAATTATTAACTATTATCTCTTAATTTATTTTGTTATATTTATAATTGTCCAGTAAAGAAATGACGTTTTCTTGGGGGAAGTTGTGGATCAGTGAGAGGTGATTTACGTAATTGCACGAGTTCACGTGTTTATTTAAGAAATTGGAGGATTCTCCCTTTACACCACACAACAACACATAAAAATATGACCCACAAATCATGCGTCGAACAGCTCAATTAGATTTGGTTCCTTCCTAAAAATTCATAACATATATACTTCGATACATCGCAATCTTTTTGCCAGAACTCCTCGAATTTATCATGAAATTTAATTTAAAATTTACTTGCAATTCATTAAGATAATAACATTTATTACTCAAGATTCAATTCCTCCAACATAAGGAGTTACATTTTATACTTTATTGAGAAAAAACAATCATTTCAAATTAAAAACATTTTATGTTAGTCCTTATGGACGACAATACATCCATTCTAACTACGGATTAATGTTACATAGTAGGTAGGGTGTAAGCTTTCCAAATTGTAGAACTAAAACCTAACTTGTGATATTGTACAACTACTATATAGAATCTATAAAGTGTACATGATATTCGATAGAATTTATAAATTACAAAACAACCTACATTGAATCATGTATACGATGTTAAAGTTTTAATCTGAAGTGGATTGAAATTTGGACATAAAAAATAAGGTTCAGATTTTTATGAGAACTTAGTATGCATACAACTTTTTCTAGTGACAAAAAAGTTAGTGTTTAGAAGAAAAGAGATATCAAAGTTGAAAAATAGTAGTATATACAATTAAGACAAGAAAAGAGTAGAAAATGAAATGTTTTAAGCTTAGGGTTTTCTACACATAATGTTTATTTCTTTTTTATTTTTAATTTATTTTTATTTTTTTATAAAACTTAGAACATACGAAATAAATGTATAATATCATTTTAAATTCATTATTATTATTTAATAATTTTTATAGAATAAGTACATTATACTCTAAAAATTGTACAATACATACTTTTTAATATAAGTTTCAGAGTGGATATCGTCTCATTTTTGGGATTAAGTTCCCAAACAAAACCCACTTGATCAAATAAGGTATTAAAAGTATAAGGTGGAATAAGATTATACACTCACCTTGCTTTCAACAAATGGCAAACAAGATTTTATATAATCTATAATTTAATAGTGTAACTTATAGTTTCCTTCAGAATATGTTTATCGTAATATTTTAAAGATTGCGAGACTTTTAAAGGGATTATTTTATTAACTGATTAGAAGATTGAATATCGAAAAAGAAAACCATATGCGTCGACAGGGGACCACATCATACCAGAACATTGCAAGATCAATGTCTATCTAAATGATCATTTAGTATAATCCCAAAAGATATTGTACAACCTAATACAATAGATTTGCAAGACAAACAGTGTCAAAATTCCCACAAGGGGAAAAAAAAATAATAAAGGAAAAAGTTTCTCCATATAAGAAAAAACTATATGTTGTTGAATCTAAATTGATGTGAGTCATTAAGTGATGCGATTAGATCTACACAAATGATTCTAGAAGAATAATCAAATCTTTTGGTTATAAATCACATCACACAGTTTTTATCTCAAATATGAAATACGTATTATGTTAAAATTTTATATTTTGTTATGTAATAACACGACTAAACACAAAGCTGATTTATTAAGTTTTATCGGTTAGTAATGTAATGGAAAGAAGGGATCTTCCAATCAGAACCACACACATTTATGAATAAAAATTTCTTTCAATCAACAAAATATGAATCGTGTTAATTATTCCATCGTTGTCATAGGCTATTGTATCACACTCCTCAATAAACTCAATGGACTTAACAAATAATTTTCCAAACTTTACTATAATAGAGCGTGATGCACAAGTTGGAGGTTGAAAAGTGGCAACCCATGACCCAAATGAAGGCACATAGGCAAGTATATTATTATAATATCTAAAAAATATTGAACACTTGCCGTGAAAAACATATGAACTGGTTTATAATAAACCCAAATTAGCTGTGGGGGCTACTGACTCCAATTTTTCTAAGTTATATCAATATTGTATGCATTTATGTGGAGAAACAATCGCTTTCAAAGTCGTAGTGTCCAAGGTCCTTATTGAATAATATAAATAATAGAGAATACAACAATAATCGGAATAATAATTTTTTCTATTTATTTATTTATTTTTATTTCCCAAACACGTACATAGTGAAATTTACATGGAAATTCAACTTCTCAAGACATGGGTTGGGGGGGGTGGGGGAAGAGCATAAAATCTAGGTCTATAAAACATAATTCCACACACAAAATCTGGTCCAGCGAAGCAATAATTACTATGGATGCAAACATCTTTAAAAAGGCCTTCTAGGAGATCTCTTATGTCTCACATGTTCACAATTCAAAACATACTCTCTCTCTCTCTCCTTCTCTCTCTCTCTCTCTCTCTCTCTCTCTCTCTCTTGCTCTCTTGTTTTCTTCTTTCTGATTGCTTGGACATACACAAAAATCACATATTAGTAAGGAGGAGATTGAATAGTTATAAAAAAAAAAAGGCTAAGCAGCTATATGAGAAGTGGTTATTTTGGAGAAATGAATTTGGGCAATGATAAAGCAACAAGCGGTTCATCATCATCCTCCTCCTCAAGGAAGAGCAAGAAGCACAATTCGGATAAGCCAAAACAACCACAAAGAGGACTAGGAGTTGCTCAATTAGAGAAGATTAGATTGCATGGTCAAATGGGTTGTAATTACCATCCTTCATTTCCTTATCACCATCCCGCAAATTTCATTCAAGTAAGTCGATTACATGTTTCTTAGTACTGCTCATATATTATAGTATGTACAACAAAATTCAATTTAGGATTGATAAAGTTGAAAGATTGGTTGTATCATAATGTATGCATGCCAACTGACCTAATTATGTATGTATGTATGTATAGGAGGATTTGAGAGTACAAACAGCGTATTCGTCATCAATACCGTCTTCTTCTTTCTCCTACTCTTCTCCATCTGTAACAGCGGCTTCTCATGGTTACAATCCTGGCTTCATGGTATGGAGTAGTTAATTTTTGTAATAATTGCTTCTTTTTCTTTTTCTCCCTAAAGAAAAGGGCATTGACTCTAATATATAACACCTTTTTTCCTCATGGTTTCTCCAAAAGCCATGTACTCAAACCCTAGCCATTAGCTTTCACAGCACACAAGCTGGTAATACTCAATTACTTGCTATCCGGATCAAGAAATGAGGATATATATATATACAAATACCATTCTTTTTTATGTTATTATGATTCAGCTGAGTTGATCGCAAAATATGATTATCACAATTAATAAAATTTTATAGAAATGTTCAAATTAGGTATATATGGATCATGATTCAACATAAATGTATTATTTTGGTCAATTACTACATAACCAAAATTAGATTGCCCAAAAGTAAAGAACTCTTTATGTATTTGATGTCTTGCACTACAATTTTCTTTATATATATATATATATATATATATATATATATATATATATAGCTCTCTGAGGATTATGAGGGTGTCTAACTGTGTTTGAATTGAATTATGAATGTAGATGGGAATAGGTGACAATGAAAGAGCAAACATAAGATATGATGATTCACAACAAACATATGCCTCAAGGTACAAAAACTTTTTTAAACTGAAGTAATGTCTCAAAAGCTTTTTTACTTGCATGATGATGATAATGATTATGCTCAATACCAAATAACTCGTGTATGCTTTATGTTGCTTTTGTTGGAAATATAGTTGGAGCCATGGCAATGGTATTCCGGATATCCAACAATATGGGCAGCCTACAGGCATGACCAGACATTTCCTCAGTTTACAGGTATTAAATCGACAATTTAATGACTGAACATTTAAGAAAAAAAAAATGAACTTCCATATATGAGTGTTTATATAGATTTGGTTATATAATTGATACTAATACTACATTTTCATTCACTTTTGTTTTCTACAGCAGGATTCACAAGAGAATAAAAACAAGAAGCATCGAGCCGGATCGGCAGGGTCAAGTAGTCAAAATTCCGAGCCAAACGACACTCAAGATGTAGATTTGGAGCTGAGACTCTCCCTTTAGTCTATAGTTTGGGATAAATGAGGATTTTAATATTGTGCTATGAAGAAGGAATAATTCAACATACATACGAGATTGGCTTCAGCTAAAATTTGCAAGAAAAACAAGGTTTGTCAAAGGGCAAGCAAATTAAGGAGATGAATTGTGATGCCAATTGCCACACTTGTTTGAAGTTTCATTTAGGAGGACACTACTACTTGTGTAATGAAAGGTAGAGATTATTACTATTTGACTTTCTCTACACAAGACATAAATATTGAAAAGTTATTTGTTTGTTGTTCTTTTTCTTTATCTTTCAATGAATTATCAAACAAATGAAATGAAATATATATATGGGCATTATAGTGATAATCTCAGGAAATCAACAATTACACTATTAACTACACATTTTCCTAAAGGTCTCTCTGGCAGACAGCATTTGACAATGTTAGCTTTATACTTGAATTTAACTTTTCTTGGTTCATTGAGTAGGAGATTAATATGCCAATATGTTCTGTCTCTTGCTTATTTCATAACATACTATTAGAAAGTTCTCCAAAATTTGTAATAGGAATCCAAACAAAATATTTTATATATATGTATATGTACATATGTGAGAGGGCAGTGTTGAAACACGTAAATATAGTACTTGTAAATTGCTTTTGGTTGTTTCTTCGAGATTGTCGGAGGAATATGCAGTAAACGGACCCCAGTTTGTTCTCCTTTTCTCTTTAAGAAAAAGAAAAAAGAGAGAGAGAGAGATATAAGTGAAAAGACAATGCCTCCAAGCTTCCTAATTGTGTTTCTGGAAATACGAAATTTTTAAGATTATTGTAATCTAGTAATATATATACTAGTTTTTCAAAAGAATAAATTAGGTTCAAATTTTTACTCTTCCAAGTTAAAATATAATTGGAAAAAAATAATTAATTACATGAAATTTAAGGTTGAAATTTTAAAGAGTATTAGGGTTGTCTCTCTTTTAATTCTTCTGTTTTTTTTTTTTTTTTTGTTGTTCTTTTTCCATTTGTGACGATTAGGTATAGTTGTGTTTAGCTTCAAATGCTGAACATAGGCATTTGGAATATATAGATTTCAGGAGGTTGAAACGAGAAAAGAAATAAGAAAAATAAAATTTTATGACATTTGAAAAATGAGAAACGTTGATCTAAAATTATGTCAAATATGTGAAGGGCTAATTGTTCGGTGCTGAATAATCTTTGGTATTATTTAGAGATACTAGGGTGAATTGTGATAATGTCCTCTTTGTCAATATAATGGCATATTTGTTTCTATTTACAACCATAAGTTCCCCCCAGAAATTAGCATTTGAAATGTTGCTTGTAGCAGAACATTTAGCCATTAAGATATATAATATAATGGTATAGCAAGGTCATGGATCTTATATTGTATAATGCCTTATAATCAGAAGAAGATGGTGCTAAGTAGTGTTGGTGGTAAGAGATTGATCTTAGTATTTGAAGTAAACAATTAGTGGAGAAAATGGAAGTGGTTGCGGTTTTCTTTCCGAAATGAGAATAATTGCCCTAATTTTCCATGGGAATTTTTCTTATTGAAAATGTTCGATCTTCCAGGATGATCTACTACTTTCTCCACTCACTAAAGAAAAAAAAAAAAAAAAAAAAAAGTACATTCCTTTTGTTTGCCATGAAGCGAATGGCATGCATCATTAATTTCATAAGTGATTTTTTTACGGAATTTTATTATTGGTAGTCCTGATTCATATAACCTGTATTAGAGCATTCGATTATGATATTTAATAGGGTTTAACAAATCATGAGTCCATATTAGAATTTTTTTTTTTTTTTATTTACTCCTACAATGTTATTCTTCTTTGGAAATCAACACCATTGTATATATATTTTCCATCGTATTTTCTGTTGATTCTTAGACGTAGGGAAGTACTTCTTACGCTTGGTATGTGGAGTTGTCACTTCAATACTAGGAATGAAACTAAAATACATCCTAAAATCAAGTTCCAAGTTCCTTGGAAGCTAAGCTTGATCCTATAGCCATCATGACAGGGCCAGACATTTCTAGGGAGCATAATCCAACCGAAAAGCTCTTGATTTCACTTGTGAAAATTCTCCTAGACTCTTTTCCATACTTCTTTGATTGGTTCATTCAAACTATCAGGACCACAGTAGAAGCGAGAATTGATGGATGGACTAGTTCATATAGCATATTGTATATTATCCATAGTTAGGATTTTAGGGCAAGTTCATCACATGCCGTGTTATTCAGTTTCTAACCTTATCTATAAGGATGCAATTAAAACGATCGAGTATTTTACCGATATCGATTTACTTATCAGGATGATGCCTTTATTTTTATTTTTATTTTTATTTTTATCTATTCTTGTGATGCTTAATTAAAGCATATATCTTTTCATTATAGTTTGAATATATAATGACCAAATTCAATGGAATGCCTAAATTGGGGCATCATGTTAATATAATATACTAATAGTGATAAAATTCTTAGTTTAATGATTTGATTTATCTGCATTTTTTGTATGTCTTAGGAAGTAGAAGGTCAGGATTATTAATTCATACTGCATATATCGTTTTAATGCGATGTCACATGTGAACTCAAGAGTCTTGGAATAGTGGGATAGAGAACTGTTCAATATAGATGGCATTATATATGTATGTATGCATGTATATATATTTCTGCAATTGAATGTTCATAGATAAGCTTAGATAAAAATATTTAGGATAGCATAAACTCTTATAATACAGTCTCGTGTATTAAGACTCTTAACATATTTATAGACCTATGAAGATAAACAGCGTTGCTTTGGGAGAAAAAGACTCAGCAGGAGCAGCATAACATTTGGGATGACTACTGTTAGTGTGCATGAACTATTAAAAATGTGACATGTGTGGTGATTTTCATTTATGATGCATGATAGCTTCTTAAATATTTTAAATTTATCATAATTTTATTGATTCATACATGTCACCTTTTATTCTAAGTATCATCCCTCAATCGATAAATTCTATGTATAAATATATTTTATAAAACTATATTCTCGGAAAGATAAACATATTATATATTCAACCAAATGCATAAACAGCATATTTATCAAAATATATTCACTTACCTACTTGTGTTTTTCGCCTGGATGCTGCTTTTTTCTTACACTTTTATCACATTCATGAACTTGATCGCATAAACTCTCTTCAAGGTCAAATCAATTTCGACGAATATTAAGTTCATTGTTGATGAAAATGAGGGTTGTCAATCGATTTGAAATTTTTTTTTTTTTTTTTTACAGAATCAAGTGCTCACAGTGAAAAGACATTTGATAAATTTTTTTTTTTCTTTTTCCATGGTTTGTAAACATTAAAACTATGTGCCAATGATTTTATAAATCATAGAACATAATAGAATATTATTTCTTATGGTTTATACCGAGAGGATAAGGATGCGAAAGGAGAGATAAATGACATTGTAGTTTCAAATTCTTCCATGTACCTTTTTCTCTTCTAGATTCCTAGAATTTAAGGGTATGTTAGATTCTAAACGTAGCATTTAGGATTTTGGTCATATTTGAGGGAGATTAAGGGAATAAAATCTAATTACTGCATAACTCATGTTAAATAATCAAAAAATATTCACGAAATGCTCAGAATTGCTCTGTAGTAGTTTTAAGAATTAGCTTTATTATGTTTTAGAAATTTCGGTTCAATTCTCCCTTTGCATGTCCTATTCTTTTAATATACTTTATTGATGAGTGTTTTAAATGTTATATTTAGTATTTATAGATAAACGTAATTCAAATGATATCTAGTAATAATTTTTTTTTCAAATGGTTAATTTCTTATCGTCAAAATAATAGAAAATTAAATTCTATCAAATCGCATTTCTTATAAAAAGAAAAAAAAGAAAAAAAAAAAGAAAAAGTCGAATCCCTTTGCAGACCCTAATGGTGAAGAATATTACTGATCATGGCTTTAAGTAAAGAGAGACCTTTGAAGATATACGATACTATACTAGGTGGATTGAATCAAGACTAGCTAAAACTAAAAGCTATCACTATTAAGAACTTATGACTATACAATAATAGTAATGTTCCAAAAGACATATCCGTTGCTCGAAGTAACCTTGGACTGACAAGTGACAAGACCCATGCACAGCCTCTCACTTTTCTTTCATGTCAATCTCTTGAAAAGTTTTACTTGTGCTTTTGTCCTTCCACAATTAGAATTCAGGGGGGGTGTTAAATGTTTATGTTTTGAGGGATAAAGTTGTTGACTTTTATGAATAAAGCAAAGTATATAGAAACACAAGACAGCTGTATAATATGACTACCCAAAGGAAAAGATTACTCAAAACAAAATGCGCAATTTGGATTATTCCCTAATGAGAATAAAGCCAAGAAGTAAGAATTAATTGGCTTCCCGTACCGAATGCTCAAATTAAGGGTACAGCAGTTTTAGTGACATCCACAGCAACATATTTGCACCAATGCGGTAAATTTAATGAAAAAATTGTTAATAATCTCACAAGTTTGATCACGAGAAATAATTTCTCACTTTTAAGGTCCCATTAGAAACTAATTCTCATAGTATAATGTTTTACTAGAAAATGTTTCAATAGTACCAACATATCATATATATAAATAAATTAATAATGCGTAAGTATCAGTAAAATCCCTAACACGTGAAATATTAATAGTAAACTACCCAATATCACAACTAACTAGTTTATATTCAAATATTATTAGTACATACTATTCATTAAAAAAAGGTGGTATATATATATATATATACCAAGGAATCTTTCCTCATGTTTTACATGAGTATATAAAGTATAACATTAGTTATGAGTTGATTCAATAAGATGCATATAGTGATAAGATTTTAGTTTTGTTAGTGTCTATGTCTATTAATAGTTAATTCTCATTAATGTCTTGCCACTATAAAAGAGAAGTGATAAAGTATTTTGGAGTATTTCTCTTACATGGAACCTAATATATCAAATTTCAACTCTATAAGACCTTTTATCTCATAAATTTAGAAATTTGTGGTGCTATGCTAAAATTATAGCACCATATATATTGGACATGTTGCCCTATATATAGCGTTGTGCTTCATTAACTTTGGTGCATATGTCCCGTCTCCAATGCATACAAGATCTCCAATTTCGTGTTCTTCTTTAAGTGAAAAACTTCATCCTTTCAATTGACAATTGCAACACCCATAGCCGATCCCTTGCTCTATCCATTATTGCAATACACTTACTTCTTCGTAAAGAGTTTGAGCTACGAAGATAGCTAGGCATGTGGGGGTAGGAAACCAGGTATAAAATTTAAAATTTAATTATTTAGTGGATTAGATGATCAGAAAGAACAGAAATCAAATTTTGCAGTTATGACATGTTACTGATACTGCAAATATTAGTTTATTGAATCATACATAAGTTCGACTAATGGTATTTTAATAGAGGTGTTCTAGGAGAAAGAATTGTTTGGTATCTTAGCCATGCATATGCAACTAATGTAACGTCCACGTGTCTGGGCCTCCTGAATTTGCTTCCGTCTCTACGGTGACCTATATAAGCCCAAAGCTATAAAAGTTAGGATTTTTGGGCTTGTAGTAATGGATGACATCAAGGAGCGAGAGGATTCACATGTAGGGTCATATTACAAGGTATTGAAGCAAGCGGTTCTCTTGAATTTCCGAACCTCTGAATTAGCCTAAACCTTGTTAGGATCATTAAAGATTTAAGTATAAAATCTAACAAGCATTTAGCCACAACCGGATGTAATCACATAATACGTAAGTACCGTAATCATGCATATCTTCACCTGATTCAACCAATAATCAGTTATCATATCCAATTAATAGGTTATTCTAAATCATCCACGCTAAACATGCAATGACTAGTTCATTTTGGTTTCTCGACCTGATCCAGCTATTGATAATCTACCCATGGTTTAATACGCTGCTCTATATTAGCTGATAGCCTCTCTAAGCAACCACTTCTCACTAAATTCCCAATCCATGATGGTTTTCGATTGCCATGCCCGTGATCCGCGCATCCCAATTGAGCCTTAGGGCATAAACTTCCAATCCGAACCACTTCTTCTAGACTTTCCCAGTCCACTTATATAGCCATCGTTGGTCAATCTAAAGCCCCATATCCTACAATACATTAAGTGACAAGCAAATCGTGACCAATCCTCTAACCCCACTTGATTGCTCTCTTCCAACATTCTGACACATTAATTAGTTACCAAAGGCCGGTTCACAACCTAAATACATATGGGTGATTTCAAGTAAATTTCCAGATTTCTAGAGTCAAATCCTTCCAACTTAAAAAACATATACAAGTTCATCTATCTTGATCAACTTAAACAACTAGAAAACCTTAAAAATTGACTATCCGAATCCATAATTTCTTTATTTTAATTCTATAATTAGCTTACCTCATTCAAAATAAATTGCTTAACCAAAATTAAAGAAAACAATTTTTTTATTTTATTTAATTAAGAAATTTATAATAGAGTCACCATCGACCATAGATCGCAAAAAGTAAATATGTAAAAGTATATATGGTTGGTTAACTTTAATATGTTATATTGGTTTTATTTAGAAAAAAAAAACATGGATTTGCAAACATTCACTTCGAAGCATAAAAGCTATCTCAGTAAAAGTTGTGAAAAGGAGTTTCACTTTTTGACAAAATTTGTAGCATAAATATTTCCTAATTGTAAATATGAAAAGATTTTTTTTTTTTCTTTTGTCATGGGTGCTACTTATGGATGCCTTAGGGATATTTAAGGTATGATTATTTTTTAAGTTCAGTAAATCATACTCATTAATAGTAAAAATGAAATTGTCAACAGGATAAATGAGACTATCGATAATCTTTCATGGAGAATATCGATAGCTTTCATAACATTGTTAATGGCTTCTTTTACTGTTAATAGGCATTATTTTACTAAAACCTAATATGATTTACTAAACTCAAAAGTGACTATACCATAGAAATTTTCAAATGGCTTTGTATGTTGAATGAATCATGCTATTCAAAATTTCTTTGTTTACAAAGCTCTTATTTGTGCAAAACTTTTATCCTTGATTTAAATTTATGGATTTTTTTATATTTTTTTAAATAATCTTTTTAGGAAAATAACCTTAGTTAGAAAAATTCTAGCTATTTTGACGAGAATTGATTAATAAACTACATGTTTTCAGATTCTGTTTTTTTTTTTTTCCTTTTTTGGAAAGCAACTTTTCAAGTATTAAATTAATAAAAAATCTCTTAAAATTTGTGAAGAAGAAGGGCAAATGGAGCTTACTCTTAGCCCCTACTTAGGATGTTTCAAGGCCAATAAGTAGAAGAGTTGCCCTGATGATGATTCTTTAATCCTTTTGGAGTATGGTGGTACTTGAAAATAGTAGTCATGGTAGAGAGAGAAAGTGGATAGTAGGTTTTAAATTGGAGGAGTTTTGAGGGTAGTTTTTGGTGGTTTGAAGGATCATTTATGGAGGCTATAAATATAAGGTTCAATTGGAGTAGTCATGTGTGTGCTATATGAGTAACGTGCTATATGTAGCATCAAAGAAGACGTAACTTTAAAGAAGTGAAGCAAGAATATCACCTAAAGGAATGATTAGGTGAGAACGAAGCAGGGAAGACGAACATATAATCTCAATATCTCAAATGCACAAATGATAGGTAATGCAACCTTAGGAAACCTCAAGTGTTTATCTTGTAGTTTAAGTGAATGAAATCAATTCTTTATCTAAATTGCTTATTTGGTCTTAGAAAGCAGAGGTTTTTTGTAATTTTCTGTAACGTAGAACTTATACTAACAAAGTACTATGAATAATCACATAATGTGATAGCCGCAATAGAATATACAAAAGGATACACTGAACATTTTACCCTCTCTTGAGCTAAGTGTCCTCTCATTTACTCTTAACATACTCTTATCTAGCCCATTCGAGTTTGAACTAGTGACGAATAGCCCCAGGCCATACTTGTGCATCATATCGAGTATAATTTGAGCTCATATGAGGCGTTAATATGTCATATCCATCGTCGGTGTATGAGAAACCCTGCTTACTCCCAATTATCATTTACTTTTCGAGCTATCTTGTGGTTTAGACACATCCCTTTAGTTACGCATAATATTAGGTTCATATATTCATCCATGAATTCGTATCAACATTGGTAAAGAGATGGTGACCAGAGACTCATACATTCCATTTGACGCATAGGGATGTCAAATGGACATTTCAGGACATTATGGTACATTTGGGTTTGCCCATAAATAGGCAACCAGTGATGAGCACCATGATACATGACTAGAAGGGACTGTATAAGTAGCTACTAGGAGCGAAACTAAATGCCAATCAAATTATTGGACAAAAAGTCAGGATGTCTTAGCCCAAGAGTCTACATTGAGGCATCCACCAACAGATGCAAACGATGAGTGATCCAATGCCATGCGAAGATCTATATATTACATCCAATTGGAGGTCTCTTATTTGCCAATACATCATCTACCTACATACATTTGATGTTCTTACAACTATTAAAGGATTTACAAGCTAAACATAGCTATAGTTAAGGATCGACTGGTCTTACATAGTTATAGAAATACTTATGCTAAGTTGCAAAGGATAAGGCAACAAAGATGGGTGGCACAATAGTATTGATTCAGGTGTGGGCATAGGATAGATTCTCTCATTTGGTACCACAAAGGAGACACACACATGCAGTTCACCTTGGCCGACTAACATACCAATGGGATGATATGTTTAATATAAACAGATTCCTACTAATGTTTTATTTCAGTATTGCAAGACTCAGGATCATCAGACTCTCGAATAGGTATGAAACAATTGTTTCTTGTATTATTCAAATTGTTTTTTCTACAACTTATATACTAAAGTAAATTTATCTTTTGTAGATTTGCTAGATGCCCTATACCTTAAAGATATTAGATACACTACTTGATATATGCTGGGATGATTTGTTTCTATATCGTGGAGATGCACCAGCCAAATAAAGTAACGAGGCAATTCGAGTGAGAGCAACGGATCCTAGAAAACTACAACATAGATCTAAACAACATATATAAGATGGATCTACAAAGAAAGCTAAAAGAAAAGTGGGCTAGAAAGAAAGCAAGATACATTGCTCTGTGGTAGGATAAGAGGCAAAATCCGGTTTAGATTGTACATAATGATACCCTACCTAGTATGGTCTCTACCAACTACTTTGACTGGTACTATAGAGTAACACAAAGATACATCAACCGACTTGAAGCACTTTTGAATGCATTAGTAAGTTTTTTATTCCAAACCATCAAATATAGGTGAAATTCCATATTATATTAATGAAAACTAACTCAATCACATTATAACAATATAGTCAGATACATTTACACAAATAAAAGGGAGCATAGATATACAAGGAATTCATCCTTTAGCTGCTGCAGGCAGACATACATTAGAGGGATATGGAGTTATCAGGTTAGGTGATCCAATTTAACCAGAGTAGTAACTCAAGGGTTAATTAAACAAGGAGAGAGGATGAAGACATGGCCAAGGGACAAGGACAAAGTCAAAGTCAAGCTCAAGATCAATAGCCATATACATGATAGATATCTTAGTCCTCCAATAAATATGGATATAGTGGCTCCAATTGATGATGTTACAAATCCACTTGCTACTGATGCTCTTGTTGCTGATCCTCTAACAACTAATCATCCTACAATCGATCCTCCTATAGCAAATCTACTTACTACTAATGCTTTTGTTGCCGATTCTACGACAGTTGATCTTCCGACAACTAATCCACCAATAAAGCCTCTAACGAGTTATATTATAGATGACACACCATCATTTGTGTTGCTCACACCAAACATGCTTATATCATCATCATCTATTGTTACTCCACTTATCCACTTACCCCCATCAAACCAACATGTCCAACACCATTAAGTATGGGAGAGGCAATCACACAAGTAATTGCTAATTAATAAGGTGTTTCCTTGTAATAAAAACTCTAATTTGTATAATGTTTTGAATACAAATTCAATTCATTAATATATTGTAAATCGAGATGCAGCAAATTTCAATGGATATATAAGAATCAATAAACACATCATAAGCCGAATGAAGTAAAAAAAAAAAACATACAAGGGAAAACGTAAATAAATATATGATATATGATTTTGTATGTGATTAGACTCAAAAACATATGTAAAATAAATACTTGTTACTCATTACTATTAATAATATGTATTTTTTTTTCATATCACATATCCTATTTAATAACTAATAATAATGACAAATAAAGTAGCAAAGTCTAAAACATATAAAGTTAAAATTGATATGTTTAATAAATAAATAAATAAGTATGAAAATTCCAATGTAAGGTTGTTCTAGTTATAAAAAAACTTTTATACAAATTTTTTAACCAACAATATATGAATAATATTCGAAAAAAATCTCAATAGGATACTATATTAAAAAAAAATGAGATAATACTAAAATTATATATCTTGAAGATACAACACGATATTTTGAATATACCAGTATCACATCTTAAAAATACAACATACATATAATAACTCATGTTGATGCAACATAAACTTGGTATTTTAGTAATTTTTTATATTTTTTTTTATTTTTGATTGTAAACAAGTAATTTCCTCCATGAAACATCAATATAACCTAAGAGGGCCATCGATTAATTATTATTAAAAATAAAAAATCAAGTGTAGACCGCCATGAAAGTTCCTTGCTAATTTGAAACGTGCAGACATCAAACCACAAAAAGCGATGCCATTCGATAGGCTTTTTCCTGGGCTATTGACTTAATTCTTACTCCTTAGCACGATTTTCTCTTACTCCAAACGCGTCCCAGCTAGATTACAATTCCTACATCTACATGTACACCCTCCTTTCTTTGGACTGACAGCTTCTTCAACATATATTATTAGATTTACTTTACAAACACCGTTAAAAGGAATTGATATATCAAAGACTGATAGATGTATTTTTAGGAACATTCCAAAGTTTTTCAGGCCATTCTACGATTTGCACTCATCAAACCCCGACAAAATAAACTGCTGAATACGTATCGTAGCTCCATCCATAGAGAAAAGATAGGCAGGGCAGATTGCATGTACAAATCAATACAAATAAACCAAATTGAGAGATCTAGTAGTAAACCCAGGACATTATTTTAATGTATAGCATTAATTTTTTAGCATTAGACAATAACAAAATCCTTTGCTGCTAGACAAAAATTCAGAAGATATATGCGACATGATAATTTGAAGTTATCCCTTATGGTTACATGCACGTAAGGTAATTACATGCACAGCCACCCAAAGATGAATCCTGAAGGCTGCTGAACTTTAGCATGTATGATATTACATCGCTCAAAATCTGTGAAGAGCATAAGTTTAAAATAGAAACCATACCAGAAAACATGAGACCTGGTCAGGAGAATAGAAGACTCACAAATAAAATAAAACATATACCAAATTACAAGCTATAAATGGCTAGCACATATTAGAGACAAAGATCATCAGCTTTACAAATCCACTCTACTTTATCGCGTAAGCTTGTAGAGTGGATTTGGAATGGCAAACCTCCATGTATTGCTGATAGCGTTGGTCTTTTCCAGCTTTGCATTTGATCCTTGTCATGTTGAAGCCAAGATATCAAAGAGCATGTATATCAATTGGGGTGCCCAACATGCTACAATTACAGACAATGGTGAACAGCTACAACTCGTTTTAGATCAAACTTCAGGTAAGACTCTGGCTCCAATTGCTCCAATGACATTTAAATCCAGTTCCATACTTCCACAAGTTTCTTACAGTATAGTCCCATCCTCAACAGAGACGAGACTCTTATTCAATCCAGCTATTCATATTTGTGTTTTTAAGATGGTTTTCAAAAACAAATTGTTTAAAAATCAGGAAAAGTAACATAAGATTACCAACTAGTAAATAAAGGGAGAAATAGAATTCACAGCTAAAAAGTAGTCCCACTTTGGTTGCAGGATCTGCCGCTAAATCAAAGAAGGCATTCTTGTTTGGAAGTTTCGAATTGCTTATTAAGCTAGTGCCTGGAAACTCTGCAGGGACAGTCACTGCCTATTATGTAAGTGAACTTAATCCAAACTATGGAATTTATCAATTGTGAACTTCCACCACTACAAAGTATGTGGTGCATCTTCCCCTTGCCGCATGCCAATAAATGGCGCTCTAGCTACTGGATACTAAAGCCAATCAAACCAATAAGAGCTTATGCTCCAATAGAAAACCAGGAATAATGAATCAAATTCAATGAAGTGAAAACCATAGCATACCTTAAGACTAATCAGTCTCGTGTTTCTTCTTCTACAGCTATCCTCAACAGGAAGCACGCATGATGAGGTAGACTACGAATTCTTAGGAAATGTTTCTGGACAACCTTACATTATCCACACAAACATCTTTACTCAAGGAGTAGGAAACAAAGAACAGCAGTTCCATCCATGGTTTGACCCAACAGCTGATTTCCACAACTACACCATTCACTGGAACCCTACTGCAGTTGTGTAAGTATAACTTCTCATATTCAGCGATTCTTTCCCGTGATTAACACATACATAAGGCATATTTGTAACTGTCAAAAAAGAACTGTTTCCTACTAGAGGATCCATCCTATTTTGGAATTAACAAATAGTCTCAGAGATGTCATTCAATATTTGCAGGTGGTATGTAGATAGTATCCCAATCCGCGTATTCAGAAAATATGAGAGTGAAGGGATTGCATTTCCTAACAAACAAGGGATGAGGGTTCACACAAGCCTATGGAATGCTGATGACTGGGCAACCCAAGGTGGCCGTGTCAAGACTAATTGGACAAATGCACCTTTCACAGCTACATTGCACAGGTTTAGAGCCCGGGCGTGCAAATGGGACGGGCCAGTCAGCATAACTCAGTGCGCTGCTACGTCCCTGGCAAAATGGTGGACTTCACCAACTTATAGCCAACTAACCTATGGGAAGCGCGGCCAAATGAAGTGGTTTAGAGACAATTACATGATCTATGACTATTGCCAGGACACAAAAAGGTTCAATGGACAGATGCCTCCTGAATGTTTCAAGGAACAGTTCTAAAAGGAAAACATCAAACCATGAGTCATGCTATATCATGAGAATTGAGCTTTACCATATTCAAAAATTCAATGGATCTACTAGTTTCTCCATCAGCTTCATTGAGGAAAATTTCATCCATTCTTTTTGTTTGCTTTACATCAAATGCCTTTTCTTTTCATTGTTTACTGCGCTGATAAATCACCATTTCGCCTTTTAAAGGACATAAGAATGGTAAAACACATAACTGATTCCTTATGTCTGTTTTCTGTCAACTACATGTGCAATTCTGGCATGTGTTTTAATTTCACTCATCCAATTATACTGTTTCCAGAATAAGTGTTATACACTTCCACCAATTTATTTCCTACTTAGCATTCCATCCTAAGTTGATCAAGAACTGGTGTAAATACATAAACACAAATTGAAACATCCCTTATACTAAATAAAAAATTTTTGGACCGCAGGACAATCTGGTCTTTTACATCATTAGCCATGCAATTACCTAAATCTAACATAAACCATATGAAAATCAAAAATTTTGAAAAATAAATTTTACACCAAGTCTAGCACAGAGCACAAGTACTAATATCCTGATCCGAATAACATGAGCTCATGCCATTTGACACAAATATATTATAGAACATCCAAATATATAAGGAATACAATAGAACAAATCGAATTCGATCACATTACAAAGAAAGAAGGACAAATTTCATTGAACAAATAACATGATTAAACCAATACCTGAGGAACACCACAAAACTATAATTGGGCACACTTAAGAATCGTCCATATTTCCTAAAACAAACCCAAACCCTACACCAAAAATCTAAAAGAACTGCCTAAATGAAATTGAAATCACCTCATCAAAAAACTAATGTAGACCCGGCGTACACCGTATCCACACCTTGCCCAGATACAGTTCACAGAGACAGGTCTACACAATAATCTTCCCAATCACATAATACAAAGCCATACACCGAAGACAATCAAACCCGTGCCCAAAAGAGCAAAGTCCAACCTAGTCTCTTCCCCTAATAATATACCACCTACAGCTGTAGCGGCAAACGTCGTCGCATTGGTGATGGGAACAGCTAACGAGATGGGGTTATGACTTAGGATGGAGAAAAAAGTAGCTGAAGCGGAGAGATTAATTACAAAAGGTATTGTGTATTGCCAAATGAAAAGGAGGGTCAGCCAGTTTTTGAGCGTGGTCTTGAATTTCTCAAAGGGATTGCCAGTGCTAGGGTTTAAGGAGTTGGAGGATGTGGATTTTAAAGTTTGGTCCCAGAGGATTGCGCCCCGTCGCATTAGGGCGTTGGTGGTGCCCCATACTAGGCCTACCGCCACCATCTTCTCCACGTCTCGGATCATTTGATTGGTGGAGATCTCTCCCTTCCCTCTCTCTTTCAAAAGAAGCGCACAGCGACAAAGAAGTATAGAACTCAACTAATGTCCTCTGTGGCCTTTAGTACTGGCTTTTTTTTTTTTTAAGCACAGGCCGTTAGTATTGGCTTAAGCCGCCAAATTTGATATTTACTACGATTATGAAATTTTATGATGTATATAACTATTTAATATCAAACTAGAAACATAAACCCACTAAATATAATAGTGCAAAATAATTTTGACATAATTACTAAATCAAATCATATATGCGACCAATGATTGAATAAAGAAAAAAATTAATATAAAAATACAACGAAAAGCATGTAATAAGAAAAGAAATATATAGTTTTTGTCATTTGCAATCCCATCTGGACATTAAAATTTCCTATAAATAAAAAAGGCAAATAAAATAATGGAAAATCAACATCACATTATATCATCAGTGCTTTAGGGAAAATCGATACTAAAATGTCATAGTAGTTCTTTTTCCTTCGAGATATGTTTGTTTTAATTGGAAAAGCAAACGGTCGATCTTTTTTGTGAAATATATTGTTTGTTTCTTGATAGACTACTATATTATTGAGTGTGAAAGCAAACAAAATTTTATTTATAAAATTAAACAAAACAATTACTTAGCAACTAAAGTAGTCCTCTTTCTTCCTTCATTGGCAAAAAAAAAATCAATTAAAATTACTACTTAAAAAATTCGACAAATTTGTTTATTGAATCTCATTTTCAATAACAATTTATATTAAATATATTGTGAAAAATTGTTAGATATTAATAAGTATGTATTGGGATATTAATTAAATAAATAAAATTTTGAAGGGAACAAACTATCTGAGTAAATTGTAGATTTATCTTTTCTCACAATTGTTCATTTTGCTAATATCTTAGAATAAATGATAAAAGACAAATGGAACGGAGGTTATAATGGCTTCTTTGGAAAAACAAAATAAAAATATTTTTACCAAGTAACTCCTATGATATAGTTAATTATTTTTTCAATTATTACAAAATATCTACTTTTCAAAAAAATACTCCTCACCTGTTTACTTCATTGATTGGAATGAAAGAGTAATGTAATTAAAATTCCTAAAAAATATAATAAAAGTATAATATCTATTATTTTATTCAATTTGAATATATAAGTAACTTAAGAATATATCGTAATAAAATATTAATTATTAAATTACTCTCAATTTGTCTTCTTTTTTAACCAATTCTGAAGTAATAGGTGATGGTGGTAACAACGGCAATAATCAATGATAGCAACTTTGGATTGTTGGTGATTAATGATAGCGGCAGTGGTGATAATGACTATTGATGGCAATGATCAATAGTAGTGGTAATAATAACAGTATTGAT
The DNA here is from genome assembly GCA_024138005.1 of Lumnitzera racemosa. Lineage (NCBI taxonomy): Eukaryota > Viridiplantae > Streptophyta > Magnoliopsida > Myrtales > Combretaceae > Lumnitzera > Lumnitzera racemosa. The sequence continues at coordinate 34,584,938 of JAMXBC010000007.1, forward strand.
AATCGTTAAATTGATATAAGATAATTTTTTAAAAAATTATAAAATTTTGTAAGTAATTATGATTTTTTAATTAAAGTAAGTGATTTCTATTATTTAATTTCAAATAATAAAGAATAAAAAGGGAATGAAATTCTAATTTTCTCAAGTGAACGAGGTGTTGAAGTTAGTTATTTTCATTTCAATGAATAGTTGTCCTTCCTCCTCAGTGAATTATTTGAAATACATACATAAAAAATCTCTCTCTCTCTTTCACACAACTTTTGTCTACGTTGCATCCGTATTCCTTGAATAATGGTTTCTGGAGTATTCTTGATTACTCTTATTTCTTTTATTAGTTTTTCTCTTTGAACAAATCCCGATGGTTTTTGAAACTCCGCTGCTCCTTCCTAAGTTGCACAAAATTTACACCACAGTTAAGTGCCTTGACTCACTCTCCAAAGGCTTAAAACCTTTATAGATTAAGTTGATGGATGCAAATTGAAAAATTATACTCCTACCGGTAATGGATACTGATAAGCTCGTGGAAATATGCTATTAAGTAAAGTCCAAGTACTTGTCATCAGTTATTTTTTGTTTGTAAGATGTGCCTGTGATAATAAGGATAGATGGAGCTATCTTTATAAAGTTGTCTGCCTTTTTTTGGGGAAATTTTTCTGGCTATTGATCTTACTGTTTTTTCCTTGAGTTACTATTACGATCTTTCGAAATTCATACTTGTAAGTTTATCAATATTGTATGTGTCTATATATATATATATATATATATATATATATTGGTGGGACCAATATCTACTCACTAAATACAAAATGGAATCATGTATTTATCACAAATGATGCTTGAGAGAGTATTTCCAAGTGGGGAATGGACAAAAAAGTAAATATCATTCTTATAGCTTTTATTTTTGTTTCAAGTGTTTGTAACCAAATAAAAATAAAAGATTTTCCTTTATGTATGTTGGGCCATGATAATTGGATTGATACATCTCTGAGGCAACGACAATGCTAGAGAGGCAATGAGATTCCTCTATGTTAACATGTGTTTCCTTTCAAAGCTTGCACTTTATCTTCTTTGCCCAATTCATTTGTTCATTCTTCAGTAAGTCCCATACTATGGAAGATATACTAACCATTACAATTAAGCCCGGATGCAAGAAAAATACCAAGATTAACTTTCTAGAGAAAAGGCAATTGAAAAATGTTTATCAAAAAAAAAAAAAAAAAAACAAACAAACAAACTACCAAGAAGTTTAGGGATTGACTTTAATTACGCTACCATATCATAACTTGAGATTTCTAAAGTTAATGTACAAATTTTACTGATGCATTATAACTATTAATATATTCACGACTTCCCACGCATATGCTATAATGTATAACATTAGAAATTATATATAGTCTCATAAACAAAATAGTTAAGATTGTGAAAACATATAAGAATTTTTCGAAAAATAAGTGGATATATAATGTTGGCTAAGATTACCGTTGTATTAGTTGGGAGATAATTTGTGAAAAGATGGGCCTTTCATGCTCAACTTTGAGATTTTGAGAATCTTCATTAGCACACGATACCATAGTTCTTATTAAGTTTCCAAAAATATAATTGTAAGAGAGGGATTCGATTTATATAAAAGACTATATTATAAAATCTTTTCTAAACCATAATGATGATAGATATATAAATCATGTTATGTATATTTTCTCATTTTCGACCATATTGTATGAGCAAATGCATAAATGTTTGGAGAAGTTTGACAAAGCAAGCTTGTAATTATTTTGAAAACATAAAGTTTAATAACCAAATTGGAAATATATGCAACGGTCAATGGAGGCAAATAAAGTAAAACTATGAATATGATAAAAAGATCAAAATTCTGTATTTAGTAGGTGCAAAAATATCTACTAAGAAGAAAAACATTATTTTTATGAATACAAAACGTTCTCTTCTTCCCTTAATCAGTTATTTAAAATAAAAAGATGATTGTAATTTTAGATCTTGAAAACCAGTTCCAAAATTCTCAATTAAAAGATGCACTTTTAGAGAAAAAGTAGTAAAAGGCAAGTTTGACTCACCGGCTCCGTAATTTAGTTTGTCAACTGCAGCATTGACTCCCAAACAGGAATCTCAGCGTCATTAATTCTCATCTTCATTCATGCTCGCTTCTTGAATTCCAATAGAAAAAATACTGAAGCATGTAATTCTACGACATCTCAGCCATGTGTAGGGGAAAAAAAAAAGGGAAATTTTGAAAAAACAAAAAATCATCACGTACAAACTGCAACATATATTGTAGAATCTCTCAAATACATTATCACTCACCTCTTCACTTATAACGGTAGTCATTATTGTCTATTATTATAGAAATTTCTTCCGCAACACCTATAGGCCATACATGGAAAACATCAAGGCCTTTTAATCCTTTTATCATCTTTCCACTTCACCACAATTTACCCTCTTTTTTCCACCTAGAAATGCACATTATAAAAATAAAAAAAATAAAAAAAATCGACAATTTAATCAAGCAATTCAGATGGCTAAAAATATGATTCAACTTAACCGAAGAGTACTTTAAATGCAAAAATTGTAAATTTACATGAATTGTGAAAAAAAAAAACATATAAATGTAAAGAATGAGACAGCAACCTACGTTAAAAACAATAAAATTAAAAGTAGAAGTAAGTGCTTTAATCACTGTCTTGTTCGCTAGGAAAAAGTAGGCACTTGAGAGAAAAATGACAAAGAAAAAAATTTCAAAATGCTCTTTAAATCGATGGTTGCCAATATCACAAAAAGCCCAAACATCAATTGAAAAGTTAGTGCTTGATAGGTTGCCCCAACAATTAGGATCGAGTAGAAAAAATCATGAACCACGAATCAAATTATAAATCAAACTAATAAAACTAATTTTTTTTATAAATTATTTGATCATAATTCAATTCGGTTATATATAAATGATTAACAATTTAGTTCTGAAAAATTGACCAAACCGAACTGTTTGATTAAACAAAAATAATTTTATATAATTATTTTGTTAATTTTTTATTTTTTTATATCGATCTTTATGGATTGTTCATATTTTCTTCTTTTTTGTCTTTTTTTAAGTAAATTATTAAGATTAAGTTGATGAGTTCCATATAAAATTTTACATTTAAAAATTTTCCTTTTCTAAATTATCATTTCCTTATATGTTTTCAAATTAAGAGTCTCACTTTAGTACTTTTTATATATCTCTTGTTTCTTTTCTTATCTTTACTGTGTTTCTTTTGTTTTTTTTATATTGTTTTTTTTATGGGCAGTTTTACTTCTCCCTTCTTATTATTTATTCATTATAATAGATTCTCTTATCCTCATTTAATTAAATTGAGTTTGTTAAGATATTGTACAATTTTTTACTAAGTATCATTACACATGATAAATATATAAGAAATTAATTAAAAAATATGAAGGTTTAATAGAAAATAAAATATGTTATTGAAGATAAAAATATTTAGCAAAAATTTGATATAAACTGTTTGAACCGAATCAAACTAATTTTAATTAGGTTCAAAAAATTGACTGTTCAAAAAATTGACTAATCAAACTTTATAGTTAAGTTTGATTTAAAAAAAAAAAAACAAACCATTACATTAGATTCAGTTCGGTAAGGAGAGGGCAAACCATATTAAATCAAACTATGCCTACCCTTACCTGCAACAATCAATGTCTTAATTCCAATGGCAGTTCATTGAAAAATAGAATGAAGGAAAAAAGGGTGTAAGAGAGAAGTTTATATGTTTAATCATTGAAGCTATGTAATTAGAGATTTCAACCTTTTAGGTGCAAATAGGTGCAAGTTGGGTTATTGGTTTCCATGACAATCTTTGGGAAAACTAGGGAAGATTTTAATGACAATTCTTAAGAAAAATGACAATTTGTAGAGAAAAGATAATAGATGAAAACAATTACTAAAAAGTGGGTATGAGAAAAGAGGAGCAGGAAAAAAATATTAAAACTATACATTAAGTATGAGCTTAAATATTATAAATTAAATAAAAAGATAATGGCAAAAGTAATGCAAAATTCATGATTCCGCCTTTGCCTTTAAAAAGGTAGAAATGAAAATTCCATTCCTCTCATATTTATTATTAAGAATCAAATTACTTATTTAGCCTTCAATTTCATTGTGATATTAAATAATTATGGGTATTTTTTACAACTATTATTATATACACATTTATTCTCAATCTACTCAATTTCATTCCATAAACATTTCTAAACAAAAAAAAGGATTTGTTATTCTGCTTTTTATTCCATTTCATCCCACTCCATTTCATCCCTTTTCAATCCATTATAATCTATCACATTCCAAACCATTTATGCATATCAAACATGATATAAATTTAAATAGTATGTAACTTTCAAGTAGTTATAATAAGCAATCAATGTTACATTAAGTGATTCAAATAGGAACCCCATCATAACCCCGTTTAAAATAAGATAACCTGTCCATTATCTTACACATGGTTCTTACGTGTCATTTTTTGTCAAATAAAAAAGGAAAAAAGAAAAAGTAATATATATAATTATTAGAAAAGAAAATATTATATAAAATTTGAAAGAAAAAAGAAAAAGGGAAAAAGTGTAATATTATAAAGTAAATACAATTATATATATAATAATTTGATCAATAAAAGTTAAAAAATAAAAGAATTTACAAAAAGAAAAATAAAAAAGAATAATAATGGGCTAACCTCTGGCTAAATGTCTTTGGATACCCTGTTTAGCAAATTATAACTTCGTGGATAGATGAATTGATGGGGGTTTCTCTCTCCTTTCTTTTTTTTTTGTTTTTTGTTTTTTCTTTTTAAAGTAAGAGCTTAAGTGGTCATGCAAGGGTATCAACCCTCTTAAGGTGGTGAGCAGCTATCCGAAGTCATGGATAAATCAAGCAACTTACTTTTGTGAGAGCTCGCGACCCATCAAGCTATAATTGGTTAAACCGGTTGTCCTCTAGCCTTATGGTATCACTTTACTTGGTTTGTTTTTCTTCTTTTTTCCTTTTTTATTTTTTTTTATTTTTGAATTTGTGTATTAATTAAATTATTATAAATATAATTATATTTATTTACTTTATAATATCTACACTTTTTTCCTTGTTTTCCAAAATTATTTTAATTTGTTATATTTTCTTCATTTTTAATAAGTTCATATATTACTTTTTCTTTTTCCTTTTTTAATTTGCCAAACAATATGCCGTGTCAACACCATATGAAAGATAATGACAACATGACATTAATCTCATATTTTAACTACTTAAAGTTCTATTCTAATTTTACCTTAATGTAATTTACCTTGAAAATGATCAATTTGATACTTTATCACAAATTAACAATTTTATTAGAATACTTTTACTAGATTAGATGAAAAGTTTGAGATAAGTAATAAATTTAACATTTAGTATGGAAAAGTTATTCTCCAAATATACAACCATTTTATCAAATAGACAAAATGTTGATAACAAATGATAAACTTTACAATTTTTCGATTTACCTTATCAATCATTCCATTGATTTAGATTAAAAGCTAATTAAAGACGATAAATTTAACATCTACTACAATTAAACAAAGTTTACTAAGTATAATGTCGTTTTACTAAATTACGTAAAAAGTTGATAATAGATGATCAATTTACATTTTACTACAATGAACAAGTTTATCATATATATAACCATTTCAATAAATTAGAAGAAAAGCTGATAATAGATTATTAGTTTGATATTTTACTATAATGTAACAAGTTTATCATATATGTTAGGGTCATAAAGAAGTTAAGTCAAGATGATAATATTAAGCTTAAGCTCAAACTTAACTAGAAATTTCAAAACTTAAACTCAATTTAAGTTCAATCAAACTTTAAATCTAGAGTTTTGGTTGATATGAACAATTTCAAAAGAGGTATATCCCTTAAATCAAATATATATAAGTTAAATAATTAAAGAGTCTTATTGTTTTAGGTTTTACAAATGAATGAAAGACATAATTAAAGGAAGTAATGACATAAATTTAAGCCTAAAAAAGAATAAACTTGCTAATAAGAAAATTATTTTGCAAAAATGGTGAACAAACAACATCTGATCTATCATTCGAATGTAAATGCTCTAAAAACCATATTGGTCGAATGGTAGTTAAGTTCCCAGTCAGATGATAAGAGAAGGACTTGATTTTGTGAAAGTTGTGCACGTTACCGTCCGAATGGTGGTTGTCTCTCATTTGATTGATGCTTTCTGCTCAATTATTGTCCATATGGTAGTTACTCTTTTGTCTAGATGATGGCGATTTGTAGATTACGCTTCACGTAATTTTTTGTTGCACTTTCCTTAGTTTTATGACCCTATATTTTCTCGACTTTACTTATGTCTACTCTTTTAACTGTAAAGTTGTGTCTTAGGATTATGATTGCCATTGACATCATTTTCTTCTTCTTACAAAAGGCCCTTAATTTATGGGCATTTCACCATGTAATGTGTAAGGGGGTCCCATGAACAATTCATTCTTGTACAAATGGTTGTTCTTACTATTCCTAATGTGCAAAAAGTAAAAAGGTACTCTTTCAAGTGGTCTAAACTAAGATAATTTCGTTTGAAAATGAATCGTCTAAAATACTTTAAATCAAGTTATAAATTCAAGGATTAAGATTGTCTCTATTTTTAAACTATCAAGTGATATCATGAAAATGTTATCTCTTTTTTTACATGTTTACATTTTAAGAAAATAGCTTTAAGAAAGTTACTTTAGAGGATTCAAATCCATTCCATTTTCCTATAATAAAGTTATTCATGGTCCAATCAACTAAGAAAGGAGTATCAATCTATTCCAATTTATTCTACAATTTTAGCACATTCCATATGCTTAGTAAAGTTAGCAAACATAAGCTCTTCATATAAAATAATTTAATTTGTAAGATTACCAATACAAACCAAACCCAATTAAAATTTGTTCTCATCTCATGATTTATGCTTTCAAACTGTCTATAAATATCAACAATACTAAAAGTGTCATATTTACATTATCTTCCTAATATTAGGTCTTGCTTGCTAAGTCTTAAGTAGCAAGGTTTATACTTTTCATATAGAAACTTTAAATTTTGTAAACCATTCTTATTATAATTCTACCCAATTTCTTAAACTACAACATAGCACTAATTTCAATTGGACTATGAGTAAGATTTCTTATAATTTGCCATCTTATCTAGTTATCAAATAAAAAAAATTGTCTCTTCCATTTTCTAGAACTACTTCGCCCATTAATTTTTTTTTTTTCCATTTATAACTTTTAGCGATATTCTTCTACTGAAGGAAGAATTAGTAAATAAAAACTCTTTACACCTAATCTATTTGCCATATTTTTCTTAGTAGAGTTTAGCCCATAAAGTATTTATGTAAGTTATTTACCAAGCTCTTTTATTACAAAAGCTTCATTTCTAATGTCTAGATTAATTAGTCCTAAACTACCATTATGTCTTGAAGTGGTAATTCTCAACCAACTAACAACATATCTTATTGTATAGCTCAAACTATTCCTATAGAAATTCCAAGTTTCTTGGTCGACTTTTATAAGAAAATTCTCAAGTAAGGAATAAGCCTTCTTATAACGTTTGGTAAAGTTTACAAGATTGTTTATATTAAAATTGTTCAAACTATTATTCAATTTCCAACCACTTGGTTTCAATGGAATCTTTTTTAATTAAAAGTTAAAGTCTTTATATCTAGGCTGGATTCTACTTTTGAAAGAAGAACCTAAATACTTTCTAAAAGCATCCATTTTTTTTTTTTATGTAAGGAATTTGAAGTTTTTTCTTTCAACTCATCATTATTGTTGCTATAGCAAAAAATTTCATGATTTCATTTGATTTACTTTTAGTCTTGACCACACACCAAACACTTAAAAGGTATAGGAAATTGTTCTTAGTGAATTTAATTTGTCTTTAATCAGTAGAATAATATCATTCACAAAGAAGAGATGAAAGAAGTTTAAGAAGGAACCTCTTATATTTATAAGCTTACAATTCTTAGCAGTTACTTTTTCCTCTATATATCTACAAAAAAATTTCATGTTCAAGGTCAAAAGGTAAAGCCAAATAATAATTCCTTATCTAACACCATAGAAGGATAAATTTTTTTAAGAGAAAATCATGTAAGAGAACCTCAATTAATGTCAAAGGGACATGTGAAGACAATAGATTGACCCACCAATCAAGAAATCCAAAAGCTTGGAAAACTAACTTAAGAAAATTCCATTTCACATTATTATAAGCTTCTTTTGTTTGATTTAATTATCATATATCCATTTTTTTATGTTTTTTTCTTGTTGATGGAGAAGTTCATCAATTAGAAGTAAATTACATTACAGCTTTTATATTTGGGATGGAGTTTATTGGCTTGGTTAAGATGAATAAAAGAATGAAGTTCTTGAAGTATCTTGTCAACTAAAATCTTTTTAACCAACTTATAGATGGTGCTATAAATGCTGGTAAGTCGGATTTAGCATGCTGACATGTTGTGTTGGGATTACCACCAAAAGAGCTTCATTTGAGCTTTCAAAATATTGAATGCTAATGAAATCTCATCAATTATATCTTTTTCTTTCATAAACAATTTTGTCAAAGTTTTTATGATTATGTACATGGATAAAGTAAGATCAATCTCATTCACTTAGAAATATAGTTATAACATTGATATTATTCGTGATACGATTTCTAAACTATAAATTAGTCATGTTCTAAAAACCTAAATATTTAGTCTTTTATTGTCTATACAAAAAATATTTTATTTTAAATTATAAAAAAACATAAAAACTTACAAAATTTAAGTAGTGAATATGTATAATTACATTATTATGACTCATATTAACAACCAAGTTAATTGGCTATTTTAAAACTTTGGATAGATTTTCGTTACTTATAAATCTTTTGAGTAATTCGCTTGAATATGTACAATAAGAACAATAAAACAAGAAGCAATGCATTGCAAAGAAAGAGGGCATAGGAAAAATAAGACGAGATATATTGAGGTTTTGCTCAGTATCGCATTTAACCATGAGAAATGCATCAAACTTCAAGAATTAAGGACCGAGTAAAATCACTTTTTTTCTGCCTCACACAACTTTCACTACTTATCTCAAGTTCTCCTTAACTTTATCTAGTCTAGCCCTAACAAGTAATTTCTTGTTGATAACTCTGTCTGATTTCTCTGACTTGTAATTAGAGTATTTGCTTGTTTAATTAAAAAAAAAAAAAAACCACCGCAACACTCATTCAAAGATCACTTAGTTGAAAGTTTACCCTCAACGTTGCAAGCTCTAGCCATACGTTATTAAATAACACACTACGTTATTAAATAACACATTTTATTATTATTATTATTATTATCTTTATCCTTTACTTAAGACATCTTTATATAGATGTTTGAGTACATCCAAAAATAAATGATAAGCTTCATAGTCTTGGCTATAATTCTCTTCAAGATTAATTTAAAAAATTGGTTGCATGCCTTTATGCAACTCGGATCATTTGAATGATCTTATTGAAGAATATTCCAATAAGCATTCAACATGAGGAGGATGAAAATCAAAAGAAGTTTTGGTCTAAAACAAAATGTGGATACTTCTAAAATGGTCTTATTCTTGTGTTGGCAAATAAGAGTTTACATTTTTTGAGCCTAAATTATAGAAGTAAGTTTTTGAAATCCCTCTAGTTTTGAATGAAATGGAAATATTTTCATAAAAAGGATTATATACTTATCTAAAATAAAATCATCATGCCAGCTACTAAAAAAAAAATAATACTATACTTGCTGTAAAAGTTCATGCCAGTTTTCAAGATTAAGCAAAATAGAGTTTAGCTTAAAAGAGGTAAGTAGGAACCTAAAAATAATTCCAAAAAAATAAAGGGAATTTGAGCGTAAAATAATAAGTTTAATTTAATTACCTTTAAGCCAACATCATGGAGATCAATATGACAAAATGTTACTTGAAGCTTTCATTTATTTTTGTCTAAGTATATTCCCCAAATATACTTAGATTGGTAAAAGAGTTAGATAATTTACGTCTGCTATATTCTTATGAGTTCTTTTGATACAACTTAACACATACATTCAAAACAATTATAAGCTTCATAAAAAATGAAAATATCAACACACATAATTAATTTATATTCTTTTAGGAGAAGAGGATTGATTTAGTAATTCTATATGTTCAATTAAAACTCTATCTTTTCCCTTAACGGATATAAATATACAATATATTAGCAATGTAAATATATCAAGTCCTTATTACTTGAATTCAACTATATTTACTTAAGTGTAATTGGCCTATAACAAAGTTTAGCTTGTATTTAAGCTATTTCATTAGTTTATTGAGATGAGCTTTAAGTTCCACTCTTATTAGTTGATGAGCTTGTTGTATGCCTAGTTAAGTTCAAATCTAATTTATATAAATATCTAGTTTATTTAATTTACGTTCTGCATGAAAAGTAAATTTTTCTTTTCTAAACAAATTCCTTAAACAAACTTAGTCCAACCATACAAGAAAGTTACAACAAAATGGAATATGGAGGAGTCATTTGAGGTGGTTTTATAGCTTTGCGTCTACTTTTCCCTCACAAATGATAATTTTATATAGAAAAAATAGTATTCTAAGCAAATATTAAAATTACTATTGAAATTTTTACTTATTAAATTTATTATCAAACCCTTCATTATTTACATAGATATTATTTGACAAATAAATATTTGCCAAAAAATAATGTGGTGGTAACTTTTGCCAATGACATTTAATAGCCTTTTAACTTAATTAAATTCGATTGAGAATATCATTAATAATTTAAACTTTATCTATATAATAAACATTTTATATCAAGTTAAAATAATAATTTTGATATTATCTAAAATATTTTGCAAACTATGATAATTTGAGCACCCATAACGCGGTTCCACGTCTTCTAGTAGGTAGAAACGGCCACTCTTATCCTACTACTCGCGAGTCGCGATATCCAATTAAAGAAACTCAGTTACCCCTAAAGACTACAAATTACCCTATCTCTATCAAATCCGTCGTAACTTGGTTAGTTGTCAACTTCCTTTTAACGTCTGTGGCTTCCGTTTCTCCCGTAAAAATATATTCATTTCCATTTTAATTAATAATAAAATTATTAAACCAACCAAACAAACGTCTCTTTTCCTCTCTCTCGCTCTTCGTCGAAGCTTTGCAAAACCCTAACATATACACTCTCTTTCTTCGATTTTATGCTTCGATCACTCGATCTGTTAGCTATCCACTGATGGAACGCATCGTCGGGGGCAAATACAAGCTCGGCCGTAAAATCGGTAGTGGATCGTTCGGCGAAATTTTTCTCGGTCAGTCAAATTTAACTTTTTGCCTCGATTCTTTTCCACGATTCTCCAAATTCACGTGATTGCTTCATGCGTTTTGTAATTGATTTGGAGCTCCAGCGTGGCAATTTTCTAATCCTTTCGATTCTCGCCTTTTTTCAGCTACACATATGGATACGTTCGAGATCGTTGCTGTGAAGATTGTAAGTATCGTTTTTGTGTTGATTGTTTTAATCGATTGGATTCGTTTGATCTTGTTTAATTCGGAAAGTTCGTGTTTTTATTTGTTTTGAATCTTGCTCCAACTCAAGTTTAGTGGAATTTAGGTTTTTGTAGGTTTTCTCGATTTGAAATGCAAAGGTGCACGATGTTAATGAGTCCTTTCGTCTCCGGGCACTGAATCCAGCTTGCCTGTGTAGATAGGCTCTACACATGGCCTTGGGCCCAAGTCGTGTTGGACTTGTTTTAATTTGCTATTGACTTTCTGATGTTTGAATGTTTCTCTCTTTTCATTTAATCATACTAGTAACTAGTGTATTGAATTGTTGAATCTGAATTTTTGAGTTTTTATTGACCAATTATGAATTTTGATTCCCTATGTTATGCAGGAGAATAGCAAAACGAAACATCCCCAATTACTATATGAGGCCAAATTGTACAATCTTCTCCAAGGAGGAAGTATGTAATCTTTTCTTCATGCATCTTGCTTTTGTATTGATGGACACCGCTAGTGAAGTCTTTTACCTGAATGAAAGTAGATGAGCATTCTTTATGCATTATGTAGGTGGTATCCCAAGCATAAAATGGTCTGGCGTTGATGGAGAGGACAACATTCTTGTTCTTGATTTGCTTGGACCAAGCCTTGAAGATTTATTTGTTTATTGTGGGAGGAAGTTCTCATTGAAGACTGTCATAATGCTGGCTGATCAAATGGTAAGAGTGCAATACTTACACAGTTCACTGGACTTGTCCTTTATCACTCATAGAACATTCTGCTTGGTGTGTTGATGTCAACTTTATTTTCTCTTCCTTGATGGATATTGCAGATTACAAGAATAGAGTATGTGCACTCAAAAGGATTTCTACATAGAGATATTAAACCTGATAACTTTCTTATGGGTCTGGGACGAAAAGCGAATCAGGTAATTTTTTTATTTTGTTTTATTTTTTTTATATCTGTTTCTTGTTCAAGCTTTAAATTGTGATATGACTTTAAAGCCCATTGCTAAAAAAATTCAATCAGGTTTATATCATTGACTTTGGGCTGGCAAAAAGATATAGAGATGCCACCACCAATCGCCATATTCCTTACAGGTGCTTTTTCTTTCTTGTATATCATCTCTCTCTCTCTCTCTTTTCCCCCCCTTCAAGTTTCACTCCTTTGCCTTTTATCCTAGACATAGCGCTTTATAATTTTCATTTTCTTTTATGGATAAATTATCTACAATTTTACATTTTGTGACCAAATCCTGTCTGTGCAGGGAGAACAAAAATTTAACTGGCACAGCACGTTATGCAAGTTGCAATACTCATCTTGGAATTGGTATGGTAGACAGTCTTGCTTCCTTAGTTATTTTGCCTTGTGCCTAGTATTGCATAGGCATTTACTTTCTTTTCTGCAACTCTTCAGAACAAAGCAGGCGAGATGACTTGGAGTCCCTTGGTTATGTGCTTTTATATTTTCTCAGAGGAAGGTACATTATCTTTCTCCAAACTAAGAGCATCCTAAAATGAGGGTTTGGTGGTTTTATATGTTTTTATAACTAATTAATAAAATTCATGCACAGCCTTCCGTGGCAGGGACTGAAAGCAGCCACTAAGAAGCAAAAATATGATAAAATATGTGAGAAGAAGCTATCCACTCCTATTGAGGTATGGACCGATGGTTTAGATTTATACTAGTTCGTAACTTGGAAAATGGGGTATTATTGTCCCTCGGTTATAACATTGATTGCTTAATATTTTCTGAAGGTTCTATGCAAATCTCATCCGGTAGAATTTGCATCATACTTCCATTACTGCCACTCATTAACATTTGATCAACGCCCTGATTATGGATTTCTGAAGAGACTCTTCCGCGAGTTATTTTCTCGGGAAGGTATTGGTCTTACCTTTGTATATAGTTCTGCCAGTGCAATGCTTTCTCATTGTAACTTGCTCTTAGATGCCATTTGAAGTGTTATTAGCTGCTGATATTGTGTGAGACTGTGCACACATGGACACGCACATGCATGCACATGGATGTAGATACACCAATGTAAACTAGTGACAGTGGAGATACCCTGATATCTGATATTTACCCTGGTTTTTCATGTCATTTTAGAACTTAAAAGAGATTTTTGGGCTTTCCAGGGATCTATGAGCATGTGTTGTCATGTTGCAGGGATACAAGAGGAGTTGTTGGAGTTTGATTCTACAATAAAAGTTGTTGAAGTCTGATTCTAATTAAAAATTTTGTAATTATTCCCATGGCAGAGGATAGTTTTCTGTGTATAGATGATTTGCTATCTTTCATCCTTTTCCCTTCCATGTCTGAATCCAATCATTCTCCAAAATATTCTCAGGATATGAGCTGGACTACATTTTTGATTGGACAATACTGAAATATCAGCAAGCACAGAAGAACAAAACCCAGACTCGGATGTCGGTGAGTTCCATAATGAATTTGCACGTGTACAAAGCCTGCGTTCCATTCCTGGGTGGATGTGACACAGTTTTATTTTAGGGATCATCTCTATTTCATCACATAATTAACACTGATTTATAGAATGGAACCAAAGCTGCTTTTTGATGAACTACTCTTGGTAGTTCTTGCTAGAGCTGCCTATGCCTCTTTGTTTGTTGATTTTTTTCTACTACGTTTCATTTTTAATATGAATTAATGACATCACATGCTGGGCTTTTAACACAATGCAACCGTTGATTTTTACAGCCAGCTCCTGTGGCCAGTAGCAGTCGGGCACCAGTGGTGAACATGGACAATCATCAAGGTTAGACATTGCTTTCACGACTTGGTGCATGGAATCTGTTGATAATTTTACTGAGGACTTAGATGTATCTTGTTGATTGAAAGCCTCTTAGGAGATATAACTTCTCTGAAAGGGACAAGGGGATAAGCATTAATCTTAAGATAACACTTTCCAAAATATTGTCCTTAAGATTGTCTTGAGGAAGGTTCAGTAAATTTTCTATTCTTAAGATTTAGTTGAAGTTAGTGCAATATTACCATTACTTTTTGCCAGAAAATGAGGTCATGAATGAACTTAGTATTGGCTTAGCAGATCCTTTCCTTTTTATTCATTTGATTGGCACCTACAATTTTATTAATGTGCGTTCATCTTGTGGTAAATCTTCTTCATAATGAAATTGGGGACCTCTCTTTGTTGGGTCATAATATTAACAATGTATATGTTCATGCCAAGGTAGTGTGAACATCTCGAAAAGGGAGGGTGGCCTGGAGGTTGAGTTGATGTCATGAGTGATTCACACCCTGACTCGTGTAGCATTCTTCCTATACCTGAAACCCAAAAATGCAAAGCCATTTTTCGAAGGGAGAAGCTACGGAGATTCTTTTTACCATTATGGCTCTACAGTTTTTCTTCTTGTGCAAGATTTAATGAATGATTAGTAGAATAAGTGAGAAGGCTTCTCCCTAAAATCTACTCAAAACTCAATATTCCAATCTGCTCAATAAGTTGAATAAATATGTTGTTAAACAATGCCATAGGCAAATAGCTTGTCCATTGAGATCTTCCAGGTATTTCAGTATTTGATTGGAGACATGCATTTTGGATGTTTTGGTGTAGAAGTATTTCTAGTTGAACAATTGAGGACGATTAAAATCATTATGTAATTAAATATTATGTAATGTTTTGAAATTTGTCTTAAGATGCTTATCAAAGATTCATAACTTCCTGAATTTTTCTGCCAGGAAGTTCCAATGCACCTCATTCATCTGAGATGGTAGACCATGTTAGAATAAACAGTGGTGGTCCTGGCTTTCGCATGCAATTCAAGTCATCAGCTGGCAAGAATCAAAGCTCCAATCATCATGTTGAGAAGAATGTAAGTCCATAGTGGTTTGTGGTAGTAAGCGAGATTGGTATCATAGTTGTCAAAATCGCGATTTTATTTATGTGAATCTATTAATTTACGATTTTAGGTGGCTTTTTCAAGTTAACTCAAGTGTAGAATCTTTTTTTTTTTTTAATAAAAACTTACTTTTTTAGTATAAAAACTTAATTTTTTATCGAGTTTTTATATAAACTCGGTAAAAACTTACATTTTTTATCAAGTTTACTGATTTTACATATAGGAATTGAATGGACTAAAAAATTAAAGAAAAAAATAATACAATTAACCTTTTATAAGCCATATTATTAAAGCATTATAACATCCATCTTATCTTATTCCAATTTTTTTTCTCTTTCTTTGTCTCTCAATTTCTTATTTTATATTGATAGTTTTTATCTAAGTTTCAGTTCCATTAACAAAGCTTATAAAGAAAACTGTATACTGTATTTTCTACTATCAATAACTTAAAATGAGTTGAAATGTTTGTTTTTTTTTAATTTATAGCTATAAAAAAAATTTGGGAAAATGTTTAGTTTTAGCTTTATTTTTCCTTTTTCCGAACATATTAGATTTTATATTAAAAATTTCTATGAAAAGAAAAAACTTAATTTCCTCATTTTTTTTTTTAATTTATATCATATATTTTAAGTTTTGAATAATTATTATAAGTATATCCATAATTTTTTAAAGTTGTTTTACATAAGTTGTAAAAAATTATATATTTATGCTTTGATTTTACAAATCCTCTAACAATTCTAAATATACAAACCCTCTAACCATTCTAAATAGAATTACGAGTTTGACAACCTTGATCAACATTATGTTAGAATGCTGTGTTTATGAATTTTTCCTCCATAATTAGATGCTATCAGTTATTGCACTTGTCAATAAAGATCCTATTGAGTTGATTATCCGATTTGCAGGTTGTGGGTGATGCAAACATACCTTCTACATCATTCTCCCTTGGTGGTCTTGCAAAAAGGAATACCCAAAAACCTCAGTTGACTGCTGAAGCTGGAAACTCTAGTCAGGGACATAGCAGTAAGGTCGGCACTTCAAGTAGCTGGATTCAATCACTTCAGCGTGTTTCGTCTGCTAAATGATTTAAATGGTAAGTCAAAGCATTTTTAAGGTTGTTGACCTCCAGAAGTAAAGCTCCAGTGTGAATTTGTTAGGCCTGTTAATTTTTTATTCATGCTCCCTCACAATAACATGCTATTTAACTTCTTGGAAATTTCCCTAAGTTTTTTGTGAACATGTATAAATAATGTTGTCTAGTGACTATTTATCCCAAAAAATATGTTGTCTAGTGGCTAATGTAGACTGATGTAATCATGTAATTATGAGCAAATGAATTTTTTTAAGAATTCAGATCATCTGGTTTTAATTATTCTCATGATTCTGATGAAGTCTTTTATTTGTTTCAGCTTGGTGAGAAGATTCTTTTGGCATCTATAGCTTCTGATGCTCGGACATTTCTGGCAGATATGTCCTATTCTATCTGCAAAGGCTTCTATTCAGACAATTTTGGGCTACATATCTTAATGCCATAATTCTAATTTCAATCCGATGAGGTTGCAGTGTTCTTAGCACATGTTGGATTGTGCTGATTCTCCAAAGCCAGCCAGCACTTTTCTCCCCAAGGTGACCACATTACCATTGGTGATAGCGGAATACAGACTGAAAAGCTTAGTTTCTTTGTGTATATAGATGTCATAAGTTACAGCAATCTTGTATTTATGGTTTCATGTAACATTAATGCAATTGAAGGTTCCTTTAATTTCTTGAACATGTTTGGTTGTTAATGCATGATGCAGTTCACATTCTGTAACTTGGTTGTTTTCAACAGTTCTTTTTGAGTTGGTCACCTAGTCTGCATGCCCGTATAATTTCTTTGCTCTTAAATTCTGAATCAGGATATCTTGGACTCACCAGGAGCTTACGATCGACCTGATACTGTCCATTTGGCCTTTATAGGGAGCATATGCAATCAAGAAGCAAGCCATCCTGAGTGCTGCGGGTGTGTTCCCAACGCCTGCTCATACTTGCAAAAGTGATAGTATAATTTTCATTCTATACTGCTTATACTTTGGGGTATGATGGCTGCTCAATGTTATTTAGCCTCCAGAGTATGTTGTCCAAGAAGTAATCTTGCTATAATGTTATTGATGCCTAGTGGAGTATCAGAGTCGTGCTTTTTAGTCGCCTTAGAGATCCATGCAGTCAGCAAGGTTTACACTGATATGCTGTGGCTATTTAAAGCCTTTTTATACATTGCAAATGTTGCGGTAGAGCTGATTTTGTTATTCCTATCTGTATAGTTATATTCATATTTTATGGGAATTAGTTTCAGCTACTTAAGTATCTGTTGGGCACGATTTCCTGGTCACTTGATTTACGAAATTTGTATGTTTATGATTAAAATTAATAAATATTATATAAATATAAATTAGATAAAAAAAATATTATAAAAGTGCCAGTATTATGTTGCATATAATTATTTGTACTAATATTATATTTTTTAAATATGATATTAATATAATATTTATATCATATCTCAATAACGGTATTTTAATAATTCTTTTTATATAATTTATAATTATGTTTTTTTTTTTCTAAAATTTATAGACATATTGCGTCCTACTTGATCTTATATCTTCATCGGCTTCATTGAGGTACTTATTACCAGAAATCGCTTTCTTTAATTTCCTGGCTAGATTTTTAGTTGATAGCCCTGCTCCTGAAGGATCAGGGTTGGGTATCGTTGCGACTTTCTTATTCTGTATTCTTGTTACACTCATCGATCACCCTTGAAATGGCGATGTGTTTTCCCTCAGAAGAGCTGAATCACAATATTTTCCTTCGAGGAGATGGTTCAGAATTCCGATTACAACAATAATATTTGTTGCATGGGTCGTAGCATGAGCTAGCGATCGGAAGCTCTCGTTTACCCAGTCTCATAATTTCTAATTGCAGGATTCAGTTATATTCAGTCGGTCGACCCTTTGTTCCTGCAAGCCGACAGATAAGGATTCGGCGCTGGACTACCGCCAATCCAACAGGGTCCTAGTAAATTCCGGTTTCTCCTACGTGCAAGTAAAGTTCATGATCTCCAAATGGATTTTTGCTTTAGTATGTATTATTAATAATTGATTCAAGAATCAGTCATTCTCAGATTGAAGGTGGATAATACAATTTCTTCAAGGAAAATGGTTTTTTTTTTTTTCCCCAGTGCATTTGGATTGAAATGTTTTCTGATTTTTTAGCTTTAACAAATTGGGTGATAATAATTTAAATAGATAAAAGAAGTATAATGTTTATCTTCAACTTTATGTAGTGTGGTAAAAAAAAATTAAAACTAATCATTCATAGAATAATTGAATGCAAATAATATTCTTGTTTTTATATAAATTCTTAAAAGAGATGGTGAATAAATTAAAAATATCAATTGTTATATTTGGTTTAGGTTCATAATATATACCGATTACATATAATGTTTGGTATATTAGTTATTGTATTTTCATGTATAGTCAATCTATATTTGTAGAATACAGCATATGTTATGTATCGCCACCTTACATTTATGAAAAAAATGGTAAATAAAATAGAAATTTCAAGTTCCATTTATTTCGAAGAATTTTTTAAAAAGAAGAGGAACGTCTTTGAGTTTATCAATTATGTGGATATTTTGTTCAGTTTAAGTTTTTTTTTAATATCGCACATCGAGACAAATGATTTCGGTTATCCCATCGAAGTTAATTCGACGAACAAATGTGTAATTAGTCCAAGTGTTTTGCGTGTAGCTTATTACTTTAATGTTTTTAGTGAACTTTTTCTTTTTCTATTTGAACGTTCAGTTATTTATTTATTTTTAGTCTGTTAATTATGTTATTTGATACGTGTTAGTGGGTCTATAATCATTAATTTTGATAAGATATTGTTATTAAGTTAAAAAATGTAAAATTGACAACATTTTAATCTTAAAAAAAAATAAACCTTGTGGAGTCTTAATTGAACACTCCAAGGCTAGAAATGCATGTTGAATCATACAATATTTGAAGTCCTTGCGACACTCCAAGGTTAGAAATGTGTGATGAGTGATGTGCCCATCACTAATCCTTCATACGGTTCTATCTTCGATATATTATTTATTTTAATATATTTAATAATTATTATTTTATTACGTTAATTTTTGTAGCTCTATTAGGAGCTGACGAGGGTCACAATTGACTATTTTTTTATAATTCGAGGATACGAACAAAAAAGGTTTCACACTTGGAGGATTTAGATAGTGAAAAAAGAAAAAGAAAAAGTTACTAAGGACTCGATTAAATAATAATAATAAAAAAGCTTTGTAAGATAATCAAGGTATACAGCTGCTTGGTGAGGTCTCTTTGGAGACAGAATAAAATATAAGAAGGTTTCAACAGAATGACTTGGCATACATTTCTTCAACATTCCTCATCAACAATTAATCGGCGTAACAGTCAAGCCCCCTCCCACAATCCTAATTGATAAGTTTACACAGTGACGATTAGTTCCACAAGCCACCTAAGCTGCATGACACGTGTGCTTTGACGTATATCAACGATAATCGTCGTACAATACATCCCTCCCTTAACCTTATTTAACTATTTTCTTCGAAATTCCAGCTCCCATCATGGTTTGGTCTCTGGCTTTTATAATCTGTTTTATGTTAAAAGTATTGTTTGGTTATATAAAATTTATAAAATTGAATTAAATAAAAAAAATTATCTATTATTTGATTTGTAAGTTGAGCTTCACTATTGGACGAAAAAAGATACAAAGAATTGAATAAAATGCTCAATATTTGTCTCAATCTAAAAGATGGTATAAAAGTTGATTTTATTAGATAAAAATACAAGTATTGAAGTTATAAATGTTATTAAATAAAAATTAAAAAACATTGAGAGTATAAATATTATATAATATTTAAAATTTTACTTTTCAAATAATATAAAAATATAATCAAATAAATATTAAACAATATTAAGAATATATATGCTAAAATATAATATTAATTTCAATACTTGTATATATCAAGTAATAGATATCACAAAAATTTGTATTCAATTTTATACATACTAAATGTGTTATGATAATGCTATATTATCATGTACATCACATACTTATATTATTCATTTTTCTTATCCTATATAGTTTTAACAATTAAATGCTACATAAGAATAAGTATCCTACTTCAAAGCTTTAGCTATCATGCACAACATGATACACATTGGCTCGATCTTTAGTTTTATTCATTGGTATGCATGAGAATCTATAGAGATAATAAGAAAATCTACTGGTACTTAAAAGAAAAAATTATTTAAGAAAAAAAAAAGAAAATAAGGAATCACAAGGCGATTAATCATCTCCATTACACCAATAAATATCTTTAGCATGCTAAGGAATAGAATCATGATCACTTTGTAAAGTTAAACTACACTTTTCAATGTAACTAAAATAGTGTTCAGTTGACCTATTCTAAGTCTAATTGAATAAACTTCCTTAAACCTAATCAATCCATCTTTAACTCAGTTCGATTGACAAGTCCAAAAGGTAACTATATTTGGGATAAAGGAAAGAAATTGGAAGGAAAGAAAATTGAAGAAAATACTAGTTTGGATGGAATGAAAATTAGACGGAATGATCATGGATGAAAAGTTCATTAAAATTTTTTTGAACTTAGTTAAATTACCATAGAGTTCTTAAAAGCACTAAGTATCTTTTCGATAAAAGGTTATTTAAGTAATTTTATACATTTTCCTTTTATTTTCTCTCCATATTTAGAGAAATGAGTTTTACGGGAGCTTGAAAAGTTTTTTAGAAAGTCATTTCTTCCATTTTTCTTCCCTTTACCAAACAAAAGAATAGAAACTTTTCCTTCCTAATTTCTTCCCTCCTCTTCCTCTTTCTTTCTTCCTTCCTATCCAAACATAGTGTTAAAGTCTAAACAAGACCCTAGGGTTAAGTTCTGCCGACTAAACCAAAACTTAGTCAAATAAAATTCTTAGGAACAACAAACTTAGACACCTTAACCAGTTTGGTCCACTTTCCTTTTTTTTTTTCTTTTTTTTTTTTAATTGAACTAGGATTTTATGAACCAAAAATATAAACTTGCATCTTCCAATTCCATGTTTATCTACTTGAACATTATGTCTTTTAAATGACATTCCATTTTAGATTAGAAATCGACAATTTTTTTTTTATTATTAAACACAACAATTACCCAGTAAAAAATGCATTTTAAACTTTCTTCACCTTAGACTCCATCTATTAATTAAACTCAATTCTCAAATGCATAATAATATGAATTCAACAAGTGATATCAAGAGTTCAAGATTTACTGCAACCGTCCATAAAGGCACCCATACCGTCAATACAACCCACTACCGCTTACAACACTAACTCGTATCTCAAGCAGCCTCCCAGACAACCTGCTCACCATGGAGCATAGGCACGCGGCAACATTAACGCCTCAACTACCACATCATTCTGGTTCACCACTCCACTCCGAACACCATATTTAGCAGCTAGCGTGTATCTAGCCGGTTACCCATAACGTAAATCTTTGTCTCAGCCCAAACCAACACCCCACCCCACCACCCCCCACCCAAAAAAAAAAAAAAGTTAAAAAAAATTTCAATAGATTTAAGTTCTTTTAGTTTCTAACCTATCGAGCATATTTAACACACAACACAATCACATACTTGAGTCATGATCCTTGAATCCAACTTGTCAACCCAACAATCAACGCATGAATACCTATCCATAGCCCCGTTATTAAAAGCCTATTTGCAAGTTAGTACATTTATGAGATAATTTTTAACCTAAATGAGTGTTTATGCTTTTGAAAATAAGGTTAAAAAGGACCTCATATGAAACAAACTAATCGATTCATAACTTAAAAAGGTTGATTGGATATCATATCGAGGTGGTAATTGATGATAAGGGAAAGTGATCGATTATGCTTGATTGTGTATCACATGACCCTACATAGATACCTTCAAGTTTGATGAATTATATAGCGTGAATGACCATACAATCCTTTAGCTAACTTTAACTTTAATTTTCCACCGTAAAGAAGTCAATTTTTACTTTCTTTCTAAAAATTATCCTTTTAACTTCATCTCTTACCAACATTACTTCCATTGTCAAACACCGTAGCATCAATTAAGTCCCAAAATCATATAATTACATATCCTTGATTTTAAGTGAAATTAAAATAACACCTTACAAGTTGTTCCTTAAATTTTCTAACAAAAATATACTTTAATCCCAGTTGAGTCAGACCTAAAATTACAATCATCTTTAGTCCAAATTAAAATGATGAAGTGTAAGATTAATGAAATACCTTTTGGATTCACTTTCCACCACTCTTTACATAACAAGCACCGTAATTTATAGCTAACTAACTCGACTTTATTGATTCCCTTCTGTTGACATAAATCCAAACTTAAAACCTCTATTATTTATGATAGAAATTGTTCTAACTGATACTTGGAATAGTCGCTTCTTACACAACCATACTATTTTACCTAAATTTATATTTAATTAAGGCATGATTAGATCCAAAAGAAACCACTAAGGAAAGAGAGACGGAAGATTTTACCTTAAAAGTGTCACGAAAGTTTGATGAATCTTCCTTAAAAAGAGAAAGAACGAGTGGTGCCTTCGGGAGAAAAGAAAGAAATAGAGAGAGGCTTCCTTTTTTTTTCATAAGAAAAAAAAAAAAAAAAAGAACTGGCAATTAGAAGGGTTCGAAGGTCTGTCGCGTCCGGTTCAATTGTTGGACTCGGCTTAAAAAGGAATTTATTGGTAAAATTACTGCTTTCCTTCTAGTTTATTTATATACTTTTTGAGGCATTCCATTCTCTCCTCCATTCCTTCTTAAAATTTATTAATGGCTTGAGGACTGAAAATTCATTACAAATTTATTTCTTTAAGTTCATTATTAGTCTTTTAAAACCACCGGTAATGTAATTTGAGTGCTTCTGCAAGATAGACCTTTAACCATGTACTTCCTTATCATTCACTAAGTCTCAATATTACCCATAATCCCCAATTACCACGAAATTTTCCTTTGAGTAATCCACATGTTGGATTTTCTGCATCCAAGACTTCTGTTGCCAAGTCTGATTAAATCTTAACTCGCGGCTCATATTGATTTTGTCTAAAACTACTACTTATTCGTGCTTGCACTCATGTCACTCCCCAACTCTTTTAGATATCTTTACCGAAGTATGTCTATATTCTCAATCATGATTAAAATACTCTTCTAATTAATCCAAGGCTGTATCATTATCAATCCATGACCATCCTTAACCGCCTATTATACGCTTTAATCAAGCTTACTTTGTTTTTAAGCTTCTACCGTTTTACTATTGTTAAATTCAACTAGCCACCTCCCATCCTTTTCATCCTTTGATGAGTTAACTTGTAACACTTTGACTTAATTACAGCTCTCATTTTACTTAGATCCCTTATTTTACTTACATCACTATTGGGTTTCTTCTCAAGAAAATTATTGGATGGATATATTAGTGAAAATAAGAAATTGATCTTTTAGAACTTTAAGTTTGAATAAATTACAATAAATGGCTTTTCTCCATATTTATTTGATATCCAAGTTTAAGGGGATAAATTAACTTCGTTGTTGTAATTATGAGGATCTAGTTACTAAGGACTCTAAATTTAATGTAAACTTAGCTAATTAAACATGTGATTTACATATGTGCAGTCGTGTTAGGTCAATAAACAACAACCTTGACCTAGGTATATGTTTGCAAGCATACTCCTGGAAGGATATAGTGGTTAGGCACTTATACCATGATATAGCTAACTATGGAGTTGGTTGGAAGGAATTAAAGTTTTTTTCCGTTCTAATAGAATACAAAAGCTACATGTTTAAGTAAAAATATGTTATCGTGTATTACATAATATTCTTAGCTAATAACTCTTACAAGTGGATATAAAATATTATGAAATTTGTACCCTATAAATGAAGATGTTTTAATTTACCCCATTTTGTAATATGAGCTAAGACTTACCATGTAATCTTCAAAACCTTTAGAAATCTAATAATGACAAATAGAACATGATACAAATTCCAATAGAATTATTTACTCTCAACCAGCAAAACCAAATTTACGAGAACATTACACCATAACTATGGAGATCTCCTTTTTTTTTATTAAAAGAAAAAACCACTATGGAGATTTGGTTTTGATCTCTTGGGAAATTATTAAGGATAAAGTGCTAGACCTTGTGTAAGACCTATTGATAGGGTACTTTGGGTAGAAACCTCTTAGCCTCGACCAAATCCATCAAGCCTTACTTTTTTAGGCTCGCCTTTATAGGCCTCGAGCTTGACCCTTAGTAGCTCAGGCTCATAAAAAACTATAATGACCATAAATTACAAAATAAAGATAAAACAACTACATCTCAAATATTAGGGATACGTCTAACATAACAGCTCTACTCTCCCACACTTGTAAGAGAAGATCTCTCTCGCCAACTGATCTCCAATAGCTGGCTCTACTTCGCTATAAGTACCAGATATCTACCCAACGGTAACCCTTTCTACAAACTCTACATTCTAAGCCTGTGCACTTAGTATTCTATTCCACAAAAAACTTATTGCTGACTTAAGTATCGAAGTGGCCACGCTGGACAACCTCTCGACGTTCCTTCACTGTATATTGTTTTGCAAGCTTAGTACATGCAGACCTTAATCAACTACCGGCAAGAACTAAGGAACGACATTTGACACTGTCATTGGGAAGGAGAATTCTTACACTTAAAATCCTAAACACACCAAACACATAACCTAAATCATGTCTCAGCGTAAAGAGTAAGGAAATCAATGGTTATTGAACAACTAAACTGGGGGCAACCAGCCCCTCCCAAGAGCTATGCTGAAATAATGCCTGAAGCATGTAGAGAACCCGGTTGAGCAGTATGCTAATCAAAACAGGGGGCTTCGAGCTCACTTAGACGAAGCAAAGTGCAGCAGTGAACAAACTCACCACCTCGAAGCTTCGGATGCTCGCACTAGGCGGGACAACATCTAGCGGCAGCTGCCGAATGGAAGGAATCAACAACTCAATCTGTCGCTGCAATAGTAGCTAATAAGGTTTGCGGCTACCCGTGACTAAGCTCTAGCTAGCAATGAGTAGGAAGCCTACTCGTAGGGAGTTCAAGCTCATTCAGCTGCATGACGAGCTTACCCGACGGACGACGTTGACCTAAATGAGCTTTGTACAATAGTAAGGTGGCTCTCCGAACAGTAGAAGAACAAGCCTGCTAGCGACACCGGGCTAGTCATTAGCAACAAGAACCCCTTCACCTGGGGTGTCCAGGATGAAGTACTTACCCCCAATGGTAACCTTGCATCCCTGGATTAATATGATGGCATAGGCGACCCCAATGACCATCTCCTCTACTTCCGCACCCTCAAGAACCTTCACGGTCATGGAGATGCCATTCTATGCAAAGCCTTCCCAAGTACGCTAAGGAAGGCAGTACAAACGTGGTTTAACCACCTCTGAGACGATTCAATCAGCTCCTTCGATGACCTAGCCAAGAAGTTCAACCTCCATTTCAAGGCTAATAAGTCCCCATCTAAGGACATATCGTCCTTATACCTAGTAAGGCAAGGTGAGGGTAAGTCCTTGCATGACTATGTGGCCCGATTCAATAACGCTGCGGTCAAGATCCCTTAGCTGGACGAAAGAGTTGTTGTCTATGCTGCACAGCTCGACATTAAACCTTTGGGAGATTTCTTTTTATTGCGAAGGGTAAGCCAAAGACCCTGGCTGACTTCTGGAACAAAGCCTAGAAGTAGATTGACCAGGAAGATAACATTCGCGCCAAGCGCGATGCCGACGGAGAAAGGTCAAGCAGAAAGCAGGACAAAGAGAAATTGTCCATTAAAGATCACCTCGACAGAAGGATGCCGAGTAGGCTAAAAGGGGAAAGCTTTGGGAAGAAGAAATGCTGAGCAGAGCGAGACCCTCTCCCCCTTCCCATTTACAGCCAGTACATGCCTTTGAATAGACCTATAGCCCAGGTTTATTCTGAAGTAAAGCACCGAAACTTGCTGTAGAGGCTACAAAAAATGTGGGGAAACCCTAGCTGTTGGAACTCCGAAAAATACTGTCAGTTCTACAACGATCATGGCCACACAACTAAAGAGTGCTTTCAGTTGAAGAATGTCATCGAATACGCCATTCAACGCGGCTTCTTCAATGAATATGTGGCATATCACCGGAACGACAACCGTTCTAACAATGACACTGACAGGGCACCTCAAAAGCTATAGACCGAAGATGCTCGAGTGGAGCAGAATAATGACCACTGTAATAATTACGCCCCCAATGGCATCATAAATGTAATTATGGGGGACCCGTACCCTGGGAGCTTACCAAACACTAGCAGCTCAGTTAATGCCCAATCAGAGGTTCTAGTAGTTAGGGAGAAGAGACAGAAATTAAACACTTCCATCTCCTTCTCTGACGCTGACCTTGAAAGGGCCCCACCAAGACGCCTTGATGATTAAGGTGAGGATCTCAAAATTTGAGGTCTTGAAGATCATGGTGAACACTGGCAGCTCTACCGATATATACTTCCTCCACACATATGATAGAATGAGGAAGAAGTTGCTAGTAAAGATAAAGTTGTACGACCACAATCTGATCAACTTCAACGGCAGCATGGTCCGAGCCAAGGGCATTGTCACGTTAGACATGAAACTTATTGATGACAACCATGTGGCACAACAACCCGTAGAGTTCATTGTGATTGATTATCATTCCCCTTATAATACTCTCTTGGGAAGACTAAGCCTAAATGCATTTGGGTTTATCACATCCTCCCTACATCTGAAGGTTCAATTCTCAACGCTCACAAGGGTAGGAGTATGCAGGTGCAATCAGAAGCTCTTACGAGAGCTATATGTCAAGGCGGCTAAAGGCGATGGCATCTTTGCCCTAGAGATGGGCCCATAGGAGGGATTGGCTAAGAGGGGCGAGCTCGGAGAAAAAACCAAAGATGTCCAGATTGGTGACTGTCCCGACCAAACAATGAAAGTCAGGATTGAGACCCCAACCAAAGTGAAGGATGAAATTATCGCACTCCTACGGGAAAATTCGGATGGGTCTGACATGCCTAAAATTTTCCCCGACCTGGCAACCCACAGCCTCAACAGCAACACCACAGTACGGCCTATTAAACAGAACAAGAGGTATTTTACCTTAGAACGGCAGATTGCTATTAAGGAAGAAATGTAAAAGTTACTCAAAGTTGGCTTCGTAGGGAGGAAAGGTACCTGACGTGGCTAGCAAACATGGTACTAGTGAAAAGAAGAATAGGAAGTGGCGCATGTGTGTCAATTATGCCGACCTCAATAAAGCCTACCCCAAAGATTGTTTCCCCCTCCCCAGAATCAACCAGCTTATCGAATCTATGTCAGGACATGCCCTTCTTAGCTTTATGGATGACTTCTCGGGATACAACCAGATCAAAATGGACTCAAAGGACGAGGTCCATACCTCCTTGGTTACTGACTACAGCATATACTATAATGCCATTCAAACTAAAAAACGCCGAGGCCATATACCAGCGGATGATGACGAAATTGTTCAAGCCCTAGATTGGGCACAATATGGAGGTGTACATCGATGACATGATTGTCAAGAGCCAAAAGCCAGTCAATCATGTCAAGGATCTTCTAGAAGCCTTTGACTGAATGCACATGCATGACATGAAGCTGAACCCCCAGAAGTGCATCTTTGGTGTCGGCTTTAGCAAGTTCCTCGGATTTCTAGTCACCCAGAGAAGTATCAAGGCTAACCCTAAGAAGAACATAGCCATAAGGGGAATGAAGCCCCCAACTTCACTCCGAGACGTACAAAAGCTCATTAGAGTAGTGACTGCCCTAAGTAGACTCATTTCGAAGAGCGTTGACAAATGCACTGACAAATGCGTTGAGTTCTTCAACATTCTCAAAAATCCTAAGGGTTTTAAATGGACTTCGGAGTGCGCTACTGCCTTTCAACAACTCCAAGACTTCCTCACTCATCTACCAGTCATCTCTAAGCCTGTCCAAGGGGAGGATCTATTTTTGTACCTAGCTATTAACAATCAGGCTCCCTCCTTTGTGCTGGTCAGAGTAAACAGAAGAGAACACATGCCAGTATATTACGTCAGTCACATACTTCATGGGCCTAAGGTCAGGTACACTTGGGCAGAAAAATTTGCACTGGTAGTCATCAATACTACTAAATAGCTAAGGCCCTACTTCTACGCGCACCAAGTGATTGGACTCATGGACCAGCTATTGCGCATCATGCTATAGAAACCTAATGCGTCTGGATGGATGATAAAGTACGCAGTGAAACTGAGCGCGTACGAAGTCCAGTACTAGCCACAACGGCTTACAAGGCATAAGTCCTAGCTGACATCGTGGTAGAATATACTAAAGAAGAAACATCCATGGGCAACGACAAACCGGTCTCGACTCTCCACGTTAATGGATCATCCACCACTAGAGGTAAAGGTACGGGCCTTATGCTGACCAGCCCACGTAAGGTCACAATTTGTTATACCCTCAAGTTCGGGTTTGATTCCAGCAACAATGAATCTAAATACGAAGCATTTATTGCCGGCTTGAAGCTAGCCAAGGAGATCAGGACCAAGCAACTGCGAATATTCTCACACTTTATGCTCGTTGTACAGTAAGTCCAAGGTGAATATGAAGCCAAGGACAGCACCATGGTCAGGTACCTAGAGAAGGCAAGAGGGCTCCTAGTAGACTTTCCCTCTTAAGGCATCGAGAAAATCCCTCGAATGGAAAATTTAGCGGTCGACTGGCTATCCAAGCTGGCTTCCACTAGCATACGGAAGCCCAAGATGAAGGATAGCAAGATCTTCATAGAGTACCTATCGAAAAAAAAAAAGCATAGCTCTAAGCCCGGTTGAAAGTCTAGACACTACCACAGTGGCACCAAAGTCGAGATGGTTAGATCCCATCTAGAGTTACTTAGAGGAGGGAATGTTGCCAGAGGACGGGAGGGAGTCAAAGAAGCTTCGGTACTACGCTACCAATTATATACTAATTGATGGTTTCCTATTCCGTAAGGGAATCAGCCTCCCCTGCTCTGATGTCTCTAAGAAAGGGAAGGATTACACATCATAGAAGAGCTCTACGTTAAAGTGTGTAGCAGTCACATCTAGTCCTAAGCCCTGTACCTTCGGGCACTACGGCTTGGATATTACTGGCCTACCATGAGGCAGGATGCAAAGGTTGTAGCTCAGAATTGCCAACAGTGCCAACAGCATACCCTAATCAGTTCCGTACCTAGCACTACACTCCAACCCCTAATGAGCCCATGGCCGTTTGCCCAATGGAGGATCGATATCCTCGGCTCCTTCCTAAAAGCATTAGGAGGACGAGAGTTCATAATTGTCACCATAGACTACTTCATGAAGTGGGTAAAGGCCAAAGTTGTGGCCAGAATCACAAAAAGGAGTATAGAGACATTTGTCAGAAACAACATTCTCTCCCGGTTTAGAGTCCCCCATGCACTGATCATGGACAACGACCAACAATTTGATAAACCCAAGTTCAAGGAGTTTTACGCTAAGCACCACATCGCCGCGCACTTCACCTTGGTTGCCCACCCTTAATTGAATGGACAGGTAGAGGCAACCAATCGAGTTATTTTAGATAGCCTTGAGAATCGCGTGGACTAATTACATGGTGCCTAGGCCATGAGCTGCCTAATATCTTTTTGAGGTATAAGACTACGCACCGCACTTTAAGGGACAAGACCCCCTTCTGTCTGACTTTTGGGTCGGAAGCTATCCCCCCTATCGAACGTGAACTCCCCAATATCCAGACTCAAAGTTTCAACGCCATCCTGAACGACTCATTGCTGCAAGCAAGTATCAACATAATCGAGGAAATCAAAGATCTCGCTGCTGCTCAAGTTATTGCATTCCAACATTAGGCCACCCAGTATTATGATCAGAAAGTCCGATATAAGGAATTCAAGGTCGGCAACCTAGTGTGCTGAAAAATTGGAAGCTACTGGTTCACTAGAAGGTTAAGGCGAGCTGGCCCCCAATTGGGAGGACCTGATCAAAGTCAAGGAGAAACTGAGCAATGGAGCATACAAGCTGGAAAGATTACATGGCAAGCTTATCCTACGTACGTGGAACGTTGACAATCTACGCCTCTACTTTGATTAAAATTTCATCATATATAATTTTATTTTCAATTTGAGTTGAAATAAAAAGTTCTCAATTGATTGTGTACTTCTCTCTCTCTCCTTTTGTTTCAATCCCATTACCAGCCTTTCAAAAAGGTACACGAATAGTTACTCGGATAGGCCAGAATGTCACTAACCTAACCCTTTTAGGGTAACCTCAGTAAGGGAAACACCCCTTACACAGAGAAACTCCCACGAATCGGTCAGGTCAGAACGCTACCAACCCAACCGTCTTAGGGTAACCTTGGCAAAGGGAAACACCCCTTACACAATGGAACTCCCCTAATAAAACCTCGACCAAGGATCTACAGAATTTATAAGGAATAACGAAAGACTTTCGAAAAACTTTATTTTTTTATCGTACACTTTTATTTACAGAGCAAAGGTCAACATCCCAGCCCTAACAACATAAAAAAAAAAAATTACAGAACCTCGCTACTGCCTGGGATCAGCTAGTTCAGGTAACTCTGAAAATTCCAAGGCATCAATCCGCTCTGAATGCTAATCTGCAGGCACTTCAGCCGGTAGGCCTTGAGCCAGAGGGGAGCAAGAGACGTACAAATCAGGAGTGGCTGGACACCTCACGAGCAAATCTTCCTGAGGGATGGCTTTTGAGGCATCCCCCTGCTGAGTTGCCAAAGCGATACTGGATGTAGAAGCGCCTACCCCTCTAGCCAGGGCTTCCCTCTTCTCGATGAATGTGGGGAAGTTTAGAGAATCGAGGAAGCTCAGGTCCAAATTTAGATAATGGGAGAGGATTTCTCTTCTGGTGAAGCGGGCGAAATCAGTAAATAGGTCCTCCAACTCCTCTAGCCACTCTTCGATAGCCCTATAGTCGGCAACCGCCTTCCTCGCAACAGCATCACTGAAGACCTCCCTATTCTCTGTCTTAGAGATGATCTCTTCCATCTCCAAAACCGTACCCTACAGCTCCCCGACTAGTTGCTCCAGAATGGCCTTCGAGCCAACCAGCTCGAGCAACATAGCCCTAACTCCCTTACATTCGGACGCCTTCATCACCAGTTCAGCTTTCAGCCTGGCCACGAAAGCCTTCAACTCAGCATTTTCCTTTTCGATTCAGCCCCTAATTGTACCCTCCTCCTCCAGTCGTTGCGAGAGATGACCTTTCATCTTTTACTCGTTCTCCAGCCAAGCCTTTAGTTTCGTGACCTAATATCAGGTAAGTTCACCTATCAATTTTAATATAGTGGATGTGAGTCCGAGTTGATCCTTCAGATACTAATATTAACTTTAGCTCTATTATCTAACCGAAAAATTGTGACGAGTTGAATGAATTAAAAATACTAAAATTAACAAACTAACCTAATTATGAGACTTGATTAAGTAATTTAGAAAGCGATAAAATTAAGAACGATTTCAAGAAGGCAAATAACGTATTTAGGAATTATTTCCCTTAGTGTTTAAAATGTAACCACTTAAAATATATCCAATTCAATTTTTATTATTCTTGACCAGAGGGATTCACAATTAAAGTTGATACATTTCTCAAGCATATTAACCCTAATCCTAAATTATTTACCGGAATCTCTTCACTTAGTAATATAATTTAGAATCGCACTAATGTA
Source organism: Lumnitzera racemosa (assembly GCA_024138005.1). NCBI lineage: Eukaryota > Viridiplantae > Streptophyta > Magnoliopsida > Myrtales > Combretaceae > Lumnitzera > Lumnitzera racemosa. Next base: position 34,617,254 of record JAMXBC010000007.1, read on the forward strand.
TAATGAATTCTCACACAAAAGAACAACTTTCCGGAAGAAACATGTATCTTATCTCTAAGTACACTTGTAATTCTCTCTAATTATGTCAAGATCTCATTACACATGTGATTACTTAATCATCATGCATAATATCATTAATTGATACCCTAGAAATATCAATTAACAATTAAATAACATAATTGAATCAAGAAAAGATAGAAATTTTATTAAAAATTATCAATCAATCTAATAATCACATGAAACCCTAGGTCCCATAATCCTAAATACAAGAGTTTTAAGCTATCATAATGAAACTAAAAACGAATTGCAACAAAATCAATTAATAAAACATGAAAAATCCTTTTTGTTGATGATAAATCTCTTCAATTTTGAAGTTGAATGTTGCTTTCTCATTTTTCTTCTCCTTCTCTTCAAGTCTTTTCTCTTTTGAATGTCCCCTCTCTTGTGTGAAACCCTTGTATGTCCTTTTATAATGTATTGTAAGGTTTTTGTTTTCGTCACCAAACATAGCCTGGGACACAACCGTGTCCCCAGGTCATGTAACTTTCTGACCTTAGCATATCTTCCTAGATGGACACAGCCTGGGGACACAGTTGTGTCTCAAACTGTGTAACTTCATAACTCATTCATTTGAACTCCAAATTGAGTGAAACTTGATTCATTTTCTTCGTTTTCAATCCAAAAACGCATTCAAACCTTGAAATCAAAATTTTACTCAATTAAGTATCAATTTCTTTAAAGAAAACCAAAGATGTAAGGAAAATACTATAAATCAACATGTAAAATGTATATAAAATAAGAGTTATCATGACCTTTTGAGCATCCCTCTTTACTTTATCCCTCTCCTGCTCCGCATGCTTGAGCCTTACTTAAAGGCCTGCCACCTGCATAATAGAGTAGTGGAGGTGCTTGTTAGCTTAACCAAATTTTCTCAAGTACCTTCTGCTAGAAGTCTCCACCTCTAACAGGCACTTCTTATGCCAATGCAACTCCTCCCACAAACTAGTTACCTCGTTTTAGGTAGCATAAGACTTGCTCAGCTCAAGGAGCACTTGGCCGTGGTACTGCAAGATGAAAATAGAATGCACAAGTTAGTACCAAACACCAAAATACAACACCACAACAACATGGAAGACTTACTTACTGCATTAGTTAGGGTACTCAAGTGGCCTGCAGTTTGTATGGGGTCGCCCGCACCCTCTTAGGAGATCCTTTCCAGCATCGCCCAATCACCAGGGGTATAAGACCCTATTAAAGCCTAGTAAATGAGGGTCCAACATCGCAGCGTCAGGTCGCTGGCACGGACCTCCCATTTCGATCGTAGGATCTTTCCTTGAGCCCTCTTCTTCTCCATCTCGAGGGCCTTCCTCTTCAACGCTTCGTCCAAGAAAGTGTACAGTACTTCTATGAATGAGTCTAGCCCTAGCCCCATCTTTCGGAAGTTGTTAAGGACGTCCAAAAACTCGTCCCCAACATCATCCACGCTTTGGAAGGGATGAGCTAGGGGCCACTCATTCTATTTCCCCTTAGCCAAAGGGTCCCTTACTAGGGGCTTCTGCTTCTTCGTCCCTGGACCTAGCTCTCTGGGTACCTCGAGAGCCTTGCGTTTGTCTCCCGGAGCTGCAGGTGAGGCAGCTATCTCCTCGGTTCCTTCCTTAGCTGCTTTTGGAGGGGAAACCACTTGTACATCAGGCCCCTCCATGTCGACACCTTTATCACCTACAAAGATAGGCTCAAACGAGTGGATAAGAGGAACGAGCAGAGCTACATTCAAAGGCACCACGGTCGTCGACTCATCTTAGATGACAAGTGGAATCTCCTGAGGTACAAACTTCGGCCATAGCTTACTAGTCTCTCCGGGTTCCAGCTTCGACCTTGGCGCCTTCCTTATTGACTAACTTGCCTTTGATCACGCCTGGCATTGGCTCATCAGATTGTCTATAGATAGACGAGATACCCTTGGAGCTAAGTTCTTGCTTGGAAGAAGATCGATCTAAAGGTTAGAAAAAGAAAACAATGACAAATCAAAGGAAACTACCACTACTATTTGTAAAACACTGTCGTAACCAGCATGACCAAGGAAGTCCACCCACCCTACAGGCATCGGACAAAGTACCTCGACACTAGCACAACAAACAGGTACGTAGGAAAGAACCAATACCTTCGACCCACTTCTTTGCCACAGCTTTCTTCATTATGGGGAAGAGTTCGAAGATCGGGTGCCAGAAAGACCTTTCTATCGTCTCCGTAGCGTCGATCTCTTGGCTACCTCTCAGTTCTATGAAGGCCAAGATCTCCTCGACGGCCTTGGTGTTGCTCAAATCGAGCCTCTTCTCACCTCCAATATGGACCATTCCAGTCCATCTGGTATAGAAGGTGGCCTCTTCAGGCAACTCCACCACTACGTATTCATCTTACTAACCTTTAATCGAATCGACAAGGTCGTAGAACAGTTTCTTTCCTGGGCGTGGCTAGAGGTAAGGCTACCCCCTAACGTTCTTCCACATGTAAAAGTGGTAGAAGAGCTTAGGAGTAACCCTTATCACTAGATATTCGCAAAGTGCCTGGAACGCTTTCAATACTCTCCACCCATTCAGAGGGATCTGCAACAGGTTGCAGCGGTGGTAGTCAAAAAAATCCCTCTCAAAATGACTTAGGGGGAGGCGCTGCCCACACTCCAAGCACTTCTCAAAAACCACAAAGTGCCTCCTCGATAGTAGGGCCACTCGTTCGTCACTACGCGGTAACCTAATATGCCACCCGGGTATCGCCTCCACGAGGAAGTTGTTGATGACCCAGCTGGGGGCAGAATCCTTACTTTTGCTTATACGGCCGTTAGGCCCCTTACCTATACCAAGAGTGTCGAATAAATCCTTAGCGGGGGCAAGGGAATATTCGTATACACATCTCTAAGGATGGCATTGATGATTCTGGCCATGTCTAATGCTTTTACGGCCATCCTCATAAGTTAGTCGAGATATGCTAGTGACAACACTTTGCCCTCTTGCTCCTAAGGAGGATTACTCCTTGTAGAATCTGAACTGGAGGTAAGTTCCAACGAAGAAGAATTAGCCTCACCCCTATTGGTCAACATGATTGTGATTGTTGAAAAGAAAAATTGAAACTTCTGAGGAAGGTTTAAGAGTTCAAATACGAACGCAAAAATTATGACAACTGAGCAAAAAGATTGCAGAAAAGCGTTCTCCTTTCATAATCATCCTATTTATTGGAAAATCACCTGAGAAGCCGTACAGGCGGTTATGGGATACGTATAAACATGAATCCATTACGTTGCTACTTGGCAGACACATGGAAAGCATTTCGATCAAACAGCTACCTTTAAAAGGGCAGAAAGCATGTAGCTACACACTAATCTACTACAACGCAATACTTGTCACGTTGCATTTAATGCACAAAATACAAGTAGGCAAAAGTTGTATTTTGAAAATCCCTTTAACAAGAAGCTTCTTCAGGGCCCATCTAATCTATACATGGTCAATGTTATGAAGACATGATGCACTTATGTCCACTAAGGCCCCTATTAAGCCCTGTTCAAGCAAATCGGTCCGTAGCATTAGAGCACATTAGCACCCTTGCTTGCTTAGCCTTGGACACTTTCAAACCAGTTGACCATTGCCTAGGATGAACCACCACTTCAGGCCTTCTCGCCTCGGATTGCCCATCACTTTGGATCTACAACCTCATCACATCAGCATCATGGCATTTGATCGAGCTTCCTAAAGTCAGATTGATCACGTCTGAGTGACCTATGCATTCATTCTCCTTGCCTCTTCTTCGACAGTGAGACTGTTGGAAGGGGGGGGGATAAGTGCTGACAAGATACTTTGGGTAGGGACCTCTCAGGCCTAACCAGATTTGTCAAGCCTTACCTCTCTAAGCTCGCCTTTGTAAGCCTCGGCCTAGGCTCGAGGAAAACAGCCACATCCTAAATATTAGGAACACATCAGACATGACAACTCCACTCTCCTACACTTGCAGGAAAAGATCTCTCTTACCAACTGATCTCCAACGGTTGGCTCCACTCCGCTATAAATACCAAACATCTACTCAACGGTAACCCTCTCTACAAACTCTGTATTCTAAGCCTGCGCACTTATTATTCTATTCTATAAAAAGCTTATTAGTAACTTAAGTATCGGAGTGTCCATACCAGACAACTCCCCGGTGTCCCTTCACTGTGCATTGTTTTACAAACCTTGTACATACAAACGTTAATCAACTACCGACAAGAACTAAGGAACAACATTTTTATGATTCAACTCCAAATGGTCAATTTAGGACGTCTACGAAGATAGCTTGATTAAGTTGATATTTCACAAGTAGGTCATAGAAATTAGTTGAGGACATCCTGTGGTGTAGATTATAAAAATATAATAAGTAGATACTATTATATCTAAAATAGCTAATTTTATTAAATTACATTATATGCATTAGAAACGTGCGATTTAGGTGTCAAAAACTGATTAAAACGTAGAGATAAATTATTTGGACTATAAAATTTTATAATGCCATAATAAAATAATATGTAAAAGTAATATAGATACTCTAAGTATAATTATTATGTATAACTATATACTCGTAATTACTTAAAATACTCGAATTTATGAAAAATTAGTTTAAAATAATTAGGAAAAAGAGTAAAAATTGTATAAAAATAATAGAGTTAAATGAACTAAGTGGACAAAGGTGTGGCTTGGTGTGGGACACTTGTTAAAGGGAAGACTCTACCTTAATGACACATAGAAAGCTAAATTAGAGAGAGTAGTTAAGCATTATGGAGAGAGAAAATGCCATTTTCTTCCCTTGCAAGAGTAGAAAATTCTCGATCTACTCTTCTAAAGTTCAATTAGACCCTTAGGAATGTAGGAAAATTTTTATGGATGGAGAAAGAAGCAAATTATAGAAATTCAAGTGAAATTAAGCAAACTAAGCAAGATTACAATGTAAGGATTCAAGGAGGAGCTAGGTATGAACCCACTGTAGGGAAACAATGGAGGTGGTATTTTCATGGGTAAACAAACTTGTGGTGGTTGATGATGGCTTAAGCAGTGGTTTCCGATGTGATTGTTTTTTCTCATTTTCATTAAAATTTAATTAAAAATAGTAAAAGATTTTAAAAAATTATGAAACTTGATTTTCCCTAGTAATTTTTCATGTAGAATTCAAATATCAACCTAGATTTTCCTAATTGTAAGTGCATATAAGGGTTCTTTAAAAAAAATCTCATTGACTAATTTTTAATCACATTTTCAAAAACTTACCTAAATTTTTGTGTGTGAATTCCTTAAAGGTTATGCTTTCATGCTAAATAATTGGTTTTTAAAGATTTTGAAGTTGGATTTTTGATAAATTTTGGTTTTTAATGAAACAGTGGTTAAAATGTAATTTTCTTAAGGATTTCTACAATGAACTTAGAGTAATTTTGGTATAAACTGAAAAAAATAATGATTTACGATGATATTCAAAACGAAATAACTTTGTATTTTGAAGAAAAACCCTCTAACAAGTCGAATATGTAATTAAAAGGGCCAAAGTACATGTATTTCACTACAATTATATGTCCTTTTTATTCAAATTGTATGTTTTGCTACTTAAATAATTTATGTAAGTGTAAGAAAGGGTTTTGAGTGATAATATGTGCTAGTTGAGTAAGTGGATGGTAGACTTAACGAAGCAACTTTGTGAATTATAAAGGCAAAACAAGAAAGTTAGAAAATAAGTCAAAAGGCTGGCGATATTGAAATATATAGCCTAGAGTTGGTCTAAAGATAGGTTAGAAACTACAAGTATGTGTAAGAAATGAAAATCTAATATATTTATGAGAATAAAGAGCAGTTAGTTGTACGATAAACATAGGATAAGTAGTTTTAGACCCAAAGTACTTAAAGTAAAACATATGAGGAGTTAAGGAGCTAAAGCGGTGGTGTGTTAATGAGATAGATGAAACTTTGAATTGATATGTTAAATAAGGTGCTAAAATGAATGGCTTAGTGCAAATATGTAAGTTTCAACCTGGTCAAAGGGTTCATCAGAGGGTTCATTAGAAGGTTTATTAAAAGGTTGATATGGGAAAATAGCGACTCAATCTTAGGGTTAAAAGCTGCTCAAAGGGGTAGGCTAGTGGAAGAAACCTAACTATCACAATTTTACAGACTTGTCCAAAAGATTGGCTGGTGAAAGAAGCCTAGGTCAAACAACTTCAAAATCTTATTTAAAGGGTTAGCTGCTGCAAAAAGTTAGCTATAACAGTGGAGACATAGTTAGAAAATAACTAGTATAAGGAAACTTATATAAAAAACTTTGCTAAAGAGTTCCTAAACCAAAACTTGATTAGAGCTTTATTTAGAGACTTCAATAGAAAGTTAATATTTAAGAAATAACCTAATAGACTTATTTAAGTCTAAGTTACTACCATACTTAAATCATTAAAATAAACTCATCTACTTTATATATAATTAAAAGTAAAGTAATTGTATCAAATATTTAGGAATAAATGAAAGTAGACAAGACCAACATACAAGATTATCAAGCATCATGTGTCAAGGTATGTAGGATCAATGCTTTACCATATTTTGAAGTATTATTTCACAATACTTAGAGGTCTTAGTATATATTGTTTATGGTTGTAGTTTAGTTAACCATGCGTATACAACACTTATGCTTAAATATTGTTTTACTGTTGTGTAAACTAAGCTTTATGTATTGTTTGTTTTATAATACTGCTTAGATTAGACTATTTAAAATTAGTTGACCATCTAAAAAATGATCTAACTTAAACTTGGCTTAATCTCTAACTTGACATGTATCACAACTTACTAGGAGAACAAATAGGATTCTCAAGTTAAATAGAAACCCTCGATAAGAATAACTGAAATGGTTATTTTCCCATCCTAGTCAATAAGTGATAGGAGAAAAGGACACAATAAGGTTGAGGATTGTGGTTCAAAAATAGTCTTAAATCGAGATATTCATCATTACACCAGCCCTAGTTGGTTTCAATTTTTGTGTGAGACATCAAACTTTTCAACCCGTATTAAATCTGATGTAATTTATCTATCTCAAGATGAATTGGATGACATTATATGATGTCACTTACTTATACACACATTATATCTAACTTACTAAACTGAAAAACTTAGTTGTTTTGTGCTAAATGCATATTTCTATCTTTGTCTCACTTATTAAATAAGTTGTCATTCATTCTACTATAGTTTGTTTTGTAAGTTTAAAGTGGATTTATAAATACAATACACAAAACCAAAATATTAACGAACAAGGTATTAGAGTAAGGATTCGGAGAATTAATTGGATTCTTGTTTTTGTCATTTACTTTCAAATTTTTAAGAAAACTACTCGAATCTCCTCAAGTGGCTCAATAGTTTTTTATTTCTTATCTATATACTAAATAACATAAACTTATGAAGTTTACAATTACTCTTTTACAAAATTAAACTATAAATTCATTTTTTAATTATTTTAAATACAAACTAAATTTACGATAACAATTGTAAAACCAACTTTTATCACAGAATAATTTACACGATATGATTCTTGCAACTTTACCTCTTCGAGATGAGACACTACACAATCTACTTCATCTCTTGGCCGACCATGGTATCGTCACTTCCAAGGCTAAGTAGAGGCCAGCCATGTATAAGCAGCCTTGGTAACTACTCCGATTTTTTGTTCCTATTATTTCTTACTTTTATATAATTTATATTTTTATTACGTTATTGAATTTTACATATTTAAATACATTATTTTATTGAAATAATTATTATAAACCTATTTAAAAAATTGACACGTGTCAAATCTCAATGGAATTCTAACAGAATTACCGAAAGGCCCAAACAGAAAAGTCTTAAACCATTTAAGACTCAAATAGATTAAATAAAAGATTAATGACTAAAGTGTGTTTTGAAATACTTAGAAAGACTTGAATAGAAGAAATCGTAGATCGATAACTTAAAAAGAAAAAAAGAAAGAAATAAAACGTCAAAAAATCTAAATTTATACTTTTTCCCAATATAGATACTGGGAAAAATATGCAATCTTTTGTGATTTATAAAAGAGATTTACGCCCATAAACAAACTCAGAAACCTCATGTTGAGAGGAATCACCAGATATAATAAAGTTGCCAAAAAATTTGTGTTTCAAAAGCTGAATGTAACAATGCAAGAAGACGGGCATCATAATCCAATCCCAGATTTAGCTTCGCATACCATCCAATGCTTAATGCTTCCTCTTCGGCAATCTTCCGCTAAATATCATCAGATTACAAGTTGTAAGGTTATAAAGCTGATCCCAGTCTTCGAGAAGATTCTACATCAAACAGAGTTAGTCGTATTGGCAAAAACTTCGTCACCATACACCGTCAGCTTTCGCTTGCTCTTTCATTCTGCTGCATAATTGATGCTGGAATACAACTTACTCACCTAAACCCCATCAAAATTGAATTTCCATATTGCAGGCAAGAGCACTGATTTTGAGAAGATGCTTCAAAAAATTGCACTAGCATCCTCACTCCACAACAGGTCTCTTTTGCAACAGTGATTCCAAGAAAGCAGAACACAGTTTTGTGAGAGGAGGGAGGTTATGTGACGTCCCGCTGAATATGGTCTCCCAGGGCCTTTCTGATGGAACAACAGTAACCTCAGCTGTCTGATCTCTCTTCACATCAAAATCTGGTAGTTCTCCGTACATAGATGTGTAGCCAAAGTTTTCTGCAACAGACCAAAGAGTAAATGGGAGAAGAACCAGGAATTTGGATTAACAATTAAACACAACTACTGATTACTTTTATCTGTCAATAAACTACCACTAAAAACTTACCAACCATCCTATACCAATTGATTCCAAGATTTTATCCATGCTATATGCCATCTCTTGAAACAGAATTTTCTTTAATAATTTTAACAGGAGATTTTTCTTCAAAAGAATTTAACTTGCAGCAACAAGCATGACTTTCTTTAAAGATTAAAAAAAAAAAAAAAAAGCCAGCTTTTTGAAAGCAAAGCATGTATAAACCCCTAATGCCAACAAGACTAAGGTGCCAGATTGCCAGAAAGAGGGCTGGCACAATGCTTCCGACATGCAGGAAGTGGAATGGAATGATATTTTCACATCATTCATGATATAACCCAACAATGAAGAAAAGAACTGTTGGCTGTAATTTTGGATATGTAGATATGAAAGGGAAAATTACAATCAACTGATCTGTATTTTCTCTTCTAACAAACTAAGGACTTGTATCTTTTTCCATTATATAAGGTGTTCAGTCAAGATACCATGTAACAAACACATGGCACCCCAAACCACCCCTAAATCATGCATACAAATTAGAAACCCAAAATAATGAAACCCGAATCCCTCTGTTTTGTTTGTTTTTGGGCTTCTTTGCCTAGGATTTGGAAAGGAAGAAAGGGATTTGGAGTGTTTGATCAAGGGTCTTGTGAGAGTCTACGCGTGATTTGGCTTTTTTTGGGGGTTACATGTGGGTAGTGTGGGATTTTTAAAAGAGCACTAGATGATTCTATGATGGAGAATAACAAACACATCATGAGTTTATAAGGGAAAAGAACACAGGTCGGTTGACTGCAAAAATGCCAAAATGCATGTCATGTTATTGTCCTTTTTGCCTCAAAATAAATAAATTTTGCAATGCCAACAAAAAGTAAAATCATTTATAATTGTAGAGAACGAGGCTTCAATTTAAGGTCAACCAAACTTCAACATCAACATCAGTGGGTTATCAACAGGAAGAACAAAAGGCATAAGATACACAAGCCGGTCTCGAGTACTTTTGACACTATATCAACACCCAGATTTTTCAAATTTACACTTGTACTCCCTGTCATATGACATTAAACCCTCATTAACTTTCACCAAATACAGAGATACCCCCTTATAAGGATTCTAGCAACATGGATAACCCTGATGGATTCTACAATGATAAGCCCCATGCATGTGAAAGGGGCATAATGTGCAACTATAAAAATTAGGGATGTTGTAGTTTTGAAAAATTTCAAGGATAATGATGTAATCTACCTAACAAAATCCAAAGAAAAGTCACATGTGATGCAGTCAACAAGCAAAATAACTTTAGAATGTACTAGATGAGGTTATCTACATGAGTAGCATAGTAAAAGCGTATTTTGAGTTTGAGTTTATGTGGATTTATATTTACAAATGGGCTCTTATTTTTTTTATTTTTTACAGAACTTTTTTTTGGTTCAGTTTAAGGACTTGAGTGAACTGCAATAAGCACCTAACACAAAGTAGTGATAGATCCTCAATTCAGCAAATCAAATCTTCAGCAAATGACACAGCAATTAACTTTTTATGCAACTTCCAAGCCCTTCATCTCATAAATTCAGAAAGCTGGATAACTAAAACATCACTCAACATGATGAACAAGTCAACATACAAATGATAGAATCTCTGTAAAAACAAATGAATGGTACAAGACCTATCTTGCAAATTAAATTGAGGTGATTAAAGAAAGTAATTTGTATTGTATTTTCCATTCATTGCATCCAACCTGTGATAATTCAAGAAAACAAAGGACAAGGAGCATGCACATTTTTCATTTTCCTTTTAAAAAGTCTCTTTTAAAAGAAAGCCCTCTAATTGTGTGTGTGGCTCTAAGAGGGGCAAAGCTAAACAAGACTTAACACAAGTGCCTTCTAGAATGCATTTGGGATAGGGGCATTTGGGATAGGTTTTAATCTAAAGCAACATGTATATGAGGTCATTCTAATTGAAATAAGTAAAGCCACTCAGGCAGAACAACTATGCAAGACTGCTATCTAAACACAGACAATCTATGCACAAGCTTACCTTCTTAAAAAATAAGCATCATCCTTCAACACTTGGTAAGGAAGAATCTTTCATCAATTCAGAAACACTTAAATTTGTTTCCCGATCACCTCAACCATGGCAATAGCATTAGAGACTGACATGGTGTATGATTTTATTCAATCTCCATTACCAGACCATGTTCCAGTACCAGGTGCAATTACTTTTTTTATTATCAAACTTAATAAATGAGAGATGAAAATCCCCAATAATCCTACCTGTTTCTTCAATGTCGAGAGCTTTTTGTCTCTTAGCTCTATTCTCATCCACATTATCACTTAGTGGGTCAAAGAGCACATATTCATGATCAGCATTAATGAAAGCAAGCAACCAATGAGGATGCTGGCCATCAGCTTTGCCCTCCACTAAAAGGTCTGGTAGAACAAAAGCAAGACCACCCCCCTCAGCCTGCAATAATTGCATAAAATTGACAGCGAGGAGCCATATTTTGACTAAATCATTGAACATTTCCAAATGGAAAATTCCATGACTAAGTAGAAAATGGAAAAACACAGTAAGAAACAAAATTTTTGAATAACCATCACATTCTGGGGTTGACTAATGAATTCAGTAGAATGTTAAGGCTATCCTGAACAAGGAGTCCAAGAAACTCCAACATAAAATAATATCCGAAAAGCATAATTCGTTGGCTGGGCTTACTTAGTCACCTTTTTTGCAGATTCAAACGTCTTTTTTTATTGTAAGCAAGTTTATTGCTGCTACCTGCTTTGGTGCAGACACAATTAAGCTTTTCAACCAACTCATATTGCAGCAGCATAATGGGAAGATAATTGCTTACCTAAATATTCCTGCTGAGCTGAGAGCGATATTAATACATTTTATGTGCAGAAAATTAAAAAAAAAAAAATGAATGCCTATTTTAACCATTGAAGAAGTTGCATGATAGGGGATGAACATGCATTGAGATATAAAAGGAGAAAGGCATAATCTCAAGGTGAACTTTACATCTGACAACTGAGGACTTAATATCCATCAGCAGCTGCTTGAAATCTTGAAAGACAAGCAAATTGCAAGCTTTAAGATACACTGACTTTTACTTATGTTGTTGTGAAGTGAGCACAAGTGCACTTTGACAATGCCAGGCCATTACTAGGGTTTCACTTAAAAATATATTAGAATAATAACAGCCAGGAAAACGAGGAGAAATGGCATTTGACACGGTAAAATAAAAGACTTCTTCCTGGATGTTTAAGGGGGGAGGGGGGAAGAAGACAATTAGATTTTGGTAATATCAAACAAAAAAGCCATGAATTGGGTAAAGCAAAAGTGGAAAGTCACATTAAAAACCCTTGGTGGTACATAGATGTAAAAGAAGCCCCTGATGCTAGAGATGCAAAGGAAATTGATTCAAAATAAGAAGAGTTGATAGCTCAATATGGAGCCATAACTTTCTTCCAATAGATGAGCAAAAATAACGCACAATATCAGGTGGCAAAAACCACGTTTAATTTGAATGTAAAATTGGATTTTGACTTGAAGTTTTATTCCTTATGGAATAAATGCATGTGCAATCTCACTACAGAGATCTCAATTTTCTTTTTTATGTGATCCTGCCCTCCCATATTCCTTTTGAATCAATTATTGTTGAATAGTCACTCTTCATACCAAGTACACCTGAAAGGATTTGAATAAATCCAACCACCAAAACTGGAACTTTCAGCATACTGAGGCAAACAAATAGCAATTATACCCAGACAGCCAAAACAATTATCCACCGAGTAAATTTGCACAATTAAGCCAAGTTGAAAGAAGCTTCTATAAGAACAAAACATTACTCCACAGAGTTGAATTGGGAGTGTAAATCAAGAAGGATGACTTTTACAAGATAAAATATCAATACTGTTTATAGGACCTCAGACCTATCCTTTCCGTGACTGATTACTTCAGGGTAAAGATTACTTCGCTGCTGAAAATTACAGTGATTAAGCAGCCTCTCTAGCTCTTGGCAAAAGATTATACTTTTCATTGGAGAAATCTCTACACAAGTATCTTAATTATAATGTAGAGGGAACAAGTAGACGTATCATGGTTGAATGGGACCAAAGAAGTCCAAGATCGATTATGCTTGCTATCTTGTTATCTTGACATAGGGACAAAATCATGAGTTGCAAGAGTCTAATCTTACCATTGGAACAATTTCTTATCTTCCAAAAAACTCGTATAAGAAAACGGATAAGTCAAACATGCAGCGTTCAGCCAAAAAAAGGCTATGACAGACCAAATCTATGTCTAGATAGAGGATCACAATTGCAACAATAGAAAATGAGTTTGTGACTGATGACTCAAGAAATATGCAAGTATATAACTCAATACCTTTCTCACAGACCATGATGCCACAGGAACAGGATTTTTCCCATCAAATACTAGAATAACCCCATCTCTACCCATGAAGGCCACATTACTGCTTAGCATAGCTGGTAGAGGAATGAGTGCTAGGACTGCAAACATAGAGGTTTCCCCAGCACAAGCAACATCTGCAATATAACATCACTAATCCTTATACATCATAACAACACCTATTTAAAGGGACTGAAAGTTGAAAGAGGCAAAGGACAACCGAAGCATACTAAGCGCCACAACTGCATAGGCAGGAGACTACTTAGCATAGAAAGATTAGTGTATGTCAAGTTACAAGACTGTAATAAGGAGCCAAAGACACATCAAATGCAGATGTTTTACGCATTCATATAGTTGTATGGATATAATTCAACAAAGGACCTAAGTTTCAAGATGAACCTGCAATTCAACTGAAAGAACCCGAAAAACAAAGTAAAATACAACCTTCTACTTGAAGTGAAAATGACCACTCTTTAGACATCTTTGGCAGATTCCACAAACACAGTTGTGATTTGGAACCTCTGGACACTGACAGAACGAATCCTGACTCACCAATAAATCTCAAAATCTTGATTGGCTGAAAGGGGTCATTTTAAATAAGTGTCAGAAATGTCCTCTTGAAGAGTGAACGCATCACAAAAGCAGACAGCAGCCTACCCACATCAGCTGAACCGAAAATGTAATAATAATAATAATAATAATAACAATCATGATAATGATAATAATTTGTTCCTCAATATGTTAATAGAAAAGTCATGCAATAAGCAATAAGCATGAAAAGTAGCAATAAAGCAACTCTCCATTTAGAAAAGACATTATAAATTAGCTATAATCACCAGTTTATATAAGAAAGGGTTTCAAGCCCCTACTTTCAATAGATAGCAAGTGCCAGGATTCTTTGTCATGGAATAGGAATCTGTCAGTTTTCAGCAGCTACTCAATGAGCAAGTCTCTATTTTTATTTTTATATTTTAGATATATATATATATATATATATATATTGGGTGATAGCCTAATAAGCAAATTTTAATAAAAAGGCAGAACTATCGATGTAACCCAATCCAGAGATTATACCTACAAGATACACAAGAACATATGACAGAATATGCTTAATACTCTACAGTTCAACCAGTGCTAATGTTATTTAGGTGTGGTTAGTTTTGCTTCACGTACTGTAAATTACTGTTACAAGAGTTAGTTTTTATTCAAATGTGAGAGGCATCTTGCTTCAGACGTGGAGGAACACAAGCAGATATTATAGGGTAGACTTAGATATTTGAGAAGAGCACAATACGGATACAAGATCCATCTAATCACCTCGGTGCGATCAAGGAAACAGCAAAAAAATGAACTTTGAACAAAATGACTAGACCAGTTTCTGCAGAAACAGTTTTGTGCTCAGACAGTTCTTTACACCACCTAACTCGTAAGAAGTATGCAATCAAACTGCAGAAGTTAAAACAGTTACCGAGAGTGTGTCTCCCACTAAAGCAACAAGTACATTCCTGTCTGGATCCCACAAGGTTATAGTCGACTCCGCTGAAATTGCTAGAACCGAACCATCAGCAGAAAATGCTGCAGCTGTCAAAGGCTTTTTCCTGCAATGTCAAGAGATGAGACATCAGTCCCTTGGAATAGAAATGTACCATGACAGTCTCCCATATAATTCTAAGAACCAACTCATATATACTACACCTCAATTTTATAGAGATGGGAGTAAGTTTACCAAAAATCCCATATGTTTTATCCATGTTTTCAATTTATTCCTCAAATTTCAGAAGCACCAATTTAATTGTAAATCTTTCTCATTTTTCCCTCTCAGCAAGCTCATTGCAGGCATGGCATGTGGCGTTCCACAATAACAAAATGCACTAAGAAACACATCTACTATGTTTTCATGCTAGTGGACAGTATAAAAATTTTAAGACTAAGTTGAAGAAGTCAATAAATATTTAGAACTTCCACAGCATTTATCCCTATAAAGATCAGCTGCATAATTTTGAAAATGCACTCTTTTGACATGGCGGGGGTTAAAATTTGTCCCAAAACAAAGGGTGTCTCACTTTACTCCAAGAAAAAGGTTGTGACTGGATGGGCATGAATAAATTAATAGACACTCTAAAAATAACACTAATAGCAATAACCAAGATTTCCCACCATGATAGTCCTATCAACATGTGAAACTCAACGCTAGTGTTTGATGAATTAACAAGACAGATGAACACTCATAGCAACCCAATATCAAGAAACCTGGTGTCTAGGTTATAGAAGGGAGAACTCTTTTATAACAGCACTTTAACTTGCAGTGCAAACAGAGACATTTGTATAGTGTGTACACAATGTCTTTCCCGTTTTATACATAGTTAAAGAATATAATTCATTCTTCTTCTCTTAATCTCATGTCTATGTCTTGCTCATTTAAACATAAAACCTAACTATACGTACTTGTATGAGCCAAAAGAATGACAAATCCAGCCATAACTCTGATCCATCTGGTCTTTCTGCTGAATGGCATCTTTGCATACCCAAAGCTGAGATATTGAGCATGTGTCAAGCTACAACCTATAGAAGGTCCTTCAACATTAGCTTCATCAGTTAATATTACCTTGAAATCCCCACCATAGGATGTGGTAACAGCCATGGCTTGGGTAGGGCGGAATGCCAGTGCAGATATATGAGAATCCCTAATTTAAAATAAATAAATAAAAGTTGCAGTTATATGGGTAACAGACAATTAAATAACTAACATAAACAATTATAATCAAGTTTCACCATAACACCAGTTCTTGATATATAAGGGTGGTCACAATTTTGTGAATTGTATCCTAAAAGTTGGCATGACATTATACAGGGATACGTTTCAAGCAGGATGAAGATAACAAACCTATGAGGCTCATAAATGACGGTGGACAGTCTAAATTCTTTCTTTTGTGATCTTGAGGCCCAAAACTTCAAGCAAGCAAGCCCACCTATATCTTGTTCAGGAAGCTTAACTTCAACAGTACCCATAAGAGATCCTTCCAAGGAAAGGGCCACTTTGGTGATGACAACCTGCAGTAACATCATTTCACTAAATGCAAAAATCTATCCACATTTTAAGCATATCAAAGCTTATAACAGGAATAAATCACATGCAAGCTGGGTAATCAAAACATTACCAAGCCCCCCACCCTCCAAAACCAAACCAACCCACCCCCCCCCCCCCCCCCCCAAAAAAAAAAAAAAAAAGAAAAGAAAAGAAAAAAAAAAACAACACAACTAACGATGAGTAAATCCAGTACCGTGATTTCATCACCTGGATGATGGTTTCTCTCGCATACGTGAACCTACAGAATGGCAATAGAACAATCAAGTCTTAATATATAAGAGAGAAAGTCGCCAGAACAGGTTCCTATTTCACATGCACATGGTATTCCAAGGACAAGCAAAATCACAATGGGTGGGAATATTTACTCTAAGCAGCAAAACTTTGGGTGCATCATGGGAAGAAAGATTACACCTCATGTCCAGCAGGAAAATACAATCTCTTCTGGAAAAAGCCATGAACTTTTCTTGGTAACTAAGCAAGTAACTTAAATTATACAACAATCTCCATTCTCCACTTCATAATCCCCACTCAGAAATCATGTAGCATAAGAAAAATCGAAACTCGGAGAACAGACTCAACTATTAACAATAGCTATATCCAAAAGTCACAGTATGGGTTATTCACTTTCACCAAATAAATAAAAAGGAGAACTGCAATTACATAAGTCTTTATACTGAAGCTAACTGCAGCTATTTGTCTTCAAGGAAAACAACTTTTTAAATAGCAACATTGAAACCCAATTATCCTACCTCAGAAATTCCACGATCATCAAACAAGCTATAGAATTGGATCCCATAGTTCTCAGTACGTAGGGCAACAATCCCAGCTTTATGATCAAAGGTAAACCCACCACAGAAGCTGCCGAATGCTTTTGGAGTCAAACACGGAAGCTACAAATTTAGTATTACAATTAAATAGCTGTTATACTTTTTGTTGATATTTAAAGGTCTAAAGAATTCATATATTGAGGTAAATTTCTCACTAATGCAGAGACTTGCATGAAGAGTACCTTGATTCCTGAGATAGACATGAGAATATCCATCACAGGCATCTTCAGCAGATGAATCTGGTTATCTGCACAGGAGAACTGAAAACTCATTTTAGAAATTTCTTCAATTAGCCTTGTTCCACTATAAACAGGAATTGCAGTCTAATCGAAAACAATAACATATATCTTACAGAGGCAAGTGAAGGATCTGGCGAATGAACAAAGTACAAAAGTGGAGAACCAATACGAGGCAAATACTTCTTTTTCCCTGTGTCTAGCTGCCATACCACAAGCACTCCTTCCCTTCCTCCTGTAGAATGAGAAAATTATTCTGGGGCAAGGACTTCCGGGGAAGTGTAGCAGCAGATGTACATCCAACATTTCAGCTCTTTTTTTTTCAAGTCAATAATCCAATTTCTAGCTTACATAAAAATACATATTGGAAGTTAACAGACCACATCTGCTGGATATATTTGTACTCAGGAATTCATCCTCTCACACCTATGAGTTTTCTTTTAACTAACTTCTTTCTAGAAATGTTATGTCAATTCAAGTATCCAAAGGAATTCTGCTGTTTAGAATAAAAAACACAGAAGGCTACATTGACTTTTGTATTTAATCAGGTTCTTCTCCATCTATGGATCAACTCAGGGATCATCTGGGTTAAATTAGAACATCCAGAAGAACTTTTTTAAATGTACATGACATGGCGGAGAAAACTTCATCAACTGGAGTATACCACCTCTGGAAAAATAATGATTGCAAGGAAAACTGGAAATTCACACAATATGCTTAATCCTTGATTAGAATTACCAACCATTTTGTTGTGGCCTGAGGTGGTTATCTTGTAACTGACCCACACCGCAGGGTGACAGGATTGCAAGTAGGCATGCTATAGCTTTTGAGTTCTCTCATAGCTTCTGACGATAGTACATTATCATCTGGGTTTCGTATGCATGCTTCACACTTGCTTGTATGTACTATTAATATTATAAACTTACATCACACTTGCTTGTATGTACTATTAATATTATAAACTTACATACTCATTAAAAGAAAAGTTATTTCACAAATTCTTATATAGCAAAAATTAGCCTTGGCAGATTTTCATGCTTTTAGCACATACATTTATGCAGCTAATATCCAATAATACCTAATTTAGCAAACTTTTCGCATTATTTCTTCTTCCTCTAATACCCACCCCCCCCCCCCCCCCCCCCCCCCCCTCTCTTCTTCTTTTTCTTTTTCTCTGCTCTCTTCTTTTTGGTTAGCATATATGATTCCCTTACCAGAATACAAGTATGCTCCATCAGACGAGAATGCAAGAGCATTAACTTCTGTAGGGTGCCAATGCCATGTTGAGCACGAGTCTGCATCATCATTACCACGAACACCAGGTCTTTCTTCTTCATAGTCCATTGGTTCTCTATTCAAAGATTTTGCTGCTTCTAAAAAAGTTCTATTGCCAAATCCCCTCCAAATTAATATTCTTCCTGTGACATCACCTGCAGCTACAATTCTATGAGTGTGATGGAATGCCAGGATTGTGAATGGCTTTGTGTGATGTAGGGTTATTTTCTTAGATGCTGAATGATCGGATTCTTTTTCAGGAACCCTCCAGATGTGAAGCCTTCGATTATCCAGGATGCTGAAAAATTTCCCTGAGGGGCTGATGGTAATAGACTTTGGCTTTTCAGTCTGTTGCACATTAGGTCACATCAGCATATATCTTTAATTGCATCATGAAGTGGGAAGTTAAAAAATCATGCCACTGGAAGAGAGGAAGCATCGATGGCTACTGATAGAAATAAGATAGTCAAGAGATGACCGACTGTCGAGAAATAATTAATAAAACATCTTTTTAACTCCACACAAGTTGCAGTTTTTACTCCAGTTATTTCTCTTGATGTCCATCTTGGGAAGTTACATCACAAACTTATACATAAGCCTTTATCTTATTTCGAATTCACATCAACGTAAGAATTAGTGTGTGAACAACATGATTGGTTGTCTTAGATAGCTAATTACATGATCCTTCCATGCCTATTTCCTTGAATACACAAGTAAAATGATTGTAAGCATACTTAAACAAACCTAAAGAGGAAAAGATGAATATGGAATTACATCTCTTGGAAAGCATGAACACGCTACAGAACTTGGAATTAGATCAAAATTATCACCATGAAGTAACTATTTATTGTGTTACAATATAAAAGCAAACTACACCAGTAAGCACATCAATAAGATTTAATATGAATGGCTATGGCACTCTTCAAAATCTTATATGGCAGTAGAGCAAAAAAATTTGAGGTTTTTTTCCCCCCCATTTTAATTCTTTGATATTTTGATAAAATTGGGGCTAGATCTCCTTAAATAAAAATGGGGGAAAAAAAGAACTTGTGTCTAGAATCACATCATCATTTCGTTTTATTAGTTTCATGCCATATGCCAACACTAATCAAGCCCAAAGAGGAATCTAGATGACAAAAATACGCACTAGCATCCACAATTTTATGCCTTTAAATCGCTTAGCTGAGATCATAATAAAAATCTTCACGGTATCAAACCCAAGAAGTCATGAGCATATGTCAACATGTGCCATGTCACTTTAAATTAGTTCTGCAGGATAGGCCTCGGTCAATATCAAGTCCACATATGAGGGTAATTCTCAAAGCATGGATATAAACCACATACCAATCCATAAGCTTGATTTTTCAAATGAGTTGGCTACCATTCATTCTAAAGTTATTCAAGGTATCATGGTGCAAAAAGTTACTATGCATACATTATCTTGTAACAGAATTAGAAATATACAGAGCTCAGCTACAATTGTAAAATGTGTTTTGAATTTGCAGACATCCTATGAATTTTATGATACATAGGACAACAAAGGAAATCAAGGCATATATCTTTGAACCTAGGAAAACATCTACCATTATGCACACGTATTATGACACCTAATGTGAAAAATCAAGGCTCTTAAGAGTTTATCAAAGACAAACCTCTTTTAACGTCAGTCCTAACAAAGATGACTTTGTCAAATTACACTTCTTAATTTGTCCACGCATTGGTTTTTCCTGTACTTTTATGTTCTCTATTGATATATATGCATAGAGATCAGGCTGTCTTCCGCTGCTCTCGGATAGTGGAGTTAACAATGCCGGGATCACCTGAAAATCAAAAGTAGAAAACATTTGACCTAAGGAAGCATAAATAATACAACTAAATAAATAGAGAATTAAAGATACAGAACTTCACATCAAAATGTACGTCTCTGATTTAAAATGCTATGCACTATCCATCTCAAAATCAAACCCGTTTAATATAAATCATAATACTTCAACCTCAGATTACTGTTTAATTTAGATACTTCAACCTCAGACTACTGTTTAATTTAGATGCACCTACTGTGCCTTCCTTTCTAATCACATGGAGCTTAGAATTATCACTTTGATCACTCTATTCATTCCCAAATCAAGAAAAGGTAGAACTAGAACCCGAACTCCTTTCTAAGAAGGGCATATTTATCAATAGAATACCTAAGGAGGTATTTAGGATGCCACATCAGCATCTAAGCAACTCTCTACTTTATCAATGGTTAATTCACTTAAGTTACTCAGTAATTTTTTAAATCTTTTACGAGTTTCATGTTCGTTACGTTTGAAACCAATATACAAGATATATTTTGAAAGTGGGCTGCTTGGCATGAGAATATGTGCCAAGTACGAGTGCTTATTTTGGTACCCCAGTGAGATAAGCACCCCCACAGTGCCTGTACTTTATCGATAAAAGTGGGAAATATGCGCTAAACACCCTTGATAAACATGACCAAAGAGTTCCCTTACAAATTCTTCACACCTCAGAAACAACATATCCACAATTCAATCCCACTGAGCATTCCACAAAATACGATATCCAATACAACAAGTAGATATCAGCACCAACTCCCTCTTACCATAGAGAAAATCGGCAATTGAATATCCACGGTTTTCATCAATTCAGGAACAGAAAAATCCCAATACCGAATTGTCCCATCAAGGGATGCCGTCCAGCAATAACACAACATACGACTTGCAGGATTCGAACCCACCGGAGGAACAACAATAACCGACGTCACGAGTGCTGCATGACCTTCTAATGATGCAACCTACAACAAAGGCAAACAAAACAATAAAAATCAGTAAAATTTGGGATGAAATGATAAAATTAAATTGATAAATCATTAAAACAAGACCACCTGAAGGCCTGTAGATGTGCTGAAGATAGATACGGCATCACCAGTACATACGAGGAGCCTTTTAGCGTCGTTTGAGAATGTGGGTGGTGATGAAACAAAGCTTCTGCCACCTCGAATCATGTTATAATTTGAAGAACTTCTTTAGGTTATATACTTCTCTCAGTTGAATTGAATTATTCACGCTAGAGAAAGAGAAGGAGAGGGAAAGAGAGAGATGAGAATGGAAGTTAGGGTTTAGGGTTTTAGGTTTGGTTTTCAAAAGTACTAAAGAAGAAAGCGGCAGAGGGAAAAGGAATGAAGAACAGAAACCGAGGAAGTGGAAAAGGGTTTACCAACAACCCATGCCCGATTATATTTGTCGGGTCACCGTATAACTGCAAATCTTTGTTTTGCCAAAAAAAAGAGACGGCGCTTTTTCCTTTTCATTTATAGATGTTCATGTTAAGTAACTAGATAGCAGCAGCAGCGCAATAATATAAATGCAATTTAATATGTATACATATCACAGGTAGATCCGTGGCTCGATCCCGTACAGTACTTAAGTCTTTTAAATCAGAGATGTACATTTTGATGTACAAATAATTTTTCTAACTTCTTTTTCGTATGATTTTTTAATTCCAACTGAAGCCCTCTGTGATATTATTCTATTAAGGTCATCCACATCCTTATGATATGGCTTAAGCATTGTAACATGAAATATTGGGTAGAATTTTAATCTTGGAGGTAACTCTAACTTATAAGATACTCGTCCCACTCGTTTTATGATGAGAAACGACCTTTCATAACACCTCATTAGTCTTTTGTGCAATTAGTTCTTGGTCCACTGGATTAGGTGTAACTTTACAAGTACTTGATCCCTTACTGGATACTCCATTAGCCGACACTTCTTACTTGCAACTTCCTTCATTCTCTGCATAGCCTTGTCTAAGTAATTCAGGTCTAAGTCTTGGCCTTCTTGTCACTCTTTTGTAATTTTATATGCTAGAAAAAACCCCATATATCCTGTGGTTGCCGTATTTAGCGACTGTCTCTCTAAGGCAACCTCAAATGGACTATATTCTGTTGATTCATTCTTCTGTAGATTGAAAGAGAGCTGTATGATATCTAAACTTAGACCAGTCCCACTAACTTATACTTACAAAGTGCTTCCAAACTTAAAGGCAATGCACTACAGCTGTCTTTTCCTTCTCATCTACTGGGTATCACCTCTCTGTATCGTTCAACGTTCAATTCTCAAAGGCTATTGGATGGTTTTCCTGCATCAAAACCTCACCAATGGCATAATCACTATCATCCATGCATACTTCAGATACTTCACCAAAATTAAAGAGCGGAAGAGCTTGTTCTTTAATGACTACTTCCTTCAGGGTATCAAATGTCTTCTGTTGATAATACCTTCTGTCGATCTTCCCTCCATACCCATAAGACATCTTTCTTGAGTAAATCCGTTAAGGCGGTAGCCATTCGAGAGTATCCACATATGAAATTTCTATAATAACTTACTAAGCCAAGAAATAACTTTAATTCGGTGGCCTTAGTAGGTTCTTTCCATTCTCGAATGGCCTGTATCTTCTCTTCGCCCATTTTGATCTTCCCCTTTCCTACTACATACCCTAAAAAGGCCACTTTTTCTTTTGCAAAGGTACATTTCTCTAGCTTTACATATGACTCGTTTTCCCTTAAAGCTAAGCAATTTGTATGAAGATGCTCTTGGTACTCTTCCATAGGCTTGCTATAATTCATGATGTCATCTAAATAAACCACGACAAAATGATCCAAAAATGATACTAATACCCTATTCATAAGACTACAAAAAGTAGGTGGGGCGTTTATGAGCCCAAATGGCATAATAAGAACCTTAAATGCACCATACCTTGTGATGTAAGTGTTTTTGGACTCATCTCCATTTGTTATCCGTACTTGATGATATCTTAGTCATAGCTCCAATTTTGAAAAGTATGTTGCCTCTCTCCATCGATCGAATAAGTCTGATACCAAAGGAATATGGTTCTTATTCTTTTTAGTGACTTTATTCAAGGCCCTATAGTCAATACACACCTGGAGGGTCCTATCGTGTTTCTTCCGGAAGAGAACTGAAACTCCAAAAGGTGCCTTTAACCGGTTGGATGAATCTAGCTTCCAACAACTCCTTCAATTGTCACCTCAATTCTTCTAATTCTTTTAGGGGCATGCGATAAGGAACTGTAACAGGGGCCTTTGTACCTGGTTTTAGCTTAATCGCACGATCCACTTCCCTTCTTGGTGATAGCTTCTTTGGCAACTCTTTAGGCGTGATGTCTTTGAATTCTTCTAGCAACTCCCCCATTCGATGTGGAATTACCTCTTGATCCCCTATCTCTTCTTCCCCCTTCAATGTAGCTATGTACGTAACTTCGTTTTTCTTTAAGCCCTTCGCTAATTGCATAGCGGAAAGGAATTTTGTAGCTTGACTAGCTTTCCTTATAACTGGCACCACACAATGAGAGTTGGTCTCGAGTATACATATACAGTTTGCACGAGAAACAATAAGTGCATCAATACGATCTATGAATTCCATCTCGATCACAAATTCGAAGTCATCCATAGGTACTACTTCGATGGTTTCTTTCCCTTTCCACCCTTCCATATGGAGCTCTATCTCCCTGGCGACTCCAGTAGTAAGGACTTCCTTTGAGTTTACCGTCTTGAGCCATGTCTTGGTTTTCTCCACCTCCATTCTAATCTTACTTGCTGCTACATTGGAGATGAACAGATGAGATGCCCCTGTATCAATAAAGGCATTTAACTTCTTGCCAACAACAATTACTTCGGTGTACATCAACCCCTTTCGCTTTTCCTACATCTTCATAACACTAAGTAGTCGTACTGAACCCAGTTTGGCCTCATCCTCTTCACTAGAGTTTTCATCTGCCATAATTGCTACCAACCGATCTTTCTTTGGGCATTCCCTAGCATAATGGGGCCCATTGCAAAAATAGCACTTCAATTCTCGAGGCTTCCATTGTTCCCCATCTTTTCCTTCACAAGTCCTTCCCCAATCATTATTTCTCTCTTCCATCTTAAGCTTCCTTCTTAAGGAACTCCCATTCCTTTCCTTCTCAACTTCCCCCTTCCACCTTCTTTTAGGATCTTATGTTCTATCTTCTTGAACTCCGTTAGGCCTTCGGCAACTGCTATGGCCTTAGAGATGTCTTCTATTCTCCTTCGATCTAGCTCTAACTTTGCTCAAGATTCCAGACCGTCTAAAAACATCACTAGAGCGTCATCCTGGTTAAGGTCTAGGATCTTCAACATTAGTTCTGAGAATTCCTTCACATATTTCTTGATGTTACCATTTTGAGTTAGGTGACGCAACTTCACCTTTGCTTCTTTAGCAACATTTTGAGAAGAGAACTGCCCCTTGATCTCATGTACAAAGCTAGCCCAAGTATTGATTTCGTTTGCCCTCCTACGCCACCATACCATAGCAGAATCTTTCAAATACATAACAGCAGTACATATCTTTTCGAGGTCATCCATGATTCTTACAGCATTAAAATATTGTTCTATTCCCCAAAGGAAGTTTTCTACCTCCCGAGCGGATCGTATCCCATTGAAAGGTTCGGGCTTGGGGACATCGATCTTATGAGCAGACTGGATGGTCACTCCATTTACCACTACAGCCCGACATGCTGCTAATTGGTTCTTAAGTTCTTCAATCTCTTGGCGCATGGCCGCTACTATAGCATCCATCTTGGCTTCATAACCAACCTCCTTAGTTTCCAAAGCAATGACTCGAGCTTGGAGTACTTCATTCTTCCCTTCAATTGTCTCATCACGCTGCTTCAGCTCATCAATGGCTTGATTCAATGCTCCTTGCAACTTGCCTTGAAGTTCTTCCCCCATCTCTTCAAGGCTGCCTTATGATTCATCGAATTGTTCCTTTGCTTCAGCAATGCTCAACTCCACTCTATCCATCCTATTAAGGGGGGAGTTCAGTAAGTCCCAGGACCTAGCCCTTTACCTGGTAACACGGCGATCATCGTGGTCAGCCAACTCATCAACCATTGAAGTGTTGTTGTCTCCTCCAAATGACATTTTCTCCATAAGCAGTTCCTTTTTTAGGCTCTGATACTACTTGTCATGGGCAGATTCCGTCACTCGACCCCGTGCGGCACTTAGCGCTCCTGACCTCACTAAGGAAGGCTAAGTCAGCCTGTAACATACTCACAAAGTTTAGAGAGAGAAAGTAGAGAGAGAACCTCTGAAAGTATATTGTATTCACTTCAATAACTCGTTGCTACAACGAAGGGGATCTCCCCTATATATACAAGAGGCCTCTCAAGATAGAGGGCTAAGATCAATTCGATATAACAGTTACAAATGAATCATTACTTACCTTTACATTAAATGCATCTATCTACCTTACCTACTATCTATTCTAGAACCTTCTAGATCTTCTAGAATATTCTGGATTATTTCCTCTTGGGCTTGAATGAACCTCATGATTTTGGGCCCCTCTAAATTAGCCCATAACATACATACATGTTTTTGCTAGGAATGACTAGGTACGGTAAATTTTTTTTATTAGTTTGTTATCATAAGAAGTAATTTATTGAAATATTAGATATATATTTATATAACTTAAATTAGATTTATATATATTTATTAAGGGCATATAAAGAATTTCATGATAGAAAAGAGGCATGGAGGCCTAATATTCTCTTTTTATAGAAGAAGATATTATTTTTGTTCGACACATATATTATAAGTTTAAAATTAAAATTAATAGTATGCTAAAATTTAACATCTGAAACCATACATATATAACACATGTTAACATGATATGTAAATAGAGGAGAGAGAGCGAAAAGTGGTCACACAGTATGAGATGTGGCTAGCATTGGTGGAATATGTGTATAGGGGTATAGTTATTGCTTTTTATGTAACCATTATTAACATAATTAAATTATTATTGAATATAACCATTATTATCAAATGTTGCATGAAAGTTGAAAGTTATGTTGCAGGACATGAGAGTGAGACATAAAAGATTGAAGGTGACTATGTTTTAGACTTTTGTAGGAATGGAGAAAGAGATGGAATGAAAAATTATGGAAAATACTAAATTTATTCATATTATCTATTATATTAAAGTGAAAGTCTTTTTTTAACTACCTATAATTAATAATTTAGTGTCTTTAGTTTAATTCGTTAAATATATTTACATGATGGTTAGAAAAAGAAATTAAACTCATCTTATATAGATGAGTTAAAAAAAAATCCACTAGAGTTAACCTTGTCTATACAGGGAAGTAATAGCAATAGTAAATGGGCAGCCTACATGCCCTAACATGTCCAAAGTTATGTACTTTGTAAGCTCATGCTTTATATGTACAAGGCCCATCATGATTACATGCCTATCGATCTATGTGTTCGTGAGCCTATGGCTCTCGCATTTTACCAATTAATTCATGTTGGTCCCTTACAAGCAATCAAAAAAGGGGTGAATTGATTGCTTAACAAGAATTAAAACTTCTCTGAAATTTAAAAATCCATTTTGATCATTTATGTAATGGCTTAAAATTTATACCAAATAAGTGCAAATAAACAAGCAAATAAAAATGAGAGAGAGTTTAAGAAGATCATTAAAGAATTTATAAATGTTTCTTTTTATGAATTGGTCATTTCTTTTAACTCTACTCTCTAGGGATCTAATCTTCCACACCGGTCACTATTTTCAATAATAAAAAAAAGGATATGAATATAGTCACACGGTTACAATCAATACAGCTCAGCCTTGAAGCTTATCCATAGCTAAATAGAACTACTATCATCTATTTTCTCTTGATTATAACACTCAAAGTAATTCAAATGAGTTTTTTATGGAAAATAACTATAATTTCCTAAATTTTTGTACAAGAAATTCGTAAAACAATTCAAAATATCAGGTTAGCTCAGAAAAGATCTTCTCAAGTTTTTGCTACAGATATCCATTATGTTCCTAGTATCTCTAATTTGCATGAATTCTTCTCCTTTTAAAATTCAAGAGCAACAACTAGTAAATCTCTTATTTGTTGGATGATCCTTATGTCTTCTTAATCTAGAATAATTTGAACATTGTGTAATCTTTTATCTTCAAAATATTAGGTTGGTTGCTAATATGCTTCCACAAAATTAATAATTCTAATTACTTAGATATAATATGCTTTGATTCTCTGGCTCAAATAAGATCAAATGAATAATATCTTCGAGCTTCCAAATAAATAAGCCTCCATATCTATTAAATAAAACAAACTTTATCTACATTTCCACGTACTTATGTTCCCATAATGATTTGTAAAACAATCTTCCTTAAATAGTAGAATATGTCAAATGCATTACCTAAATACACTTAACTTCGCTGAGTTGGGCCTTGACCTACAAAACAAAGTTAGATAGAAAGGGTTTTTCTAGATTGCTTTTATGTCTATTTTTAATTGTCTAAATGCTTTTGAATAGCTCCTATATTTGTCAAAACTACTTTTAAGTTTGCTTCAAATTTACTTGTTCACTTTTGAACAACTTTTAAACTTCTCAAGATTATTTCTAAGCTTTCAAAGTTATTCTAATAAGCTTCTATACTTATTAGAATTCCTTCTACATTTGCTTTTAACTATGTCAAGTCACTCTTTTCTTTAGACTTCAAAAATGTCAAGTCATGCTTTTAAGTACGCTTTTAACTTTTTGTCTCAACCGAAAATTAGTTAATTTTCATTTAAGAATTAATGCTTCTACCTGTGCTTCTAAGTTCTCTATCTTCAAACTTTATTCTTAGATCGTATTATCCAGTCTTACTTCTGTCTTTGCGTTTAAGTTCCTATTTTTTTTTTCCTTAACAACACTTAACACTTGTGATACAGATTCGTGGATAAACACATGAACCCAATATTACTTGAAAACAAAAGCAGGTGGGTCTAAGCTGTAAGATAGCTCTAAAAGTAAATGATAGTTGAGGGATGAGCAGGGGTTTCCATACACCGACAATGGAAATGACGCACCAACGCTTCACACAAACTTGGGTCACATCTGATATGATACACAAGCATGGCCGAAGGTCATCCACCATTAGTCCATGCTAGAATAAGCTAGATAAGAGTAGCTCAAAAGTAAGTAAAATGACACTTAGCTCAAGAGAAAGTAAAAAGTTCTGTGTATTTTTCTGTATATGTGTTGGTTATTACATTATACGAGTATTTATAGCACCTAATCAGGGTAAGTCTTAAAGTACAGAAAAATTACAGAAATGGATACTTACGTGCTAATAAAAAAGGAGAATAATTTATAGGGAAAGGATAAGATCGTATAAAAAGAACATCCTCCGTCAAAAAGGATAGTACGGATGTCAGAAAGGACAGCGTACGTACGTTTTTACTCAGTCTGCAATCTTGATAACACTACTAGCTAAGTAGGGGTGGGACTTATGATCAGGTAAGGTTAACATCGACCGCTTGACACTCATATAATTAGGGCTAGACAAGGGTTGGTTTGGGGACGAATCACACTTAAGTCGGCCTCAAATGGTCAACTCCTAACAGTTGTCAGATCAACCTCGACTTTGTACAGATAACTATTTTCCTAATTTAGTACTTCGATTGGGTTGTTATGGAGGGGTCAGGTTCACCAATCGGTTGATCACTTCGGCAGCTTTTAGGATGGTGTGGAGAGTGAAGTAGCTCGGCAGATCGAACTGGAGAAAACACTGTTCCCCGTCGCTTAACTCTCCTCGGATAGCTCGACAAACCATGTAAGAAAGCCCTCGGGCTCGAGAACGAGTGATCAGTCCTTGATCTCTATCATCCCCTCCTAGTTGTTTGAGATTTGGGATCAAATCTAATTTGGCTTCGGGTTGCTCGTCCTCGGGAGTATAAGGTTAGAGATCGACAATATTGAAGGAGTTCAAGACTCTATATCCTTCAGGTAATTTAATCCTATAGGCATTAGGATTGATCTTTTCAAGCACTTTAAAAGGTCCATTGGCTTTAGGAAACAGCTACTCTTCCTCAAGTTTAGAAAATGTTCCTTGCTGAGATATATCCAGACTAAATCACCTGGCTGAAATTCTCTCTTCCTCCATCCTCGGCTTCACTTCTCAAGTTTAGTATTAGCTTGGCTCAATTGCTTAGCAACTTTCTAGTGCATAACTTTGATGGCCTTTACTCTTTCCGATGCGTCTTAGGGGTTAGATACATGAAGAAGCACCACAACGAAGCAAATCGAAAAGAAGCAAAGAAAAAGCTAGCAGAGTTCGGGTAGTTACTGAATGGATATGATACACCACTCGATCCTACTCGATCAACAATCTACTGAATATGACACACCAATCCAAATTGAAGGGTTACTCGCCACTACTTCTTGTTAAGGGGAATAGATAAGAGTTAAATAATAACAAGAACACTAAGGTTGCTCAAGATAACTAATTCTATATTAAAAGCTGAATGATGATCGTGTACAAGAAAGTGGGGGTTTATATATCGTTCACTAGGATTGCTTTACATGTATGAAAAGACAAAATGATATTCTCACCATATTCTATACAGCCTAAAACTTGCCGGATGTGATGCATCACTCCGAGTGATATGGTTGCCTGTCACAATCCCTGCTAAAGGAATTAATAAGAGCTAGTGAGAGAGTCTTTCTAAGAGAAAATACTTGAAGGGTTATTCATTAATATTCAAATCTATCCAAAACCCTACACATGCATCCTATTTATATATAATGGCAAACTTGTAAATAAAAAGGACTAAAAGGATGCCTTAGTGGCATTCCTATAAATATAAAATGAACATGAGGGTAGTTTAGAAAAAATACAAGAAATAGGAAATCTAAATAACATAAATAAAAATAAGTAATCAAATAAAAAGTATAGACAAGGAGTAGATGAGCTCAGCCCTGGCATTTGGGTTAAGTCGGTGCCCTAAATCCTATCACATACCATGAAGCTTAATCACCTCTTGAAAGAAAAGAAAAGAAAAAGATAACTGAAGCGTCGTTAGTTTTAGAGAAAGGCACAAAATGTACCATCTTACTAAATCGATCCATAACTACCATGATAGAATCCTTCCCTCAGGATGTCCTTGGCAATCTTAACATGAAGTCCATACTTAGCTCGGACCATAGTTTGATTGGGACAGGCAAGGTTAGATAATGTCCTTGCTTAGCTTGGCTCTTCATCTTCTTGCAGGTCGTACACCTTTCCAATACGGACTGTAAGTCTCTCATCATTTTTAGCCAAAGAATCTTGTAGATAGTATTTTATGGGTTCGGCACTGGCTAAAATGTCATGTTAATCCTCCTTCATACACTTTGCATACTAGCAATTCTCTCAGGAACAGGTCAGGATACTTAGCCTCGTCTTCTTGAAAAAGTATCCGTCTTCCCTGTAATAGTTATCCAATGTTTGTCATTCCTCACATTGGGCATATATAGGACCAAAGTGTAGGTCCACAACATATAAACCCTTTATGATTGAAAAACAAAGTAATGTTGTTTATAGCTTAGTTAGGGGGTATGTCGTTTCGATAGGGTTTCGATCACTATATTTTTTCTTCCATTCTTGTATTTTATGATATAAGAAAAACCCTTTATGAACTTGACCTATTTGGCTTGTCTCTAGGACAACTTTGGTTAGCTCTTTAGGTATCTGAAGGATTCATGATCAATGTAGATCATAAACTCCTTGGGCAACATATAGTATTGCTATACTATTAAGGCTCGGATTAAGAAATAGAACTCCTTGTTATAGATTAAATAGTTAAGTGTAGCTCCTCAAAGTTTCTTGTTGAAGTAGGTAATAAGTCGACCTTCTTACATTAGCACAGTACCTATGCCTAGTCTGAATACATCACACTCTACTTTAAACACCTTGTCGAAACTTAGTAGAGCTAACAAGGGGGCTATAATTAACCTCTCTTTTACTTCCTCAAAAATCCTCCCTCTTTTCACTCCCCATCTGAATTCAATATTCCTTTTTAACAATTCGGTAAACGGGGTTGCAATTGTATTGAAATCCTTTATGAATTGGCGATATAACGATGCTAGGTTATGGAAACTTCTCACATCTGCAGAGCATGTCGATCAGGCCATTTTACGATCGCTCTTATTTTCTCATCATTGACTCGGATGCTACCTCCACTTACAACAAATGCCAAGAAGATCACATCGAATAAGAAAAAGTCCCACTTTTTCAGATTGATGTAAAGTTGTTCGACTTAAAGTTTTATGAAGACTCTTCAAAGATGCTCCTGGTGAGTCTCCAAGTCAAGGCTATATACCAAAATATTGTAAAATAAAATACTACAAACCTTCCTAATAGTTCTCGGAGCACATGATTCATTAAGCACATAAATGTGTTCGGTGCATTGGACAGTCCAAATGACATTACAAGCTATTTATATATACCATATCGTGTCTTGAATGCAGTCTTCACTCATCACCTTCATGCATTCAGATATCATGGTATCTAGATTTGAGATTGATCTTGGAGAACACTTTTGCTTCACTTAACTCATCTAACATGTCATTAAGCCTGGGTATAGAATGCCTGTACTTGATGGTGATTCGATTGATTGTTCGACTATCTATACACACCCATTAAGAACCATGCTTCTTTGGTACTAATAAGGCCAGAAAGGTACAAGGGATAAGGAACTCATGCATATACCCCCCTTCTCCATTAGCTCATCTACTTGCTTCTATAGCTCGGCAGCTTGTTTGGTATTCAGCCTATAGGTAGGCTTGTTCGGAAGTACAACTCCTAGCTGTAGGCTTATTGCATGCTCGACACCTCAAATTGGAGGTAGACCTTGAGGTAGACCTTTCGGTAATTCTTCTGGAAACAGGTCGGCAAATTCCTCTAGTAAGGTCTTTACCTCAGTAGGAAACTCTTCTTCAGGCCTCGTCTTTAGAACCCTTCGGATAAGCAGATAGGTCTGACCTTCTAAATCTATCTCTGTTTTTAATTTAACTTGGGTCATCACTAAAGCCTCTTTCTTTAAGACTCGACCAAGTTGGGACTACATGACCTTCACTTGTTCGGTAGTCACAGGATTTAATTTCATCCTTCTGCCTTCGTGCTTTATAGAACATGTATTTTTCCTTCCATCATATATAACAGCTTGATCAAACATCCATAGATGCCCAAGTAGAATGTAGGATACACTCATGGGTAACATATCACAAAGCACTTCATCCCGATATTTGCCAATACATATCGATATAAACACCTGCTTATTCACCTGCAAGGCTCCTTTATCACTAAGGTAATGAAGCTTGTAAGGTTTCGGGTAGGGTATGGTTGGCAATTTCAACTGCTGGACCATAAATGCAAATGCTACATTGGTGCAACTCCTACTATCAATGATTAGTGTAGATAGTGATTCATTCACCTTGCATCCAATATAGAAGAGATTTTCCCTTTATTCATCTTTAAGTACAAGACTGATACTCATTATCCTCCTCAACACTAGAGCGATCGGCATAAAGTTGCCCTCCTCACTGTAAATAACTTCCCCCTTAGATGATTCGGTCCAACCATCTTCTTTTAGTTCCTCTACTTCCTTATCAGTATTGTTAACTCACCTCACTTCGAATCACCATTGTTTGCTTAATCAGATACTGAGTAGCCATGTGTCTAAAGCCCTCGCATTTGAAACACTTGATTTTACTCATCTTCCTCCCTAAACTCTGGCCTTTCTCAAACTTCCTCAAAGGTTCCTTCTCCTTGGCTTGGGTAGTCAAAATGGGTCAAGTCTCAGCAACCTTACTTGGTTTCATTCACACAAGTCTGCTCGGAACAATTTGGCTACTACCTAGTTGACTAGTGCCTTTCTATTCTCTAGGTTACTCGAATTGCATCATCAAATGTTCTAACATCTAGGGTTTCCAAGACATCCCTAATCTTATACTTCAACCCACCAATGAATCAAGATACAATTCGATCCTCTAGCTCTACAACTTCATATCGGATCATTAACATTTGGAACTCCTTAATGTAAGCATCCACACTCGATCTTCCTTATCTTAATTCTTGCAATCTTTTGAAGGCATCCTGTAGATAATAGTTGGGCACAAACCTTCTCTGCATAACTCTTTTCATTTCATCTGAACTCCTAATATTTCATTCTCGTTCTCCTTCCCTTCTTCCGGTAGCTTGTAAGTTCTTCTACTATAAGGTAGCATAACTAGTGAACTTTAACACAGCAAGCATAACCTTTGCATTATTAAGCACTTCGTAGCATTCAAACTACTTTTCAATCTTATTTACCTAATCTAGGTAGTCTTCGGCATCACTACTTCTAGGAATACTCGGAATATACATTCTCAAACCTTCAACTTTAAGGGCTCATACATTTCTTTCCTTAGGCTCATAGTACTCTTCTACCTCTTAATCTCCTTTCACTTCCTCTTCAATCTCATCAAGTATTAGTCTTCATCTAGCATCTTTGCTAACTCCTTTAGCTCGGGGTAGTCGGGTTAAGGCATTAACTGGGCTAAACTAACCATTGTCTCGTCTTTGTTATTCACGTTCTCTAGTAGGGCTATTTTTAGCTCGCTGCCTACTTCTTGGATAACAGTTACTAGGCTAGCTATCAAGTCGATAAGCTTATTTAAGTGGTCACCCACCGATTGAGGGGTAAAGCTTCCTTCCTGTCCTTGGTCATGTTGAGTACCACTTTCTTAGTTTTCTAAAATTCCTTAAACACTTGAATCTAACATTAATGGTAACTTCACAACAGCAATTGCATAACAAACGAATAGTTAACCATACTCTGTTTTTGCATATCGAAAAACATGAGAAAACAAAGCATAGAACACTTCTCAACTACTAAACTCTAAGGATAATAATAGAATCGTTATCTCATAAGAGTAGTAATTAAACTACTCAAAGAACATAATAGCAGTATTTAGCTTCGTATGTAGCCTGAGGCTCTAATACCAAGATGATACGGATTCATAGATCAACATACAGACCTAATATCACTCGAAAACAAAAAGGGGATAAGTCTAAGCCGTAAGATGGCTCGAAAAGTAAATGATAGTTTAGGGATAAGAAAGGGTTCCCGTATACCGATGATGGATATGACGCACCAATGCTTTACATGAGTTCGGATCACACTTGATATGACACACAAGTATGATCGGAGGTCACTCACCACTAGTCCATGCTCGAATGGGATAGATAAGAGTGGCTCAAGAGTAAGCAAAAAGGCACTTAGCTCAAGAGAGAGTAAAAAGTTCAGTATATTCTTCTGTGTATGTGTCGGCAATTACATTATGTGAGTATTTATAGTACCCAATTGGGATAAGTCCTAAATTACAGTAAAATTATAGAGATAGATACATGTGTGCTAAGAAAAAAAGAGAATAATTTACAGGGAAAGCACAAAATTGTACAAAAAGAACATCCGCCATAAAAAAATATAGTACGGATGTTAGAAAGGACAGTACGTGTGCATTTTTACTCAGTTTGTAGTCTTGACAACACTGCTAGCCGAGTAAAGGTAGGACTTACGATCAGGTAGGGTTGGCGTCGGCCGCTTAGCACTTTGATAATTGGGGCCAGATAAGGGTTGCTTAAAGGATAGATCACACTCTAGTTAACTTTGGATGATCAGCCCCTGACAGTTGTTATATCGGCTTCAGCTTTATGGAGATAGCTATTTTCCTAATTTGGTGCTTAAAATGGGGTGTTGCGGAGGGGTTAGATCTGCAAGTCGATTGATCACCTTGGCAGCTTTCAAGATAATGTAAAGAGCAAAGTAGCTTGATAGATCGAATTGGGGAAAACACTTCTTTTCGTCACTTAACTCTCCTTGGATAGCTCAGCTAACCATATGAGAAAGCCTTCAAGCTTAGGAGCGAATGATCGGTCTTTGATCCCTAACAACTTGCATTAGTGATCTTTGGTGTTTGTTATCATTTAAATATGTCATTAAGGGATCCAACATTCTCCCATTTTTTAATCGATAACAAAACACTTAGATGAAAAATATTTTGAATAGAAATCTGAAAATACATAAAGCTAATATTTAGATGTAATTAAGGTAGGCTTGAGACAGGTCTTGGTAAAACATGAATTTTCCCTTATAAGATTTACCATATCAGAAAACCAAACAAAAATCATATTGGGGAGGGGTGGGGGTGGAGTTGGTTTTCTTATTACCAAAACTCGTTCCTCTAGGATTTAGTGTCATTTAGAACTCTAATGTCGCATTTGGTATGCAAGAATAATCCTAAAATGAGATCACAATTTTAGATTTCATTTCACATGTTTAGAAGTGTTTTTAGAAAGTAGAATCATGATTTCTTAGAATTAGCTATTTCAACTTTAAAGAAGAATTCAACTCTGTCTTTAAGAGGTTGAGTTCGTAATCCTATTCTACTTCAATAATTGCATTAATTTAAAATTGTTTATTTAACTTTCAAACAAATCATGATATGCAATAATTAAGAGTGTTTTCTACAAATACTTATATACACCTTTAAATCTATTCCCTCTACATTTTTAGATATAGGAAAGGATATATCATTCTAATCTTCATTCCATTCTAGATTATTCATGTATATCAAATGTGAAATAAAGTTTTTTCCTATTACTATTGAAACTTACCCCTATAAGATCATTGTGGATTGAACAACGAACTCACTCCACCTCAGTTATGTAAAATATTTTATTTTTCTTTGATTTCTTAAGCTATTGTAAGTTAAGGATGAGTGGGCACAAAGTTGGTAGAGAATGACACCTAACTCGTACTTTACCGTATAGGTATAGGCTCAAAAATTTTTGTACTCGGAACCTTTCCTATGCTACATTAGAACCACCCTGTACCTTGTGGAACTTATACTTTTTTTTTTTAACTTTATCTCCCTTCGAAATATTCTAAGACACACAATCAATATCAAACCTATAACTACACTAATGGACTAAATGGTTTTAATTTGAATGTGTTATGTATCTCTCATGAATTTTAATAATAACAAAAAGAGAGAAATATTAATGTATTAACAAGGGTACAAATATTCGAATAGTTTATTAGAACGTTTAAATTGTAAATTAAGTTTCATTCAGAAACTTATTCAAAAGGTCTGAATCACTTAAAAAAGGAACAAATTTGGAAAGTATTTAGAGAATGTTTTAGAAGCTCATATAAGACGAGTCAATATGGTATTTCAAAAAATACTCCAGAGACTTTGGAAATAAATAAATTGAGATATCTTCAGAAAGTTATTTAGATATAGTTAACTTAAAAGAATGAATTTGAAAATTAACAAGATATCAAATTCGAAATGAACAAGGCCTAACTATATTAGATTGGGTATATTAGGAAAATACCGTTAATCCCATTTTACTTAAGTTAGAATTAAGATTCATGGGAATTATTTTTAAGAGATTTAATTTTTGGAGATAATTAAATAAATAAGAAAATATCTACGTTTGGATAAAGATAAGGATGATTTCGAATATTATGGCATATTAAATTCAAAATTCAAGATTATCTAAAGTTACTTATCAAAGTATATTCATTTAGGAGATCTGATTAAGATAAGATCAGATTAAAATTCAAACTTTGAGATTTTCTCCACATATCTATGGATCATTTTTTGAATATTAGGATTGGATAAACATGCAGTGGAGATAATCATTAATATTTTAGCTATTGGAAGACATCAATATAAAAGATTGGGTATGACTTTGAGAAGAAAAAAACATATACATTATATTCTGATCAAGATAATTTTTTATAGTCTAAAACAACACAGAACACTTCTTAGAGACTTATTTAGAGAGTTAAACTGAAGTTAGATTTACAACAATCTTCATATATGTTTTCATGCCAAACTATCTAAGATTAATACTATTCTTCTCACTTTTGTTTTGTAAAAATTATTTATTGTTTAAGTGTTATTTAAGAGAAGTTTGATTGTAATATATAGATCTATAATTAGCTTAAACTATAAAGAGGTTAGATTTACAAAGCAGAGACTTGTGAAGGCCAAGTGTGGCAAATATTTGTAAAATTTTCTTTTTATTTTGATATAGTGAATTAAGTAGAATGGCACCAATAAAGAAGATTGAGTCCTCAACAATAAAGTTGGAAGAGAGTAGTAAGCATAAGGCTGAAGCTTTATAAATCCTGAGCTTGATATTCTCCTCTCCATCTCTTTTACTTTAAGGTATTTATTTGTGTTATTAATGTGTTGAATTATTAAAGTACTATTGATTACCAAATTAAGCTATTAAGAGGGATAATTTTGGTTCACATCGAAAAAGTATAAAAAATTTTCTAAAGATATCAATTCACCATTCCCCCACTTCTTTTTCTCCTCTTGATATCTTATACGAAACCAATAATTGGTATCGGATCCATGCTTTAGTATTATCAATGTTTAAGATTATGGCTAAATCAAGTGGTAGTTTAACAATTTAGCTTAGAAATGCACCATTTTTTTATGGAATTAATTTTCCTTACTAGAAATTCATGTGAAGGTATTTGACTGTTAGGCTTAGCAAATCATCTCAATTGGAGATCTCAAAGTTCCAACTATTATTACATCAAATGAGGATATTACCAAAATTTAACTCAATTCAAAGCTTAAGAATTACTTTTTAGTAGTATAGAATGATCATAATTCTATCTAATTGCTTCTTATGCAACAGTTAAAGATATTTGGGACACCTTTGTGTAAACTTATGAAGGCACTGAGATAATCAACATGCTGGTTCAATAGTATGAAACTTTTCGAATTCTTTGAGTGAAGAAATCAATGACTCCTTTTGTAGATTCATTGCTATAACTAATGAATTATCTTCATTTAGCAAAATAATTAGTGATGCAGATATGATATGTAAGGTGCTAAGGATTCTTTCCAAAGTCTGGAATGCCAAGAAAACTAAGCTTGTAATTTGAAGAAACTAACACTTAGCCCATTCCGCAGCAAACTTATGGCATATGAAACTGATTTTCTTAAATCAAAAAGTACTTTAGAGGATATGAAGAAGAAGGCCTATAGCATTTAAGGCCAAAAAAGTAGAGGTTGATTCGAATAATGATAATTCATCTAATGATGATGAAGAGGTTACACGGTTAGTAAGACGTTTGAATAGATTACTTAAGAAAAGGGGTAAAAAATCATATTGCTCTAGTAATTTAAATCTAACAAGAATCGAAATGATGTAGGAAATAGTGCTCACGAAAAGAAGGAAGTTGTTTGTTACAAATGCAAAAAGACTGGATACATTAAGTACAAGTGTTCACTTCTTTTGAAAAAGCTCCATAAATACAAAAAGAAACAAAAAGGCTTACTAGCTACATGGAGTTATTTGGACGAGTTAAAGTTTGAGGAAGAAGGTTCGAATGATAAAGTTGATGAAGCAAATTTATGTTTGATGGCACACTCTAAAGTAAGTTCTGAATCTAAATCTAAAAGAGATTATATGCTTGATGATATTTGTGTTAAAATCAGTAAATTGTTAAAAGTACTTTCAAAAGCCAACAATAAGATTTTGAAAGTTGAAAATGAAAATGAGGCTTTGAAGGATGCAAAAACAAGCTCTTATTCAAATGAACAAGCTTTTGGCTGATGAAAACGATTTTTGAAAAATGATTTCGAAGGTTTATATGTTGCAAGAGAAGTTTTAGTTTAATAAAATCTAATTTTGAAAGAAGAGATAAAAAATTTGAAAAATCATATTGAAGATTTATCAAACTTGGTTAAAAATACTTTTCAAAAGTTTAACGAAAGCAACAAAAAAATTCAAATGCTTATTTCCAATCAACGAGTAGATAATTCTAAATCTAGATTAGGTTTTGAAAGTGGACAATCATCTAACATTAAAAGAGAAATAGTGTTTGTTAGTCCACAAAATGAAAACAGCAAAGAAATAAGTGAAAGAAAAGAAAAAGGAAAAGCAGTTGAACCTGTCAAAGGGTATGTCAAATAGCACTCTAAAAAGAACAAAGAGAATCATGTTGGAGGGTACAATAGAGGCTTGCTCAAAAGCTTTATTAGAGATTACCTAAAGTAGAACCAAAGGCATAAGGTAAGTAATAGATTTGATTATTCTTCTCATTAGGCATGTTTCTTCTATAATTACTTAGGTCATATTGAAAAGAATTACTTTTATAAAAATTCCAAGCCTAGCATAAACCAAGTAAATGCAAATAATATCACGAGCTTCAATTTTAAAGGGTCCAAGCTTGTCTGCGTTCCTAAGAATGCCTTATCCTTATTTTAGTGGTTACAGGTCATGAGACAAAATTTAATTGGAGATAATTTTTAATCAATAAAGCCTCATTGAAAGTAAAAGTATGGAATGAGTGATATAAATGGGCTCGATAATCTTGTTATATATATATTTTTTATTTTTATTTTGCTCTTCATGTTTTATACTTATTCTATTTTTATTATTGATCATAAAAAATAATTTGTATCATTTTGAAGGGGAGCTCTTTTTTCTAAAACATGTTTCTCTTAAGAGAGAAAGAAAGATGTTGAAATTTATTTCTTTTTAGGAAAAACATGGCTTTGATCTATTTTATTAAGGGGGCAATTAGGAGAGGGGGGAG
Source organism: Lumnitzera racemosa (assembly GCA_024138005.1). Lineage (NCBI taxonomy): Eukaryota > Viridiplantae > Streptophyta > Magnoliopsida > Myrtales > Combretaceae > Lumnitzera > Lumnitzera racemosa. The sequence continues at coordinate 34,657,391 of JAMXBC010000007.1, forward strand.
GGGGGTGGGGTTGGTTGGTTGGTTGGTGGTGGTGAGGAAGTATTATCATTTATTTTTCCTTTATAAAAAGTAATTATCTTCTCACAAGAAAAAAAGGAAGAAAAGTATGCAAAATCTTTGTTATAAAATTACATGGTTGGTTTTTATGATAACAAAAAAGGGGGAGAAAGGCAAAAAACATTAAGTAGTAAACGTAAGCAACAAACATAATAGCATAACAGCTTGCATGTAAATTTTAAATTTTTGCTGAATAAACTTTTCGCTATTTATGTATTGGATGTCAATCTGTTACATGTTTTTGGATTTATAAGTGTTTTGTTAGGGTCAAAAAAGGGGAGAATGTTAGGTATTTTTTATGAATTTTAATGATAATAAAAAGAGAGAAATGTTAGTGTACTAACAAGTGTACAGGTATTTATATAGTTTATCAGAATGTTTAAATTGTAAAATAAGTTTTATTCAGATATTTATTCAAAAGGTTTAAATCACTTGAAAAAGGAATGAGTTTGGAAAGTATTCAGAGAATGTTTCATAAACTCATATAATACAAGTCAATACAATATTTCAAAAAGGCTTAAAAGACTTTGGAAATAAATAAATTGAGACATCTTTAGAAAGTTATTCAGACAATTGACCTAGAAGAGTAAATCTAAAAATTAACAAGACATTAAATTCAAAATTAATAGGGCCTAACTTCACTAGATTGAGTGTATTAGGAAAATATACTTAATCTCATTTCACTTAAGTTGGAATTAAGATCTATGGAGATTATTTTTAAGAGATTTAATTTTTGGAGATAATTAAATAAACAAGAAAATATATAAGTTTGGATAAGGATAAGGATAAGGATGACTTCAAATATTATGGGATATCGAATTCAAAATTCAAGATTATCCAAAGTTGTTAATCAAAGTATATTAATGAAGGAGATTTGATCAATATAAGATCAAATTCAAATTCAAATTCCAAGATTTTCTCCAAATATCTATGAATCATCTTTTAAATGTTGGAATTCGATAAACATGCGGTGGAGATAGTCATTGTAGCCATTGGAAGATACTGATATAAAAAAAAGGACATTTCAAAATATTAGGTACGACTCTGAGAAGAAAAAATATATATATTATACTCTAATCAAGATCATTTTCTACTATTTAAAAGAACACATAACACTTCTTAGAGACTTATTTAGAGAGTTGAACTGAAGTTGGATTTATAATAATCTTCATATCTATTTTTGTGCCAAACTATTGGACATTTAATATTGTTCTTCTTATATCTATTTTGTAAAAATTATTTATTATTTGAGTATTGTTTTAGAGAAGTTTGATTGCACTTTGTAAATTTGTAATTAGCTTAAACTGTAGAGAGGTTAAATAGGTAGAATAAAGAGTTATAAAGGCCAAGTGTAATAGATATCTGTAAACTTCTCTTCATTTGTTTTGATATAGTAGATTAAATGAAACAGCACTGGTAAGAAGATCAGGTCTCCAATAGTGGAGTTAGAATAGTACAGTAGGCATAAGATCAAAATTCTATAAATTCTAAGCCTAATAGTCTCCTCTCCATCTTTTTATTTTGAGTTATTTATTTGTATTATTAATGTATTGAATTATTAAATTACTACCGATCACTAAATTAGGCTATTAAGAGGAATAATTTTAATTTACATCGAAAAAGTTTCAAAAATTTCCTTAAGATATTAATTCACCTCCTTCCCTCCCCACCCACCCTCTCTTCCTCTCTTAATATTTTATACAGGACCAATAAAATGGTTTTTACTATCGTAACCATTTAGTTCTAATAACATCAAACTTTAGTACATATCATAAATACTTTATTATAGGCTGCGTTTTTATTATTATTTTCTTCAAACTTAAAAAAATGCAATATTATTAATATTTTATTTATTAGTATTATTCAATTATCATTACAAATTGGGTATATGGTACTCTAAAATTTGTACCTTGTATACTTTAGAATATAAGTTACAAGATGAGTATAAAATATCTTGATATTATACTTATACCTTATCTTGTAAAATGAGGTTTTTGGAAATTACTATGCGAAAGCTACCTAAAATTTATTTTGTAATTCTTTTTATCGGTTTGGAACATACCTAGTAGAATAGGTCCAGGTGAGTACTCTATACAATGAGACTACCTAATAGGCATATTCTCAAAATAATTTTTATAAATAAATATTGAAGGTTCTTGTTAATCTTCTTAAAATTATATATATAAAAATAATTCAATGAAATAATTTATTATTTTTTATCAAGTAGACTTTTCCTTCAACTTTTATAGTTTTGGAACCTGACTCTTAATCTTATAATGTTTTGGATTATGTTAAAAAATCTAATAAAAACCTTATTTATAGGGTTTTTATCAAATTGAACCAATTAAATATCCTATGGCAGTCTGTCCAATTGTATTCACATTCTAATGTAAACAACTTTATTAGAGTGTGGAACAAGATATTCATTCATGTTAAAAAATCAAGAAGACTCTTATTTATATATATATTCTTTTATTATTTAGAAAAAAGAAAAAAAAAAACTCTTGTTTTCCGAGTAAACTTTCGTGTTTGTCAAAATCCGGTTCCAAGGTTCGGGAACATTCCTCCTCCTATGCTTGTCTAATAAAATCCGACCCACTTCTCTGCTCTTTTCGTTGAATAGTACACGTGTTCTCATTTTCTTAACGTGATATTTATAGTATATATTATGAAACCAATATATAAAGGCAACATACAGAATACATACAAGACACGTACAATCAAAAGAGTTTCGGTTTCAGTATCAGTAAATATTTAGCTTCCCTCTGCTGATGGTCTACAGGCTGCACATGTTCGTAGTATGTTGAAGATGAGGACACAACGCTGCATCATGTAAACAACAGCTTAGAGACAACAATGCTTAAACAATCAAAATGTGCACACACATGGGTTCCTTTGTCAGGGGCTTGGTAACTGTACGCTTGGGATTCTGTTACCCCTCAAACGTTGGTGAAAATCTACTGTCGCAATTGTTCAGACACCACGGTAACACCGAAATGAACATGACATCAATAAAAAAAAAATTATATAAGACACCGTAAGAAAAGGCGGTTATAACATAAATAAACACATTAATTTATAACTTAATTATTTATGATATTTACTTAATTTCATAGATTTCTTACACTGACATGGATTTAATACAAAATAGAGATAAATACAATCTATTACCACGAATTGACTATTTCTATTCGATCCTTTGTCATTTATTTATTATTTGAACACCTTCATGAGTTATTGCCTTTCTAATTAAATTATTCATATTTTGATTTTTATTTACTTGAGTTCCGCATCTTCAAAACGATTTGAATAATATTCCTTTTTCATGAACGCTAATGATTTTATTAAGGTTTTCCAACTTGATCTTACCTTCTCTATTATGAGTCCTATTCAGCATGTTATATTTAGTCCTATATCTAGTAGGGTTAGGAATTTGTTTTGATGTATTCCAAAGTTAGGTTTACGTAATAAGTATTTAAACTTTTGACGAAATTAGGATCGGATTGAGTTTCGATTGTCTTTGTGACTGGTTAATTTCTCTCTGCTTTCTTTTCTTTCTTTTTTTTTATATTATCATAAGGATCAAAATAAATTTGATAATTATATATTATTTTTGTTAAAAGAACTCGCATTTGAATATAACTTTGACGCTTAAAAATCATAAAATAACGCGATTAGCCAAAAAAAAAAAAAAAAAAAACCCTGTTGTGGTTCTTAATAACAGGAATATCGAAATGGCTTTCCTTTCGGATTACATTACATGCGACCCAGTCAAAACTTCAGGTAAAGGTCGTCACAGCACAACGCACACAAGTCACGGGTAAGCAAACACATGCACATGCATTTGCAGAGACACACTACACTGTTTTCATAAACATGCAACGGTAGAGACTAGAGGGACATCATATGACATCGGCGGTGCCATAAAGGCTACCATATTGTGGCTGATATTTGTTGGAGAAAGCTGATGTGACGTGATGGTATATTAGAATGTACCCTATCACCCCGCCTAAAGTGGGGTAGGTAGCAAAAAGTTGTCCAAATTCATCCACGAAGCATACGATTATAAACAATTCGTCCCCTTTTTTTTCTCTCTCTCTCTCTCTCTCTTTTTTTTTTAAAATAATAAATTATGAATCGTTGCTCTTCCAAGAAGAAAAGAATATAAATTGGCACTGTGTTTAGGAAGTGAGAAGAAATTAAGATGAAAATAAAGTGCTAAGAAAGAATCAGAAAAGAAAAAAAAAGAAAGAAAATTTACTTGGTTAAGAAAAATAAAATGGATAATATAATTTTTTAATTTTTTTCAAAATACCATTAAAACCCTTATATCTTAGAAGTATTATTTCGTTTCACGGATAAAATCATCATCTTAATAAAATTTCCTTTTAATTCTAATATCAACCCTAACCCTAAAACACAAAAGATGCAAGTAAAGTAAAAGAGTGATTATTATCTTAAACGATAGGAGGTTCATTTTAGAAATTTGAATCCTTACAAATTTTAAGGAGTTACATTCCTATCTATTGAACGTTGACATCGAAGCAATAAAAATTTGAAACTGTATTTCTAATAAACCAAATATGGTCTTTGGGTTTTTGTATATCTTCCGGTGTAATTGGGTTTACCATATTTTTAATCCCTCAAACTTAATCTATAGAATGGAAGATTAGATACTTACACCATGCTTGGATGAGTGATGTGGGTTGGTCACTTGGTCAGTATGACATGCACGTGTCATGTGGTACACAAATGGTAGAGTTTGTATTATTAGTTTAAAAATATACGTGTCCATTTTATTATTAGCCAGTAAAGATAGCAGGGACAATGAATGGTGACGGAAAATTACAATTAGTGACACTAATAAGTCAACTAGCGATTTGGTCTATAATTTGAAATGTTGAAAATCAAGGTGTAAAATTAAAAAAAATTGGTAAAATTCAACCAGTGGGCGCAATATGGTCCCTTTTTTAATTAATAAATTAGTCCAATCCTAATATAAAACCTGTTTATTAAGTTATATTTTTTTTATATAATTGATAAATAAATCGTGTTAGTTAATATACAGAAATAAGAGCTTGTTTAGATATTAGCAACAAACACGACCAATTTCGAATAACTGACCCCATTTTAAGCTATGCTCGTAATTTATTTGTTCAAAGCATCAAAATACAAATAATATTTCGAAAACATGTCTCACTATATCTTAATCCCCTTCAAGTTCTGTAAAATATTTTTCAAATAAAGGTCACATCTTTACAATGTGTAGGAAGACTCTTACAAATGGATCCTGGAAACGTGAAAAACGTAATAACTAAGAAATTGCACCTCTTTAATGAAAAACGTAATAACATCAATTTTTGAAGTCACCCCACGATAAGACAACAAAAAAACATGCAAAACTCATTTCACATCCCAGTATATAATCGGATAATCTATAATATAAAAATATCTATTTATATTCAACAAAAGTACGGTTTATATAAGATAATACTACAATGAAGTGTAGCTTTATACATACACAAAAATATACAATCTTAAGCATAACTGAACTTAAAATATAGAATCTTTTTTTCCCTTCCATTATATATGTATAAATCCTTCTTGTTATTGTGATCAAAACATGGTAAGGCTTCTTCAAAAAGTAGCTTATTACATCTTATGTATTTTCAAAAGTCTTCCCTCAGTTATGATAGTGTTTAGTTAGTTTTTTTCATAACATAGGGATATCCAAGTATCCTCTCAACTCTCTATAAGTGAAGTAAGAGTGAATAAAATAAAACATAAAACAAGCACAACATATATTTCCAAACATCATTATTATAAGACATTCAATTCCATATCCAGAATTACCAAGACATGAGGTCTATATAGGGATTACGAGCTATGCTAGTACACATAATATACATTGATACCAATATCCTAGCCCAGCCTAAATCTCATTTAGTTAGTTGGTGCTTCTTAGCATCTTGATATAAAGTTCAAGAACCTAGGATAGCATGTAGTTACCAAAACCCAATAAGTAGTTGGCCAAGCTGGAAGTGGCTAAGGAAACCCGACGTATAGCCGGTTAGTTGAAACCATATGACTTGACTAGAATTTATTGAGTAATGTAAATCTATATGCTCAAAATTCAACCTAGCAATATCTAAGTTTATAGAAAACTTGACTTGTGAGTCCTTTATGACATGCCATGAATGTAGTAGGCAATACAATGAATCTTAAGTTTCATTTAAAAAACAACTCAATTAACCTAGCTATCTTTATATCTAAGCTTGACAATTCAACCCTTCATATAAAGTTCATTTAAATGAACACTTAGAAGGACAAATCAATTTCCAAGTTTTTCAAGCAATAAGATGCCTCGACATTTCAATCACACATGAAGAAACACTTCACTTAATCAATGCACATGTAACAAAATAATATATCCAATCAATCAACCATAATCACGACACAATTGACTATAAGGCAAATAAACATAGGTTTACTTGCACAAAAATAAAATTATCCACTTACCGGGACTTAATAGTAGTGCAAATCTTAGGCTTCATGATATGGTCCTTCCTCACTTATTATACCTTAAAAAAAGCAGATAGTCTCTAATTTAACTACGAGTTGAAACCAAACCCTTATCGACTTGTGTTTGCTTTACTTTCCAATATTACGTTTCTAAACTTCAATTAATCGTATCTTTTTTATTTCTTATCCGATTTTAGCAAAATTTATATTGTCACGATCATTATTTCGAGTATTATTAAAATATCTTAAGAAATAAGATTGATCAATATGGTTATAAGTTCAAAAAATCCCTTTCTTACGGCCACTCGATCGTATGTTTTCACAGCTTCGTAATTGACCTAAATAAGTTTTAATTCTAAACTAAAAATCATACTTCCTAAACTTGGCCAGCATTTGTTATGTACCCAAAATACTAATCTTATATGAATTTAACAAATATCTTAATAGCATTATTTACTATGTCACATATTAGGTTAACATATAGGCTCATATTAGGAAAATTCATAATAAATAGTATACGAACACGATTAATTCCATTAAAAATACCATGGACTCATAAAAATATATAGTTTAAATACGAACAATTGATTTCACTTAACTAGCTTATCGCTTATTGTTGAGCCACATTTTGGTTTTTCTTAATTTATTTATAATAAGCTCAGCTCACTTAATATAAAATACTTGACATTAAATTAAGGAAAAAAATTTCTTAATTTTTTAAAAAAAAAATATTTAGAAAAATTGGAATCGTCAACCAGTTAAACTGGTAACAAGTGAAATTAGGGTTTCTAAGTGAAAAAACCCTAATTTAGCTACTAGTTTGTGAATATTTAAAAAAAAAATTTATAAAATTAAATAGAAAAAATTAAGTTCAGAAACTAACTTATTAAGACTAAGTCACTATGTAAAAATTAAAAAAACTAATAGGCATCATTTTTTTAATAATTTTTCTAAAAGTGCTAAGATATATATAGATATGTAAAAAGTATAACTAAAAGGAATTTTTTATGATTTTTAATTACGAATTTTTAAGAAAAAGAGAAAAAAAATTTTAATATTTTTTATATGGTTGCTTTAGAAGTGTTTACATATTTACTAGTCAGGATGAAACCAACGTAGTTCTTTTTTTAGAATAGATTTAGTAGATGGATCTTTTTTAAAAGAAATCGAGTTAGATTTACATTAGTTATCAAATTATTATTTTTTAAGAAAATACCTAAAAAAACTAATTTCGCAAATCTATTTAAAAAAAAACCCCAACTAACTAAATCTTTTGAAAACTCCAATTAAGATTTTTTTATTTAAAAAAAATCTACATGTCAAAATTGATCTTTTCTAAATCTACATGCAAAATATAGACATGTATCTTCAAACAATATATGAATTTCGAAGAAAAGATATGTAACTTTTTTCTAAACAATGCAATTTAACAAAAAAAAAATGAAATTTGAAAGAAAAAAAAAACTACAATTAATCTAAAAACAACCTTTGCTAAAAAAAAAAAAAGTTAGTAAAACTAAACAATTAATTAACAAGATAAATAAATAATTAAAATAATTTATCTAAGCATGTCGGATTGCGTGCATGATCGAATGTGCATGTTGTGAATTGATCATAGACATACTTATCAATGCATGAGTAGACTATTTATGTGTTGGATCGTAAACTTTGTATGTATGTAAATTGTGTGTATATTCACTTGGACATACAGTGTGTTGAAATTTGGACGTATGTGTACTGAAATCTGATCATACGTGTGTGTTGAAATCTGATAATGCATATGTGTTGAAATCTGATCGTGATTAGTAGATGAGTCTTTGTGAAGACGTGAGTGTGTGTATGTATCAGGACGTACGTGTGTTAGTGTATGCTAGTTGTGGTAAGGACATGTAGCAGTATGTCAATGAGTGTATGCTGTAGTGTGATCAATGAGTGTGTACGGTAGTGTGAGGGATGTATGTGTCAATGCTTGTAAGGGACAGTGGAGTGTAGTGTTGTGGGGGCTGGTTGTGAGTGATTGGTTGTGTGTGAGTGATTGGATTGTATGTGACTTCGAGATTTGTGTGTGAATTTGAAAACGCATCTTTTTATAGCTTACTATCCGTTATTTATAAGCCGATCGTTTGCATCTTTTTTATTATAGATTTAATCTTAACAAATCCAAGATATAATGATATAATAATACTCAATTTGGATGCATTGAAAATCCAATCTAGTTTCTAGAAACCATACATTGATTTGGGTTTTCTATTTTTTAGCCCGACTTAATCTAACTTGATTTAGCCCAAAATACATACTAACTCATTTAATAAATCCTAAATCTGTTTAGCCCAATATAGATTATATAAAAATACGCTTTATGTTGGATTGGACTAAAGAAATATTTTAATGGAGCTTGACTATTTAAAACTTAGAATTTATTAAATTGAACGTACATCATTACCTAACCTGATCCTAAACGATTCGATTTGACTTGACCTTTATTTTTTATTTTCTTTCAATTTTCAATTTTTATTGTTTTTTTATTATTTTTATTTGTAACTCTATCCTGATAAAAATACTAAAATAAAAACAAAAAAAAAAGTGTCTATAACTACTTCTCTTTATAGTGAGCTTTGATTAAAATTTCATTATAAAGACAAAAGAAATATCTATTTTTATCGAATCTTATCTTACATCGATAGGGTAAAGATTACTAACATGAATGGTCAACTGAGCAGTATCTTATCTTGGAAGGATGAAGTAAAAGGATATTGACTCGAAAAGTCGATGTAAAAAATAAACTCTTTGTCTTGAAAAGACATAGCAAAGGAATAGAAAACCACATCTTAATAGGATGGGGTAAAGGAATAAGAGGGCCTATTTTGAAAGGATAGGGTTAAAGAGCAAGAGGTTTATCTTGAACGGATAGGGCTAAGGAATAGGAGGCTCGTCTTAAAATGATAGGGTAAAAGGGAGCCTGTCTTGAAAAGATAGGGCAAAAGGTTAGGGGGAGGCCTATCTTGAAAGGATAAAGATAAGGAATAGGATGCCTATTTTAAAAAGATAAGACAAAGGAATAAGGGGTCCGTCTTGAAAGAATGGGGTAAAAGGGTGCCTATCTTGAAAGGATAGGGCAAAAGATAAGATGCTTAACTTGAAAGGATAGGGCAAAACCACTAGGGATCAATTAATTTGTTTTGGTGTGATGGACGATTCGAAGAGGATAGATCTCTTCAAGATTTCAAAAAAACTTTTAAATTCTTCTAAATATCTCTTTTAAGGACTTTAGGATCATTTTACTTGGGAATGGAGAATTCACAGATAGCAACTAATTGGCATACCTCATGTTGACTCTTGATATTCTGTCATTCAGATAACAAAATATCACCAAAGTATTTCCTCAAGATTATGCTTGCTTCTTCTTTCTTTTTTCTTTTTCTTTTTCTTTTTCTTTTTCTTCTTGGGATAAGGTCTTCTTCATGATTGAAACTTTTATTGATGAGTCTTTATCATACCATGCTCATATCTTAATTCTGCTTTTATCATCATTGGGTCTCGATTTCCACCTTTATGATTCTTGAAAAATAAGTCTCTTTTCGAAAAAACTAAATTCAATCACTAAGAGCATCTGACTTCAATTTATTTGGTAATTTAAATTTATTGGTAAGTGTTTGGTGTTTAAGTGTATAAGGCTAATAATCATGGTATACATGGATTTATTGGTGAAGTGTTTGTCGATCGATGAACATCCAAATTCTAGAACATTCATGAATATCAACTTTGCTTTACTTGTAAAAGATGAAAGATTAACTACGAACAATTCTCAAGAAAAATTGATATCTTTATTGAACTCAGTTTTCATGAATAATTCAATTTATAGAGTTAAATTTTGGCCAACACTTGGAATGAAAGTATTTCTATTTCTAATGGCAGTACCGCTTTAGTCCCATATACCAATGAATAAAGTGTTACACCTGTAGAGGTTTTGACTAAGGTTTTGTAAGCCATGGGAGCAAAGGGAAGCATTTTATACCAATCTCTATAAACGAATGATTCTCTTAATATTCTTATTGGTGGCTTTAATTGCCCCGTTCATTTGAGGTTAATATGGAGTTGAGTTTCTATGATTGATCTTAAATTGGCTATATACTTCAGCCATTAGCTTATTGTTCAAATTTGACCTATTGTCCATAATAATAGACTTAGGCGCATCGTATTTGGTAATGATATCTCTTTTCGAAAATTTGACTACTATTCCTTTGGTTACCGTAGCATATAACATTGCTTCCACCCACTTAGTAAAATAGTCAATCACGACTAGAATGAATCTATGTTCGTTCAAAGTTGTTAGCGAAATTGGGCAAATCATATCTATTCCCTACATTGAGAAAGGCCAAGGGGCTGACAATGCATGTAATTCTTAGGGAGAAGCGTTGATTTTATTAGCATATACCTAACATAGATAATAATGTCTTATGTGCTTGATACAATCCTATTTCATCATCATCTAAAAATATCCCATTCTCGCAATTATCTTGGCTAATATGTACCCATTCATATGAGGACTATACACCTCTTTATGCATTTCTTTCATTAACTTCTCGGCTTCTTCTTCGTTTACACATCTTAGTAATGTTGTAGTAGGTGATCTTTTGTATAATGTAGCTCCACTTAATAGAGCAAATGAACAACCGATCTCCTTAAAGCTTTTCTATCTTTCCTATCAGCTCTATCAAGGAACTTACCCATTTAAAGTAACTTTTTGATATCATAATACTAAGGCTTCTTTGGTTCCTTCTCTTCAATGGTCAAACAAAAAGCTGGTCTTTCCTTTATCTCAATCTTTTGGGGCTAAATTTCTATCCCATCCGTGACCTTCACCATTGATGCTAATGTAGCTAGTGCATCAATAAATTGATTTTAGGTTCTTAGAATATAAGTGAATGAAATTTCTTAGAATCTCTTAATCAGCTTTCCTAAATACTCATGATAAGGTATCAACTTCTCGTCTTTTGTCTTATATTCTCCTAGAATCTGGAGAATTATAAGAGAGGAATCTTTATACACTTTAAGCTTTTGTATACCCATGTTTAGCGTCATTTTGAGCTCTAAAATGTAGGCTTCGTATTTTGCTATGTTATTAATATATGGAAATGCCACCCTGGTTACCACAGGGAAATGATTACCCCTAGGTGATACTAATATTTCTCTTATCCCACATTTGAACACATTGGCTACTCCTTCAAAATACATTCTCCATTCTAATTTTTCACCACCAAGTTCATTTACTACCTTCACATTTTCGTTAGGAAATTGAGCTTCTAAACCATCATCTTCATCTTTTAGCAAGTATTTGCCAATTGATCAGCCATTATCTGCCCTTTGATTGAATTCTGATTTACTTATTTGATATCAAACTCAGAGAGTAACGTCTGCCACTTCGATATTCTCCCGATCAATGCTAGATTTTCTACTAAATACCTCAATAGGTCATGTTTTGTCAACAACTCTACTGAGTAATAGAGGGTGTATTATGTGAGCCTGTGCATTACCCATACTAAGGCACAACATGTTCTTTCCACCTCTAAGTATTTTTGTTCGCCTTTTGTGAGCTTCTTCATTTAGTAATATATAGGATGCTCCTTCCTACCTATTTCATCTCTCTGCCCCAACATACATCCCATCGATTTAGGGAGAATTGTCAAGTAGAGAATCAATGGCCATCCCGGTGTAAGAGTGATCAGTATTGGTGGATTCATAAGATATTCTTTGATTTCAGCAAATGCCTGCTCACATTCTTCATCCCGTTCTATTGTGAAGAACATTAGGCTAAACTCAGGAGGAGGGATAAATTTCGTTTAAGGACAAATTTCAATTCTTTTTCGATACAAATAACTAAATGCAATAATAAGAGTCATCAAAGCAATAATAGGACAATAATAAATGCAAAAATTAAAGAGATAGGGATAAAGAAGATTAAGCTTAGATTTAACTTAGAGTTTGAATCACCCTCTAGTCTCCATGGACACACAATGCCTCTAACCAAGGACTTCACTTTTACCTTATTAATTTCATAATCCAATTGCTCCAAGAGCTACATAAGCTTGCACAATCTCTTTTACACACAATTAACTCAAGAGTATCACTTTCTTCACTCAAGAGTATCACTTTCTTCACTCAAGATTGTAAATGTGAGGACTTTCAAACACCACAACTGTCCCTTTTTGTTTGATAGCAAATAGGTGTACAAGAGACTAGTGAGAAGCAGAAATCAACTCAACAATGTAAGAGAATGTTTTTAAATTGCAGTAGAATATCATATCTTCTTAGCTTTTGGTTAGGTTATTGAGCTTTTATAACACTCAGTAAATTCTTCCCATTGCTGTGCATTAAATACTCTGATGGTTACTTGAAACTGACTCACTAGCATGTCGGTACTCTGAACTACCAGCAAGTGAGCCGGCAAGCCGATTCCTCTAAGTTAGTGAGCTTTTCTTTGTGTTTTCCAAGGCTTTATACCGTCGACCTAGTTTTACCTTAAGCTATCAACCCAATTGGCTAAATGTCACTTGAAAATTCTTCTCATACGTAACAAACAAATCCTCTTTGCATTCTAACTTCAAGATTATTTGATCACCACTTAAAAGATTAAATTTCTTGTAAAGATAATTGATATATCTAATCATTAAGCAAGCTAATTGATCTTATTTAATTATCTCAATATAATTAAATAATACTTAGTTTAATTATCTACTTGTTTTGTTCTCTTCAAACACAACATGTTTAGATATACACTTTTTGTTTTATTCTTATCAAAATCAAATAATAAACCTTAAGTTTAACAATTTCCACCCTTTTGAGGAGGACAAAACTCTTTTAAGAGTTCTCCCTTAATCTAATGCTCTCCCTTAATTTATTAAGGGAATTTAAGATGATTAATGATTGAATAAGATTAAGCAAAAAGGTGAGAATTGATATTTTTCATGATAAGTCAATATAATAAATTTGCTAAAGCTATAATGTACTTGTCTAGGAGTTAACAAGGAATGACCATTATCCAGTTTACTCATAATTAACCAATCAATGCAATTGTAAAATTTAGACCATCAACTTGAATTAACCAATAAATGACTTGAATTATTCTCCCCTTTTGGCCTCATCAAAAAGCAGGAGGATCCGGGAGGTGAAGAGGGACAAAAATTTAAGCCGAAAATTCGATAGAGTTCCGACTTATGCTAGAGAATATGCTCTGTGCAAGAAGAAAATAAAAAAAATACAAGGCTTGAAAAGAGTACGGAAACAGCCAGCAACGGACAACCACATATAGTAAAGAGATTACAAAGGCCACAGATATCCAATAGTAAAAGTAGGTCCAACAAAGACCAAAGTTCTCAATATACACAAAAAAATAAAAATAAAGTAGTCAAAGGTCGAGTCCTTAAACAAAATAGAAAAAAAAAAGCAAACAGAACTTTCAAAAGAAGTCATAAACAACCAATATAAAGAGTAGGCCCATCAAGGACCAAAGTTTACAAAACAACAACGAAATGAAAGAGTGGCTAAAGACTAAGTTCTTTAAACAAAAAGAGTAAAGGAATGATAAAAAGTCGAAATGCATGACTAAGCGGCAGGAGGATCATCGTCCTGAGTTGAAGGAGGAAAAGGGCAAGATGGGTAATGGTAGTTCAGCTAGAAATGACAATAGAGTCCTTGAAACCCATTGTGTAAATGATCATAAATGTTCTCCTAAAGTTGATTGTAGTGCATCTTTAAGTATTGATAAAAAGGATTCTGAGAGGCTAGAGGAGTAGTCAGATCAAAAGAAGAGAACCCATAGTCATGTAGAGGCTGGTGAGAAGAACCTTTAGGTGGAGGAGAGGTAATACAACTTAGAGCTGCATCAGAGTGATTATGAGCACTGGGACTGCCTAGCTCATCAAAAGAAGTAATAGGAACTTGAGTATAGTGCGTAAAGCCAAGATTAAGAGGAAGAAGGTCTTTCCTCTGAACCCAGTTGTTCCCTAATTTCTTCCAAACCCCCCTACAAACATCAATTAATTCTAGGTGCTTGACTCGAGCTACCCGTGGGAGGGAAGGAAACTGAACACCCTTTCTTATAAGTAACTGTATAACTGATCACCTAAAGTGAAGAAAAGCTCAAGATGGGTTATTGGTTACATGTTTAAAGCATTAGAACACAATACTGAAAAAATCAATCTACTTATTCATTATCGAATAATACAAAATCCATAAGTCCTGAAGGGTGACGTTGGATTGCTAGCCTCGATACGGATAATAGTTGTGAATGACAATATGGTGGAGGATTTTTGTCCTAAGGTTGAGGTGGATGGCATCCAAATTTTTTGTTTTTCCCCAATCTGCTCCAATGCCTTTAAATCTAAAGACTCTCTCATAGAATTTTGCCCTATAGTAATTTACATTTACTTCAGCACCAATAAGACCACAAATATCATTAGGCTTAATAGTAATTAAAGTACCACAAACATAAGTATAGAGGACATTACGTTGCAACTCATCACTCATATTCATTTTCAATTTCGATCTACCCTAATTATCTAGAGAATCCAACATATTATAGTAAAAATACTTAATAAAATCATCGTATACCTCATGAGGAAGCCGAAGGATATCGAGGACATGATTGGTGATGACCCCAAGAAAGGTGGAAATGCAAAATTCCTCGAGCACCTCCGGTGGATAAACGATGCCAATATCGACCTCTAGATTGACAAATTTCTCAAAGTGTTGAGAATGTTGTCAAGAGGGAAAGAGGTGGTTGTTATACGTTGGGGGTACTAAACCATAAGTAACAAGCAGTGCCATGAGGGCTAAAAAGGTATAGATGTGTATGGTAAGGAGGAGAGTGTGGATAATGGAAGCTGTCATGACGGTGGAGGTAGGCTAATGGTATGTGGTGGTGTGACAGTTTAAAGGGTATAGGTAGAGAGAGAAAGTGAAGAGAGGAAGAAGAAGAGAGAGAAGATTGATGAAAGATGAAGAGAAAGTGAAAGAGGAGAGAGTGGAGAGTTAATTGATGGAGGAAATTTTAGATTTTGATGGAGGAAAAGAAATGAATTGAAGAGAGAGAAATGGGTTAGGGTTTAAGGAAGGAGAAAAGGGGTTTTTGTGGAAGAAGGATGAGGGAAAGATGGTGTGACGCAACTTTAAGTCGCACTTGAAAACTGAATAACTGGCTTGCCGGTATTTGGATGAGCCAGCATGCCGGTTAAGAGAACAGAAGCAAAATGGATTGCTTCAAGAGTGGAGTATATCAGCATGCCAATAGTGATATGGACCGGCTTGCCGGTTACAAGCATAGAACCAAAAAAAAAAAAATAAAAAGGAAAGCAAATATATTGGCTTGCCGGTACTTGGGAATTATGGTATGCTGGCTAAGAGAATAGAAGCAAAATTAAGTTGTTAAAAACGCAGGTATACTGGCAAGCTGGTGAATTGTATAACCGGCATGCCAGTTGTCTGTAGAAAAGCAGCAGGACTACTTGTTTGAGCAAAGTTACTAATTCAATTTGATTTGTAACAATTTAAGGAACATCTTAACATGTTAAACAAGTCTATTTGAGTCTGTTAAGGCTTGAAAAACTCAATTTTTAACTAGATAGCCAAGATTTATTTGAATCAAATCCATAGAGCCAAATAATTCATCATAAAGTGAAAGTGTCCATGTATGAGCAAAATAGGTACATAAACATTGAGTTTTTGCACACTAACAAGTCAAGCAAATTTTAAATACATGTTTAAGTACAGTAGGTACAAAAAATAGCTTTAAGGCTCTACAAATTATGAAATAACTACTTAAGTTCCTTAATCATGCAAGTGGCCAGAGAGCAAGTGGAGATCCTTTCTCAATTTTCAAGAAAAGTTCATGTTGCAAATATGTTAAAAGACATTAAGAGACACAAAAGAGACATGATCAAGCTAAGCAAACTTGATATAAACAAGAAATGCTCCATTTTGCACATAGAACCTAAAAAGGGTTTAGAGAGGTCAAGTATGCATGAAATTCAAATTAAGCTGGTTTGACTACTCAAATATGATTTAGGGATGAAAATAGACATGTAAGCCCCGATTTTGGGTTTGGAAACCAATATATGATAATTTTGTGCATATATAAACTTGGATAAGCATGAATGACTTCAAGTGTGCCTAAAACATGTTAAATGTAATACTTAATGCATAAAAGCCATATGATCATGTTTCTTATACCTTATAGTCTGATATTTTCTGATCAACTTACTTAGCAAGTTAATGTTATTCAAAAAGGCCATGTTAGTTCTTATGTGTCTAGCACTTATCTTGCAAGATCATTCCTAATTCTCTTCTTGGAGTGCAAAATCTTTCCTCACTTAAGGGTTTTGTGAAGATATCGGCTATTTGATTGCTAGTATCAATAAATTCTAAGCAAATATCATTGTTTTACACATGATCACGAATAGAGTGATGTCTAATTTCTATATGCTTAGTCCTAAAATATTGAATTGGATTTTTGGTCAAGTTGATAACACTTGTATTGTCACATCTTATTGGAACATTGGTAAATTTCAAACCATAGTCAAGCAAGGTTTGCTTCATCCATAAAACTTGAGTATAACAACTCCTAGCTGCTATGTATTCAGCTTCAGCAATAGAAAGTGCTACTGAGTTTTGTTTCTTTGAGTGCCATGATATTAATGAATTACCAAGGAAATGATAGGAAATGACATGTTACGCTAGTGCTTTTTCGATTGACTTTGCAATCGGAAAAGTCGGCATCAAAATATCCAATAAGATCAAGTGAGGTGAACTTGAGATACCACAAGGCGATTTCAATAGTACCTACAAGATACTTAAAAATGTGTTTAACCGCATTAAAGTGGGATTCTTGAGGGCAAGATTGAAACCATGCACATAGACATATAGCAAACATGATATTCGGCCTAGATGCAATTAAATATAGAAAACTTCTTATCATATCCCTATACATCTTTTCACGGATGTTCTTTCTTTGTCAAGTTTTAAGGTAGTGCTCATTGGAGTTGACTTAGTCTTGCAATTATCCATTTTGAACCTTTTTAAGAGTTCTTGGGTATATTTGCCTTGGTCAATAAAGGCTCCATCTTTGGTTTGCTTAACTTGAAGGCCTAAGAAATGGTTGAGTTCTCTTATCATACTCATTTCAAATTCATTTTTCATACATTGGACAAACTCATTAACTAAATCCATGTGAGTGGTACCAAACACAATGTCATCAACATTTATTTAAACAATTAGTATATGATCATTATGTTGTTTAATAAATAGAGTTGTGTTAAGTTTCCCTCTAGTGAAATTATTCTTTATCATGAAGTTACTCAATATTTCATACCATGCTCTAAGAGTTTGCTTTAGTCCATACAAGGCTTTATTGAGTTTATATACATGGTTTAGGAATTCATTATCCTCAAAACCCAGTGGTTGCTCTACATATACTTCTTCTTTAATGAAGTCATTTAGAAAGACACTTTTAACATCCATTTGATATAGTTTGAAATCTTTGTGAGCCGTAAATGTCAAAAGCATCCTAATGGCTTCTAGTCTTGCAACAGGGGCAAAGGTCTCATCAAGATCTATCCCTTCTTCTTGATTACAGTCTTTAGCAACTAACCTAGCCTTATTTCTAGTTATTATACCAGTTTCATCAAGTTTGTTTCTATAAACCTATTTTGTTCCATTAATCGGTCTATCTTTTAGTTTAGATACTAAGTTCCATACCTCATTTCTAGTAAATTGATTTAGCTCTTCTTGCATAGCTTGAATCCAAAATTCATCTTTTAGAGCTTCATCTATATTTTTTGGTTTAAGTTGAGATAGGAACACTACATTACTTAGATTTTTAAGTGAGGCTCTAGTTTGAACCCTATTAGATGGTTCTCTTATTATTTGATCCTTAGGATGATTTTTCACAAACTTCCATGCTCTAGGTAAATCTAAGTTAGAGTTGTTAGCAATTTCATCTTACCTAGAGAATTCCTTTTCAATTGAGTTGGATTGATTCTTGTTAAGACCAAGATTATCCAAATGAGCACCAATGTTTTCTATTTCATCATTAAATTCTTTATATATGCAAGTATCATCAAATGCAAAATGAATTGACTAGTCTACAACAAATGTTCTCGTGTTATATATTCTATAAGCTTTATTGGTAAGAGAATAACTAAGAAAAACACCTTCATCTGACTTTGAGTTAAATTTTCCTAATCGTTCCTTTCCATTATTGAGAATGTAACATTTCGTTCCAAAAAGATGAAAATATGATATGTTAGGTCTTTGTCTTTCCAAAGCTCATAGGGGGTTTTCTTAAGAATATGTCTAATGAAAACATGATTTGATATGTAACAAGCCATATTGATGGCTTCTATCCAAAAATATTTATGTAGGTTATTGTTACAAAGCATGGTCCTAGCCATTTCTATAAGGGTCTTATTTTTTCTTTTGGCAACTCCATTTTGTTATGGAGTTATAGGTACTGAGTAGGTATGTTCTATTCCATTTTTATTACAAAAATCTTCCTCTATCAAGATTTTCAAATTCTCCTCCATGGTCACTTCTTATAGAGACAATAGAAAGACATTTTTCATTTTAGACCTTTTTGCTATAGTTCAAGAACACATGATAAGTTTCATCCTTGTTAGTAAGGAAGAAGGTCCAAGTGTATTTAGTGAAATCATCAATTATGACCAAGGTATATCTTTTCCTTCCTAAACTTAAAGTTTGGGTTGGGCCATATAAATCCATATGTAGTAGTTGGAGTGGCTTAGAAGTTGAGATAGCTTCTTTTGATTTGAAAGATGATTTGGTTTGATTGCCATATTGACATGCTTGACATGTCCTATTTTTATCAAAACTAATCTTAGGTAATCCTTTAACAAGATTCCTTTTAGTTACTTTTGATAAGATATCCATATTAGCATGTCCTAACTTTCTATGGCATAACCAACTATTATTATTCTGAGTGGATAGACAAGTCTCAAGAGAGCATGAAAACATATTAAAGTCAATTTTGTAGATGTTTCCTCATCTATATCCCTTAAAACGGATTTAATCATTGTTAATGTTTTCAATAGAACACTTTGATGCATGAAAGATTACTTTATATCCTATGTCACATAATTGACTAATACTAAATAAGTTATGTTTTAAATTATCAACAAGTAATATATGCTTAATAGTAAGATCATTATTAATGCAAATGTTACCTTTACCAATGACATAAGCTTTTCGATTATCTCCAAAGGTTACGCTTCCTCCATCCTTCAAGTCTTTAGATGTAAACTTAGATGCATCTCTCATCATATGTCTTGAGTAACCGCTATCTAAGATCTATTTGTTGTTATGCCTTAAAGGATCTTATAGAACAAGCGATTATCTCTTTGGTACCCACTTTACTTTGGGGTTAGTTGTTGTAATATAAGCTTGTCCCTTAGGGACCTAAACCATTTTATTTTTGTTGCATAAGGAGAGATTACGACGTAATGTACATATGTGAGCAATATAATCATATCTTCTACAATAGTTATAATTTTTATTTGATGCCTTAACAAAATAGCTCTTGTATGTTCTATACACATTTTCCTTAATATAACCTATTCCGGTTCTGTCTAAGCCTAACCTTTGTGTTCTAAGGATTTTGTCCAAATTCTTTTCGCCATCTACAAATTTTGCCATTGTTTTTCTTGAGTCATCTAAGCTAGTTCTTAGAATTGAATTTTCAATTTCAAGTCGACTTAGTTTCTCTATCACACCTTCATCATTTTTTACTTCAAGTTTTAGTTCTTTTATTTCTTTTTCAAAATTCTTGTTAACCACTTTTAATTTGCCATTTTCATTTATCAATTCATTATTCCTAGTACTTATCTCTATATTTTCTTTTGTCAATCTCTCATTTTCAATTTTCAAATATTCATTGTTTTTCTTTTAATTCTTCTTTTACGTCAACTACTTTATTGTATTCATTTTTTATAATATCAAACTCATCACCTACTTCACTCATAATTTTCTTTAACACTTTATTCTTCTTTTACACTTTTATGAGTTCTTTTAATAAGTCATCATATATATACCTAAGTTCATCAAAGGAGGAGTCATACCTTATCATCATGCGAAAGAGAGCATACCTTATCATCATGCAGAGTCATGAAGCAAGTTTCATTATCGGAGTTGCTGGAGTGCCCAGTACTCTAAGTTGCTATCATAGCTTTCCTTTTTGACTCTTTATTAGCCTTCTTAAGCAATGGACAATATTGTTGAATATGTCCCAGCTTTTGACAATTGTAGCATTTGATAACTTCTTTCTTTTCCTTCTTGAACTTAGAAGATAATCCATATCCATCCTTATCTTTCTTAATTGTTTTATTCAATTCCATGAACTTTTTAAACTTCTTTGCCAACATTGTAACCTCATCATCATCTTCACTTTCTTCATCACTTGAGTTTTCCTTCGTGGCTTTTAGAGCAATTATTTTCTTACTAGACTCCTCTCTTTGTTTCTTTACTTTCTCATGTGTCTTAAGTGTTTCAAGTATTTGTTCCTTTAACATTTCATTAAGATCACGAGCTTCTTCGATTGCAGTTCTCTTAGTTTCCCAATCTCTTGGCAAAGACCTAAGGATTTTGGAATTTATTTCAAGGTTAATAAATGTCTTTTCAAGAATACTCAAAGGAATAATGATATCGATGAATCTATTATGCATCTTATCAATTGTTTCGTTTGGATCCATCTTAAAGTTTTCAAATTATCCACACAATAAACTTATTTTTGTATCTCTTACTCTACTAGTTCCTTTATATGTACTTTGTAATTCATCCTATATTCCTTAGGCACTTTTACATGTACATATTCTATTGAAATCATTTTCATTTATGGTACAATGCAAAATATTCATGGTAACTTCATTTAGATCGAGTGATTTCCAATCATCATCTGAGTAATATCTTTCTTCTTTTCCTTCTATCTTAAATGGTCCTTGGTTAACTACGCGCCATAGTAGTCTATTTTGTGCTTTTAAGAATATGGACAACTTATACTTCCAATATGGATAATTGCTATCGGTTAAGAGAAGAGTCCTATTGATTACTTGTCTTCCAAATAGCCTAATGTATTAGATGCCATGATTTTTACTATGATATGTGATCAAGTAAGTGATTAGAAACTAGCTCTGATACCAATTAAAGAACACTAGGTTAACTCAAGAAGGGGGGTGAATTGAGTTTAAGGACAAATTTCAATTCTTTTTTGATATAAATAACTAAATGTAATAATAAGAGTAATCAAAGCAACAATAGAACAATAATAATGCATAAATTAAAGAGATAGGGATAAAAAAGATCAAGCCCGAATTTAACGTGGAGTTCGAATCGCCCCTTAGTCTTTATGGATATACAATGCCTCCAATCGAGGACTTCAATTTCACTTTATTAATTTCACAATCCAATTGTTCCAAGAGCTACACAAGCTTACAGAATCTCTTTTACATACAACTAACTTAAGAGTATCACTTTCGTCACTCAAGATTACAAATACAAGGACTTTCAAACACCAAAACTGTCTCTTTTCGTTTGATAGCAAATAAGTGTACAAGAAACCAATGACAAGTAGAAATCAACTCAAGAATGTAAGAAAATGTTTTTACATTATAGTAGAATATTAGATCTTCTTAGCTTTTGGTTGGGTTGTTGAGCTTTATAACAACTCGTTAAATTCTTCTCGTGTGTTGCAAATTAAATGCTCAACGGCTACTTGAAATTAACTCACCAGTATGCCAGTATTCTAAACTACTGGCAAGCCAGTAAAAAATACTCTACTGGCAATCCGGTTCCTCCAAGTCAAGGAGCTTTAGATCCTAGTTTTACCTTGAGTCGTTAACCCGGTAGGCAAAATGTCACCTGAAAATTTTTCTCATAAACATCAAACAAATACTCTTTGCATTCTAACTTCAAGATCATTCGATTACCAATTAAAAGATTAGATTTCTTGTAGAGATAATTGATATATCTAATCATTAAGCAAGCTAATTGATTTTATTTAATTATACTTTTTGTTTTGTTCTCATCGAAATCAAATAATAAATCTTAAGTTCAACATATTGCTGCATTTTTCCTCAAAAGTTTAAATAATGGGTTGCACTTATTGGTTAGCTGTGATATAAACCGAGCAATGTAATTTAACCTCCTCAACAGTCCCTAAACTTCTTTTACAGTCTTCAGCGCAGGCATGTTCATGATTGCCTTGACTTTGTCTGGGTCTACTTCGATCCTTTTTCTGCCAACGACAAAACCCAATAATTTGCCCTAGGTTACTCCAAAGGTGTAATTTTTTGGATTTAGCTTTAGTTAAAACTTCCTTAATCGCTCAAACAATTTTTGTAAAACACCGACATGATTCTTATCCTCTTTAGATTTGGTAATTATATTGTCTACATAAACTTCGATTTCCTGATGCATCATGTTATGAAACAAAGAAACCATAGCTCATTGATGAGTTTCCCTAGCGTTCTTCAACTTGAAAGGCATCACGCAATAACAAAACGTTTTCGAAATGGTAACAAAGGTGGTTTTGATTATATCTGGGGAAACCATCCATTAATGAGAAAACATGATTTTTGGTTGTGTTGTCTACCAATGCGTCAATGTGTAGTAAGAGGAAATTATCCTTAGGAGTTACTTGTCATGGAAGTCCACACATTTCCTAACTTTCCTATTTTTTTTTAATACTAGCACTACATTGGCTACCCATTTGGGGTAGTCTGACATTTCTATGAACCTAACTTCTAGTAATTTCTTCACTTCTTCTTTTATTTTAAAGAAGATGTCTTGCCTAAACCACCTAAGCTTTTGCCTTTTTAGTCTAATATCATCTCTTGTAGGTAACTTGTGAACCATGATCGACGAATCCAAACCAAGCATGTCTTCATAGGACCAAGCGAATATATCTAAGTATTTTGATAATAATCTTGACAACCCCTGCTTTTGATCATTTGCTAGATTATTGCTAATTTTCAAGTTTTGTAGATTCTCTTCTGTTCCTAAATTAATCACAACTATCAATTCATCAATAATCACTCTATCCTGTTCAAATCAACGCCAACTCTCTTAAATTTTGCTTGGGGTCTCAATATCATCTCCAATGTTTGACCTCGTAATGCCGAAGGTGATATTGGTACTTTCATCGTTTATAGGTATGAGATATCCATTATGTTCATCATTTTTATCAAATTTGAAGAGTAAACAAAAAGGAAATATCTTTCTTCTTGTTCAAATTGATGTTGCATTGCTTAGCTAAAGCTTTGGCTAAACTGGTTACTTCAAGTTCTTAAATGCATGCTGGTAATGGGAATGTCTAGCGGATGTCAAGAAAATCTATATGAGCATGGTACAGCTGATTTCCACCCTTCCTTTTGGTTTTGGCCTTCATTTCTTGGATTTCTTCCTCAGTGGGCTCATATTCGAGCCCAAATGTTCCAATATGCCTCTTAAGTTGTTTTGAACGACCCCGTACCCCTTGTCTTCATACTTCAATCATGCTAACCTTATAAAAAGTCTGCAATCCTAGATCCTCCAATTCCTTACTCCTAACATAGGGAATAGCCGTCTCTTCATGAATTCCGTAGTCTTGCTTCCTAAGAATAGTGATCAATGCCTATCGACTATGAATTTCACCTTCTGATGTAGACTAGATGGAATTGCCCCTACTGAGTGAATCTATGGCCTTCCCAATAGAAGATTGTAGGTTCAAGGTATATCTAGGACTTGAAATGGAATAGTGAACATTTACAGCCCGACCTTGACCTATAGTCTGATTTCTCCAAGTATCTCCCTCTTTGATCCCAAAAAGCCCTTACTAAAATTGAGCTGGGCTTTATCTCAATCGAATTCACTTTAAGAAAATTTAGTTTCTCCAAATGATATACATTCAGTAAAGAACCGTTATCAATCAATACCCGGACAACAATTCTCCTTATACACTTGACCACTACGAAGAGGGGTTTTATGTGCTGATCACCTTCTTTCCCTAGCTCATCTGGTGAGAATGAAATCCAATCCATTGCAAACACTAAGTTAACTATTAATCCCAACTTTTTAGTGGAAATCCCTTCAAGTACTTTGACATTTTTCAAAATATTGATTAAGGCTTCTCAATGAGTATCAGATGACAACAGTAAGCCCATTAGGGAGATCTAGTTAGTACCTTAGCTAGTTGATCTATAATCTTGTAATCACTAGCTTTCACTATCTTATTGTCAACGCTTTAATCTTTCTCATTTGTATCCTTAAAGATCTTTCGAGAAGCCTCTTCTACAATAAACTTTCTCTTAGTCTCCTTATTCTAGTCATAGACTTGTCATGAGCGAGTAAGCCCTCTAACCATAGGTAGTAAGGACCAAGTTGTTTGATTCACCATTTAGTAATCTAGAGGAGCTGTTTTGTAATTCTCTGGAGCTATTAGGACATTAAAAGCTATCTTCTTAGGTTTACCTGATTCTTCAGCATTCTCATTCCTCTTGTGGTACTAAAAAACTAAAGGTTTAAGCCCACCTCTAATCATTCCAACCATCTCAGCTATCTTCTTGGCTTTTTTAATAAGCTTGTCTTCTACCTTAAATTCAGAACCCCATCCAATAGGTGGTTTATCAGCATATATGACAGGCGAACCATCATAATCAACTAAATACTCAAACTTTCCTAATGGCCCTCTTAAGGTATTGACCTTCGGATTTCCAACTTCATACCTTTTTCTAAGCTCCTTCTGAATACATTTCTTTCATGGTTTTGGAACCTTCATAGCCATAATGTTAGCCTTTTTTATCTTCCCATCCTTTAGCAATTGATATATTGCTGGTCTAGTCTAAAATCTATCTTTGAGATTCATATTCTGCAAGTATCTAGCCTACCTTAGATTCCAAGTTACCTCTTTAATGGTGATAGGGAGATTATCTAAATCAACTTTTTGTTCAAGCACTTCAATGATGATCATATTAATTGAGTGTCTATGATCCGGTAGAGGATTATTACCCACATTGGGAGTGGGAGTTTGAATGAAGTCCAATTGCACCAACTCAGCATCAATAAGATCTTGGATCTTATGTCTAAGTCTCCAGCACCGATTTGTAGAATGTCTTACCTGCCTCAAATGATAATCACAACAGAGTTTTAGGTTATAGTATCTTAATCTCTATCCTTCCTTTGGTATTTAAAATGTCAAGAGATTCTCTTTTCTTAATCACGCAAGAACCTAACTTAGAGGAATGAGGATCTATGTAAACTGTCTCCTTTGTGGGTGGTTATTTTGATCTGGATTTGGTGGGGGATTGGATCATCCTATTATGACTACTGGTGTTGCAGGTTTGATAAGGTTACCGGTATTGACAACGCTTACAATAGTTTCTTTAGTTTTATTGGAAAATCTCATAGGAGGCGTCTTCTTCTTAGTTGCTTCAAGATTAGAAAGCCTTCCAGTAACAACAGCTTCCTCAATTCGGTACCCCAAGACTACAATCTCTGCAAAGTTATAGATAGGGTGACCTAACAAATGTTGGTAATATGGGCTTCCAAGAGTGTTGGTAAAGGCAAAGGTTGGATCATTTTCTGTTAAGGGTGGAGTTACCCTAGCTATCATGCCCTTCCATCTCTGAGGATACTCTTTAAAGCTTCCGTTGTCCTTCTTTTGTAAATTATTCAAATCCTACACAGATGGAGCCACCTCGATATTGAACTTGTATTGGTTGTAGAAAGCTCAAGATAACTTATCCCATGTATTGATCTCATTCCAGTCCAATTAGGTTATACCAAGTTAAGGCGGGCCCGGTCAAGCTACCCTAAAAGGTTTGGACCATCACCTTGTCATACATTGTATATTTTCCCATCTTTCTAATATACAGCCTAGTATGGAGCTTTGGGCAACCGATCCCATCATATTTCTCAAACTTCGAAATTGTAAACTTTTTCAGGAAATTATTATCTTCATACGTCGGCAAATTGATCATTCCCATCTACTTAAGCCTATTAACCAATTCTAGGTTTTTCATCTTTTCAGTCAACTTCTGCATAAACTTTCTTTCCATCTCTCGATGTTTTTCCTTGATCTCCTTCCTCTATGTCTCAACATTAGGGATTTATTTTTCATCTTCCAATTTAAGGGGAGGGGTTGCTTTTGCATTTTGATTTGGGTTGACTTGAGATGCTTTCCGATCATTGAGAATTCTAATAGCTCGAGTGAGAGCTTGAATTTGTTTGGCCATCTTGTTTATGTTTTTTTCTAAGGTTGCGACTCTTGGGTTAGGCTTAATTTAACGGACGTTTTCACTACCATGAGTTGACATTCTTATTTTCGAATGAGTTAATATCAGGCTTTCAACGGAGTTTGCTCACTTAGGCATTATCTTCAAAATCCTACAAAGACCTGAGTTTTAGACATTTTTGCGAATTAAATTTTTTTTCCTTTTTTTTTAATTTTTTTTTGTTATTTTGTAATCATTTTTTAATTTTATTTTTGTTTAAAAGGACAAAAAAAAAAAACATAAGCAAAAGACTGCGCAATCGATAAGGACTTTCATGAAGCTGTAAATTCATAAAATCAAACCTATACAATGGACAAAAAGAAAGAAAAAAAAAACTCTTAACTAATCTTTCTAAAAATAAATCAAATCCTATATCTATAAAAGTCAACAAATCTAGCTAGGACAGGTTTTATCAACTTCTCTCATAAGTTTTTGAAATGTAACATCTCTTTCTCGAATCTTACTCCTTAAGAATTAGTTTTCTCCTAGCAACTTCTAATTCTCCATTTTTAATTCTTCAATGATTCTTTTGCAATCTTGGAACTAGGCTTCAACTCTAGCCTGTATGGTGTCTTCGTAGGCCTACTCAGTAGGTGAAAGGTATTTTAGCTCTGGCTCATGTTTAAATACGTTTGGAGCTTCATATTGAATCTTTCCAGTCTTCTTTAGTAGGTCATAGATAAACTGCTTGGTGGCTTGGTGTTCTTTAACTTTGCCCCTCAAAGTTCACATGTTCATTACCTTCTTGATATCCTTTTGTTCCCACTACTTCATAAGTTCTACTAATTGTTGAATCAAGTAACGGTAGATAAACAAGGATCTTGATAATTTAATGTAACATCTTCCAAGGAATCTCTATATGTTATCTCTTGAAGTGGATCCAACTGTCTAGTGACACAAGCTGAGAATATCCCATACAACTTGTAATGCCAATGAGAGGGACCCCTGCATAATCAACGTACCCTAGAATGGCTCGAGTGTAGTTACTGCACCTAGTTGTCCACATAAAATCCACTAGTTGCATCTTGCTTATGACTGATACCCATCCTTTAAATTAAACTTCTTCTAGTACCTTAAGTGATGGACAAAGTTGTCAATTAAGTTCATATGTTCAATTAAAGACTCTTTGAGAAGATTCCCTCCATATCTTTGTGTGTGACCGAGAAACCATACAATAAGGATTGTAGGGTTAGCCATGAAGTACCCATTCCTCTACTTCCTTAAGTAGGTAAGTGTCTTGAATTGCTCTACCAATAATGTCAGTTTATAGGACTTACTAGCTAAAAATTGGGTTACTAGCTTGGTTACCCTATAATAGACTTGATCATATCTGAAGGGGAAGAGCACTGTCCCGAATACTGCTACGATAAAGGTATTTACTCTCTTCTTAGCCCATAACTCATATCCCTCACAAAAGATCTAACGATGTTTTCAATAAGCGTCTAGGCTTGAAAACCATTTTACTAATCTTAAGATGTTAAGACATTTCTTGCCTTCTGAAGATAAGAACAGTACTAAGGCTGCCTTTTTTACTCCCAGCAAAGTCATGAAGACATTCTTGAGCTGGACTCAAAGATGTGGAACAATTATGCTTACTTCGAGAGATAGAGTACTAAGTAATTAAGAGTATTCTTCTAAAGTGGGCATCAACACATGTGGGCCAAACTTGAAAGCTGTAGATTCTGAATCCCAATAATGGATAAGGGCTTGAATTAGAGGCTAGTGAAGTTGGATTTGCATGAGAGATATGACCTGCCTAATCTTCTTGTGAATGTAATCTTGCTTAGTAGACGGAAACTGATTCAACCAATCTTTCAATATAGCCTCATGAAAAGAGCACTTAACCAACTGAACCTCATGAATGGGCTTTGGATTAACACTACCCTGACTTTTCATATCTATGTTACATAAAATATGAAACGACATAATTATTCACAACGAAACTATTAAATTTACGATAAGGTTGTTTATGATAATAATAATTTTATAGCTTCTTCAAAATTTTCAAATTATGTAACCTTTTACTCATTAAGAGACAATGTAAAAAAATACATATAATACAAGAAATAAAATAATCATATAGAAACAAGCATTAGTAAAAATAAAATCAAATATATAAAAAAAATGCAGTACGCTACATATGCATGTAATGCAATAGGGGCTGGTAATTAATGAATTATAGGAATTATTACGAACTTACGGTCAAAAAGTACCCTTATATATAAGTGGATCTAAAATAAGATTTAAAAAAATGAAGCTTATGAACACTTACATATAATGGTTACTAACTTTTTTTTATTAATTTCCCCTTTTTTGAAAAAGAACGTCGAACCAACCATGGATTAATTAGACTTTTCCTATAAAAAAATGATGGAGAAGGGTAAGGTGTATGGATCTCAAGTTTTATAACTCCAAGGATTTCTAACAAAAAACCTAGTGAGCTACATTGAAGTTTGAGTAGGCTTACCTATCATCGTTAGGCGGGAGAGAAGACCCTAGAGACTTGAGGGTTATACAATAGTGGTCCATCCTAAGTTCCTAAGGTAGCTTAGTCGCATTTAAGTATACAAATGATTTTTAAATAAAGCCCCCCACCCTACACTAAATCCCCAGTATTAGCCTATTAGGTCGAGTTTTTTTCTTAAAGGCCTGTATTACTAAAACTTAATTAGTACAACTATATTACAATATATAGATAAAAAGAAAAAAAATGAAAGCTCGTTAACTAATTTTTCACTTTTTCATAGCTTGCCCACTAGTGTCCCTAGTAAAGTTATCAATTTTATCGAACCCTATTTCGGTTTTCCTTTATTTATTTTATAATAAGCCTAGCTCGCTTAATATAAAATACTTGACATTAAATTAAGGAAACATTTTTCTTAAATTTTTTTTTAAATATTTAGAAAAATTGGAGTTGCCAACTAGTTAAACTGATAACAAGTGAAATTAGGGTTTTCAAGTGAGAAAACCTTAATTTGGCCACTAGTCTACAGATATTTAAAAAAAAAAAATTAGAAAATTAATCAGAAAAAACTAAGTTTAGGAGCTAACCTATTAAGATTAAGTAACCATATAAAGATAGAAAAGTAATAAGCTTTATTTTTTTTTTATAATTTTTCTAAAAGTGTTAGGATATGTATAGATGTGCTAAAAATGTAACTAAAATGAATTTTTTATGATTTTTAATTACGAATTTTTAAGAAAAAGAAAAAAAATATATTTTTTTAATTTTTGTACAATTGCCTCGAATGTGTTTACGTATTCGCTAGTTGGGATTAAACCAATATAATTCTCTTTTTAGAAAAGATTTAGTGGATGGATCTTTTTAAAAGAAATCGAGATAGATTTATGTTAGTTATTAAATTATTATTATTTTTTTAAAAAATCTAATTTTCATAAGTTTATTTAAAAAAAAAACCTAACTAACTAAATCTTTTGAAAACTCCAATTAAGATTTTTTTTTATTTGTGTCAAAATTATTTTTTTCTAAATCCTATATACAAGATATACTAAGATACGTATCTTAGATAGATATCTTCTCTGTAGGTATGAATCTCATAAAGAAGATACATAATTTTTTTCTAAATAATACAATTTTGATAAAAAAATACAATTTAATTAAAAAAACATGAAATTTGAAAAAAAAAAACAAGTTAGTAAAACTAAACAATTAATTAACCAGATAAACAAATAATTAAAATAATTTACCTAAGTGGGTTGGCTCACATGCGTGATTAGATGTGTACGTTGTGAACTAATCATAAACGTATGTGTCAATGCATGAGTGGACTATTTGTATGTTGGATCGTGAACTTCATATATGCATAAACTATGTGTATATTGGCTTAGCCGTGCAGTGTGTTGAAATTTGGATGTGTAAGGGTTGAAATATGATCATGCGTGTAAATCTAATCGAATGTGTGTGTTGAAATCTATTCACGATCAATGTATGCATATTTGTGTGGACGTAAGTGTGTGCATATGTTAGGTGTGTGTGTGTTAGTGCAAGTTGGTTGTGGTCAAGACTTGTAATAATGTGATCGATGAGTGTATGTTGTAGTGTAATTGGTGAGAGTGTTTGACAGTGTGAGGGATGTATGTGTCAATGCTTATGAAGGACGATAGAGTATGTGAGGTGTGGTGGAGTAGAGTGCTGTAGGGGTTGGTTGAGTTTGTGAGGGATGGTGGAGTGTATGAGGGATGGTGGAGTGTAGTTTTGTAGGAGCTAATCATGAGTGATTGGTTATATATGGGTGATTGGGTATGCTTGACTGAATGTGTAAGGGCAAAAAACTATGTGTGAGTTCGGGATTTGTGTGTGAATTTGAAGATGTGTCTTTTTATAACCTATTATTCACTATTTATAAGTTATTAATTTGGATCTTTTTTATCATAGATTTAATCTTAACAAATCTAATATACAATGATACGATAATATTCAATTTGGATTCATTGAGGATTCAATTTAGTTTCTTGAAACTCTACATTGACTTGGGCTTTCTATTTTTGAGCCCGAGTTAGTTCAACTTGATTTAGCCCAAAATACACACTGACCCATTTAAGAAACCCTAACTCTATTTAGCCTAATATAAATTAGATAAAAATCTACTTTATATTGGACTAGACTAAAGAAATATTTTAACGAAGCCTAACTATTTAAAATTTAGAATTTATCAAATTGAACGCACACCATTATTTGATCCAACCTTAAATGACTCGACTTTTATTTTTTTTATTTCAATTTTTGCTTATTATTATTATTTATTTATTTTTTGTTTTTATTTTTATTTATAAATTTTGCTCGATAAGAATACAAAAATAAAAAGGACAAAAATGAGGTATCTATACCTACATTTGTAAAACTAGAGTATTTAACTTGAAATTATGGAAAATTAGGAAAATAAGCAAATTTATTCGTAAAATAAAAACTAAGCATTCCAAGTATTATTATAAACTTTCAAAAGTCAAAATATGTGGGGCTTATTAATTAATTTATTCAAAAACCAATTATTTCAATAAATTAATAAAATTGTTGGTTTTATTCAAAATAATTATAATAAATAGTAAACATGTATATTTTTAAAAATTCTTGTTACCATAATTAAATATATATATTAAGTATATTATATACAAAAATTCAAATTGAAACAGCATCATCTAATATTTTTAAAAATCGATTTAATTTTCATTGAAACATGACAATTTCTTAAGCATCCTATATTTTTACTATTTATTTAATTAAAATAAAATTACCATATTAATCTATACCTAAAATAATTCTAGAAAGTATTTTTCTATATTTAACTATCATGATATGATGTTTTTAGAAAATGAAAGAAATTATAGGCAAAAATTTGGTTTACCTAAACTAACACCTTTCGGCTACCCTCCAGCTTTCATACCCTGTCAGAAGACACCCACTCATGGCTAACTTTCAAACCTCCAATGGCCACTACAACAAACCGCCTACAACCAACTAAATCAGTCATGACCAACTTCGCCCCTATTTTTG
Organism: Lumnitzera racemosa; assembly: GCA_024138005.1. Classification (NCBI taxonomy): domain Eukaryota; kingdom Viridiplantae; phylum Streptophyta; class Magnoliopsida; order Myrtales; family Combretaceae; genus Lumnitzera; species Lumnitzera racemosa. The sequence goes on from JAMXBC010000007.1 coordinate 34,689,794, forward strand.
TTCTGTTTTTCTTTTATTTTTCTAATTTTTCCTAATTTTTTTTCTTGTGTTTTCAAGCTCCTAAAATACTGTAAATGAAGTTTGGGTCTCCTATTTATAGATTTAGAGGAGGTTGCTTGTCAAAAACTAAATGCCACATGTCATTGTTATACTTTTCCACCTTATAACTAGGTGCTGGGTGTTAATTCCTTAATTATCTAGTGATGACTCATGTTTTCCAACTTATTCCATGCTGCTTCATCACACTTGGATAAGTTTGATGACTCATCAAGTCATTTTTAGATAATTAAAATCATTTTTATATTAATTTATCCATATTTTATAATTTTATATTAATATATACACATATTTAATACATATGATGTATATCTATATAAATACATCTATATTATATACAATTCCATTTCATTTATTATTTTTATAAGTTAAATAACTTATCTTTAAGATCTTGTTAAATTTCGAAGCTCAAATCTTAAGTTTTCGATAAATAGCGATTTTGCTGATAAATTTAAGTTTTTATTAAATTATACCTTTTATACACTTTATTTTGAGAAATTAGCTTGGATTGCTTTTTTTTTTTTTTTAACTTTTCAAACTTTATTGTAAAGTTTGAATTAAAATGGATAACGTCATTTGTTATATCACACCTTAAATTTAAAGGCTTAGAACCTTAAGGTATTATACGTTTGCTATGTAAAATATTCTAAATCTTAATCATTAAAACGCTACATATTTCTTTCTCATTAATAATATGTAAGGCTCATAATGTGCTATTAATCTCTAAATACTTCTAAAAGCTACATTAACCTTAATTGAATCTTTTTTATATCCATCGATTATCCAATAGCTGTATTAACGATAGTCTTATGCTGATTTAATGGTTAAATTACTGTTGTCTTTATAAATGCAAAATCCCAATATAGGCAAGCTATAAAGCCTAATACTTAATTACTACTTCATATACAAACATATGCCATACATTATAGTTTCACATGTATATCTAAGTCTAATGTAATAAACAAATAATGCTACAATCTTGGTGCCGTAGGATTGGAGTACCTCATGACTCTTGAACATGTTGGCTAAAAACTAAACGACAATGCTAATATATTTGCATGGAAGATTTAAGCCTCTAATGTGAAAACTAACAATAATAAATCGTCTCATATTAAGTTCACCACTCGTACCATCAAGAACATAGTCCGTATGTAATGTTCAAGCCAGTCCCATAACCATCGATTTGCCCCTTTACAATTCTCTCATATCAACTACTCCCTTTCCATAATGGTTTTTCATAATCTCCACAAATTAATCATTAATTCTCCAATTAATTGCCTGCTACAAACCATAATCAATAAGAATTTCATTATCTTATGATTTCTTTATAAACCTTATTATATAATCTACAACAATCCAATTTCATAACAATTCATGTCTAGTTTTTAGCCCAACTTCTACCATGAATTCATCCTATGGTTTAAGGTTAAAAAGAAAGAAAGAGATGTTAAGGATTACTAAACTTGTTAATAAATAGAACGAAATCCTTAGACTCTAAGAGGATCCCTTGAATTTTTACAATTACATAAAAATCAAACTTAAGTTAGGTTACGCGAAGAAGAAATAAGACAATAGTGAGATAGAGAAAGCATAAAGTCACGTTATTAATGTTGAGCCTGATTTTTCTCGATTTTAAAATATTTTCCTTAACTCAATTAATATTAAACCTTCACCTTTTTAATATTGATCATCAACTAAGAGTTAAGAAGACTAGTTTTTTTTTTTAAATTTCAGAAAACGTTTTGAAGTCGCCACCTAATCGAAGTCGGGAAAAGAGGGTAAGGTTAAATCGATTGGGTGGACTGATTTAACCTAGCTATTAGTCCTCTTGAAAAACCAATTTTTAGGAAAAGGTTTGAAAACCAAAGATTTTAAATTCGAGGGCTAATTTTTTAACCCTTACGAGTATCACTATTATCTTTCTGAATTTAGATTCACCTTTTGAAATTACCCTTTTAAAATTAAATTCAATCACCAATAAACAAATTAAATTAGGTTTATTTTATGAGATTGGATAATTTAAGCTATAATTTACAGAAAATAGAAAACTAAATTTTTACAAATTTTACATCTCCTCAGAGGTACTTGCATGCTCACTAATTGAGATCAGATGTACGTAGTGTTTTTTCGAAAACATTAGCAGGTTGGTTGATTTTAATTTTGAGAACAGTCAATTATAAGTTTTTTAGCCGTGTTAATTTTATTTAAAGAAGTTTTTTTTAAAAAGGGTTCTAATTCGGGTGTTTTATTTTTATTTTTGGAAAATTAAAAAATAGCCCTAATTTTGGAAAAGGGTTAATTATTTTATTTTGTTTATAAAAAAGACGATTTTCTAACAAAAAAACCATTTACTTACTATTTTATTTATTTTTTTCTATTCTATATATATTATTTTTCATTTTATTTTCTTATTATTAGCTTCTCTTTAAAACATAAAACTAAAACTAAACTTTTTTCTCTTTTTCTTTCTTTTATTTCTTTCCCCCCTTTTCTTTTCTTTTTTGGTTTTTAGTTGCAATTACAATTGAAATTTACGTTAAATATTAAAAAAAAAAAACACACAAACACACCAAAATAGAAAAAAAGACACAATAGGATTAGACTCGAGGATTGGGCTACAGCGTGGGTTAGCCTTTGAACTTGGGTTGGTCTCGGATCTCGGGGTGGAGTACGAGTTGGAGTTGGGGCGGGTCAGGTTACATACGAAGACCAAGTAGACGGTCATCAAGGGAGGCTCGAAGCAACTATGGCAGCGAAGTGGAAAAGGAAAAAAGGTTTTCTAAGTGTATTCAATTAGGAAGTATAGGTGCAAGAGAAATGTTGTAGCTGTTGGTGTTGGTTTAGTAGGTGTTTGAAGTTCGGCCGGTGTTGGGTGGTTGTGGTTATAGCACATGGTGGCTACTGAAAGTGAAGGAGTGATGTGATCAAGGGTTTTAAGGTATAAGGAGTTTAGCTTTGCAGTTATTTTGTTGTTGGAGGTGGTGGTTTATAGTGTTCTAATGAAGAATAGTGAGCGGTGAGGATTTGGTGGTGGCGAATCGAGGTAGGTTCGATAAGGCTTTGAAGATCATGGTGGTGACTAAGCTTAGTTGTGTTGGGAAGCTAGTGGTTAGGGGAGGTTAAGTTATGGTAGTGGTTAGAGGTATATAAATGGCCTTTGGTCTACTGGCTAACTCGTTTAACCTACTTTTTAAACAGGTTTAGGTTAAGAGTTCTTGGCCTATTTGAAAGTAGGCCAAATGAGTCTGACCTATCTAACTCGTAGGGCAAAGTGGGTTGTTTTAGGTTGACTTGTTTAATATATTTATGCATGGTCAGTGTATTCAACCCACTTTTTAAACGGGTTAAAGTAAAGATTTTTTTTGCCCGTTTAACTTGCGAGCTAATGTGACCCGAGCCGGGTTGGCTCGTTTAACTCGTTTGCACACCTCTAATGGTGGTATGGTTCGAAATTGGTTAGAGAGAGAGAGAGTTCGAGAAAGAGTATGTACTCCATTTCATGTCCAAAAGCTTTCTTTTATACTATTCTATCACTAGTTAAGCTAGGAAAGTTTGGAAATTGAATTAATCCCAAGATTAGTGTTAATGAACTTTGACTCGCAAAATCAACTTTTTTCCAATTTTTAATTCGACTTTAATTATATAGGAAAATGGATGTGGATATGTTTTTGGATGAAATTAAAACTAGGCCATGTCTAGTTTGCAATTTTGCCATTAATTTGGCGAAATTACAACCTAAAGAGGCTCATAATTAGTGCTAAAGTCAGCTGACCAAGGAGGGGATGTATGAAATTTCTAAAGAAAATGAAGGAAAGTAGGGGAAAAAGATGCTAACGTAACGTTGTGTCGACTACACAATCTAATAACATCATACCACGTATTTTGATGAAACATGTGGCCGATGATATGGATGTTGGTATATCATGTCATATGCTGATACGTATGTAATACGTGTCATGTTATGTAGTGACACATGTCCGTGTATACACATATGTAATATATGTTATTTTATGTAGCGACACGTGTTCTATGTGGTGCTACGTGTATGTGACACATGTTATGCTACGTAGCTGACATGTGTTTGTAGCACTGCTGACGAAGTCTAATCATGAAGTGCCACGTGTCACGACCAGATACGTGCCCCAATGATATTTTGACATGTAGGGGGTATGTTTTATGAAGAAAAAAAAGGGCACTTTATGCCTTTGGTGAGATTCAAATCTTAAATCTCCAAGTCAAACCTAAATGCAAGTCAAAGTATGCAACCGTCAAGCTGTTGGCCTATATCTTATTCATACATGTAATCAATTGTACATATGGATAAGGTTAACCAAGGCTAGATTTAACTCTAAACCTAGGCCCAATATCCCTTACTTATTTAAGGCCTTAAAAACACTTAAACTTAATAATAAAAAAAACTTATTCTAAAATTTTTTATTATTTATAAATTTATTTAAATTTTCTAAATTTTTCTTAAATCTTCTAATTTTTGTAATCTTTCCAATTTTTCTATTTTTGTATTTTTTCTAAATTTTATATATTTTTTTTCTAAATTTTCTATTATTTATTTTATTTTCTAAATTTTATATTTTTTCTGATTTTTCCAATTTTAGGACCTCTTATTCTATTAAAAAAATTTTAAAGTAAAAAAGAGAAAAAAATGAGGTGTCTATAATTAAGACACTGGAAAGAGGTAGAAAGCTTTAAGTTTAAGATTTGCGTTGAGTTTGAGTAACTTCCTTTTAACATAAATATAAAATATTATTTTATTCTTTTCTTGATAAAAAAAATATAAGTTTATTTTTCATTAATTAATATATATATCCTATTATTTAAAAAATTTTATAGGGTAGGTATGAGATTCCTTAGAATTTGTATCCTATATACCTTAAAGTATAAGTTTTAAGGTGGGTATAAAAACATTATAAACATTCCCTACCCTATATGAGTAAGTTCTGGATAATTCCCACTTATAACTTATTTATGACCTTCAAATACCCATCAAGAACCTACTCGGTTGAGCATGGTATGAATGGGACATGGGACCTTATATAACAAGGTTATTTGCTTACATCTATACTTTTATGTAGATAATTGGATGAAAATAATTTTAGTCACCAAAAGTTTCAAGGGATAAAATGGAACATTATAAATGGCCAAAGGAATACTAATGAAAAGTTATAAATGACAAGAACTTTCAAGGTTCTATACATTAGTTAAAAGCTTGTACTATACATGGATTTTGACCATTCTTGTAAATTATGTTAACCAAAATAAACTTAATTTTAGTAGCACTAGTGCTATGTGCATCAGCAATGTGGTTACATCAACATTCACATAACCAAAACAAGAGGTGTAAGTATGAGATTTTGAAATAAGTGGGGTATTGGTATAATTTGTAAAATTCATAAGGTAGTCAACGTGATTTCACCCAATTTATTTAAAAGATTATCACAACCAACTTCATAGTTTCTTATAAATATTGTGTGAACACTATTATTCTTTACATAGATATATGTTACATGTTGTTCTTTTTTTTTTTTCAGTATTTATATAAAATATTATACCATTTAGAAGGAGTTATATCCTTTATAGCAGATTCACTTAGGGGAAATGACAATCCATTTTCCCTTTATTACTTATTGTTTTGTTCACTTGTAATATCACATATTGAATTCAAATTCTTGTGAATTCAAATTCCCCAAAATGATTGAATTGGCATTCTTCATTATAGCCTTTGAATCCCATTTCCAAAGCCATTTCCCCTTTTTATTATGAAAATACCCTCCATTAAAAAAGAAAATACTACAATCAAAAGGGAGAGAGAGACAAAATTCATATGCCATGTAACTCTAACCTCCATTAAAAAATGTGTGAAGTGTATCTTCTAGTGATGGCTCTTTATGGTGATTTTCAACCAAAAAGTGATGCCTTTAAGATATTTAGAGGGTAAGGAATTTGTTTATGGTAGTAGAATCAATTGAAGTTAAGTGTTTGGTGACAATAAGTTAGAGAGAGAAAGGGGGGATTATGGCAATTCAAAGAGAAAAAGTTGAGAATAGAGTTTGTTCATGATGATTTTTTTGCCAAAGTTGAGGTGTTTTCTAGAAATTTAGGTCGCACAAAAGCCATGAGTGGTTGAGTTTGATGCAGAGGTGAAAGCGATAACTCATTAAAGTTCATGGAGATTAGAGCCACAAGTAGCTAAGTTTAATAAAGAAGAGACAATGAACTTGTTGGAGTAGTTGAATTTAGTGGAGATGGGAAAGCTTGGAGACATGAGGATGTAAGAGAGAGAGAGAGAGAGAGAGAGAGAGAGAGAGACTAGATGGAGATCAAAGAAAAAGAGGAAAAAAGGAAAGAGATAAGGGTAAACATGTCTTTTGATTTCTAATGTAGATTTATAATATAGATTTATTCTTATTGTGTTCTTTTTCTTCATTAAGCAATGTAACATTTATTCCCCTTTATTCTGTTTCTAATGAATCCTAATTCCATTACTCTTTTATTCCATTTCGTGAACTAAACGAGCTTTTAAAATTATAAAAAGTAACATTATGTGTTGAGGTTATGCTATTTCATGTTAAGTCAAGGATACAAACTTTATGGCAAGGATCATAACTCCTCCATAATTTTAATTAGTGAAAAGGTTTAAACAATAAAATGAATAATTATAAATGATTAAGAGGTATTACTAATGAGAAGTTACTAATGACATTGAGTAAAAGTAATATGCAGATGATGTGTTTTTTTTTTTTATTTTTTTTATTGGAAAGTTATGAAAACATGACCTGTTTTTATTTTCTTGCAAGCTTATGACCCATGTTTTTTCCACTTAAGAGATACAAGATCTATATTTCATCACTATGTATTAATACTGGTTAGGGATACATGTCGACTTATTATTGGTTCACAATAATCAATTTAATAAAAATAAATTTATTTAATTACAAAATTCAAAAAATAAAAAAAAAAATGCAAGATCAACTTATAATAACAGTGGGGGCTATTATGCTAGTCAAAGTTATATCACTATACCTAATATTATAAATGAGTCAAGTCGAGATGATAAAATGTTAAGCTCGAGTTCAAGCTTGACTTAAAATTCCAAAGCTCAGGCTCAACTTAAGCTTGGTCGAGCTTAGTATTTTGAACTCGAACTCGACTCGACTCAAAATGATACTCAATAAGCTCGATAACTACCTAATTATATTCGTTTAAAATTTAAAAAATGGTATATTTTCTTCTAGCTATACTAATATTAGGATTTAAACTTAGATTCGAGCTTAACTAATATTTACACTCAATTAAAGCTCAATTATGCTTACAAACTAATTGAGCTTAAACCTTACATAACTCGGGCTCAATTCAATTAACTACTCGAATTAAATTACATTGCAACCATCGATAATATGTTGATAAATTCGGATTCTTATTCAATGCAACTTTGAGAAGTTTATCAAAAGTTAAGAATAAGTGAACATTTTGGGGCTCTTGATAGATGAGGAAAGAGGGACCATAATGGTAAAGCTAAGGGCATCATAATGCGTGAACATAGGTAGCCAGCCTTCTCATATGCCAATCTTTTGTTGGCTTTAGCTTTGTTCTTCTTCATGTAGGTATACATTGAATGCAGTCTTTTTCTTCGTTATTCACAATGAATGTTTTGATAGGTCTAGCAGCTAGGCACCTTTCATTTGTGCCTTGTGAGTGCAAAATGCTAATGACGGAACAAGCATGAATCTATGAAAAAAAATTAACTGTACTATTTTGGAATGTCTTTCTATATATCCCATCAACTTATAAATATATATATATATATATATATATGAAAGTACGTTATTAATTTACCCAAAATAAAGATACATTACAACGTTGAATGAATATAAATATGACATGGATAAGGAATTTTGTCAAACACTTACAATAAGAAACATAATAGCTTATATATTTGACATAAACAAGGTATGTACATTAATTAAAAATAATTCCAAATGAACCATGTGAATGGATTTGTTAAACCACAATCGACTTAATGAGACTTTAAAGATTTATCAAGTTTCCTTATTCTAAATGGCATCTTCATGCATGATCTCCAATGATAAATGTTATCATAAATGAGTGAAAAGGGAACAATAGGACATGTACTAAATATTCTATTGTCACGGATGATAAGAATGAAACAAACTACATAAACAAATTCAAAAAAAAGAGAGAAGAAAATTACATGATAAAAAACATGGATACATGGTGTCGTCTTAGGGTTTTTGTCAATAATAATTGGGTTCTGCACGTAATAGGCTTGCAAAACAAAACATTGTGAGGGAATACTGAGGTATTATCTAGTATGACCATTTCGATGCTAAAGTTAGTAATGAATTCTTAGAGAATAGAAGGTGTTTTGGAGTAATAGACGAGTTTAATACATAAAGTGTAGACAGCCTTACCGCTAGGTAATGGACTGGTATTTATAGTAAAGTGACGCTAGTAGTTAGAGGATAGTTAATGGGGAGAGATCTTCTTCTACAAGTATGAGATAATGGGATCGTGGTGTCCAACGTATCCTACTTATCTCCGATATGGCTGTTGAATTGGTATCTTATTCTTATCTTATACATTCTAGCTGTTGAAGAGCTCCTTAGGCTCAATCAATCCAGGCCCAGGGCTTGAGCTTATGGTGGTGAGTCATAGATGATAAGACGCATCAGATCTGGATGGATCTAAGGGGCCCATGTCTAAAGAGCCTTGTCAACACTTGCCCCCCCCACCTCGTAGTCTTGTTGTTGAGGTGAAGGTAAGGAGAATGGATATATGGGTTGCTCGGGTGTATGACTGGTTTGACTTAAAGGGGCTCGACTTAGCGTTACAGTGCCGATGTGGTGAGGGTGTAGGTTCAGGTTGGTAATTGGCCGAGGTGGAGATTTCTGAGGCAGTAAATAGTTGAATCGAAGATGTTTGAGGTGGGAAAGACCGAAGTGGTCAGCAAGTATCCCGAAGCAAAGTGCTAATGACCAGGGCAAGATGGAGTCTTGGTTGGGGTGTTAGAGCAGGATACCTTCACATCTCACTAAGCAGGCGATTCAAGGTCACAAGATGGTCTGACCGAATAACACTAGTTGTGGACGAAGCAGACACGATTGTGCCATGCCTCTTTTATGCTGAATGGGTGGAAGTTGGAGGGACCATAGGGAAACTTCTTGTAGAAGAAACTTTTTCAAATTTTGACTTAAGTGCGCCCATTTTTTGTGCATTTAATGTGATGTGATAGGTTTCTTGTCATAGTAGATTGGTGTGCAACTATATGCGTTTTGCCTTTAAAAGATGATCGTTTGATCAAAACTCGCTCCATGTGTATGTTCTATAGTATTACAAGGGATTTGTGCTTATGCAAATCCTGATAATCGCCTGTACGGTTTCCCAAGTGTTTAACTTATATAGTACAATCACCATGAGAGATCACTTTTCTGCAATATCTCTATTCCATTTATGTGAATTCCACTTTTACATTGAACTTCCTTCAAAAGTTTTTCAAGCTTCATTCTTCTTCAAACTTTGCGACTATGTTGAGTAATAGAGCTAAGACTAGCTTAACCTCATCGCTACATGTCTTTGACTCTGAATTTACGATGAGTGATTCCCCCCCAAGTAAGAGAGGATGAGGTCCTATTGCTAGCACAATTGGACGAAGACGCTTGTAAATAAAATGAGACCTACCCCTCTACCCCCTAAGATGGATAACCCATCGATATGAAGAGTCCACACTGGTTTATCATTACCTAATGGTGCTTCATCCTCTCTTGTATATTCTACTACAAAGTCGCCCAGCACTTATACCTTATAAGCTATTCATGGTTGATACTGGATTTGATACTTGCTTAGCTACCAAGCCTTATTGGGGTCTTACACCTTTGGCAATTGGGTTATGATCAAAGGGCTACCCATGGTAGGCAGAGGTGACCCCATGGGGATGATGGGCCATTTGAGCACGCTCATATAGCAGGTAAGCCTTCACCTTTTTATCTTAATGCACTTCATCCCTTTCATTGATCTAACCTTGGCTCGTGTTTCTTTGCAGTACTATGGCCAGGTGCTACTTTAGTTAAGCAAGTATGATGCTGCTCGAAAAGAGGCAAAGGCCTTTAGGTAAGCGTTGTGCTGGGTTGAGAAGTACATGTAAGAGGTAGAGACTTCTACTAATAAATATTTGGAAAAATTCCCCAAAGCTAACCAGCATCTGCATCGCTCTTATGTGGACGTGAAGGGGCTTTAAGCATGGCTGAAGGATACGAAAAGAAGGAGAGATAAGGTTGAGAAGATAGCGAAGAAGATCAACAACTTGAAGGCTTGGCTAGAAGACTAACATAGGGTCTAAGGCTCACATCTCTCAGTGGATAGACGAAGAGAGGGAGGCTAAGGCCCAACTCGAGAAGGAGAATACTGAGATGAAGGTATTGGTCACCAAATTGCAAACTGAGTTGGTAATGAAGGTGTTCGGAGAGAAAGTGTTAAAGCAACTTCGTTGGAGCTAACTGGTCTAAGGGTCGGGTTAGAGTGGGAAGTCTAGGAGTTGTACAGGAAAGTTTCGGAGATGGAGGAGATCATCTCCAAAATAGAGAGTAGGGAGGTCTTCAGCGATACTGCTACCAAAAAGGCTGTCGCTAATTATTAGTAGATAAAGGAGTGGTTGGATGGGATGGAAGACCTGATCACAGACTTTGCTCGTTACATAAGGAAAGAGGTGTTCTCCCATTATTCGAACCTTGACCTAAGCTTTCTTGTCTTTTTGGATTCCTCAACCTTTAATGAGAAAAGGGAGGCCCAGGCACACAAGAGGGAGGCTGTTCAAGTGGCCTAGGATGTCCTAAGCACCCTTTTTGCTACTGAGGCCAGGCAAAGAGCTTTAACGTCCACTTCTGCCCCAGCAGCTTAGTAGGAGACCACCTTAGAAGCTGCTTCTTAAGATAATCATGATCTAGGTGATCTTCCTATTAACCCGCGTGAGCAACCTTCAGACCTTGCTTCAACCTAAAGGCAGCCTCCTCAAGAGGCATCGTTAGATCAGTGCTTCGAGTAGATCGAAGCTTTAGACTTCTCAGAATTACTAGAGCCAGTTGATCTAAGGAGATAGTGTGTTTATATATATATATGTATGTATGTATGTATGTATGTATGTATGTATGTATGTATGTATGTATGTATGTATGTATGTATGTATGTATGTATGTATGTATGTATGTATGTATGTATGTATGTATGTATGTATGTATGTATGTATGTATGTATGTATGTATTTATGTATGTATGCCAGGCCGGGATGTTGCCCTTAATTGTATAATTTTGCAATAAATGAAATTTTCTCCTTACCTCCTCTTTTTGAATATATTCATGTAGGAATTCCTCTGTGTAAGGGGTGTTTCCCTTTATCAAAGTTACTAGAACAGGGTTAGGTTAGTGGTGTTTTAGCTTGCTCAGTGGGTGGGAGTTCCTCTATGTAAAGGATGTTTCCTCTTGTCGAAGTTACCTAAGGGAGTTAGGTTAGTGTCGTTCTAAATTGCCCGGTGAGTGAGAGTTCTTATATGTAAGGAGTATTTCCCCTTGCTGAGGTTACTTAAGGAGGCCAAGTCGATGGTGTTTTGACTTACCAGAAAAATGGGAGCTCCTCTGTATAAGGGGTGTTTCCCTTTGCCAAGGTTACCTAAGGGGGCCAGGTCAATGTCATTCTAACTTGCCAAAAAAATGAGAGTTCCTTTGTGCAAAAGATGTTTCCCCTTGCCGAGGTTACTCAAGAGGGTCAGGGTAATGGCGTTTCGACCTACTGGAGGGAGTTAGGGCTAGGATGGCAACAGAATGAGAGGGAGAGAGAGAGAAAGGTAGACAACTAATTAAGAAGCAAATTGCTCATTTCATTATTCTAGAAAGGTGTACATAACAATATGCTAATCAAAATAAAGCTGAAGATTATTGACATTCTATGTATGTGGGATGAGCTCATCATCCAATCTTTTTAGTCTATACACTCCATTGCCCAATCTTTCCCTAATGCTAATCGGGTCTTCTCAATTGAGGGCCAGCTTGCCTTGCCTTGCCTTGCCTTTCTTGTGAACCTGTGGCTTTTAGCTTTTGGCACATTAGGTTGCCGACCTTAAACTCTTTGTGTCTAACCTTTTGATCGTAGTATTAGGCAGCTTAATGTTGGTGTGTAGTTACCCAAGCCACAGTAAGGTCTTTGATTTCCTTGATGGTATCAATGCTAGCTTGTAAGAGTGACTCATTAAGGGCAACATCGAAACTTAGAGTTTGAATATTAAGAAGCTTAAGTTTAATGGGGAGTACTGCTTCCGACCCAAACACTAGGCGAAAGGGGGTCTCGCCTATAAAAGTGCGATGGGTGGTCCTATATCTCCATAAGATATTGAGTAGTTTGTTGGTCCATACACCTTGAGATTGGTCCGTACGCTTCTTCAAGCTACCCAAGATAATCCGATTGGTTGCCTTGACCTGTTTATTCAATTAGGGGTAGGCAACTGAGGTGAAGTACAGGGTGATGTGGTGCTTGGCTCAAAACTTCTTGAATTTAGGGTTATCAAATTGTTACCCATTGTCCATAATGAGAGTATAGGGGACCCTGAATCGAGAGAGAATGTTATTTCTAACGAAAGATTCAACGCTTCTCTTTGTGATCTTTGCCACTACTTTGGCTTCTACCTACTTCGTGAAGTAATCGACGGCTACAATAATGAATTGCCATCCTCTCAAAGCTTTTAGGAAAGCATCGAGAATATCTATACTCTATTATGAGAAAGGTCAAGGGCTGGTCAGGGGTTGGAGGCTGGTATTAGGTGCTGCTGGTATTGTAGGCACTTTTAGGCTATGGCTTTCGCATCCTGCCTCATGGTAGGCCAATAATACTCGAGTTGTAGTGCTTGGAGGTAGAGGGCTTGGGATTGAGTATGATTTTCATACACTTTAGCGTGCAGCTCTTCCATGACATACATCCCTTCACCTTCTCGGAGGCATCAGAGTAGGGGAAGGTTGACTCCCTTTCAATATAAGATGCTGTCAACCGGCGCATAATTGGTAGTATGATACTAAAGTTTCTTTGCCTCCTTCTTATCATTTAGGAGTGTGCCCTGGTCCAAATAACTTTAAATAGGATCTATCCAACTTGGCTCTGGTGCTATTGTGGTTAATTGCAAAACTTTAGCCTAGCCCAGAGTTATGCTCTATTTTTAGTAAGTATTATATGAAGATTTTCTTATCCTTCACCTTAGGCTTCTGTATTCTAGTAAAGGCGAGCTTGGATAGCTAATTTGCTACTGAATTCTCGAGTCGGGGGATCTTCGTGGTGTTCTACGAAGGGAGTTTAGCTAAAAGGATCTTCACCTTCTTAAGGTACCTAGCCATAGTATCGTTGCTAGCCTCATATTCTCCTCAGACTTATTGGGCGACAAGTTTAGAGTCTGAGAAGATCCATAAATTCTTGGCACTGATCTCCTTGGCCAACTTAAGATCGGTGATAAGGACCTCGTATTCAGATATGTTATTATTGGAATCGTTAAGGGCATAACAAATTATAACTTTGAGTGGGCTGGTCAAAACAAGACCTACACCTCCACCCCTTGAGGTCGATGACCTGTTGACATAGAGAGTCCATACCTATTTGTCATTACCTAGTGGTGCTTTCTTTTCTCCCGTATATTTAAACATGAAGTTGGTTAAGCACTTGTGCCTTATAGGCCATTTGTGGCTGATACTGGATTCTGTACGCGTTCAATTCCATCGCATACTTCATCATCCGTTCAAACACATTAAGCTTCTATAGCATGATGTACGACAGTTGATTTGTTGGTACAATTATCTAGTGCTCCTGGAAGTAGGGCCTTAGTTATAGTGCTGTAATAACAATAGCTAGGGTGAACTTTTTTGTCCGGGTGTACTTGACCTCAAGCTCATAGAGTATATGGATGACGCAGTATACGAGCCTATATTCTCTCCCCTCTGCTTTGACTAGCATAGAAGAGAGTACCTGGTCGCTCACGGCTAGGTATAAAATTAAGTCATCGCCATGGAAAGAATTAGAGAGGACTGGTGGGTACATAGGGAAGTGTTAAAGTTGCTGAAAAGCAATAGCAAATTTCGAAGTTCATTTAAAACCTTTCGGATTTTTCAAGATTTTGAAGAACTCGACGCACCTGTTTGTGCTCTTCAAGATGAACTTGATCAATGAAGCTATCATGCCAGTGAGCTTCTGTATGTCCCGAACTAAGGTTAGAGTCTTCATTTCTCTAATGGCAATAATCTTCTCGGGGTAAGCCTCAATACATCTTTGAGTTACTAAGAAGCCAAGGAATTTGCCAAATCCGATCCTGAAGATGCACTTATGAGGATTTAGCTTTATGTTGTACGTGCATATTTTGTTGAAAGCTCCTAAAGGTTCTTAACATGATCATATAGCTTTTGGTTCTTGATGATCATGTTGTTGATGTACACCTCCATGTTGTGCTCAATTACGGGCTTGAACAATGTCGTCACCATTTGTTAATATGTAGCCTCGCCATTTTCAAACCTAACGACATCACGGTGTAGCAGCATGTACTGTAATCAGTGATAAAGGAGTTATGGACTTCATCCTTAGGGTCCATTTTGATCTGGTATCCTGAGAAAGCATCCATAAAGCTTAATAGGGCGTGTCCTAAAGTAGAATTGATGAGTTGATCGATCCTTGAGAGAGGGAAACAATCTTTAGGGTAGGCTTTATCGAAGTAAGTGTAATCAACGTACATTTGCCACTTCTCATTCTTCTTCTTGACTAGTACCATGTTTATTAGCTAGGTTAGGTACTTTTCCTCTCTTACGAAGCTGGCCTTAAATAGCTTTTGTACCTCTTCTTTAATTGCAGCCTACTTCTTTGAAGCGAAATGCTCTTTTTTTGCTTAACAGGCTATGCGATAGTTTTAATATTGAGGCTATGGGTTGCTAAGTTGGCAAGATTTCGGTCATGTCTAACGTCGACCAAGCAAACCTATCTGAATTTGCTCGCAAGAGAGTGATGATTTCTTCCTTCACTTTGGGTAGGCTTTCAATTTTAACTCTTATGGTTTGGTTAGGTGAGGGTCCGATTTGGACTTCTTCTATTTTTTTCCCAACCTTACCCTTCTCAACTAGCTTCTCTTATAGGCTGATTTTGAGAGTGAAGATGCCATCTCCCCTGGCAACCTTGACGTATAACTTTCACGAGAACCTTTGATCACACTTGCATACTTTCACTCCAGTCGAGGTTAGAAATTTGGCTTTCAAATGAAGGGAGGATGTGATCACCTCAATTGCATTTAAGCTTGGTCTTCCCAAAAGCTCGTTGTAGTAGTGGGTGGGTGGGTAATTAATCACTACGAATTCTATGGTTCGTTATGCTACGTGGTCGTCATCGCTAAGTTCTATATCTAACATGATGATCCCATTAGCTCGAACCCTACTTCCATTAAAGTCGATTAGATTATGGTTATACAGCGACTTCATTTTCACTGGCGGCTTCTTCCTCTTGTAAGTATAAAGGAAAAGTGTATTGGTGGAATTGTTAGTGTTCACCATAATTTTTAGGACCTCAAAATTTGAGATCCCAACCCCTATTACAAGGGTATCTTGATAGAGTGTATCAACCCCTTCAAGGTTTTTATTAGAGAAGGAGATAGAAGTGTCTAATTCTGTCTCTTTTCCCTTACGGCTTGTACTTTTGATGGGGTGTTAACCAAGTTGTTAGTACTCGGCCGGCTCCTAAGGTGTGACCTACCCATAATTATGTTAACGATTCCATTGGGGGCTACATTCGTTGTTGTGGTCAGTGTTTTGCTCTACTTTGGCACTATCGGTCCATTGCTTCTAGGGTGCTTGGTCTTTGTCGTCATAATCGAAACGGTTGTCATTCCTTGATTGGGCCATGTACTTTGAGAAGAAGCTTCGTTGAATGGTATATTTGATTGTGTTCTTCAGTTCAAAGCATTCATATGTAGTGTGGCCATGATCGTCATGGAACTAATACTACTTATCTCAGTTTTGATGATTGGGTTTCCCCTTCATCTTTGGGGGTCTTTGCAGTAGGTTTCTATACTTCATCTTGGAATATACCTAAGCTATGGGTCTATTTAGGGGCATATGCTATGTATAAATAAGAGGGGTACTTGGCTCGACGTTTCTTCCCAGAGCTCTCCCCCTTTGATTTGTCCAATAACCTATTGCTAAGGCGATCTTTTACGGATAATTTTTCTTTGTCTCACTTTTCAGCTAATCTCTCTTGGTCAGGATCGCACCTGGCCCAAATGTTATCTTCTTGATTGATGTACTTTTGGGCCTTATTCCAGAAGTTGGTTAAGGTCTTTAGCTTGCCCTTCACAAGCAATCAGAAGAAGTCTCTCAAAGGTCGGATGCCGAGTTAGATGGTATGGACAACGACTCCCCTGTCTAACTGAGGGATCTCGACCATGGGATTATTAAATTGAGCCACATAGTCACGTATGGACTTGCCTTCATCTTGCCTTATAAGGTATAAGGACAACGTGTCCTTAGATGGAGGCTTAGTAGCCCTGAAGTGGAGGTTGAACCTCCATACCTGCTCGTCAAAAGAGTTGAAAGAATTATCGGGGAGGTGGTAGAACTACGCTTGAGTCACTTTTCTCAGGGTACTTGGGAAAGCTTTGTACATTATAGCATCCCCATGACCATGAAGGGTGTAGAAGTAGAGAAGGTGATCGTCAGGGGTACCTATGCCATCATATTGGTCTAAGGACGAAAGCTTACTATTGAGAGGCAATACTTCATCCTAGATGCTCTTGGTGAAAGGGGTCTTATTGCTAGCGATTAACTCAGTATCACCAGCGGCCTTACTCCCTTACTGCTTGGAGAACCTCCTTATCATTGTGCAAAGCTCGTTGAGGTCGGCATTGTTTTCTGGATAAGCTCGATGTGCTGCTGATTGTGCCGGTATTCCTTACGAGTTGGCTACTTGCTCATTGCCAGTTAAGGCTTAGTCGCAGGTGACTACAGACCTTGCTAACTATTGTTGTAATGATGGATCAAGTTGTTGATCCCTGCTATTCTGCTGTTGTTATTGGGGGTTGTTCTACTCAATACGGGCATTCAAAACTTTAGGGGGATGAGTTTGTGTGTTGTACCTCTCGGCTTCTTCAAGACGAATGATGAGTAGCCTGTTTTGAGCGGCTAACTCCTCAACTAGTTGTTTCATGTGCTCCAGGCTCTCCTTTAGTATCGCACTTAAGAGGGGCTTATTAGCTGTGGGTTAGTTATTCACCAACTAACAATTCTCTTGCTTGTCGTAATGAGACATGATGTTTAAGGATTGTATTTAGGGAATATGTTTAATATGCTCGAGGTTTTAGGTGTAGGAATTCAGGTTCCCACATATGGTACCAAATTTTGTCTTAGAATATTTATCAGTAGTGATTGGGTTTTGCACTTAGTAAGCATACAAAACAAAACACTGTGAGGGAATGCCGAGATGTTGTCCGATGTGACCACTCCAATATTTAAGTCAACAATGAATTTTTGGAGAATAGTAGGTGCTTTGAAGTAATAGGCAAGCTTAATACGCAAAGTGTAAAGAACCTTACTGCTAGGTATAATGGAGTTGCAGTGGCAATTAAAGGACAGTTAATGGGGAGAGATCTTCTCCTACAAGTATGGGAGAATGGGTTCGTGGCATCCGACGTATCTCACTTATTTCGATCGTGATTGTTGACTTGATATCTTATCTTTATCATGTGTATTTTAACTATTAAAGAGCTCTTTAGGTTCGGTCAATCCATTCTCAAAGCTTAAGCCCACAGTAGCGAGCCCCAAACGATAAGACGCATTAGATTTAAACGGGTCTAAGAAAATTATGTCTAAGGAACTCTATCAACACATGACATATTCCACATGAAGAAATAACTATTGAAAAAGGCGAAATATTTCGCTATCCCAACAAAATAGGATGATATAGAGAATTACAAGATCCATCGAACAACTCATAAATCCTCTTACAGAAATTTGAAGAGCCATAACGGCCCTTTTTTATTAATTTAATTTTTTTTATATAATTACCATACTGGAACGAGATGGGATACTAGGGATTCAAGTAATGTACAATGTAAAATTCAAAAATGCCCTATTTATAATTCTGCTCTATAGTAAGGGTAAAAAAAACATGCATTAGGAAATGTTCGTGACAGAACAGGAAATCAAATGAGAAGAGAACGAGGAGCTTGGTAGACCGCCCTCAGTTTGTCTTATTGTTGGCTTTACTGGTAACAAGTGATCAACCTATAGTCTCTCTCGATCGACTATCCGACTCTAAAACTTCCTTTTCAACCTTGATCGACCACTGAAATGACAAATATACAAACTCCCCGTAATTTGTGGGTCAACCAATTATATGTACTCAAACATCAAAAAATACAATATGCATAGCTAGAAACCTACACAAGCATTAAACCATACTGAACATGTTCCCCATAAATAACAGCGTATCATCAAAGAAAATACGGATGAAAACGCCTATTTAAAATAAAGGAAAGGCACAGTGTTCTACTTTCAATAATAAAGTCTTATACAGAACCCACGAAAGAATTAAGCCGCACTCAACATATTCCTCATAAATGACAACATTTCATAAAGAAAATAAGTATAGAAACACCTTTAAAAATAAAGAAAGAGCTTCATACCTAATATCTAACACATCTGAGTGATGTTCATCAAAGCAATAGGAGTAATAGACGTACATTATTTGTGAGACTTTGGATTTTGGAGGACCATCTTAATTGATGCCAGGCGGAGTATGCACTCTTTATTGACGAATGAATTAGAAATTTGAAAACGGTATATGGGTGAAAATGAAACCTATACCTTAGTTTTTCGTGAGACGAGCTAAAACTCCAATTCAATAATAGTTTTAGTGAGATTTGGTTATTTCATAAGGGTAAATTTCACTAAATATGAAGCATATGGTTTTTAAGTTGCAATTTGATTCCAGTTCTACTAATTATTTGAAGCGCTTATATCCTAGATAATAAAGAATAAGTCTCCTAATATAAACAAAGTTTCATAAACAGTAATACTAAATTGGATTTGACAAATTCTATTTCATATATATAAAAAAAAAAAAAACTAGGGTTTAATACCTGTTGGAAGCATCACTTGAATGCATTCAACTCTCTGCCTCTCTCAAGCTTTTAATGTGCCAACTTTCTCCAAAGATATCATATAACATTGGTAAAACGGATTAGTTTGAAATAAGATGGATCGAGATGTGATGAAATTATCAAAATAAGGTGAAAAGTGGAATCAGATATCTATTGATATATTTGGAAATATCTAAGAAATGGGATTGAATTGAATGTACATTGCAAGTTAAATAAGTAATTTTAATTAATAATAATTAATGTGGGGATGAAATTTCGATTCCACCTTCTAAATGCACTTCTAAATATGAGAAAGAGAATATAATCTAAAATTAAGATTTCATTGCGATGTATTTCTACATATCCAATATAACATTAAAAAATTAAAAATTTTCCTTTAGATGGTAGATTCTTGTTTTAATATACTACTTGAAATGGTTATTAATCAAATTTATAATTTTGAAATTATTACATATAAAATATGAACCTTTTTATTGGTAATGATATACATAAAGTTACTAAGAATTCTATGAACAGCTATTTCTTCATTTTCAAATTTCCAAAAAATATTATTTATATCAACTCTGTGCATATGGATTAGAGAAACAGCAACTCTTAAAATAGATAAATAAATACTGATTTTATAGGCCAGGAAAAAAAATAAATACTTATTGTTTTTCCTTTAAACATGATTTTAGGCTAAAATTTCAATGAATTTTCTTCATGCTACCACTACAAGTAGAAAACGGAAATAAAATAGTATTTAAAGTGAGCACTACAAAATGTTTGCTAATTTTAGTAATCTCAGTCTATTGATAAAAATATTAGGAAACAAACAGAAAATATTTAAACACGTAATTTATTACTTTATGAAAAACTTCGGAATTAATTTTAAAAAAAGGGACTGAACCCTCTACAAATTGATAAAAATTTTAGCGAAGCAATGCTATAAATAACGAGAAGTATAGACTTCCAAAAGAAAAAAGGCCAATTAATAGAGTTTCCTATTAAAAAGCGTAGGTATTTCTCCTAATAATATTTCTCAGTATCATTTGATTATGGAATAAATTGAATGGTTGACCATAAAGTAGAAATAGTGAAGAGGATGGTGGGCCTCGTGAATTGAGGAATAAATGAAACAATAACGGTTAGATTATGCAATTCATGAATACATTCATACGTGATGGATAAATGTTAATTAAATTGAAACTAACAATAATAATAATAAATAGGATTGTAAAATATTATCATGCATTAAAGTATTATTAAAACTCATAACTATCTATATATATATATATATATATGTTTGTATGTATATCATCCATTCAATCTTTTCTCCCAATAAATAGGGCGCCATCGGTGAATTGTGACCGCGCGACCACTCACTCATGCATGGAAACGTACACGTCCACGTTCACAATGTATCCCCGTCATTATCGCCCTAAGGCCAAGTTTGTCTTCTCCGCTCTATCCCACGCGCTTGTTGTACGGCTATCTTTCAAACATCAAGATGTCTTGCCATTACAAATCCTCCTCGTTTATATTTTAATAGTATTAATAAATTAGAAGAATAGATTGATGGTATATAAATATTAATATAATTTTAATATATAAAAAAAATAAGAATTTATTATTATTTATATAATCTAAATATTATTGTTATTTATTTATTATTTATTAAAATACATGATATATTAGTATTAATAAATTTTTTTTTCTTTCATATTTTGAATCATGGTTAAGAGTGTGAATAGACTAAACCACCTCAAAAGCTCGATAATTTTGGCTCATTGAACTTACACTCAAAGTTTAGAGTCATGACTCAAGTTTTAACTACCGATAAAAAGTTAAATAAGTTGCTTATTATTTTATTTCAATAAATAGTGGATTTTATTGAGTTTAAGTGAGTTTAAACTTATGTTGCCATTAAACACAAAGTTTTGGTTAAAAGAAATGAACTTAATGCATATTTAAAGAAATTTAATTGATTTAAGCTCAAACTCAATGTTTTAACCCTAAGCTAAGATTAAAATTATGAATATTTGAGTTATATTACTACTTGGTTGAATAGTCTCAAGACATCCTAATATTTGAGTGCTTTATATTAAACTTTTGTAAATAGGACGACAGATTGATATACGGGAAAATGGAGCCCATAATAGATCGATTAATATAAAATTTAATGGAAGATCTATTTATGTATTGATTTTTAACTTTTAGATGATGAATCATGACATTGATTTGATACCACAAATACATATATAAGTATTTAATAGGAGGTAAGCGAGTATAGGATACGTAAGATATAAAGTTTTATTTGTACTCTTACTTATAAGATGCTAGGTGCTCAACTTTACAATTAAAACGTATTATATAATATAGAAAAACCATCCTAAAACTTATACTTTTTAAGAACATAAAGGGTATAAAACACCTTGTGAAACTTGTAAAATTTTCCAAAATATCATAAATTTTAAGTTTATATCATACTAAAAAAAATAATTAATATGTGATAGAACAAGTTCCTCTATCTGTAAAACTTGTAAAATTTGTATCAAAACCCAAGATATAAAAGAAAAAATAGCATTTTTTATATTTGTTATTTCGTATCATTATATAATATTAAATAAAACCTATGGAACATGTAGTAAATTGAAATAAAAATAACTATAGATAAAAGATAAAATATCACAAATAAGAGCTTTAGGTTTATGATTTATATTAGACTTAGACTATTTCTTTCTAATTTATTGTTTAATTATTTTCTTGATAAAAAAAGGTATGGTAATTGTCATTCATTAATATATATTATATTATTTAAAAAATTACATTGTAAGTACATAGTACTTTGGATACTATACTTTATATACCTCTAGGATAGGTTTTAGAGTGGCGATAATCAGTGTCATACTCATATCTTATCCTACGAAGGTAGGTTCTGAAAAATTATTTTTAGAAACTTACCTTATGAATTTAATATTGATCCAAAACTTATCCTGAGGAGTGATAAAGGTTACTAGTACTCCTCAACAATTAAATAATAAATATTTATTACAACAACGTGATGCAATTTATGGACCCTTCACCACTGAGTGGGAGAACTTTTATTTTTTTTGCATCCTTCTGTTGTGCTACATCGCCTTTATACATGTTACTGCAATTATTCGTTGCATGATGCCATGCACTAAAACAAGAGAGGAATGATCTTCCATGATTGTTTTTCCCTCGTGGAGAACTTAGGAATTTCTTAGAGTTTTGGTTTTTCCTCTTCTTCTTCTTTTTTTTTTTTTTTTCCTTTCAAATCTGATATGAAATACAATTTTCGGATGCATCTTTGATTTATTTTATTTTATTTTATTTTATTTTTTCCAATGACAGAAAGGAAGATCAGTAGATCACTGCCCGTAATGAGTTAAACATGACACAATCTACATCCTCTTTATTTTTTTTAAGAGAAATTCACAAGATAAATAACCTCCCACCTTCTATTTGGTTTAAATTTAAATTCTATAATATCCTCACATCTTCTATTTGGTTTAAATTTAAATGCTCTAATACATTAGAAGAAAATTTTAATTCCTAAGACGGAATAAGTCCACCAAGTTATGGCTGAAAGATATTAAGATGGTTGCATTTCAATCTCAATTTAGCTTCTCTTATTGTATAAGCTCCATATGACCTTTTAAGTAGCTATGTTCAAAGAAATAAATTTTCATTCGCACCCCTAGGATCGAAATCGCTATGAGGTAGTCGAAAAATGTGGTGCATTGTGTGTTGTTCTGGGCAAGGAGATTTGGTGTGTGTTAAGGGTAGGGGTGGGAGGGGAGGTTGTTTTGGGGTTGGGATGTTGGTGTTTGGGTTTGTTGGATCCTATTCATAAGGTTAATTTAGGAAAGAGAAGGATCTAAAGGTAAGAGGGTTAAATTGTGTAGATAATATAATTTATATTTATTTATAAAATAATAAAATCATTTATATTTTAAAGATTTGAAAATATCTTTTATTTTTCTTAGAATTATATTTATTTTTTTATTAAATTGACTTATTTTTTGAAAAAAAAATCAAAGCAAATAATATATTATGACTTTATAAACTTGATTGGATTAGTAATACAATTAAGATAGATTCAAAACGAATTTTGTAAAACATAAACTTGTCCCAAGAGAATATGACATTTTTCAAAATCCTATGGACTTGTTTTCCCTTATAGGAACTAGTTTTCATGAGGTTCATATAAGATGAATGAGAGAATAGGGTAAAAAAATGTTAAGTATAATTAGAATTATATTAACTGAGTTACAAAATAATAAAAATTGAGAATTAAGTATATTGTACGATATAAAACTTATGTAAGATATGTAATGTAAAAGTAAATATTTATATTAATATATATAATTTATTAGGTTGGGTTTTTCAACGGATTTTTTTTTTAATTCTAAAACTCGATTCTAAACACTATAAAGTATTATCCCATAGAGTTTTTTGATGAGTTGAGTATGTTTTAATATTCATCCAATTGCATCCATATGTTGGAATTGTAAGAACGGAATTTGATCAAATGAGTGAATTGTTACTGGGGTATGAGGTTGGATTAATCTACCAAGTAACTGTAACTCATGATAAGAAGGAGAAAAATTTTATGGTTCTATTCTTATATTTTATAAGATTGATTATATATTTTATTTTATTATTTATTTATATTATTTTAAATTTAAACTATTAAATTTATAATTTTTTTAATAGTTAAGATAAATAAATATAAATTAAAAGCGAGATAGAGGACGGTATTAATCCTATAAAAAAAATATAAAAATATGATGTTAAAAAAAAATCCAATAAGAAGTAAAAAAAAAGAAAAAGAAGAAGATGGAGAGAAAGGCACTTTTTTAAACGGTGTGAATTTATCTTTGACTTTTTTATCTCTCATACAGTCAAAACGTCAGACACTTTTTCTGAACCAAAAAAACTATTCCTCTTAATCATCAATATTAATCATTGTCCGTTATTGTTCTTTCCTCATCATCCTTACTCCTCTCACTGTTTTTCACCATCTCTTTTCCATTATCCCCCTTTTTTTTTAATTCATATATTTTTGTCCTCTTAATTGTTTTACTTTCTTCTTTATTTTCTCTCAGTCTCCATCTCACCAACATTCGAACAAAATTCAAAATTCATAACACCCATTGTTTCTTTCGTCTCCTTTGCGCATTATGTTACTTGAATGTGAGTTGTCTTATTCTTTAGTAAGCTTTGATTCGTTAAAGTTGTGATATTGGATTCTGGGTGTTTATCTTTTAGTAGTTCTAGTGTTAAATTTCCAAGCTTTAGGTGTTAAGATTGTTCTTGGATTCTGGGTATTTGCTATTTCTCCAGTTTAAGTGTTAAATTTCCAAGCCTTAGGTGTTTAAGGTTGTATTTCAGGATTCTGGGTATTTGTCTTTCGGAAGTCTTGGTCTCAAATCTCCGAACTTTGGGGGGTGAAATTAGTTTCTTTGGTTGTTTTTTTCTCCTTCCTTGGGGGATTCTGGGTTTTTGTCCTTTAGCAGGTTTAGTTCCAAAGTTTCAATATTTAGGATTGAGATTGTGCTTTTGTGATGAACTTTGATGCGATATTGGTGGTTAGACCAGTTTGTGGGTTTGTTGTGTGGTGATGGGTTGTGTGTATTCAAGAGCATGCATTGGTGAGATTTGTGCACCGAGAGAAGCAAAAAACAAAGAGGGTGACAATGATAATGTGAAAACAACACATGAATACCCGGTGTTTTCTCCGGGCTCCAGTGATGCAGGGGAAGATGAAAGCAGAGATCAATTGAATCAGTTGAGCTTGACTAGAGATTCTGAAGCAGGTATCACTAGGCTCTCTCGGGTTTCTGCTCAGTTCTTGCCTCCTGATGGATCAAGAACTGTTAAAGTTCCGTCGGGAAACTATGAATTGCAGTACTCTTATTTATCGCAACGAGGGTATTATCCAGATGCTCTAGATAAGGCTAATCAGGACAGTTTTTGTATTTACACCCCATTTGGGACGAATCCAGACGATCACTTTTTTGGAGTCTTTGATGGTCATGGGGAGTTTGGGGCGCAATGTTCTCAGTTTGTAAAGAAAAAGTTGTGTGAGAATTTGCTTAGGAATACTAAGTTCCATGTAGATGCAGTTGAGGCTTGCCATGCTGCATTTCTGGCTACGAATTCTCAATTGCATGCAGACATTTTGGACGATAGTATGAGTGGGACGACAGCGATCACGGTATTAGTTAGGGGGAGAACTATTTATGTTGTGAATTCGGGTGATTCAAGAGCAGTTCTAGCTGAGAAAAGAGGGAAGGATATTGTGGCAGTGGACTTGTCGTTGGATCAAACCCCTTTTCGTGAAGATGAGCTTGAACGTGTTAAGCTATGTGGTGCACGGGTGCTTACATTGGATCAGATCGAGGGGCTGAAAAATCCGGATGTTCAATGTTGGGGTACTGAAGAATGCGATGATGGTGATCCACCTAGACTTTGGGTACCAAATGGAATGTATCCTGGCACGGCTTTTACAAGGAGTATAGGTGATTCTATTGCTGAGACCATCGGTGTTGTTGCCAACCCTGAAATTGTTGTTTTAGAGCTCTCGGCAAATAATCCCTTCTTCGTGCTAGCCAGTGATGGTGTATTTGAATTCCTTTCTAGCCAAGCTGTGGTTGACATGGTGAGCTGTCCTGCATTCTGAAATTTTATTGTTGTCGAAGGATTGAACGTGCATCAGCTAAAATGCCTTTAAGACCCTAGCCAAGCTGTGCTGTGATATGAAAGTTTAGTGCATGTGCTTTAAATACTTGCAATAGTTTAGTCTCAGTACTCATTGCAGGCCAGTCTCATTATCCGTGAGTGTCTGTCAACTGAAGATATCAAAATTAACTTGAGCAGAAATCCATGATCTTACATGTCTTATACCTAAATCATGGTCTGACAAGTTTGGTCTTTTATAAGGAACTTTTAAGGTGTCTTTAAGCTAAAATGTCTTTAAGTTACTCTTATATTACATATATGAGCCAGCAGTGGTTCATGCACAGCTCCTTTTGCTTGCATGCCATGCTTAGCTACTAGACTAAAATAATGGACTGCAGTGTCATCAAAATTGGAAGTGGATCTTTATGCTGTCTGTCAAGGTGCAATTTACTATGTATTGTGGTGCCATTTTTTCTTAAGTTTTTCTCAGGAGTCAAGATGCCCCTCTAATTCTCAAAAGTGATAAGGTTGTCATAGCTCTGTTTTGTCACCATATGGCTTCTTCACTCTCTAAGTCAGTTTCCTAAGATAGCTGATCATTACAGGTTACTAAATTTAAAGATCCCCGAGATGCGTGTGCTGCAATTGTAGCTGAATCTTATCGACTTTGGCTTCAGTATGAGACTCGGACTGATGATATCACTATCATAGTTGTGCATGTCAATGGTCTAAGTGAAGTAAGATGATGCAGCTTCTACATTCCATCTTATAGATTCTCTCACGAGTTCTATCTTTTCATAAACTAATAATTCCTTCCAAACAGACTGCTGTTGGTCGATCAGCAAGCCTTAGTGGTGCTACGCATCTTCCCGTTCCACAAGTTGTGGAGGTGACAGGAGCTGAATCTCCATCAACCCTTGGCTGGGGTGGTAGGAATCATCGGGTTAGGCATGATATATCTAAAGCTCGTCTTCGTGCCCTTGAAAGTTCTCTGGAAAATGGTCAGTTATGGGTCCCTCCTTCTCAATCTAACAGGAAAACTTGGGAAGAAGAAGTAAGTTGTTTATTTATGTATTTTGTATTTTATGTAGGAAAAAAGTTTTTCTTTTCCTCTGTGCTTCACTTGGCCTGTGATAACCATGACCATATGCTACAGGCACACATTGAGAGGGCATTGCAAGACCATTTCCTTTTCAGAAAACTTACTGCTTCTCAGTGCCACGTTTTATTGGATTGCATGCAGAGAGTTAAGGTGGAGGCAGGTGATGTTGTCGTTGAGCAGGTCAGTTTTGCTATGCTGCTTCTTTATCTGCATATTATTTATCCTTCTGACTGCAATACTTAATGATAGTAAAGATCTAAAAAAGCCTTCATCGAAAACTCCCGATTAGCTTGGAAGTCTCTTCATAATTTATCAATCCAGAATAACCAATTTTGCTAATTTTCCTGGCTGGTTGCTTTGATGGCTTCTTTTATGGTTGGTGTGTGGCATCTGTTGTGGAGAGACATGTTCATATTTACTTGAAAATTCAAATGAACTTGAAATTCCTTGTTTTCTACAGGGCGGTGAAGGAGACTGCTTTTATGTTGTTGGCAGTGGGGAATTCGAGGTCATGGCTACTCAGGTTATCATTTTACACTAGCCTGGAAGTATCTTATAGGAGGCAGAGATTGAATTAATACAAGTATGGCACTCCTATATTATCTTAGAGTGAAATCTGAACTTGGAGGTGCATATGCACTAATACCTAGATTTAGGTCTTTTGGGTGGCAAGCTTTACACTTTGTCATTGGCCATGAATGTAATTTCCTACTCTACAAGTCATTGATGAAAGTTCTTATGTCAGGAAGAGAAGAATGGAGAGGTAACTCGGGTCTTGCAGCAATATACAGCGGAAAAGTTATCATCCTTTGGAGAGCTTGCTTTGATGTGAGCAATTTTTTATTATTTTTCTTGAAAAAAAAAAAAAAATGAAGGGCATGGCCATAATTTGACCAGCCACCTCCCACTACATGAATAAGCCTACAAGATACATGCATCAGTTAAGTATAATTTGGCTACATAGGTAGCCCTAGGAGGAGTTTTGGTGATTTAAAGAAGGTTTTTCAAACTAAAACCACAGAACCTCATTCATAACTCTTTTGGTATATATTTTCCTAAACTTAGAGAGAGCATTTCATGCATGTATAACAATGGACTCTCACCTTTTTCATAATTCTTGTGATGGTTTAACTCTTCCGAGTAGAGATGGCATGCATGCAAGACCTCGTGGTACATTGGGAAGTATTGTTGATATGTAAACTATAAATTACAAATTGCCATTATTTGATGTTCTTAATTGAAACTGTGGTGTTTTAGTTACACAAAAAGAAACTATGGTGTTTCAGGTATAACAAACCGCTGCAGGCCTCAGTTTGTGCTGTCACAAGTGGAACTCTTTGGGCATTGAAGAGAGAAGATTTTAGAGGAATTTTGATGTCGGAATTTTCTAATTTGTCATCCCTGAAATTACTCCGGTCTGTTGATCTTCTGTCAAAGTTGTCGATCTTGCAGCTGAGTCACATTGCCAATTCTCTTACTGAAGTTTCATTTTCAGATGGCCAGACCATAGTTGATAGGGTATGGAAAAAAGCTATTTCGACAATCACATTATTCGTCGATATGTTTTTCCTTACTCATATTGCTGTAGCATTTATTTGCAGAATGAAGGTCTATCTGCATTGTACATCATCCAGAAGGGGGCAGTCAGAGTTACTTTTGACCATGACATCTGTAAAAGTGCCAATACTGGCAGCTTACAGTTAGACAATCTTAAAGAAGAGGGTAACTTGCAAAACAGTAACAAGGTTTCTATTGAGAAGACGGAGGGGAGCTATTTTGGTGAATGGGTGCTCCTTGGTGAGCAAATAGGGTCCATAAGTGCAGTTGCTGTTGGTAACGTCTCATGCGCCCTTCTAACAAAGGAAAAGTTTGATTCTGTTGTGGGTCCTTTGGCAAAACTCTCGCAGGATGAGCAAAAGTGAGTTTTCTTGCAAATAAAAAAGAAAAGGACTTTGATATATTTTGATGTATATTCAAATTGATATAAGTTGGAATTTCATTATCTTGCATCTCCATTTTACCCATACATGGTGGACGTCTTTCTGTTCAGGGAAATGAGTCATAACACGGGCTTAACAAGTGAACCTGTAAGAAGCGTCGGTGTCTCTTCCTTTGACAAAGTTCAGCTTTCTGACTTGGTAAGGATGGCTGCTTCTTAGTCTGATACAATGTTGTGAAGCCTGTCACTACGAAGAAATCTGATCTAGAATATACAGTTTGACATGCTCCCTTTTTGTGTAGGAGTGGAAAAAGTGCTTGTATTCCAGTGACTGCAGTGAGATTGGACTCGTGCATCTGAAAAACTCAGGTAAGATTAGTAGTCCTGGAAATGTTGTGATAGAACTACCTCTAGCAAGCTTTAGTCAGGTTGCTTACAGTAGTTATTTTGATGATGTATCTTTTTATTTTTAAATGTTAGCAGCAGTGTTGCTGAGTTTAAGAAGGTTCTCGATTGAGCGAGTGAAACAGCTGGGTAAGGAAGGACAAGTACTGAAAGAAAAGCATCTGATGAAAAATATGGCATCTTCATCTTGTCTGCCACAAGTTTTGTGCACATGTACTGATAGGACATACGCTGCTTTACTGTTAAATACATGCCTAGCATGCCCTCTGGTTTCAATTCTACATACGCCCTTGGATGAAGTATCTGCGAAATTCTGTGCTTCCTCTGTTGTTATTGCCTTGGAGCATTTACACAAGGTTGGAAGGATGATGCAATACTTTCCCCTTTCATCTATAATATCTGGAAAAAATATAGTGCAATGATATCTGATTCTTTTTCTTGCATTTTATTAACCATTTGATTGCAGAATGGCATTCTTTACAGAGGTGTGTCTGCTGATGTATTAATGTTGGACCAAGCTGGAAGAATACAGGTTTGTGTTGTATTGTGTCTTATTCTACGTTGACGGTTTGGTATAATGGGCAATATATTGTATTATCTTTTGCTCTCCAGTTGGTGAACTTCAAATTTGGGAAGGAATTAGCCAGTGAGCGGACATTTACAATTTGTGGAATGGCAGACTTTTTAGCTCCGGAAATTGTCCAGGGAAGAGGCCATGGTTTCCCAGCTGACTGGTACTAATTCGGTCCTCTACTATGTCTCATTTATGCAAATGCTTCTCTTATTATTTAGAATATATAACAATAAGAATTTTCTTCAAAAGAATGCTCTCGCCACCACTTGATATATGCTTTCATGGCCCATTCTGAAAGTAGTTGGGTTATCGGGAATGTATGATTTCTTCAGAATGTAAAAGTATCATGAAACCAGCATGTTAAGAAAAGGAAATGGAAAACTTCTAGGGTCAAATGAGTTTATCAAAGTATTACAGATTGAATTGAAATAAAGTTTTTGGCTTGTTGATTGAGGTAAATTGATGATCTCTTCGCTAGGCCTCATTTAGAGAGAACCCTATGATCTCTTAAGGACTCATGCATGGAGAGAACCCCTGATCTCTTTAGATAACAAATCTGAAAATTTAACTGCTGCTCCTATTGTTTCTCTTGTTTGAAAAACTACCCTTACAACTGCTACAAATAACTGATTTCTAATTCAAAATAACGGCACATCACACATGCTTGACTAGGAAATTCTGCATCAAGACTACACTAAGGATGACTTTTACCACTGGGCATAACATAAAACGTAACTAACATCATATTTAAAATGCAAACACATTACCAATTAAATAAAGACAACACATCATGCACAAACACTGTTCAAGTCACTGCACAGACATTGCCCACTTTTCACATCACCGCACAACCTTACTATACATGTATTATGTAACACAAAGTTGCACCATATTGAAAAATACTTGCGCCATTAAATAGGGTTCATTTATGAGATGACTATCAACAAGTCAACTTTCTGAAGACATACTGAGGATAACATGATTCACACGTGCAAATATCATGCGAAATCTGCAGTTACTCATGCCATACAATTCCATACTATTGCTTCCTGGTTGCAATTATTGCTAATGTTAGTATAACAAACTGCGTGAGCCTCAATATGCTAGGCCTGAAAGTCCCTTGCAAATTGCAAGCACGTTTTGGATTGGTTACTAGATTTGTCATTATTCCTAGGTGCTTCTGATTATTCTACTACAGCAAACACAAACCATTTACTCTAAATAAGGAACTTAAATATCTTGAGGCACTTGCTTTCAATGTCTTAGTTTTCTTTGTTTATAGTAAGTGTATTCTGCCACCCTGAACATATCAATAAATATGCAGGTGGGCACTAGGAGTTTTGATCTATTATATGCTGCAAGGTGAGATGCCTTTTGGTTCCTGGAGAGAGACTGAGACTACATACGCAAAAATCGCAAAAGGCCAGCTAACTTTCCCTCATACTTTCTCGGCTGAAGTTGCTGACCTTATCTCACAGGTTTTGCTAGAACCAAACCACCTTTCAATTTTAACATTTGAAAAATGATTCAACACTAATCGTATTTTGCTGCTTATGATATAGTTACTTCGCATTGATGAGAGCACAAGACTGGGGACCCAGGGTGCTGATTCTATTAAAAGGCATCCCTGGTTTGATGGCATTGAATGGGAGAGGATTGCAGATGGTAGCTTGCCAGTCCCCCTTGAGATCACATCACGCATAAGTCAGCACCTGGGTAGTAATTTTGAGGAATCTGCTGCTCGTCTGGTTTCCACTACTGTGAACATGGAAGAAATGAATATTCCTGATTGGCTCGATGACTGGTAGAAAAGTTGTACCAGGGTTTCTACTTGTAGGATTCTAAGACCAAATTTCTCTTAGCTAGAAGTATTTATTCTGAGCTCTATGACATGTGGGAAACAGCAGCTGGCATCTTCCTTGTCAAATGGCTCTTGTACCCCATCCATATAGATACAAGAAAACACATGAATCTGGGGAAGGCATTTTGGTCATAACATAGAGATTTTTTTGGCAAGAAGATGATTAAAAGATTGTACTAGATGCTTTATTTCTTCGAGGAACTTCTGGTATTGCCTCTTTGTGGTCAAGTTAGCACAATGCATAGGCTAAGAACATTAAATTTTGCAAATAAAATGGTGTTTTCATGTTGTTTTACCACCCTTGTAAATGCAAGTATATGTAAATTAAATCTTCTTTTGAATGTAACATTATAGCTTCATCCAAATGGTTCTTGCTTGCCCTATAGATTTGATGCTTCTGTAAGATTGAAAAGGAACAGCACGACAATTCACACTGATCAGCAATCACTCTGAGAAAACCAGGTACGCGTTAATCAATGCATCTTAGTAGTTTTGTTTTAGGGATGTTTATTGTGTAAACTATAGTGTGCAAGGCGCCAAGCACTCTTAATCGCTAAGGGATTATCGGAGTGGTTTAAAAGGGTCTTGCCACTTAAGTTTGCTGCTTTTTCTCTCTCTTATTTTTAATTTTTATTTTCAAAAAGATACAAGTAGGACTTGATCCTTCTAATTTCCACCACTGCATTCCTTACTATAATTATCTCATTACTTGGTCAAATTTGTTATATAATCTAATGATATGAAAATTAACATTGATATTTTAATGGGATCGATCAACTTCGACTCTTGTTCCCGCCACCAAAAGAAGTTGTTTTGGTAATGGTTGGTGAAAAAACCTTCATTTACATCACCTTCCGCTTGTCTTCGTGCCTCCACCTATTTTCTCCCATTGTTCAACTTACTCCTTATTTGACAGGGCTTCTTCCTATACCTATGAATTCCATTGGACCCAGAAATGATACGCTGGAAGAATCTTTCTTTTCTTAAGTTTTATGTATTTCCTGTTTGGGGGGAGATTTTAGCTACTCCTAATGTATATGTATATTTTATGGGTATAAAAGATTATTTGTTTGGCATTAGATATGCGCTTGTTTTATCTGATGGGATTTCTGTGCAGGGGGTGTTGAATGAAATTGAAATTTTACCATGGTGGATGTTAGAGTGATTTCTTTTCTTTTCTTTTTTTTTTTTTAAGCCCAAAAAGATGTTAAGAGTGATTTAAAACATTTAAAGTACATAGAGAGACCAAAAGAGATAAACCAACCAGGTTTACTCAAAACAACTTAATGGATAATGACCAATAAGGGTAATATTATGAATAAATAGATAAAAAAAAAATGAATAGATAATGAATAAGATAAACAAGTGGAATTTAATATGGAGTTTGAGACGTGTCCCCTACTTTTTACAATCACAAATTGCCTTCTTAACAGAACTTCACAAGACCGAAATGATTTTGCAAATGAGAGGCTTAAAGTCTAGAATTATGATTACATAACAATTAATATCATATAAGAACTACACTCTCTCTTTCATAAATCCAAAACGAGTAGAAGCATGAGAGGGTGAATGATCAAAAAGTTAGATACAGTGTTTTCTCTCTCAAAACACTTACATAATATTTGCATCAAGGAGTGTGTCTATAAGCCCCAAAGAAAATATTGCTGTAAATTAGTGTCATTCGGATGCCTTGCAAGTGTCAGCTGAATGCCTCACATAAAGTAGGGAGCTGTTGGGATGCCATAAGACAGTTGTCCCAATGACAAGGTAAAAGCTAACAAATTAGTATCAGTCCTCATACCAACCCTGCTGAAATGGCTTCAATTCCCTAAGTTTGTCGTTAACTAAATCTTTCCTTCTCGGGCAATCATATAGGTTTTTTTTCCTACAAAAATGCATCCAAAGAACGAATAATATATTTAATCGAAGAATTTTTTTTATCTCATCAAAATATAATCGAAAGATGAATTAGATCTCGGGTGGTTAAAGAGATGCAAAAAACAGAGAAATATGGAGATTCACACCACTTAAGAGTTAGCTTTCCCAAAAACAGAGTGTAGTAACATTTGAATACTAGATTCTAACACATAAGTGCTATGGACAGGTAGAATCACTACGTAGTACCATAAAACATCACAAGTTCATATTGAGCTTCGATCACACTACAAGTCTTCACCATGTATCAATCAAAAGCCACAACCACTAGTGTACAAGCTCATAGCTTAGCTTCAATCTCAATCACAAGGCCATCTAAGGCAACCGAAAGGCCACAAGGAAGCCACTTATTCCATCACTTTATGCACGAGTACCAATCTCTATGTTATGATAAAACAAGCTTCAATCATGAAAGTTTGGCTTTAGATAAAAATGAGTTTCTTTCAATTTTTAAGCGCTTATTTGACCCAATAAATGCTTGAATCTATACGATTTTTTGGGTTTAATCTAAAGTACTCTAAGTAATCTTCATGATTTCACCATTAATCACAAAGAAAGATGGATAAAAAATGACCACAAAGTTAGTACCGTATGCTGATTTTACACAAGAAAGAAAGGGATGGAAAAAGAAAAACATCAACCAATTACTAGCCAACATGTGTCCAATGAGAAGAAAAAAACCCAAAGCACTCAGCGCCTCTCATAGGATTCAATCCACATCTCCTCAGTTAAAGTGCAAATGTATTATTATCAGGCCATTGGCTCGTGTCTCCAACATTCATTCAAATAAATTGCATATATTTAAATACTAAACCCAAATGGTTGGGCTCAAATAATCCCTTTATGAATTTTTATTTAAGACCAAATCCAAATGAAATTAAAATTCCTAAACCTTTTAACAAACTATTTTTCTAAAATTCTACTATATTTTTCTAAAATCCTAAAAGTTTTCTTTTTTTTTTTTTAATTGTATTATTTTTAATTTTTCTATTTTTTTACTTTTTTATACTTTTCTATTTCTTTATGCTTTTACTATTTTTTCTAATTTTTTTTTTGTATTTTCTATTTTTAAATATTTTTTCTAAATTTTCTAATTTTTTTGTATTTTTTTTAAATCATGACCCTTTTTCTTTATTCTAAAAAATTACAAGAGAAAAATAAGGTGTCTATAAGGGTCAAGAGAGGCAGGCAATCTGACAGTTAAGTATAGACCATTTTTTTTAAGGTGGCTAAAGAATTTGAACCTAAGCTTAATGACGCTATTGTTGTTGAGAAGTGCATCAAGCAAACAGAGAAGGCTTTTGCTATGGTTGAGGTTATGAATGATAAGAAGGTAGACTATGCTGCTTTTATGCTCCAGGGGGATGTAATGAAATGGTAGGATAGTACCCTATGTACTAAGCCTAGAGAGGGGGTTTGGACTTAGGATAGATTCAAAGATGAATTCTTTGAGCATTTCATCCCTACTAGTGCAAGGGAGCAAATGCAGCTGGCTCGCTATTGTTGCTAAGGAGTGGATCAAGCAAACAAAGAAGGCATTTGCTATGGTTGAGGTTTTGAATGATAAGAAGGTAGACTATGCTGCTTTTATGCACCAAGGGGATGCAATGAAATGGTAGGATGGTGCCCTATGTACTAAGCCTGGAGAAGGGGTGTAGACTTGGCAGAGATTCAAAGATAAATTCCTTAAGCATTTCATCCCTACCAGCGTAAGGGAGCAAATGCAGCTGGCTTATTAGATACTTTAGTAAGGGAGTAAGACAATAGTAGCCTACGAGGTAGAGTTAGATCGTTTGGCTCATTTCATACCTGAGGCTTCTAAGAGAGATGAGTAGTCATAGGTCAACAAGATTAGACATGGGTTGGAGCTAAAGATGCAAGAGAAGGTTACAACTTTCCAACTTACAATATACTCGACAGTAGTAGATAAGGCAAAGTGTTTGGAGCAACTCATGAAGAGAATATAAGAGCAGCAACCTTGTAAGGAAAAGGTAGCCTTAGGGAAAAGGCCTTTACTAAGTTATGCTGTGCTAGGGCCAAACAAGGTGGAGAGGTCAATCCTAGGGATATTGTTTAGATATTGTAAGGAAAGGCTAGTGGTACTATAGCTTAGACTTATAGCATTACTAGCATCAATTCAGACTAAGGCTACTACACCAACTATGAAATGCACTCGATGTTTTAGGCTTTAAGATATGTCAGCTTGTAAGTGGTTAGTAAGGGCATGTTTTTTGTGTGGGAAGACTGGGCATGCAAATAAGGAGTGCAAAGAGACCATTATTCTACATTAGAGTTTCTGTTATAGATGTAGATAAAGAGGACATCATATGGTAGATTGTAGGAATACAAGGAGTTAGCCAGCCCAAGGGACACCAATTATGAGACCCCTGGTAGTTCCCATGGCCACACATCTTCAGCAGGTAGGGCCACACTAGAGAGCCTTGGCCCTAATCTTCATACTTCAACATCATGACATTACTAATGACATAGATACCATGGCAAGTGCGCTTTCTGTTTTATCCCATAGTGTTTATGCACTTTTTGATACCGATGCATCTTACTCGTATGTGGTTGAATCTTTTGTACATGTATATGGTTTGCACGTTTCTATTATGGATACTTGTTTAGTTGTGAGTTCACCTTTAAGGAGTGGAACGGTTTTGAATCGGATCTGTCAAGATGTTGAGTTAGTGGTTGAAGGAAACATATTGCTAGAAGACTTGTTGGTGTTAGAACTTTCAGATTTTGATGTCATTCTAGGAATGAATTGTTTGTCAAAACACCATGCTACACTTGATTGTCATAATCAAGTGGTATTCTTTAATCCCTAGGAGAAGTACCCTTTAGTTATCGAGTAGAAGCTTAGAGATCAACTCGATGTGTTTCATATGAGTTGTGGGAAAGGCTTATTATATCTGGCTTAGTGGTAAAATCAAATAAGGCTAAGTTAAAATTAGAGCATATGTCGGTAGTGTAAGAGTATCTAGACAAATTTCCTGAAGACTTACTAGGTATTCCACTTGATAGGGAGGTTAAGTTTAGAATTGACTTAATGCCAGGAATAAAGCCCGTATCAAAACCAGCTTATCGGATGGTGCCTATAGAGTTAGTCGAGCTAAAGAAGTAGTTGTAGGAGCTATAGGATAAGGGTTTTATCAAGCCTAACTCATCTCCTTAAGGAGCTCTATTGTTGTTTGTAAAGAAAAAAGGATGGGAGTCTATGGAGGTGCATTGATTATTGGGACATGAATCAAGTTACGATTAAAAACAAGTATCCCCTTTCGAGAATCGATGACTACTTTGACTAGCTATAGGGTACACAGGTTTTTTCTAAAATAGACTTGTGCTCGAGGTATTACTAGTTGAAAGTCAGAGTGGAAGATGTAGAAAAGATAGGTTTTAAAACTAGGTAAAGGTTGTATAAATTTCTAGTAATGACTTTTAATCTAATAAATGCACTAATAACATTCATGGATCTCATGAATCAAATCTTTAGAGAGTATTTGGATTAGTTTATAGTAGTGTTGATAGATGATAGCTTCATCTACTTAAAGAGTAAGGAAGTACATAAGGAGCACTTGAGGACTGTATTAGGTAAGTTGGGAGAAGAGAGGTTGTTCACCAAGTTCAACAAGTACAACTTCTAGTTGGAATGGGTGGCTTTCTTAGGTCATGTTATGAATCAAGATGGTATAGCTGTGGATCCCAAGAAATAAAGGCAATTGTTAAGTGGCTAAACCCACCAGTGTTAGAGGTTAGAAGTTTTCAATAGGTTAGCCAGTTACTACCAAAAGTTTGCGGAGGGATTTTCTAAAATAGCAACACCTTTGACCCCATTGACTCAAAAAGGGGTTAAGTTTGACTTGGACAATAGTTGTGAAGCCAGTTTTCAATAACTGAAAGACAGGTTGGTGACAGCTCCGATTAACCCTACCTTGCAGTGGGGAAGAGTTTGTCATTAATAGTTATGCCTCCAAACAAGAGTTAGGGTATCTTCTTATACAAGATGGTAAGGTGATTGCATATGCTACCTGCTAGCTTAAACTGTATGACAAGAACTATCTGATTTACGACCTAGAGTTGGCAACTATAGTACATGCCTTGAAGCTTTAAAGACACTACTTGGTAGGAGAGAGGTGCAAGGAGTACATG
Source organism: Lumnitzera racemosa (assembly GCA_024138005.1). NCBI lineage: Eukaryota > Viridiplantae > Streptophyta > Magnoliopsida > Myrtales > Combretaceae > Lumnitzera > Lumnitzera racemosa. The sequence goes on from JAMXBC010000007.1 coordinate 34,727,699, forward strand.
GATTACAGGAGTACATGGATTACAGGAGCCTCAAGTATTTCTTCACTCAAAGAAAGGTAAAAGCATTGGTTAGAACAAATCAAGAAACATGACCTAGACATTTAGTACTACCTAGGTAAGGCTAATGTGGTAGTTGATGCCTTAAGTAAGAAGAGATAAGGGAAATTTAGCCAGCTTGGTCACTATTTAAAGATTGTTACTTGAATAGAGGCGTTGACTTGAGTTGGAGATGTTAACTAGAGAGATTGGTGCCTAGTTGGCCAGTTTGAGGATACAACCTACCTTAATAGATTAGATTAAAGCTACATAGGTATAATATTAAGGAAACTGGGAGATAAGAGATAAGATAACAACAAGGAAAGCTTCGGACTTTGTAGTTGATGTTGAGGGAATAGTGTGGGTTAAGGGAAGATTATGTGTACAAGAGTAGTCAGGGTTGAGAAGTGAGATATTGAAAGAAGCCTACTATTCAACTTATTTTGTTCACCAAAGGGGTACGAAAATATATAAGGACTTAAAAGATCACTATTGGTGGAACAATATGAAGAGAGAGATAACAGAGTATGTGTCCAGGTATTAAGCATGTCAACTTATCAAAATTAAGCATCAGAGATAGGTTAGTGAGTTGTAGCCTTTGCTAGTACCTAAATGGAAGTAGGAGTACGTGACCATGGATTTTGCCATTACCCTATCTAAAACTTTGGCGAAACATAATGCCATATGGGTAAAGTGGATAGATTGATTAAGTTTGCATACTTCATTCTTATAAAACATAAAGTACTAGTTAGGGAAGCTTGCCAAGTTTTATATTTAAGAGGTGATGAGGTTACATAGGGTACTAATGTCCATCACTTTTAACAAAGATACTTGGTTTTTTTTGCCACTTTTGGAGAAGCCTACAAAATGCTTTAGGTACCAAACTTCAATCTAATACTGCTTTCCATCTATAAATAGATGGTCAATTAGAGCGCACCATTCAAATCTTCAAGGACTTATTGAGAGCATGTGCGCTTGACTTCAGTGGTAACTGGGATAAGCACTTAGCCTTAGTAAAGTTCACTTATAATAATAGCTACCATTTAAATGACTTTGTTTGAAGCATTATATGGTAGAAAATGCAAATCACTTACTTACTGGGATAAGGTAGGTGAGAGACAGTTAACAGAACCAAACTTAGTGGAGGAAGCAGTGGGTAAGATCAAATTGATTTGATAGTGGATGCAAACCACCCAGAGTAGACATAAGAGTTACGCTAATAAGCGGCATCGCCCTCTAGAGTTATGGTTGGGAGAAGAAGTACTGCTAAGAGTTTCACCAATTAAAGGTGTAATCAAGTTTGGCTTGAGGGATAAGTTGAAACCAAGGTATGTGGGCCCTTTTAGAATTGTAGAAAATATTGGCAAGGTTGCCTATAGGTTAGATCTTTTGCCACAGTTAAAGGGTGTGCATAATGTGTTTCACGTGTCCATGCTAAGGAAGTATAAGAAGCCCAGTCTAAATCACATGGAAGAACTACATGTGCAAGTAGTGCACCTAGAGTCGCTATGAGTTGTAGCTAGACATGTTGGTGGTGGAACGATTGGTAAGGATAGTCAACACTAAAGTTTAATGACTAAGGAGAAGGGTTATTCCTTATGTCAAAGTCCAGTGATCAAACCAGGTGGAAAGAGACACAACCTGGGACCTAGAGGAGGAGATCAAAAGTATGTATTTAAAGTTGTTTGAGGAGTCAAGTATGTAAACTTTTAAGGAAAACTTTTGTTAGGGGGGTAAATGTTGAAAAACACAAGTCGAATAATAAATAAATAAGGGAATTTAAGAAAATAAAATAGTTTATTACTTTTACACTTGGTATGGCATGTAATTAGACATTATGTGTCAGGGGTAAAATGGTTTAGAGAAAATTTTCATATCCCCCAACTTTCCACTACATTTTATCCTTTTCCCCCACTATTCCATGACCAAAAAATACATTTCTTTTTCCCCATAGTAGAAAACCTACAAGAACACTATAGAGGTTAACCAAAATTCGGATTTAGAGAAAGGTGGTGCATTTTAAGTGGATCAAATATGTAGTTTTACACGGAAACATCAGATGTAGGTAAGTATTTGCTTATACCTTAAAGGAAATCCATTTTCTTTGAGTTATGGAAAAGTAAACTTAAGGAATCTCATTTTCACAAAGATAAGGTGTGAGGAATTGTGGATTTGAAGAGTTCTTGTATCAAGAATCGTCGTGTCAGTCATTTAAAACACTCTTGCATGTTAAAGTCTTGTTCTTGATCTTATTTTGTGAAGTTTGAGATTTAGCTAAGGTTGGGTTGTGATTTTCTATGTAGGGTTGTTTAGAGGGTGTTAAGGACTGTTGGTAGTGTATGTTAGGGTAGAAAAATACCTTAAAGTTGAAGTTGGGTATTTGGGTTCGAAGTCGAAGTTGTATGGGGAGGGAACCACTTAATACAGTCTATAAAATTCTGTAAACTATGCTTAGCATTCGAATGCTATTACGCCTAGCGTTAGATGCCTGACCCGCCAAAAACTCATTAAATGTGAGTTTAGGCTGGCGTCCAGAATCCAATCAACCTAACATGTGAACACTTTGTTTACAGTAGTGTATAGTACCTTCCTGTTTCGTATTTTGTGTCTTTTCTAACCTTCTTTTTCGATCAAAAACCCTTCCAACATGTTTTTAAACAACTTCTTTAAACCAAAACATCAATTAAATAATGTTTTTCTAAGAGTCAATTCAAAGTTTCTTGAAGGGACTTGTAGCCTAGTTGAAGGGTTGGGATTGTAAGGAGTAGTTAGTGACTTTTGAGTTGAGTTTAAGGGCTGAGTGATGTTTTCTTGTTGTGTCGGGTTCTAAAGTATTCGGTTACTCATCAAACACTATTGAAGTTTCACATATGGGATACTAGTTTGATGGTTGTGTATACTAAGCTAGTATATAAACCGGATTTAACTAAACTTAGACTTAATTGACTATGGTGCTTATGCTTAGCTTCGAGTACCCACTGGTCAAGTCTAGTAGTGTTCGTTAAGCACCTGGTGGTCTTTGCACAACACTATTTCTGGGGAGACCTAAGTAGATTTAAGATAGTTTTGGATACTCAAGTATTGGGGAGGACCCAACACCAATACCTATGTAATATATACACATATATTGTGCATATAAGGGTCATGAGTAACCTCAAGTCTTAAGATGCTGAGATTGTGTTGTTGGTGGACTTAAATAATAAGATCTAATTGGTCGACTATTGCATTTATGAATGTTACTTGTATGTACTTGACTTGTTACATGTATGTTCATGCGCATATGTGTTGTATCCTATGCTAAGTGTTAGCTCACAATACGAGAGTTATTGTTTTTTAGCTACAAATTCAAGTCATGAAGTATGCAATGACGTTTATGTTGAGGATTCCAGTTATGATTACCTATATTATGATGAAGAGGGAGATTACTATTACTATGATGAAGAGGGAGATTACTATTACTATGATGATGGAACAAGGACTTTGTAGATTAGTTATAGGAGTGAACTTTAGGGATTATGTTTATTTTCAATGTATTTATATGTTTATGACTTGTGATATGTTGGAGTCACTTGTGATTCCTGTTACTAGTATCTAGTAGGCTAACTTTTGTTGGAGCTATGAGACTTTAGTTCTTGGTTTTAGCGTTATATGAGTTTTAGTTCCTTGATTTATGACAGTTGTTTCAATTATGTTGATATACTCAATTAAGGTAGATTGAGTAGTTGGTAACCCACTCTTGTGACAGACTTAAAGTTATTAATCATGAGTTGGGAGGTTTATGAAAATTTGTGGAATATAGCCAAGTACTTGGATCCTTATATGCCTTAATGTGTTTACCTGTAAGGCCGACACGTGATAGAGTTATGGTGCCTCAGGTTCTAGGGTATTATAGAGTCTATATCGAGTAAGATGAATTTCCTATAAGGTACTAGAGAAAAGGACAAAGAATTGACACAACTAAACAGTGATCTTAGACTTATAGAGCTTGTCAACAATAATTAAGAGCAAAGTATCAAGTGAAGTTTGTATAGTACTTTTTATTATACTCATAACTTTTAAGAGAAAAAGATAGATAAAGAGCAAGAAAGTACAATGCTAAAAAACTGATGGAAGATGGATGGGCAAAAGGTAGGAGATGATGGCTACAATGATAAGAAAGCTATATTAAAGAGAAATTTGCCTAAACTCAGTTTAAATTGGTAAAGTTTAAGATTATAAAACTATACAAGTTGAAGTTAATGAAAATTAAATGAGAGATACATTTGTTACATGTTTAATGTTTGTTGAGTTCTCTCATAAGTGTTTTAATGATAACAAAAAGAGTAATGATATTTGACAAGTTTCTTTAGTGTGCAGGTCAATAAACATAGAGATAAGAATTTTGTCTTAGTACAAATTTTGAAAATCAAAATCAAATTCAAATACAAAGACAAATTTAGAACCTTGAGTACAGTGTCAAAATTTATAAGGTTGAATGTTTTGAGAAGTATGTTGGCTTATAAGTGTTTGAAGGCCTAGCTTTAGTTGTTGGATATATTTGGATAATGTATCGAATATGTTCCACAAAATTGGTTAATTAAATTGATGGGGATTAAGTTGGAAATATTTAAGGATAAGGTTAACCAAACATATTATATTATGGTAATTCATTTTTATTAGAGTTACCTTATCAGATTATTCACAACATTTCTACTATCCTCAAAATATTTGAAGAAGTTAATGGAATTTAAAATCAAATTTTATTCAAGTTCAAATCAGGAAAGGATGAGGATATGTGCAAGAAGATATATTGGATAAGAATGAATCTTATCTTGATTGATGTAGGTTTTTTTATCAAAATCTAAAGAGTTGTTATACAAAATTTTTCTAAGGACATTATTCTAATAGAGCAAATTTGGTTGGTCATTCATGAGCAAGGAAGCAACAATAATATTCTGGAAGCTCTAAGATTCAAATTTAATGCATCAAGCATTAAGGTTTGCTCTTAATTTTTAGGAGATATTTATTTTCAAAAAGGCATTCAACTTTCGAAGGTTTTATTGAAGAAATATGAAGGGAAATCAGAGTATGATATACGAGAAAATCTCCAAAATACATTAGATGAAACTATAGGAAGTACAATGTTTAAATTCAAGTAATTTAGTTTCCACAATTTATGGATTACAACGAACAATGACTAAGTCAAGATATTTTTAAATTATCTAATATTTGATCAAGAGTTACCCAAGATTTAAGAAATGAGAAATTGCTTCACAAGATATATAAGAAGACAAGTTCAAATCTTTCAAAATTGAGATCAACACAACAAAGCTACACTCATTCATTGAAAACTTGATACTTAAGAAAATTTAGAACCTTATTCAAAATCTAATTCAGAGACAGCACTGTCCAATCTACTTTCATAGTTTAAAATCTAATTCAAAGACAACACCGTCTAGTCTACTTTCATATTTTGATTTTATTATTTAGTTTATTTGAGAGAATCTTTGTATTCTGTCCTCATAACATCTGTAAACATGTTTGTTTGAGTGATAAGCTTTGTATTAGATAGAGAATCAAATTTTTGTAGATTAGTGTATAGGCAAGAGTGACCTAGTGAGATAGAGTAAAAAGACTTGTAATTGTTTTTCTCTTATTGAAGATAGTAGAACATGGATAGTGGAATGACGTTGGTGAGCATTACCAAGTCTCTAGTAGTAAAGTTGGAAGAGTATAATAGGTATAAGATCAAAGTACTGTAAATCTCTTACCTGATCTTCTCTACCCTATTCTCCTTTATTTTAGTGTTTTGTTCATTATCATATCTTGTTTTGCGCTAATCTTGCTAAAGTAATCAAAAGAGACATCTTTAATTTTGTTTGTGAAAAAGTTTCAAACTTTGAAATAACCAATTTAAGCATCCCCACCCCCTCTTGGTTACTTTTGGGACCTATAACCTTAATTGAGATTATTAGAGCTTTTTTCTTTTTTCCCTAGAGAAAGGATCAAAATATTGTTGAAAAAATAAATAAATAAGTAAATAAAGCCTAAAAAATTTACGCTATATATTCTTAAAACTAAAGCACCTTACACTTGATCTTGATCTTTTACTTATGACCTTTGGTCCTTTTTTTAACTAGTTAAAGCCTTTTTCTATATATTTAGCTCTATTTATTCTATTAGTGTATGCTATAAAATCTTCAATTTTTTGCCTTTTTCCCATGAGTCTATTAAATTCATATGTAGAATTACTTGTATTTAACTTAGTTAATTCTTTTTGCAATTTTCTCTTTAATTTTGTCATATAGATTTCTATCATTCCTAAATAAAAACTTATATTATCTCTTTAATTTTTTACATATTTTTCTAATTACACTATTTGTAATAACCTAAAAGTTATTTATTCTAATAATATTCTACACTCACAAGTTCTTTTATCAATTTCTTCCACTCGTAGTTTAAAACCTACTTTTCTTTCATCTAATTTATTTTCTATACTCAATATTACCATCTATTAATGTAATATAATTATCACTAAATGCTTCTTCTAAAGTTCACTTTATAATCATAGATGTTTGATATATTATGGTCAATATTTACTCCAACAAAATAGATATTTATAAGTCAACTTTTTAAATCTATTCTTTTTGGTCATAAATGTTTTAAAATTTTTATTTGAATTCTCAGCGGTTGAATAATTTTCAAACAAGTCCTCCATTAGTTGTCATTAGCTTTTCTGTTAACTACAACATGTGACACTTTCTGATTGGTCGACATGACAAGTACAAATAAGACTTAACCTTTTATGCATTTTCCATTTGAATTCTAAACATTTTAAATTTTTATTTGAGTCCTCAATGTTTGCAAAAATTTTTTAAACAAGTTCTCTATTAGTTTTTCTATTAACTTTTTTATTAACTACTATATGTGGTACTTTTTTTATTGATCCATGTATTTTTCTTAAATAATTACTATAATAAAATAATTAAAAAATTTACAAAATAATAGCAAAAATAATAAAAATATGGAAATTTCAAAAAAATAAAAAATATAAAGAAATGCAAAATTAAATAAAAATATATATACATATGTAATATAATAAATGTTTATACGAATTAAAGAGAGAGAGAGAGAGGGGCTAGAAAAATAAAAGAAAAAATTTTTTTTCTAGCTACCTCAAGATTAAGGTAGTTGAAACAGCTAAAAGAAAGTAGTGGGTCATGGCTGTCGTAGGTCAAATCAATCTACCATTAGTTGTTGGTGGCCACTCACATCCCAAACTTAAAAAATAATTAAAAGAAAAAGAAATAAAAGCAAAACCAACTGAGTTTCCAACCGAGCTGTGCGACCTAGTTGAAATCAATCGAGTTTCACTCTATTTTCCTTTTAAATACTTGGCTAATACTAGACCTACTTTAGTATGTGGCTCGTGATCTTCCACTTCTTTTGGCCATTCTAACCACCCAAGGCCAGAAGGTAGGTAGAACAATTTCTTTTTGTTTTTTTAGCTTTTAACTTTTTCAAAATTTTGTTTTATTGAAATTATAATAAATATATATGTATATGCATTTATTACATTATATATGTATATATATATATATATATCTTTATCACCTAATTTTTCATTTATTTTGAATTTTTCAAAATTTTATTACTTTCTTTGTTATTATTTATTTTTAAAATATTTTATTACATTAAATATTTAATAAAAGTATGTAAACCAATTAGAAACTTCCACATGTCATATTTAATGCAAAAGTTAATGATGAACTAACAGAGAACTTATTGAAAACATTTGTAAACATTGAGAACTCAAACAGAAAATTTTGAATGTTTAAAAGTCAAATAGAAAATGTATAAAATATAATTAAAAGTTGCTACGTGTCATAGTTAATGGAAAAATTAATGGCAACTAATAAAGGACTTGTTGGGAAACTTTTGCAAAAATTGAGGACTCAAATAAAAATTTTAAAATGTTTAAGACTTGAATAGAAAATGTGCTAAAGATTGAGTACTAAATTTGTACTTTTTCCTTCTTCTATTTCTTTTCATCTCTTCTCTTGGTCTTTTGCCTTTCCTTACCTTTTGGTTTCTTCGTATAATCTCAACATGATTAGGTCAAGCTCCCTAGTTATTTTGAGTAAATTTCTATTTCATCTTCTCCATACTCTCATCACCAAACAAGTAATTTTAGTTGTAGCATACCTTGAGCCATATCTTAAGTCTATTAAAGTTTAGCCAACTATCACACACAATTCTCTACATAATCCATAGTTATCCTTATCAATCTCCATTATATCTACTAAACTAGTTGTTGCATACAACAAACTAATCTTTACTACCTTTGAATAAATATTCATGATCAACCATTATATATCTTTTCCTTCCCAATATAATAAGGATGTAATATAGGACTCTCTTAAGGAAGTATGTATTGGATGGATAGACCTCCTTTTGTCGTAATTGAAAATTATATTGGAGGTATGACTTTCATTATCCATGGAGTAATCTAATCTTAGACCTCAATTCATTATAAGAAGTTTCCATGACTTGTGCATACAATAATTATTTATTTGTTTATGTTTGACAATGAGTTTGATGGCTTTATTAATGTATTGGTTTTTGCCTCTAAATATATGTTCATGTTTGTATCAACTATTAAATGTTTTTGGAAATAATAGCATTTGGTTAATATTTTTTAGTTCATTTATAAGGAAAAAGACTCCATAAAAACCTTATAATCTATACATAGGGATGATGGGTTATCTTGTGTTTCAACATATAAAGATACAATGTAGTATCAAAGATCATTAATTTGTGGCAAGTGAGGCATGCCTCTTGTTAATGAGTACTCTAGACATATTTTCTAGAATAGCTTTATTAAAGTAATATTGAGATTTTTATTCAATCTAGTTCGGCAAAAATGAAAAGTAAATAGTTCATTATATACATAAATAATGAAGATGAAATTATATGTATACCAAATAAAAAATAAAACACCTAATTTTCTCCAAAAGTTTAATTACTACATCTCTAGTCTCTTTCATATAGATTACACAATATATGAATAAATGAACTTAAAACAAAAAGTGAAATTAAGACAAAATCAAAAGATAAAACTATAGGTTATGTAATATCCCATTAATCGGCAATCAAGACATAAATATCTGAGTAATAAGACAAAGCCCTATTCTTGTATGATTAGGGTCAATAATTAATCTAGAGTAATAATTAATTTAGGGCATCCAACGAAGTAAATTGATTAAGTTAGAAACTTACGAGAAACATAATAACTCTAATTAGGGAAATCCTGTTCGTTTGAAAATCTATAATATAATAAGAATATCAAGAATGCAATCAAAATAATGAGAATTTGCTTTATATGAGACTCTAAAGTTGAATTTAACGCAATCATACCTGAATTTAGGGCTTTCGAGAAAAATTATCTAATTGAGCCCAAATTTTACTATTAAGATAGAAAAGTTAATTGAAGTGACTCGGTAAAATTATATTTTGAAAATAATTACCCAAAATTCAAATTTTGCCCCTAGAAGTATGATTACTTACTATGGTACAAAATTACTCGAAACCCTTAAAATCGAACTTGGAATGCGACAAAAACTTAAAAATAAGTTAATTAAGTAATAAAATGAGATAATATAGTATAATTTATTATATAAGTATATACGTATTTTTATTATTATACTTGGTATAAATAATATTTATACTCGTACATTAACTCGAAAGTCTAAAAATATATAATATGTAATGCCACATGACTCTGACTTGCTAGTTTTCGAGTAGTATATATTTTTTGTAGAAAAATATATTTATAAGTTAGGTTAATAGGTGTAAAATAATTTATACTAATATTACCAGTAACCACATGAATATGGATTTTGATAATAAAATAATAAGTATAATAATATTATTAATAACATGAGATAATATGTAAAAATAATTAAATTAGTATAAACCTAATTATTTGGATATCCCTATCTCGTTAGATTGATTGGAAACATTCATAGGTGAGAATATTTGAATTATGTCTAGACATAGATATATAATCATATAAATTAATGAGAAATTAATTAAAAAAAATTAATATTTAAGAGACACTCTAGAAATTTCAATTTATTACAACGTTCATAGAATTAAGTGGAATTCTCATGACCAAGGGAAAATTTAAATGAAGTAATCACATAGCTTAATATTTCACTTTAAGCTCATTTACATGAAACTTTCTTAGAAATATTAAGTTTATCGAATTTAATCGCTATAATATAGAATTTCGTAATTTTAGATATAACTTAGAATAAATATTTTAAAACCAACTACATGATCTTAATAATTAATATTGATGAGTAAAATGTCGTATAAGATATATATAAATAAGTTTCGAATAATTAATATAACTTAACTATATCTTATATGTTATTAATATTTTTACTAATAATTACGTTAAAACTCCCTTGAAATAACTAAGCGTGAGAAAAGAAAATTTTGATAATGAATTATTCTTTAGTAATAATGTTGGTTATGAAAAGAAGGAAAATTCTTTGAATATTCTAGGAATTTAGATAGGTATTAACTAAAATATAATAAATTTATTAAAATATCTTTAAAAAAAACTAACTACCTTAGAATAAGATAGTCAAAATGCTGCCTATATAAATATGGTTTTTTGGCCATTTTGACAAGGCATAAGGGGATAGGGCAAGAGAAGAGAAAAAGAAAGGAGGGAGGAGAGGGGAAGAGAGAGAGAGAAAAAAAATGAAAAAAAAAAAGAGAAGAAAAGAAGGGAGAAAAAAAAGGAAAAGAAGAAGAAGAAGAAAAGAAAACTCGATACTTTCAGGTAATCTTGTTTTTATAATTATAAGTAGTGTTTTCTTTTATTTGATATTTAATAGTTATAGAAAAGAGATATTTGTTATTTCATTATTTTTCTAAATTGAGTATTTTTTTTGTACCATTTTGTTCTTTTTTCGAATTATAAACTTAGAATATTGATAACAATAAGATTTATATATCATTAACACTGATTTGTAAAATAAGCGGATCTCTAATAATAATCATTTATTAGAACTATTAAAATTGAGCTTTATATTCCTATAAGTTTAACATCATTATTTTCCTAAAATTTAAGTACATATGATTCATTATAATTTGTTGCAAGATTATGTGAACGTATATTTTGCATTATACAATACAATATCAACATGATATTGGTTGCTATACAACTTTATCTATATACTAGAATTAGAAATATCCTTTAAAGATAATCCTTTAAACGAAACACGTAATACATATAGTCGAGTTCATATAAACTCCGCAATACTGATCTTACTAAAACTAAATCACTTTAGGTAATAAACTAAATGTGTTCTGTAATATTACAGAAAATATCATCCTATGACAATCTTTCCATAATTAAAACATAATATAAACAATAGTAAATACATTTTGATACAATCGAAACAATATAGTATAAATAGTAATGAACTGCATAGTAAATTGCTATAACCTATATAATAAAATAAAATACTTAATATATATATGTATATATATAATGTGTATGTATATGAACATATATATATATATATATATATGGAACTCTATTGAATAACTGTATAAATTATATTTTAACTAAATAAAACCTTAACGTGTTTGTAAATCTTACAAAAATTGAATATGAGCTTTCGTGTATGTATGTGTGTATATATATATATATATATATATAGGACTTCTAAGTGCATAAATCCTTGACGTTCTAGATTTGTTGGAGTGAGCTTCAGTACAAGTAAATGGGATCAATACTTTACACTATTTTGGGATATTATTTCATAGTATCTAGGGACTTTGGTATGTGTTGGCTTGTGGTTATAATTAGTCACTTATGCATATGCAACGTTTATGGTTTGGTTTCGATTTGTTGTGATGGAAGCTAAGCTCCATGATATGGTTGTTCTGTAATTATTATGCTTGAATTGTTTGAGCTTAGTTAATCATAAAAAAATAAAATAAAATAAAACAACTAACTCAAACTTGGCTTAACATCTAACTTGATATGCATTGCAACCCACTAGGGGTGACAATTAGGATTCTCAAGCTAAAAACGGACTCCTTTCGATGAGGATAGCTGAAATGGTCATTTCTTCATCCTTAGTTAAACTAAGTAACAAAAGAGGAGGTCACGATAAGATTGGGGGCCGTGGTTCGAAGGTGGTCATTAGAGGAGGGTGTTCTTCATTGCACAAGCCCCAGTTTGGTCTCGATTCGCAAAGTATATGATGCCAATCTCTTCAACCTTGATTAGAACGGGTACAATTTTTCTAATCTCGTGATGGACCGGATAATATCGTGCGATGACATTTGCTTGTGCATGCATTGCATTGCATTGCATCTAACCAACTTGGTTAAAAACCCTGCTTATGTTGTGCTGAGTGCATATTTCTGTCTTCACCCTACTTATTAAGCAAGTTGTTGCTCATTTCCCTATAGTTCATATTGTAAGTTCTAAACGAATTACAAGCACTTATCTAAAACTAGAACTCTAGCAAACTAGGATAGGTAGTAAGGTGTAAACAAAAAATGATCGGTTGTTGTCCTTAGCATTAACTTCTTTAACTTTTAAAGAAAACTACACAGGACTCCTCAAGGGGTTTGGTGGTTTTCAATATTATGATTTGTCTATGAAATGATAGATACCTGTAGGATTTACAGCCACTCTTTTATAAGGTCAAATTATAAGTTTATTATTACAAATTATTTCAAAATATTACTCTACAGGTTTATATCAAACAGGCATCAAATTGGACGCTTCAAAAGGGTAGAGTTGAGTATGCCTGATGTGAACTAGATATAGGATAGCAACTATAAGAATAAGAACAGTTTTTATTTTAGGATAGTTCATACAGTAGGATTGTTACTACTCCGTATTTTCAAAGTGTGACAGGCTATGGCTAAAGTATGTACTTTTGCTAGTTATGAGTGCTTGAGGTTGTAACCTAAAACAAGATTGCAATCACCTTGGGTCATAACCATATCTGTCATCTTACATCATCACTCGAAATATGGAGCCATGGTGGTTGTAGCTCTATTATCAAATGGCTATTAAGGGTTTACAATATATGCGTGAGTTATATGGCTCTCGATAGAGTATAAATCAAGCATAACATATAAAGGGACAATGTTGACATCACTATCTAAGCTATGGATGCTGTCACATCCCGAATTAACAAAGGATACTTCATCATACAAGTAAACCTACTTAATTTTACATATAACTTAAACTTTTTCAATTTACATTACATAACTAACGCTTTCAGTAAAGTCTAGATACAGATTTTTAAGCTATTGAGAAGATATTATAATAGGTGATTTTAGGGTTAGGGTTAATCGGCTTAGGGTTAATCGGCTTAAGGAAGTGATTAACTTTAGTAGAGAATTTTCTCGATCAAGAAAGACTAAGGAATAAATTATCTTTAATGGAATTCATACGTTAGGTCCAAAGGAAGCAAAGATCTAAATAGGGTTTTTTAATCTTGAATTAGTTTATTCTTTTATTGCTTTCTAACTAAAGTTCTTGAATAATTCTTAATTTAGTGATTACTACAATTAGTTTAGATATTTTAAATTCTCAAACTTGAATTCGTAGGTTAGATAATAAAGATTCAGTCAGTATTAGTAGTCAAAGTCCCTGAGGGATTAATACTTGGACTTAATTCACTATTACAATTTGATAAGGTATACTTGCCTAACACATCAATATTCAAAAGATCATATTACGGACTACTACATTTTTTTTTTCCTTTTCTATACATACTTCAAAACAATACTATGCTTCAACTTAAAACATTCTTCTCCAAAGGTTGCTATTTGTTATAGCACACTCCCAAAGTAACCTTTACTAGTTACTTGGCCTAACTCTTGCTTCAAAACCTAAAGATAAAGCATTTTATCCTCTCAATTTATTGTAAGGTCAAGTAGAGTGGATTGACAAAACAAAAATACAGCATTCACAGTTAACAAACTTAAGAGCAAGATCATATGACTACATGAAATCAAGTTCACTCATTACATAAGTATGAAACGATAGAATGCCATGTTAATGCACGTAGCATGTATCAGTACCAATATCCTAGGCCAACCTTAGCCTTCATCTAAATGGACAAATTCAATCTAGGCATCTAGATAATTTTCTTAGAACTTAGTAAATTCAACTTAGCAATAATTATAGGTGTGGTTACAATTATTAGTTAATACAAATCTACATGCACAATAACCTAGTTTTTACTAAATAAAGTGCTTGTTGAGTAAAATTCAGCCTTTTAGTTCAACTCAGCTTAGCTAACCATAAAGCTTAGAAAACATGATCCATAGGTCTCTTTCACACCATGCTATGAATGCATCAACCATTCCTTACATTAATACCAAGCAAATTCAATCCTTAATCCAGTTTTTACTTATATTTCCTTTAAATTCTAAATCTTCTATATCTAGTTCACTTAAGTGAACACCTTAGGAAGCTAGGTTAGTACCAATTTCTTTTATTAAGTTATTGTCGAACTAGGCATCATAAAATTAACAATAGCCTAGTAGCAGCACATATTACATTCACAAAACATGAATCAACTAGAGTAGCAACACTTATATTAAGAAAGTTAGGAATCATGTCAGCAGCTCATTAAATGTATCATATTCATATACAAGGTTAAGCACATTCATTGCAGTTTGATAAGTTAAGTAAATAAAATCTACTCTAGAATATGGGCAATCCACTTATTAAGCCTACTTAGTGATTTCCCTCAAAACTTACCCTTACACCCGAGGCTCTTCCTCATCCGTTTCACCTAAACAAAATGCGTACAACATCTGGAGTCAATATATGTCAAATATAAGCAAAATATTACTAACTTACTTACACTTTAGGTCTAGGTCTTGGTATTATTGTTTTTAGGAAAACTTTGGTTTCAGATAGTTTCTGACCTACCCCTTGTAGACTAGGTCCCTCCAACATACTTTCTAAAATAGTTTCTAACCTTTTCAACATTATGTAGATATTATTATATGTCATTTCCATATCACACTACTCTGATTTTAAGATAAAATACTTTAATAAAATACTTCTTAAACATCCAATTTGCTATAGTATTATTAATATATCATTTAAGTTAACTATTCAACTAAACGCACGTAAGGAACATAAAGTATTGCTATGAAAACACATATACATATCTTGAAATCAATCAACCCTTGCATCAGTTTCTTACCTACGAATTGCACATTAAATTATTTCACATTTCCTTCTTTCTTACATTTTGACTCGCATTCTAACTTGCACAAAACAGTCTTTAAATCATCAAATCACCCGAATCTAGGATCCACATCCATGCTTCCACCCTTCATCACTTTGACCTAATACTTTAAGTCCTAAATACAATTATATACCAGTACTTGGTAACCAAATTACACAATTTAACACTCAATTTAACACTCTTTATAGAAAATTTTAGTAAACATACAGGCTAAATGAAAAATACCAAAATATTTGATTTTTGAATTTTATCGAACCTTTTTCATGGATTCAAAGTAGACACTTAGTAGTGTTTGTTAAAAAAAATTTCAAATCAAAACAACATCATTTAGGCTTTTGAAAACTAGAATAAAAATTCGGTTTTGGCTTAATTTCTTAAGGATCACATATTTCTACTTTGAATATGAAAAATCCGATTTCATTTTTAGATTCTATATGAAAAATTACTAGGGAAACCAAAAATTATAATTTTTAGATCTTATTTGCTATTTTCAAAAAATTAGAAGAAAGATTAGGCAAAATCGAAATCTCACCATTGCCCAAAACTCAGACCATCATTTAGGGATGGGATTATGTTCGCTAATCTTAGCGCCACCTCTCTTATTACAAGGTGGTCTTGTTCCACTTCTAAGTTATGACTAACTTAAGGAACCCATAATCCTCCTTCTTCTTTTTTCCATATTTCTTACTAAATTTTGTAAAAATCCTTTTTGATACTTCTTAAGCTCTCTATTATTTCTCTCAACTCCTAAAATGGTTAAACTAATCTCTAGAAGTGAACCTGTGAATTTATAAAGCTCTTTTGTCGGTGGAGGATTTCTAAATGATCATTTGTCCTTGTTTTATCACATTTTCCTTATAATACTTTATGTTTTATCACATGCAAGTTGCTCTAGTTCTATACCAATAATGTGCCATGCTCCATACTTGATTCAAAAGAATCTTCTAGCTGTTCTTTAAATATTTTTATTTGTTTAGCTTATTTACAATACTAATTTTAAGTACATTATATGATATATGACTATTTTTCCTATTTTGGGTTTACAACTATACATATGATACTTATACTAGCTATTTTACTCTTTATTTGCCCTAAATTATTATGTTTATAAATTAAGTAATTTTATTTTTAGGGTCTCGCTATATTCTAATCTCGTGTTTTGGATTTATGACGAAAATATTTGCTACTGATAAAAATACATTTTTACTAATTTAAATATTTTGCTGATTTCATTTTACAAAAGAAACTTTACCAAGGTGTTTCTTTAACTTTTTAAATCTTCTATTAAAGTATCATTCAATTCGAAGAACTTTAATTAGATACCCTAAATTGGATCGGTCCGAAGTTGTTAGGGTCTCACAAATGTTCTTCCAAGTTCATACCTAAAATTTAAAATTGCTAAATATTATACACAATTGATTTTCTAATCAAATTTATTACCTTATTTCTTGTTATTTTCACTTATATTATTTGGTCAATAACTATTTGTTACACTATCTTCCTAAGGATGACAAGTTAAAGTTTGTTTAAGTATGGCATTTAGAAAACTCAAAATTTTAGGTCTAAAGATCGATAAGTAGAAGCTCAAATTGACACTTTAAATCTAAAATAACAACTAGTTTCTCCTCTTAAATCTTCACCCAAGCCTAAACACATTACACTTGTGCATTCACCTAAACCATACCGCTTATTCCCTTTGGATAAAAGTATTCCTAAACTATAAGTGTAAGGGTCATAGAAGTATCAAACCTTAAAGTTCATTTAATGTATAGATATCTACTAAAGTTATTACTTGTTCTACTAAAGGCATTTTAATTGGTAGCAAAGCAGTGATTGTTGTTCTAACTTCTTATAAAAACATTACCACTTTTTTTTAGAATTGAATCTATAGAGAGAAAAGGAAAAATACGAAGAGATATCATGTGTTGTAAAACAAATAAATCAATAGATAAATAAATAAAATGTGGTAGCTTGTTAGAAGGAACTAGTGAAATCAATTGAAAAATATATCCAAAAACAAACGTCTAAAGGACTATCGATAAAAGAGAAAGAAGAGAAAGAATAGTAAAGTAAGAATGGCCACTGTTGGTTTTTGTTGTTGAATTGGTTGAAGAAGATAGTGAAACTAGAGTTTAGATGGATGTTCCTATTAGCTAATAGCTATACAAATGATTTAGGCAATGATAACTAACCTTAATTAGCCATACCAAAACCATAAACTTCATTATTTGGAACTATTAAGGGTTAGATCCATCTAAAATAGTAAAAAAGGTTTGGTGAATAAG
Organism: Lumnitzera racemosa; assembly: GCA_024138005.1. Classification (NCBI taxonomy): domain Eukaryota; kingdom Viridiplantae; phylum Streptophyta; class Magnoliopsida; order Myrtales; family Combretaceae; genus Lumnitzera; species Lumnitzera racemosa. Next base: position 34,745,316 of record JAMXBC010000007.1, read on the forward strand.
TTTAACTCATCAATTTTATTTTCGATACAAACAAAAAACGCAAAAAATAAAATAGAAAGACCTAGAAGCCAATGGTATAGAGGAAGTTTTTATGCATAAAGGAGGGGTATTATAGATTAGCCATATGGTTTTATATATCAAAGTCATCGAGGACAACTTTTATTTCATCGATTTTATAGTTACATATCAAGATAAAGATAGAGCATGTTGGATAGAATGATATGGGTATATCCCATATTGATTTCAAAAGGAAGGTGTAGTTATGGGTCATCATAAGAAAGAAATTAGTAGATATTAATGTTCCATAGTTATATGTTAAGGACTTTAATGCCATTGTAGAGGAACATGAGAAATCAAAGGTAATTGAAATGATGCCAAATTACTAGAGGGGTTTTGAATCATAGCTTTTCACACTAACTTACAAGATTAAGGTTTACATACCCTAAATATACATAATTTTTAATGAGTGGTTTGATGGTATTAGTGAAGGAGAGTCTTGATAGAGGCTTAAGGTTACTAGGTTAGATTGAAAACTATATGTTTTCTCATATTTCTCATTAGCCTACTATTAGCCCTAACATGTAGTTTTGGTGGTCAAATTAGGTGGTAGAGATAATAGAGGAATATGGAGATTTAGATTTAAGAACATGTAGTCAAATGATACTTTTAAAGTAGGTATTGGTAGCAAACAGGGTAATGTAAAGACTGGTAATGTACTAAATATGATTCTGGAGAACCTAACGTTGTGTAAAAAATTGTTGATGGAGTGCGTGAGAAACATTTTTCAACTAATAAAGTTGCTATCAATAAGATCATGAAGAAGCTAATGGATGCTCAAGATCTAGGGGCTGTTTCCAGGAGTAAAGAGGAAAAAAGCTTGCTTTTTACCTAGCTTCATTATGGAAGAAGGAAGATAAACTTTGGCATAAGATATCTAGGGTGAGTTAGCTAAAACATGGGGATAAGAATTGCCTTCTTTTACAACTCTAATTTAAGTAAAGGTAGAGTAATAAGGTGTTAAGACTATTGGATAGCTCAAGTTAATGGTTAGAAGAAGAAAGTTTTATTGCCTCTAAGTTCATAAATACCTTACTAATATATTCCCCTTGAATGACAAGAAGGATTAGGGGCATTCCTTGGATTGGGTCAATTTACTAGTGACTATGGATGTGGTTAGAGTTATATGTTGTTTAATGACTGACAGTGAAATAAATACTAAAAGCACTTCATATGGGTGGGTTGAAGGTACTATCACTCGATGGCTTTCCAAGTGTGTTTAATCAATCCCATTAGAATGTAATAGGTTCCTTAGTCATCAAAGCAACTAATGTATTTTTAACTCAAGTACATTTTCTATTTCTATTAATAATACAAATCTTATCATGATTCCCAAAGTGTCTAATCTTAAGAGTATGGGATAATATAAACCTATTGGTTTATGTAACTTTCTATATAAAATCATATCAAATGTATTGGTCAATAGCTTAAACCTTTGCTTAATGGATTTGTTATAGAAATTTAAAGTGCTTTTACCATAGGATGAATGATTCGTGGTAATATGATACTTGCATAAGGCATCTTTCATTTTTTGAAAATTAAAAAAGAAAAGAAAGAAATGGTTTTTATGCGGTCAAATTGATATAAATAAATCATACGATAAGATCAAATTTGATTTTCTAGACGATATTTGAAGAAAAGTAAGGTTGATAAAGTCTAGATTGAGTGAGTTATGTGTCTATTAGTTTTAACATTGTAGTAAACGGGATAAAGGTAAGGGAAATGGTAACTAATAGAGGCTTTAGGTTAAGAGATTCCCCTTGTCCCTATCTACTCATATTAGCAATTGATATTTTATCTAAGATATTTGTTAAAAATGCACGGTCATGGATCTTATCTAGTCTTTCAATGAGAAGCACTTGTCTTACTATTTCTCACCTTTTTTTTTTTTTAAATGATTTATTATTTTACTTAGAAGCTAAAGAAAGGGGATTTGATGTTTTAAAGGAGCTAATCATGACATCCTGCAATATGTCATTCTAAGAAGTCAATTTCCAAAAATCCAATGTGTTCTTTAGTGAGAATACACCTATAGAAGTACAGCAAGAGATTGGATATCATTTAAGGGTCTCAGCTACGGATAATCCAACACTTGTCCTAAACTTCCTATATGAGTGAGGTTGAATATTGAGTCCTTAAGCTTGTAAAATAAAAGATCATTAAAAAATTCTATGGTAGAAGCCAATTTACTAACTAAGGTTAATTAGGAGGTTTGATTAAAGTAGTGACTACTACAATTCCAATGTACTCTAATGTCATGCTTTTTTATTCTAATTAATTAAGCAATTACAATAGCTTAATTATTGTGAAATTTTAATGGGGCTAGAAATTGAGAGAAAGGAAAATCCATTTAATTGGATGGGACAAACCAACTAAAGCTAAAGTTTGAAATAGTATGAGGTTTAAAGATCTTCATCGGTTTAACTTATCCTTAGCATAATTGTCTTAGAGGATTGAGTTAAACCCAAATTCCCTTTAGGTTCATTTTTTAGAGGGGCCATATTTTCCCCATAATAAGTAAGATGCTGGTCAAGGAAGTAAGGATGAATGGGGTTACCATTGTATTTAAAGCGAAGCAATTGTTATTTTAAAAGATGAAGTGGAAGACTAGTGTAAAGGACATAATAAGAGTTTAGCAGGATAAATAGTACTAACTCTACTTGACTACAAAATTAGTTGTAAGAATGTTATTATAGGCTCTAATTCAAGAGTGATTGAACTTATTAACACAAAGACTATAACTTGAGATCTTAGAGTTTATAGAGTTCTTATGCTCAAAAGAAGTTGAAGCAATTAAGACTATATCTCTTCCTTATTGCTATGAAAAGGATTTGGTAATCCAATCGTTTGAGCATAAGGAAAATTATTATGTGAAATATGTCTATCATTTTGTTTGATTACTACAATAAGAAATGCAAGAGAAGCCATCATCATCTTTATACATTAAAAAGGAAAGATAAGGGGAGTCTTGGTAGTTCTTTAACTTTCCTAAGACTTAACATTTTGCTTGCTGAGTGCTAACTAACTCCCATCTAACAATGGCTAGAATTTTTACTTAAGAGTCCTTAGTTTTTCCAAACTACCCTTAGTGTAGAGAGATGAAACCATCAAACGCTTGGTGTTACTTTGTAATTGGATGGCTTATGACTAGTTTAGAGCTTCTAGAAATGGGTTATGAAAGAAAAGGTTAGGACTTTTGTCAAATGGTTGAAGACTCTATCAACAGTCTATGTAAAACAAAGGAGAAGTTACTTTGGGATGGTAAAGTGTGCATGGTGGCTTCAAAGCTATGGAATGAGCTTTGTGTTTGTATTTATGAAGATAAACAACCAAACCCTCTAGTTGTGGAGAACAAGTGCATATAAGATATTAAGGAAACAAAATATTTGTTGTAAGAAGGACCTATGTTCATTAGCTTGAAATGGTGTCTATGAAGTTGTTGAGTATGAAGAGAGTCAAGAGTAATTTTGAAGAAGGAAAGGGGATGAGACACATTTCTTCAAGATAAGTAAGGCAGAAAGAGAAAAAAAGAGATGTGTATCTAATGAAGTATGATTCACCAATCCATAGATAGTATGGCGTCGCCAAAGATATTATCATTCTTGCAAATCGAGGTGACAAAGGGTTGTACAAGTAGACTAGTTTGGTTATAAATGAACAAGACATTATTATCCAATTTGATTGCTCTTAGATTGGGCCTTTGCAATCAACTAGGCTTGGACTAGTAGGAAGAGATACGCCAGACAACTAATATTAGGTAGGGTGGATGAAGTGTTTTCTCCTTTTGTGGAGGTGGTAGAATGTCAAGCCTTAAATGTAGCTATTAAACTAGCAAAAAAGTTTGTTCATTAGTCTATTCTCTTTTGTTATTTATTGTCTTGGGTTATACGACGCTTTTATTAGTTTGGCTTAGTATTTACATTAGGCTCCTATTCCCCACTTCCTAAGGACCCAAAGGTAATTAGGTTTTCTAGGAGTATTTTAGGGAGTATTTGCTTCGGTTTTCAATTTATTCGGAGGATGGCTAATCAAGTCACTAAAAGTGGGTAGCTTCTAATTATAGGAGCAGAATGCGTCTTCAGTTGTGGTTAAACCACACATTGTCTCCCTAAAAGCTATTTGTGGAAGGTTTATCCCGTTTTCATAGCTTAGCTGATATTTCACCCTATGCCATGTTTGATAATGGTTGTAAATAAACAAAATACTTAGTTCTTGCTGGTTGAAGAAAAGACTGAAAAACGAAAGGTCTGGCGGGGTATATAACATTTTGTAATTTCAAATTTTAGATATAAGATTTTACCATTATCACAAATTAAGGAAGAAAAAAAAAAGGAAAATAAAAATTCACCATCCAAATTACAAAATAAATCAGTCAATACTTAATGGATTACAAACATGGAGCATTCCAAATCAACATCGTGTGGGCTAATACCATCCTCGAAGAATGCACTAATGGATTTCTACAACGATTAAAAAAAAAAAAAAGAAGAATAGGAGAAAAAAAGAGAGAAAACGGATAACATAGAGCGATACACATTAAAAATTATCAAAACAATAGAGACATTTTAAATTCTAAAATACGTATACACACCGCTTGAAATAAATTGATACAAAAAAAAAAAAGAAATTGTAAAATATATATTCATTATTTAAATAGACTCATAATCTAATTCGAGGTTCTTCAGATTCCAACATTAATAAACACAAAAGCAAGCGACGAAATGGTATTAAAATATGATTATATTTGACAAAAAAGATCCAGATGTTATGCATTAAAGAAAATAATTTAGAATATCAACATTTTTTTAAAAAAAAAAGCATTAAGTGCTTTTTCTTAGAAAAAAAAAAGGAGAGTTTTTTTTTTTATGATGGTATTAATTTCATGATGGCACTGTAATAAAACAAATAAAAAAGAAAATCAATAGTATTGATTTTCAATATTGTTATCCTCGTATATAGGTCATCAGGTTCTCGGCATCCTGACTCCACGAGGTAACATTTAATTTGTTTGCTTCCAAGCTTTATGCAATCTTATCTGATCAATCCTGAGGAGTTTAATATAAGATCTACCTGTCTATGTTGTCATGTTCTATCAGTGCCACATCTTACAATTATTTATGCAAAAAAGGAGTTTTTATTTTATGATGTTATTAATTTCATGATGGTACTGTAATAAAAAAATAAAAAAGAAAATCAATAGTATTGATTTTCAATGTTGTTATCCTCGTATATAGGTCATCAGGTTCTCTGCAGCCTGACTGCATGAGGTAACATTTAATTTGTTTACTTCCAAGCTTTGTGCGATTTTATCTGATCAATCCTGAGGAGTTTAATATAAGATTTACCTGTCTATGCTGTCATGTTCTATCAGTGCCACATCTTACAATTATTTATCATATCATAAATAATGCAAACTCAGATTACCGATAGATTCTTATTCGAGAGAGTGACTTGGAAGTATTAAATTATTTTAAGTACGAAGTGTTAAATTACTTTAAGTAACTGCTTTATAAAATAATTTTAATTCAAACTCACAAAATTTACTAGATAAAAAAAAAAGAAAAAAAAAACTGAATAATTTTTTTTTTTTTTTTAATTTCACTACACAAGGATGAAAGAAAGCACTAGGAAGGAAACATACTGAGTATGCGATCTAATTTGAAACTATATTCAAGACCATTATACACATTCATAATAATTTTTTTTTTTTTTAACTGGCTATATATTTTACAAAAAAAAAAAAATGAGGATCACAAAATCAAACCCATTATATTCTTATGAGAGAATGTTTACATCTACTGGGATGACCTACGAAATGACTCCTCATTATCTCAATAATTACTCTTGAAGAACCATACTAAGGACACATACAAATATTTTGTTATTTAAAAGACCTTTTTTAGTACACAATATATAAATTTCACATGGACTGAAATTAATTGAGTTTTATCTACATAATATATTCTTGTACCAAGGGGAAAAGCTGATTTGGATCTGAGAATCGGCTCGTTGATTCCAGTTAAATGAACCGATCCTTAAGAGTACACACAAATCAATTAATTAGCACGTATATCAATTAACATACAACCTGAAATCCTATAATTGTATCCAAAATTTGTATACTCATACATGTCAATTCAATCTTGATGATTTTTCAATTAGATTAATTAAACAACAAGTCAGTTGATTCACGATTATTTAAATTAAAACAACATGGACAACTGTAGTTGGTGAATGATGAAGGGGGGATGGGAATAAGATCCGTTCTCCTAGCCATTTCTTCGTTAGGTAGGTATACCAATAGAAAACACCGCGGGTAAGCGACGAGGGAAATTGCCTACCCTTTCCATAAGTATGACCTCCTATGGATAGAAGTATAAAATATTTGGGAGACCCTAAATATTATTACACTTTGAGATTTGGTAATTTAGCAAATTTAATAATAAAACATGCCGCTGATTCAACAGTATTTTTTTACTTTTAGGAGCCTACCCTGAATTAAAACTCAACATCAGAGACATCATCATTTATCAACTCGCAACGTTGTGCCGGAAGATAATTTACGTTTTCTTTGTGCTGAATACATAATATAAGACTATTGGACATATGGACTTAAACAAATGGTGATAAGGACAGGAGCAGGCCTGCTTTATTATATATACAATGGATTAGATTACTACGTGACTTCAGTTGTATTAGAGGAATAAGAAGAGAAGTTAGAAAAGGGATCTGCAAAAAATATATCCAGCTCTATATTGGTCCCCCCCAGATCGAGCCCCCTCAGGACCACCAATTTCGAGTTACGTCAATATACTTTTGTGATTTGGTTTCTGCGTTCAAATAGGGTTCCTTTAAAAGGGTTTTTTTTTTTTTTTTTACTTTTTCTAATTACTATCATATTATAATTTTAAGAATAAGAGAATCGAATCTGATCTATCTTATTAAAATATTAGTATCATGCTTATACTTTTCAACTTGGTAATATTATCCAAAAGGTGTAAAAGATAAATTTTTTAGAAGTAAAAGAGCAATAATCCATTGAAGTAACTTAATTTTGCTATATAGTAGATTTAGTACATAGAGATATGAGCACGTGATCCCGCCTGATTCGATGCGCCAAAACCGCCGGATCTCGAGTCTTGTTGAGGTGGAAAGCAGAGATGGCCTATGTTGAGCCGATTCTACGGCGAGTTTTTGGGTGCGTTGATTCGTACTTTTTCTGTTCATGAGTCTTAGACTTGTTATACCGCAATTTTTTAAAAAAAAATTGATGGTTTTTCACTATTTTTCCTATGTTATTTCTATCAGTACGTAACTAATATGAATTAATAATTTAATAGTTTTCATTTCCTCATATGAGTTGAATAATAGGTAATTTTTTCAATTTTTCAAGAAAATAGACACCTAGTACTATTCCATTTACAAGGACATATGATATCCAAAATAAACAAAGTAACAGAATATACTACTACTACACTTGTATGAAATAATAGGAGAGAAAAACAATATAAGCACTAAAATTCATAAGTTTTTGTCATTTATGTTAATATTTTCTATGTATTATAAAATTTTACAAATATCTTTATAACTTGCATTGTAATCACCATTACTGTCTCTTTATATGGTGCTACTTGTACAGATTAAAATAATTATTATTTCATCTTTCTTAAAATCTTGTGATGTTGAAGTAGGTGATTGACATCAAGTGTTACGTAGAGATCAAGGATCAAGGACCAAATATAGACAAACATGACAATTACTTTAATAAAAGCATGCTATACGCTACTTTTAAATTATGGAGGAAAACATGAAAAAAGTTAGAGTTGAATAAGTATTATAATTAGTATTACTATATGATTATATGGTGCTATCTATTTTAGTTAGGTGTAAATAATCAGTGTCTTCTTATTCTAGCAATTTTTCCTTATCTAAACATTTAGAGTTAAATATGTATTGTAATCAGTATCACGATCTCTTATTACTGCATTGTCATTATTGATTCAATGTATGTAATTGACATCTCTATCTTTTAGCAAATTTTCCCCATCTAATTCATTTTCTTATTCGAACTTAGACATTAGTCAAGTTTTTCATGAATGACACAGATATTCAAGCAAATGACTAAAATGAAGTGGATTGAGATGGAAATAATTAATTCGTAGAAGACGGAAATGTTGAGGCACTCACATCCAATTGATACTAGGTAGTGCCCAAAAAAGGGATAGTAATAATGATCGTAACATATTTAATTTTAAATATTTTCCATGCATTTTGAAATTTTATACGTATCATACACTAAGAGAAACTAACATGACATTGAAATAATTGCCATTTTCTTTTTCCTCTAATCCTTGCCTCTACATTTTGTTTGATACCAAATATCTATTTAAACATCTTGGAAATTGAAGAAAGACAATACAAATAACACCATAGGAAGTGATACTAATGCCTACTCTAACAACTTCTCTATATAGTTTGTTGTAAATGTGATATCTCATGACTAAGTATTCTATATGAAATATGGAAAGTTGTAATACTAGTTTATAAAACTATGGTATTGAATACCTTATTAATACATGGTTACAATTTTTTAGGCTAAATGTGGTTTGATTATTCACTACTTTTTATATGTGGTATTACAAATGATATTAGAGCGGATCCATTGTTAGTAGGTGGATGATTCAAGTATAATTCCAATTTAAAGGAGAAATCCAAGGAGGGTGGAGAGTGTTACTAGGATGTGACTCTTTGCATGCTTTTATAATAACCTACAGGTAGTAGATGACCCAAATCATACACCAAAAAGAGGAAAGAGCTAGGCTTAATTATAAGGTTTTGTAATAAGGACGTTAAATGTTTTTCTTTTTTTGGGTGGGGAATAGATTGTAATACCTTATGACTAAGTATTCCACTTGGACTGTGGGAGGTTATGATATTAATTTATAAGGCTATAATGTTAATTACCTTGTTAACACATAATTGCAACTTTTTTGCCAAGTGGTTAATGAACTCCTTTGTATTTGTTGACTTAGTTATTTATTACTTTTAACGTGGTGGTATTACAATAAAACTAAAGAATGTGTGATGAGGAGAGAGTGATTTTCACAAGACTTTTCTAACAAGAGTTGTATGAATGACAACATAGCTAAGAAAGGCTATTTGTAGATGAACTCTATCACAAATGCATGAGTATTTGCAATTCTTCAAAGTTCAAACTTTAAATAAAATTTAAACTCAAGTAGGTTCTTATTTCATCAAACCATATATTATAACACCCCACAGCTACACCAATAAGTGATTGATTAATTCACTTAGTCTAAAAAGTTTCTAACCATGTTGACTTGGTATTTGCTATTTAGATCTTGTAAATCGCTACTAATACTCTTCCACAGCCTATGGGGTTTGAAACAAGTTCTACAACTTTTACCTTAGTTCATCTCCAAATCGTACACTAGTAATAAGAGGCCAGCTATAATGCTATTTATTTGATTATTCATGGTTGATTTCTAAATACCTTTTAGATGAGAAGCCCTTGTTAGATATGATTTTAAGAATCTTTTCTGTATTGTTTATATGGTAGTTCCCTTCATCATCATACATTGATTTTCTTTAGTTCTACTATAATAAACCCATAGATGTAAGTAACTTGCATTGAACTTAATCAATACAATGAATATTATTTATGTATTAAAAACAATGAATACCATATGTGAATTTATTTTCATAAATATATATGTCCAATGAATTTTCTTTTTGAATTAATTCACGAAATATGATACATATATTACTACATACAATGATTTTTATGTAATTAAATTTGTATTCCCTAAATCTCAAAAGCACTATTTAAATTAATAAATAATTAATTTATCAACCAATTAATACCTCTCTAAATTAATAAAATTTCATCATCCTAATATTATTAATTTATAGAGGTTTTACTGTTTTTTAATATAAGGTTGTTTTAAAAAATGGTACTATAAAATACTTTTAAGTTACAAATAAACACATGAAAAAAATTTTGGAGTTAAATAAGTATTACAATCAGAATTACTATATGATTATATGGTGCTATTTATATCAATTAGGTGTAAATAATCAATGTGTCCTTACTAAATATTCAGAGTTAAATATGCATTGCAATAAGTATTACTATCTCTTATTACTACATTACTATTATTAGTTTGATGTAAGTAATCGGCATCTCTATCTTTTAGCAATTTTTCCTCTCTAATTCACTTTACTTTAATCACTAACTCAAATTTTGACACCAATCAAATCTTTCATTAATGATACAGATATTTAAGTAAGTGACCAAAAGGAAGTGGATTGGGTTGGAAACAATTCAGAGAAGATGGAAACAGTGAGGCACTTACGCCCTATCAATAATAAATAGAGCCAAATAAAGGGATAGTAATAATGATTGCAACACATATTTAATTTTAAATATTCTCCACGCATTTTGAAATTTTATACGTATAATACACTAAGTGAAGCTAACATAACATTGAAGTAATCGCCATTTTCTTTGTCCTCTAATCCTTTATCTCTACGTTTTGTTTGACACTTAATATCTGTTTGAATATCTCAAGAATTAAAGAAAGATAATACAAATAACACCACAAAATGAGATATTAATGCCTACTCTAACACCTTGTCCTTATATTTTGTTGTAAAACTAAAGAATGTATGAAAATTGTTAACATTAGGTCGAGGAGGAAGGAGTGTTTTCACAAGACTCTTCTAAAAAGGATTGTATGAATAACGATTTGGCTAAGAAAAGCTATTTATAGATGAACTTTACCATAAATACATGAGCTTTTGCAATTCTTGAAAGTTCAAACTTTAAATAAAATTTAATCTCAAAAGTAGAGTGTTACTTTTTCAAATCACCTATTAAAACGCTCCATAGTTGCATTAATAAGTGATTGATTAATTCACTTAGTCTAAAATGTTTCTAACTATATTAACTTGGTATTCACTACATAAATCTTGCAAATCACTACTAATGCTCTTTCATAGTTCATGGGGGCTAAAACAGGTTCTCCAAATTTTTTGCCTTCGTTCATCTTCAAATTGTACACTAATAATAAGAGACTAGATATGATGCTATTTATAACTTCCAAATCCAAGGATTGCTAATAGCTAACATAAAGCTAATAAGTGACCAGTAGATTATTTATTGCCATGTCTAAAAGTTACTAACTAGGATTCACTTAGTTATTGCTACCTTGGTATTAGAAATTAGGAGGAAATTATGAGGAAATTACTTATTTACAGTCAAAATTAAAATATATATATATATATAAACTGTATAAAAAATTATTAAAATATTAAGCATATATCACATCTTGAAGATGTAACATAGATAATTACAAATATGTCACATCTTTAAAATTAGCATCAAGCCTTATATTATATTTTACAAGTGTGATGAAATGTGATATAAGGCTTACATTTTTTTTTTTTAAAAAAAGTGTTATTAAACCTATATCGCATTTCACAAGTGTGATATAAGGTTTCCATTTGCAAAATGTATCTTGCATTTGCAAAATATGATGACTTTCAGCATATTGCATTTCTTAGATGTGAGATTTTTATAATAACTTATATCGTATTATCTAGATATGATATTACTTTTATTTTCTTGTAATTTTTTCTTTCATGTAATTCATTTTTGTGTAATTTTTTTTTTTAAATATTGGTAGACATGTCTTTTACCGTAGAAATTATTAGTAATACTTTTCCACAATGCATGTAGAATTTTAATACTTGGGATATTAAAATAACAATACTTTAGCTTCAATGCATAGGTTTTTTTAAATCAAAAAGGTATATATATTATAACAGTAGAGAGGCATAAATTATATATATTTAAGGTGCGTTCACTCCGTTGCAAAATGTTTTAAAAGCATTTTTTTATATTTGTTTTAATAACACCCTCTAATTGCAATTGTCATATTAAGAGATGTTGCATTAATGAGTAGCTGCTGGAGGTATACGGTGGTAAGAGACAACATTAGCAGTCAATTTTAATAGTGCTGGTAAATAACTACCTAAAATATAAAAAGATAATAAGTGAAAATGATTTTTTTTTTTTTTTTTTTTGAAAACGACTCATTTTCCTATAAATATTTTACTGGAGGATTAACTGTCATTAATGGTTATCAACTCTCACAGTTGCTATTTATATACTATCATTTGCTGCTAAAATTCATTGTACTAATAACCGCACCTTCTCAATGTCAAAATGATTCTTGTAAATCTTTGATCAAGTAAATGTAAAAAGGAAAAAGAGAAGATTTAGAAAAAGGGCTTTCTGCAAAATTATTTAGCCGGTCCACAGTCGAGTTGAATATAATACTATTGCGGGTTTGTTTTATTTAGACACGGCGTACAACAACAACATGTCACGTATTGGAAAATGATAAATAGGCGCAGTATCCTGAATGATTATTTATTTAAGCTCAACAACTTGAAATGTATATGACTCGGCGCAAAACATGCAAGGTCAAATGGGTGATGGATGTATGGATTCGATTTCCTAGGCAAGACAAACAAGACACTCTCATCTCTTACGTCAATTCCTTATTAGTTTTCGATACACGTAAACAAAATACAACAGCATTATTCAGTATTCGCTTACCTTTAGTTGTTTACTTTTTATATTGTAAATGTTTATTCTTAATATGTAACCATATTACATTTGATAAAAATTTAAGAAAAAAAAAAGAGGAAAAAGAATTAGCTATAACAGAATATTGAAAACTAACATAATAATAAGAAATGGGAGTTCACTTTTTCCATATTTATTTTTTATAAATAATGATTGAACATATATCAAATATAAAATGGTATATTTGTGATTTAGTTGATTTCATTATGCACCTTAATCCAATAGAAAAAAAGAAAAGAAAAGAAAAGATCAAACTTATGTGACATTCAAAACTTTTTTCACTTAGAGAAATTTTCTTTTTTCAATTACTATTATATTATAACTTTGAGAGAGGGAAAATTGAACATGATTTATCTCATTGAAAAGCTATTATTTATACAATATGTTATGACAATTTTAGCACCTGTGGAGGGTTAACCATTAACAAATAGAAAGCAAAACCTTGGAAATGTCAAGTTACTGCCCTCCTAAGTTCGGGAAATATTTAAATTCTAGTAATGTTCTTTTTTTTTTTTTTTAGTTTTATACTCCTATTTTTCTTTTACAAGTTAGTCAACTTCTATTTTGAACATGAACATGATGAAATAACACGTTATGTCCACTTGAAGTAGCCTAGACTATAATTCACTAATTTGGGTTTGGCATTGTTATGATTAGGTTTTTAAAAAGCAAGAGAATCAAGATGGCCTGATTTTCTGGGTATCCCCACTAAGTGTAGAATCTTTACAAAAACAACATGCTTCGTCTTACGACCAGGGTGGCAAAAGTGTCTGGTCTCCTAATCTTATTTGTTTATATGCTGAAATAGGTTTAACATTAAGGAGAAAACAAATTGGTAGAATGCAAAGAACCGATAGAATAATACAAAACTGTACATGACTGCAAAAAGTTTGAAATCTCAAGTTTGATTTTGTCCCCTAACCCTATGATTCAACATAATATCAGGTAGGTTTTAGGGTCTTTCTTTTTTTTTTTTTTTTTTTTTAAAGTTACATACTACAGTTTACGAGAGGGATAATAAAACATGTTTTACCTCAGTTAAAGATCAATCATCATGCCACTTGATCCTAGGACATTTATTCAATTATTTAGTCCTTTTTTTTTAATATAGTGTCAATTTAAATGTATTTACATATTTGGATGAATTTGTGATTTTTGTTTTGAATTAAAATTTAAAAGTAAATTGAGGAAACCAAAATAGAAGAGATAAAACAAAACTAATACTAGAAAAATTGACTAATTATATAAGTAGTTCCGAAATACCTGAAAATTTTTAAGTATAATTAAGTCCATTTTATATTTACTTGAAGTGTAACATCCAGATCTACATATGCTTAATCAATTCTAATCCAAATGCAATAATCATGAGAGTATATTTTTAGAATTAATCTATGCAAAAAAAGAAAGGGAAAAAAAAAACCATAAGAAAAATAAACAAGAAATTGAAAAAAAAAAAGGAAAAATGTGTAATATGAGAAAGGTGAGCTGAATTTATACATCTGGTGTTTGGATTGTGCTGTGTGACTCATGTTCTGAAGACCTTTTTTCTCTGTTAGCAAACCATTGAACTGTTCTTCTAGCAATTGGTAGCCATAGCCTCCTCATTCTCTCCTCTTTAGAATCACCATTATTTTCCACTGAAGAATCCTTGTCAATCCCTTCAGGATTCAAGTATCCGAATCTTGACACCGCAGTAATTTCAGACGTAGACCTTTTCTCTGCTGCCGACATGATACTTGATCCACTAGTCGGGTTTGATTCGCTATTTCTCGATGTAGAAGGAAATCCCAAAGCGGGATTTGGGACTATATTTCCTTTGTTGATTGAACTCAGCCTGCTCTCAAACAATTTTTTCCTCTCCATCTCTTCCTTAATCTTCATAATTTGATCATTTTTGGGTACTCGGGTTTCTCCAGGGGCTAATTTGTTGTTTGATTCTAATTCAGAGAATCTGTTGCTTGACAGTGTATTGAGAATTTCTGAATTCAAGAACATTAAATCAGAAGAACTGACATTGCTCCATCGATTTTTGAATACGATGTCGGATACTACAATCTTGTGATTGAATTTGTGCATTAATTTTTTATCCTTAGAAGCGACAGGATTAGGATTTCCTTGTTCAATTGAAACTTCTCCTTCCTTGTTCGATTTGAAGATTTTCCTAAAGCTGCTTCCTATGCTGAACCTTGATGAACCACGATGTTCCTCTTCCCTTTCAATAAAAAGTCCTAAGCTGGACTCTTCTCCGATTTCAGATTGATTCATCATTCGCATACTATTCGAGTATGTGAATATCGTCGGATCATCGGCGCTTACTCTATGCCTGCACAGAGGGCAGCTGGAGTGCTTCTCTAGCCAATGATCAATACAATCAATGTGGAAAGCATGTTTGCACTTTGGCAGCAAACGGAGGATTTCTATATCTTCGAATTTCGATAGGCAGACCGCGCACTCCAGGCCTTCCTTGGAACCTCTAAGTGAAGAGAATCTGAAGAAAGGGAGGGATTCGATCACGGTCTTGTCTATTCCTGAAAACCGCCTCGATCTTGTTAGACGGTTTTGAGGGTTCGGTTGAGGGTTTGATCCCCTGTGGAAGCATTTTGCATAGAGGAGGAGAAGGAATGTGATGGAGAACATGATTGACAGTATTCCTATGACAACAGCAAGGCTTGGTCGGAAACTCGAAACCTCGTCTTCTGAGCCATAGTATTGCTGTTGAGCTTCAGCATGGAAGAAGAGGAAGAGCAAACAAAGAGACACAACATGGAGTTGTGCTCGATTCATTGGGTACTGAAACCAAGCTCTAAAAGTTTGTGTCATTGTTGAATCCTAGAATTTATTGGTTAACATAACGGATGAAGAATCGCTGTTGGAAAAGATTAGGGGGCTCTTTAAGTAGCTTTAGGTGTGCTTTCTCGGTATTCGAGGATATTAAACGCATGTTAGTTACGGGAAAAGATTGAATAATATTAATATATTATATAAATTATTGGATAATATAAAAATATTAATAAAATTTTAATATAGTTTCAAAAATATGTTCCTTCATTTTTTAGTATTCAAATATATCAATATTTACATGTAATTTATTCATTCACGTAATATATTCATATTATTAAAATTTTTTTTTCTTTATTTATGGATGGCTTCTTATGATATAAGTTTGAAACATTTTAAAGATTAAGTTGTTTCTAATTCTTAATAAATAGCCTTAATGCTTTTCTTTTCTAAGCATTAAAATTTATAGATATTTGAACTTTTTTTTAATTCCTATAATAACTTTTCACATTTAGATCAAATACTCATTCTCATAAGTTAATGTAAAATTTTAGTAAGCATTTTATTTAATCTTTTAGCTGATAATTCCTTCTTGTACAGTTCAAGATTTTCCGTTTTAAAATGAAGGGTTAAGTTTTATGAATGGATTTTATTTTAATGATTTATAAATAGCATCAATATTACAAGTGAATTTTTTTTTTTTTTTTGGTATACCTTGTATTTTTCCAATTTGTAATATTTGATCATCATGACGTGTTCTATTTGAAAAGGTCATCCTCATGGTTGGACAATTTTTTTGTTTCTTTTTAACATGTTTCTGCGTTTTCAAGTTCAACAAGCCAATTAGCATCATTTATAAATTAGGTGTGTTTTTTTTATATATATATATTTTTAAATTTAATTTGAAAGAGTGTAGTGACCAGGTTGTGGGGTTTATTGTAATTTGACGTTGACTCTCGTGCTTGGAGGCAATTTTCAGGAAAATACTAATTTTGCCTTTAACAAAACAACAGGGTTTGATGTCACCCAAACTGCTCTTTTGTCCTGTTGCGGTGAATGATGTTATCTAAATCTACCGTCTGAATTATTATGATTGGACAGCCTAAAATTACGTGTAAGTTAAATTCTTAGGTGAAGATAAATCCGTAGCTTTTAGAAGTTTATATATATCACTAAAGATTGGTAAACTCTAAAACCATTAAATGTGTAAAGTCATTTCGATGAATATTTTGAAGTTTTATTATATTTTTAAAAATTATGATGAGATAAATTAGACTTGGGCCTTGGAGTTTTAAAAGTTTCACTCAGACCGATTGATGTAGACATTTATATGTGATTCTGCTCAACGGTCAAAGTTTGTGTAAATTATTACTGATTTGTTTTCTGTGGATTCAATACGTTTCTTCGCAGGATAAGAAGGGGTTCCCTGGACACCGGAAACTTTTCTTTCTTTCTTTCTTTTTTTTTTTCCTCGGGCTATTTTTTTTTAAGGAATTTTTACGACCTCATTTATTATTTTAGCGAGATTAATTTAGTTATTTATTTAATATTAATTAGATTTAGAATGTTGATAATATAATTAGTTTAATAATTTAAATTTAATAAATATTAAATTAACATTACGATAAAAACCAAAATTATAAAAATTCTATAATATTTTTTTAGGTATTTGTTCAGCAAATAAAGTAATAAAAGTTACCTCCTCTTCGAATAATGTTTTACTTTTTCCGATCTCCAAGTCCATTGATCTTTAACCAAGCAAATCGTCTAATCCGGCCTCTTTGATACTGGACCATTATGTTGTAGGTAATCTATCATATATGTTGATCGGATTTTTTTTGTTCCTAAACCAAGCCATATTTACAAAACGTATTGAAGTCAAAATTTATTCATTTGAATGCATAGGAATTCAACTTGCTGCATCCATTTTACTTTCTTCCCAAGGAAGTCGAGTGAAAGTTGTGTACAGGAAAAATTTGACTTGAGTTGTTCTCCGATGAGGATACCTATAGAAGCAATTTCGAGGATATTTAAAATCATATATAATATTTGCAGTCAAATGAAGATGTTCCTTCGTCCTCTTTTGCTCGATATAAAAGAATGAATTATGAATCTGTCACCATTGATAAGAGTAGACATCCGATATGTTTATAAGTGGTCTTGGAACGAAAGTTTCTATAGAGAATGGGTAGCTGTCTTATTCTCTCTCCTTCCAATAGAAATAGCTGTTCAATCACATTTAAAAATAGGGTCATAAATCAAGTAAGTTTACAAGCCAATGAATTTGGCTAAATATTTGCTTAAGTTTGATTAAGATTTTAAATAACTCAAATTTGAGCTTAAACTATAATTATTTAAGTAATTTATGGAATTAAGTTAGATCTTTTACTTAATTAGATTTTTTAAGTTTTACCTACTCAATTCAATAAGCTTATGGATATAGACTTGTGCAAGTGTTTACACTAGATAAATCGACATGTTTAACCCACTAACAACAATGAATTAGGATTAATTTTTCAACCCATGAATAAACAGGTTTTCTAGTTCAACTTGTGAGATAGAGTGAGCTAACTTGTTACATTAGATCAACCCATTTAATCTTCACTTCAAAGGAAATACAAAGAGTTTCAAGAGATTAGCTTTAGCCGGTTATCAAAAGCAATTGTGAAAGCTTTTTAGTTGGGAGGTCTCATTCTAAACTCACACTAGATCATGATGGTTAATCTCTTGTATTGTGACTATAAGAGTATAATCGGTTCGGTAAAGAATATTATGCATCACAATAGGAGTTTAAACTCTATAGATGTGAGGGTCTAATTGATAGCATCACATGCATGTAGTAAGTTTCACAATTTCCATGACCTTAAGGGAATAATCTAAACATAACACACAAGGAAGAACATGTAAAGAGAGGTAGGGAAGCAAAGACAGTCTCAAGGCTCAAATGTACAAGGGTTAGGTGAAAGATCTTAGAGCATTAACCTTATTGTTTTTTAGAGGAAGTAGCTTGCTTTTTGCTTAAACACTTGTTTAATCCCAAAGAATAGAAATTTTTATAGCACAATCTTGTTTCCATAGTCCTTTGAATTGTATCAAATGAGGTGTTCTTAAGGATTATAGAATCCGGTAGCTGGCTACATCCATCGAATTGTATTAGTGGTTAATAATAGGGATAGACATAAAATCATGCAATTTTCTTCATGATAACTTTGCAAAATTGTGTCATTGATAATGCTATAGAAAATATTACTTCACTATAAGTCACTAAGATTGGTTGTTGATATGCTTCATAGATATAAACTCAAAGCACAAATGTACAATAATGAACGTAACAATAAATGGGTCTATGGGTATTTAGAGTTTTAGTGATGCAAATATGTAAAGATGTAACTCACTAAGCACAAACTTAAATTGATTTTGTGTTTGAAATGGGTTTCGATGTTACTCATGAAATCCAAATCAAACTCATAGATTTCCAATGGTGGGTAGATGTTATTAACTACCTAACCAAAAGAGGATTCACCACAATCAAGATTAATTAATAAAAGTAATAAAGGATTAAGGATCAAAGGGAGCACTTAATAATCTAAGAAATCAATAAGTTTCCTCTAACAAGCTTACAAAAGAGGAGTATGTCTCACGAGTGACTTCAATTGATTAATGTAGCTAATTACAAAATGTCACTGTTTTAGTAAAGTTAAACACTAGTGGCAAGACTATAAATAATTACAAGGCCTTCAAATTCTAAAGTAGGCTTAAAAGGATAAAACAACAATAAAATAATAGACTGTACACAAGATTGTGTATTCTAAGTGAAGGTTAGAACTAGAGCTTATCTGAGATAAACAAGAGTAAGTTAGAACTAGAGCTTATCTGAGATAAACAAGAGTAAGTCAAATTGAACCCAAAGCAAGTTAGTGATTGGTTGGACTACCACGGGGTGGAGGCCTTAAGGTCTTTAGATGCTTGCCTAAGCTGTCTATCAAGTTAGCCCATAATCTTTGAGCTCAAGAACAGGTCGGCATAGGTGTCCTAGCTATGGAGTGGATGGCATGGTAAAAGACCAAACTAATTGGAGTTTGTCCATGCTATCCTCTTCTAGCTAATGCTCTTGCATGAGCCTAGGATCTAATGTTCCAAGTTGATCTATTAGCCTTTAACCTTAAGGGTAGTCTAAGTTCGAGTTATTCGTAGGTCAACAGGACATAAGCTTCCTTTGATCTTGCTAACTTAGTTTCTTCCCTAACCTAGCCTTCTTTTGTTAGGTCAGACATGTAGGGAATTGCTCGACCTAAATCTAAAGGAGGTCGGTTGAAGCTGGGAAAGGTTGGGGACCAATTCTTATTGGTTGTTCTATAATCCACATTTATTTTTATAATATTAATTGTAAAAAAAGATTAATAAATCAAATCATATATGATTAATACTAATGGAGATTAAGAGCTTAAATCAGTTATAACTTGATCTAGATCTCGAGGTTTACAAAATTTGGTGTAGAGGATTTTGCTTAGAGAACCAGCTACATAAGAATTAGATTTTGTGCAAAAATATTTCTTACATTTTGTAAGGTGTGTTATTCAAGCAACACTCGTGGAAGGAGGTAAAGGAACCAGTATTGAGGAGTTTAGAAGCTTAGAGAGTGAGATACAGACAAAGGACAAAGACCATTAAAGTTGTAGCTTTTATTTGGAAACTAAGAGACATTACATTAAAAAGACTCTAAGGTAACAACAAAATTTGCTGCCTCTACCTATAATTTTGTTGCATATAGACGAAGGTAATAAAAACATGGCTATTATTGTAAGGCCCCATTGCATAAATTATTAAACAATGAATAAAATATTTTATGTAATGAAAATTTTCGTTGCTTAATTCATTGGATATTATAGAGATAAGAATATAAATGTAACAACTTTTTTTTTATAATGCAATAAAATTTTCAAGTAAATGTGACAATTTTATGAATACAGAAGCAGCATTAATTTCTTTTTAGCAATACCTTTGAATATTAAATGTAACATTTATTTATTCTATATAACTTTTTTTTCGCATATACTAATAAAATATTCACATTTAATAAATAATTTAAATTAACATTTATATAACACTTTTTTCCAACCGAATGTAGGAATTAAAATTATCTTCTTTAGGATCAACTAAATAAAGTCTCGAAGCGGTTATGGACAATGGGTATTAGAATTATAGGGATCTCACCTATGCCTCTCTTAAAAAGTTTAACAAATATATATATATATATATAACCAATCATAAAAATAATAATTTCAATGATAAAAATGTTTATAAACATAAAAATGAGAAAGAAAAATTAACAATCAATGCAAATTATGTACATAAAATATTTCACTAAAGGCAATTACTTAGAAAAATTATTATTGTTTCTATATCTCTAAGAGTATATATCTCTAAGAGTATTTTTACTATTCAACATTATTTGTCTTCAAATGAACTCTTCATAAGGTTTTACACTTTTCTTCGACTCCTGTAAACATTACAAATATGTATTAACAAAACCCATAGAAGAGAGTTTTCTATAATTTTAAAAGGTAGATACATTAATTAAATTAAGATTTTATCTTGAAGAGAAATCCATGATCCATATTCAATAGTAAAATGTAAAGCTTCTATATTCTTTTGTTTTAAAATAAGATTAACGTTAAATTATTATATTCTTTATTCTATATACATCAGTTATACAAAAGTGTAATTAAAACTCTTAATATAAGCGTAGAACCATTTGATATAATTAATTCTATAAGATTAGGTTGAAGACATCTAACTTCAGTTCTCAAAATAAACTAATTTAACCATTAAACAATGAGAATACATCTCTTCATAAAAATCAAATCTTTATTCATAAGGTTAAAAAGGAAACAGAAACAGAAACAGCACAACTAAACCTTATATAAGGTTCTTAAATGTAAATGTGATGGAATTTGCAATAAAAGTTGAAACTTAGTTAATTACATATACCATAATTCCTCCTAATATATGAATATAAAATAACATTAAGTTTTATAACCTTTACATAACAAAAAAGAAGCATACCAATCAAAATTAATAATCCATCAAATATAAACGATTATAGCATCAAATTTCAATTACATATCAATATCTTTTCATTTGATAAGAAAAAATAAATAAATGGAAAAAGAAAATTCACAACTTACCAAGAAATTGTGATAACTAAAAGGTTGATACTTTGAGAAAAGGGTTCTATCATTGCACTTGCCTTCTCCTTTTTTGAAACTTAATCCATCACAACCAAAATAATCAAACCTTAATTTTTTTATTAACAAAAGTATTACCTTTTAGAATAATCATGTTTAGAAAGACACAAAAAAAAAGAAGAAGAAGAATACAAAACAAAATTAGAATTGAAAAAGACTCACAAAAACATATACATAATTCCAAGAAATTTAGAGATTAATACATAGATTAAAGTTATTCTCTTTTATCAAAGTGAAGATACGATTTGCAAATTTTTAAGGGGATTTGATACTTTAAATATATCTTTTGTTATGTTTCTAATATAATATATAGTCATACTATTAATAAAAATCTATTGTTGTGTAATACTAGTAATGGTATCATAATCACACATAAAAGGAAGAAAACTAGTTCTAAACTATATTAAATTACAAAACCTAAAAGAAAATAATACTAAAATGATGGTAGCAATAAGAACATTTTGTTTAAAGTAATAATCGTCATATAAGAGAGAGAGAGAAAGAGAGAACCTGAATAATTAGAGAAGATATGGAGTTTACATTTAAGAAATAATAAGTAAAAAAAAAAAGAAAGGTAAACAAGGGAATGGAGAGAAAAATAAGAGGAAAAGGGAATGTTTGGAGGGAAAAGGATAAAAAAAATAATAATAAGTAGTTTTATTTATCAAATATTACTCTTAACTTCTTAAAATATACTGATAGAATATAATGCATAGTATTATTTATATTATTATATATTATTATAATATAGGACAGACATGTTATTATTTGAAATATACTATAATACTTTATATAGATAATGCATAGTAAATCTAAAATAAATAGCAATATATGTATATGTAAATACATGTATTATATAATGCATTATATTTAGTTGTCACGTGTATATACTCAATAGTATTTAAAAAAATATACGTTGTACTATATGCTATAATATATATATATACTAGAAATAATATATCTTGTACCATAGAACATAATATTATATATAACATTGTATGTATTATACATTATTATAACATATACACCTTATTTTTTTATAATACATAATATAGATGTGTGTAAGATCTATATTATTTGTTATAACTATTATACATATTGCATAGTATATAATAAAATATTTTATTTATGTACATATACTATACATATAAAATATCTACATAATTTGATACGTGTTACATAATATTCAATAAAATATATCAAAGTATATAATTTATCTACATATATCATATAGTATATCATATTACACTACATTGTACACTTAATATATTGTGTAGAAATTATTATATATAGAGATGAATGTGGTTTGGTTTGGTACAGTTCATCCTTTCTTAAACCGAATTAATATAACGGTTTGGTTTTTTTGAAAGTTGAAACTACCCATACGATTCGGTTCATAAATTTTTCGAAACTAATTAAGATCGATTCAGTTCGGTTCAATCTACGGCTCAAACTATTTGAAGTTAAATTTTTACTAAATATTTTTATCTCTAATGAATATGAAATTTTAAATGGAATTCACTTAATTTAATTTTAATAATTGATTCAAAATTAAGATAAAAAATAACAAGATATAAAAAAATTGCTAAAATTTATGAAAATTGATGAAAAAAATATAAAAAAGTACAAAATAATTATATGACTTTTTTTTATTTAACTAAACAGTTCGGTTTGGTTTAAAATGGTATGGTTTAATTCGCTTCATCGAATTAAATCGCAAACCGTTTATATATAACCAAGCCAAACCATAAACCAAATGATTCCCAAAAAAAAAAAAAAAAAATTCGATTCTGTTTATGATTCATTTCTTAATTCACAATTTTTTTGCACAACCCTAATTATATATACAAATAAATGTTACTAAAGATTTGATTTAAAATCATTTTTAATACATTCTTATCAAACTTTAATGTAAATCAACCCATTATTGTTTATAGATTTAGTAGATTCTAATAAAGATTTAATTTAAAATGAATAAAATCGAATCTAATATAAGAGAGAAGATTTAAGATTTATCTTTAAATAGAATTCGAGCTAACTTGTGCTTATCAATAATCGATTTTATCGATTTAAATATTATTTTATAAGTAAATTATAAGGATCTCATATGCATAATTTAGTTTGTTTGATTATATCAAAATTGAATTAATATCATGTTGTTATACAAATAAAAGAGTTATATCTTTTAATCACAATGGTCATGTTTTCCATATTTTTAGTATGTTGGCATATTTTTTTCATGAAAGTAGTATCATAATTGCATTTTTTTTTTTTTACAAAAATCATATTTTTCATCATAAGAGCATTTTCCTTTTCAAAAAATTTAAAAGTATACTTTTACCATAAATTTGCATAATTTTTTTTTTTTTTGAAAATTGGACTTTTTACTTGTTACATTATAAAAATCATATTTTTAATGAAAATTGCTTTTTTGGCATTTTTAGGTTTTCCATAAATATAAAATTATGTCATTTATTAAAAGGTACATTTTTAGGGATTTTATAGTTGTTGTCTCATTTTTTCTAAAATTTGTATTTTTTTTATCATTTTTGGGCATTTTAACCATAAGATGGCATTTTTATACCTCGTTTACTAGAGGGGAATTGGAATTCAATTCCCCACTTATTCTTTATTACAATACTCACTTGGTTTTTGGTTTTTAAATTGTGATTTCTTAGGAATCCCTATTCCTATTACGTGAAATTAAATAATAAGGATTTCATAACTTAATTAAAGAATCACAATTCCTTATAAAATTTTACATTTTTTATAAATATAATCTCATATCAATTTAATGATAACCACTACCACCACTATTGCTATCACCACTATTGCTATCGCCACTATCGACCGCCGTCATCGCCATTGTCGCTGCCACTAGCCACCAGCATCACTATCAACCACCACCATCATTACCACTAACATCGTTATCATCACATTACTGCCACCACTATTATCGCTGCTGTTGCCGCCACCTTTAACCACCAATACCATTGTAATTACCCCTACCCCCCTCTAAGCTACTGCTCTAGTTACCACCGCCATTGCTACCGTCGCTATCATCGGCACCGTTACCACCATTGACCGCCACCATCATCACCGCTCGTAATCACCGTTGATCATTACTACCGCCTCCGCCCTGCAGTCGATTTCTACTACTACCACCTATTACTTTAGAATTACTTGTGAAAAATTAAGTATATTTTAGTCATAAAAGTTCTAGTACGTATATATTCTTAAATTATTTATTAATCCAATTAAACAAAAGAACATGTATTACATTCTTATTACATTCCTTAAGAATTCCAATTACATTCCTTCCTCATTCTATTCAGTAAAGTGAATGAGCTATTAGTATTACTTGCATTTTTCTGGCATTTGAAGAATTTTCACTAATTTTACCATATTTTTTCAAAGAAAATTTTAGCATTTAGGTTTTTATGAAAAAAAGGGAATAATGAATGTTGTATCAATTAGTTGTTTTTTCTTTTTAATAATAAAAATAATATTTCAGTTAGTGTTTCCAAAAATTGGGGTTTATTTAAGGTTTTTTAATAATTGGTAATAAATATTATTTTTCTTTAAGATTTTTCCTTCAAAAAATAAGATTGTTAAATATATAAACTTAGCCAATTCTTGTCCATAAAAGTGATTAACATACTAATATTTCTATAAAATAAAATCATTTTTATTTATTGATTGATATCTCCTTTTATTTTTTAAAAATAAGGGAACTTTCAAGTTTTCTAATTATTTATTTAAAAAAATTTCACGTCATAACCATTTAAGATTTTAATAGGTCTTTGGCCTTAAGAAAAAAAAAATTTTACCTTTGTACGTAGTTTTTCTCAAGTGATTATCTTCTAAAAAAAGTAAACTTTCTTTGTTTTATGAACGAAAATAACTTTTCTTGCTTTTGCCTTTTCTATAATAATTATTTATAGATTTAATATATCAAGAAAATTTGGATTTGACAATTATATTATATTTTATTGTAGTGAAAACCTTTATTTAGATAATACTTTTGTTAATTGCTACTTATAATAATCGAAATTGTAGTTACTTAAATTGGTTACTATGTTGAGGCAACAACAATTTCATGAGCATTGCATACTGTATTAATATAAGCATCAATTTTAAAATTGGTTGCCAAAGGTTGATAACTAAGGCAATGAATTATAAAAATTGTTACCTTTTTCAAAACAATTATTAGTAATACCAAATATTTGTTACCATGTTGTCATATTAAGTTCATGATAGCAACATATTTTATGTTATTGCTTAAAAGTGTTGCCTTCAAGTAATTTTATTAGTAACGTTTAAATATTTCATTGCAAATAAATTGTATAGGTAGCACATCTTTAAGGAGTTATAAAATTAATATTGCCTTAGACCTTTTTTGACATAGTTGGAGAGATTTATTTGTGGTTATTTTGTGCTATTGCTAGCATTCGAACGCCACGGGTCGAATTTTGACCTAAGACCTTAGGTGCTTAATGTCTAATGCTACGTTCTATCGGCATCCAAACACCCTATTCCAACATAAATCTTTTATTAATTGCGTACATTGTATTGTTATTGGTATGAGTAGTTTAATTCTTTACCATGCATAATATCCATAATAAAAAAAAGGTTCATATCTTGTTTATATATCTATTTCCATATTTTTATAAATTATAAAGAAGGTGTAAAATATCAAATCTTTGCCAATACTATTGAGAACCAATGGTTGTCAACTCATGATGTATCAAATACTTTATGTGGTAATACTAAAAGACGTATAGCATGGACAATGTAATTATTCTTTGTGATATACAACTTAAAAGTAAATAGCAATTAAAGAAAATTTATTTAGTTAAATATGTGAAACTCATTATTGGTTATTGTGAAAAGAAAAAATCATTTAAGTAATAAATATATCTTGAAAAAGCAAAATAGCATCTATGGGATTAGAACCTATGACCTCATGTTTGTACGAACAAATGCCTAACACTAAGTTATTACTAATATTATATCAAATTTTACTCTTTGAAATGTACATATAATATATATTTTTCCTTTATTGATAAATTTTAATAATTAAGCTGTTTTCTTCTCCTAACCTCTCACCCCTCCCTCTAAACAAGGCTCATGCATGGTCAAAGGTCAAGATGAGTCATCCACTTGATGGATCTTCTATAGACTCATCCTGGATGTAAGCACATGGAGAGCTCCTTTAAGTATATGAGCCTACTTAAGAAAAATTTATAATGACAAATATCTCTAAATCATCCTATATTCATATAATTAAGACTCTCAATATGTTATTATCCCTAAGAGTTATGTCTAAATTGTTATTAGACTCTGCAAAACAATTTATAAACTATATTAACTCATAGTGAACTTATTGACATCACATAATTTTATTCATAAAATTGTTGCTAGAGGTTTAGATGCAAAAGATTAATAGTTGACAGTCTAGCATATATATTTATAGAGGGTATACTTTAGACAACGAGAAAAATTACATAAAGGGTATACCTTTAGATAAGTAGTAGAATTGCTTGGACTTTGTAAGTATTGCATAGAAATTAGCCACGGCTTATAGTAGGACCTTTGTAAAGGCCAACTGTTATGATATTTTCATTCTAGTTCAAATTCAAGTTAAGGTGAGGATGTGTTAAACATGGATTGAATTTTTGGAGACTTCGATTAGAGACTTGTTTAAAGATTTCAAAATCCAATATGGACCAGAAAATATGGGGCTTCCAGTCAAGTTCGATCAATTATAATTATGTTGATTAAGATAACACTTTGAGTGTCTCATGAGAATTTTGAAGATTTCATTATAACATGTTTCATCTCTCCTTTTTTTGTAACCAATTTGCGACTCTTTTTATACCATTATTTTTTACCTAGCATTGAGATTTTTCATGTAAAATCATTTATGATATTTTAGTCTTTCTTCTCTCTTTGTTAATACTACTATTGCTATATTCTTCTGTTTTCTACTCTCCATGGTATAATCTTGATGAAGATTATGAATTCTTTTAACTTATAGTATAAAATAATCTCTAGCCTCAAGAAAGAGCCCAAATGTTATAGTTAAAAATATATGGATAAATTATAGCAACACTTTCATAAAAATTACATAAAGATGTCGAATTTCTAAAATCCTAAAATAGAGTACTAAGGTTTTACAGCATAATTTAGTAATATTTTAAAGTTGATACATTGCCTGACTTGACTTATATTGAATAGTGAAATACTAACTATTCCAAGAAAGTGAATTTGTCTAAAAAATTATTCAACTTATATATTTATATAAAACGCCAATTTTGATACTATTTTGGAAGAAAACTTTTCATTCTCAATATTTTTTGAGGGGTATAAATGTAGTATTTTAAATTTTCGAGATTAGTCTATAATTTTGACAAATTTAGGTATCTTGCAATTTGTATAAAGAATTAAAAGAAATTGTTGTTCAACAAATTTAATTAGAATATCATATGAGCTAAAAACCCTAATAAGGATCTATGTAAGCAATTTACTAGGTTACACATTGTCTTCCCCTTATTTATTTTTGGTAAATAATTATTGTGATTCTTATTTAATGACATAAGTTCCAACTAGATGATCATCCCAACATGCTTTGTTTATGTAAAAATTAATTATTTTCCTATAACAACTTGAGAAATAATAAGACAACTTAACTACTTAGCTCTCTCCATGCTTAGCCACCAACTACTAAATTGCTTGTTCAAGTGAAGCATCTAAATTAAACTAAACATAGCAACCCCCTCTAAGTAGTATATATTCATTGCATAGGTTCCAAAACATTTCTTTAGCATTACTAAGTCTCCTAACTAAAGAAATACTACCATTTGCAAAACGATATTCTTATATATTATCATGTAAATATCACAATTCTATATATTGAGAGCTGTATATAATTATATGTATATATATATATACACACACATATATATGTATATGTATGTATGTGTATGTCTATTTTTATAATGTTTCTCTTTTATACATATTAATTAATTCTCAAACACTTGTTAAGCCTTGACGTATGTGCTTTGCTCACCTGATTTTGATTGAGTCCACAAATACGAGAGAAATTTGGTCCTTTAATGATTATATGGAGGTAATTTGATATGAATTATTAATGATAAGAAATTACAAATATGTAGAAAATTTATAATGGTATAGCTACACAATGCAAACTTTAGGCATGACTTTCTACTTTCACTACATAAATTTGTTTAAGATAATAAAAATCTGTCGAGGGGCTTTCTTCAACAAAATCAACCATTGTGATGAGCCACTTGTAAAACGAATACCTTGCAACTAAAGGTCTTATCCATGAAAATTTTCATGTCTCATTAATGGCTACTGAGCCCAAATTTTCACACTTCTCCTTAACCCTCAGCATCTATTGGAACGGATTTGTAATATACTCTACTCTACAGAAAAGATCCAATGACTAATACATGTTACGTGTATATATATACATAGTGTATAACTATTAATTAGACTTAAACATGTGACAACATAGGTTTTAAATAGTTACTCACTATCACTCCACGTGATCAAATCCAATTGATAGTTACACATAATATATATTTACACGTGACGTGTATTATCCAATGAATCCTTCTTAACAAACCATTAATAGATAATTGTGGTTTTAATCAACCCAATTCCTTTATGGTTTAGAATAGGATTATCTCCTGATCAAAATGTTTGCCCTAGAAAACCTTTGCAAAATGATGAAACTATGCTTTAAAATCAACTAAATCTTAAAAAGCACTGATCAAAGATGGATTTCATGCCTTTTTATTTAAAGAATGTCCGAACATAAAGAGGAGATTATGTAAAGCATTTGGTGCTTGAAATTTTGTCTACTCAAAATATTCCTGAACTTAATGAAACCTTGTTTGTCTTGATTCAATCAATTCAATTCCATTTATTGGGCTTTATAATAAAATTTAATAAAACTATTATTACAAATATCTTGGTAAAAAGATCTAGGCCAAGACTAGATAGTATCGTTCATCATTGTCAAGCTTCACCCTAAAATGAAAACTGTTGATATTATTGTGTTAATGAATGAAATGTTACATAGGTTTAACAAGAAGAAAGAAAATAAAGGTTAGGTTCACCTCAGGTTAGATCTAGAAAAAGCTTTTGATTAATTAAAATGTGACTTCATTATATAAGCATTGATTGATCAAAAATTTCCTCCATAATGTATCTCAACTTCAACTATTGAAGCATTGTTGAACGGATCATTTCCTTTAAGGAAATTTATGCCATCAAGAGGGGATTTGTCAAGGAGATGCATTCTCACCTTAGTTGTTTATTATCTATTTGGAATTTTTATGCAAAATGATTTGAACATGAAGTTTCTTTGTTAGATGGAAATCATTTTTAAAGTTATGGGCATAGATCTTTTGTTGTCCTAACTCTTCTTTGCAGATGATAGTATTTTGTCGAGAGAGGCCATACCAATGAAGATCACTAATATGTTTAATTTTGTGAAAAGATTTATACATCTTTGTCAACATGGAAAAGTCTGATATAATTTATTTTTTTTTTAAAGAAACACTTGATTTATTGGGCATGAAAGAGTCATATTCTTTAATAGATATTTTGGAATTCTAAAGGACAAAAGTCTTAAACCCAAAATATAGTCAAAATTCTTTACTTACAGGAAAAAATGCAAAAGAAGCGGAGTAGTTGGAAGGAAAGATTAGTTATCATAGCAAGGAAGGGGCAACCCTTCTTATGAAGAAAGTATCTAGAGAAAATCGTGAGAAACTTTCTTTAGAATTCTAAGGGTGAAGAGAAAATAATATACTAATTAGTTGTGTTTTCATCTTTTATGTTTTTATTTTATTATTTAGGTAATAAGGGCATCTTGGACATTTTTGTTTTTATTCATTACCTATTACCAATTCAATTCCATGAATTGAACAATGTGTTGCTTATTCCATAACACTTGAGTGAACACCATAATACACATTTACAACTTATTACACTCTTTTTCTATTCCTTAGTTATCGTAGTTCCATTCTCTCTCTATACGAAAGGTTGCAGTGGTACTAATACACCACACGGATTAATGAATAATATGTAAATATCAATAAAATTTTAATACAAGAAAACATAATTGGCACTTTTTTCCAAAAGTATATTATTTCATAATCATGTCTCAAAATTTTATTAGTATTTATACGCTATTCATTAATCCACATAACATGTTAATATTATTGAATTTTTTTTCTACTTTTATTCTATTTAATAAGGTAAACGACCTGTAAGTCGATTGGGATGAACTAGTAACTCTAAAAGAGTTTGGACGTCTAGGTATTACAAACTTATAAACTGAAAATAAGGCTTTCTATATAAACATTTGTTTAAATTTAAAAGCCATATGAAGCACCCAAAGTCCAATTGTTGAAAGAGAGGTATAAAAATAGCATTAAAGGAATGAGTTAATTATGAGTAGAAACAATTCCTTCCTTTTTTTTTTTGGAAGGGATTAAATTCAAAAATTCTTCTTGGAAAAGGTAGCAAAGCAAACTTTTAGTATGATTATTGGTCTTTTCTAGTTTCTATTAAGTCTTATATACATGGACCCTTATCCTTATACGTTGAAAACCTAACTATGATGGATTGTTGGCTACCATGTTAGATTGGAATAATGATAAGTTGGGCTTTCATCTTTCATCAATTTTATAAGAAAACTTCTAAAGATTAATGTAGAGAACATTTATTGCTTTTTTTTTAATATTAATAGTATACTAGATATAGAGCATAAGGACATTTATTTAAAGGTGCGCAAATAGATTAAATGAGCTAACCCGACCCAGCCGGACCCAATTTAACCTGTGGATTAAATAGGCCGGGCTCATTTAGCTCGCTTTTAAAAGGGTAAAAAAACCTTGACCTTAAATCGTTTAAAAACTGGGTTAAATGGGCCAAGTTAAACAGCCTGTAACGTAAATATATTAAACAAGCTAAGCTCATTTAGCCCACTTTTAAATAGGCCAAAAAATTTTAACTTAAACTCGTTTAAAAAGTTGATTAAACGAATTAGACCTTAAGCCAATGCTCACTTGTACACCTTTACATCTATCATTATATTGAATCCACATCTAAAGCTAAAATGTGTATAGGTTCAACTAGATTTGGACTTCCACCTCAAGTACTTTTTTAGAGAATAATGTGTAATATGCTTAGCAAATAACCTTAGAAGAGCAATTGGTCTTTCAAGCAAAAATATCTCACATGAATATTAAGGAAAACCTACAGCATGCTCTCATAAGCTATCCTCTCCTATAACTTTTTTCCCCCTCCTTTCAGGGATGAAAATCCAAACATTTGGATTAGGGATTTTTGTTTTTGAAATTAGATTCAAATGAATGCAATAAAAAAAAAAAAGAAAGAAAGAAAGACTAGCTCAATTGTCTAGTCCTAAACCTTTCGTGTTTGTTTTGCGCTTTTGGATTATTTGGTTCCACAAGAATGATAAAATTTTTAAGTATATTGATGTTTTACCTACTTCTTTGTTATTAAAAGTTAAAAAAACTTTTAACAAATGAATTCTAGGTGATTATGAGAAGAAAGCAATTTCTACGTAAACAATGGCCAGCATTAAGAAGATTAAGCGAAATTAAACACTTATTATTCTTATATTCACCAAACTAGGGAAGCTACAATAAGTAGAGTTACTAAGGATAGAAAAAGGAAATTGGATCTTCGCTTTTTCAAAAAAAAAAAAGTAAATTAGATATTCTTTCCACTAAAATAATGAGCTCTTTAATGCAGATTATCTTTCTATTTAAAATTGAAGTAAATATGGATTCTAAAGCAGCTACCTTAATTATTAGCAAGCGAGCAAATGGTTACCTTAAATTTGCAAACATATTTATGCACAAGAAGCAAAGTTGAATGAGTTGAAGGAAGTCCAAGTTTCTTATTACCCACAGGAGGAGAATGCAATAACATATTGGCTTGCATATACAAGCCAAAAAGTACTCCAATAAATATATATATATATTGAATGGTGTTTCAACATAATTTCTTTACAAACATAATTATTATGTAACTGTAGATAAGGGTGTTTTGGTCCTTTTGGCTCCTCCCTAAATTTGGGCATTAATCATCCTATTTTTATGTTTAATGGTTTTACAGCTTAATGGCATAAGGGTCAAATTCCTCTTCCTCCGTTGTAATTAACGCAACTAAAAAAAACCATAATAATAATATTGGTCTCATAACAGATGAACCAGTTCAATTCTCCCTTTAAACTGTAATATGATAGTCGATTAAAAAAGAAAAGAAGTAGGCTAGGGTATTATCTGCCAACTAATTTAGAGGCTATTTTTGTGAGAAATATATATACGGTATCCTATGTCGCTATCATAAATTGCACAAATATTAAGAATGTCTAATATGTAAAAGCAAAAGGTAGAATTTTGTTTTCCAGGATTTCAATTTAATTTATTTTTTTTATACATGTATTTATTTTATTAAATTATAATAATCTTAGCGATAAGAAATGTTTTTAAAGATTGTGATTTGAAATCTCTTTTTCATTTGTTTTATCTTTAAATAAAATAATTTATAAAATTAACGATAAAATAATGACATATGATCAATATACACTATTGTTTAAGATTCAGTACAAATGTCTAATTTTAAAATAATAAAGAAACTGAGCATGATGGGCGAAATTGAAGCAAAATACAGCCTAAAAAGCAGTCCGGAGGAATAAAGGGAGCATGACATGATGGTCGGCGGGGTTTTCTCCAAAAGCACGTGGAGGATCAATGATATGAGGGGGTTGGTAGCAAAAATTAGAAAGAACAAAAAGAAACTAGAATTGTGCGATTATGATGACGATTGACGACAGCATTGATATAGATTGATAAATAAAACAATAATAATTAAAAAAAAAAAGAAAGGAAAAACGTTGGCCTTTTCATATTTTGGATTATGTGGAAATATTGGTTGAAATTGCGTACATCAGTGAATGAGAAAGGCTAGGACAGGCTTGACAGCGGTGTGCTTGTGCTTTATTTGGGATTTTTTTTTTTTTTTCTTTCTGCTTTTTCCGCATCTTTATAATCTTTTGATTTTTTTTGGTACCCGCACTCCAACCCTGCATTTGTTACCAAAAGTACCAAAATAATAATAAAAGCGTAAATACATATATATATATATATCCCTTTAATAAAATCAACTACCAAACAAAATCTTATAAACTTATTTACCTTTACTTTATTTGATTTTTTTTCTAAATTTCCTTTTTTTAATAAAAAAATATATTTTTTGAACCTTTCTCTAAAGAATATGTAAATATCCACTTCTCACCTTTCATTTTGCAATCAGCATCTTGACTTTGGTGATTGAAAGAAAGAAATAAATAAATAAAAGAACAGAGATAGCCAAGTTATCCAAACATTATAATATTTGAAACTGTAACAAATCATACGTTTGAAATATTTTCACTTCAATCAATTTAGCATCCTAAATGGCAATACAGTATCTAATCATATCTGAGTAGAAAATATACAATTTCGAAAATACTGTTTTGTGGGGGAAAAAATAATTTTATACTATAAAAATAAAATCTTATATCCTAATATTGTGTTTATCGGTATAGATGTAAATAAGTTAAACTACTTGAGAGTTACTAAAGTTCAACTCGATATTTACTTAAGTTCGATTCGAAAAAAATT